>CM050513.1:58844370-60189370 GCA_027563665.1 Antrozous pallidus
GCAGTGACTTTAGGCACAAAACACAAATTTATATATGTAAAAATTATACAATTTCCTTTGATTTTAAACATACTATAGAAATGTTGGGACTTAGATGAGTTCTTTAGATATTTATGAAATTATTTTGACAATAGTGGATAAGTAAGGGGAGGATGGCAATACGAAATAGTTATGCAAATTAAAGAGATAAATGTTTGTTGTTTTCGTGTGTTCTTCATTGTAATCAAGGGTTAGATATTGCAAAGATCTTCTCTGCAACATTAATTATGAGGAGACATTTTGGTGAATGGCTATTTGTATTTAATTAATAAAAGTAGAGCCCTAACCGATTTGACTTAGTGGCTAGAGCATCAGCCTGCAGACTGAAAGGTCCCAGGTTCAATTCTGGTCAAGGACATGTACTTTGGTTGTGGGTACCTCCTCAGTGGGAGCTGTACAGGAGGCAGCTGATCAATAGTTCTCTCTCATCAATGTTTCTACCTCTCTATCCCTATCCCTTCCTCTCTGTAAAAAATCAATAAAATATATTTAAAAAATAAATAAAAATAGAAATTCTTATTTACATTTTGGAAAGTTTCCAACAAACACACATATTTCTCCAGAAAACTTGGTTTATATGAACAAAACCAACCAAAAGAAATAAGCCAAAAGTCTAATTTTTATCCTGAAGTTTCAATTTCTGACTCCTACCAGAGTTATTAATTAGTTAAATTGACTAATTGTATTCTTTCATTTTTGTCTTATTTTCCCTGCCCACACTCTGGGAAAGTTCAGAGTAATCAGAAATATTTGTTTGTGACATAAGTTTAAAAAACAATGTATTACAGGGCATATGATTAAAACTGATAACAGTGGGTCCCAATTTCACATGATGTGCTGATATAGCATAACTAAACATGTAAAATCAGACTGTCAACATATGGAGTTATGTTTAGGGGAGGCAATGTGGATGACACGATTAATAAAGATCACTATGATAATGTGAATGAAATCATGTAACTACAAATGAAATGTCTAAAAAGGTAAGTATCATGATTTGATTTTCAATTTACTTTGAACAGAAGAAAAGTTATGATGATGATATATATTTGGGAGTTATTAAAACATTTCAAATTATTATTTAAAACAAAAATGATGTGTGAAGTTCTAGAAATTAATGTCTATGAGAATATTTTACACCTCCCTTAAACTTTATTAATAACACTCCTTTATGGGGTTGATCCTTTCTTACTTGGACCTCCCGTTTTTCCTCTCAAAGAGCAGACAACACTTTTGTTCTAATATCTGCATCTTATCATTTCTCTGATTAAGGTGCTCTTAGCTGCTTCTGAGGGCCACTCAGGATGCCTTTTCTTTCAGTCACGGAGGGTCCTGGCTTCCAGCAATCAGCATTTTACTATATATAGTCAGATGATCTGAGTTTCAAAGATAGAAATTCATAACAGTTTTATAAAACATTTTATTTTCAAATTTTGTTTTATTATATATTTACTTTGAATATAACAAAACTGTAATGACATATTTGATAAATAATTAAATTAAAATACATCCCAATTTATGTCCCAAGGTTCTGATTTTAAAAGGACTAATTTACTAAAGGCAGGCAAAACTCTATAAAAACCTAGTCATAAACCTATATTTTCTAAAGTAATCACATACCTAGAGCAGAGTGCAATAGTTACTACTTAAATTCATTGAGTCATCTGCAAAAGTTAAATTATACTGTTTACTAGGGATCATTATATGCAATATCTAAGATTTTTATCAGATAACTAAGGCCCAGTGCATGAAATTTTTGCAAGGGGAGGGGGGTGTCCCTCAGCCCAGCCTGCACCCTTTCCAATCTGGGAAACCTTGAGGGTTGTACAACTGCCCGTTTAGACCCAATCCAGGTGGGATCAGGCCTAAATGGGCAGTGGAACATCCCTCTCACAATCCAGGACTGCTGGCTCCAAACTGCTCACCTGCCTGCTTTCCTGATTGCCCCTAACTGCTTCTGCCTGCCAGCCTGATCATCCCTTAACCACTCACCTGTCGGCCTGATTGATGTCTGACTGCTCCCCTCTAGCCTGTTTGCCCCCAACTTCCCTTCTCTGCCAGCCTGGTCAACCCTAACTGCCCTCCCCTGCAGGCTTGTTCACCTCCAACTGCCCTCCCTTGCAGGCCTGGTCCCTCCAAATTGCCCTCCCCTGCTGGCCATCTTATGGTGGCCATCTTGTGTCCACATGGTGGCAGGATTCTTTACCACATGGTGACAGCCATCTTGTGTGTTGGAGTGATGTTCAATCTACATATTACTCTTTTGTTAGATAGGATAGAGGCCTTTGCATGGGTGGGGGCCAGTTGGTTTGCCCTGAAGGGTACTCAGATCAGAGTGGAGGTTCCCTTGGGGCATAGGGTGGCCTGGGTAAGGGGCCTGTGGTGAATTTCAGGCTGCTCACATCCCCCAGTGACTGAAGCAGAGACCCTGATATCTGGGACTTATTTATCTTCTACAATTGAAACTTTGTAGCCTGGAGTGGAGGCCTAGGCTGGCCAGGGTGTGCAGAATGCTTGGCTTCCTACATAGCTGGGGGCAACCCTAGCCTCCTGCTCTCTCCAGCTAAGTGCTGCCACCATTTCTGTTGCGATTTACTTATTGTCTATAATTAAAACTTTGTAGCCTTAAGCAGAGGACTGGGTCATCCAGGGTGTGCAGAAAGCTTGGTTTCCTACATCGCTAGGGAAACCCAAACTCCCTCCTGTTCTCTCTGTCGCCACAGCCATATTGGTTGGGTTACTTTGTATACTCATTTCTGATTGGCTAGTGGGAATGGCTTGTGGGCATGGCTTGTTGGTATAGCAGAGTGATGGTTAATTTGCATATTACTCTTTTATTAGATAGAATGTGAAAGTAAATATTTGTAAAAGAAAGTCTTTGGCAGCTGAAAATATTCCCTCCAAAACAATCCTTTGGTCATGCCAGATAAAGTCTATGTTTTGATCAAATTCTTCCAGGCATTCTGATGTGAACTACACAACTCATGCAATTCAAGGCACTTCTTTTAACAATGCCCTTCAGCCAACCACAGACAGACCTATTGATACATCCTACATGCTGTTGGGATTGAAAGGTAAATATCTATTCAGTACTTTCTTTCTGTAGACTTCACCCATAATGTGCTCAAGGATGTTCAAGAATAAAAAGTTTGTTTTAGTTAACACATTTAATAATTTGTTTATAAAAGAGAGCTTTCATCATATTACTCTAGCTCTAAAAATCAAATTTTATTTAAAAATATTCAAGACCAAAGCTCACTAAGGTTTGTGGTTAAATGTCAAGGAATTTGTAACAGTTTCTTATTTATAACAGTATTTTTTCTTCTGGTATTTTGTGTTGTTTTTTGTTTGTTGTTTTTGTTTTAATTTCCCTTTTGGTAGCAGCCATTCAGTGTAATTTAAGAATGAAAAACAGAGTTAATATAGCCTTTCACTTATGTGTTTGGATTCTGCTGCAGCATCAGCACTTCTGTGGTTAGACACATGAGGCTTGCTTTTAGCTTTGGGTTGTGCCTTCCTAAACTAAATTGCATGTAGAAGATTTCTTACTCTTATTACTGCTAATGATAGCCTTAGAAAAATGACAAAAAGTAATAAGTCATTTAATACTAAGACTGTTTTGGATTCTAGTTTTATGGTAGTTGAAATAAAAAAAATTTTATGCAAAAGAATCAATGACACCAGAATGGTTGCTCCTTAAAACAAGTATGAAGTGATTATATCAGTCTCCTCCATAAGACACTGTTAATATACATTTCAATAACTTAATAATGTATAAAATAGCACCCTTTTTTATTTGGTTTAGACTTTAAGTTCCATACGTTGAACTATTTCATTTTTTAAACATATTTTAAGAGCAGAGAAAAAATTTACTTATGAATTACAATTATCCACGGTGGATAGTGAGTGCTGTATCTCTGCCACATCAATGAAATCAGAATATCTGGGGGCGGAATGAAGGTCTAGGCATTTTTTTTTCCCTAGAATGGGGGAGCCTGTACTTGGAGATAAAATACAGATACTGAAAAACATCACCAACAATGCATGTTACTGCATAAATTAGTAAAACCTTATATCTACACACTGGTCAAAAAAATCAAACTGTCAATCTCACTCAAGAAACTCTTGGGATATATCAGCGGTTGGCAAACTCATTAGACAACAGAGCCAAGTATCAACAGTACAATGATTGAAATTTCTTCTGAGAGCCAATTTTTTTAAACTTAAACTTCTTCTAATGCCACTTTTTCAAAATAGACTTGCCCAGGCTATGGTATTTTGTGGAAGAGCCACACTCAAGAGGCCAAAGAGCTGTATATGGCTCGTGAGCCTTGGTTTGCTGACCACTGCGCTATCCCAATCACCACAATCTACGTCCACCCAATATAGCCACTATGTGGTGTGGGTATTAATCTCTTCTTGGCGTTCTTTACAGTTTTATCACAACACTACATTCTGGACACTATAATTTAGTTTTCCTCATTTTAAAAGCATTTTTATTTCATTTATCCCTTTATCTTTTTTTTTTCCTTTATAGATTAACTGTTAAAGTGCTTAAGCAAGTAAAGACTTTGAAAATGGGGATCTTCTAATTTAATAAATTTGCTTTATCTCCTATTTGGTTATCCAGTAATAAAGTTCATAGAAAAGGGAAAAAATAAATGCGTGGTTTTCCCTCTTCATTTACCAGTTTTCAAGATAATCTTTTATTTCCATATCCCCCTCCACTTATATTAATTTTATGTGTTCATAGATCCAACCATATTTGGTATGTTTCAATCAATTGTATTTCCTCTAAAAAGGAAGTTTCACTTTTCCCATCTTTGAGAAGGAGTTTGTTCAGATTACCTCATAAATTCTTTTGACTGGACCTGAATTAGATAATTTCCTTGCAATTGATATAACATGTTCTAGGCTCACCATATGCATTTCTTGACCTAGCTTTAGAAGGAGATTTTTTTCCCCAAAAAGGCCTGGTTTTGTTTATTGTATAACTAGAGGCCAGATGCACAAAATTCGTGCATGGGGGGATGGAAGGTGTCCTTCAGCCCAGCCTGCACCTTCTCTAATCTGGGACGCCTCGAGGGATGTCTGACTGCCCATTTAGGCCCGATCCCGGTAGAATCAGGCCTAAACTGGCAGTCAGACATTCTTCTCACAATCTAGGACTGCTAGCTCCAAAATGCTTGCCTGCCTGCCTCCCTGATTGCCAGTAACCTTTTCTGCCTACCAACCTGATCACCCCCTAACCACTCCCCTGCCAGCCTAATTGATGTCTAACTGCCCCCCTGGCAGCCTGTTTGCCCCAAACTTCCCTCCTCTGCTGGCCTGGTAACCCCTAACTGCCTTCCCCTGCAGGCTTGATCGCCCCCAACTGCTCTCCCTTGCAGGCCTGGAACCTCCCACTGTCCTACCCTGCTGGCCATCTTGTGGTGGCCATCTTGTGTCCACATGGAGGCAGGATCTTTCACCACATGGGGGCAGCCCTCTTGTGTGTTGGAGTAATGGTAAATCTGCGTATTACTCTTTTATTAGGATAGAGGCCTGGTGCATGGATGGGGGCCAGGTAATTTGCTCTGAAGGGTGTCTTGGATCAGGGTGGGGGTCCCTTGGTGTGTGGGGTGGCCTGGGCAAGGGACCTATGGTGGTTTGCAGGCTGGCCACTCCTCCCAGGGACCAAAGCAGAGGCCCTGGGATCTAGGATTAATTTATGTTCTACAATTGAAATTTTGTAGCCTGAAGCAGAGTCAAGCCTTCTGCTGTCTCCATGGTGACAACCAATTCTGTTTGAAACTATGGAGGCCTAGGATAGGGTTGCAGAAGTTTGACTTCCTCCATCACCCTAGCAACCCTAGCTTCTTATATCTCCAGCTCCATGGCTGACTGCTGCCATTTTTGTTTGGATTATGTAACTTCTATAATTGAAACTTTGTAGCATTGAGTGGAGGCCTAGGTCAGCAACAGCAAGTGGAAAGCTTGGCTTCCTCAGTTGCTGGGGAAACCTAAACCTCCCTCCTGCTCTCAGTGGCAGCAGCCATCTTGTTTGGGATTTATTTCCATAATTTGCTCCTGATTGGATGGTGGGCATGGCTCTGGGCGTGGCTTGATCAGAGGTACAGTCAATTTTCATATTACTCTTTTATTAGATAGGATAATATTTCAATACCACAATTTGGTACTCAGAATGCTCCATGCTACTTGATTGGTATTGCTGCTATGTCACTTTGGTGGATAAAGCTAGAAGTACATATATGATGTATGTAATATAGGATTTAAAAAACTTCATAATCTCATACTGATTCTTCCAATTCAAATTTTTCTTAGATCATTTTTTACTTAACTTCTTCTGTATAATATATCTCTTTTCCTCGGTTTCAAGGCCATAGGTGATGCCAATTTAGAATCTCTATTAAAAGGGTAATATGCAAATTGGTCAGGATGCCCTCACAGTAACAACCAAACAGCAGGCTGCATGGGCGACAAGGCTGGCAGGAGGGTTATGGGGGGACAACCCAATGACTCAATAGCAGGCTGTGTGGGGTGACCAGGCTAGTAGAGAAGGGCAGTGGGGGCAATCATGCTGGTAGGCAGATGTGGCAAGGGTGATCAGGCTGGCGGGGGGGGGCGTCACTTAGGGGTGATCAGGCAGGAGGCAGGAGAGCAGTTAGGAGCCACTGGTCCTGGATTGTGAGAGGGATGTTCAACTGCCGGTTTAGGCCCAATACCCGTGATCAGGCCTAAACCAGCAGTCAGATATCCCCCAAGGGGATCTGGATTAGAGAGGGTAAAGGCTGGGCTAAGAGGACCTCTCCCTCCATGCATGAATTTCATGCACTGGACCTCTAGTTTACTATAACTACTTATTTATCCAATTTGACAATCACAATAGTCTTAGAATAGCAATATTGATAGTACCACTACCAACATAATCCTCTTAGGTATATATATTGGCCACTACACACTATAATTTCTGATTTATAATCTCTTTCATTGTAGTTCTACAAGTAATTATACAGGGCAGGGCAAAAGTAGGTTTATAGTTACAAGTATGTGAGTTTATACTTGTATTGTTATTATTTATTTACTAGAGGCCTGGTGCACAAAATTCATGCATGGGGGGGTCCCTCAGCCCAGTTTGCACCTTCTTCAATCTGGGACCCCTTGTGGTATGACCTAGTGCTGGTTTATGGATGGGGCCTAACCCAGCAGTCAAACATCCCTCTCATAATCCAGGACTGCTGGCTCCTAACCATTTGTCTGCCTGCCTGCCTGATTGCCCCTAACCCTTTCTGCCTGCCAACTTGATCACCCCTGAACTGCTTTCCTGTTGGCTTGATTGACACCTAACTGCTCTCCTGCTGTCCCAATTGTCCTCAACTGCCCTCCCTTGCTGGCCTGTTGCCCCCAACTGTCCTCCTCTACCAGCCTGATTGCCCACAACTGCCCTCACCAGCTGGCCATTTTGTGGTAGCCATCTTATGGCAGCCATCTTGTAATGATATGAGGGTGGCCATTTTATGGCAGCCACCTTATGATGATGTCATTATGGCCATCTTGTGACGGCATCACACGGTGCCACCTGGGCTTTTATTATATATGACTAGAGGCCCAGTGCAAGAAATTCATGCATTCATGCATAGGTAGGCTTTCTAGGCCTGGCTGGCAATCAGGGCCAATTGGGACTTTCCAGCTACTGGCCAGGGCCTCCCTTCTCTGGATGCTGGCTGCTGGCCAGGACCTTCCTTCAATCTGGAGGTGGCACAATCAGCACACATCATAGGGAGCTATGGGTCTCCTGGTCAAATTCCCATGAGGATAATTTGCATATATATATATATATATATATATATATATATATATATATATATATATATATTACACACACACACACACACACACACACATACACACTAGAGGCCCAGTGCACAAAATTTGTGCATGGGTAGGATCCCTAGGACTGGCCAGAGATCAGGGATAATCTGTGGGGTGACTGGTGGGGCAGTTACGGGGCCCCCCACAGGGACCTGCATTGGCTGGCCTGGGGTCTACAGGCTGGGGGCAGCTCTTGTGTTGAGCATCTGTCCCCTAGTGGCCAGTGTGCATCACAGTGAGTGGTCATTCCACTGGTCATTTCCCCATTCAGTTGATTTGTATACTAGGCTTTTATTATATAGGATTATTGTATTATTTTTCATACAAATCACTGTCAATCTACTTTTACCCTGCATGCATGTTTAATGCTCACCACAGTCTGTGCCAATGTTTATCTAGTTACTTGGCTTCCTAAAGCTTTCCCTGTAGTAGATTTCTCAGAAGGTCCTCATGGAAAAATACTCCCTGAGTTCTTATATATGGATAACATTTTACCTATACCTTTTGTACTTTAAAGTTTTCATTAACTTAAAATTCTTGGATCACATTTCATTTATCTTAGTGTTTTTAATATTTTATTCCTTTTTTTTTTTTTTTTTGCAAAAGGTAATGCAGTTGAAAAGTCCGGTGATAGTCTAACTTGCTGAAGGTAAGCACCTTAAATGCAGAGAGGTCAGCAAACACCAAGAGCCCTGTTCTTCATTCGGGGCTTTCAATAAAGGAATAAGACCCAGTATTTGACATGTCTGCCTTAAACTATGTGCTTTATGTGTGATAGGCACACTTTAAAAGTGTCTATACTAAGTCAATTTGATAAAAGAGGTCTATAGGCTCAAATAAACATATTACTTTAGAACTGGGGACCTGGAATTCAAACACTGGTTTACTTAACACTGAAAGCCAAAATCAGTCTATCAGGCAATTGTTCTTTGGACAGGGCGACTGGATATTCTCTTTGGCCTCAAAGAGTTCCAGTTCATGCCTATTGTCCTATAATAATTTCTTATAGGGTCTCCCTTTGCTCTAAAATGTTCTGTTTTGGAAGTTAAATTATATATGTAGGCATTATTTCTTGACCATATAATGATGCATTCAACTTTAAGCTATTTGATAAACAAACGAGAGCACACATATTGAAACTGTGAACTTTTATATTTTCAATGCCTACTCCTCATCCCAATTGTGTTGCATTGGTATCCTTTTAGTATTTTCTGTCTACATTGCTATGAAAACTTCTTATGACTCTAAATCTTCCTGAAAATGACAGCAAAGAAAAACAAAACATTCTTTTGCCTACTTTAGATGTGCAAGCCTTACTTTTTTATGTGGTCCATGTAATAGCCTTCTGACTTACCTTTGCTGGTGAAAATGACCTGTTTTTAGTATAGAAATCATGAGGTTTGGCTTGCTAAAATCATGATGGGGTGAGGGTGGCCATTTTTCTGGGATAGTAAACATTCTATCATTTGTGACCTCCTCGTGGGCACTAGATTCTATTGATATTAATGGTGAAACATGGTATGGTTTGAGAGCCTGATGAGATGTGGTCAATCAATTTAAGTTCCTAAGAAAGAGACGGTCGGTCTGTAATGGTCCTCCAGGGGAGCTGGATGCTGCATTAATGCACAGAACCGGAGACAAGGAAAGAAATTGACACCTGAGTTCCCACCCTCCGAAAGCTAACAGCAATTTCAGGAACGTATACTATGCTGTGGTTTTGCGAAATTGCCACACCAAGTAACAGAAGGAAAGCCCTGAGGAGTTGTTTGTCATACTGATAGCATCAGCGCTCGTTTGCCAGGAGAGATTCTGTCACAAATCCAAATGGGTCCAAAGTAGACACCAGATTCCAGACTCTGCTTTCTGAATGTGAGCGCTCTCCTGGGGATCAGCAGCTTGAATATAGATTCCACTTGCACGTGGGATGCCCGTTGTGTTTATTTTGGGTAGTGTGTGCTGATGACTATATGTGTTACTTTAGTGTTTATAGAAGGTAAGAGCTTTATACTATATCATTATCTAACAACTTTTAATGTTAAAGTGATACTCAATCATTAAAATAAATTCAGAATAGAAAGGCTCATTTAGAAATAGAAAAGAAAAGGCCAAATAGAAAGTGAAACTGCCCTAAATATATCTCTCCTTAGCAAGCCAAAAAATTGTATACTAGTAGACACTAGAGGCCCAGTGCACGAATTTGTGCACAGGTGGGGTCTGGTTGGTCTGACCCAAATTGGCAGATCGGAGCCAGGCCAGTTGGGGGAAGGGGCCATAGGTGATTGGCCAGTAGGCCCTGCTCTCGATTGGGATGGAGGCAGCTGATCCGGAACCAGGGGCTGGGGAAGGGGTTTTGGAAGGTTGGCCAGCCAGCCCCACCCCGATTGGTTTGGGGGCTGATCAGGGGTGGAGCTGGCCATGGGGAGGGCCTGTGGGCAGTGGGCCAACTGGCCCTGGCCCTTAATGGGGTGGGGTGATTAACAGGGGGCAGCAGGCTGGGGGAGAGGCCATGGGTGGTTGGCCAGCTGGCCCTGTCCCTGATAGGAGTGGGAGGCTGATCAGGGGCAGAGCTAGCTGTGGGGAGGAGCTTCATGCCAATTAAGGTGGTGGGGGCCCATCAGAGGTGGAGCTGGCCAGGGGGCAAGGGCTGCAGGGGTATTGGCTGGTTGCCCTTCCCTTGCTCAGGGTGGGAGAAGCTCATTAGGGGCAGGGAAGCCAGGACCAGGGGCTGCCAGAGGTTGACTGCTGGCCCCACCCCTATATCCAGCCAGTCCACTGGCAGCAATGGGCATTACAGAAACTAGTCATTCAGGTCATTACAGTGTTCTGGATGCTGGCTTTTTATATATAGACTAGAGGCCAGAGTATGAAATTCATGCATGGGTATGGTCCCTAGACCTGGCCTGCAATCAAAGCCATCTTCCCCAGTTGTCTGCAGCTGGCCTCACCCCTGTCCACCACCCACGCCTGGTTCCAAGTTCACCATCTGGTGATCAGTGCCTGACGACTGGGTGAAGGGACCAAGAGGCCGGCTGTTCCCACCCGCTTGTCAGCCCTGCCCCTGTGGCAGGTGGCTATCAGACGATCAGAGCCTGCTGGCAGGGAAAGAGACCAAGAGGTGGTCAGTGTGCCTCATAGTGACTGGTCCAGTAGTCATTCTGATCATTCTGCCATTAGGGTCAATTTGCATATTATCCTTTTATTATATAGGATGACCACTCTTAATATTTTAAAGTATATCATTCCAGAGATTTTCTAAGCACATTTAATGTTAACATTTACCACAAACTTAAACTAAAAAATATACTTTTCAGCAATTTTATTTTTATTTGAAATTATATCAATTTCAAATAATGACAATTATTCATGTCAGTAAAGACATAGCTACTTTGGTATTTTTTAACAACTGCACATTTATCCCATTGTTCGGCTACACTGAGACGTATGTGACCAAAACCCTTTCCTTTGGGACGTAAGTAAATTCTAAGTGTGTGTGCTTTTTAAAAATATTTTACGTTTATAAACAATTCTGCCTTGCCCTCCCTTGTGTATGTCTCTATGCACACATGAGAGTTCATTGGATCTATATTGCCAAACTGTCCTTCCATTGACACTCCTGGTCAGAGTGTATAGACTACCTATTTATTAATCTATGAATTTGAATTGAAATGTGGCATTCATTTTTGTTTAGCTTGCATTTTACATTATGAATGAAGTGAACCAGCTTTTCTTGCATTTATTGTTCTTGGAGCAATGTGAAATTATGGTTAAATGTTCAGGCTTTGGAGCTATGACTCCACCATAAAATGAAAGTGTGATCATGTGCTGGTAACTTCTCTGTGATTCACTTTTCTCCTGTGTAAAATGAAATGGTCATAGAATGATAAACCTCTTGCTATTGTAAGGATTAAAAAATACTGTATTTTCCGGCATATAAAATGACTTTTTAACCCAGGAAAATCTTTTCAAAAGTCAGGGGTCGTCTTATACGCCGGGTGTAAAAATACCGTAGCTTGCCGTTATGACAGGCGTTGCTAACTCGCCAGGGACTTGCCTGGCACTTGTTCTCTCTCTATTGTTTGTTATCTTCTTCCTATCATCATCAGTTCCAGTCATCTCATACACTGAAAAATACGGTGTATATATATCATAATAGTTTTAAGATGTAATTAATACATTATAAATATTTACCAGTATTAAACATATTTTAAGTGAATTATATAATTATGTTCTTTGCTCATTTTCCCTATTTATTACTATTATCTTTTTATGGACATTTAAGAGCTTACTTTAAACTAAGAACACTAGCTCTTTGTCTCTCTTGCTTGTTCAAATTTTTAATTTCCTTAAGTAAGAATCATATCTCTTTAGATATTAAATAACAAGCACATTCATATATTTTAAATGTTTTTATTTTTTTATTAATTCAAAATGTATTGACACAAAATTTACTTATTTTTAAAAAATCAGATAATTTTGAAAATATAGAAGTTAATACAAAAAAGATGATTCTTGTATTCCTGACTGTGTAGTGGGAGACAGACTCAGGTTGTTGCTGTTTTGATGCAATGCAGTGAATGCTATACAAGGACTAATGGAAGTAACACAATGTTCAGATGGACCAAAAAAAAAAAAAAACTCTTTATGAAATCAATGAAATGTGGGCATGGTTGGCACTCCAGTCAGAGCAGTGATTTTAGAGGTATGAAGTTTTTCTCTGATGATAATGATAGAAAGACTATATCATATTGGCTCTTTGGAATAAAAAATGCTTAAGTGGAACTCTTTTCAGGGTTGATTTTGTGTTCAGATTCCCATGGGATAAAATTCTCTGAAACACCAAAACACTATCATTACTTGATGAGACATTGTCAGAGAAACTAAAAATTCCTTAAGAAAAATAGGAGGATGTAGTTACTCCATGAGAACTGGAAATTCCTGATCTATAAAACCTGTATGTGCCATCTTTTCAGGTTTGGAGCTGATGGAGTATCTGAATGAACATTTGTGTTTTCTTAATTTTTGGTATTATTTTATTGATGATGTTTCATAGCCTACTATCCCACATCACTATTTTACTATGACTTCCAACAGAGTTCAACTTCCTAAAAAGAAAAATAGCATATCCAAATTTTGAATGAAGTTTATTTAAATGAATAAATACTTAAATTTTTGTACTATATCAACTGTCAGTTAGAGTTCGAATAAACTCTTTCATCAATCTTGAAAGGTTTTTCTTAGGCTTGTTGTCTCTGTAAGCATGACAGCAGAAATATATCTGTGTTATTGTTGTTTGCTTATCCTACCGCTTTCTGGGAACTATCTAACATAGTTCTGAGTATATGATTATGGATATTAAACACTGTGCATCTTATGCAGCAAGGTCATATTTTAATTCTGAGGAATCATTTATATCTTAATAAGCACATGTCACTTGGCTACAAGCCACTTATGTTTCTGGAGGCCCTTGCATCCAGAGACTCACTGTCTTGCTTCAGCCTAACATTCTGCTTCTGTCTGTAAGTTCTCTTATTAAGCTGTTTAATCCTAGAGTTGTCAGCCTCTTTCTTCAGTCTCTTTGTCCTGTCCTCCTTTGGAAGCGGGCTCCAGTACACCTGGGTAAATTTTCCCAACAAAAACATGTAGCAAATGCTATACAATTGCAAAATGTAAATATATATACATATACATATACATATATATATATATATACACATATACATATATATATATATATACATATACATATATATTTTAGGAATTTTATGGATATTCAGAGTCTTTTGTGGTTTCATAAGAATTTTAAGATTTGTTTTGTATTGTTTCTGTGAAAAAAATGACACTAGTATTTTGATAGGGATCAAATTGAATTTACAGATTGCCTAAGGCCTTGGTCAGCAAACTGTGGTTAGTGAATCACAGGTGGCTCTTTGTCTCCTTGAGTGTGGCTCTTCCACAAAATACGACAGCCTGGGCAAATCTATTTTGAAGAGGTGGGATTAGAAGAAGTTTAAGTTTTAAAAATTTGGCTCTCAAAAGAAATTTCAATCATTATACTGTTGATATTTGACTAATGAGTTTGCTGACTACTGGCCTAAGGTAATATGTACATTTTAGTAATGTTAATTCTTTTATTTTTAAATTAGAGGTCCAGTGCATGAAAAATTCATGCACTGGAGGGGGTATGCCCTGAGCCCAGCCTGCCCCCTCTAACAGTCTGAGAGCCCTCAGAGGCAGAGGCAACCTGGCAATCAGTGCCAGGTGGTGCCCCTATCATACCTCTGATGCTGCCACTGCCAGTAGCACAAGCCTCAGCCAGCCCTGTTTACCTGTGCCTCGGGCCATTCCTGGGCAGCTGAGGACCTGAGGGGACTGGAGAACTCCAGAGGCAGGTGCATGGAGTGGCTGGATCTGCCTGGGGGTAGGCTCAGACATGCCATGTACCTGCCATCATGGTGGGGCTGAGGGGACTGGGTGCTGCAATCTTGTGGCCATGGGCACTGCCATCTGTGAGGGTATGTCAGTCAGTTAGCATATTCCCTCCTTTTTTTATTTTATTTTTTATTTTATTTTATTTTATTTTTTATCTTTATTGTTCAGTTTAATAATTACATTGTTTCCCCTTTATATCCCCCTATAGCTTCCCTCCACCCTGTACCTATCCCACCCTCTACCCTCACCTCCCCCTCCCCACTGTCCTCTCCCATTGTTGTTAGATTTTTGTCCAGTCTCTTGCTGCACTTCCCACAACCCTTTTCTCCCCAAGAATTGTCAGTCCATTCCCTCTCTATGTCCATGTCCCTGTTATATTCACCAGTCTATCCTGTTCAACAGCCTATCAATTCACTTGATTTTTATGTTCATTTGTTGATAGATGTGTATTTGTTGTTCATAACTTTCATCTTTACCTTTTTCTTCTTCCTCTTCTTAAAGAATATCTTTCAGCATTTCATATAATGTTGGTTTGGTGGTGATGAACTCCTTTAGCTTTTTCTTATCTGCAAAGCACTTCATCTGACCTTCAATTCTGAATGATAGCTTTGCTGGATAGAGTAATCTTGGTTGTAGATTCTTGCTGTTCATCACTTTGAATATTTCTTGCCACTCCCGTCTGGCCTGCATCGTTTCTGTTGAGAAATCCGCTGACAGTCGTATGGGTGCTCCCTTATAGGTAACCAACTGTTTCTCTCTTGCTGCTTTTAATATTCTCTCTTTGTCTTTTGCTCTTGGCATTTTAATTATGATGTGCCTCGGTGTGGTCCTCTTAGGGTTCCTATATATTGGGTTCGGTGCACTTCTTGGACTCCTAAGTCAATTTCTTTCACCAGGTGTGGGAAGTTTTCAGTCACTATTTCTTCAAATAGGTTTTCATTGTCTTGGCCTCTCGCTTTTTCTGGCACCCCTATAATTCGAATGTTGGTATGCTTGAGGTTGTCCCAGAGGCCCCTATCTTGTGGTCCCCTATCTTACACTATCTTCAATTTTTTGGATTCTTTTGGTTTCTTGCTTTTTCAGCTGAGTGGATTTTACCTCTTTGTATTTCAAATCTTTAACTTGGTTCTTGGGGTGCTCCAGGGCACTTTCAGGTCTTTTTATAATATTTTTTGTTTCAGTCAGTGTATGCTTAATTTCTGGTTGGTCCTTTTTCATATCCTTGAGAGTCTGCTTTATATCCTTGAGGGTTTCTTTCATTTCCTTGTAGGACTCATTCATTTCCACGTTGGTCTTGATAATTTCCACGTTGGTCTTGATAATTTCCTTGCAGGTCTTGTTTATATCCTTGAGGGTGTTGTTCATTTTCTTGTAGGACTCATTCATTTCCTTTGTGGTCTTGCTTATTTCTTTATAGGCCTCGATCTTTAGTTGGAGCCTCTTAAAAAACCCTATAACCGTGGTTCTGAATTCCATGTCCAGTTGTTTTTTTTCCTCCATTTCTTTCACATCTGATTTCTTTCCATGTTGCTGCATGGTGGCTGCTTCCCTGAGTTGGTCAATTAGCTTTGTGTGGTAGACTTCCTACTAGGGATAGTGGCTCAGCCTCCCCAGTTACCTGAGGTGGATATGGGCTGCACAGTCTTGCTGAAGTTAAGCTCAGTTAATCATTGTTAGCACGTGGAGGGTTGACCTCCAGGCCAATTGTCTGTGAAGCTCAGCTGTGCTCAGGTTGGGTGGGCGGAGTCTCCGGGCCAAGCAGACAGCGTTAGCTCTGCCCTATGCGGCCCCGGGGACTCTGTGCCCGGGGCAATGGCCGCCAGCACCTCTGAGAGAGAGCTGCTGCGGAGCTCCACTGGCTGCCGGTTGCCGGGGAATTCAGACTTTCCCAAAATGAGTCTGCATGTGCAATGTCTCACCCAGGGTTGTAAAACAAAGCAGACTGACGGTTTTCCGAATGAGAGACAAGTCACGGTGCGCTCTCTGCGCCGTCATGCAGCCGAGCTGTTCACGTGCAATCTGCCTTCTCCACAAGCTGGGAGACCGGGCAGCACCTGAGCTTTGGCGTGCCCTCCCACTGTCCAGTTTTCACCCTGTGTGATAGTGGGTTCCCCTGACTTCGCCCAGAGCTGGAGAAACAGTCCAGGGGGACGCCTTTGTCTCCCCGTTCGAGAAAACTGGCCGGTTTTCAGCCGCCCGCCCTCTCCGCGGAGCGCACTCCAAACCTCTCTCCATGCGAATCTTTCAACGTTGTCCGCCACCGCTCCTCCGAGTCCCAGTGTCTTATCTTCACTTTTATTTGTGGAATCCTCACTCGGCGAGGGTTCTGGTGATTCTGGAAGGTGTTTGTTCTTTCGTTAAGTTGTAGTATTAAAATTGCTGATTATGACCACAAGATAGGTGTTTTGCCTTTGCCGCCATCTTAGTTCTCTCTAGCATATTCCCTCCTTATTGGCTGTGGACACTGCCATCTTTGTGAGAGTGTGATGGTCAATTTGCATATTCCCTCTTTATTAGATAGGATATATTTTTATTGATTTAAGAGAGGAAGGGATAGGGGGAGAGAGATAGAGACATCAATGATGAGAGAATCATTGATCAGTTGTCTCCTGTACACCCCACACTGGGGAGTGAGCCCACAACCCAGGCATATGCCCTGACTTGAACCATGACCCTCTGGTTCATAGGTTGACACTCAATCACTGAGCCACACCAACTGGGCTATGTTAATTATACTAATTCATCTTCATGAAATACCTTTACATTGCTTTGTATAGTCTTCAATTTGTTTCAAAAATGTCTCTTAGTTTTAAATGTACAGATTATTCACTCCTTTTGTTTAGTTTATTTCCAAGTATTTTATTTACTTACTAGAGACATGATGCATGAAATTCAGGCACTGGGGAAGAGGTCCTCAGCTCAGCATGTGCCTTGTCGCAGTCTGGGAGTCCTTGGGGGATCCTCTCGCAGTCCAGGACCCCCTCAGTCCTTACCGTATGCCTGCTCACTGCTCCTTACCACAAGACTCACCACTCCTTAGCACTGTTGCAGAGGCGGGAGAGGCTCCCACCACGACTGCTGTGTTTGCCAGCTGTGAGGTTGGTTTCTGACTGAGTGGCACTTCCTCTGTGGGAGTGGACTGATGCAGGGGCAGCTCCTGCATTGAGCGTCTACCCCTAACGCTCAGTTCACTTCATAGAAACTGGTAGTTCTGCTGTTCAGTTTGCATACTAAGCTTTTATTATATAGGATTTTTTTTTATAGCTCATTGTTAGTATAAGAAACACAACAGAGCTGAAACTGGTTTGGCTCTTTGAATAGAGCATTGGCCTGCAGACTGAAAGTTTCCAAGTTTGATTCAGATAAAGGGCATGTACCTTGGCTGCGGGCACATCCCCAGTAGGGGGTGTGCAAGAAACAGTTGATTGATGTTTTGCTCTCATCAATGTTTCTGACTTTCTATGCCTGTCCCTTCCTCTCTGTAAAAAATCAATAAAATATATTAAGAAAAGGAAATGCAATAGAATTTTGCACACTGATTTTTGTATCCTGCAAATTTACTGTATTCACTTATTATTTCAATTTGCTTTTTTTTTGAGACTATAGGGTTTTCTTTCTTTTTTTTTAAATAGGCTAATTGATTTATTTTATTCAATTCACAGACAGTAGATATTTTTGTCATTAACTAAAATAAATAAGACAAACAGTTGTAGGTTTTTGTTTACCATGCTGCCCATAGTTCAACTGTAATAAGAGTTTGTTTGTTTTTTATCTTTTTTAATGTAATCTTTTATTTTTTATCTATATTATTTACATTGTTCCCCCCTATTTTACCCCTGTACTCCCCTCCATCTGGTACCCATTCCAACCTCCCCCCTCCCCTCCCCCCCACTGTCCTCTCCCATCATTGTATGATTTTTGTCCAGTCTCTTGTCTCACTTCCCACACTCCTTTTATCGCCAAGAATTGTTAGTCCATTCCCTCTCTATGTCCATGATTCTGTTATATTCACCAGTTTATCCTGTTCATCAGATTATTAATTCACTTGATTTTTAGATTCATTTGTTGATAGATGTGTATTTGTTGTTCCTAATTTACACTTTTATCTTTTTCTTCTTCCTCTTCTTAAAGAATATCTTTCAGCATTTCATATAGTATTGGTTTGGGGTGATGAACTCGTTTAACTTTTTCTTATCTGTGAAACACTTTATCTGACCTTCAATTCTGAATGATAGCTTTGCTGGATAGAGTAATCTTGGTTGTAGATTCTTGCTATTCATCACTTTGAATATTTCTTGCCACTCCCGTATGGCCTGCATTGTTTCTGTTGAGAAATCTGCTGACAATCATATGGGTGCTCCCTTATAGGTAACTAACTGTTTTTCTCTTGCTGCTTTTAATGTTCTCTCTTTATCTTTTGCTCTTGGCATTTTAATTATGATGTGTCTTGGTGTGTTCCTCTTTAGATGCCTATACTTTGGGGTTCTGTGCACTTCTTGGTTTTTTAAGTCAATTTCTTTCACCAGGTGGGGGAAGTTTTTGGTCACTATTTCTTAGAGTAGATTTTCATTGTCTTGCTCTCTCTCTTTTTCTGGCACCCCAATAATTCTGATGTTGGTATGCTTGAGGTTGTCCCAGAGGCCCCTTACACCATCTTCAATTATTTGGATTCTTTTTGCTTCTTGCTTTTCCGGCTGAGTGGATTTTGCTTCTTTGTATTTCAACTATTTGACTTGGTTCTTGTGTTCATCTGGACTGCTTTTAGGTCTTTGTATAATATTTTTTGTTTCAGTCAGTGTATGCTTAATTTCTAGTTGGTCTTTTTTCATTTCCTCGTAGGTGTTGTTCATTTCCTTGTAGTTCTCATTAATTTCATTGGCCTTTTCTAGGAGCCTCTTGAAAAACCTTATTACTGTGGTTTTGAACTCTATGTTTAGTTGTCTTTTTTCCTCCATTTCTTTCAGACCTGGTTTCTTTCCATTTCTCTGCACTGTGGCTGCTTTCCTGAGTTGGTTCATTAGCTTTGTGTGGTAGATGTCCTCAAAGGGACAGTGGCTCAGCCTCCCTAGTTACCTGAGGTGGATACTCTTACTGCAATCCTTTATGGGTTGTACAGTATTGTTGAAGTAAAGCCCAGCTTGTTGTTATTAGCCCTAGGAGGGTTTGACCTCAAGGCTAATTGGCTGTGGCGGTAAACTGTGTTCAGGTTGGATGGGCGGAGTCTCTGAGCTGAGCAGGCAGTGTCAGCTCTGACCTATGCTGTGCGTGGGTCCCTGTGTTGGGTGGTAATGGCTGCAGGCACCTCCAAGAGAAAGCCAGCACTGATCTCCACCCATTGCCCGACAACTCTGCCTCTCCCCAAATGAGTCTGAACACCCAAAGTCTCGCCCAGAGTTGTAAAACAAAGCATTCCAGTGGTCTCCCGAATGAGGGAGCAAGTCACGGGTCCTCTCTGTGTGGTCACGCACTTTACGTGCAAACTGCTGTTCTACGTTACGTGCACTCTTCTCAAACTCAGAGATCTCAGCTGCGCCTGGGTTTTAGCTTGCCTTTCCTGGACCTGGGACCTCACGTGGAAATGGGGATCAGTGCCATGGGACACCTCTGCCCTCCCTGGTGGAGAAAACCAGCTGGGTTTACTGCCACCCGCCCATCACCACTTGTGCGCACAAGGCTCCGAACCACTCTCTGGGCATATCTTCAAGGCTGCGCACTGCTGTTGCTCTGAGTCACTGTGTCCTATCTCTACTTTTATCTGTGGAATTTTCACTCAGCCAGCTATCCAGTGATTCTGGATGATATTTGTTTTGTTGTTAAGTTGTAGTTTTGAAATTGTTGTGTGGGGCAGCAAAATAGGTGTTTACCTATGCCACCATCTTGATTCCTTCCTCATATAGGGTTTTCTATATATAAAATCATGTCATCCACATAGTGACAGTTTTATTTTTTTTCCTTTCCAATTTGGATGCCTTTTTTTATGGCCTAATTGCTCTGACTAGAACTTCCAGCACTATGTTGAATGAAAGTAGTAAGTGCAGGCATTCTTTTGTTCTTTTCTTATTCCTAACTTTAGAGGGAAAGCTTGCAGTTTTTCATCTTTGATTATGTTTTTAGCTGAGGGTTAGTCATACGTAGCCTTTATTATGTTGAAATATTTTTCTTCTGTATCAATTATATTGAAATATTTTACCATAAATGGATGTTGTATCTTGTCAATGTTTTTCCTGCATCTATTGAGATAACCATATGCTTTTTATCTTTCATTTTGCTAATGTGGATTATCATGTTGAATGATTTGTGGATGTTAAACATCCTTGTACCCTTGAATGAATCCCACTTGATTGTGGTGTATAATTCTACTTTCTTAGTTCAAACTCTATTGCAAGGTTATAGCAACGAACACAGTATAATATTGGCAGGAAAAACAACAACAACAACATATGCCCAGACCAATGAAACAGAATTGGAAGGCCAGAATAAATCCACACATTTATAGCACCTAACCAAGGAATCAAGAATATAATATGGAAAGAAAAATCTCTTCCATAAATGCTGTTGGGGAAACATGATAGCCATATAGAAAAGAATAAAAGTAGACCACTACCTCATAACATACACTAAAATTAACTCAAATCTAGTTAAAGATTTAAATGTATGACCTGAAACAATAAAATACACAGAAAAAAACATGGGTACTTGGCTTCTAGACATTAGTTTCAGTGGTGTTTTGTGACTTTAACTCCAAAGGCAAAGGAAACAAAAGCAAAAATAAATGAATGGAATTTCATTAAACTAAAAAGCTTTTGCCCCGGAGAAAACCAACAAAACAAACAGGCAACTAAATGAATGGGAGATGTCTGCACATAATTCTGATAAAGGGTTAATATAAAAATTATGTAAAAACTCATATAACTCAACAACCAAAGAACAACAGTCCTATTAAAAATGGGCAGAGAATCTAAGTGGACATCTTTCCCAGGAAGACATTCCAATTATCAATAGGCACATGAGAAAAAAAAATGGACAACATCACTAATTATTGACTATATAAGTCAAAATCACAATGAGATATTATCTCACACATGTTACTACAGCTATTATCAAAGATACAAGGAATAACTTGTGTTGTAAAGGATGTGGAGAAAAGGAAATCTTTGTACCCTGTTGGTGGGATTGTAAATTGGTATAGCCACTATGAAAAACAGTATGAACTTTCCTTACAAAATTAAGAATAAGAGTATCATACGACTCAGCAATTCTTCTTCAGGATATTTGTCAAAAAAAATATGAAAACACAAATTTAAAAAGATATTCATAGCCCTGAATCATTGTAACATTATTTATAACTAGAGGCTCAGTGCATGAAATTTTTGCATGGATAGGGTCTCTAGGCCTGGCCAGAGATCAGGGCCAATCTGTGGGGCAAATAGTGGGTGATTTGGGGGCCCCTGCTGGCACCACTTTGGCTGGCCTGGGGCCTGCAGGCTGGAGACAGGTCCTGCATTGAGTGTTTAACCCTAATGATCAGTGCACTTCATAGCCACCAGTTGTTCTGTTGTCCTGTCGTTCTGCTGTCCTGTCGATTTGCATATTAGGCTTTTATTTTATAGAATAATAGAGATAGGTGATGAACCAAGATATATTATGTTAAATGAAATAAATCAGACAGAGAAAGACAAATACCATATAATTTTACTTATATGTGGAATTTAAAGAACAAAATAAATGAACAAACAAAACAGAAACAGACTTATGAATACACTGAGTAAACTGATGGTTGACAGATGGGAGTGGGAGTCATGTCCTAAGTGAAAAGTGAAAGAACTGAGAAGTGTAATTGGTAGTTACAGAATAGTCATGGGGATGTAAAGTACAGCATAGGGAATATAGTTAATAATATTATAATAACTATGTATGGTGCCAGGTGGTTACTAGACTTAATTGGGGGTGAGGGAATAACTTCTTAAATTATATAAATCTCTAACCAGTATGCTTATTAAAAAATGTAAATAATATTGAATGTCAACTATAATTGAAATAAACATAATGAAGATATGGAAACAATCTAAACATTCATCAATAAATGAGTGGATAAAATGAATATATGTAGCACACATATATATACACAAACACACCAGTAAAATACTACTCAGCCATAAAATCCCTGACTTCTTTTATACCAAATAGAGCAAATTATTTTTGAATCATTGAGTTTCCTGAGGGCATTTATTGTGAAAGGCATGCTCTTTGTTTTGTTCTGTAGTTAATATTCCAAATCACTCAGTCATCCAAGAAATAAATATTTTCTATTTTGAATAAAGGACATTTACATGCCCTCTAGATATATTTTAAGAAAAAGATAAATGTATTTAATATGATTCATATATATAAAACATATTAGTCTTATTTTCTTTATTAATAGAAGTAGAAACTTCTGTTCACTGGAGTTATATGAATCTTTAAATGTTGAGTGACAATTGGTTATTTGGCTAAAATCTAGACCTAGCACACAAGCTGAATAATTTATAAGCAATTATACTTATAACTTTTTATATCTTATCTTACCAATGGCAAAATGGGAGTTACTCTTATGCTAACAACTGTGGAAAAATCTAATGGTCTTAAGATATTGTATGCTGTCAAAAGCCAGGAAAGGGAAAACAAAACTTTGGAAGAGTCAAGGAAAAGTTACCTCGAAATTCCACTCATAGGAAAAAGCATACTTTTTTTATTGTAACTCATAATCACAAATATACGTTTCTCTTACATTGCCTTAAAAATTAAAATGGTTGTCTTGTAATTATTTGGAAAAAAATGAATTAATTAATAATTTAATTATGTTAAAAGGAATCTTCCTGTAGGAATGGAAATAAATCTTGTTTTCTTGAGATATTATTAACCATGTATACCTTAGTGTGAATTTACCCTTAATCAGATAATTTTACTTGTAAAATTATATCGAGTCTACTATATGTTCTTAATGGGTCTTTATTCCTTTTACTTTCAGTGCCACATGATTCTCTGCTTCTAACACTAAAAACTAGGTTTAAAATAATTATTACAATAGTTAAACTATACATTTGAGTTAAAAGGGGCAATCAGAACTTTTAGGAACTACATTAATACCTATGACATAGCTTTCATGAAAGAACATATTTCAAGATTATCTGCAGCTTGTTGGAACATAACACATTCATTTATTTTATTATTTATTAGAGGCCTGATGCATGAAATTTGTGCAAGAGTAGGCCTTTACAGCCCCCAGGCTGCCTTGGCCCTCGCAGCCACAGCTTCATCAGGAAGGTCATATGGAAGGTTGCCTGGAGGGTCATTCAGCTGTTCAGCCATTCAGTTGATTTGCATATTGTGCTTTTGTTATTATAAATTTATTTTTTATTAATTTTTTTGTTCCTTCTACCTGCTGTAATTTATTATTTTATTTTTAATTGAAATTTTGGGGTTATATTGGTTAATAAAATTATAGGCTTCAGGTATAGAATTCCACTATATACCATGTACATATTTTGTTGTGTGCTTATCACTCCAAGTCAAGTCTCCTTCCATCACTATTTATCCCTCCTTTAAAAGCACAACGAGATATCAGATAACAGACTCTTAAGGAGAAGGTATCTAGTGCCACCAAAATAAGTATTTTATTAAAAACTGTTTTGGGGAGGGAAATATACACATAACGAAACCCATTTTTAAATATAAGAAAGTTATTTTCATTGAGTGGTACTGAATATGTTTACCTAATAATTTTACCTCCTATTTTAAATGGAATTTAAAGGTACATAAGGAAAAAAAAATGTAGATGCTTATGTTTTTTGTATGAATTTGCTCAATATTCTGGTGCTAAGAGGCATAAATAATTCTTTTTCATTCTCTATTTCTGGATAAAGATTACAGTTGGTCACTCCTAAAATTTGCTGTGCCCTGTTCTTATTTTCAATTCATGTGAAAGAGTTTCATCCCAAAAGAGGAAAGAGAGCAGCCCAAATTTCTGGAATTTATTACTATAATTCCTCAGATAACAAAATATTATATCTATGTCAATAGGGAATAGTCCTGCGCTATAAATCCAATGTTACAACAAAATTTATTTGAAATACAATATCATTTTAGTTACATATTGTCATATTTGTAAAATCCTGCCTATTTTATACCCAGAGTTTTCCTACACTATCTGTTTGATTAAAATAACAACACAATATATTGGAAGCACAATGAAAAAAATAACTATTATTAAGACTATCTCGGTCATTTAAATGAGAGGGAAACCATGGATTATTCACAAACTAACTGACCATAAATTTACAGCTACTCTAAAATGGAGATAACACTTTCTTCAAATGATTGATTGCATGATAACATAGAATAATCTGTATGTAATATCTTGTAAATTGTGAAGCATTATTATGCAAATGTAAGGTCTTGTTTTAATTGCTATTAGTTTCAAGTAGGAATCAAAGAGGATTAATATGTTAAAAATAAAAATTTAGTAACATTGTTAATATAGTTGATTACTCTATGTTTCTTGTTTTAGACATTTTGTAACACTTAATTCTACCTCTTGGAATAAATTATACATTAATTTAGGAAATATACTTAAGATACTGACATGAAAATATAAAGACATCTATGATCATTTTCAGCTTTTATCAGCAGATTTTTCCATGGTTATATATAAAAGCAAAATTCTACTGATTAGATGGATACTTATTGAAAACAGCATTTGTTTTCTTATTTGTTTTCTATCCAAAAAATGTCAGCTCTTCTAGAAATAAGCCTTTTTCTTCTCCTAATTATTTAGCTGAATCAAGTGTTCATGTTAGATTGCAGATAGATGAATGCTGTCTTTAGTAATAAGTATATATCCCTAAAATATTCACATCATGAATATAAGACCTTAGGGCATATTGAAGCACACAATTCTATTCTGCTGTCTAAAAGCATGCTTTTTTTTTTTTGTTCCGCAAGTATTTATGGTTTGTTATACTTGCTCTTTCTTACTAATGCTCATCTTCCTTTTGAAGCAAAGGATCAAAGAAGTGGGGCAAAGCTTTCGCTAATAAGAAGCCTTACCTGAATGGTGGGTCATGCACAACAATATGACAACACATTAACTACCACAAGAGCTGGGATCCTGCCACTTAAAAGTCTTATCATTCTAGCTGTCACTCAGGAGATAAAATGTCTCACCAGATGTTTGATTTCTTTGAAAATCTTACAATCCCTACAAACATGCATGCTGTGAAAAAAAATTTAAGTTACCAGAAACTTCTCTTAAAATAGAAATAATTGTTTTATGACCAATTAAATTGTATGGGGAACAATGATTATATTATGAATGGCTTATGAAATAGAATGTATATTTTGTAACATGTTTTCTCTCCATTTTTTTATGCAATGCCAAATATTTTCTGGAAAATAAAGCTTAAAATAATTTAAAAAATCAAGTTTTATGTTACTTCTACATATACCTGAATGTGATTTTTAATTATCTTGATGTGGTTCAGGCAAAATGTATATATTCAATTCCTCAACAAACACTTCCCAACAAAGCAAGCCCTGGAGCTGGTGCTTTCCTACTAAAGTTACCAAATATTAAAAAAAATAAAAAGTAACAGCAATTTCTCCCAAACTCTCCAAAAAACAAAAACAAAACAAATAAGGAATACTCCTTAACTTATTCTTTAGGCCAACATTTCCCAGCTACCAAAGCTGGACAAAAATGCTAAAGGAAAACAATAAAAAATAATTCTAACCACTAAGTTTTTGTCTTCACATAAGAACCTTCATACTGTTTCACCCACTGACCACAGTTAGCACCAGGCCACTCTCCTTTCCTTTATCTCTCAAGACTTTCTGGAACTGTTGGAGAGGTCTGCCCTGCTCTCCTCAGATACGTCAATTATGTAAGCAATCAACTTTTTTCATAGCCCGTTGGTAAAAAAAAAAAAAAAAATGTTGAGTTAGTAAAATAGGGCTTCTAGCCAGGACAGTGTTGTTCAGTGGTTGAGCATTGACCCATGAACCAGGAGGTCATGGTTTGATTTTCAGTCAGGGCACATGCCTGGTTAATGGCTATCAAACTAGTCACTAGACAGTAGTTGTAAACCATTTTGATCAATACAAAATGTTCTATTGGACAGCACTGATGAAAGCAAACCAATCATGTAGAATAGGACAACAGGCAGAATGATAGTCTGTACCAGATCAAATGCCTTTGTTAATGATAGATAGTTCTATAAGAAACTTTAATTACATTCCTTTGAATGTTCATAACTATTTGAAATCCAACAATGATAGCTTTTAAAATAATGATGACAATAATATAGTAATAATAATATATTCACTCATGTCTATAAAATTTTAGATGGTTTTTAAACTATTAATATTTTTTTAGATTTTTATTACATGACTGATTTGCTTAATCTAGACACTTAACCTGTTTTTTTTTATTGTGATCTTTTTCATTGTGCTATAATATAATATTTATTCTAGTGTCAATGGACAGTTGGGTTGGAGAAGTATTCTAAATATAATGCCAAGCTAGTTCAAAGTAAATGTATGTTAAAAAGAAAAAAATGTGTATATATATATATATATATATATATATATATACTGCAAATGATAAGCATAAGAAAGCTGGAGTCACTATATTAATGTCAGACAAAATAGACATCATGAAAAAAAAAAACAATTACCAGAGATAATGACAAAAAACCCATAATGATAAATAGAATGATTTAGGAGGAATATATGGTATATCACTCAACATTTTTGTGCACCTAGTTATAAAGCCTCAAACACATGCAGCAAACATTTATAGAATTAAAGGAGAAATAGATAATGTGACAATCATAGGTTTAGATATTAATACCCTTTTCAGAGCACTTGCTATAATAACTAGTCAAAGAATCAGAAAAGAAATGAAAGATTTGAAGAACACTATCGACCACCCTGATGTAATTGATATTTAGAGATCAATGTACCTAACAAGACTGTAATTACTTTCATGTGCACAGAAACTTTTTGACAATATGGAACATGTGTGGGCCAAAATATAAGTCTCAATAAATTTTAAAAGGTTAACTATTAAAATTATGGAGTATATGCTATAACAACAAAAATAAACTGAAAATTAACAACAATAAGTTTTCTAGAAAATTCACCTTAAAATTAATAACTAAAAAAATACTTTCAAATAACCCATGGCTCAAAGACAATATCTAACCTGGCTGTGGTTGCTCAGTGGTTGAGTGTCGACCTATGAACCAGGAAGTCACGGGTTGATTTCTGGTCAGGGCACTTGTCCAGTTTGCAAGCTCGGTCCCCAGTGTGGGGTGTGCATGAGGCAGCTGATCAATGACTCTCATCACTGATGTTTCTATCTCTCTCCCTCCCCCTTCCTCTCTGAAATAAATAAAAATGTGTTTTTTTAAAGATAATATCTAAAGGTTACCAACCTGATACTTGGTTTAAAAAAAAAAGTCCCACTTCCCCTATACCTAATAAAGAAGATGAATTTGTTATTAAATATCTTCATACAAAGTAAACTTTAGGTTCAAACTGTTACATTTATAAATGCTACCAAACAGAAAAGGAAGAAATAACTATATTCTTAAGTTATTTCAGAAAATAGATGAGAGAACACTTCCCAAGTCATTTTGATAAAACAGCATACTATTAATACCAACTTGACAGACATTATAAATAGAAATTACAGGCCAATGCCCTTTGTGAACATAAACAAAAATATCCTGAACAAAATATTAGCAAATATAAATCAGCAATACTTAGAAAAAAAGAATAAATCACAGATAGGTAGGTTTTATCATAAGTAATGTAAGTATAACATTCAAAAATCAACCAAAAGAACTCATAATAGCAAAAGAATGCAGGAAATAAAACTAATCATTGCAAAGCAATTGAACAATTATTTGAGAAAATTCATCACCTCTTTGAGATGAAAGTTCACAGCAAACTACAAATAAGAGAACTTTCTCAATTTGATAACTGACATCAACACAAAATATAATGTGAGCATATTTTATGGGTATATATTTAAAAAAACACACATTTCTTTTATACTCAGAAAAATGTCAAGGGTGCAGTCTCACCACAACCATTTAACACTGAATATTAGCCAATGAGAAAAGGCAAGTAAAAGAAATAAAATAAACAAAAACCTTAAAGAAAGAAGTAAAACAGTGCCTATTTACAGACAACATGATTTTTTAAACAGAAAATTATTGACTCAACAAAAGAAATAAATACGTAATAAATATGTGGAGAAGGATAATTATAAAATCTAATTGGGAAATATATGGATGATCAATTGGAAAGTCCTTTCAGTTTTTCTGTACCAGTATGTCTGAATTTTTTATCATCATACTAGAAGCTCAGAGCACAAAATTCAGGTGGGCGGGGGAGGAGGTTACCTCAGCCTGGCCTGCACTCTCTCCAATTTGGGATCCCTTGGAGGATGTCTGACAGCCTGTGGGATCAGGCCTAAACTGGGAGCAGGACAACTTTCTGCAATCCAGGACAACTGGCTCCTTCCTGCTCACCTGACTGCCTGATCACCCCTAATTCCTCTGCCTGCCTGCCTGATCACCCCTAATTGCTCCCCTGCCAGCCTGTTCACCCCTAACCCTCTGCCTTGGCCTCTGCCACTGAGGCTTCATCTGGAAGGATGTCTGGAATGACATCCAGAAGGTCGTTTGGTCTAATTAGCATATATATTTTATTAGTATAGATGATAAAGAATGGCACACTGAAGACTGGTGCATTTTAGTGCATGCAAATTCTACTTCTGAAGAGGGAAGTATTGTAACAACATAAACCCTAGTTAAAGACATGCATGTTGAAGTATTTAGGGAGAAGTGTTCTGATGTTTACAACTTACTTTGAAATTTAAAAAACATGAAAAATTAAAAAAATGGTTTGATGGATCAATAGAAGGATGGATAGTTGGACAGGTATGTGCTGTGCATATGTTGTACAATTTTAATTGTGGAATCTAGGTCAAGGGTATATAAATATTCATTGAAAATGTATTTTTATTTTTCTTAATATTTGAAGGTTTTTATGATACAATATTGAAGGAACATTTGACACTTATTTGTGAAACCTTTTGCCAATGAAATGTTTTGTGAAATCATACTATATAAACATTTAAGAGCATAGATTTTTAAAGCATACATCAAAGGTAATTTACATTTTATACATTTTGTATCTCTGAACATGTAAATTTATTCATGTTTAGTAGAAATAAAACTGTTCAGTGTATGTATACATTTGTAATTTTTCTTGAATATGAGGAAAACCCTGAAATCTGAAATAGTGACATATATTAACCAAAAAGGATTTTCTTATACACAGATAACAGTACCTTCATCTCTCAACCTCTCTTTAGGGATTGTAGTCCTGGGAACCTGGAAACAAAATCAGAGAGACTTCCAATTACAAATTTAAAAGAAATAAAGTATTTTGGCATCATAAGTATTACCTGCTTTGGCTTTTACTGTTAAGTCTCCACCTGGGAATACTGTATATAAATGAATGCTTATGAGAAAGCCAACAAATTCTATAACTCAATGTCTTGGGTATTATAGTTTTCATTGAAAAAAACAATTTCATTTTCTTCCTGTTGCAATTATCACGTTCATTTTTATATCATACTAGTGACAGAAGGAAATCAAGAATCAATAACAACTTTTAGATAACTATGTTTTAGATGTAAAATCATGAAACCTAGAAAGCACTTTTCCTAATTGGATATTTGTTTTCCTTTGATTTTCTCATGGCATGCAACAAACAAACAAAATAATCTTATCATTTACAGTAATAAGAATCATTTCAAATTTAAAATGTGGAGCTATCTTACATATGACATTTGACACAACCATTTATTTCTGCACTTACAGAATATCTTATTGCTAAAGACCTCATTTTAAAAATTATATTTGTCATCCAAGAATTCCTTACTTCATGGTATTTTGGTTTATTCAAATTAATTGCCCTCACATTTTCTCAAAATACTAAGATTACTGCCTATTTTTCTTAAGCTTTATGTTATTTGCCTGATGTTTTGTTCCCTGATCACTAGTACTGATATTTTCTGCATTTCTTCTCTGCAATTTCACCTCCTCCAAAACAAATTTAAAGCCTTTATGCTTTCAACTTTGTGCATTTACTTCCCCTAAACTAAAAACTGTAATTTTACTCCACCAATAGAACACTGATTTTGTTCTCTTCTTCTTCTTTCTTGGTTGTGAAACAATAAAGAAACCTGTTTGGTTTCTTTTTGACCCCTTTCCATTTAACTCCCACAGTTCCCCCTTTTTTTCATAAATTTATATAAATGAATTCATATAACTTAACACCCAACATACACATAACCTAATTTAAGAATAGCAGATGCCCTGGCTGGCTTGGCTCAGTGGATAGAGGGTCGGCCTGCAGACTGAAGGGTCCCAGGTTTGATTCCGGTCAGGGTCATTTGCCATGGTTGTGGGAACATCCCCACAGAAGGCAGCTGATCGATGTTTCTGGCTCTCTCCCTCTCCTTCCCTCTCTATAAAAAATCAATAATATATTTTTAAAAAAAGAATGGCAGAGGACATTTTCTCAGAGGAGAATGGACAATAGACATAAGATGCTCAACATCACTAATCCTTAGGGAAATGAAAATTAAAAGCATAATGAGAAATCAGCTCACACTTTCTAGAATGGCTATTATCAAGAATTCAAAAGACAAGTATTGGTGAAGATGCGGAGAAAATATAGTATATAGTGAAGGAAGAAAGTTTTAATTTGGGTGGTGGGCACACAATGCAATATACAGATGACATATCATAGAATTGTATACTAGAAACCTATATAATATTATAAACAAACTAGAGGCCTGGTGCACAAAATCTGTTTGCATGAGGGATGGGGGTATACCTCAGCCCAGCCTGTACCCCATCCAATCCGGAACCCTTGAGGGATGTCCAATTGCCTGTTTAGGCTCAATACCATGGGTAGTCAGACATCCCTCTCACAATCCAGGACTGTTAGCTAATAAACACTCACCTGCCTGCCTGCCTGATTGCCCCTAACCACTTCTGCCTGCCAACTTGATCACCCCTAACCATTCCCCTGCCAGCCTGGTTGATGCCTAACTGCTCACCAGCCAGCCTGATTGCCCCTAACTGCCCTCTCCTGCCAGACTGGTGACCCCTAACTACCCTCTCCTGCTAGTCTGGTCTTCTGTAAGCCTGGTTGCCCGCAACGGCCCTCCCCTGCAGGCTTGGTTGCCTCCAACTGCCCTCCCTGGAAGGCCTTGTCCCTGCCAGCCGCCCTCCCTTGCAGGCATTGTCCCCCCACCCCAGCTGCCCTTCCCTGCAGGCCTGGTCACCCCCAATTGCCCTCTCCTCCCAGACATCTTGTGGTGGCCATCTTGTGTCCACATGGGGGAGGCCATATTGTGTGTTGGAGTGATGGTCAATTTGCATGTTACATCTTTATTATATAGGATTGAACCCCAATAAATTTAAACAAAGAAGGGAATCCTTTTACAATTAAGAATTGTCAGCTTCTTAATTAAACCTGAAATAATATTTAAATTAATTTGCGTATATTTAAAAACAGCAAGATTGTTAATATATATTTTTCTATCGTTCCAAAAGTACATATAATCAAGAGCTAGAAATTAAGTTGAGGTTTTGGGAAAACAAATTTAAGTATGTTTGTGTTACTGTTTGTTTAATGACTGGATTATGTTAATAGTCTGTGAAATATACATCCATTTTAAGATGCATGTAATCACAGTTCTAATGAGGAACATGCAGTTTACTAGTATATCTATCTATACCAGAGTTATGCTAGACCAGGATTATAAAGTCAAGTCATCTGGAGGCAGTATCTGTTACCCTTTGGAAAGGATTTTACAGAGAGAAGAGAGTCTGGAAATCACTGTGGATTCTTAAAATGCCCCTGTACCATTATAAGAGTGAATTCAAAAGGGTAGGTACAGGGTGATAAGATGAATGAAGGGATATAGAGCAACTGTTGATCTCAAACTTTGTATCAAAGAACATCATCCCTGAGAATTAAGGATAAGTAAAGCACAGGTGAAATAGGACATGATAGAACAGATTGATATTACACATTGGCGGAGACCTGACTCCAACACTAGGTTAGAGAGAACACTACTTACCCTGAGAAGGATTAAGGTAACTCCTGGAAAGAGCATCAGCTTCCTTCTTTCTGCTTTGCTTTTGAAATTTAAAAAAAAATTACAATAAAGAACTTTCTGAAATAATGTAGAAATTCTGGTAGGCTTGGGAAAACCTAGGAAGCAGAAAAGGGCCAAAAGGACTTTTCCAGTTTCAGAGAGTCTCAGTACTAATTACATTAGCAGAACTGTGAGGAAGGAAGCACATGGCAGAATGTCAGCCAGGGTGCCAGTTCATGAGGATTTTGTTGGGCAAAGATATTTGCTCACACGTCATCACAAAAATTCCACAAAGCTTTTTGCACAAGATGGAGACTTGACTCTAGAAACAACATATTTCCTGTGTTTGGGGCAGGTATGCAAGTAAGGAGGACCCTCCTGATAATTAACCACAAAATAAAGTACAAGTTGGCATGGATTCCCATCCTGCAAGTAGAGAAGATAACTGGGTCTAGCTTTCTGAAGGTAGAAACTCTCACATAAAAACATGCATTCTTAGTATAGGTCAAAATATTTACTAGTATTACCATAATTAGAATTGTAGTAGAATGATAAATTGAGATTGTAAAATATATTTTTATTTTAAGTCTTTCTTTTAGTGTATAACACTCTAATGACTATGTCAATGCTTGTTTGTTGTTGGTTGGTTTGAGAGACAGTACTATTATTTAATTGCCACAAAGTAAGTACCCTGTTTCCCCAAAAGTAAGATATCCCCCGAAAATAAGACCTACTTCCAGTTTTGCCTCTCGCTGTAATATAAGACATCCCCCCAAAATGAGGCCTCCCCGATAATATTTTTATTCTTGAAACTGAAAAAGCCTGGGCCACACAAGCAGTTATAATGAAGTGGGTCAATTTAATGCTGCCACTTGTTATGCGAGGGAGCCAAAGAGGTCTGCTAGTCTGGGATGCAGCTAGCACTCACTGCACTAAAGACATGAAGAAATTTCTTCATGAAAGAAAAATAGATCAAATAATGATTTCCGAAGGAATGACGGCCTATCTCCAGACTCTTGATGTTGCAATAAACAAGCCATTCAAGGACAATTTGCGCATGGAAATTAATGTCTACATTGAAAATAGAATGGAGAGAAATCAGCGTGGAAATTTTGTGAAACCTAAACTGCAAGATGTTGTGGCTTGGGTGAAGAATTCATGGGAGAAAATCACTGACAGTTGCATTACAAATGCACTATGAGCAGGCTATCTTGACAAGAAGTACTCATTTAAGGACAGTGCTATTGCTAAACATGAGAGATTTGGTCCATCATTCTGGATGAAGCTGCCATGGCAGGGGCCAAGGTAAAGGCAGTCAGGGGTGATTATGCAGGCATGTGAGCAGTCAGGGATAATTAGGGGCAATGATGCAGGCAGGTGAGCATTTAGAGGCAATCAGACAGGTAGGCAAGCAGTTAGAAGTGATCAGGCAGGTAGGCAGAGTGGCTAGGGGTGATCAGGCAGTCAGGCAGAGTGGTTTGGGAAAATGAGGCAGGTGAACAGTTAGAAGTGATCAGGCAGGCAGGCAGAGTAGTTAGAGGCAATGAGGCAGGCATGCAAGCAGTTAGAAGTGATCAGGCAGACAGGCAGAGGGATTAGGACAATCAGGCAGGCAGGCAAGTGGTTAGGGGTGGTCAGGCAGGCAGGTGAGTGGTTAAGAGCCAGCAGTCCTGGATTGTGAGAGAGATGTCAGACTGCCAGTTTAGGCCAAATACCACAGGGATCCCTGGGGGGTTGGGCCTAAATTGGCAGTTGGATAACCCCAGAAGGGTCCCATATTGCAAGAGGGTACAGGCCAGGCTGAGAGACCCTGCCATCCCATGTATGAATTTTGTACCCCTAGTCTATACTAATAAAAGGGTAATATGCTAATCTGACAAGGAGCCCTTCTGGACGTCCCTCTAGGCCAAGCCATGATGGTGGGACGGAGGCAGAGGCGGTTAGGGACAATCAGGCCAGAAGAGGAGGGCATTTGGGCATGATCAGGTCTGCGGGCAGGCAGTTGGGGATGATCAGGCATGTGGGAGGGCAGTTAGGGGTGATCAGGTTGGTGGGGGGCAATTGGGGGCAAGCAGGCTGTCAGGGGAGGCAGTTGGAGGCTCAAAGGCCAACAGGGGGGATAGTTGGGGGCAATCAGGCCAGCTGGTAGAGTGGTTGGGTGATCAGGCAGACAGGCAGAAGAGGTAGGGGCAATCAGGCAGGCAGGCAGGTGAGCAGTTAGGAGCCAGCAGTCCTGGATTATGAGCAGGATGTCCAACTGCAATCAGACATCCCTCAATGGGTCCCAGATTGGAGAGGCTCACTGCATTTTCTAAGATTAAATTTGAAATTGATTTATTCTATATGTGATTAAAATATTGAATAATTGCTCATTTTACAGAACTAATCCAAGATAAATATATTAATTTTTCCTACCACAATGGGTCATTGACATACAGTATATTTCCCATTACGGTATAGACAAGGAGCTACATTTATTGTACATCTAATTTTTTTTCTGAATTGCCTAGGAATAGTATGAGGAGCAACTGAAGCAATGATTGCTTGGAATATAAAAAGGTATGATTTTGGTAAGAAGTTTGACAGTTTCTTAAAATGTTAAACATGCACCTACCATATGACACAGCCATGTCACTTCTATATATTTATTCAAGATAAATGAAAACTTGGATCTACAAAAGGTCTTTTAAGCAAATATTTACAGAAATGTTTTATTCATAATAGCCCAAACTGTAAACTTCTAAATATACATAAAAAAGGTGAATGAATAAACACATTATGGTACTTTCATATAATAGACAAGTATTCAGCAATTAAAAATAAACAAATCACTGCTAGATTCAACCACAGAGATGAATCTCAAAATAATTAGGATAAATGAAAGGAACAAGATAAAAAAAGTACATACCATATGATTCCACTTATTAAAATTCTAAACACTGCAAACAAATCTACAATGACAGAAAGCAGATCAGTAGTTGCTTAAGGATGGGAGTATTTTATGAGGACAGTGAAAATGTAATAAAGTGAATGTGTAAAACATTCCTTTCTAGTTTTATCTTATATTTATTTTTCAGAATATATTTCTGAAGTAATTTGATCTTCCCTTCCTAAAATGCAGGTATTTGTAAAATTATGTGTTAAATAGTACTGTTCGTTAAACAGCAATTAAATGTATTTTTTCTAGTTGGGAACTGGTATAAAAATTATTTTGTAGTCCTCTGAATTATTTATTTTCCTACTATTGACATGCTTCTTTATTATTAATGTCTCTTGATATCAATGCCAAAAGTGATTTAGCCTTATTCTAGAATACTACTATGTTTATGAGGGTTGTTTTTCAGTTATGCTATTTTATAATAATGTACACTGACATTGATTCAATAAATCTTATCCCATGAAATAATGAATCATGAAATTCCACTATTCAAAATATATTACTATATTTGACTATATTTTACCATATATATATATATATATATATATGTATATACATATATATATATATAATTTCCATGATACAAAAGTTTTCAGCAGCGTTTTCTTTTTCTCTGGAATCTAAAATTCTTTTTGAATTAAAATATAGTTGACATATAATATTATATTAGTTTCAGGCATCCTATCTAATAGAAGAGTAATATGCAAATTTGAAAGTACCTTCACTACTCCTACAAGCCAAGCCCACCAGCCATGCCCACCAGCCAATCAGGAGCATGGGAACGTGGCCAAGGCAGCTCTGGCTGCAGGAGGTGTGTCTGAGGGGGCCCTGGCCTTTGGGGGCAGGGCCAAGGCTCGTGCTAGCTGGGGGTGAGCTGGCTGGGGCTAAGGCCTTGGCCTGAGGGGTGGGGGGGCAGGGCTGGGATGGAGCCAGCCATCTGCCTCATTGCAGAACAATGGCTGGGTGCCCAAGGACTAAAGCCTCGGCCAGAGACTCCCATTATGTGTGAGGGGGCAGGTTGGGCTGAGGGATCACCCACCCCAGTGCATGAATTTCGAGCACCAGGCCCCTAGTACAATGTAGTAATTTGACATTTATATACTTAACAAAATGATCACCATGAAAAATACAGTATCCATCTATTACCAAAGTTAATGTAGCATTGACTATATTCTCTCTGCTGTACTTTACATACTGTGACTTATTCATGTCATAGTTTGTACCTCTTATTCACCTTCACCATTTGCCCAAACCCACACTCTTCTAGCAATCATTAATTTACTGTGTCTATGAGTGTGCTTGTTTTGTTTGTTTATTTTTTTAGTTTTATTACATTTCATGTATAAATGAAATGATACAGTATTTGTCGTTCTCTGATTTATTTAATTTAGCATAATGCCTTCTTATGTCTATCCTTGTTGTTGCAAATGGCAAGATTTCATTCTGCCTCATGATTAATATTCCAGTGTATCAGACAGGTGTACATGACGCAAACACACACATATCCACTTATTTAAATATATATATATACATATATATATATGTATATATATATATTTCTATTTATTTCAGAGAGGAAGGGAGAGGGAGAGAGAGAGAAACATCAATGTTGAGAGAGAATCATTGATCAGCTGCCCTCTACATGCCACCTACGGGGGATCAATTCTACCACCTGAGCATGTGCCCTGGCTATAAATTGGACTGTGATCTCCTGATTTATATAGGTCAGTGCTCCATTACTGAGCCCCATTGGCCAAGCTCCACTTTTTTATTATTCATTCATCTATTGATGAACATCTATGTTGCTTTCATATCATGTCTATTGTAAGTAATGCTGCAGTGAACATAGGGGTGCATATATCTTTTTTAAATTAGTGCCTCATATTCTTTAGATAAGCACCCAGAAATGGAATCCTGGGTCCTTCTTGGTCTATTGTTACAGTCTTCCTTTTAAATTCTATTTTGTCTGATATAAATATTGCTCTCACAGCTTTCTCATGAAAAATCTTTTCCAGCCCTTCACTTTCAGACTTTTTGTACCTTTCGATCTGAAGTGAATCTCATTTAGGCAGCACATGTATGGGTCTTGTTTTTTACCCACTCAGTTTCCCTATGCCTTTTGAATGGGAGCACTTAGCTCATTAATAGATATGGGCTTATTGAATTTTAATCATTTTCATACTATATTTATAAGGGGTAGGTCTACAACCTTTATTATATATTTACCTATACAAGTTAGATTTTATTTTTCATACATTATTTAAATTTTTAATTTTGGTTTTTATCTTTTTCACTTAAAGAATTCCCTTTAACAATTCTTGTAATGCCAATTTGGTGGTGATGAACTCCATCAGCTTTTGTTTGTCTTGAAAAATCTTGATCTCTCCTTCAATTCTGAATGATTAGCCAGTAGAATATTCTTGGTTGTAGGTTTTTTCCTTTCATCATATTGAATATACCATGCCATTCCCTTCTAACCAGGTTTAAAATATGTTGGACAGTCTTTAAAATAAACTTTAAAAATATAGTTTCAGGTAATATAATCGTCCAATATTAGAAAAAGAAAAAAAGTAATATTTTAAAACAGTAGGTCTTCAGTCATGCGTTAAAAATTTGAGCATAAGATATGTTACAGTTCCTAAAACCATAAATTGATTTTGTTTGATAATGCTATTATAATAAATATTTTTTTAGTTTGAAATAAAACAGTTTTAAGCAGAAAGCAATTGAAATGCTATTATTTTTCTCCTAAATCATGAAATAGAGTTGAGTCACATTAAAACAATTTCAATTGGGGCATTTCTTCAACAGTATTTTTAAACTGGCTTTGCTGCTGACAAGTTCAAGTGGGATAGCCTGACCAATTCTTTTTGCACTGTCACTTTTTAATAGAGTCTAGTGTCAATGTTAGAGTAACATTAAATTGTGCTTATCTCAGATTTCTACTTAATGATGCTTTTGAAAGGGAAAAGGAGATAATATGATTTAATTTTATGTAGGTGCTATAAAAAGTGAAATATTTCCATTGCTTAGACTGAGAACAAAAGGAAAAGGAAAACATGCTTAGATTGATAATATGTATTACATTGTATTTGATAAAACTATTTAGGTTTTATATTGATAGTAGTTTCAATTTATTTGCTCTTTAATAGATAATTTTATTGATTGTAGAAGAACTTCAAAAACTCATGCTTAGAGCCATTTCCTATAGATTTTATATTTTTCCCCTCAAAGTGCTATAAACTCATATAGTATCTTATGAGCAACCCATCATTTGGCAAGTAATAAAATATAGTGTCTGTTAGTCAAGCTACTTTATCATATTAATAGTTCTGTTTCTTAATTTTGAATGAAAGATAAGGGATAGAGTTTTAGAGTGGCACATGACATATTAAATGATTCTTGAAGCTTAAATATACAAAATATACTGTTCAAGGTTAAAAACTCTTTGCCAGAGCTGGGATATAAATTTTCATCTTTGTGACTCCATGTGTTTGATTTCTATAATCTAAGGTTTCATAAAAATTATATGCCCCTATGGTTGATTCCTTCTCTATATTGAAAATTGTCCTTTGAAGTCAGGGATGAGCTTACTAATCTAGTCATCCCTCTTTATGGACACAGGATGCACATAGTATAATGCTTACACATACTTGCTACTTTCTCCTTGTTTATGTATTTACTGACAACCACAACAAACAAAAACAACAACTATTATTAAGCATCTACATTAATAAAAGAGAAACATGCAAATTGACTGTCCCTTCAGTATGCACACTAGCCAATCAGGAGCAAGCATGCAAATTAACCCAACAAAGATGGCGGCGACCACAAAGCTTGGAGTGAGCAGGAGGCTTAGATTGCCTCTGGCGATAGAGGAAGCCTAGTTTCCTGCCCATCCTAGCCTCTGTTCAAGGAGTGGGTGGGAAAAAAAGGAGGGGCTGGGAGCCTGGATCACCTCGGGGGAGTGGCAGGCTTGAAAATGATGGCTGTTTACATGCTAGCCACAACCCCAGTGGGGACCCCTACCCTGAAGCGGATGTAGCCAGCCTCAAAACAGGCTTGTCCAGCCTCAAAAGAGCCATAAGCCCCTCACCCAGGCTGGCAAGCACCCAGTGGGGACCCCCACCTCGAAGGGAGTGTGGCCAGCTTGAAAACAGCCCTCATCCCCTCATCCAGGCAGGCCAGGTACTCCCACCAAGGACCCTCACCCCATGGGGACGGGGCTGGCCTGCAAACCACCACAGGCTCCTAGCCCAGGCTGCTCCATGCCCCAAGGGAACCCTCATCCTGATCCAGGACATCTTTCAGAGCAAACCAGCCAGATCCCACCCATGCACCAGGCCTCTAGCTATACTAATAATAGGGTAATATGCTAATTACCCTTCCAGGAGATCTTCTGGATGATCTTTTGGCAAAGCCATGGTGGCAGGGCTGAGGTAAAGGTGGTTATAGGCCAAGAGGAGAGGAAAGTTGTGGGTGATTAGGCCAGGATGGGACAGCAGTTGTGAGTGAACAGGATGGTAGGGGAGGCTGTGGAAGGTGATCAGGCCAGTTGGAAGTGCAGTTTGGAGTGAGTGGGCCAGCAGGGGACAGTTGGGGGCAAGCAGGCCAGTGGGGAGGGTATGTGGGGCAAGCAGACCAGCACGGGGGTATTTGAGGGTGAGCAGGCTGGCAAGCAGGGCAGTTTGGGGTGAGCATGCTGGAAGCGGGGTGCATTTAGGGGCAAGCAGAAGAGCATGCAGAATGGTTAGAGGCAATCAGTCAGGCTGGCAGGTGAGCTGTTAGGAGCCAGCAGTCCCGGATTGTGAGAGGGATGTTCTACTGCCGGTTTAGGCCCAATCCCTGTAAAATAGCAGTAGGATAACCTTCAAAGGGCCCCAGATTGGAGAGTTCAACTGCACTGAGGGACACACCCTCCCCATGCATGAATTTTGTGCACCGGGCCACTAGTGTTTAAATAATAAAATATACTTTAGTTTAAATCAGTGCAATGACAGAAGTACAAAGAAGAAAAGTTCTATGACTTTCTATTGCCTGAATATATTTTGTTGAGTGGCCTCCTCTTCATTACCTTCCCCTTGCCAAATTGTTGCTACACTAGGAATAAATTTGATATGCAGATACAAGTAAAACTTAAATAATAACTATAATTCAGATTTATAGAATACAATATAATTTATAGATTGTATCTGTTTGATCCTCAATATCTAAAGAGTATTCAGAGCTATCAATTATATTCTCATTTTACAACTATAAAACAACTTTCAAGAAAAATTTAAAAACTTATCAGGGGTTATGTCACCAGAGAATGGCAGGTCCTAGATGAAATCTTTTGGCTCTTATGTCAGAATTCTTTTCATTTCTTTAATTCTTCAGCAGTAACTAAAGTTAATGATTTTTTATGTGATGTTAATGTTGGTTGAGTATTATATTAGAAACATTTGCATTACCTTAGACATATTACTTTTTATGTAAATACTAGAGACCCAGTGCATGAAATTCACCGGGCTGCACCCTCTCTGATCTGGGACAACTTGAGGGATGTCTGACTGCCCTACCAGGATCAGGCCAGCCTGGTCACCCTTAACTGCAGGCTTGATCACCCCCAACTGCCCTCCCTTGCAGGCCTGGTCACTCCCAACTGTCCTTCCCTGCTGGCCTGATGATCCACAACTCCACTCCATTGCAGGCCTGGTCCCTCCCAACTGCCCTCCGTTGCTGGCCATCTTGTGGTGGTCATCCTGTGTCCACATGGTGGCAGGATCTTTGACCACATAGGGGCAGCCATCTTGTGTGTTGGAATGATAGTCAATTTGCATAAGTACTTTTTTATGAGATAGGATAGAGGCCTGGTGCATAGGTGGGGGCCAGCTTGTTTGCCCTGAAGGGTGTCCCGGATCAGGGTGGGGGTTCCCTTGGGGCATGGTGTGTCCTGGGTGAGGGGCCTGTGGTGGTTTTCAGGCTGGCCTCACTCCTCTGGAACTCAAGAGGAGGCCCTGGTATCTGGGATTTATTTATCTTCTATGATTGAAACTTTGTAGCCTTTAGCAGAGCCAAGCCCCCCTGCTTGCTCCATGGCCGAAGCCTTTTTTGTTGGGATTTATTTTTCTTCTATAATTGAAACTTTGTAACCTTGAGTGGAGTCCATGGCTAGCCAGGGCTGCAGAAACTTGGCTTCTTCCATTGCTTGGGGCAACTCAAGCCTCCTGTTAGCAGCCATCTTGGTTGGGTTAATTTGCATACTCACTCATGATTGGCTGGTGGGCATGCCTTGTGAGTATAGCAGAGTGATGGTGAATTTGCATATTGCTCTTTTATTAGATAGGATTTTTTTCTTTCCTAATAGAAAATCAGCTAAAATAGAGTTTATTCCCTCATCAAGGCTAAATCCTAAATGTGATTTAACTTTCTTAATTGAATTACATTTAAAAGTGTCCTACAATAAAATTTTGGTTAACAATTCATGGTAAAATTCTATCATGGGTAGAAGGTGTTTGGTGAATAATTCACATCTAAAATCAGAGATATGAAATGAAACAGCTTATTCAGAATAATGTTGTGTTCACATATAATGCTTAGAACTTCTGTATCTTGATGATGAATGGCCATCTGAGCATCTAGGATAAATCTTAGGTTTTTACAGTGTCTTTGAGTCCTCATATTATCTTATCCTGAAGGAGCCTCACCTCAGGTTCTATAATAGTTGAGATAGGAATCAGCTCTTACTACTTAAATCATTTTGTATCATAATTTCTTTTTAGAGACACGTAAACTGATAAAATTAGATGTTTCTTAGAATTTTGAAAAGAATGAATGAGCCCTGTGCATATGTAATAGTTACTCAAAAGAATGTTGCAATTATTTTAAATCATGTATACATACTAGAGGCCCAGTGCACGAAATTTGTGCATGGGGGGGGGGGGAGTTAGGGAGGAGAGGTGGTGTCCCTCAGCCTGGCCTGCAAAGACTCCAGCATCCTTCACCCTGGCCTCTAGCCAGAGGTTCCTCCCCTCCTCCACACAGCCTCTGGGGAGATACTTATCCTGGGGCCTCCTCAGGACCCCGGCACACGACACCCTGTAGGGTACTCAGGGGCTTTGGCTTTCAGGTCTGGCTTCCCCGCCTGGCATGATTCCCATTTGCTGCCATGGGAGCAGTGCCTCAGGAGTTGTGCCTTTGGACCATACTACTTGGGAATGTGGGTGTGTGGTGGGGGGCGGCTTCGGCGGCAGTGATTTGATGCTTGTAGTGTGCCCGTGGAAAACACCCTGGCCAGCCCCTTTGCCTCTCTCCTCGCCCGCATGACTGGGCCCGCTGTCCCAGGGTGTGGCATGGAGGCTGTGCTTGGCTGGCCTGGGGTGGGACGCAGATGTTGAGCTCTGGCCCCTTTGCCTCTCACCTTGCCTATGTGGCTGGGCTTGCTGGCCAAGGGCATGGCGTGGACACTATGCTTGGCATGCCGGGGGCATGGACGCTGAGCTCTGGTGCCTTTGCCTCTCTCCTCGCCTGCGTAGCTTGGCCTGCTGGCCGAGGGCATGACGTGGACACTGTGCTTAGCTGGCCAGGGGTGGGGCTTGAACACTGCATTGGGCTGGCAGGGAGAGAGTGCAAACACAGCACTCTGGCCCCTTTGTCTCTCTCCTCCCGCACACTGCCCTTGGCCCCACCCCCTGCTCCCACGCACAGTGCTTGGCCCCGCCCTCTGCTCCTAATTGGCTGATAGGGTAGTGAAGGTACAGTCAAATTTGCATATTATTCTTTTATTAGATAGGATGTTTAGTAATATGAATGATTATTTATTGACTGAAGTTTCAATGCTATTATGTGGGCATAAGTTGCCAAAAATATCCATTTTACCAGGTTGATCATATGATTATTTAACTTGAGTTTGGTGTCTTGAAGTGTAAAACAAGGTGTGACCCAGGAGTGAGATAGTAAAAATTTGTATTTACTATTTATGAGACCAAAATATCCGTATGGGGAAGCTAAACATCTATTAAAATAACTGACAGGGGAAGGGGAGTAAGTGGGAAGATAAAAAGAATTTTTCCTTATATGTTGAAGTTTGCACTGTGGTTAGAGGATGTGCCTTTATGTTTCACATACAGTCCAGCACTCAGTCTAGTTGCTGGAGCTATGCACCCTATTTACCTATTAAGCCTTGTATATTTTAAGCATTACCTCTTACTTTTTGTGCCCCTTAGATATTTAATAGTTTTCATTTCATGTTTTACTTAATAACTAAAAACAGATTAATTATAAAGTTTGTGTGTACAGAAGGCAGGGGCAAATAGGTTTACGTTGTTTGTATGAAAAAATACATGCAGGCTATGATTATTACGATAGCTTTATTAACTCAAAAGAATGCCACAATGCATCTCTAAACCTACTTTTGCTCATAGAGTTATCCTATATTATGGCCATTTAGCTATCTTCTCATTTAATGCAATTTTATCAAATTATCATGTCTCTATTTGTTCCTCTTTCCTTGTATTCATTATGATATTTTGCTGATATCTTTGTCTAGGTTGTATTCATTTCTTGGAAATTTTAATTAAAATACCTGTTTAGTTGTCTATTTTGCTGTGCAGAAGATTTTTAGTTTGATATAATTCTATCTACTTTTGCTCTCATTACTTTTGCTTTAGATGTTATATTAAAAAATCATTTCCAAGACCAATGTCAAGGAGCTTTTACCCTACATTTTCTAGTAGGAGTTTTAGGATTCCAGGCCTTATGCTTGTGTCTTTGATTCATTTGGGGTTAATTTTGGTGAGTGGTGTAAGAAAGAGGCTCAGTTTGAATTTTCTGTATGTGATTATTCAAGACCATTTATTAAGTAGACTATTCTTTAATATTTGAGTATTTTTTCTTTTGCTTTCTTGTTGATCATTACTTGAACATACATGTGAGACAACCTGTGGAATGGGAGAAAATATTTGCAAACCATCCATTTGATGAGTTAATATTCAGAATGTACAATCAATTCATACAGCTTAAGAGTAAAAACAGACAATCCGATTTTTATTATTTTTAAAATATATATTTTATTGATTTTTTACAGAGAGGAAGGGAGAAGGATCAAGAGTTAGAAACATCAATGACAGAGAAACATTGATCAGTTGCCTCCTGCACACCTCCTACTGGGAATGTGCCCATAACCAAGGTACATGCCCTTGACTGGAATTGAACCTGGGACCTTTTAATCCACAGGCTGACACACTGAGCCAAACCAGTTAAGGCAACAATCTGATTTTTAAAAAGACAGAGGAACTGAAGACACTTTTTTTTCCCAAAGAGAACTTTCAAATGACCAATAGGTACAAGAAAAGCTGCTCATTATCACTCATCATCAAGGAAATGCAAATCAAAACCACAATGCATTATCATCTCATACCTGTTAAAATGGCTAGTCTCAAAAAGAGGAAACAGGTATTGTAGAAGATGTGAAGGAAAGGGAATCTCTGTGCACTGTTGGTAGAAATGTAAACTTGTGCAACCACTATATAAACCAGTATGGAGGTATAGGTTCCTCAAGAAATCCTATATAATGAAAGAGTAATATGCAAATTGACCATCACTCCAACACACAATATGGCTGCCACAAAATGGCCTGAAGGGGAGGGCAGTTGTGGGCAATTAGGGGTAACCAGGCCAGAAGAGGAGGGCAGTTGGGACAGACAAGGCCAGCAAGGAAGGGCAGTGGGGGGGGGGACCTAGGCCTTCAAGGGAAAGCAGTTCGAGGGGGAACAGGCCTTCTGGGGAGGATAGTTAGGGTGGGAGCTCAGGCCTGCAGAGGAGGACATTTGGGGGAGGCCAGGCTTGCAGGGGAGGGCAGTTAAGGGTGACCAGGCCAGCAGGTGAGGCCAGTTAGGAGTCAATCAGCCTGGCAGGGTAGTGGTTAGGGGGCAATCAGGCTGGCAGGCAGAAGCAGGTGAGTGGTTTGGAGCCAGCAGTCCTGGATTGTGAGAGGGATGTCCAACCACCCATTTAGGCCTGATCCCACTGGAGTCCCAGATTGGAGAGGGTGCAGGCTGGGCTGAGGGACAACCCCCCTTCCTGTGTACAAATTTTGTGCACCAGGCCTCTACTGAATTGATAAAGAAGATAAATACACACACACACACACACACACACACACACACACACACACACCACAGAGGAATGTTTTTTAGCCACAGGAGAGAAGGAAATTAGAAGATAAATACACACACACACACACACACACACACCACAGAGGAATGTTTTTTAGCCACAGGAGAGAAGGAAATTCTATTTGTGACAACATGGATGGACTCTGAGGGCATTATGCTAAGTGTAATAAATGGGAAAGAGAAACACAAATACTATATGATCTCACTTATATGTGGAGTCTAAAATAGCCTATGTCATAGGAACAGAGAGTAGAATGATGGTTGCCGGGGGCTGGGAGTTTTGGTAAATGGAAAAATGTCAAAGGGTACAAAATTCCAGTTATAAGATGAATAAGTCCTGGGGATCTAATGTATAGTTAACAATGCTGATTATATACAGTTCTTGAAACTTTCTAAGTGATCATAACGTTCTTACTCCAAAAAGAAATGATAATTATGTGAGGTGAGAGAGAGGTGTTAACTAATACTGTTGTGGTAATTACTTGCATAATTATGTAAGAGTATCTTATTATCACATTGAACACATTAAATTTACATAATATTATACCTTTATTATATCTCAATAAAGCTGGAAAATGGTATAGTTATTTATTTATACAAAAGCTGTGTGCTTTTGTATATTTTATTGTGATCTTCCTATTAAACTGATATTGTTTATCACCATTATTCAGTTCAGTTTCTCAGACTGACAGTTGTGTCATCTGCCAATAATGACAGATCTGTATGTCCACTATTAAAACTGCTATTAAAAATCCTTGTCTAATATTACTAGATATAAATTGCAATCTTCTTGGCAATGGAGACCTGCATTCCATTAACTACATACTTTGATTCACTGCATCCCTGCTTCTCCTCTCTCCATGCCTTCTGATCATCTGTTGGACTCTGTCAGACAGAACTCTGTTGGCTTCAAGTAAAAATTCACCAAACTGACTTACGTAAATGAATACTTGTCTTAGCAGTTACTATACTTCATTGTCAACATTACACTCAGATTATATTATGTTTCAAAGCTTCAAATAACTTTAAATGGAATTCATAGACCAATTTTCACCCCTATTCCTTGCTCACTACAACATAAAGTATATTTGTTGGTCTAGGATTCTCAGAAGTAAATTCTAGTAAAGGAAAGACAACTTCGTAGGTCATTGCCTTAGGATGGTTATTCTGAGTTGGGGGATAGAGAATCAATTTGTGTGTGTGTGTGTGTGTGAGTGTGTGTGTGTGTGTGTGTGTGTGTGTAAACCTTAGGTTACAGTTTTTTCCTAGAACTCTTCTCTTGCTTTTTGAAAAATAAAAATGCTTTTTTTGGCCACAGGGTGTTCATTTCTCATATTTTGAATGGTTTACTAAAATACAGTTTCCCATTTGCTATTAAGCCATTTCATTTATACTTATCTTCTCCCTAGCTATTAAAAATACAGTGGCTTTCTAAAAGGGTATATTATATTTTTTGCTAGTGTCATAGGCTCAAATTCCATATTCGCACGAAAATATTTAAAAAGCACACACTTTCAGGCATTATTTTGAGAAATCCTCTCATTCAACATTTTGAAATGCTCTCTCAATACAGAGACCTTTAACGTCTGAAAGAGATTTGGGGGCATTGTTAAGCATTGATTTCTTTTATTTGGCAATATAGTTAAGCTCAGTTCAAATAACCTTGGTAATGAGAATAATAATAATTTTTTAAATTAAAGTTTAAAAACATTGTCAAGAGAAATTGAAGTTAATGAACTGTGTGGTCAAATATTATATAATAAAAGGGTAAAATACAAATTTGCAGAATGACCAGTCACTATGATGTGCACTGACTACCAGGGGGCAGATGCTCAGCACAGGAGCTGCCCCTGGTGGTCAGTGCGCTTCTACAAGGAGGGCTCTGCTTAGCCAGAAGCTGGCTCATGGCTGGCCAGTGCAATGGCAGTGGAAGGAGCCACTCCTGCTTCCAAGGCAGCACTAAGGATGTCCAACTAATGGCTTAGGCTCACATCCCCCAAAGGTTCCCAGGCTGCCAGAGGGATATCTGACTGTCAATTTAGGCCCTCGGGCCTAAGCCAGCAGGTGTATATCCCCCAAGGGCTCCCAGAGTGCAAGATGGTACAGGTTGGGCTGAGGGACACCCCAACCCTGAGTGCACAAATTTTTGTGCACTGGGCCTCTAGTCCTATCTAATAAAATAGCAATATGCAAATTAAACTCCACTACACCCACAAGCCACATCCACTAGCCAATCAGGAGTGAATATGCAAATTAACCTCAACTAAGATGGCTGAGGCCATGGACAAAGCTGGAGGGAGGCTTGGGTTTCCCTGGCAATAGAGGAAGCCAAGCTTTTCACCTGCTCTTGCCGGCCTAGGCATCCACTCAATGCTACAAAGTTTCAATTATAGAAGATATATCCCAACAGAAATGGCACAGCTAGGGAAAGCAGAGGCTAGCAGCCCTAGGGCCTAGGCCTCCACTCTAGGCTACAATGTTTCAATTATAGGAAGTAAATGTCCCAACAGAAATGGCTGCCGCTGCGGAGTAAGCAGAAAGCTTGGCTCTGCCCCAGGCTACAAAGCTTCAATTGTAGAACATAAAGTAATCCCAGATCCCAGGGCCTCCACTTGGGTCACTGGAGGGCATGGCCAGCCTGAAAACTACCACAGGCCCCTTGCCTAGCCCACCCCACACCCCAAGGAAACCCCCACCCTAATCTGGGACACTCTTCAGGGCAAACCAGCTGGCCCCCACCCTTGCACCAGGCCTCTATCCTATCTAATAAAAGAGTAATTTGCAGATTGACCATCACTCCAACACACAAGGGGGCTGCCCCCATGTGGTCAAAGATCCTGCCCCCATGTGGACACAAGATGGCCTGTAGTGGAGGGCTGTTGGGAAGTTCCAGGCCTGCAACGAAGGGCAGTTGGGGGTTACCAGGCCGGCAAACAGGCTGGCAGGCAGAGTAGTTAGGAGCAATCAGGGAGGCAGGCAAGTGAGCAGTTTGGAGCCAGCATTCCTGGATTGCAAGAAGGATGTCAAACTGCTCATTTAGGCCTGATCCTGCAGGGATCGGGCCTACACAGGAAGTCAGACATCCCTGGAGGGGTCCCAGATTAGAGAGTGTGCAGGCTGGGCTGACGGAACCCCCTCTCCCCATGCATGAATTTTGTGCACCAGGCCTCTAGTTCAATATATTTCAATAGCCACACAATTAGATTTCATAAAATAGAAGGTATTCTTGCCACAGAATTTATTGTAACTTTTATAAAGCATTGGGGTGCAAATATATTGCAAAAAGTATAATAATTATCTATTTTATATGTTCCTTCTATACTGATCAATTACCCTCTGTTACTATCTTGTTCAAAATTTATTTACTACTAACATCAAAATACACAGTAATAGATATTTTGAAATAGGTATTTTGAAATAGCTGCACAAATTAAGTTTCATAATTAGTTAAACATTGTCTATTCATTTCACTGTGATCTGTTAGTGTTTTGAACTAATAGATAGGATTACTCTCAAGTTAGCAAAATGATTTCAACAAGGTCTTCCACCTACCCACAAACATTAACAGGCTTAGGGTAAGACTATAAATATTCAAATGTCTAAATATCTAGAAATTAGAAATCATCTTACTGTTAAAATAAATTTTATTTTTGTTCCTTGACAAAAAAAAAATCTCCATCAAGATCATATATATATTTTTTTAAAGGAAATTTTTGCTAATATTTATTGAGTACCTATTTCCTGTCAAAAGCCTGCAAATGCTACAATTACTGTTTGCAACAATTCTGAAGAGTAGATAATAGCTCCATTTAACTTTTAAAAAAGCTGAAGCTCAGGGAGAGTTGGAAAATTGATTCAATGGAAAACAGCTCCGAATGAAGCCCTAATGAGATGACTGACCTTAACTTTCCCCTTCCCATTCCTTAATATTAATAAAATAATAATAGCTAAAATTTACTAAAATCCTATCATATGGCAAGGATTTCATATCATGTAATAATAATAATACATTATTATTATTACATTATCATGTAATAATAATAATAATGAAGTTATTATTCCCATTTTACATTTGAGAACACAGAAAAGTAAATTACTTGACCAGATTCACTCATTTAGTTTTCTATTCTAGGGGCCAAATTTGAATTCAGGCTATCTTAATCCTAAACCTGTGGGGGGAGGGAGGAAAGAGGGGGGAATTACTGGAGATTTGTTACTTACTGTAGGAGGTAAGGGTGCTTTTATTTATGTTTTTTTAAATTATTGTAAGTTTTTGCCACACTTTCTGTAACATAAGCTGTTTCCCATGTAATTACATAGTTTTTCATTGAACATTATTGTTTGTTAAATTCCTATTTACAAAATTGTTGAAAAATCACATATATCCCCTTTCCCCACCCTTTCTCCCCCCCATTGTCTCCTAGCCTGTCTTCACTACCTGCCCCAGGCCTTCAACAGACCAACACCAAACACCTGAGAGCTGCCAGGGCACTTTTGTCCCCCTCTCACATGTGACAGTTAGCCTACATATATTTTTTATCTTGGCTGCATATTTGGCCATTATTTCTTCAACTAACCTCTCTGCTCTACTCTCTTTCTCTTTTTCCAGGACTACTTAATGGTGTACAGTGGTTTCTTAGGTTCTGTTTACTTTTCTACGATTTATTTTCTTTCTGTTCCTTAGACTTAGTAATATCTGTTGTTCTATTTTTAACTTTACTGGTTCTTTATTTTTCTTCTGATTCAGATCTGCTACTGAATCTCTCTAGTAGATTTTTCATTTCATTTATTGTACCTTTTAAGCTCCAGATTTCCATTTTGGTTCTTTTTCTTCTGTTTGAGCATATTTAAGATAGTTGATCTAAAATGATAGTCTAGTAAGTCCACCAACTGACATTTCACAAGGACAGTTTCAGTCGATTTTTTTTTCTTTGAGTGGACCATAGTTTCTTAATTCTTCTTAAGCCTTGTGATGTTTTGCTGAAACCAGGACATTTTAATCTTATAGTAGAGAAAACTCTGGAGATCCATTTTCCCTGGAATTTGCTGGTTTTTTGTTTTGTTTTTGTTTCTGTTGTTGTTGTTGTTTGTTTTTCGTATTTTGTGTCTTCGTATGATGTATCTGTACACGGATCAGTTTGAACTATAAACTTAAGATTTTTTCAGGACTTTTCTGAGTCTGTGACTTGCCCTGAGCATGCTTGGCGATTTTCTAAATCATACCACATATGCAGTTGCTTTCAATGTCCTAGTCCTTAAATACCTACCTAGGGGAAGAAGATAAAAATAAAACAAACAAAAGGTGTCAGTTCTTTAAATCCCCTAAAAGTTATTTCAGCTGGAGGAGATGCTAGCAACAATGATGGGGAGGGGGCTGCCTCCCTCCATGTCAGCCCAGCTCTGTCTGCATCTCTGTAATCAGAGGGTACAATCAGCAATCAGAGCACAGATCCTGGTACTTGGAGGACTGCTCACTCTGGCTTTCAAATGCTGCTCCAGAAACCTTGAAGGAAAGCCTCCCTGCAGCTGGGGGGTGGAAAGCTGCTACTGTTAAGAGCTACAAATGGATAAAATTAACCAAAACTCACCTTCAGTCCTTCCCCGGAAAGTTCAAAGTCTTCCATAGACTCTGCGGTTCCAAAATAGTTACAACAGTCATATTATACCTGTGTTATCAATAGAGCTTTTTCTTGTAAAACTGAAACTTTGTACGTAATGAACAACAAATTCCCTTTTCTTCCACTCCCAGCTCCTAGCAAGTACCATGCTACTTTCTGTTTCTGTTTGAGCACGTAAGAGTCATCACATTAGCAGAATTACACAGTATTTGTCTTTTTGTGTCTTTAAGTTAGAATGTCCTCAAAGTTCATTTACATTTTAGTATATGTCACAATGTCCTTTTTATGAATATTATTTCATTGTATGTATGTAGCACATTTTCTTTATCCATTCTTCTGCTGGGTATGTAGGTTGACTCCACCTTCTTGGCTATTGTGAACAATGCTGCAATGAACATGGGTATGCAAATATAGGGCAGGACAAAGAAGATTGTCAGTTGTGAGTATGCCAAACAGAGTTTATTCTTGTATTATTTATTAACTCTTATATTGTTTTCCATATGAACAACTGTAAATATACTTTTGCCCATCCTGTATCTCTTTGATATTTCAATTATTATTTATATAGTAGAGGCCCAGTGCACAAAATTCTTCCAAGAGGGGTCCCTCAACCCAGCCTGAACCCTCTCATAATCCAGGACCCCTTGGGGGATATCAGACTGCTGGTTTAGGCCCGATCCCTCAGGAATTGGGTCTAAACTGGCAGTCGGACATCCCTCTCACAACCAGGAACCACTGGCTCCTAACTGCTCACCTGCCTGCCTGCTTAATCAGCACTAACCATTCTGCCTGCCTGATTGCCCCTAACCTATCGCCTGTCTCCTTGATCACCCCTAACCACTCTGCCTGCCTGCCTGCCTCATTGCCCCTACCCACTCTTCCTGTCTTCCGGATCATCCCTAACAACTTGCCTGCCTGCTTTATAGCCCCTAACCACTCATCTGCCTGTCTGATGCTCCTAACTGCTTGTCTGCCTACCTCATTGCCCCTAATTCCTCTGCCTGACTTCTTGATCACCCTTAACCACATGCCTGCCTGCCTCATCACCCCTAATTACTCTGCTTGCCTGCCTGATTGCCTCTAACTGCTTGCCTGCCTGTCTGATTGCCCCTGTCTCTGCCTCAGCCCTGCTACTGCGGGTTCACCCAGAAGGACGTCCAAAATGTCATTCGAGTATCCAGTCTAATTAGCATATTATGCCATTATTATTATAGATTATTATTATAGATACCCTTATATGGGATTGCTGGATTATACGATAATTTTATTTTTAATTTTAGGGGGATATTTTATAATTTTTCCATAATGGCTGCACAATTTTGCATTCCTACCAACTGCACTTTATGCTAATAGATGTGAGGTGGAATCTCAAACTATTTTGATTTGTAACATCTAATAATTAGTGACAATGAGCATCTATTCATATGCTTGTTGAAAATTTGTTTATCTTTTTTGGAGAAATGTCTACTGAAGTCAATTTACCCTTAGAAAAATATACCTGCCCCAAAGCTCTCCTCTTGGTTAACAGCACTCAAATTTATAAGCAGAGTCTAGTAGTCATTGCTACACAGGGGCCTCTCATCTTCTCTGTGCCTCAGGGAAAAGCTGCATTGAGCTTCCTGTCTCCTGAGATGATCCTCATAAAGAAGCTCCTAGGCTCCTAATAGATCAGTATCACTGAGACTTTCCCTGTCTAAACTCAATTGTGCTGCTATATCTTCACTTGCATTTTTACTGGCCAATCTGAGCAGCTTTATTAAGACCAATCAGAACAGTACTTTTTGGACCAATAAAACTGTGAAGATTTGTAGTTCTTATCCTACCTAATAAAAGAGTAACATGCAAATGTGACCGTACGTTGGCTTCTGATTGGCTATGCTACCAGCCAATCGTAGCAAGGAGCAGGGTCAAGCGGCATGGGCGGCAGGCCCCAGGAGTGGAGACAAAGTGGTGAAGGCATCAAGCGCCCAGCCCTGGGCAGAGACCAAGCAGTGGCAGGGCCGGTGAGCCATAGCTGCATCTAACTGAGGCCCCCAGGCCCTAGAGAATGAGGCGGCGGTGGTAGCGGCTGTGGTGAGAAATCACCACAGCTGCGGCTAACTGAGGCCCCCAGGCAAAAAGGTGCCGATGTTATTGACAGAAAATGTCTGAAGAGGGATGTGTGTCTGATCTTGAAAGAAGACAACACATGAGACAGAATGTATCTGAAGAGCAGCTATTGGAAAAACGTTGCTCTGAAGCCGAAAAACACCGGCATCTTCAACAGGAAATGTCTAAAGAACAACGTGCCTTTAAAGTTGAAGGAAGGCAGTGGCGAACAAAGAATATGTCTAAAGAACAGTCATCAACAAGCACTAGCAATAGTGATAGGAACTGCCTTCTCAGTGAAAATGGAGTACATGAGGATGCATAAACATAGTTGCGGTGAAATGACTGTTAGATGTGAATGTTGCCTATCACTAAATTTCTCTGATGAAAAACCATCTGATGGCAAATTTACTCGATGTTGTAGCAAAGGGAAAGTCTGTCCAAATGATATACATTTTCCAGATTACCCGCCATATTTAAAAAGATTAATGACAAATGAAGATTCTGACAGTAAAAATTTCATGGGAAACATTCGATCTATAAATAGTTCTTTTCCTTTTGCTTCCATGGGTGCAAATGTTGCATTGCCATCAGGGTATGGGCCATACTGTTTTAGAATACATGGACAAGTTTATCATCATACTGGAACTTTACATCCTTCTGATGGTGTTTCTCAGAAGTTTGCTCAACTCTATATTTTGGATACAGCCGAAGCTACACGTAAAAAATTAGCAATCCCAGCAAACCAGGCCTGCTCAGAAAGACTCATGATCCACATCAACAACCTCATGCATGAAATAAATGAATTAACAAAATTGTACAAGATGCTACATGAGGTAGAAAAGGAAGCCCAATCTGAAGCAGCAGCAAAAGATATAGCTCCCATGGAAGTAACTATGGCAATTAAATATGATCCTAAGAGTGACCCAGGAAGATAAAATTCTCCCAGTGTAACCGAGGTTGCTGTCATATTCAGAAACGAAGATAGAGAACCTCCTTTTGAAAGAGACTTGCTCATTCATTGTAAACTAGATACCAATAATCCAAATGCCACTAAAGTGAAATGAATCACTATCCTGTTTCCTACATTAGATGCAATGACATATCCTATTCTTTTTCCACATGGTGAAAAAGGTTGGGGAATAGATATTGCATTAAGACTCAGAGGTAACAGTGCACTCAACAATAATACTAGGCAAAACGTAAGAACACGAGTCACCCAAATGCAGTGTTATGGATTTCATCTCTCTGTGAGGGACACGTTCAATCCTATTTTAAATGCAGGAAAATTAACTCAACAGTTTATTGTGGATTTGTATTGTTGTTATATCATTTTGTTATTATTTATTAATGAAATTATGTATTATTTTCATATACATTGTACTCACTACCTTTTATCGCTCACACTTTTATTGTAGAGAAAGGGCAAATAGCACTATTAAAATATTTCCTCTAATTAATACCCTTTTAATGTGCACAGTTTTTGTGCACCGGGCCACTAGTTTGCATATAAATGGGTCAAACTGGGACCAGGGATGCAAAGTTCTCTTTCTATAAGTTAGCCCTGCCTTTGGCACATTTTCAGTTTCCATTAAAGACTGTTTCCTGGGCCAGAGCTGTAACACCAGACCTGAAACTATAACACAGAGTCAAGCAGAGGTGTCTCACTGGAGCAGAGTGGAGTGAAGCTGTGTCCCTGGAGGTGAGCTATAACACTGCAGCCACCTTGCCCAGGGCAGCTTGCTTGAGCTCTTTAATAGCCATGGTGTCCCACAGCTGCACTGTATCACAATTGAGCTGGTCCACAGCCAAGCTGATTCTCAACTGAGATGTTTCCACTGAATAAAATCTCTCCTCACCCATTATATTCCAAACTCAGGACTCTTGCTGAGAGTGAATTGGCACCAATGACCTCCAGTTGACAAGTTCTTTGCCTACTTTTTAATTGTATTTTTTATTATTGAGTGGTAGGAATTATTTATATGTCTCCCTTACCACATACATAGTTTTCAAATCTTTTTCCCTTCTCTCTGTTGTTTATTTTGCTGTTCAGAAGTTTTAAAGTTTGATGTAGTTCCATTTGTCTATTTTTGCTTTGTTTGCATGTGCTTTAGGTATTAAGAAATCACACTTGCCAGGAAATCACTGCCAAATCCAAAATCATGAAAATGTTCCCTATTCTTCTAAGAGTTTTATAATTTCAAATCTATAAGTCTGTCTCTATTTTGTTTGTTCGTTTTGTTCATTATATTCCAAATATAAATGAAATCATATGGTACTTGTCTTTTACTGATGGATTTATTTCACTTAGCATAATGCTCTCCAGAACCATCCATGCTATCTCAAAGGATGAGGTTTTCTTCTTTTTTTGTGGCTAAGAAGTATTCCATTGTGTAAATATAACACAGCTGTTTTTCCCCCATTCATCTACAAATGGGCACTTGGACTGCTTCCAAATCTTGGCTAATGTAAATAATGCTGCAATGAACATAGAAGTGCATATATTCTTTCAAAATCATGTTTGGGGATTCTTCAGATATATTCCCAGAAGTGGAATTGCTGGGTAATAAGGCAGTTCTATTTTAATTTTTTGAGATATTCCCATACTGTTTCCACATTGGCTGCACCAATCTACATTCCCAGTATACAAGGGCTCCCTTTTCTCCACATCCTCACCAACACTATTGTTTGTTGATTTATTGATGGCAGCCATTCTGACAGGTGTGAGGTGATATTTTAGTGTTTTTAACTTGCATTTCTCTGATGATTATTGACATTGAGCATCTTTTCTATGTCTCATGGAATTGCTGGTAAAGAAAACAATACAATGAAACCAAATTCTACTATAGACATGAGTGTGGGGACGACAAATTAGAACTTTCAGAACTATAAATAAAATGGAGTGACTTACAAACACAAGTAACCATGAACTAGGGTCATAGTGGAATGAAGAGCAGATTTTATGTCTTCAAATAATGTGATGGTGTGAAATTCTAAGCACATGTCTATTACATATGTACTATAAAGAGACAATTTAGCTTTATCAAATATTACTTTAAGTATAAGAATATTAAATAGAAAATAACTAAGATTTTTTTCTAAAAAGTTCTGAAGCTGAAAGCATTATGTGATTTAAAAGCTGAAAGGCCACTTCAATTATCTCTAAGTCCTGACTGAATATCAAGAACAAACTCTGTTGAGAATTGCATTAATAGTTTTCTTGGCATTAATAACTTCTTCAGTTATACACCTTGTCTTTTATTCATGCCCTTGATATATTAAATTAAAAAGATTGTGACATAAATGAAACAACCTGATACACAGAGAAAGTATTTTTATACTTAATTTTGGAACATGAAATTAAATTCATTTTTTTACTGGTGCATATTCTACTAATGACTTATTTGAATATTTGACAGTACCATCACTGTTTTCAGATAATAACATAGTCATGGAAAACATCTAATCATGATTTAAGAAACATGTAAAATTCTTAGTTTCTTAAATAATGCTATGTAACAAGGTATAGGGACTAAAAGCAAAGCTCTTAAAACTAGATTTTCTGGATTATATCTCAGCTCCATCACTTACTAGCAATTTGTTAGCCTCTTTTGTATTAGTTTTTCACCTCTATATAAGGAACAATAAAGTTATATGCCATGGGGCTATTGGAAGAATAAAAAGAGTTTTAAAGGTTGCCTTGTATGCAGTGCTCAATCAGTATTAGTAATTATTAGTTGATTTTCCATAATGCCTGCTTTACAGAGTTGAGTAACTAAGAAATGCCAAAATTATTTATTTAGTGACTTTATAACTTTCATCAATTAAAAATTATAACACCTTTCTTTATATCTAAAAGGATAAAAGAGAATTTTTAAAATATATTTTTATTGATCTTTTACAGAGAGGAAGGGAGAGGGATAGAGAGTTAGAAACATTGATGAGACATTGGTCAGCTGCCTCCTGCATACCCCCTACTGGGGATGTGCCTGCAACCAAGGTGCATACCCTTGACCAGAATTGAACCTGGGACCCTTCATTCCACAGGCTGATGTTCTATCCACTGAGCCAAACCGGTTAGGGCAAGGATAATTTTTTATATAATTACATTAATTTAACTAAGTACAAACTTTTCCCCTGAGCTCATATTTGGGAAAAAAATTGTCCATTTTTTGCAACAAAATTTTACTTATTCAGATTTTTCTCTTTTTTTATTAAGGTATTACATATGTGTCCTTATCCCCACTGCTCCCCCCCCTTCCCGCCAATCATGCTCTCACCCCCCTGGTGTCTACATCCATTGGTTAGGCTTATATGCATGCATATAAGTCCTTTGGTTGATTCCCCACTACCCCCACCGTCCCATACCTTCCCCCTGAGGTTTGATGGTCTAATCAATGCGTCTCTGTCTCTGGATCTGTTTTTCTTCATCAGTTTATGTTGGTTATTATAATCCAAAATGAGTGAGGTCATGTGATATTTATCTTTCTCTGACTGGCTTATTTTGCTTAGCATAATGCTCTTCAGCTCCATCCATGCTGTTGCAATTGGTAGGAGTCCTCCCTTTTTACAGCAGTTTAGTATTCCATTGTGTAGATTTACCAAAGTTTTTTAATTCACTCATATGTTGATGGACACTTAGGCTGTCTCTAAATCTTAGTTATTGTAAAGTGTGCTGCTATGAATATAGGTGTGCATATATCTTTCTAATTGGAGTTCCTGTTTTCTTGGATGTATTCCTAGATGTAGGATTACTGGGTCAAATGTGAGTTTCATTTTTAGTTTTTTTGAGGAAACTCCATACTGTTCTCTACAGTGGCTACACCAGTCTTCATTCCCACCAACAGTGTAAGAGGGTTTCTTTTCTCCACATCCTCCCCAGCACTTGTCATTTGTTTGTTGGTGATAGCCATTCTGACAGATTTGAGGTGGTACCTCATTGTCGTTTTGATTTGCATCTCTCATATGATTAGTGCCTTTGAGCATGTTTTCATATGCCTCTCGGCCTTCTGGATGTCCTCTTTAGAAAAGTATCTATTTAGGTCCATTGCTCATTTTTGTTTGGGTTGCTTAGCTTCCTTTTGTTAAGTTTTATGAGTTCCCTGTAAATGCTGGAGATTTAACTCTTATCAGATATAACAGTGGCAAATATGTTCTCCCATGCAGTGGGCTTTCTTGTTTTGATGTGAAAAAGCTTTTTATTTTGATGCAGTCCCATTTGTTTGTTTTCTCTTTAGTTTCCATTGCCTGGGAGGTGTATCAGTGAAGATACTGCTTCAGCATATGTCTGAGATTTTGTTGCCTATGGATTCCTCTAAGATTTTATGGTTTTTATGTTTAAGTCCTTTATCCACTTGATTTCTTTTTTGTGTATGGTGTAAGTTGGTGGTATAGTTTTCCTTCTTCCCTTCCTTCCTTCCTTCCTTCCTTCCTTCCTTCCTTCCTTCCTTCCTTTCTTTCTTTCTTTCTTTCTTCCTTCCTTCCTTCCTTCCTTCCTTCCTTTCTTTCTTTTTCTTTGTGCATGTATCTGTCCAATTTTCCCAACAGCATTTATTGAAGAGACTGTCTTGACTCCATTGTATGCTCTTGCCACCTTTGTCAGATATTAATTGAGCATAGTGATTTGGGTTGATTTCTGGGTTCTCTGTTTGGTTCCATTGCTTTATATGTCTGTTCTATTGCCAGTACCAGGCAGTTTTTAGAACAGTAGCTTTGTAACATAGCTTGATATCTGGTATTGAGATTCCTCCTACTTTGTTCTTTCTTAGATTGCTGCAGTTATTCAGGGTCTTTTTTTTTTTATTCCAGATGGAATTTTTGAAGACTTCTTTCTAGATCTGTGAAATATGCCATTGGTATTTTAATGGGGAGTGCATTGAATCTATAGATTGCTTTGGGTAGTATGAACATTTTAATAATCTTGATTCTACCAATCCATGAACATGGTATGTTCTTCCATCTGTTTATGTCTTCCTCTATCTCTTTTTTCAGTGTCCCATAGTTTTCTGAGTACGTGTCTGTTACCTCCTTAGTTAAGTTAATTTAGGTATCTTAAATTTTTGGTGCGATGGTAAATGGGATTGTTCTTTTTCATCTCTCTTTCTGTAAGTTCACTATTGGTGTATACAAAGGGAACTTCCTTCCCTCTTATAGTCACAGCCCTTTCACAGTTCTATAAAATATTTCTTAGATCATCCTACATGCCAAAGTGCTTTGTGCTGTTCTTTTTTGTCCTTTGTGACCCTCAAATAAAATGGAAACTTTCTGTATTCATGACCTCCTTTTCATGTTTAGCTCAACAGGTCATGAGGCCATGCCACCAATGTATTTTTTTAACTTCACACAATTACCTTCAACCCCATTAAAGCAAAGTAGCAAGAGAGTATTTATGACCTGGCCCAATAAAAACCACTGTCTAGGCAGCCTCACAGGAGACCAAACATTATGCAGTGCTTATAAAATACATGAAGGGACAATGTAGGGCTAACATATTTAAACATCTCATTATTGTACCTTTGTGTGTAAATTCTTCCAACTTGGATTATCTGCTGTGAAGTCTAGCTGTGTGGTTACTCTGCAGGTTGCTGAAGTGGAAATTATTTTTCTATTTGTCTACCACCTATTATTTTCCAAACAAAATTATCATCCTGCATCATATAAAATTGAGGAGGGATGGTTATTAACTTTAACCACACAGATCCAAGGACTTTTCACAATATATTGCCACTTTGTTCTACTATGCCATGCCATTCAACATGTTTAAAGTAAATACAATCAAAACTTATGACAGTTTTGAAAGGTAGTTTTTAGTTTCCAAATCATTGTTCTTTGTGCTTTATTTTATTACAATGGAGCATCAATCTTTTGACTTTAAAAATAAAACTGACACAACAAAAAGAAATGATAATTAATAGACACAAAATAATAATAATATTTAAATTATGATTCTTAAAATTCTATTTCTGTAAAAATTAAATTATTTCTCCAGGATGTTATAGCAACTGTGGTCTCGGGCAAGATAAATAACATAAACTGGCCATTCAGTGTACATATATTTGCCAATTTCATAGGTGAAAAATATAATACTTTTTGTTTAGTGCACACTTCCTTGATTGAACTTTTGATCACTTATGAAGTTCCCCATTCCTTTTTATGTTTATTGGTCATTTATTGCTCCTTGGAGATTGTCTTTTCACAGGTTTTTCCCATTTTCTTTTGTATCTGCCCACCTTTAAAACTGACATGTAACAGAATATTATTTATTAATGGCATCCGTTTTCATCTGTCATACTTATCTGGTGCATATTTATTTTGTTTTTCCTTTATACATGTTTTAAAGGTAAATATTTTAAATACTAGGAGCCCAGTGCACAAATTTGTGTACCTGAATGAAAATGTGGGCCATGAGGCTTCAGTAGGCACAGGGGTGGGTCTTGGTCCATCCTCCACACCCCCGCCTGGCCCCTCCCTCCACGATCCCACTCCCCTATCTGCTGGCAGCCCCACTCCTGCCATTGCTACCACACACTTATTGTGCTGGCCCTGTTCACACCCGCTGATGGTGCAGAGTGATTGGGGCTGGCACCAGCAGTGGGTGCAACAGGGACTGGTGCCATCATTGGGTGTGAGTGGTAGGGGTTGCCCCAATTGCCCCTCAGGAGCAGGGGAAGGAGCAGAATCCTTCAGGGGGTATCAAGAATGACAGCTGCTGCTTGCACCTGCTGATGGCGCCCAATTAGGACCAGCACTGGGCCTCAACAGTGTGTATGAGCAGGGCTGGTGCTGGCAGCAGGTGTGAGTGCCAGGCAGGACCATAGTGCACAGGAGCAAAGAATGTACAGTAACCACCAGAGACTGGCACCCTGCTTTGGTCTGGCACCCCCTCTCACCTGCTCCACCTTCCTGCAATAGTTGATGCCCACCATGTTCCACACATGCCCTTGGTGGTCAGTGCATGTCATAGTGACCAGTTGTTCAGTTGTTCGGTTGTTCTGCCAGTAGCCTATTTGCATATTAGCTTTTCATTATATAGGATCATATAATAATGTTATTTTTAATTAATGAATTCTTCTTCTTCATACATATTATAAAAGACTTTCTTTATTCTGGCAGAAGGTAAACATTCCAAAATTTTGGACCCAAAATACTGTTAAAAATATTTTTTATTGATATTAGAGAGAAAGGAAGAGGGAGAGAGAGATAGAAACATCAATGATGAGAATCATTGATAGGCTGCCTCTTGCAAGCCCCCCACTGGGGCTTGAACCCACAACCCAGGCATGTGCCCTTGACCAAAACTGAACCTGGGACCTTTCAGTTCACAGGCCAACATTTTATCCACTGAACCAAACCGTCTAGGAATAGACTAAAATATTTTGTTATTGCTATATTTATAGAGATTTCTAGAATAGATGACATTTTCAGTTCATTATTTAAATTCTGTCCTTTGTCCCTAAATGTATGCATTTGGCAAAGAATAAATTAATTAAATATAGTTTACATTTAATTATTAATATAGGCATATAATTTAATGTGATCAACTGAGTTATAGAATAATCCATCTCTTTTCTACTGATTTTAAAATGTTAATTTTATTGCATATTATTCTTTTTTTGAACATTTGCTAATGTTCAAGTTATATTATCACATGGTATTGATTACTAAACCTTTATAATATAGTCATCATTTTGTAATGCGTGTTCCTCCACATTTTCACATGAGTGGATGAGAAAATCAACATATAATGCAGAGAGTAGGTTGAAAAAATAATTGTTTTGTAATTTGGGTAAATTTCAATTTTCAATGATGGCATTCCTTTACATAAGAATGTTTCCTACTTAAATCTGGCTCTAAATTATAAGGATAAAAGGTAGAGAAAGAGACTTAAAAGTGACATGTGGAAAGTACAGTTAAGGTGTGAGTTAAATTGATTCTTGAGAAAATATTTGAAATTAGGCTAATAATTGCTGAGAAGTTTTATGACATTTCTATATTTAGTTTGGTTAAGTCATTAAGACATTTAAATGTAGTGATCTTTGAATTAAGAGACTGTAACAGGAATACTTGGTTGTAGGCCATTCTTTTAGTCATATTGATAACTATGTCAAGTTTAATACTTATGTGTTTGTTCTAAAATCAGAGGTGGAGAGTTGAATGCTGTGATATTGAGGCACAAAAGAGCTATGTGATTTAAATATAAAATGTCCTACCAATCATGTTCAATAAATATATCTTTCTGCATTTATTGTTACCTTTATTTAAGGATAAAAATACAATTTAAAAGTCATTTTAAGTATATATTTATTCTAATGGCAACACAGAGCTATTCATTTATAGGCATGTGGAAATAATCTTCTGATAATGGAGCATAAAATTTACCAGTTAGAGATGTGTATTTTAACTTAAGCAATTTTTTTTGCACTGTGTATCAGAGCACTCAAAATGTCTCTGTTGGTAGTGTAATAAATAGTGACAAAAGTATTTGAGGTTAAGATACAGAAAATATGAAAACAAAGAATGGCTTTATGGAGGCTGTATACTTATGATTTTGCTATAGGGGTGAGGGTTAAATAAAAAAATAGCAAAAAGCCAAATATAATATCCAAATTACAAACTCCTCTAAATCATAAACATTATGCTTATAAGGGCTGTGACCTTTTACTTATTAGATTACATGTAGAAACATGTTTTATCTATGATTATAAGTTGCAGCATTTTCAGGTCAACACAATGTACTATATTTCACTTTCATTTTAATCTGTCAAGAGATACTGACTAAGCACAATAATTAGAACAGCAATTCCATGATTGACTGGTAGTATATCAGAGAAAGCAGCCCAACATTTTTTCAGTTGAATTGTAACTTTGTGAAGACAAACAGAAATATCAAAATAATGTGTGTGTGTGTGTGTGTGTGTGTGTGTGTGTGTGTGTGTGTGTGTGTGTGTGTAGGAAGTACAAGCATAAATTTTAGCACTACTTGATAATTTATCTCCAAAACAAAAACATAGATATATATATTAGAGGCCTGACACACAATTCCTGTGCAGGTACAGTCTCTAGGCCTGGCCTGTAATCAGGGCCATCTTTCCCAGCTACCACCACCACCCACCCCAGTTCCCCATCCCCACAGGGCAATCAAAGCCTGCTAGCCACGGGGAGAGACAGAGAGGTTGGCTGGCAGGCCCTATCAGGTGATCAGGGCTGTGGGCTGTGAGCAGCTCCTGAGTTGAGTGTCTGCTCCCTGGTGGTCAGTGCACATCATAGTGATGAGTTGTTCTGCCATTTGCATATTACCCTTTTATATATATATTAGAGGCCCAGTGGACAAAATTTGTGCATGAGAGGGGGGCGTGTTCCTCAGCCCAGCCTGCACTCTCTCCAATCTGGGACCCCTGGAGGGATGTCTGACTGCTCGTTTGGGCCTGATCCAAGTAGAATCAGGCCTGAATGGACAGTTGGACATCCTTCTCACAATCCAGGACTGCAAGCTCCAAACTGCACACTTGCCTGCCTCCCTGATTACCCCTAACCGCTTCTGCCTGCCAGTCTGATCACTCCCTAACCACTACCATGCCAGCCTGATTGATGTCTAACTGCTCCCCTGCCAGCCTGTTTGCCCCCAACTTCCCTTCTCTGCCAGCCAGTTCACCCCCAACTGCCCTCCCTTGCAGGCCTGGTCCTTCCCAACTGCCCTCGCCTGCTGGCATCATGGCCCACAACTGCCCTCCTTTGCAGGGCCTGGAACCTCTCACTATCCTCTGCTGCTGGTCATCTTGTGGTGGCCATATTATGCCCACATGGGGGAAGGATCTTTCACCACATGGGGGCAGCCCTCTTATGTGTTGGAGTGATGGTCAATCTGCATATTTCTCTTTTATTAGATAGGATAGAGGCCTGGCATATGGATGGGGACCGGCTGGTTTGCCCTGAAGGGTGTCCTGGACCAGGGTAAGGTTTCCCTTGGGGTGTGGGGTAGCCTGGGCAAGGGGCCTGTGGTGGTTTGCAGGCTGGCCATACCCCCAGCAATCCAAGTGGAGTACCTGGGATCTGGGATTAATTTATGTTCTACAATTAAAACTTTGCAGCCTGGAGCAGAGCCAAGCCTTCTGCTCGTTCTGTGATGACAGCCACTTCTGTTTGAAACTTTGTAGCCTAGAGTAGAGGCCTAGACTAGGGCTTCAGAAGTTTGGCTTCCTCCATCGCCCCGGCAATCCTAGACTCTTCAACATCTCAATATCTGAAAAGAGTAGATACAAACCAAAGAATTTCATAAACCCCAGCGTCAGATGTGGCATACCTGCAAATTAAAGTGAAATAGTCTCAATCATTATAAAATAAGAAATTAATGTTTCCCTTCATGAGCTAAACTGAAAAACAAGAAACATATATTGCACATAGACAGGAATATACAAAGATACCTTGAACAGAAAAAGTATACCTAAATAGAAAACTACATTTTCTGCATGACTTAATTAATTAATCCCATATAATAAAAGCCCAGTGACCAAAACAGGGGAATGACCAGAACAACCAGAAACCAGAAGGACCACAGCCCCTTGCTCAAGCCTGCATGCCTCCTTCTGGGGACCCCCAACCTGATCGGGGCATGGCCAGCCTGCAACACCCCCACCTCCCACAGCCTCTCACCCAGGTGGGCCCCGATCCGGGGCCCCCATCAGGGTGGGCCAACTGGCTCCCACCTGTGCATCAGGCCTCTATCCTATATAATAAAGGGGTAATATGCAAATTGACCCTAACAGTGGAACATCCAGAACGACTGCTGGACCAGTCCCTATGAAGTGCACTGATCACCTCTTGGTCCCTTTCCCTGGCCAGCTGGCTCCAATTGCCTGATAGTGAATGGGGAACCTGGGGTGGGTGATAGGGGATGTGGGCAGCACCAGGCCAAGACCTCTGCCCCATTGGTTGCCCCACACACAGAGGGTGACCTGTGGGGGGGGGGGCAGTGAGTAGGTGGGAACAGCCGAACTCTCTGTCTCTTCTCCTGGCCATCAGGCACTGATCACCCTATGGTGAAAGGGGAACCAGGGGTGAGGGGTGGTGCGGGGTGGGGCCAGCTGCAGGAAGCTGGGGAAGATGGTTCTGATCACAGCCCAAGACTAGGGACTATATTTGTGCACAAATTTTGTGGGCCGGGCCTCTAGTATGTCTATAATGTGTATGTACAATTAAAAAATTGTAAGAGCATAGAAAAAGTTGTAACTCTTGGTGATGATAGTTATTAACAAGTAGCTCCCATGCATATTGACAATGTCATTTCTGGTGTTAATATAAACTATGGATAAAGAATATTTTAGTCACTGTTTTCTTTGTATTTTTATTTCATTGAGAAGTACATATTTATGAGATAGACAGTATGTCTTTCTTAGCCTGACATTAAATACTTGGTTCAGTTAAACATCTATTTGTGTTTGGTTTCCCTGTTCATTAAGGAACTTATGATTTTGGTCTAGGTCCCTATCCAACTCTAATGTGAGCAGCCTTTTTTGTACATAGATTCTATCTAAATAAGCTAATTTTATTTTTGTTTTATAACTATAGATTTGTATGCAAGTTTTATATATTACTCATAAAATTGTGGATAATGTGGGAATACCACTGAGAAATAAAGGTATATTCATTATGATGATAAAATCAGGATTTTGTTCACATGGAGTTGCATGTTAGATAGTGGGTTATAATGGATGAATCATGGTAATTAAAGGTATTCTGTAAGGTCTTTTGAGAGAAAGTGAACTTCTGGAATTTCTCAGAAAACAGCTTCTTAACTTTTCACAGGGAAGTGTTCAATACCTCTTTCTCACTAAAAATGACTACATAAATTAAATTGATAAATAAAATGACAATTATTATGACTATTATTTTCAATGCTACTAAGTCTAGGTTCTATGATAATAGTCTTGCATTCTCTCATTTAAACCTCAAAAGCTGGCAATACAGTTAATAATTAGTGGTGGATTGACTTCAGTAATTGCAAAAATGTAATATTTTGTTGATTTTTCTGTATGTTCCTGAAGTTTTGACATTAGTGAATTCAGCTTCCATTATGCTTTCACTTTCTATTTCACAGCCTTCCTTATTTTAAGCTTGGTTCCTAAGTGGCTAAGTAATATGAGCATTTCATGAAGCTTTATGGCATCTTAACATAAATTAGTTTTGAGAACCTCACGTACAACTCAAGGAAAAATGCCAAGGAAGACATTTACTGCTGTTTACTCTAGTAAAGAATAATATATAACATACAAATAGAATCAAACATACAAATATGGATCCCATCAGCAAATGGAAATACACATACATATGTGACACACTCAAGTTTATATAGAGCCATGAACACACATACATACACACGCACAAATGAATACAAACTTAGAAATACCTGCATACATTGAACATACAAACACAAAAACACGTATACATACATACATATATTCACACAAACACACCAGAAGTTCACATTTTCTCCAGATTTAGCTTCATGTGGCAGATTTAACTAAAATTTGTATAATCTCTGTTATGTCTTATATTCTGCAGATAAACCATACCTTCCCACTGAGTTCCTTGTTGAATTTTATTCTCATAATCATCTATGGCTCCATATTTCAACTCTCTCTTAATACTTCTTAAATATGCTGTTTAGATGCTTTTACCTTTATAAGTGTTTACACAGAGAAAAAATGTATAAATAAAAATATGCCTGACCTTGTTTTTTGAAACATTATATATACACCATCATATGTTGATTTTTTTCTCAAAAATGTACCTAGCAAGATAAAGTTGCCTTAGTGTTGACTCTTTTAAAAACTCTACAATTTTTTAAATCCCTGTCAATTACTCCCCCTCCCGTATTTTAATAAAAAAATATGTATATAATGTGTTAAATGTGTATGTAGAATTTAAAATATAATAAAGCAAACACTTATGTGTCCATGGCCCAGGTTAAGAAGTAGAAAAATGTTGGTACAATTAAAGGCTCCTATATATAACATTGAATAAAATCAACAGCCTTAAGAGAAAGTCCTTTCGGAAAAATAAATAACTAAAAACACACAATTGCCTAGGCTTCAAAGCCTTGCTGGTGGGTAGAAATTATGAAGACTCCCTATTCTGAAGCTTAGTAGTACCCATGATTAGTCCATTTAGCCACACTTAGTTTTTCTTTCTGGCAGCAACTATTATTGCTAATGACTATATATGAAATGGAAACTGTAAATGTTCCCATGCTTTGGATAATATATTCCTTGTAAACAATGTTCTGCTGGGACAGATTTGAGGTTCTGAAGTTTGTTTCAGAACAGAAACAAAAAAATCAAGAAGCATACACTCTGTAAAACACATTTTTTTGTTCCTTGCCAATATAAGCCCTGGAAAAATGTAGGTATCTTCTAAGTTTGTCTTTTGTTTGTTTTTGCCTAAACACTATTTTAAGAATGTTTATTGGAGCTCCAGGATTCTTAAGCACTTGGTTTTTTAACAATTGCAAGAAATTTGTTTGTTATATATTTGATCATGCCATAATAGGAATCCCCGATTTTTAAGACTATAATAATGCCTAATCCTACATAATAAAGAGCTAATATGCTAATGAGACTGAACAGCAAAACAACTGTCCATATGACTTTCCGGACGACCATCCGGATGACCATCCGGATGAAACGGGGGCTGCAGGGTCTGAGGCAGCCGAGCCCCCTTGCATGAATTTCATGCATCAGGCCTCTAGTTAAACATAATTGCTAATACAATGCCATTTAATATAGGGTGTTGTTTCAGAATTATCTCAATGCTAATATTATTTTCTATATAACTTAGTTATACGAACCCCCAGAATATAGTGGCTTAAGTGAGTACAGGTTGGGCAGAGTTGGAAGACCCAGGGCTGGTGGGGAAATGTCATCTCCAAAGGCTCCATTTTCCAGCCACTAGGAAGCAATAAAGATGGAATTTCCCCAAGGATGCATAAGTAGTACACATCACTGTTACAAGTTACTAGTACTAATAGTTATATCTCGCTTGTCCTAAATAGGGTCACATGTGTACAACCAGCTACAAGAGAGCCTATGAAATGCATTGTGTAGATATGTTTCATGTGCCCAGTCCAAACCAGAGAGTTGCTGTTACTAAGGTGTTTAAGCCATCTTCACTTGAGCAAGGAAACACAGGGGAATATTTCAGATTGATAGCCAGGAAAATGGAAATCAAATGGGTATTTCAAATGGAGAGGAAATGAGTATTGGGAATTCATACAACATTTTGAAAAATCTGGAAGAACCAAACAGAAAAAAAAAATCTTACTTTGAGATTAGGAAACTCCTACTAACCCTGGGCTGGAGTGCAAAAGGGGAGGATAATGCTTAACATAGATCAAGAAATGACTGTTTTCTTGGCCTAGATATGCAAAATGGGAAGAGAATGCTATCCTGAAAGACAAAGCTACTATTGTTCACTGGCTGGAAACCACGGGCCCACACTCTCTAAAGTGGCATCGGTGCCCCACTGTTGTGCTTGCTGGAGGTGCCAGGAGCTGCTGCTAATGCTCCGGGAGTTTTTGCCATCAATGATGCTGAAACCACGGAGTTCTAGGATGTAAGAATCTTTCTGGTGCTAATGAGTACAGGCTGCTACTGCTGCCACTGGGGGGCGCCATCAAGAGCAGAATGGCTTTTTCCTTCCCATCTTCTAATGGGGTACTAGTTGCTGGTGGTCTCTCAGTGAGAGAAACAACCAGAAAGGAAGCTAGCTGGCAGTGGAGTCTGAGAAGCATGGTTTAGAGATATCCAGCTAAAAGAAGTATAGGGAAATATATGAAGTGTGAGAACAAGGCTAAGAGCTAACGGTTAACTTTCTGGCCTACGACAATAGTGCTCTTAAGTATCTAGTGGCCAGAACAGGCATCGGTGATGAAGTGACATTTGAGCAGAAACTTGAATGAAATTGGTCAGATTCTGTGGATAATTAGAAAAGAAAAAGAGTAAGTGACTGTTAAGAGGAAATGTTAAGAGGCTTGGAAGGCTTTGTGGCTGGACCACTGTGAATATGCATTAAGGTCTGAAAGGCAGTTAAGAGTCAAAGCTTAAAGGACATTTTGGTTCATGGTAGAGAGTTTAGATTTCATTCCAAATAAAAGCTATTGGAGGGAGGTAAGGGTAATTCTTTACTAGTGTAAAGAGCTTAGTCATTTCAGGATCATGCCTTATTAGATATTCAAATGTGTTCCTAAGATTCACTGGATAATAATTGTGTCATATTAGATAATATCACTATGTAAGTAGAATAGAACAAAAATATGAAATACATACTAGAACACATAAATGGCCGATTTTAAAAAGTCATAGGATAGTAGCTTGAGATGACTGAGTAATTAGCAATTATTTCAATATATTTACAACCTAATTTTAGATCCTTCTAATTGTTAACTTTACATGCATGTCAACTCGGCTAGATTCTGGTACCCAGTTGTTTGGTCAGTGAATGTATTTGTATAAATGTCACTAACATTTATAGTAAATTGAATTTATAATGTGGGTGGACCTCATGTAATCAGTTGAAGACTTTAACAATAAGTAAGTAAAGATTGAGATTTTCTGAAGAAAAAGCAATTTGGCCTTGAGGTGGCAACTTAGAAACCCTGCCAAGGTTTCCAGCCTACTGGCCCACTTTGCAGATTTTGGATTTAAGATTACATCAAAGCTTACCTAAATAAATATCCAGCCCTATAAATTTCAGATTTGGCAGCTCCCATAACTGTATGAGTGAATTCTTAAAATAAATTCTCCCTCTGTCTCACTTTCTCTCTTTCTCTCCTGTCTCCATCTCTCTCTCTCTCTCTCTCTCTCTCTCTCTCTCTCTCTCTCTCTCTCTCTCTATATATATATATATATATATATATATATATTAATCCTTCTAGAGGCCTGGTGCACAAAATTTGTGCATGGGGGGTGGTGGTCTCTTAGCTCAGCCTGCATCCTCACAATCTGGGACCCCTCAGGGGATGTCCGACTGCCCTTTTAGGCCCGATCCCTACAGTAAGGCATCTGGCAGTTGTACATCCCTCTGGCAACCTGGGACCACTTGCCCCTAAGCACTCACCTTACTGCTCTCCCCTAACCACTCACCTGCCTGCCTGCCCACCCCTAACTGCTCATCTGCTTACCTACTTTCCTTTAACCACTTGCCTGCCTGCCCACCTGCTCAACTCTAACTGCTCACCTGCCTGCCTGCTTAGTGTGCATCATACCAACCAGTTATTCGGGTCATTCTGGTCAATCCACCATAAGGGGTGCTTAAGTTTTTATATATATATAGATTGGTTCTATGATTTGGTAAAACTCTAATATAATCTTCACATTATACACAAACCAAAAAAAAAAAAAAAATGCCAGATGGATTACTTAGATATAAACATGAAATTGGAAAATAATTATACAAATGTATTGGTTTATATATAATAGGTTTCAATGTGCTTTTAATAAGTAAAATAAATCACAGATTAAAAGATTAATACATTTGACTAAATTTTTTTTCATTTTATTTTATTTATTTATTTTTTTCATCTTTATTGTTCAGTTTATTAATCACATTGTTCCCTTTTTTTCCTCCCCCTATAGTACCCTTCCACCCTGTACCCATCCAACCCTCCACCCTCACCCCCCTCCACTGTCCTCTCCCATAGTTGCAGATTTTTGTCCAGTCTCTTGCTGCACTTCCCATACCCCCTTTCTCCCCAAGAGTTGTCAGTCCATTCCCTCTTTATGTCCGTGATTCTGTTACATTCACCAGTTTATCCTATTCATCAGCTTATTAATTCACTTGATTTTTAGATTCATTTGCTGATAGATGTGTATTTGGTGTTCATAATTTACACTTTTATCTTTTTCTTCTTCCTCTTCTTAAAGAATATCTTTCAGCATTTCATATAATATTGGTTTGGTGGTGATGAACTCCTTTAGCTTTTTCTTATCTGCGAAGCATTTTATCTGACCCTCAATTCTGCATGATAGTTTTGCTGGATAGAGTAATCTTGGTTGTAGATTCTTGCTGTTCATCACTTTGAATATTTCTTGCCACTCCCGTCTGGCCTGCATTGTTTCTGTTGAGAAATCTGCTGACAATCATATGGGTGCTCTCTTATAGGTAACCATCTGTTTTTCTCTTGCTTCTTTTAATATTCTCTCTTTGTCTTTTGCTCTTGGCATTTTAATTATGATGTGCCTTGGTGTGGTCCTCTTAGGGTTCCTATATATTGGGGTTTGGTGCACTTCTTGGACTCCTAAGTCTATTTCTTTCATCAGGTGTGGGAAGTTTTCAGTCACTATTTCTTCAAATAGGTTTTCATTGTCTTGCTCTCTCTCTTTTTCTGGCACCCCTATAATTCGGATGTTGGTATGCTTGAGGTTGTCAGAGGCCCCTTATACTATCTTCAATTTTTTGGATTCTTTTGGTTTCTTGCTTTATCAGCTGAGTGGATTTTACCTCTTTGTATTTCAGATCTTTAACTTGGTTCTTGGGATGCTCCAGAGCACTTTTAGGTCTTTGTATAATATTTTTTATTTCAGTCATTGTATGCTTAATTTCTGGTTGGTCCTTTTTCATATCCTTGAGAGTCTCCTTCATATCCTTGAGGGTCTCGTTCATTTCCTTGTAGGACTCATTCATTTCCACGTTGGTCTTGATCATTTCTACGTTGATCTTGATCATTTCCTTGCAGGTCTCGTTCATATTCTTGAGGGCCTCCTTCATTTCCTTTGCGGTCTTGCTTATTTCCTTATAGGCCTCAACCTTTTGTTGGAGCCTCTTGAAAAGCCCTATAACCTTGGTTTTGAATTCCATCTTCAGTCGTGTGTTTTTTTCCCTCCATTTCTTTCACATCTGATTTCTTTCCATGCCTCTGCATGGTGGCTGCTTCCCTGAGTTGGTCAATTAGCTTTGTGTGGTAGATGTCCTACAAGGGACAGTGGCTCAACCTCCCCAGTTACCTGAGGTGGATATGGGTTGCACAGTCTTGCTGAAGTTAAGCTCAGGTTAATCGTTGTTAGCACTTGGAGGGGTTGACCTCCAAGCCAATTGTCTGTGAAGCTCAGCTGTGCTCAGGTTGGATGGGCGGAGTCTCTGGGCCAAGCAGACAGCGTTAGCTCCGCCCTATGCAGCCCCAGGGACTCTGTGCCAGTGGCAATGGCTGCCAGCACCTCTGAGAGAGAGCCGCTGCCGAGCTCCACCGGCTGCCGGGGAATTCAGACTCTCCCCAAATGCGTCTGCACACCCAATTTCTCACCCTGGGTCATAAAACAAAGCAGTCTGACAGTTTCCAGAATGAGAGAGCAAGTCGCGAGCGCTCTCTACGCAGTTACGAAGCTGCACTGTTCCCAAGGTCACTCGCAAGCTCACCTTTGCCACAAGCCAGCAGATCCTTGCAGCGCCCGAGCTTCGGCGTGCCCTCCCACTGTCCAGTTTTTACCCCGTATGATAGTGGGTTCCCTGGACTTCGCCCAGAGTTGGAGAATCAGTCCAGTGGGACGTCTTTGTCTCCCCGTTGGAGAAAACTGGCCGGTTTTCAGCCACCCACCCTCTCCACTGGTGCGCGCTCCAAACCTCTCTCCGCGCGAATCTTCAACGCTGTCCTCAGCAGCTCCTCCGAGTCACAGTGTCTTATCTTCACTTTTATTTGTGGAATTTTCACTTGGCCAGCTTTCTGGTGATTCTGGAAGGTGTTTGTTCTTTCATTAAGTTGTAGTTTTAAAATTGCTGTGTATGATGGTAAGATAGGTGTTTTGCCTATGCCACCATCTTGGTTCCAAGCTTGACTAAATTTTAAAAGGAAAATTATTCTCTATAATTATTCTAAATAATCATTATAAACATTATAAAACTAACAACTAAAAAAAACAAATAAGACCAAAATATGATTAATATCTCTAATATACTAAGAATTACTAAAAGTACAATATACTAATATTAAAAAAATTCAATGTATTAATAGAAAGAAGGCTTAAGGGCATAAACAAATCATATTCAAATGTATAAAAATGATATGATAAAAATTGACTCAATTAAGTATATTAATTGTAATATTCATGACATACAGTCTTGGCTGGATTTAAATAAATGTTAATTTTTTTGAAAAGCAACTTGGGATTATGTATTCAGGCCATTGACACAATAAATTTGCTTTTAGAAATATGTCATAAGGAAAAATCATAGATGTAAACAAAGACTTGTATATAATGATATTCATGGCAACATTATTTACAACTGTACAAAATTGGAAGCAACTTGAAATAAATAACATGGAGAATGTTTAATAAATCATTATACTTTCAAGTAAAGGAATATTATAAAGGAATTAAAAATCATGTCTTAGGAATATAATGACATGGAAAATACACAAAATGCAATGTTAATTAAATTTCCTTCTTAAAAGAAGATTCTGAAAGTGTCTGGATCATGATGTGATTTATGCTAACACATTTAACTGTCCTTTACCTCAGATCCTGATTGAAATGGATAAAAAATAAAAAAAGGTAATAACTATTCCAGTATCAGTAAATGGGGAAGAGAGCAAGAAAAAGAACATTATGTAGTGGCACACAAACATTCACCATGTGAAACGTAAGTTCTTTTTCTTCAATTTTGCTGCATATAATTAAGATTTCCTATAAAAATAGTGAAGGGGGTTAGAAATCACATCCTTTACTAGGATGAAGTGTAAATATATCCCCAGAATTTTTTTAAATGATTTTTTTTCAAGGTCCATCCATGTTGTCCTAAGTAGCAGTATCTCATCTTTTCTTATGGCTGAGTAGTATGGTATTATGTACTAGTATATGTACCACATCTTCTTTATCAAAGGGCACTTTAGTGGTTTCCATGTCTTGGCAATTGTGAATCATGTTGCACTGAACACAGGGGTACATATGTCTTTGTGAATACTTGGTTTCAATTTTAGTTATATATAGGGATCTTGAGAACATCATGCTAAGCTAAATAACTCAAACCAAAAAGTTAAGAACCATATGATTTCACTCATATGTGGGGTATAAAACTAAAACAACAAATGAACAAACAAGAAAAACAAATAAAAACTCATAGACAAAGACAACAGTATGGTAGTTACCAGAGGAAAGAGGGTATGGGGGCTAATAAAGGGGGTCAAATATATAGTAATGGAAGATGATCTGATGTTGTATAGGTTTCAATGTACACTTGAAACCTATATAATCTTATTAACCAATGTAACCCCAATAAATTTAACAGAAAGAAAAATAAAAACACAAAATTAAATAAACAAAATTTTAATTTAAATAATTTGTGTTTTTCAAATGAGTGCTTCCTCTGACTTAAGGAAGTGAAACTCAATCGTTTCATTATTACATACAAGGGCTCAGGTGGATATATAATTTTCCTCTTCCTGAATATCCACTGTGAGTTACTGTGAAAGAAAGAAGACAACAGATAGAGATACTGAAGAGGATAGGAAAAGAGTGTGTGGGACCCAGTCACATTTAAATGGAAACCCTTTTACCAGTCTGTATTTATACAGTGGTTATTTGAGTCACCTAAAATCTTCCAATTTCCTTGCTGCTGCTGGAGTCCTAACGGTGAGAAATTCTATGGGTGGACGTAAACCCAATGTAGAAACCCAATGAGCACGGCCAATTGGTGGATAACTTCTTTGGATTAGTTGTAGCTTAGAGCTAAAATCAAATAAATCCAAAGATGGACTATATTTTCTCAATTAACAGCTCCACTCATTTTACCTAATCCAATCCCATATTCAGCTTTGACTGAATACATCAGCAAACAAATGAGGGAAAAACAGAGAACAAGATTCTTTGCCCTAATGTCCAAGGCCTATGCATAGGCCCTTACTTGCCAGGGCCTTGGAGCTGACTTTCCTTTCTGGCTGCTTGGAAGAGATTTTATCCTAAAAGAAATCTACCATTTGCTTATTCAATCATTCAATATTTATTATTATTGCTATGTACCAGACAAGCTAGATACTGCATACTTATAATAACGAATAATACAAATAAACCCTGCCCTTTCAGGGCCTAAATGCTAGAAGTAAGGAGAGCAGGTGATGATAGTAGTGTGACATAACTTTGGAGCTACACACAGGACCAGTAGGCGAAGTTAAGTCATTTGGATTTTGTTTTAAAAGCACTAGAAAAGTATTACCTCGGTGGAGTGTATTCAGTGGAGCATAAAGAGATTTTCATTATCAAAAAGTCACTTAGGCTTCTATGTGAAGAATGGATTAGAGTGTGGCAAAATGGACCTAAGAAACTAGGGGAAATTATAGTGATTAAGCAGAGAGTTGAAAGTGACTTGATTTAGGAAAGTTTCAGTCAAAACCGGGAGAAATAGAAACTTTGGTATGCATATATTCAAGGGAGACTCATCAGGGCTGGGCAATAATTTTAATTTAGGAACAAGGAGAGAGAGAATAAAAAGATGTTCTCTCAGTTTCTGTCTTATATATGGAGGTAGAATGTGGAGATTATAGTGAAATAAAGGGGGATACTGGAGGAATAGCTTCTGAGGGACAATCAGCACTTCAGGAAAGCAAGATTAAAATGAGATGCTTATAAGATATCTAAGTACAGATGTCTATAGATGTTATGTTTATATAATGCCCAAAGCTCAGAAAAAGGGTTGGAATTGGAGATGAAAATGTGAGACTATCCTATATAATAAAAGGGCAATATGCAAATTGCCCCTAATGGTGAAATGACCAAAATGACCACTCAACCAGTCACTATGAGGTATACTGACCACCTCTTAGTCCTTTTCCCCAGCAGGCAGGCTCCCATTGCCCGTTACAGAACGAGGAACCAGGGGTGGGTGGCAGGGGACATGGGCAGTGCCAGGGCAAGGCCTCCTCTTTGCCAATCACCTCACATACAGAGGGTGACTCACGATGGTGGGGGAAGTGAGAGACAGGAATGGCTGACCTCTCAGAACCCCCCTGACCCTCCAGCCAGCAGGCTCAGATCACCCAATGGTGAAAGGGGAACCAGGAGTGGGTGGCAGCTGTGGGCAGCCAGGGAAGATGGCCCTGATCACAGGCCAGGCCTAGGGACGCAGCACAAATTTCATGCACCAGGCCTCTAGTTGTTATGAAAATAGTTTGTACAGTCATGAGAACAGATGAGGTCATCTAGTGAGAGACTAGGTCAAGAAGTTTTGTTATCCCTCTATCCTTCCTAAAAACATCAGAGGAATCCGATGTCTCCAACTAAAGAGAACAATAGCTATACCTACTTCTTTGTGAATACTTTTGGGAATAACAGAAGAGAATTCAATCATTTTTCCTTAGGTAACAATTATTAGTCCTTTTTTTGTTTTTTAAGATTCTCTCTATACTTATTTATTTCATCTATTTGATTACTTCAGAACGGATAGAAATATTCTACAATCTTCTAGTATTGTAATGTTTCTAAATTTTCTTAGTAATCCCCAAAACTTTTATTTTAAATATTTTGAAATTATATTATCTAGCCCATAAGTAAGAGATATTTTGTCTTTCCTCCTACTTAATGATAATCCCCATGCTCTGGATTCTTACCTCCTCTTTATATATTGCATGCAGGGACCTCCATGCAATATCGCTTTTCTCTTTAGCTTCAATGTCCTGTTTCTACTTTAGCGTTTAAACATGTTCAAATTTTTCTTGTCCTCAGAAGCAAGCAAGTTAAAAATAAATTCCTTCCACTGATCCTATATCCTATTCCCACTGCCAATTGAATTCTCTTTCCTTCGAAGCCAAAATTCTCCGCTCCAGCACTCTCCTCTGTGTTTTGCCCTTACCACTTTGCTAACCTGTTTACAATGCCACTCCTAATATTATTGTTTTTAAATCCAGTGGGCACATATCTTACTTGACATCTCTGAACCAACTCATAACTCTACTTCTTTGGTTTCAATTCCATTAAAATGCTAATGACTGCCAACTTTGTTTTTCCTGCTAAAAGAGAAACTCAGGAGAGACCGGCCTTTCAGACCCATATATTCAGAGAAAATGTTCAATTTTTCCATTTGATTGGATATTTTAATTAAATTTTGAAAGGGTCATCACTGGAGCCCTGCATTTAAACTGTCATCTTCTATGAAAGTCAACAGAATCAGCAAGAAAATGCAAAACTTATGCAAATAATATTACTGGTATTGGCATATTTTGAAAATTATGAATACTGCATAAAATTATAAGTCAGTGCTTATTAATAAGGATGAGGATGAGTTCAGTAACAGGCTTGAAATAATACGTGCTTATGAAGTAGCTCTGGGTTATTATGGCAACTAATGTTCATTTTCATTATCTTATCTAGAGAGAGACATTTATGTAAAATTAAATTTTGCTTGGATTAATGGTTTGAAAGTAGCTGGTTATTGTTGTGCTTCATAGTTAAATATACATTATTTGAAGATGATGACACTGGAGTATTATGGAATTCAGTAGCTGTTCCCTGCAGAGTGATTGCTAGTTTCTCCTTTCAGTAGCTTGTCTTTGAAAAGTGTATCATGCAAAATGCATGATCATTTCCGTTTATTTTACTCATGAGTATTAAATCTATGCAGTAGCTTAAAAGGTTGTGTCACCATTTCTAAACAAATTGAAAATATATTTTTGAAAAACACAAGAATTACAGTTATATTTATTTGAAAGCAGGCCTAATTTTTCTACTGAAATTATTATTCTTTTATGTAAAATACACATAATTGTTTTTCTTCTCAGTTTTTTTAGGTATTTGTTTTTGATAGTTCATATATATATATATATGAAAGAAGATTTTTTGCTATTGCTTTTCAGAGAGAGTAGAAGGGAGACAGGAAGGGGGGAAAGGAGGAGAGAGAGAGAGAGAGAGAGAGAGAGAGAGAGAGAGAGAGAGAGAGAGAGAGAGAGAGACATTAATGTGAGGGAGACACATTGACTGGTTATCTGCCACACATGCCCCAATCAGAGGACAGAGAGTGAACCCTCAACCCAGGTACATGCCCTTGACTGGAAATCAAACCCAAGACTCTTTGGCGAGCAGGCCTACACTCTAACCATTTAACAATACTGGCCAGGATAATAATTCATATTTTGAGTACATCTTAGTTTTCTATGCTTTACTTTTAATTTTTATCAGATGCCTAAATTTACCCTCAACATCCTTATACTATCAAAATAAAAAATTTTATTTTATTTTTTCATAGTTTGAGCTATGATTTTGTGAATATTAAACATAATTTTTGGATGAAAAACAACAAAATTATAAATAATAAATAATATAAAAATAAAGAATATCATATATTATCAGAATTCACCACATTCAATCCATAATTATTGCAAAAAAGGATTATATATGCATTAAAATTTTATTTGGAATCAGCACAATTTAAAGTAGAAGTTCTTATCACTCACTATATCTAACTTAAGAAGATAGAAACATTTTAATAAACTGCAGTAGCCAGTTCTCATACTATTGAGTCAGAATTTTTGATGAGTGTGATCTAGACATTAGTATTAAATCAAAATCCCATAAGTAGTTTTAATGTGCAGCACTTTTGTGATATGCAAAAATTAACTTTAATAATAAAATCTTAACTATGAAATTCAGGGTATAGGACACAACTGTCATTTAATAACTAATGAGTGCTATTGTTAACATTGGCATCATCAATCATCATCATGACATAGTCATTTTTAACTTATAGATTACATAAATAAAATATTAACTGTGCCAAGGATATAATCTGTGGATTTATTATGAATTAGAATTATATATGGGTTTACTTATATGTGTGAAAATAATAGATACTTTAATAGAAAGATTCTGGAATAAACACAGGTTCATTAGATATTGTATACTTGTATAGTCTTCTTTTAATTATTCTCTGTGTATTCTAAGAACTTATAGGATCAGAATCTTATTCCCTCTTGAATATTTCAATTTTCAAATTTTATATACTTGTTATTTTTGATTGGTGAATGTAAGGACACATACTATAATCTATTATTGTCATAATATATATGGGTTTCATGAGGAGGTGGGCCAGATATTAATGTTTATTTTAAGATTTAAAGCCAAGGAATACATAATGATTGAATAGAATAAACAAATTTCTACTTGAGGAATTCTATTATGCATGGGAGGAAGACAGTTCTTTCTCTCTTTAATCTATCATGTGCACAAATGACAAGGAAGATTCAATTAACACACCTCCCCTGGGTTGACATTAAAAATGTGAAGATGGAATGGTATTATAGTAGTCTCTAACCAAAATAAAACTTTATTTCCATAAATGTATATTGATTTTTATGTTACTGGCATAACAATAAAATCTTCAAAACAAGAGCTGAATAGTTTATCTCAATTGTTGAGTATTGCATTTTTTAAGTGATGCATTGGTATCCTTCAGTTTTATCAATTATTGCTAGGTGTTTATCAAATATATTATGACAGATATTAAGACATAAATTAAAACCAAGGAGAAACTTATAAATCATTGGAAAATTTCTTTAATTTGGAACTAAAGGTTGATTGATAGTATATGTAGACTTGAAATTGAAGTAATTAATAAATTTTCACTGAAAATCAGTAAAATTAAGAAAACATAATTACTTAAAAGATATTTTCTGCTCCTGTTTTTATATGTAAAGGACTAAAAATATATTATGCCCATTATGGTGTCATTCACCTTCTATGCTCTGAAATTATTAACATAATAATCAATAAATCACTAAATATTTAAATAAACAATTATTTCAGTGAGCGGGGGGAGAGGTAAGCTCAGCCCAGCCTGCACCCACTCTAATCTGTGACTCTGCATTTTTTATTCACGTTATTAAATTCATAAACCTAGTTTTTCTTAGCTGTAAAAAAGGGGTTGAGAAAATCTAGCTCATATAATTGTTTAGATGATTAAACAAATAAAGGAATAAAAAGTATAGGGTTGAATTCTGTTTTTTTCTATGTGTGTGCTTTACAGTAAACAATTATTCCCCCACCATTAATAACTGCAACTTTGTTGATCAAAGTTGTTAGAACACATGAAACAAATGTTCCCAGATTTGGACACTGGATAGTACAGGAATATGATCTCAAAGAGTAGAGAAATATATGAAACAAACTTTATGAAGAACAAGGATTAAGAGAAAAACAGTAACCAGAGACAAACCAATAAGTACCTTATACAGGACTAGAGGACTGGTGCATGAAATTTGTGCAGGGGACAAATCTGGGACTCTTTGAAGGATGTCTGGCCACCTGTTTAGGCCCAATCCCACCAGCAGTGGAACATCCCTCTCACAATCCAGGACTGCTGGCTCCCAACGACTCACCTGCTTCTGCCTGATTGCCCCTAACTGCTTCTGCCTGTGAGCATGATTGATGCCTAACTGTTCTCTGGCTGGCCTGAAGGCCCCTAACTGCTCTCCCCTGCTGGCCTGGTCTCCCCTAACTGCCCTCTCCTGCCAGTCGTCTTCTTGCCCCTAACTGTCCTCCACTGCAGGCCTGCCCCCCACCAACTACCCTCTCCTACAGGCCTGATTCCGCCAACTGCCCATCCCTGGAGGCCTGGTCCCTCCCCAACTGCCCTCCCATGCTGGCTTGATCTCCCCCAACTGCCCTCCTTCAGTGGCTTGGTCACCCCTAACTGCTGGCCTTATTGCCCACAACTGCACTCCTCTGCAGGCCTGGCCCCGCCCCCCAACTGTCCTTCTCTGCAGGCCTGGGTCCCCCAAGTTGTATTCCACTGCAGGCCTGGCCCCACCAACTAACCACCACTGCAGGCCTGGTCCTCCCCAACTGCCTTCCCTTGCAGGCCTGGTTTCCTCAACTGCTCTCCCCTGCAGGCCTGCCCCCCTCCCCCCCCACTGCGCTCCCTGTAGCCCTGGTCTCCGTCAACTGCCCTCCACTGCTGGCTCAGTCACCCATAATTGCCCTCTCTGCTTGCCTGATTGGTCACAACTGCCCTTCTCCACAGGCCTGGCCCCCCTCCAACTTTCCTCCCCTGCAAGCCTGGTTCTCTCCAACTACCCTCCCTTGCAGGCCTGGGTCCCTCTCAACTGCCCTCCTCTATTGGCCTGGTCACCCCCAATTGCTCACAACTGCCCTCCTCTGCAGGCCATCTTGTGGCAGCCATCTTGTGTCCAAATGGGAGCAGCCATCTTTGACCACATAGGGGCAGCCATCTTGTGTCTTGGAGTGACTATTAATTTTCATATTACTCTTGTATTAGATACTAGAGGCCTGGTGCACGAAATTCGTGGATGGGCGGGGGGCGGGGTGGATGTTCCTTAGCCCAGGCTGCACCCTCTCCAATCTGGGACCCCTCGAGGGATGTCCGACTGCCATTTAGGCCCAAATCTGGTAGGGTCTAAACAGGTAGTCAGACATCCTTTTCACAATCCAGGACTGCTGGCTCCAAACTGCTCAACTGCCTGCCTCCCTGATTGCCCCTAACTGCTTCTGCCTGCCAGCCTGATCACCCACTAGCCACTACCCTGTCACCTTAATTGATGTCTAACTGCTCCTCTGCCAGCCTGTTTGCCCACAACTTCCCTCCTCTGCCAGCCTGGTTACCCCTAACTGCCCTCTCCTGCAGTCTTGATTGCCCCCAACTGACCTCCCTTGCAGGCCTGGTCCCTCTCACTGTCCTCCCCTGCTGGCCTGATCACCCACAACTTCCCTCCCTTGCAGGGCCTGGAACCACCCAACAGCCCTTCCCTGCTGGCCATCTTCTGGTGGCCATCTTGTGTCCACATGGGGACTGAATCTTTGACCACATGGGGGTAGCCCTCTTGTGTGTTGTAGTGATGGTAAATCTGCAAATTACTCTTTTATTAGATAGGATAGAGGCCTGGTGCATGGGTCAGGGCCAGCTGATTTGCCCTGAATAGTGTCCCAGATCAGGGTGGGGGTTCCCTTGGGGTGAGGGGAGGCCTGGGCTAGGGGCCTGTGGAAGTTTTCAGGCCAGCCACATCCCCCAGCGACCCAAGCTGGAGGCCCTGGTATCCGGGATTAATCTATGTCTACAAGTGAAACCTTGTAGCCTGGAGTGGAGCCAAGCCTTCTGCTCACTCAGTGGCAGCAGCCATTTCTGTTTGAAACTTTATAGCCTAGAGTGAAAGCCTAGGTCGGCAACGGCAGGCTGAAAACTTGGCTTCCTTCATTGTCAGGGAAACCCAAGCCTCTCTTCTCTCCAGCTCACTGGCTGCTGCCATTTCTGTGTCTTTTATAATTGTAACTTTGTACCATTGAGTGAAGGCCTAGGCAGGCAACAGCAGGTGGAAAGCTTGGCTTCCTCTGTTGCTGGGGAAACCCAAGCCTTCCTCCTGCTCTCAGTGGTGGCAGCCATCTTGGTTGGGGTTTATTTGCATAATCTGCTCCTGATTGGCTGGTTGGCGTGGCTTGTTGGCATGATGAAGGTACAGTCAAATTTGCATATTACTCTTTTTTAGACAGGATGATGGTAGAAGATTGAATGTTGGTTCAGAAAAATACAAACAAGTATATTATCAGTTAATGGGAGATGAAAGGCAATTAAAGTAGAAACTGTTTTATGTCCTAGAAGAGAGTGGCTTCTTGGGCCTCCAAGAATTCAAAGGAGACTTGGGAAATTAGTTAGCAATGTGGCGGAGGAGTCAGGCCCTTCTTTTCTTTTAGACTGCAGTAATGGTGGCACTCACCAGTGAACCTTGCCAGTGGACATTCCCAGTGGACCTCTGCATACTAAGAGTAAGAGCGGTGAGGATGGAGCAACTGAGTGGAATCTCATGGCTCTCCAAAAGGCAGGCAGCCAAGTAAAACTGATCCAGCTTCAGAAAGTTTGGTATATGTTAATATTCCACATCTAGTTAATGTTCTGAGGTAAGTCAGTATTCCCAGGGACCAGGGTATAATTCTAATAATAAAAGCCCAGCAACCAAATGGCAGAATGACCAGAATGACTGGTTGATTAGATGCAGTGATACACACTGACACCAGGGAGCAGACTCTCAATGCAGGAGCTTACCTCTAGTGGTCAGTGCACTCCCACACTGGGAACACCACTGGGCTGACTGGGGTGAGTGGTGCTCCCACAGCAGGAGCAGCCACTCAGAGATTGGGTCCACAGCAGCTTGGCTGACTGGGATGAGAGGTGCTTCCAAAGTGGGCCAATTCCCACAGGCCTTACCCCCCCCCCCCCCACTGCATGAATCTTGTGCACTGGGCCTCTAGTCTTTAAAATTAAGTCCAAGCCCTTTAATATAGCCTATAAAACCCTCTACATGGGCCTTGATTTTTCCTCTTTCTTGGTAACTGCACAGATAGAATACCTTCAGCCTAGCTCATTCATTTTAACTATGCTTGCTAGTTCTTTGACACTGAATTTTGACAGAAATGCATTTTAGGGGTTGGAGTTAGGAATTGTTTTTTGAAAGTTTCCCAGCAAACAGTAAGATTCCATGTACCTGTTTTCTTGCTTTTACAATTACCTCTATCTAGAACAAGTTATTTTTCTTATCAACTATATTCTTTACATTTATTCAACAAATATTTATTGTGTATCTATTGTGAGACAATCCTCCTGGAAGATTATACAAATGTCACAATAAATAAGCAACTCTTCTGTATAAATACCTATATAACAATCACCCAAGGCCTTATTTTATTTTTTAAATTGTAATTGTACAATTTTTCTTAAAACAGCTTCTTTTTTAATATATATTTTTATTGATTTTTTTACAGAGAAGAAGGGAGAGGCACAGAAAGTCAGAAAGAGAGAAACATCAATCAGCTGCCTCCTGCACACCCGGCTCCAGAGATGCGCCCACAGCCAAGGCACATGCCCTTGATGGGAACTGAACTCAGCACCCTTCAGCCCACATGCCAACGCCCTAAACACTGAGCCAAACCAGCTTCGGCCACCCAAGGCCTTTTAAAATGCACATGCCTGAGTCTATCCTAAAGTCATTAAATCAAAATATTTTGGAATATAGTTGTAAAAAATTGCACTTAAGTTTCCTATATGATTATTGACCCCAAATATCATAATTACTGAGCCAATGTGAAAAACAAACTTCAATGCCATGGATAAACATAAAGATGAGTTTCATGAGCCAAGAAAGCTTATGTCATTCAATCCAGATAACATTAGGTCTAAAATGATATATCAAGGATTGGTATAATTTAAAAATATGAAAAGGGTGAGAGAAAAGAGAAAAATGTCTTAAGCAAAATTAAATGGTATGTAAAGTATTTCTGAGGGGACAAAAAGCCTGGCCACCTATAGAGGATCCAAAAATAATTCAATATGGACAAGGTGCATATTTGAGGGGATGTGGAAGAAGAGCAGAGCAGGACTAGCAGGAGATGGAATTAGAGAAATAAGCAGTGAGTAGCAGGCTCATAAATATGCCTCATGAAGCATTTTGTATCTCATTCAAAGGGTAAAAGGAAGACACAGAAGTGTTTTAATTGGGAGGGAATATGAACACACATTTTAGATATATCATTGTAAGAGTTATTTAACCAGTCAGGTAACTGTTAGGACTCCAGGCTATTGGTTCCTCAAATGTGGCATGTGTTCCCTGGACCTAAACAAAATCTATGCCACGACACGCGAAGAAAATTTAAAATCTTCACTTTTAGCTTATCCTTGTATGGTATTGTTACCATTGCAACTTGCTAGTTATTAATAATAGGAAAGGAGAAAAGAGGCCAGACATTGTAAGCATGACCTTCTGGGCATTTATACCAGGAAGTGGCAATTTTACACTCACCAAGAACCCACTGGTCCATTCCCTGAAAATCACTGAGAAAAGGAGTCCAATAAAGGGGGAGATGGATGTATGCATAGCAAAGTTGGGGTGATTCAGGAAGATGCTTGCCTGTCACTCTTAGCCTGGAAATAAAGATAATTGGCAGAGACGGTACAGTCAGTGCAAGCATGGGAAATCTTAGAAGGTTAAAATCCCCAAAGGAATTTTCCCTCTCTTTCATTTGGCTTTGCTCCTGCTTTGTTGCACTGCCCTGTGTTCCCTCCATTTTCATGTGCTCCTAGAATCTGCATGGTCAATGGTCATGTAGATCCCACACACGGGTACTAGAGCTGGAACAAAAACTAAGCTAGCCTAGTGCTGGACTGGATTGTGCAAACCTGGAATGGCTTTAATTCTAGCTCTTCTGGAGATACAGCTGGAATTCTTCCATGGTGCATGGAGGGAGACAGGACCTTGGAAATTCAGGGTTTTGTTCCATGCAAAAAATATCACTCGTTCTCCCATTCGAGTCTCAGAAAATCCCTTTTCTCATGACATTGCAAGAATCCCACTTTGCCTAGCAACAGGTAGAGACCTGGAAAACTCCTCACCAATAACATTTTCTCTTTTATGTTTTCTAATTATAAAAAATAGAATAATATAAAGTAGCCGGCATGATTTAGAAACAAATAAATATTTTCATTTTGGAAGTAGTTGCTTAATATTTTACTGATATAGACTCATGATCAATAAAGACTTAAACACTACTCTAGACAAGAGGTGTTGTCCACCTGAACAAGCTTAAAAGCAGAAGAAAGATATATATATATATATATATATATATATATGCACAAAATACAGTTTGCAAGATACAGTAATTTATTACAAGTATGAATTAAGAGGAAAGGAGTCAATGATAAATCTAGATTTCTCACTTATGCAACTGAGTGAATATTGAGAGGTGATCTTTTTGGACATAGGAAAGTACAAATCTGAAGTAGAAAAAATGTTTGAAGTATGGGTGTCTACAAGGAAATGTAAAAAAAAAGTGAAGGTAAGAATTTTTGGAATTAAATGGTCAAGATAACTGAGCTTTGTTTTGTGATATTTTAATGCACCTAGATTAAAACTTTCAAATGCATTTACAAGAAACTCAAGGCAGTTTGGGGATTTGTTTCAGGTTAATGACTAAGGAACCCTGTTATTCTTTGAATGATGATTAATAGGAGTCGTATTGGAATAGAATAACAGTAAATCACCACCCCACCAACTCAGCATTTTCCTTGAAGGTAATGAAACTAAGCTTTCATGTAAAATGACAGATGTCAATTACTGTAAATGTGTATGTGAAAACTGGGACCAAAACTGTCATACTGAGTTATTTATAAAAGCACATAGTGAACAATTATAAAATCACAATGAGGGCATATGAATGGATTTGTTCATATTATATACACATACATATTAAACTAACTTCTTACCCTGCCTATTTTCTTTACTTCTGCTAATAGAGATTATACATCAAACATATGAGAACATTATTTATTCCAAATCAACATATTGTGAAGTTGAGGATCATCTTTCCAATTTTCTTTTCCTGCCCACAGCATGATGTCTTTTAGGCTCTGAGCTGTGCTAATTTGCATGCTGAGTGAAACCACTTTATCACTTTGCTTTCTGTCTATAGGATCAGAGCTGGATAGGACTGAGAAAAGTGGACAGTGCAGCCAAGAGCTGGAGGCATGTCCTATTGCTTGCACTGAGTTATGATAGTCTCTAGTGAATCGTGAAATTATAGAATGTTAGAACTGGAAACAACCTTAGAGTTCATCTAGGCCAATTCTTTACTTTACAGGAAAATAACCTGCTTTCAGAATGGAAACGGGACTTGTTCAGGTTCATGTAATCTCTAGTATTTAACTTTTTCTTTCTTTTTTCTTTTTTGTTTTCACAGAACTATTCCACAGACCTATTTTTTTTCTGATATGATTATGTTTTGAGCAACTCAATCAGTATATTTTGTACTAATCATTCATTTATTTGACAAATATCTGTTGATAGCTTATGAGGGACATATGATATCTTATTACTGTGATATATAATGCACCATATTGTCATTGGAAGGCTTGTTTTTCAGTAGGAGTGGCCAGATACAAAAGAATAACTGTTTTAAATCATATGTGAAATGTATTGTAAGAAAATTACTTCAAAGTGCATGAATATGTTTGGTTTAGAAAAATCAGAGGCCATAATTGAAAAGGTGATATTTGAGTGAGTCTTTGTAATATGTACACTAATAAAAGAGAAACATGCAAATTGCCCATCATGCTGCTATGCCCACAAGCCAATCAGGAGTTAGTATGTAAATTAACTCAACAAAGATGGTGGCATCCATGGAGCTGGAACAAGCAGGAGGTTTGTGTTTCCCCTGGAGATGGAGGAGGCCAAGCTTCCCAACTGCCCTGGCTGATGCTGAAGGAGGGGCTGGGAGCCTGGGTCATCAAGGGGTATGGCCAGCCTGAAAATGTCCTTTAGCCCCTTACCTAGAAGACCACACCCCATGGTGTGATGGTACCTACTGGGAGGCTTGGCCAGCCTCAAACAGCCATCAGCTCCTCACCCAGGCTAGCTAGTCACCCTAGGGGTCCCCCACCCTGAAGGGGGTGTGGCCAGCCTGAAAACAGCCCTCAGCCCCTCACCCAGGATGGCCATGCTCCCATTGGATGAGGGTCCCACATGGCCAGCCTGCAAGCAGCCATTAGCCTCTCACCCATGCTGGCCAGGCACCCCCAGCAGGGACCCTTACCCCATGGGGGCATGGCTGGCATGCAAACCACCACAGGCTCCTTGCCCAAACCACCACAGATTCCCATGCCCCCAGGAAATCTTCACCCTGATCCAGGACACCCATCAGGGCAAACCAGCCACCCCCCACCCATGCACCAGACCTCTATCTATACTAATAAAAAGATAATATGCTAATTAGCCTGGGAGACCCTCTAGAAGATCTTCTGGACATGCTTCTGGACAAAGCCATGATGGCGGGGCTGATGTAGATGTGGTTAGAGGCCAAGAGGGAAGGGAAGTTGTTGGTGATCAGGCCAAGATGGGATGGCAGTTGTGAATGATCAGGGTGGTGGTGAGGCATTGGGGTGATCAGGACAGCAGGGGGGCTAGTTAGGGGCAAGCAGGCCATCAGTGGGGGGCAGTTGAGGGCAAGCAAGCCAGTGGGGAGGGCAGATGGAGGCAATCAGGCCAGCAGGTGGTGCAGTTCTGGGCAAGAAGGCCAGAAGGGAGGCAGTTGGGAATGATCAGGCTGCCAGGTCAGGGGCATTTGGGGGTGAGTAGGCCAGAAGTGGGAGGGGGAGCCAGTTGGAGGCAAGCAGGTCGGCAGGCAGAGTGGTTAGGTGCAATCAGGTAGGCAGGTAGGTGAGCAGTTAGGAGCCAGCAGTCCCAGATTGTGAGAGGGATATCTGACTGCCAGTTTAGGCCCGGTCCCTGTAAACTGGCAGTAGGACATCCTTTAAGGGGTCTCAAATTGGAGAGGGTACAGGCTGGGCTGAGGGACACCCCCCTCCCTATGCACAAATTCTGTGCACCAGTGGAGATATAATAAGAAATATACATTTGATATTCATCCCTGGTTCCTGGCTCAAAGGCTTTAAAAACCTTTAAAATTTATTGAGTGACAGGAGTGATTGGAGCATCTTTTGTTATAATTTTTTTAACCTTAGTCCCTGGCTCCTGAGGAGAGCTGCTGAGATCCTTGGAATCCCCAGAGTGAAGAGTGTCCTTTTGTATGCTAATGAGATAAATGATGGCTGGAAGCTCCTGGATGGCCTGAGAATGAGGGCCAGTCATCAAAAAGACCCAGCCATGACTAGAGAGTTGGAATTTTCAGACCTACCTCCTGACCTCTGGAGAGGGGAGAAGGACTGGAGATTGAGTTAATTACTGAAGGCCAGTGGTTTAATCAATCATGCTTATGTAATGAGCCCTCTTCACTCTTAAACTACAGAGATTAGAGGGCTTCTGAACTGAACTAAACCGCCTACTGGGAGAATATGCAACTCATTTCCAAGAGGATGGAAGCAGACTATTTATTCGTATAGACTGGAATCAAGGTTTTGCCACCCTAAAGCTGCCTTCTTGGGCTATTGATTTTAAGCTGTTTATTAAGAAACAAAACTCAGAAAGAACCACTGAAACTCCCTCCTTTCCTGCCCATGAGATTCAGACAGAGAAATCTCTTTGAGGAAGGAGATTTTAGGATGTCACCTTAACCTAATTTGAATTAATTATCTTATATAATAAAAGGCTAATCTGCAAATCAACCAACTGGTGGAACGACTGGTCACTATGATGCACACTGACCACTAGAGGACAGACGCTCAATGCAGGACCTGCCCTTGATGGTCAGTGTACTCCCCCGGGGGGAGTACCACTCTGCAAGAAGCCCTGAGCCTCTCCCGTCTCCATGGCTAGCTTAGGCCCACTCCCCTCAGGCCTAAGGCATAAGTTGGACATCCTCCAAGGGTTCCTGGACTGAGAGAGGGTGCAGGCTGGGCTGAAGGGCCCTCTCACCCAAGTGCACAACTTTCCTGCAACAGGCCTTTAGTGATATATAAGAGGGCTTGAAGCAGGGGCCTGTTAGCTAGATATCCCTTTTGTCCCATTGTTGCTCCTGTTAATCTGTCTCTACCTACCTAATAAAAGAGTAACATGCTAATTGACTGTACCTTTGGAATGCCCACCAGCCAATCAAGAGTGAGTATGCAAATTAACCCAAAAAAGATGGTGGGTTAATTTTCATATTTAGGTACCAAGCTGCTAGAAGTGAGGGGGGACATTTGCATCATTGCCATGGTGATGATGCAGGCATTCCACACCACTACAGCTGCTCCGGGCCTCTGGGCAGCATGGGAAGGCAGAAAGGCGGCTCCAGCCCAGAGCAGAAAGGTGGCTCTAGCCAAAGTGAAAGTGGTGCTGGCAGCTAGGGGAAGGAAGGCCTATTCTTGTACCAATCTTTGTGCATCAGGCCTCTAGTAAATTTAATAATTAGCCTAGCCCAAAAAACTTAGAAGATAGGAATAAAATATTAATAATTTTCAGCCTCTATAGTATCCTTTATAATAAATGTAGTAAATTGTTTTAATGTGTTCTATGAGCTGTTACAGCAAATTATCAGACCTGCAAAGGGGGTTGTGGGTAAATGCCAATTTATAGCTCCAGAAGTGTCTGAAGCATAGTGCTTCCATCCTCTTGGAAATGAGTTGCACATCCTCCAGTAGAGGGTTCAGTTCAGTTAGTCAAAGTACAAGGGATGACCTGGGGTCTGAGACTGGTATCTGAAGTAAGAGCAGTTTGTGGGACTGAGCCCTTAACCTGTAGGGTTTGTGCTAACTCCAGATAGTGGTAGAATTAAATGGAATTGTACGATACCTAGTTGGTGTTTACAGAGAATTGGATAATTTCTTGGTGTAGAAAACCCATAAGTTTGGTGTTAGAAGTGTTGGCAGTAAACACAAATTACAGTATCAAAGAATTGGTGGGATGTCAGTTGGTGTGCCAAAAGAAGAAAAAAATGTCATGAATAAATATGAAGAGATAGGGAAGGAAATGGCAGGTTGAGTGGTAATTGAGACATTTTCTGTATCATATGGGGATAATGGATGCAAGCCTGAGAAAGAAAAACTGGGGCAATTTTTAGGAAAACTTTACCATATTGAAAGGAAGGAGGAATGATAAGCATTTATGAAATTAAGATTGATCTCTTAATTTCAATTGTAGTGAGATTTGAGACAGGGGAGCCATTTGGAAAACTTAAAAAGTCAAAATTTGAGAAAAATGGCTCCTGATTCAGGATTGTGGCAAGAAATGCCAAGTGAAGCATGAAAAAGGGCATATGTTGAACACCTAATTAACAAGAATTAAGGTTTTATTCTATCTAAAAAGAGAGGTGGAAAGAACAATGTTATTAAAAGTTGTTGATCTGGAGGATGAAAAATAGAAATAGATTTGATAGGGGAGGAGAAGGTAAGTGTTTAAAGAGGTTGAGTCTAAGAAGCAGATGAGAAAATAATATGTGTGCATGTCCAACAGGCAGATTGGGTATAATACTTGTGTTTGAGAGTTTTTAATTATATATGTAACTTAGGAGTCATTTGCAGAAAAGTGCTACAAGCGTTATGAAAAGAGTGGGAAAAGAAGATGATGTACAGAATCAATGAATGCATTGGATTCAGGCTTGGTGGGTAGAAGAAGAGATAAAACAATAAGAAAAAGGAAGACATAATGAGAGGTGGTTTAATAGTGACACATGAAAATATGGACTAATTATAAAAGATATTGATTTAAAAGCCATTGATGACCTGTGAGTGAGCATTTTCCCTTTCTTGATTGAGACAGAGTTCATATATTCTTTTATCCAATGTGCTACAAACATATTTACTGTCATATTTACCAATTGAGGATCATAGAAAAGGTTCAGAAATTTGGTACTCCCACCTCAAAATTTAGCTTCAAACAAAACGTTTAAGATATATCTGTTCCCACTAAGTATTTATTCAATACAAAGTATAGACTGAATATATATTACTAGAGGCCCAGTGTGTGAAATTGCAGAGACCCAGACCCACCACACCAGGGGGACCCCAGACCTGCCTTGAGCTAGTAGCTCAATGCCATGAGCAGCCATTCTGCATGGGCTGCAAGCCCACCTTGTCTTGTGAACCACTAGCCCCTCTGCACCAAGAGAGCCATGAGCCCCGCCTGGACACATCGGCTGTGAGTCCCTTTGAGCTGTGCGAGCCCCTCCATGCTGCATGAGCTGCAGGGCCCACCATGCTGTGTGAGCCTCAAGCCCCACCTCATTGCCATATGCTGCTTGCGGGGGGGTGGGGACCATTAAGGCATTAAGGCCACTGGCCTTCTATAATATTGATATGCCAGATAGTGCCCTATGTACTAGGAATACAGTACATACAGCACATAATTTCATGCCTCAGGCCTCTAGTTAAATTATATCTTTTCTTCATTAAATAAAGTGCTGGGATTTAGTGTACTTTATTTAATGAAGAAAACATTTAATTTAACTAGAGGCCTGATGCACAAAATTCGTATGAGGGGTTCAGCCCCCACAGCCCCTCTGGCTTCCTCCAGAAGGTTGTCTGAAAGGTCGTGCTGCTGTTCAGCTTAATGAGCATATTAGCTCTTGACTATTTAGCTCTTTATTATATAGGATGTGAATTTGCAAAAAAGTGTTAGTGAGAAAAGGAAAATAGATTCAGTAAATTGAGAAAGGAAAGTGTTTTCATTTTAGTAGAACATTGCATTTTAATATATATGAGTCTTTAATCAGATTCAGAATAACTTAAAGGTCTTAAAAATGTAACAAATCAATCCAACCTGATAGTGATTGAATTACTTTAATCTGACTAGTGATGTGAGGTCAGGATCTTCTTGCATTCCTCTAATCAAACTGTGAAGGTGACACTAATGTTATTGATAATTGGAAAATTTGGTCACAGGTTGCACAGTTCACTTTTATATGTTAAAGTATTCTTGTATATCACATTGAAATAAACATTATAAATCCATTCATGAAGTTTCTTTATAAACAATGTAGTCAAGAATTTCCAGGAAGTGATTTATTTTGGTAACACTCTCTAAGTGCTGTATCTAATTCTTCCAATGTATAATTTATTCTTTTCTTTTTTTTTTGGTAATTACTCATTGAAGCTCTTTTTAAAAAAGGAATACTTGCGCTGAGACTGGTTTGGCTCAGTGAATAGAGCGTCAGCCTGTGGACTGGAAGGTCCGAGGTTCGATTCTGGTGAAGGGCATGTACCTTGGCTGCTGGCACAATCCCGGTAGGGGGTGTGCAAGAGGCAGCTGATTGATGTTTCTAACTCTCTATCTCTCTCCCTTCCTCTCTGTAAAAAATCAATAAAATATATTTTTAAAAAGGAATACTTTTCCTTTCTAAACATAAGTATGTATCTAAATAGCATAAGGTAAAACATATTTGCTGTAATAAATGATTTAATAATTACTTGCCATAGGCTATGAATAATTCATTATTTTCCATAAGCAATGAGTGATTTAATGATAATTTTCTCCATCATTATTATTAATTTATTATTATTGACAATACAATCTCAGTGCTGTCATTTTTATTATGAAAATAATCATTATGAACACAGTCATTCTTACATGCCAACAGCATTTTCTTTTTCTAGTAGTGTTTTTACTGAAAGACATAAATTGTCTCTCATCTGGTAGCTTTGAAAATGCAGTCATTTGATAGACAAACAGAGAACCCAGAAATTGACCCAAACCACTATGCTCAATTAACATTTGACAAAGGAGGAATGAACATACAATGGAGTCAAGACAGTCTCTTCAATAAATGGTGTTGGGAAAATTGAACAGATACATGCAAAAAAAAAAAAAGACACTAGACTACAACTTATACCATACACAAAAATAAACTCAAATAGATAAAGGACTTACACATAATATAGGAAACCATAAAAATACTAGAGGAATCCACAGGCAGCAAAATTTCAGACATATGCTGAAGCAATTTCTTCACTAATACAGCTCCAAGGGAAAAGGAAACTAAAGAGAAAATAAACAAATGGGACTACATAGAAATAAAAAGCTTTTGCACAACAAAAGACACCATCAACAAAACCATAAGAAAGCCCACTGCATGAGAGAACATATTTGCCAATGTTATCTCTCATAAGGGTTTAATCCCAACATTTACAGGGAATTTATACAATTTAACAAAAGGAAGATAAAGAACCCAATTTAAAAAATGGGCAACTGACTTAGATACTTCTCAAAAGAAGACTAAAGGAAAACCAAGGGGCATATGAAAACATTCTCAAAGTCACTAATCATCAGACAATGTGATACTATCTCACACCTATCAGAATGACTATCATCAACAAATCAACAAATGGCAAGTGCTGGCAAGGATGCAAAGAAAAAAGAACTCTTGTGCACTGCTGGTAGGAATGCAGACTTACAGACTGGTGCAGCCACTGTGGAGAATAGTATGGAGTTCCCCACATACTGTGGGACCCAGTGATCCCACTTCTGGGAATATATCCCAAGAAACTAGAAATACCAATCAGAAAAGATATATGCACCCCTATGTTCATAGTAGCACAATTTACCATAGCTAAGATTTGGAAATAGCCTAAGTGCCCATCAGCAGATGAGTGGATTAGAAAACTGGTACATCTATACAATGGAATAGCATGCTGCAGTAAAAAAAAGAGGGAATTCTTACCATTTGCACCATCATGGATGGAACTGGAAAGCATGCTAAGCGAAATAAGCCAGTCAGAGAAAGATAAATATTACATGATCTCACTCATTTATGGAATATAATGAACAACATAAATTAATGAACAAAACCAGATCCAGAAACAGAGAAGCATCAATCAGACCATCAAACTTCAGAGGGAAGGTAGGGGAGGGTGGGGGTGAGGGGGAGAGATCAACCAAAGGACTTGTTTGCATGGATATAAGCCTAACCAATGGACACAGATACCAGGGTGGTGAGGGCATGAGTTGGGGGGAGGGGAATGGGGGTTAAGGACACATATGTAATACCATAATTAATAAAGAAAAAATTATAATAGCAAATAAAAAAGAATATATTTCCTGCCAAAAACTGATAACTAAACTCCAGGAAATAATAAAATTGCAGGATGATCTTGCAATAAAATGGCATTTTCTAGAGGGTGGGAAAGACTAAGAGTTTCTCCCACTATTATGTTTTTTTTTAATTATTTGGCTAATATGTCATCAATCTATAATAATAAAAGCATAATATGTTAGTTAGACCAGGCTGCCAAACAACTTCCTGGGCATCCTTCTGGACATCCTTCCGGATACCTTCTGGCTGTAACTGGGGCTGCAAGAGCTAAGACAAGCCGCCTCGGCTATGAGGGCTGAGGCAAGCCGCCGCAGTTGCAAGGGCCATGTCTCTTGCACGAATTTCATGCATCTGGCCTCTAGTATAATATAATAAAATTTGTTTGAACTTTAAGCCCAGACTGTACAAATTTTTCATTACCATTTACTGGATTTCTCATTAGGGTAAGTCACTTTTAATTTCCTCTGACAAAGTTTGTTTCCTTGTAAAATATGGGATGATAGAATTTGCTTTCCATTTGCTCTAGTAAGAAACAAAATAAGGAAGGAAAAAAGAAATTAAGGAAAGCAAGAAGGAAGGTAAAAAGAAAGGAAAAAAGGAGAGAAGGGGGGAGAGAAAGCCAGAGAGTGAGAGAAAAAAGTAAGCATCAATTTTTTAATATGTATTCATGCCATCTTCTTACCCATTTCACTGATTTTCTTAGGAACAACAATCAACATTTATTCAACAACTATTAAGTGCCTTCTATGTTTGAAACATGATTCTAGGTACAGTGAATACAATTGGTCTAATCAGCAAAATAGTAACCACCCTAGGTTTTTCAAAAGAGAGGATTTGCTTTAGGGAACTGAGAGACATGAGCTAAAAAAGCAAAATGGGAAATATGAGGTAACAAAGAATAGTGAGAGGCAGCTACAATCTCTGGAGCTGAGTGAACAAAAGGAAAGGTGAGGGCTATGGAGCTGAGACAGACTTCTACAGAGAGGATGCAACCTTTGTTCTGCTGGTGCCATGAAAGTGTGATGCCTCAGACCTGGAGCTCAGCAGCTGCTGCTCCCTCTGAAGCTATAATGAGGCTAGTCTGGTAAGGGTAAAATAAGCTTGAGACTGGACCAACAGTGAAGTCTTTCCTAGCATGATTAGTCACCAAGACAGGAAGTAGTTTCTCCTCCTCTCCTACTTTCCAATCTTCCTCTAGTGATCCCTAGTGACAGGCCTATCAAGAAAGCCCCCGAGAAAAGAGAAGTGTAATTTATGGAGTAACAGCCATAGCATCAGAAAGGTATAGAAAGATAGGTTTGGAGTTGAGAGACAATAACCTAATAACTGACACAGACCACACCCTACAAATATAATATCATAATTGAGTTATTATGCAGGATGTTTTGGTTACTTAAAACCATAGGAGAAGGCATTTGAGTTTTTGACTTGAGTAACTTAGTCATGATGTTCAGTTTTGCTACTCCAAGTAATAACTTAAAATTTCATATGTAAATAAGTCCTGTATTTGGCTGTATAATTTCTCTATATTTCAAATACAATTGATTGCATTCACCTATTTGCAATAAGTAAAATTCACAGTCAAAATTGAAAGATTAAAAATGATTTTGATTTGCATCTCTTTGATGATTAGTGACTTTGAAAACTTTTTCATATATCACTTGATCATTTGTATGCCCTCTTTGGAGAAGTGTTTATATAGGTCCTTTGCCCATTTTTAAATTATATTGTTGATTTTTTTTGTTAAGTTGTATGACTTCTTTATATAGTTTGGAAATTAAACCCTTATCCAATGTATCATTGGCAAATATGTTCACCATACAGTGGGTTTCCCTTTGCATTTTGAGGATGGTTTCTTTCACCTCACACCCATTAGAATGACTATCATAAATAAATCAACAAATAACAAGTGCTGGAAAGGTTGTGGAGAAAAGGGAACCCTAGTATATTGCTGGTGGAAATGTAGACTGGTGCAACTACTATGGAAAAGAGTATGCAGTTTTCTCAAAAAAAATAAAAATTAAGGTGCCATTGACTCAGTGATCCTTAAGAATATATCCTAAGAATCCTGAAACACCAATCGGAAAGAATGTATGCACCCCTATGTTCATAGCAGCTCAATTACAATAGCTAAGATCTAAAAATAGGCCAAGGGCCCATTAGTAGATTTAAAAAAACAAAAGAAAACTGTGGTATATTTATACCATGGAAGACTATGCAGCAGTAAGAAGGATCTCTTAGCCTTTGAGACAGAATGGAGGGACCTGAAGAGTATTATGCTAAGCAAAATAAGCCAGTCAGAGAAAGATAAGTATCATATGATCTCACTCATATATCAAATCTAATAAACAAAATAAACTGAGGAACAAATTGGACTAGAGGCATAGAAGCATGGCACAAAATGACAGATCTCAGAGGGAAGGGAAGTATGGGAGTAGGAAGAGATTGACCAAAGAATTTATATACATATATGCTTAGCCTGTGGACAGAGACAATAGTGTGGTGAAGGCCTGGGGTGGTGGGAACTGGGTGGAGGGAGCCAATAGGAGAAATTGGGGAACATCTGTAATACTCTAGACAATAAAGATTTTAAAAAATTTTTTGAGTTTGGGTTAAATTTTGGTTGCTTATGAAGTTCTGATGACTTTTGAAAATTTACTGTAACTCAAAACCTCTTATTTTAATTTTATTTATGTATTTTTTATCAAATTTATTGGGGGACATTTATTAATAGGATGATATAGGTTTTAGGCATAGACTTCTATGTTACAAGATCTGTGTGTTATACTGTGTGTCTACCACCCCAAGTCAAATCATCTTCCATCCTCAAATCAATCTTAAATTGTCTACTAATCACTACTTTTCCCCAAAAATTTTGCCAATAAACTAAAAACCAGAGATGGATGCATTTTGTTACACTAACAATGTATGCTATTTGTCTAAAAATCTAACTTGCTTCTGTGTCTATTGATTCAGCTTTCAAATTACAGTATTTTGACAAATGTTACTTTAACATTAAAATATATCACATTGAGCTCATCTATATTGAAAATGTAAAAACAAGCCTCAAGTTATGTTATTTATTAATACGAATAAACACACATAAGCTTAGACACACTTTTAAAGTTAGTAAATTTGTGCATTAGATTTATTATGAACTGTCACACTTAATTACATTAATACATCCCCATGTTACTGAATATGATTATATATTATATGAGAATAACAATACCAAGAATTTGCAGCTTCTTTGGTGACTGATTTCTTGCTGTATTTCATAATTTCTTCTTTGAGTCATGAATGCAAATTGTACATGGGTTAGTGAGTATACGAAAGAAAGGAGAATTAAGTTTAACAATAAACTATGTAACTAAATTTCTTTTAACACTGACAGCCCTTTCAGAAAGCCTGTGGCTCATCTTCCTTCAAACAAAGCCTGCAAAGGAGAACAAACACTCTCTGCCTCTGTCACCCATTGCAATCACTGACATAACACTAAGTGATTACCACGGTGGCAACTCATATCCAGAGAGAGAAGAATTATCTGTGAGGACATTTACAAAAGACTTTTTTGTTAATGTTTCAGCCTCTATTTTTCTGATGTTTTAGTGACATTATTTGAGTTTCTTTCTGTATAAGGATGGAGATAATTTTACAATAATTCAAGCCCCGTAGAAAACACTTTAAAAACAATTAATTATGTACTCAAGACTTAAATTCCATTAAAAAAATCTCACCTTGAAATAAAAACAAAGTGTACCAAATCAACCTCAATGAAAGACAATTGGGCTCCAAAACACTGTTCGTAAGTTTGAAACAAAACAATGAATGGAATTTCAGAGTTGTCAATCTGATCTGGTTGCTGACCATATCTGATTGTTTTGGTTCTCTTAGAGAGTCTATTAGCCAGAAAGGACATTCATTTCTTTGATAAATAAATCACTAATCAATCTAGAAAAAAAAGTCGAGTTAGTTAAGTGCCACAAATATTGCTTTATGAAGGCTTAAATCTTAGCTAATTCCTACATAGCAATCTAGAAAATTCTCCCAAGACCAAATCAATTATAGAATGACAAATCATACCTATCTGCTATGAAAAGCATAACATGTTAGTGTATTTTACACACTTCACAGAAAAAAAAATGCCTGTTGTTGTCCTTATTGGTTCAACTATGATTCTTATGTTGATATAGAGAATATTTTGATATGAGTTATATATCCTTATTTGAAAGTAGGTACAATTTTGTTGGGGGTGGAGTTAATTCCAGGTTACATAAATGTGTCTGTTTTACGAATTATCTTGAACACTGAAATAAAGCATTTTTTGGTGGAGCTATTTTATTTAGTTAGTTTTCATTTTATGGCCAGAGTTACTCAGTGAATTTTTTCAGATTTGGTGTGAGAAACATAATGCTTCTAACAGATATTTGGAAAATTTCATAAAACATTGATATACTTTCATGCAAGTATCCTATCTAATAAAGACAGAATATGCAAATTTATCATCACTCAGCAACAAAGATGGTGGCGCCCATACCCAATAAGGAGGGAATATCCAAATTGATGTGACAAAGATGGTGGCAGCTGGGCCAGGCAGGGATGCTTGCATCATTGCCATGGTGATGACGCAGGAATTCAGCCCTAACCCAACCTGGCCACTTCAGGCCTCTTGGCAGCATGTATACGCACATGCACGCAGGCACAGAGTGGCTGGGGCAGGGCAGGATACCTGCTATGGGGGGAGGGGGAGGGTGAGGGAGCTACAGGAGGGCTGCAGAGCCAGAGTGAAGGAGGAAGGTGGTGGCCAGAGCAAAGGCCCTGGTCCCAAGTGCCAGAGAGAAGCTAATGCTGGCAGCCAAGGGAAGGAAGGCCTATTCTTGCACAAATCTTCATGCACCAGTTATCTAGTTTTTTATAAATAACAGTTTTGCATAAATGCATTTACATTATTTCAAAAATGCAATTTACCTTATGTTCAGATGTGTATTGTAGGATTATTTACTTTTTAAAATTAAATCTAATATAGTTAACACTTAACTTCTAAATTTGTAGCTATTTGATTTATGTTTTTGTAGACTAAGACTGTGAGAGTTTTGGTGTTAGAATACTTGGGGCCAAATTTCAGATCAGCTAATTGCAGTTTGTTTAATTGTATCAAGTTCTTTCAATACCTTTAAACCTCATGTTTATTAAGGGATTTATGGGTTTACTATATAAATTGAGATAAAGCATGTAAGTGTTCAACATAATGCCATTAATAAGAGCTAAATAAATGATTAAAAGTTTTATTATTTCCATGTTTTATTATTAAAAGTAAAACATCTCAAGTGTTTTATCTTTCTATAATATTTATATGTATTTTATTTCCCCCTTATATGTGATTATATATTAGTATATAAATTATACCTTACAGAATAAACAACCAAACACTTTTACATAATGATCTTTTTTAAACCCTCAGAAAACTAGTGAAACATAGAACACATATTGTTGGATCTCTTTTACAAATACATTACAATCCTAAGAAATCAGAATTAGTTATGGTAAGGGTTAGAATATAATTACAAATTAGAAACCAGAAGCTCAAAAAATCAAGTAACTTTCTCAGGCCCTTGCACTTATAAAAAAAACAGATTTGAGAAACAAATTAATGTTTTATACTATTTCCTATACATCATTTATGATTGTGCTTAATTTAAATTTGACTTTTAATATAACTGCAATTTTGGTTTATTACAGTTCTTCATCCATTTCAATGGACATATGATATTTGCCAAGCTCTGTTCTCTTGAAGAACCACCTCAAGTTCTGTCCACCGTGAATCACAATATCCTAATCCTCCCCATGTTTTACCAACTTTGAAATGGACATATGGCCCAAGATTCAGACATGGCCTTACCTGGATTTTAATAAATACTCTACATTTGTCTATCCATATTGGAAAAATAAAGGTTCCTACTTTTCTGCTACTTTACTTGCTTTAGTACATTTTGATTCCATAGGTTACTAGTGTAATAGTAAAACACAATACTTAAACTATATTTATTTATTGTCTAGCAGTTGCTGCAGTGGAAGCATTAGCCTGCCACATATGATAGTACCCTGCCCTGACTAAATATCCACATATTCTAGTGTCTTTATCAAATACTAGAGGCCTGGTGCACCGTGCACGAGTGGGATGTCTAGGCCTCACCTGTTCCCTCTCGCAATCCAGCACCCGTCATGGGATGTCAGATTGCCAGTTTCAGCCCCATCCCCACAGGCCAGGCAGAGGGACCAAATGCACTGGGCCTGTTGTATGCCCATAAGATGATTGATTAATCTCTTCCTGTCCTCCCCCCACTCACCTTCCCTCTGAGATTCATTAATCAATCTGTTTCATGTTTCCATGCATTGTGCATTGAGCGTCTACCCTCTGGTGGTCATAATGCATTACAGCCCATGGCCGGTTGGCTGGTTGGCTGGTCGCTTAGGCTTGTATATATATATTAGAAGCCTGGTGCACAAAATTCGTGCATGAGGGGGTATGTCCCTCAGCCCAGCCTGCACCCTCTCCAATCTGGGATCCCTTAGGAGATGTCCGACTACCATTTGGCCTTATTCCAGGCCTGATCCTACTGGGATCAGGCCTAAATGGGCAGTCGGACAACCCTCTCACAATCCAAGTCTGCTGGCTCCAAACCGCTCACCTGCCTCCCTTCCTGATTGCCCCTAACCACTTCTGCCTGCCAGCCTGATCACCCCCTAACCACTCTCCTACCAGCCTGATGTCTAACTGCTCCCCTGACAGCCTGATTGCCCCTAACTGCCCTGCCCTGGAAGCCTGGTCACCCCTAACTGTCCTCCCCTGCATGCTTGATCACCTCCAACTGCCCTCCCTTGCAAGCCTGGTCTCTCCCAACTGCCCTCCCTTGCTGGCCATCTTGTGGTGGCCATCTTGTGTGTTGGAGTGATGGTCAATTTGCATATTACTCTTTTATTAGATAGGATACTAGAGGCTCGGTGCATGAAATTCGTGCACTGGAGGTAGGGGATGTCCCTCAGCCCAATCTGCATCCTCTCCAATCTGGAACCCCTTGGGCTGAGGGACATCCCCTGCCTCCAGTGCACAAATTTCATGCACTGAGCCTCTAGTATCCTATCTAATAAAAGAGTAATATGCCAGACTATTGAGGAAATAAATCTGCCATGGCCCCTGTATGGAAGGTCAGTATTTGTGAACTTTCTCATCTTCCATCTGCCCAGCTAAATTTCCCAGATGGGCCTGCAAGATATATGGTAGATCAATAGAGTGAAGGCCTAGGAGCAGTCAGAGTGACTGAGTTTTCCAGGAGTTAAATTACTGTCTTCCTGGTATCCACCCAAGAGAGCTGCTCACTAGTCAGTAGGTGCAGAAGCAAAATGAGAATTATAATCAGATTCAGCTAGGCATGTTTGTTTTTCCCCATTCTTTCCTGTCATAGTTCATGTTTCTATGGCATTGACATCTTCTAATTTAATTTTCTAGTTGTTTTTCACTCATAATTATTTCTACTTTTCAGCATATCTTTTAATGTAATCATTGATATGTAAAAATGCACTGAAATAACTTTTATTCAGGATCCATTCATTTAAGCCAGCACAATCATTTAGAACCTTTAGTTTACTACACTATGAAATGGAAGTATCATTAACTCTTTACAATCTGAGGTAATAAACACCTTGTGGTCTTCAGCTATATAATCTAGATGGAAATCCTGGAGTATCAATAAAAATTGCACTCGACAACCTGTTACATTTGAAAATAGAGCTGTCTTCCAAGAGTTGAGCTATTCATTTTATTGGGCTATCAAAACTGTAACCTGAATGAGTGAATTCACCACTTTATTTCAAATCTACACCAAAGCAGTTAAGTATTGCCCAAGAAAAGGAAACTATCTAGTCACTTAGCATCCTGTACACCCATTGTTTTCACTTCTAACTTTCAAATAGGCATTTCACATAGGTTTATAACCTTTTTATGTATGCATGTATGTATGTATGTATATGTGTGTGTGTGTATATACACATACACACACACTAGGGGCCCATGCACTGGGGGTGCGTGGTCCCTCAACCAAACCTGCCCCCTCTCACATACTGGGAGCCCTCAGAGGATGTCCAGCTTATGGCTCACCCCCAGCCTGCCCAAGGCCTAAAGCCTCTCTGATTATTGAAAGCTCACCCAGCCATTGCTCTGCTCACCTCAGCCCCAGCTGCCAAAGTCCACCCTGACCCAGGGGCTGGGCGTTCACTGCCACTTCCCCTCACAGCGCCCGGGGGCTGGGTGCTGGCCACCACTGCCATTTCATCTCCACCCCAGGGCCCGGCACTCATGCCACTTGGCCCCACCCCTGCTCCTGATTGGTTGGTAGCATAGCCAATCAAGAGTGAAGGTACGCTCAAATTTGCATGTTTCTCTTTTATTATATAGGATATGTATGTGTGTGTGTGTGTGTGTGTGTGTGTGTGTGTGTGTGTGTGTGTGTGTGTTAAGCTTGTTATCTAACATTCTGCATTGATTATGCAATGTTCATTTTTATTTTTGGCTTCCACTCTATACCATTCATTCAACATTCTTGGTTTCAAACAAGAGAAATGTGCAACACTTAATATAAGCACAAAAAATACACAAAGAAGAAGAAATAGGTTCTAGTGGAGAGCGCCCTCGGGGAACAAAGATTCTCCGAGAGGGCGGGCCTTGCAAGGCCCATCAGCTCTAAAGGTTAGTTATGGTTTCTGCTCTGGGGAGAATGGTTACCTTCAATTGTAGTTTAGCAAACAATACTGCCTTCCAGCACATAACATTGTAAATAGCCAAATGGTCTGGGGGAAAATGGGAAAAGATTTAGGTGGCATCTTGGATGGACGTATAGCCTAAGGAAGTTAGCTAAAATAAGGGGTTTAATGGGGAAACAGGTTTACAATAGAATGTAGCTTTGTTGTTTGGGGAACAAGGAATTGTGTAATATGTAACCAGAACTGTTTAAAAGAGTGGAGTGAAATAAACTTGGGGCCACAGTCCTAAAGAGGGCTTTGCGGACCTCCTGATCCCATATCTTTTGTTTCTTTATTTCTATCCATCTTTCTATCTCTATCTTTCCGTAAGCCTCACCCCCTTTCAGGGACTGCTCGACTAATGCTGGCTGGCCCTGGCAGGTTCTGGAGAGGATATCTCCATCATCTTAGATATTCAGATTTGAAAACCCATCAGAAACTATGGCAGACAGAATAATGTGCCCCCCCCCCGACTGCAAATATGTCCTAAACATATTCCAAAAACCTGTAAATATGTTACTCAAATGTCAAAAGGGACTTTGCAGATATGGTTAGTTAAGAATCTTGAGATGGATAGATTATTTTGGATTATCTGAGTAGGTCCAATGTAATCACAGGACGAGGATCAAAGTCACAGAAGGAGAGGGGGCAATAGAAGCAAAGGTGAGAGAGAGAGAGAGAGAGAGAGAGAGAGAGAGAGAAGGATAAGGATAGAGGGACAAACAGGGAGATTGATTGGAAGATGCGATGTTTGTGGCTTTGAAGATGAAGGGAGGGGATAAGGAATGCAGCTGTCCTGTAGAAGCTAGAAAAGGCAAGTAAACAGATTCTCCCTAACACAGTCCTGCCAACACCTGGAATTTAGAGTTATGACCTCCAGAATTGTAAGATAATTGAGAGATGATTGTTGTGTTGTGTTAAGCCATAAGCTTGTGGTAATATTTTACAGGAGCAATTGGAAATTGTTACAAGAACCAAGAGGGGCATCACATAGCCACAATCCAATCACAAGAGGTATTTACTTCGGGTGCTAAAGCTTGCCCAATAACGTCCCCAAACTTGTCATTATAGCACCACTGAAGCCTGCTGAATCATTTCTGGCTTTTCTTTTATTACTCTCTGATGATTGAAAGCTCACATGGAAGCATCATTTTGGCTGAGTCTAGATCAAATTCCCGTCTCTAGTTGCCAGCTCACTGGGAGAATGAATCTGCCACAGTCTTGTATGAAAACCTTAGTGAGAATGAAATTCTTACCTCTAGCTGTTCTTAGTATCCTCCCTCCCCAACCAAGAAAAAGGACTGTTTTAATTCTAATCAGCCTAATGAATAAATGTCTAATTTAGCCTCAGAATTCTTTCCTCCTATTCTTGTAAAGTTAGCAATGACCTTCCTGCTGCCAATAAGTGCACGGTTTTAAGTCATCACTTTACTTAATTTTTTAGCTCCATAAGGTTGATCTTTCTCTTCTTGAGACATATGTTTAAATGAGACAGTGCTATGCTACTAAATGAACCAGGTAGTGGGCCATTGTTGTTCTGCTATTCCCCTAGTTTGATTTGATTCTTTATCCTTGTTAATGTAAGAAAACATCCAAACATTTAAAGAATTTTTGTAGATTTATTTGAGCCAAATTGTCCACAATTGCTGGAAAGCAGAATTTCAACATATTGGAATAATGCACAAAAAAATGGTGCTTTTCACCTACTTTTATAAATTACCATAAAAGCAGGAGAAGTGAGTTACATGAAATTCATTGGTGATAGATTAGGGAGGCAAGAGAAAGCAAAGCAGAACAAGGAGACTTCTGGGATTAGATAAAAAGAAAAATGATAGATACATGCTTCTTTTATATGTGGACATGGGATAGTTAATAGTCAATAATTAAGATGGGAAACCATAAAAATACTAGAGGAATGCACAGGCAGAGAAATCTCAGACACATGCCAAAGCAATTTCTTCACCAATACCGCTCCTAGGGCAATGGAAACTAAAGAGAAAATAAACAAATGGGACTACATTTAAAAAAAAAGCTTTTGTACAACAAAAAAACCCATCAACAAAACAATAAGAAAGCCCACCTTATGGGAGAATATATTTGCAGATGTTATCACTGATAAAGGTTTAATCTCCAACATCTACAGGGAACTTATACAACTTAATAAAAGGAAGATAAATGATCCAATAAAAACAATGGGCAACTGACCTAAATAGAATCTTTTTTTAAAAAAAGATCTCATACATTTATTACTGAATCATCTTACTGTTGCAGGAGGAAAAAATCAACAGAACAAAACCACAAGTTCATTAATTCCCCAATTAAAATGTCCCGACTATCCAGACAGTAGCATCTTTTCAATAATTTAAACGTGTAGGCAACCTGGATACAGCTTAAGTATGTGAGTCATCTCTTATGTAATTTCTCATAGGCCCAGTTTGGTTCTTCTCCAATGTCTCCTCTTCGAGTTGTACCTGATTTTATTACCAGTTTTCATCCGAATCCATTGGGGAATGGGCCGATTCTGCTTTTGTTTCTTGACCAGGAACCTCTTGATCCTGAAAGTCTTGTGGGAAGACATGGTGAAGGAGAAGCGAACGCATGCACCACGATAGCAGAGAAAGAGAGACCTAAATAGAATCTTTTGGAAAGAAGACAGAAGGAAGGTCAAGAGACATATGAAAACATGCTCAAAGTAACTAATTATCTGAGAGATGCAAATCAAAACAACAATGCGGTACCATCTCACACCTGTCAGAATGGCAATCATCAGCAAATCAACAAACGACAAGTGCTGGAGAGGATGAAGAGAAAAAGGAACCCTGGTGCACTGCTGGTGGGACTGTAGACTGGTGCAGCCACTGTGGAGAACAGTATGGAGTTTCCTCAGAAAACTAAAAATGGAACTACCATTTGACCCAGTGATTCCACTTCTAGGAATATATCCCAAGAAACTATAAACGCCAATCAGAAAGGATATATGCACCCCTGTGTTCATAACAGCACAATTTATCATAGCTAAGATTTGGAAACAGCCTAAGTGCCCATCAGCAGATGAGTGGATTAGAAAACTGTGGTACATCTACACAATGCAATACTATGCTGCTATAAAAAAGAAGGAATTCTTATCATTTGCAGCAGCATGGATGGACCTGGAGAGCATTATGGTAAGTGAAATAAGCCAGGCTATTAAAGAAAAATACCATAGGACATAGCTACCCACTATAAACTGCTGTTTAATTAAAAGGTTTGAATTTCAGGCCATCCTTTGTGGTTATTTTATGTCTCTGAGTTTGCAAGGCCATCACACAGGCCTTCCCTGAGCTAGGTTAACATGTAGCCCCTTTTCATCCACATCCTTTTCTAACCCATCCATAAGTGTTGGAATTACCAGGGTTTGTCCTAAATCTCCACATTTTCTTTCTGGATTTTCTCTTTGTAATGGCTCTCATTAGTTGCCATGGTTTTAAAATATCATGAATATATGTGACAATGCTCTCTAAACTTTTAATTAAAGCTCTGCTTTTAACTATAGAAATATTTCCAACTGCTTCTCAATGTCTCCCTAAACATCCCAGAGGCATCACAAACTAACATACCTAAAGCTTCACTCTTCACTTTCACCCCTAAACCTGTGTCTGCCTCATTTTCTCCTCACTCAGCAGACTGCACCACCAAATGATGGTTTGAACATTACTCATTGCTTAAATTAACTAAAAACTGGGTTCTTTGTGTAAGAATCATAGAACCTGACTCTGGCTAACATAAATGTGAAATTATCCTGAGTAATGTTTGATTCCAAAAATTAACCAAATAATAGAAAACTAGGCTTTAATCCAGCCAGAAGACAGGAATTCTAGCAATGGTCTCATGGCAAGAACTCTATGGTAAGAGTGCCCTCGAGCCAATGAACTATGAGCGTTCTAACTTTCATTACTCCTTCAAGATGGAAACATCTGGGAGACTATGCCCTGTTAGCTATGCTTCATGTATCTAATCCCTGGCCTATAAATTAGGGGGAAGGGATTTGACAAAAGAACCTACAGGGTATACATTATGGGGTATATTATTGTACAATAATACCAAATAAAGAAATTTGGATGCTATTAAAAAGACGGAGAGGAATACTACCTGATCACAAAATATAGTATCTCCTACAAGACTTTAATTTACCACTGTATTTCTCGAGTCTAAATCTATATTATAGCTCAAAACAACACATTTTTCTATATTCTGTTTCAAGTCACCATATTTTTCATTTAGTTAACTACAAATGGCCTTCTAACTGATCACTTACTTTCTCTCTTATTTATTTATTTATTTATTTATTTATTTATTTATTATCTTTATTGTTCAGTTTATTAATTACACTGTTCCCTTTTTTTTCCCCTATAGTTCCCCTCCACCTGGTACCCATCCCACCCTCCACCCTCACCCCCCTCCACTGTCCTCTCCCATAGTTGCAGATTTTTGTCCAGTCTCTTGCTGCACTTCCCACATCCCCTTTCTCCCCAAGAGTTGTCAGTCCATTCCCTCTCTATGTCCGTGATTCTGTTACATTCACCAGTATATCCTGTTTATCAGCTTATTAATTCACTTGATTTTTAGATTCATTTGTTGATAGATGTGTATTTGTTGTTCCTAATTTACACTTTTATCTTTTTCTTCTTCCTCTTCTTAAAGAATATCTTTCATCATTTCATATAATATTGGTTTGGTGGTGATGAACTCCTTTAGCTTTTTCTTATCTGTGAAGCACTTTATCTGGCCTTCAATTCTGAATGATAGCTTTTCCGGATAGAGTAATCTTGGTTGTAGATTCTTGCTGTTCATCACTTTGAATATTTCTTGCCACTCCCGTCTGGCCTGCATCGTTTCTGTTGAGAAATCTGATGACAATCGTATGGGTGCTCCCTTATAGGTAACTAAGTGTTTTTCTCTTGCTGCTTTTAATATTCTCTCTTTGTCTTTTGCTCTTGGCATTTTAATTAAGATGTGCCTTGGTGTGGTCCTCTTAGGGTTCCTATATATTGGGGTTCGGTGCACTTCTTGGACTCCTAAGTCAATTTCTTTCACCAGGTGTGGGAAGTTTTCGGTCACTATTTCTTCAAATAGGTTTTCATTGTCTTGGCCTCTCGCTTTTTCTGGCACCCCTATAATTCGGATGTTGGTATGCTTGAGGTTGTCCCAGAGGCCCCTCACACTATCTTCAATTTTTTGGATTCTTTTGGTTTCTTGCTTTTTCAGCTGAGTGGATTGTATCTCTTTGTATTTCAAATCTTTAACTTGGTTCTTGGGGTGCTCCAGAGCACTTTTAGGTCTTTGTATACTATTTTTTATTTCAGTTAGTGTATGCTTAATTTCTGGTTGGTCCTTTTTCATATCCTTGAGAGTCTCCTTTATATCCTTGAGGGTCTCCTTCATTTCCTTGTAGGACTCATTCATTTCCACGTTGGTCTTGATCATTTCCTTTGCGGTCTTGCTTATTTCCTTATAGGCCTCAACCTTTTGTTGGAGCCTCTTGAGAAGCCTTATAACTGTGGTTTTGAATTCCATGTCCAGCCGTTTTTTTTCCTCCATTTCTTTCACATCTGATTTCTTTCCATGTCTCTGCATGGTGGCTGCTTCCCTGAGTTGGTCAATTAGCTTTTTGTGGTAGACTTCCTACTAGGGACAGTGGCTCAGCCTCCCCAGTTACCTGAGGTGGATATAGGTTGCACAGTCTTGCTGAAGTTAAGCTCAGGTTAATCTTTGTTAGCATTTGGAGTGGTTGACCTCCAGGCCAATTGTCTGTGAAGTTCAGCTGTGCTCAGGTTGAATGGGCAGAGTCTCTGGGGCAAGCAGACAGCGTTAGCTCTGCCCTATGCGGCCCCAGGGACTCTGTGCCAGGGACAATGGCTGCCAGCACCTCTGAGAGACAGCCGCTGTGGAGCTCCACCGGCTTCCGGGGAATTCAGACTCTCCCCAAATGAGTCTGCACACCCAATGTCTCACCCAGGGTTGTAAAACAAAGCAGACTGATGGTTTCCCGAATGAGAGGGCAAGTCACAGAGCGCTCTCTGAGCGATCACACAGCTGAGCTTTTCGTGCAAACTGCCTTCTCCACAAGCCGGGAGACCCCTGCAGCACCCGAGCTCCGCGTGCCCTCCCACTGTCCAGTTTTCACCCCGTATGATAGCGGGTTCCCTGGACTTCGCCCAGAGCTGGAGACTCAATCCAGTGGGAAGTCTTTGTCTCCCCATTCAAGAAAACTGGCCGGTTTTCAGCCGCCCGCCCTCTCCGCTGGTGCGCACTGCAAACCTCTCTCCGCGCAAATCTTTCAACGCTGTCTGCCGCCGCTCCTCCGAGTCACAGTGTCTTATCTTCACTTTTATTTGTGGAATTTTCACTCGGCCAGCTTTCTGGTGATTCTGGAAGGTGTTTGTTCTTTCGTTAAGTTGTAGTATTAAAATTGCTGAGCATGACGGCAAGATAGGTGTTTTACCTATGCCGCCATCTTGGTTCTCCTCCTTTCTCTCTTATTTAAATCTCTCATTTGATTCTCTTCCCAGCATGAGTGTGAATTTATAAAAATCTAAAAGTCTAAAATGGATTATGTTCTTTTAACTAAACTCTACATAATATTCAAATTGCACTCAAATTAAAATCAGGATCTCTATAAACTTACATCATTCCATGGTTGTGTTATGTTATGCCATAAACACGATAATATTTACAGTAGCAATCTGAAATTGTTATAGGAACCAAGAGAAACATCACATAGCCACAGTCCAATCACAAGAGGTATTTATTTAGGGTGCTAAAGCTTGCTCAGTAACTTCCCCAAACCTGTCATTAAAGTACCCCTGAAGCCTGCTAGTGCTATCTATAATGGAAATTTGTATACATTTTTGTCTCTAAAGCAATTTGACCCTACTTCCATCATAGTCTTTAGCATTCATTGCAATATTTGGGCACTTTTGTCATTCTTAAGTATTGGGTGATAAAGTCTTATTCTTGCCTCACACTTGGACTCAGTGAATCTTTCAGGCTGAATTGATCTTCCCCATACTTTTGTGTCTTAGCCTTCATTCTAGTTTTTCAGTCATATTATCTTTGATCACTGAATCTATGTAAGGTTCACTTGATTATTATCAACCATTGTGCTCTAAATTTTTTTTCAAAGTACTTATCATAATTTTAATCATATGTATTTAGTACCTTTCCTTGTTTCTTGAAAGCTTCATAATAAAAGGAACTATGTCTGTTTTCCTTGTTTCTGCCTTAGTTTTCTGTCTAATAGGCATCTCTAGACACTTGGAAAGTTTGTGTTCATGGCTCAAGAATTTCCTGATATCCTGTTTCCCTTACTGCCTCAGAATGGTTTGTATTGCCTTCATTTTTGTCTCTAAAGCAACCTGATCCTACTTCCATCATAGTTTTTCGCATTCACCATAGTCTGCCTTCTGCATTAGATCATGCTCTCATCAGTGATAGAAACTGTTGATTTCTTTTTCTTATCCTAAGCAATTTTCGCCTCTGTTACATTTTTTTAGAAAGTCAATATATATTGAATTAAAAGTTAAACATAGTCTAACATTTAAATACGATTATTTTATTGTATGTCAAATATAGGAATGGGCAACGGTTGATTTACAGTTGCAATACAAATAAATAATACAATATTAATAAATAATAATACAAGAATAAACTGTTTTGTGTACTCACAACTTACACCTACTTTTACCCACACTGGGTATAAAAAATATAATTTATTTTCAATTATATTAAACATATAAGCTTACCTTTGGGCAGTTTTCTATTGAAGTAACAATGCAAAACAACATACAAAACCTATTACTATTACAAAAAGTTAATAGTAACTTTTTTACCCTGTTTATGTTAGATAATTATCACACAAGAAATATTTGAGCACAATGAAATCTTTGTTCAACAAAAGAAAGACTAAGGGATTATTTGATAGCTGTTTCAATCAAAATAGCTGTTTAATCAAAGAGCTGACATGGGAAAGAGTTATTGAAATTGTAAGTTGCGTTTAATTTTCATAAAAACCAACCAGCATTATCAGATGAATGTAAGCTTACTTTATTTCAATAGAGAATAAAACTTTATTCTAAGCATGCTCTTAACTAATTGATCACTAGTAATTTTAGCAAAGATTGAATGGTATTTTTTCCTACATTTCAGTTTTGTGCTACAGATCTATAATTTCTAATTCATAAAATTTAGCTGTAGTCTTTTCATTTGTTCCCTAAGTGTTTCTTGGATAATCCTATTTCTTATTTAATGCTTTTTATATTTTTTCTCTTTTTAGGATACTTTTGTTAGATGGTTACTGTATAAAAGGCTTTTTTGATTTCTAGATTGTATTTATAACATGCACAGTTTATGTATTTATTGATAATATGTGTGTTTTTTACTTATCCTAAAGGCTTGCTTCATTACAATTTAGTTCTTTCTTTAATTTTCTTTTTACATATTTAATTTTCCTTAAAAAATTTCAATCTGTGATATAATATATGAGTATATTTTACTACAATCTTTTAATAAAATTATCAATTCTAATATTTGAAAATTGTTGAAGCTTATCTTAATAACTAGCGAGCCATTGCAGGAAGATTCCTGAAAGAATAGAGCTTCCTGAGGCCTAAGCAAAGCTCTCTCCCTTCTCTGCTGCTCCGCTCCCTTCTCCACTACCTGGCTCTCTCCTTTCTCTGCTGCCTTGCTCCCTCCCTTTTCTCCTGCCCCACTTGCTTACTTTTTTGCAGCTTTGCTCCTTTCTGCAAATTATTTCTCGAGTCAGCAACACTAGCTCCTCCTGGATTTCTCCCTCCAGTGGCTTTGCCAGTATCCATTACCCCACCCTTGCTTTAGAAAGAGATGTTGGAGAAGATTCCCTTATTGTACAGACTTTGTATCTATGTTCAGAGATATTGCTGCTCTTTTTAATAACTGTAAGTTTTTATTTCCACACATTACTTTTCCTTTTTTTGAGCCAATTAGAGGCCTTTCTGTTATTCTTTAATTTTATGTTATTAGATAGTGATGTTAACAGAGAGCATAGCTTTGTATAAAATAATGGCAAAGATGTTGAGCAATTGGGGTCCTCTATAAATTCCTTTCCCTGAAAAGCTGAGTAGGCAGAACACATTGAAGAATAATTCTGATGTCCCCCACATACTAAGTACTCAAAATAGCCTTTGCCTCAAAGTATAGGTAGGAGAAAAAATGCTGTCTTCTCCCAATCCTGGGAAAGAATCCTTTATTTTTTTGTAGCTGTAAAATGTAAGGAATCATGTTTGTATTCTTGGGCTTAGTACTTGGTTCTGCCAGTTATTAGTTATTGGCAACTGACTTAACTCCTCTGTACCAAAATGGAATAAAAAGAATGCCTACCTCTGAAAATGTTCTGAGAAGTAATTTAATCCTATAAAACCCAAAGAACAGTGTCTGACAACTACAAAGAACTCAATGTTAATTAGATAGCATTCAGAAAGTGACATCAATGTTCATGTGTGTGACTTAATTATCTCATTTCATTATTCCAAATTAGAACATACATCTAGACCTATAAATAACATGAATATAGCAGCTAAATACTACATAAATGTAGCACAAATTCCTTAATGCTATAAGAGAACACAATGCCCATAGATAAAATAAAAAAAAAAAAACACATGGCTACAAAGGGTTCTGAAGAGTGTGCTACAAAATTGAATTAGATATGTTAAACAGATAGATATAGATAACTGACAGACAAACAGATAGGTGGGTGGCTGGCTGAGCAGCTTGGCTTTGTCTTATTTCTGTGTTACTTATGACTTTTAGAGGTATTTTCAGAAGAAAAGTCTATGTGGTCCACAGAAACTACTCAACTGTGAGGAAAGTAAAACATTGAAGAACATCATGCCAGTTACAATAAAAGTGTCCTCTTAGTGATGACTTACCTGTTTCTGCCCTGTGCACTGGAGAAAATATTAAGTCCCAATATAACCTGCTTTTACTTATTAAAATTCTGATGGACTTTTCTTTCTGCAGCAGTATTTAAGTTCATGGAAATATAAATAAATAAACAAACAAACAAACAAACAAATAAATATTTATTTATTTGTTTGTCTATTTATTTATTTATTAAAGCATATTTGCAATTGAATGAATGTTTGTGTCTCCACTCCCAATTCATATGTTGAAACCATCATCCTAATATAATGATTATGAAGGTAATTAGATATTAAGAATGGAGCTATACTGAATGGCTTTGGTTTCTTTGTAAAAGGCCCCTGATCTAGCTCCCTCTCTGTCCACCAGGTGAGCATCCAGTGAGAAGCTGCAGGTCTGCAACCTAGAAGTGGGCTCTGTCACCAGAACTGGCCTGGTGCTGGCACACCGATCTGTAACTTCCAGCCTCCAGAACTGTGAGAAATAAAGTTCTGTTGTTTATAAGTCACTCAGTCTATGGCACTTTTTCATAGTAGCCTGAATGAATGCCATGTCTATGCATGCTAAGTTATATAAATTCAATTAAATTTCTATTCTGTTTTCACACCACACAAAAAAACTGTGCTGCTTTTCATCACATGTGGCTAATATATTTGAGATGGCATGACTTATGACATTGAATCCATATCTATATATAATAAAAGCCTAAGTGACTTTATGGCAGAATGACCAGAACAACCAGTCGTTATGATGTGCATTGACCACCAGAGGGCAGATGCTCAATTGGGAGCTGTCCCCTGGTGGTCAGTGTGTTCCAACAAGCAGAGTGCTGCTCAGCCAGAAGCTGGGCTCACAGCTGACAAGAGCAACAGCAGTAAGGAGCAAGGGCTCCCGGACTGTGAGACCCCCAGACTGAGAGCCCAGGACTGTGAAAGGGATGTCTGACTGTCAGGAGGTGGACATCCCCTGAGGGCTCCCAGACTGCAAGACAGCGCAGGCTGGGCTGAAGGAACCCCCCGCACACTGCCCCTGGCACAAATTTTGTGCACCGGGCCTCTAGTCCTATCTAATAAAAAAGTAATATGCAAATTTGACTGTACCTTCATCACACCCACAAGCCATGCCCACAGTCACGCCCGCCAGCCAATCAGGAGCAGATTATGCAAATAAACCCCAACCAAGATGGCTGCTGACACTGAGAGCAGAAGGAAGGCTTGAATTTCCCCAGCAACAGAGGAAGCCAAGCTTTCTGCCTGCCTTTGCCTGCCTAGACCTCCACTCAATGTTACAAAGTTTCAATTATACAAGATACAGAAATGGTGGCAGCCAGTGAGCTGGAGAGAACAGAGGCTTGGGTTTCCCTGGCAGCAGAGGAAGCCAAGCTTTTAGTCTGCCCTTGCCAGCCTAGGCCTCCACTCTAGGCTACAAAGTTTCAAACAGAAATGGCTGCCGCCACGGAACGAGCAGAAGGCTTGGCTTCTCTCCAGACTACAAAGTTTCAGTTGTAGACATAAATTAATCTCAGATCCCAGGCCTCCACTTGGGTCACTGGGAGGAATGGCTGGCCTGCAAACCTCCACAGGCCCCTCACCCAGGCCACCCCTCAACCCAAGGGAACCCCCACCCTGATCTGGGACACTCTTCAGGACAAACCAGCTGGCCCCCACCCATGCACCAGGCCTTTATACTACCTAAAAATGAGTAAGTTGCAGATTGACCATCATCCAACACACAAGAGGGCTACCCCCATGTGGTCCAAGATCCTGCTTCCATGTGGACACAAGATGGCCAACACAAGATGGCCAGAAGGGGAGGGCCATTGGGAGGTTCCAGCCCTGCAAGAGAGGGCAGTTGTGGATGATCAGGCCAGGAGAGGAGGACAATTGGGAGGGACCAGGCCTGCAAGTGAGAGCAGTTGTGGGTGATCAAGCCTGCAGGGGAGGGCAGTTAGGGGTGACCAGCCTGGCAGAGGACGGAAGCTGGGGGAAAACAGGCTGACAGGGGAGCATTTAGACATCAATTGGCTGGCAGGGTAGTGGTTAGGGGTGATCAGGCTGGCAGGCAGAAGTGGTTAGGGGCAATCAGGGAGGCAGGCAGGTGAGCAGTTTGGAGTCAGCAGTTCTGGATTGTGAGAAGGATGTCTGACTGCTCATTAAAGGGACATCCCTCGAGGGGTCCCAGATTGGAGAGGGTGCAGGCTGGGCTAATGGACATCCCCCGCCCCCATGCATGAATTTCGTGCACCGGACCTCTAGATATATATATATAATCAATTTTGGGGCCACATGAGACACTTCAACGTGCTAAATGATCACTAGCTCTAGGAGTTTCTCAAGCTTGGCACTGCTGACACTTAGGATAAAATGATCCTTTGTTGTGGGGCTTTCCTGTAAATTCTGAATTTTTGTAGCATCTATAGATGCTGTTAAACCCCAGTCATTTCAGAATGTGTCCAGAAATGGCCAAATGGCCCCTCTACAGCAAAATCTCCCACCGTTGAAAATTACCCACCCAGACTCTAAGTCCTAGAGGAGCTATAAACATAGATTTAAGTCATACTGCTTCTTAGGCAATTGTATGCAGGCATAATCTAAGGTGAGTCACAATGATTACTTGTTTATTTAATGAATTTTAATGTAATTTATCTCAGAAAGGAAATGTAAGGACAATTGTAGAGTATGTGAGTGTGTGTGGGTGCGGTTCAAGACGAAGAAAATGTTTCATTACACATAATGTTAACATTGATGGCTTAATTGGTTAAGGTTATTCATCGTAAAGGCACTTTCTTTTCTCTTTGGAATTAACAAATGTCTTATGGAGAAAATACTTTGAGATTAGGCAGATACCCCATTTCTTATGGTTTAATCCACTAAATCCTTGAAAATTCTTGCCTGTGGCAATTAGTACTATGCTGTTTGCCTAGTGGTTACTTAGAAATTCTACTGTAAAGTTGAACTATTTTTTCCCCCTACATTTATTGATTTAATTATTTATTTATAGTTTTAGGGCCTAAGGTAATTATTTTAGTAATGGTTGAAAATCCATTACCCTCCTTAATTATTTTATGCTTTGAATAAGCAAATAAACATCTTAAAAACTGTGAGAAGTAATTCAGACTCAAACACATTTACAGTGCTGACATGAAGCAGAATCATAGGATTTTCTAAGAACTTAAGAGGCTGTTAGATCTGTCACAATAAAGACATTTGTCTATTTCAATTGTCAAGGTAATCAGATAGATTTAAAGGGGCTCTTTGAGTCTTAGGATCACTTTGTTAGAGCCTAACAAATTCAGATGTCAAGTGAGCAACACATTAAAGCCATGGTAATTTAGGGAGCATATCTGTTTTCTAAAAGGCATTAATTTAAACATCTTTTGTCAAATTTATTTTTATTTTGGTTTACTTTAAAATCTTTTTTTGAGAATATTTAAACCTACAATTTCCTTCTTCAAAATGTGAAGTACAGGGTAGTTGTTAAGAGCATGTGCTGAGCCAGATAATCACCTAGGAATTGTCTAATGCTTTTGCAAGTTATTTAACTCCCTCTAAAGTTCAGATTCCTTAGCAGTAAAGGGAGTAAAAATGGTACCAATCTCACATGGGTGGTATTGAGATTGGAGGAGATAAATAGACATAAAATGCTTGGTGAAGTGCTTGGCATATAGCAGATATTTAGAAATAGTAGCTACTCATTTCCTTATAATAAATAATTTATTATTTAACTAGAAGCCCAGTGCATGAAATTCATGCATGGGGGGCAGGGATGTGCCTTAGCCCAGCCTGCACCCTTTCCAATCTGGGACCACTCCAGGGATGTCTGACTGCCCATTTAGGCCCAATCCTAGTAGGATGGGACCTAAACAGGCAAGCAGACATCCTTCTCACAATCCAAGACTGCTAGCTCCAAACTGCTCACCTGCCTGCCTCCCTGATTGCCCCTAACCACTTCTGCCTGCCAGCCTGATCACCCCCCTGAACACTACCTTGCCAGCCTAATTGATATCTAACTGCTCCCCTGTTGGTCTGTTTGGCCCCAGCTTCCCTCCTCTGCCAGCCTGGTCACCCCTAACTGCCCTCCCGCGCAAGCTTGATAATCCTCAACTGCCCTCCCTTGCAGGCCTAGTCCCTCCCAACTGCCCTCCCCTGCTGGCCTGATTATCCACAACTGCCCTCCCTTGCAGGGCCTGGAACCTCCCAACAGCCCTCCCCTGATGGCCACCTTGTGGTGGCCATCATGTGTCCACATGGGGGCAGGATCTTTGACCACATGGGGGCAGCCCTCTTGTGTGTTGGAGTGATGGTTAATCTGCAAATTACTCTTTTATTAGATAGGATAGAGGCCTGTGCATGGATGGGGGCCAGCTGGTTTGTCCTGAAGAGTGTCCCAGATAAGGGTGGGGGTTCCCTTGGGGGGAGGGGCCTATGGAGGTTTGCAGGCTGGCCACACCTCCAGCATCCCAAGCAGAGGCCCTGGTATCTGGGATTAATCTATGTCTACAATGAAAATTTGTAGCCTGGAGCAGAGTCAAGCCTCCTGCTTGCTCTGGGGTTGCAGCCATTTCTGTTTGAAACTTTGTAACCTAGAGTGTAGGCTTAGGCTGACAACGGCAGGCTGAAAGCTTGGCTTCTTCCTTTGCAAGGGAAACCCAAGCTTCTGTTCTCTCTAGCTGAGTGGCTGCTGCCATTTTTATATATTTTATAATTGAAATGTTGTAACATTTAGTGGAGGCCTAGGCCCACAATGACAGGTGAAATCTTGGCTTCCTCTGTTGCTGGGAAAACCCAAGCCTTCCTTCTGCTCTCAGTGTCAGCAGCCAGCTTGGTTGGGATTTATTTGCATAATCTGCTCCTGATTGGCTGGTGGCTGTGGCTATGGGTGTGGCTTGTGGATGTAGCAAAGGTATGGTTAAATTTGCATATTTCTCTTTTATTAGATAGGATAGGAAAGGAGCAAATGAGAGCCTAGATAGTATCAGCATGCCATTTATGAAGCTTTTTATATATATATTTTTATTCTTTAAAGTGTTACATATAGTAGTACATATGTTTCCTTTTTTCCCCCCTTGAACTCCTCCAGCCTCTTCTACCCACCAGCACATGCTCTCACCTGCCCTCCCGACCTGTGCACCCCCCCCCATTTCTTGTATCCATTGGTTATGCTTATATGGCTTCACACAAGTCCTTCCATCAATCCCTTACAGCTCCCGCCCCCCACTCTCCCCTGCCTTCCCACTGTAGTCTGACAGTCAGTTCAATGCTTTTTTGCCTCTGTATCCATTCTTCCCCCTATTTCTCTTCTTTAAAAAATCTTGCATCTGCACTCTAAACATATAAGAACAAAAAAATGTTTGAGTCTAGGTTTCAATGTCCAACAGTTCTGAGTTCCAGTTCCAATGTCAAATAGTTCCTTATGTGTACATGTCAGCAATGACATCTGGAGATGGAGATATGGTGGCAATGCAGGTCCCACACTATCTGGTTTGGTACGGGACAACTGCAGCGACGCACAACTGCTGACTGCTAGCATGGCAAGGTGTCGTAAGCTTCTTCCGTCTCTGGACTGTCTGCGTGGTTGGAACAGACCCGTCAGTTCCTCTCTGTTGCAGCAATCCATATGGTCTTGGAGTTGTTTTCGGAAAATATACAAACATATTCTCAACCAAAAGTTAATAAAGGAATCTTTTCTATAAATTTGACTTGGGATTCTTTCTATTTTTGCCCGAATGATTTTCCTTTGGCTTATTTTGACACCATGTGTGTTTTTCATGGGTGTCCTGCTGTTAGCATTACAAATGGAAATTAATTTTCTGAAGTAAGAATTTTAGAGATGTAATTTACTTGCAGAATATTTTTCCTTACATGATATTACCCCACTATTTTCCTTTTCAGAAGGAATTAAGGCACTGGGAAGGAACTTGAGCATTCTGTATTGGCCCCTCTTGCCCTTTTTGCCAAGAGGGACCCTCTTCCCACATTCCAAGAGCACACAGCTGTTGCCTGAGCTTTCAGTTCAAGCTGAGGTTGAAGCCTCTGGGTGGCTGGCACCATGGGTCTGTCTCTCGCCCAATGGTGTGAGCTGGGCTCTCCCTGGAGAAGAAACCTGAGTCCCCTGAGATATGTGTTCAGTACCGTGACCCTGCCAGGAGGCGAGGAGATTCCCAGTCAGGTGCTGGGCATGGAGATCACGGGGGTATAGACTACCAAGGAGACAGAACTGAACCTCACATTTGCCAGGAAGTCGCTCTTAACATTCTTCAAATCTGTTCCCAGCAGTTCCCTAGGGGAAGGGGCTAGACAATAGAAGCATGCCCAGGAAAGTCTGGGTCAGGTGGGAATATACCTGTCAGTCACACCTGGAAGCAAGTCAGTGGCCAGAACAGGTGTGGCCACTGCAAGGCCATGAAACCTGAAATACTTAACTCCTAAATAAAGAAAGCTCCTGCTCTTGCTCTCTTAGAACTCCTGCTGTATGAGGCACAGTCCTCTGCATTTGCTCATGTGGCTCATGACCATGTGGGATCCACACAATGGACCAATGGACTTTAGCCTGATGCTACATTGGACGCAGCTGCACCATGGAATGAAAACTCTGGACACTGGCCCGGTTTTCAGTTCTACTGGAGACCTTGCTGCATTTTTTCTAGGCTTGGTTTAAAGACAATAGGACTTTGGAAACCAATAAAAATTATTCCACACAAGTAAAAATCATTCATTCTCTCATGCAAGTCTAAGAAAATTCCTCTTCTGAAGATAGAGTAAGAACCCCACTAGTGACAGATCAATTCCCCCTACCCACTCCTCCAGCAACAATATAATTATTTTAATAAAATTTTATTTGAAGGCAGGTAGAAGACATTTTTCTTCTCCCTGAATTCAATTTGAATTACCTGAGAATGATGCTTATATATATTTTCTCTAAGAAGTCAACACTGTCACCTTATAAAAATTACCTCAAGTTCAAACCCTTGATTACTGAAAAAATATTTTTACTCCATCCTTTTTATTTTCTCCCTTTTCATACTTTTCCTTTTCTTCCATGTCTGAATTACCTTTTATATTATTTATTGCTTTTTCTATGTGAACTCAAATTGTTTTTACAGTTCACTAATTATTTATACAATTATGGGTAGTCAACAATTCAAAGCATACCTTGAGGTTTTATTTTATTGTTAATTTCAATGACTACAGTGTTCATTTCTATAATTTCTATTTGGATCTTTTCCCAATTTGCCTGCATTTTTCTTTCTCTGAACATAATGGGCTATTTATTTTAAAGTCCTTTTCAGGTATTTTCTAAAGTTTAGCTTTTGAAGTTCAAGTTACCCATGTTTTTCATCCTTCACTTTCTGTGGTAGTTTAGTGGATATTTAAGCAAATAGCTTCTGATGGAGCTCTACGAAAATATTTTTCAAGATAAAATAATTCACACTGTGAATAGACTAACTAGCATCCTTGCCTGCTATAAATTTCTATGACATTTTTGACATAGGTATTACAGCACAGCTGTTTGTAAACAAAGATACAGTGTGTATTTGCACTCCAAATTATTTCCTTGATAAATTCCATTCCATTTCCTTAATATAGTAGATATAATATTGTAGTGAAATAACATAATGTAAATTAATTACAATAAATATTGGATGGTAATGAGATTATGTTTTATTATTCTATGTATCATGCAGGAATCTGTTGGTCAAGCCATGAAGGTGATGCATAATTGTTGCCAAAAAAAATTTAAAAACTAACCAACTATTACTGGATGAAGATGTGTGCCAAACAAAGACAACTTGCAGAAAGATTAATCGTTGCTCAGCCAATAATTTCTGATTGTTTACAAGCAATGGGAAAGATTTTATTTTTTTATTTTAAAAAAATATATATTTTATTAATTTTTTACAGAGCGGAAGAGAGAGGGATAGAAAGTCAGAAACATTGATGAGAGAGAAACACCGATCAGCAGCCTCTTGCACACCCCCTAGTGGGGATGTGCCCGCAGCCAAGGTACATGCCCCTGACTGGAATTGAACCTGGGACCCTCCAGTCTGCAGTCCAACACTCTATCCACTGAGCCAAACCGGTCTTGGCAATGGGAAAGATTTTAAAGGAAGGAAAGTAGGTGCCACATCAACTGTATAAAAGACAAATGGAAAAGCAAAAAGTCATCAGTAAAATGTTGCTTCAATGGCATGAAAGAAAGTCTTTTTTTTTGCATCGAATTGTGACTGGCGATGAAGAGTGGATTTATTTTGAGAATCTCAAATGCACAAAATCATAGGTTGATCCAGCTCAAACATCAACATGGACTGTAAGGCCAAATTGCTTCATAAAGAAGACAGTGCTCTCTGCGTTTGGTGGGATCAGGAAGGTGTGGTGTATGATGTGCTTCTAAAACCAGGTGAAACCATTAATACTGATTGCTACCAACAACAAATAATCAATGTGAACCACACTTTTATTGTGAAATAACTAGAATGGGCCAGAAGAAACGGCAAAGTAATTTTGCTTCATGATAACACACCAATACACACTTCAAAACCAGTTAAAGACACATTAACAGATCTTTCCTGGTAAGTATTAGCCCACACACTGTATTCACCAGACCTTGCTTCTTCAGATTACCCCTTGTTTCGATCGAAGGCACACACACTTTCTGAGCAGCACTTCAAAACATACGACGAAGTGGAAAACTGGGTCTCTGAATGGTTTGCCTCAAAAAAAGAAAAGTTCTATTGGGACAGTATCCACAAATTACCTGAAAGATGGGGAATGTGTAGCTAACAATAGACATTACTTTGAATTAAGCACTTTTGATGTTTCTCTTGAAATTATCATGTTTTATTTGATTACAAAATCCTCATTATTAATTGATACATCTAGTATACTAATATTCTATAGTATTGCCAAAATGTTGCAAGTAACATTTTAAGAAAGATGAAAACTGTAGGAGGTGAATGACAGATACTCTGTAAATGTACAGGTTGGGGCAAAAGTAGGCCTATAATTGTGAGTATTGGAGACAGAGTTTATTCTTGTATTATCATTTATTAATTACTAGAAGCCTGGTGTGATCGGGCCTAAACTGGCAGTCAGACATCCCTGTCACAATCCAGGACTGCTGGCTCCTAACCACTCGCCTGCCTGCCAGCATGATCACCCCCTAACTACTCCCCCTGCCAGCCTGATCAATGCCTAACTGCTCCCTGACTGGCCTGGTTGCCCCCAACTGCCTGCTGGCATGGTCACCGCTAACTGCCATCTCTTGCCAGCCTGGTCCCTCCTAACTGCCTTCTCCTACCAGTCTGGTTGCCTCCAACTTCCCTCCCCTGCAGGCCTGGTCTCCCCCTCAACTGCCCTCTCCTGCTGGCCATCTTTGACCACATAAGGGTGGCCATTGTGTGTGTTGAAGTGTGGTCAATTTATATATTACCTCTTTATTAAATAGGATTGTATTATTTTCCATATGGTCAACTGTAAACCTGTTTTTGTTTCATCCTGTATATACATTTGAAAATAAGGTTGTGTGAATGTAGTTCTGTCTCTGTATATGGAAATTTCATTGTTCTTAGTGCAACTATCTTTGGATGTATTAGACAGGATTCTAAAAGCTTGAGAGTAGAGACTTGGTCAATACTTGGAGTTTACTTTTATCATGCTTGGATTAGCTAGTTCTTTGTAGTCCTATCCTCTCTTAAGAAAACTCATCTTAAGAGTTAAAGAATTACAATCTCAGTTTGTAACTTGCTCCCAGTTGGAAATCCCAAGAAAGATGGGAAAAAGCAAAATAGCAGTTAAATAAAGAAATCACACAATGCAGCAGACCAGCATAGAAGAATGACTATAGTTTTATAAGGATGGAATAACAGTCCTCATGAAGGATGACCAGGAGTAGAACAGTATGACATGTGTGTTTGGTTCTCACTGTGTAGGCCAAGAGAAAGATAAAACTTTAATCACTATGGGATAATGACACTATACTGATTATGAGTAAAAAAAAAAAAAAGAAAACAAAAAAACATTGCTCATATAGAAAGGTAAAGTCAAGAAATGATCCACTTACAAGGTCAGCCAAGGTTTCCTGGGGTGTGTACACTTTGGCTAGGTGAAGAACAATTTCAGGTAGAAAATAATTACAGATTGTGTGTTTAAATTGTTAGCATGTTAACATTAATTCAGGTTGGAACAGATTTAATAAGACAAAATTATATTTTTAAAGGTCTTTCTTCTTTTTATTTTATCTTTTCTTCCTTTCTTCCCTTACCCTCTTCATCCCCCTAATTTCTTTTTAACAACTAAGGAAACAAATCCCTATAAAAAAAAGCAGAATAAATTAGATGGGGGTTGAAATAGATAGACATCCACCAGGTAATGAGAATTAGGTGAGGGAGGTGGAAGGGAAAAGGGCAGACAATGTTCAGCATGAGATATCAGAGTTTGAGCAGGAGTGAAGATGCTAACAGAGGAGGCTGTAGTGATGCCAATAAGAGATCGGTTCCATATACTACAGACAAATTTAATAAGTAATACTATTGAGAATAATGGAAGTCAGCTTTGTCATTGCCAACTAAATGAGATACAAGTATACAAAAGAAGACAACTAGAATGAACCCATGGTATTGTATTAGAATTAGAACCATTGGTGTGAACACATAAATATGTAAAGAGAAATAAACATATATATATATATATATATATATATATATATATATATGCCCAATGAACAAAATAGCAGAATGACTGGCATGACAGTGGTTGTGACATGCACTGTGGCAGCCAACCAGCCTGATCTGGGCCCTGATAGGCCCCAACACCCTGATTGGGGGGTTTGGTCAGTGGGTCAACCACCCACGGCCCCTCCACACCCCTCTGCTGGTGCTCTCCAATGGGCTCCCTTTGGGGCCAGCCCACTGGACTACACCCATGCACAAATCTGTGCACTGGGCCTCTAATATAAATATAAGTAGATGAGTGTGTGTGTGTGTGTACACACATATATTCTTTACCTTTGTTCAAAACTGATGAGTGCTTACCACTGTATTTGGTTTTTGAAATGTTGCTGACAAGAAGGCAGCATGGCTCCTTGAAGAAGAGACAGATCGAAGAATGATAGAAATACGGCAAAAACACACAGAACCCATCTCTAAGAGGTAACTGCTAATAGAAACCTAGAAAATGTGTGCATCAGAATAAGTAACCTATTGAATAAAATAGCTATTCATGAATTCATAGTGATGTAAATAAATTAATAAATTAATGAATGAAGGAAAACATCTAATGGAATTAGAAAAGTATTATTTGGTAACCATCATAATAATTATTAATTCAGCTAAGAAAATCAATGGGGATAAAGTTTTTAAGGAACAGAATATTTATATAGCCTTAATTTACCTTTTATCAAAATTATTACTCCAATAGAGATGCTATAGTAATGTCACAAAGAAAAAAAATATGGGAACATTGATTCAATCTAATCAACAAACTTAACTTCTCAAATAATGGGGAAATTGAAATCACATGTGACCGGACAAGATGCAAGGTGAAAACTAAAGCATCGTACCTGTGGCAAAGACGCTCAGGATGCGCAATCTGAAATTAATGCTGAAAAAGGAGTACACCCAAACTGAGGAATGTTCTTCAAGATTACGAAAGTCTAAGAAAGACTGAAGAAGTGTTCCAGATTGGAGTATAACAAGGATACATAAATAAATACACATGACCTGAGATTAGTGGCTTTTCCCCTCAACAACATTATTAAGACAACTGGAGGCCCAGTGCGTGAATTCATGCCTGCCCTGACAAGGTGGATTGGGCTGGGCCAGCCAGGGAGAGGGGTCAAACCCCTGGTTGAGGGAACAATTTGTGTATTAGCCTTTTATTATATAGGATTGGCAATACTTGCATAAAGTCTATAAATTAGATAGTAATAATATATCAAAGTTAATTTTATGATTCTCATGGGTTATTATCTTTACATAGAATAATATCCTTGTTTGTAGAATTTACACACTGAAGCATTAGGTGGTAATAAACCATCATGTTAGCAACTTACTCTCAAGAGTCTTGGGGGAGGGGGACACTACTTCTATTAGTTTTGAAACTTTTTTGCACTTTGAACTTATTTCAAAATAAAGATTATCTCTGATTTTTAAAAATATATAATTTTTTAAAATGTGATTTCCAAATTAATAACATCATTTTTTTTCTTGCAGAGATTCCTTGAAGACTCATATCCAGTTCTATTTGTCAGTAATTATATATGAATGATTGGTCATATTTTTAAACTTGCTGGGCCTCATGTTTTAGAGGTCCAGGCTTATATTAAGTCTATGTGAAAGCTATGGCAATTTTACTACCAGCTCAGACTCTTCCTAGTACCAAACTCAATATGAATTGTTCATGAGGAACACTTTGGGATCAGCATAATCATTCTTGCTCCTCATTGACTTGGAGTTTTTGACCTGATCACTGAATTTTACTTTCCTATACCCATTTTGTTCTTAGAGAACTTTCTAGAATTTCAATACTTCTACTACTGAGATCTTATTATCTTTCCAATTTATATCTCCAACACACTCAGCCTTGTAACCTCATACTCCAATAAAATTAGGTTTCTCCTACTGGACAATGCCCTAATCTCTAATTGCTATTAGATTTCACTGATACCAAGTCTCCAAATCTTTGAAGGAACTAGCCTTGGACTGACCTTAATGCTTTTCTCATTATGTTAATATATTCACTTTTATACTTAAGATGATCTAGAATACCAGCAATATTGCCATGATCTTTACTATGATTTTATCTATTTTGAATTTTCTCTCAGCAGCTTCAGCTGAGAACATAAAACTCCCTTAACATATGTCTTAACAAAAGGGACAAATATAGTTAAAAATAAAAATAAAAAATAAAAAACAAGAGAGAGAGACAGAGAGAGAGAGAGAAATCTAGTTGGAATTATGGCTCTTCATCTTTTCCTGGCATCATTAAAGTTTAGTATCTGCAGGTGGACTGCAGTGATTAATAAAATAATTTTATTTTATTTGTTTATATATTTATTCATTTTTTTCATCCTTACCTGAAGACATGCTTAGAGAGAGAAAGGGTGAGAGAGAGAGAAACATTGATGTGAGAAACATCTCGCTTGCCTTCCTTGTGTCCAACTGAGGATCAAATCTGAACCCTCAGAATGTGCCCTGACAGGGAATTCAAACGGTGGCCTTTTGGTGTACATGAGAATGCTCAACCAACTAAGCCACTCCGACTGGGCTGCTATATTTTTATTTCTACCAGTGTGCTTTCAAAGAAAGAAATACTAGATTCCCAGGTTTAAAACAAACAAACAAACGAAAAACTACACAAGAAAACCTATCTTGATCAATATAGGTTTTGGGGAAAAAATGGTTAAATGTAGAATATTAAAATGACTTAACAAAATACTCTACCTTGTTTTGTGAAATTGCAAAGCCTCTGGTTCAGTACCTAGGTAAAGGATGCTGTAGATTATTTCACCAAGAAACTGAATGATAATTTTATTACCTTCACTAGAAAAATGTACTTTGTGCTTTCAGGTATGGCTCAGGTTTGTTTGTTTTTGCTTCAATTATTTATTGAGCATATGCTTATTGCAATATTATTCACTCAATAATTAATGAATACTTACTGAACACTGTGCTAAGCCCTTTGCCAGGTGATAAGTTTACAAAGAAATAAAATAAGTAGCTGCATTATCTGCACTCCCCATCTGACAGGGAAGCAGAGCCCTACACATGCAACAAAGAAAAGACCTATTAACAGTCTTTTAAGAAAGAAGGAGCTGGTCTTTCTTAGGCACTTTGGACTGAATCCTTTACATATCTTATTTCATTTTACTCCTACAAGAACCTGTGAAATTGGAATTGATTTATTTATTCAACAAATATAAATATGTTCCATTACTGTGTGTTAAGTAATATTTTATGCCCTAGACAAAGAACTGTTGGCAAAGCAGACAAAAATACTTTTACTCTTTACAGCGCTTACCTCTCTTTGGGAAGAAACAAACAAAATATAAGTAAATAAATCACCAACCGTATATTGGATGTAATGATGATGACAATTAAGAAATAATAAAATATGAAAAAAGTGACCTAACATGTTAGGTGATTAGTTTTAGCAGGGTAAAAAGGGATATTTTTTTGTTATGGAATATTTAATAATATATTATATTATTATATTTAAATATAGAAGCCAAGATAACATTCAGAGCAGATAAGTTCATTTGTTGAAGGTCACACAAGATATAGAAGAAACCAGATTTAAGCTCAGACTGCCTGTTTGCATGACTTCCTATAATTGTCAATACAGTTTATCACCTACCAAGTGTCTATTCTTGCCACTTCAGCAATTTGATATAGAATTTATTTATTTATTTATTTATTTATTTGTTTATTTATTTATTTATTTTCTTGTAAAAATTCAATGAGTTAATTCACTTATGTTTATCAAAATGGTTGACACCTGCAGGAGTCTAAAAAACTACCTGAGAAAGAGGAGCAGACAGGGTTTGTTTCTTCCTTGGCACTTAGTGGATCCCTTGTCCAGACTGAGGAAAGTAAATTTATCTCTAAATGAAAGGGCCTTAACAGCCCCTAGCCCAGCTCACGGTGTGGGCATGGAGAAGTGGGTAAGGGTAGGAAATCCACCTTATTGGAGGTAGGCGTAGTTTTCCAACCTATAAAGCAATTTACTTACTCCTCACTGCTGACCAGTGATGACTGACTCTTTCTTTGAATCCTTTCATTGACAAGGCACTTGTTTCTTTAATGGAATTTGAATACCTCTTAGAGTTAGACAAGTGGTTTCTCTGTTCCTTCTCCCTCCATTCTCCTTCCACTTCCCACTTCCCACTTCCTCTCTCCTCCTTTCATCTTCTCCTCTATCTACATCGTCCAGCCCTGTCTTCTCCCCTACTTGGCCCGAGATTCTGAGGCCCATGACCTCATTATCTCGGTCTTGGAGAGTGTGACCACTTGTCCATCTGGCTGATGGAATTGGTCTTCAACGGCTATAACAAAGCTATGGGTTGTGCAGAGTTTTTCGGAAGCAAAACCTCACACGGAGGCCTCTGGCTTGGCCTGCTAGTTCAGAATTTCTTTTTTAAAACATCAGTTTCTACTGCCCCTCTGTGCCCCTCCCCAGTCCCTGGCTCAAATATTCTGTCATCAACTACACTGCAAAGAAGAGTAACTTAGTGAAATGACTTTTCTATTAATAGTAGAAAATCTAGACACATAGGCTAGCACTCAAGTAAGAGCTCATCTGTGTACTTTTTCTGAAATATGCCACTCAGTTAAATGGCTGGTGTTAGGGTGACTTTTGGAAGTCCGAGTGTAGGGCTGCGCTTCTGGCATTTCGTGATTGCCTGCCTTTTCTAAGTTCAGCAGAGCAACTTGTAAGACATTTCCAGCTTCCTACCTCCCTGTGAGTCAAAACACTCCTGGCAGCAAGACCAGTGGATTTGGCAGTCAGCCAGCAAGTCAGACAGCAAAGCCCTTTTGAAAGTCAGACTGCTGGGGCATGAATAAAGGAAGTTCACCATTATGCTTATTTACCTGGCAACCTACATCACCTTCATGTTCACATCTTCAATCCTCCTTATCATTTCTTTATAAATAGTACAACGATTTCAAGCGGCTCAGGATTTTTCTAGCAACTCTTAATCAACCCCAGAGGATTAGCTTTTACTCTGACCAGAGCGAGTTGCCAGGTCACCACTTCAGCCCCTCAAAGATCTCCCCGCTGATCATTCCTTCCATTTTCTTTATGTTACGGCAGGATTTGTGCTTTCTTTTGGGCCATGAATCCATCTACATTGAATAAGATCTGTTGGCTCGGGGTCACTTCTGTGATTTTTTTTAAGTACCACACAGTGCTACATTGGCTAGAGTTAGCTAACCCTATAAAACACTTATGGAAAACCATTTGAAAAACACTTCCGTGGAACACCATGTAAAAAGAAAATGTCCCTTGTCCTGTTGTCAAAGGCATTGCTTAAGACCACCTGGTATTTCTAATCAAGTTGTGAATGGGGTTAAAGTGGAAAAGAAAACCCTACTGTCCCATTCCATCCTTTTTGGGGGAGTTTGGGAGCATGCTTATGCTTTCTGGAATGGAGTACAGAATTGCCTGTTTTCTGGCACAACTTCTCAACTTTCTCTAGAGCAGTTTGTTATATCCATGTTTTATGTATTCTTGCATCTTTCTAATAGTAATATACTACTGCTAATATATTTTAAGTCAAGTTTTATAAACCATTTTATTAGCTTGGAAACACAATTTTATAATTTGACAAGTCATATAGTAATATAAACTTGTCATTTTAGATGAAGGCCATTAAAATACCTCAACTTGCAGAGTTTTAGTCAGTTTTACTACCTGCTCTGTCACACCTCTTAAATTTCTAAATTTTCATAATGATTGAAGTTCAATCAATACTTTAATGCTGCATATTATGCTTTGAATCCTCCATTGGTTGAATGAGAAAGTGAGAGAATAAAATTGTGCCCTGAATTTATTTAAATACTTTCTTTTGAGTTCTTAATTTATTTGCTTACCCCAAACTTGCTTTTTAAAATAACTTTATTTTTAAAGTATTATCTCTGCCCCCCTTTTTCCACAATGACCCCTTCTAGCCTGCCCCCCACCCCCACCACATCCTTACTGCACTAATCTAAAGCAAGCTCCTGAAACCTTTGCCAGACAATCAGACGGCATTGTAAACTGCCAGGAGTCTGTGTGTCTATCCCTTAGCACTATAAAAAGTTTTAGACCCTCCGTCCTTTATAGAATTTTAGAATGTTAAAGCTAGAAGTTCCCCAGCAGTATTGCTTAGTACAATTACATAATTTTACAGATGGGAAGACAAAGGCAAGAGAAGTAAGTTGCTCAATCTTATATAGATTCACAAAGTAGATATTGGACTCTATGGTAAGCAGAATTTTAAGGTACTTTCCAAGATTCCTATCTCTTGATGTACATGCCTTGTATAAGTCCTTCTATGAGTGCTGCTAAGTGAAATAACTGGTTATTAATCACATGATTAGGTTACAATATATGGCAAAGTTGATAGAATTTTCAGGGATACAATTCAGATCCTTAATAAACTGGCCCTAAATGTATCAAATGGAAGATTAACCTTGATGTGCCTGCAGATCAGATGAGACTAGAAGTAGTGGGAATTCTCCCACCTGCACTGAAGAACAACAACTGTGCTGTGAACTGCTGGGGTCTGCAAGGGAAAAATCTGAAGGTGGTGGCCTCTCCAGGAGGTGAGAGTGGCCCCCGCCCACAGAGAGCAATTAAATGGGGAATTGAGTTCTGTAAGAAACAGAATCCTGCCAACAACCAGTGAGTTTGGAAGATAACCTTGAGCCCAGATGAGACAGCAGCCTTAATTGACACATATTTCAGCCTGGTGAGACCCCTGGTAGGGGACCCACCTAACCTCTCCCTGGACTCCTAACTCATAAAAGCTGTGAGATAATACATTTGCATTGTTTGAAGCAACTACATTTTTGTCACATTGCAATAGAAAACTTATAAAAGGTATAAGTCAGGGGTTTTCTTTTTTGTTCCAAAATCAGTGGCTTTAACTATGTACTAGAGGTCTGGTGCACAAAAATCATGTACTGGGAGAGGGGCTGTCCCTCAGCCCAACCTGCACCCTCTCCAATCTAGGACCACTCCAGGGATTTCGACTGCCTGTTTAGTCCCTATCCCACAGGGACAGTCAGACATTCCTTTCACAGTCCAGTACTGCTGGCTCCCAACTCCTTTCCTGCCTGCCTGATTGCCCCTAACTGCTTCTGCCTGCTAGCCTGTTCACCCCCTAACCACTCCCTGCCAGTCTGATAGATGCCTAACTGCTCCCCTGCCAGCCTGATCACCCCCAACTGCCCTCCCGTGACAACCTGGTCACCCCCAAATGCTGTCCCCTGCATAGTCCCTCTTTATTAGATAGGAATTTTTCTTTAACATGTTGGACAGCCCTAACTGGTTTGGCTAGGTGGATGGAGCATTGGCTTGCAGACTCAAGGGTCACAGGGTCGATTCTGGTCAAGGGCATGTACCTTGTTTGGGGGCACATAGCCAGTGGGGAATGTGCAAGAGGCAGTTTATTGATGTTTCTCTGTCATAGATGTTTCTAGCTATCTATCCTTTCCCCTTCTTCTGTAAAAAATCAATAAAATATATATTTTTAAAAATTAACATTTAAGATTAATCCATATCTGCCTGACTGGTGTGACTCAGTGGTTGAGTCCCCAGGCTGCCACAGCTGGGAGGGAGATCGAGCCATAGTGGTGCGTGCCCCTGCTGGGCTGAGACCCCAGCTCAGGCTGCTGCTGCTGAGAAGGGGATAATGCCGTGAGGGTGCACACACTTGCTGGGCTGAGACCCCAGGCTGCCACACCTGGGAGGGGATCAGGCCATGGGGAGTGAATTTGTTTTTGTTTTTTATAAAGGGTCAGGAGGGCCTTTGGGCAGCATTTTGCCAGGCTGCTTACTCTGTAGACTCTCAGTGGCAGCCTTCCCTGAGACTGGGGGACTCCAGTGGGCCTGAGAGGACTGGGCGCTACCATCTTGTGGCTATGGGTGCCGCCATTTTTTTGTGGAGTGATGGATAATTTGCATATTACTCTTTTATTATATAGGATTATCCAACATTTGTTATCATCTATAATAATAACAGCATAATATGCAAACTGACCGACTGAACAGTGGAATGGCCATCCAGATGACCACGCTATGACACCCACTGGTACCAGGCCAGCCAAGGAGGGTGCAATGCAATTGGTTGGGGACCCAGCCATCACCCCATGATCGCCCTTCAGAGGGAGGCCCAGGTCACCAACAAGCAGGCTGCGCTGGGTGGACAGAGCTTTCCTCTGTGGAGGCAATCCATTGTGGAGCCCTGGCTGGGTGGGCAGGGCTTACCTCTTTGGGGCGATCCATTGTGGAGCTCCTGGACTGTGAGAGGGCACAGGCTGGACTGAGGGACACACACCCATTGCACAAATTTCATGCACCAGGTCTCTAGTATATGTAATAAAATTAAGGACCATATATATCAAATCTAGATATTACTACTTTTGGTATAACTCACCATTACCTTCCTATTTTTAGATGCTTAATTCAGATGACCAGATTTTGAAAGAACATAATCTGTCAAAATATGCAGATATATACGCATTCTTAGTCATTAATTAATTATGTTAGCCTATACATGATATATATACATATATATATATATATATATATATATATATATATATATCATGGGATAGAGAGCTAGAAACATCTATGACAGAGAAACATCAATAAACTGCCTCTTGCACATTCCCCACTGGCTATATACATATATATATATATATATATATATATATATATATATTAGAGGTCTGGTGCATGAAAATTCATGCACTGGAGGGGGTGTCCCTCAGCCTGACCTATCCACTCTAATAGTTCAAAACCCTCAGAAGCAGGAGGTCACCCAGTGATCAGTGGAAGGTGATGCCCCCATCACACCTCTGCTGCTGCTACAGCCTTGGCCAGCCCTGGTTACCTGGGCCTCAGGTGGCTCTGGGCAGCTTGGCAGTCACCATCCGAGGCTTGCCTGCACCTCAGGCCTGCCCTAGGCCACTGGAGGGATGAGGGGACTGGAGCACTCCAAAGGCAGGCGTACAGAGTGGCTGGGTCCACCTGGGGGCAGGCCCAGCCTTGCTGTGTGCCTGCCACCCTGGCGGGGTTAATGGGACTGGGCGCCACCATCTTGTGGCTGTGGGCCCTGCCAGCTTTGAGGGTGGGGCATTCAATTAGCATATTCCCTTCTTATTGGCTGTGGGCACTGCCATCTTTATTAGATAGGATATATCTATTTTTGTGTTATTTTTTAGTACTAGATGACATAAATACTTAGTGCACTAAGTAAAAGAAACACATTTGTTTTCCATTCAAAATATAAATTTGATTTTTAAGGGTAAATATAACAAGAAAAGGAGGTATAGCAAAGCTAATAAATTTATAAATTGAACTCAGAAAAAGAAATATTTCTTATAACTCTCAATTTGAAAGCCTGATTTTCATTCCAATCCACACAGATCTATACTATTGTTGTTGTTGTTTTTTCAAATTTGCCAGATATATATTTGGGAAGATAATTTAAGGTTCTTTTCATTCTGCTGGTTTCCCTCTGTATATTACAAACATACTTCTTAATATTTTAGACCATACAGATAAGCTTCAACACAGACATAAAAGTGAAACAATTTTCTTCGGCTATAAATTCTGTCTTTAAAAACATAAGTAGGCCTAGACTTTAATATGAGGAGGAAAAAAACTATTTTAGAAAATGCCTATACTTAAGTAAAATTCAAGCAATGGTTGAATTCTTAGCTACCAGAGTTGACATTCATGTAGGAAACACACACACACACACACACACACACACACACACACACACAAACAACTTTAAAGTAAAGTGGGAGATTTGATCACCCACTGTGGCTTTATCCATAGTAGCCAACATGGATAAAGTCTTCAATTTAAGTCAAAGGAAGAAACATGAAAACCATAACTGATTTCCTAATGATGGTCATATAATCTCTACCAATGTTCAGAAGATCACTGTTTTTCAAAACTAAGGATATTATGTACTATCCAGAGCTAAATAAAAAATGAAAACAAGCAACTCAACAGCCATTATGTTCATAAAGATTAATTTTTATTTTAATATAATTTTATATTTTATATATTATATAACTTACAAATATTATTTCTTAAATCTCATGTTTCAAGTGCATTAGTTTTAAACAATGTTCAACTAGAGGGAATTATACAATGTATGTACACCAGGAAGCAGTAATCTTTTTTTTTTTAATCCTCACCTGAGGACCTACTAGAAAAAGGAAGGAAGAAAGAGAAAGAGAGACAGAGACAGAGAAACATTAATTGATTGCTTTCCATATGTGTCCCGACTGAGATTTGAACCAGTAACCTTTCAGTGCATAGGATGATGCTCCAACCAACCAGCTGAGCCACTCTAGCCAGGCAGAAAGCATTAATCTTAAAGACCATCTGAGAATTCCGTTTTTGTCTCTCTCTGTTCATCCTTTTCTATCTTTTTAAATTATTTAATAAAGTCTTAATATTCATTTTTTACCTATGTAGTATTGTTCAATTTACTTCTTTTGCTCTCTGTCCTTTCATCTGTAAAATTAGTTAATTCAATGATAATCTTATAATCAAATTCAAGTAATCATAAAATAGTGATAAATCTTGAAAAACTTTAAATCTGTAAGTTCTTCCTAATAATTTAAGATAGAGACCTGGACAGCAGTGGCTTTCAAGCTCATATCATTGTCCAACTTTGTACTTAGAGATATCTGTCAGTAGCTTAAAACTGGCCATAATGCGAATATATAAACATGGCATTGGTAAATGTGACAAGTCAGAATGGCTTTTCTTTTCTTTTGAAATATCACATTCAAGAAAAAAGAACATATCAGTAGCAAAGCAGATGAAAGCTACATCATAAGTAACTAAGAAATGTACATAGGCAAGTTTGTTCAAAAGAAACTACAATACTATTCAAGAATTATAAAAATTCACCTAAAAACTCTTGCACTGCTATTTTAAGGTATTTTTTATTATAAGAAGCAGTTTAACTTATTTTAAAAATAGAGGTAGTTTTCTATTTTTAAAGTGAATTCATGGCCTATTTAATGTCTTGTCATTTCCATTTTCCCAACCACTGTAAAAAAATATGGTCTTTCCAAAACAGAAAAAAAGATGAAGTGATCTCCTATCCTTTCATTAATGTTGTTGCATTTTTATTAATTGTGACTATTTTTTTTCTTTTAAATAGAATACATTTGATTTTATTATTTTGTGGCTGGATTTAGATCTACCATTTTACTATCTATATGCTGTCCATGCACTTTTCTTCTTTCTTTTTTTGTTTCTATATTCATCCTTTTCTATCTTTTTTTGAATTACTTGAATATATTTTTTAAATTTATCAAGTGACCTTTTTGCTATATATATATAGCAAAATTTCAAGGAAATTTTTGTACCTTATTCTCTAAGTACCTTCTGATAAGGTATGTATGTGTATATTATATATATTTATTTTCTGAAAGAAGTGTTTTATTTTGGACTGACAGATATTTATTTGTTTGCAAAGGACCTGTGTCTATCATATAAATGGATATACTGGTAAGTAAATTCCTCAGTCTATACAAATATCCATTTCCTTAATGGTAAAAATGAGTTAAGAATAACTTCATTCTGGCAATTGGAAGGGATTTTCATATATATAAAAATACACACAGAGCAAGAATATATAACATTTTGGAAAGATTACATAGCAGTCCACAGGGACACCTTTCTTGCAATCATGTAATTCCTTTAATATTGTAGTTCAATGCCGCACAATATATTTACTTAAATGACATTATTTTAGCATATTATTTCTATTTTGTAAAGCCTATTGTTACCTAACCCTCAATAACACTAACATATTAAAAATTTTCAGCACCAGTAAATTTTCAGATAATTATGTGTTATACATACACGATGTTTTATTTAATTTATTTCTCACAAAAATACTATGAATTTTACAAATTTAGGATCTACCCAAAGTTAACCCTGAGACAAAGAATTTGTTTCAGATTGTTTCTTTGGAAAATGATCCTATGTAGCAGATGTCATAAACTGAGACAGGAAATCCAATGACCTCTGTGTGCTACTGAGCATTTACTGATGTGGCGAGCTGGAGCTAAACCCTCTGAGATAATGGCGATACAGAAAATAACTCGGCCCGGATTTAGCAAGTACAATTGAGGATGCCTCGTTAAGTAGACAAAGAAATATTTAACAGGACATGCTTATATCAGAAAGTATTTTTTTGTTTATCAGAAATTCAAATTCAAGGGGGTGTTCTGTAATTTATGATCCATTCTAATCCAGATGAAATAGAGATTGGGGAATTCACTCACTGATTCCCATTCCTCATTAATTGAGAGTTACACCCTTATCATACTTCAATAATCTCATACTTGTGAGATTTCTCTGCTAGAAGATAGCAAGCACCCAGAGAAAATCCTTAATAAGAAAAGAATATAGTCAGATACAAGCAATGAAGTAAAATGCCTTGAATATTGCTAGAAATATTTATAGTTGCAGGTTAGGTCAGGTTGACCCATGGAATAATGAAGTAGATGGAATAATGAAGTAGAATATCAATTCTGTGTCTGCTGCAGAAACTATTATTTTTCATATTTCAGATAAGGAACATAAGCATCTAGAAGAACAGATAAAATTTCTCAAGTTCACACAGGCAGTAAATAGCAGGGCCAAACCTCATTTGGTGCCATGAGGTTTGTCTTACTCTAGAGCTCCTATACCCAACCACTACACATGCTTGAGCTACATGGGTAACTCTTTGAAGCATGGACTTTATATTTCATTATTTAGTGTTTGTTATTTACCTCTCAAATATTTATTTACACTCACAATGTTTTCTAGTTGCAGTATTAAAGTGTATGACTAAAAGTATTCTTAAAACAATATCTGGAGTCAATGAATAAGAACTTAAATGTATTTAATAATGCTTCATAATCTATCTATCTATCTATATATATATACATACATATATATACACACACACACACACATATATATATATATATATATATATATATAGCATTATATGCAAAGTATCTCCTCAGGGGTTCAACTGACTGGGAGCTCGACATGTGCTGACCACCAAGGTGCAGCATGGAATAAAGGGGGGATCCAGCTGGCAATAGACAGCCACTAGGATCCCTTCCCATGCACGAATTTTTTGTACTGGGCCTCTAGTAATTTTATAATATCAAATATTACGAATAACTTGTCATGAACCAAATATGTTCATGGAAGTTTTTGATAGGACTAAATTTCAAAGAACTTTTGGCATGGACCAGGTGTTTCCATAGATGTTTTGTACAAAATCAAACATCAAAGACCTTTGGGCATGAAGAAAATGTCTCAGTGGGTGCTTTGGACAGGACCAAATGTCCTGTAAGGATGTAGAATACCAGTATGTAGATGATGATACTGGCAAGTGACACGATCTATAGTTGACAACTTTTTCTAATTGATTTGGAATTCTTAGTGAGGTACAGTGTAAGATCTTCAGTTGGGAAGTTTGAATGAAGAGAAGCTATGAAGTATTCTCCCAACTAGGGAGAAGGGTAAATGGACTAATAAAATATGATTGCTTGGAATCATCTGGGTTGTGAATTTAAAATGAGTCTAATCAGTATGATTATATATTTCCAAGCAATATTCCATTGTATAGGTATAGTCATGAAAGGAGGAGAGGTAGATTTATCAGGGATATTGAGTTTCTTAGGTAACTAAGATGAAAGAGTCATCCAAGAAGTAATAATCTATAATAATAAAAGTGTAACATGCTAATTAGATTAGACAGCTGAACGACCTTCCTGATGTAATTCCAGATCTCCCTTCTAGATGAAGCCACAGTAGCGGGGACCAAGGCAGAGGTGGTTAGGGGTGACCAGGCAGGCAGGCAGAGGCAGATAGGGGTGATCAGGCAGGCAGGCGAGTGGTTAGGAATGACAAGGCAGGCAGGCAGGTGAATAGTGAGGAACCAGCAGTCCTGAATTGCTAGAGAGATGTCTGACTGCCAGATTAGGACCACAGGGTATAATCTGGCAGTCAGACATCCCCCTAGGGATCCTAGATTGTGAGAGGATGCAGGCTGGGCTGAGGGACCCCCCCCCAATTCACAAATATAATGCACTGGGCCTCTAGTTAATTATAAAATACTAGAGGCCTTGTGCATGAAATTTGTTCACAGGGGTGGGGAGGCTCCCTTCAGTCTAGCCTGCACCCTCTCCAATCCAGGACCCCTCAGGGGATGTCTGACTGCTGGTTTAGGCTAGATCCGAGGATTGGGTCTACACTGGCAGTCAGACATCTTTCTCACAATTCTGGACTGCTGGCTCCTAACCGCACACCTGCCTGCTGGCCTGGTTGCCCTCAACTGTCCCCCCTGCTGGCCTCTTCACCCCTAACTTCCCCCCTCTGCTGTCCAGGTTTCTCCTAATTGCCCCCTACTGCTGGCCAGGTTCCACCTAACTGCCCCCACTGCCAGCCTGGTTGCCCAAAACTTCTCCCCTCCAGCACCTGGCTGCCCTTAACTTTCCCCCCTCCTGCAGGCCTGGTCACCCTTAACTGCCCACCTCTGCTGGCATGGTTGCCCCTAACTGCCTTCCCCACCCCCACCAGTTGGTCACCCCTAATGTCTCCCTCCACAGGCCTGGTTACCCCACACAGACTGCTATTCACTTGTTTGATCATCCTTCACTAACTGCCCTGCCGGCCTGGTCATCACAGGCAGCCTGTTTGGTCATCTTTCTGGTTGATTAGAACATGAGGGCCCCTGGCTTTTTATATATATATTAGAGGCCCGGTCATGAAATTCATGCACGGGGGGCAGGGGATGTCCTTTAGCCCAGCATGCACCCTCCCCAATCTGAGACCCCTTGAGGAATGTCCGACTGTCCATTTAGGCCTGATCCCAGGAAGATCGGGCCTAAACAGGCAGTCAGACATCCTTCTCAAAATCCAGGACTGCTGACTCCAAACTGCTCACCTGCCTGCCTCCCTGATTGCCCCTAACCACTTCTGCCTGCCAGCCTGATCACCAACTAACCACTAACCTGCCAGCCTGATTAATGTCTAACTGCTCCCCTGCCAGCCTGTTTGCCCCCAACTTTCCTCCTCTTCTAGCCTGGTCACCCCTAACTGCATTCCCCTGCAGGCTTGATCACCCCCAACTGCCCTCCCTTGCAGGGCCTGGAACCTCCCAACAGCCCTCCCCTGCTGGCCATCTTGTGGTGACCATCTTGTATCCACATGGAGGCAGGATTTTTGACCAAATGGGGACCGCCCTCTTGTGTGTTGGAGTGATGGTCAATCTGCAAATTACTCTTTTATTAGATAGGATAGAGGCCTGGTACATGGGTGGGGGCCAGCTGGTTTGCCCTGAAGAGTGTCCCAGATCAGGGTAGGAGTTCCCTTTTTGCCGGGGAAACCCAAGCCTTCCTCCTGCTCTCAGCGGTGGCAGCTATCTTGGTTGACGTTTATTTGCATAATCTGTTCCTGATTGGCTGGTGGGCATGGCTGTGGGCATGGCTTTGAGTGTAGTGAAGGTACAGTCAAATTTGCATATTACTCTTTTATTAGATAGGATGTATAAGTTGAATAAGGAAAAAACAAAGGGAAGCTATCAAGAAGACAAAAAGCTATAAAAGTTGATAAGGTAAATTGCTGTCCTAACATAATTGCAAGAGAAATTATGCAAGGATCACAGTTTGTGTAATAATGTGGCTTAGACATGCTCATTAGATGAATAGAAGAGGTAAAATGTCAAAGAAGTTCTCGTGAAAATAGTTATGAATTGAGAGGCCAGAATGTATGGATAAGTCTTTAATGTGTATATTGAAATTTTAAGAATTAAGTCATTTGTAGTGTTGGAAAGAATGGAAAGGAGGCAAGAGCAACTTGGAAGTTTTTTCTTCAAAGTTGGGGTGGGAGGTTAGAGAGAAGCAGGGGAGAAAGTCATATAAGCGGCAGTGAAGAGCCAGAAGGACACTTACCTCCAATCCAGTGCTATTAGTACAGAGAATGCGGTTCAAAAAAATCCACTATTTGAGAATGTTGCAGAGGGAGGTATGTTCTTAGGGAGAACCAAATTTAGAGCAAGAGGATGAAAAGAAATTTCAAGGTGAGGTGGGGGCTATAATAGATTTTGCAGATCATGAGCTCTTAATGAGGATTTCAAGATTTGGACAGGAAAGAGAAAAGTAGATAGGCTAGAGGACAGAGTCTTAGAGGTTAAAGTGTGTAGAAAATGAGATACATGAAGTTTAACATTTCCTTTTATATGTCAATTTTTATATAATAAAAACATACATTACTTTTGTATATTTTTATTTAATTTTAGAGGGGGAAAAAAGGAGAGCGAGAGACAGAATCTTGCATCTACTGCCTTCTGCACATCCCCTGCTCAATATCAACTTGCAACCTGGGTATATATCTTGACCTGGAATTGAACCAATGACCTCCTGCATGGGTTGACACTCAGCCACTGAACTATAACATTTGGGCTTAAATGCCTTATATGAACTAAGATAAAGAGAACATGATAAGCATCCTATGGATTCAATGAATAAATTGGTGACGTGGCTGTGAGTGTGAGAGTTTTCTCTCTCACCCATGATGACAGGGGAGAAAACTTCGGTGAAGTGAAGTTGTTAGATCCAGTGATTGCATCTTCTTTTGACCCCAGTGCGTAGTAGTGAAAGGTCTGGGGAAGTGTATTTTCAGACTCCACAGGCCTTTCCACAGCAAGCAATGTAACCCCAACAAATTCCATAAAAAATTTATTTTATTTAAAATATATATATATATATTATTCTCTGAAATATTCTCAAATAGTGAATTTTTTGAACCACATTCTTTGTACTAACAGTGCTGGAGTGGAGGTAAGTGTCCTCCTTGCTCTTCACTGAAGCTTATATAACTTTCTCCCCTGCTGCTCTCTAACTTCCCACCCCAACTTTGAAGAAAAAACTTCCAAGTTGCTCCTGGCTTCTTTTCATTCTTTCCGACACTATAACTGACATAATTCTTAAAATTTCAATATACACATTAAAGTGTGCTACCAATGTAACCCCAACAAATTCAATAAAAAATAAATAAAAAGAACCCAGTGTGCTCACTGACTCTTTATTGCTAGAAAAATAATTATAAGCTTAATTGGCTCAGTACTGACCCTTCTCGTGGAGCATCTGAAAGACTCTGAGAAAGCCTGAGTGGATATTTTGTATTTCAGATCTGCCACTTTCTAGATATATAAGTTGGCAAGTTACTTATTGTTTTTGAATTACCCTTCCTTATATACTAAAAAATGGGAGTAATTATATTTACCATCACAAAAATGCTTTGAAAAATTACTTGCTATTATCTGGCATATGTTATGTGTAAACTAGTTACATTTCCCTTTTATTCAATCCAACTGTAGATTGTAGGTTGCCTGTGGAAAGGCTCTAACATTTTTAAGAAATCAGTGGGGGTTTCTTCAAGAGCAAATTTCAGTGTTAAAGACATTGGAGTTATGCCCTTGATTTGGAAGAGTTTTGAGAAGTGGAATGTCTACTTATACTAGCTGTTATATTATTTAATATTGAGCATCACTTCCCAGTTGTGAATTTTTTAGAGAAATTTATCTGCAATATTAAATACAAATAACTAAATATGTAAAATTGTTTAATAAGATACAAAACATAGCTCTATTTATGATATTTTGGACTTTAACATAATCAATATTTATTGCTTTATATTTTACAGGAATTATAATGTTTCAGTAAAGATTTATTGAATACATACTATGTATTAGACGATTAAAGCACAAAATATAAATGCTATAAACTTTATGTCCCTGAGGAGTTAACAATTTAATTGTGTTTCCAGATGAAATTGAACTGTTTTATGAGGCTATTCCTAGAACATGATTGCAAAGCCATGCTATCAGAATATAAAAGTGCACTTATTCCCTGGTTTGCTAAGCTATAAGGACATGCATTTAAATTGTTCAAATAAATAGAATGGGTTAGTCTATCACTTCCCTGTTCTAAAAATTATAATACTCTTAATGTAGTCCAGGATCACATTAAAAGGTTTGAAAGGAATATATCACCATGTATAATCACTAAGTTTACTGTTTCCTAAAATCACAAAGGTAATATTTTTTTCTTTTGTGTTCATATATACTGCTGCTAAGCAACTTTCCCCCATTTTCTTCTTATGCTATTGGATTTCAGTATGTTCTTAGAGTGAAAACCAAATAGATCACTAAATATAAGATTTTGACATGTCTTTAGGTGAGACATACAAATGAATGAATATTTACAGAAAATAAAGACAAAGTTATTGCTAACCAAAAGGAAGGCAGTTCTTTATATATGTGTATATTCAAAGAACATGTGGACATTTGATCTTAAAGAAAGCTATATTCCGATGTCTTTTTACTGGGATTTTACTAATCGTTGTGCTTTTACTATTTACACAACCTTTAAATTAACCTGTGCTATATTTTAGATGAGAAAGCAGTCTTTCTGAGACATATACAGATAATAATTTTTCCTTACAAAATGTGGATGATCCCTGAATATTCTTTTATATGAGCTAAAATTATAGACACAAAACAAGGATAGAATTGCTGTTAGGGTTGCAATTAGAAACTCTAATACATTTTTCCTGAGATGTCTTTGATTAATCCTACACATTTAATAATGCCCATTTCTCAGGGAAACAATAAAGTCATTGGAAATAGGCTTAAAAAATAATAGTTTAAAGGGTTTTCTAGAACAAAAACACACCCAAATATTTAAAAATAAAATTAAAAGTGAAATTATATCCACAGAATGTATGATGAAGATATTTAACTTAAAACAAAAATTAGAAAGTAACTTTATTTTAAATTTTGGTTTGGTATGATATGGAAATTTCCCACATTCAATATAGCTGTTGAAATGAGTGAAATGGGTAAATGGTATAATCCAAGCTGTTTATTTACCATACTCTTTTGTGTGTGTGTGTGTGTGTGTGTGTGTGTGTGTGTGTGTGTGCATCTATTTCAGTGCATTAATAAAATTGAACTCACTGAATATCTTTACAGCATGATCTATTATAGGCTGTATATCTGTCCTTTAATATATCTAAGGAATGCACTGCATTTATACTCTTAGATATATATAAGATATATTAAACCCTCATATGCAAATAGACTGAATGGCAGAACAACTGAAAAACCAAACAACTGGTTGCTATGATGTGCGCTGACCATGAGGGGGCATGTGTGGAACATGGCAGGAGTTGGCAGCAGGCAGCAGAGCACAGAACATGATAGGTATCAGCTCTGGTGGAATGGTGGATCAGGTGGATAGGGGTGCCAGACCAAGGCGAGGCACCAGTTGCTATCATCAGGGCAAGCCTCTCGTGGTTACTGAAAATTCTTTGCTCCCGCACGCTGTGGTCCCGCCCAGAACTCACACCTGCAGCTGGTGCTGGCCCCACTCGCACCTGCTTCCAGTGCCAGAGCCACAGCTTGCACCCAATGCCAGCGCCCGGAGCCATCAGCAGGTGAGAGTGGCTGCTGCCATTCCTGATCGTCCCACAGGCCTTCTCCACCTCCCCCTGCTCCTGAGGGGTGATGGGGGCTGGCAGCTGCTGCTAGCACCTGCTATCAGTCCCAGCCCTTCTTGCACCACTGCTGGCACTGGCCCCAATCACTCAGCACTGTCAGCGGGGTATGAGCAGGACTGGTGCTGTCAGCACATGGGAGCAATGGAGGCGGGAGCAGGGCTGCTGGCAGATAGGGAACCAGGGGCTGAGGTGGGAGGGGCCAGGTGGGGGCACAGAGGATGGGCCGAGACACAATCCAGCCGAGACCGGTTTGGCTCAGTGGATAGAGCGTCAGACTGAGGACTGAAGGGTCCCAGGTTCGATTCTGGCAAGGGCATGTACCTTGGCTGCGGGCACATCCCCAGTAGGGGGCGTGCAAGAGGCAGCTGATCGATGTCTCTCTCTCATCGGTGTTTCTGTCTTTCTATCCCTCTCCCTTCTGCTCTGTAAAAAATCAATAAAATATATTAATAAAAAAAAAAGATTATCCAGAGATATTCAGAGTTTTTGATATGTTAATAATCATTTTAATCTATTGACTACATGTATTATATTACAGATCAACTACCTATTAAATGCACAAACATTTCACATTGACAAATTAATACTGTATCAATGTCCTATTTTTTCTTGACCATCCGCTTTCCCTGAGCTGGCATCACCAGTTCCTTTTCTTTGGATCTACTGATTCTTCCCACCTGAAGGATCCATCTCAACCTGTATTTGAGCTAATTCTGTTTATACTTTTATTGATTTCAGAGAGGAAAAGAGATGGATAGAGAGATAGAAATATCAATTATGAGAGGGATCATTGATTTGCTGGCTTCCTCCTGAACCCCTATTGAGGATCAAGCCTAAAACCCCAGCATATGTCCTGACCAGGAATTGAACCATGACCTCCTGTTTCATAGGTGGATGCTCAACCACCTAGCCACACTAGCCAACATTTATACACTTCTGTATCTTTTTTGGATTCTCATCTCCTTTGGGAAATGACTTAAACAACAATGATTTTCTCCACAAGAGCAAACAACATTTACAGGCTCAGTAAATTTCAAATCAATTCCTATAAAAGAAACATGTCTAACATAATATATAGAGTTGCCTTTCTGTCTTCTACATCATGGGGAAGAGAAAGAAGTTCTTGCTGTGGCTTTCTAAGCTCCATTCACCCTGTGGGTTTAATAAACACGAAGGTACTTCTTTGATGGTGCAGATATCTGAGAAGGGGTCAAGAATCTCAGAGCTCCAGGCATGTTATGACAGGATGAGGACAGGAGGGAACTTACACTCCCTGTACTGTTTTGAATGGTTTCACACAATGAAGAAAATGCCAGGAGTGTCCCTGTTGAAACACACTGTAAAACACAACTCTTCGCTATTTTGTCTTAACCCAATTGGTTTCCTTGTTTGTTTGCTTTTTTGTTTCTTTTTATGATGAGCTCCATTTTTTTTCCATATTCTTCCAGACACATGGGATTCTGACAGACCTCAGAATGAAGTTTCAGTCAAGGCATTAGTTACACAATAATTTAACCTTTCCTGTCTGACCTAGCAAAAAGTCAAATATATGAGCAAAATATCCAGTCCCCAAATTTATGGGCACAAGGAACATCCCATTACAAAATCTGTTAAATCAAAATAATTCAGACTTTCCACTCACATCCAGATCGCTAATAGAAAACTTAACCTTAGTCATTTTTTGAGTCTCTCCCCAGAGTAGTTAATACAAATCTCCCTGCATCTTAATATATTGCCTAGGGTTTGGCAGAGCCAATGCTAGTTAAAACTTTTGAGGCCAACCTTATTAGTTTAGGTCTGCCTATAACTCCAGGCATCATACTTAGTTAATGATAGTCCCGAGGCTCTGATTTGATGTAATATGCTTGGGGAAAGAAAATCTGTGAGACTGAGAACTGCAGATACTCCACTCATTATACATTAATATAGTGGTCTTTTTTTGTTTGTGTGTGCCTTTGTTTTTCATTCTTCCTATATTTTCCACATCATAGCCAATTACTGTATTTTCAAACAAATATTGTGTATAGGATATGTTTATAATAGTATACAACACTTAAAATAATAAGGTCATACTTTTAGGTATGGAGATCAAAGTGTTAAATGTTTAATCTCCTGCTTTTTAAAAAATCAACTCCACAACTTATTATAGGATATTTAACTTCTCCAAATAGTATTTTGTTGTTGAAAATAAAGTACTATAGCAGAGACAGTGCCCTTAGTATGGTAAATATTGACTATAAGGTAACACTATTTTTTTCCAAAATCTAATTTAGTGGGAGGACTAGGTAGGCATTTGGCTACTTTAACATAGAGAATAAATTGATATCACTGTATTATTAAAATATTTAGCATTAATCTTCAATTTCTCTATAAGACACTTCAACAGTAATTTTAAATTTGAGTGATTTTCAGCTATTTTGGGCTTACTAGTATATGTTGATTTTAAATTTATATCTCTTTACAAATATGTAATGTAATGCATTCTAAGTATCTCTCTTAAGTTACTATTCTCTTAATAAAACTAACATAAACAATCATAAGCAACTTTTATTGGGCATATAAATACTATGTTTCAGATACTAATGAAAATGTTTTACACATAATTATATTAACATTTAATTATTGCACAGAAAAAATAAGCAGTATAATCACTAATAAAAGAGAAACATGCAAATTGACTCCACCTCCAGTGTGCCCACAAGCCATGCCCACCAGTCAATCAGGAGTGAGTATGCAAATTAACCCAAACAAGATGGCTGCAGTCATGGAGTGAGCAGGAGGCTTGGGTTTCCCCAGCAATGGAGGAACCCAAGTTTCCTACCTGCTCTGGCCATCCCTGGCCTCTGCTCAAGACTACAAAGTTTCATTTATAGAAAATAAATAAATCCCAGATATCAGGGCTTCTGCTCGGGTCACTGGGGGTCGTGGCCAGCCTGCAAACCACCACAGGCTCCTCGCCCAGGCTTCCCCATGCCCCAAGGTAATCCCCACCCTGAACAGGGCAAACCAGCTGGCCCCCACTCATGCACCAGGCCTATATCCTAACTAATAAAAGAGTAATATGCAAATTGACCACCACTCCGATACACAAGAGGGCTGCCCCCCTGTGGTCAAAGATCCTGCCTCTATGTGGACACAAGATGGCTGCCACAAGATGGCCAGCAGGGGAGGGAAGTTGGGGGCAACCAGGTCTGCAGGGAAGGACAGTTGGGGGGAACCAAGGCCTGCAGGGGAGGGCAGTTAGGGGTGACCATGTCTGCAGGGGAGGACTGTTCAGGGCAATCAGGCTGGCAGGGGAACAGTTAGGCATCAATCAGGCTGGCAGAGGAGTGGTTAAGGGGTAATCAGCCTGGTAGGCAGAAGCAGTTAGGGGCAATCAGGAAGGCAAGCAGATGAGCAGTTGGGAGCCAGCAGTCCTGGATTGTGAGAGGGATGTCCTGGTAGGATCGGGCCTAAACGGGAGTCGGACATCCCTTGAGGGGTCCCAGATTGGAGAGGGTGCAGGCTGGGCTGAGGGACACACACCCCCATGCACAAATTTTGTGTACCTGGCCTCTAGTATTAAATAAGGGTATTATGCTAATTGAAATAAGCCTGTTAGAAAAAGGCAAGTACCATATGATTTCACTTATATGTACAATCTAATGAAGAAAATCAATTAACAAAATGGAGACAGACTCATGGATACAGAGAACAAACTGACAACTGTCAGAAGGAAAGGGTTTGGGGATTTGGTGTGAAATGCTTAAGTAAAGAATAAAAGAAAATACATATCAACACAGAAAACAGTATGGTTATTGCCAGAGGGAAGTGAGGGTGGAGAGTGGCAGAAAAAGGTTAAAGAGAGGATAAATGATGATGGAAGGAGACTTGAATTGGGGATGATGAACATACAATACAATCTATACTAATAAAAGAGAAACATGCAAATTACTGTCACTCCGCTACACCCAACAGCCAATCATAGTGAGTATGCAAATTAACCTGAAAAGATGGCAGCAGCCCCACTCCCAGCTGCTCCTGGCCTGTGCAACTTGAAAATGTTGGGCGCCAGCTCCTGAGGCTGGCTGCTGCCAGGGAGACCAAGAAGCCACCTGCCCTGTGATCCCAAGCCTCAGAAAGCAACAGAAGCTTCATGTCTGCCTCCCACACGTCCTGGGGGAGATGGAGAAACTGGTCCCAGCACCTGAGGCTGGGTGCAGCCAGGGAGACAAAGAAGTCGCCTGCCCCATGATCCAAGGCTGCAGCCAGCTAGAGAAGCTGCCAGCTCCATGTCTGCCTGCCCCATGTCCCAGGGGAGACAGAGAAACCGGGCCCCAGCACCTGAGGCAGAGTGCAGTGCAAAAGATGAAGAAGCCATGTTCCCCATGATCCCAGGCTGCAGCCAGCCAAAGAATTCATCCACACTGTATCCTAGGGATGACGGTGGAGCCTCCCTCCTGCAGTCCAGGTGCCAGCACCTGTGGCTGGCTAGAGCCTGGTAGACGGAGAAGCTGCCCACCCTGCAGTCCCAAGCACCAGTACCTGTGGCTGGTTGTGGCCCAGGTGACGGAGAAGCCACCCACCCTGTGGTCTTGGGCACCAGAACTTGTGGCTGCAGCCCTGGCAAAGCCACCTGCCCACCATCCTCTATGGCTGCAGCTGGCCTGAGTGCCTATGCCTGACTAGAGCGAGGGAAGCCCAGATCCTGGGTGGCTCTGATGGGCTGGAGGAGGGAATCCTGGGTCCCAGATGTGGGGCCAAAGCAGATGTGGTTAGGGGCAATCAAGCCAGCAGGGGACCAGATGGGGACAATCAGGTTGGCAGGCAGAAACAGTTAGGAAAAATCAGGCAGGCAGGCGAGTGGTTAGGAGCCAGCAGTTCTGGATTGGAAGAGGGATGTCCGACTGCTGGTTATCCCCTGAGGGGTCAAAGATTGGAGAGGGTGCAAGCCAGGCTGAGGGACACCCATTCCCCTCTATCCCCTCACCCCATGAACAAATTTCATGCACTGGGCCACTAGTCTATAATAATAAAAGTGTAATGTGCTAATTAGACCACAACGTCGAATGACCTTCTGGACGAACCATGGTTGCAAGGGCCAAGCCCCTTGACCAAATTTCGTGCATGGGGGCTCTAGTATATAGATAATGTGTTATATAATTATATACATGAAACCTATATAACTTTATTAATCGTGTCACCTCAATAAATTCAATTTTAAAAATAAATACATAAAATGGAAAACACACACACACACACACCTTTCCACATCAACAACAAAAGTAACAGGTAGCCAGATCCACAACTAGGTCTTTGAAAGCAAAGTTTTTGGGCCTTTATAGTTCTGTTCGCTAAACTTGTAACTTAGGTGTTATGCACATTCATTTTGTGTCATCTATTTCTTCCACCATTGCTTTCCTGTCCTATTGTAAGAGAGTTTCACTGTGGCTTGTATATTTTCATTTTCAATGGCATCCATGATCTTTCTAAATCCTTCCCATCCCTATTCCTATTTTTACCTTCCACTTTCAAACTCTTGGGTTACATGTACTTGGCATTTGTATTCTGATTAGATGGGGTACCCTGGGGATATCCATCGATTACACCAATATTGATTTCTTCCTGAGGCATCTTTAAGATACAATAAAGATTTGTGACTAGCAAGCATGTCAACTCGTGGCCAGCAGAACACAAGTTTGACATGCTTGCATGCCTATCTAATACATGAATACCTGAATTAACAGTCAGTAAATTGTGAAATAATCTATTTTATTAGAAAAACTGTTCACATGACTGTAATTTTTTATTTGCAAGTCAGGTTTATCTGAAAGCCAACACTAAGGAAAATAATTTTTTGCATTATTATTAAGGCCCAGTTTGCCTTTCACAATTCTAAGTCTATTGACTTTTTTATTACAGTCCTTAGTAGGTAGGAGACAATGATAGTTAAAGCTGAAATTCTCATGTTAAATATTTTATATTATTGTTCCCAGTAAAGACAGTAGAGAATAGAAACTCTGAATATTGTCACATAATAATGCTTTAATTAAGGCAAAGGTTCTTAGGCTAACAAATGGTGTTTAACCTTTACAAGAGAATCAAACAGAAATTAAATCAAATTCAGGTTCATGATTTTATAAATTATTCAGCCCTGCTTCAGACATTGCTCTATTCTGTTACTAAAATATAGCCCTAATCTCTTTTTAGTGATAATAATAAAGAAATAATTACAGAATATGACCATACATAAGGGGCTCACAGTAATGAATAAGTTAAAACAACCTAGAGGTTTTAAGTACTGTAATGAATAGATGAATAATGAATCCTCTGTCTGGGGTATCCAATTTTCTAAGGAATTTTAAATTTGAGTATAGTATTGCTATATTTCTGAGTATCTGTGGCAATTTATCCCCTAAAAATAGAAGGTAAAAGCGTAAATGGGCAAATCCGGACAGATGTAAATGAGGCAAAAATCCATTAAATTATATACACACACACACACACACACACACACACATATATATATATATTTTTTTAATTTCTCACATACCAAATATACACATAGTATAGTCTAATAAAAACATAGTATAAGTCTTCATTAAACCCAAGTACTTTCTAGTTCCATAAAAACTAGTTAGGTGGGTCACCAGATGAAACTTTGTTGTGTTTCATGTAGAGTGAATAACCAGAACACTTGAATATTCAAATTAACACTTTCAAGGCAATTTGCACACATAAGTATTCATACTTCCAAAAGCAAATTTATTTCAGAGGAAATTATAATTAGTCAGACCTTTTACACTTTCTTGTTTACATTTTAATTTCTTTGATTATTTCTTTCTTCAAACTCTGCTTAATTTGGCTATTTGTCATAATCTCCATGCCTATAGGCACCCCAGTTTCACTTTACATCTTTTCTTCCATAAAATGAACATTTGAAAATACTCTAAGGCTCTACAGAAACTATGTCCCTAAATTTCAGTGTAGTTCTCTATGTTTGAAGCTGACTCACAGTGTTTTGGCAAAATGTTAAATTTACTTAAGTGAAAAAACTATTGCATTTAATTTATATGGTAACTGATGATGCATATATTTTCAAAGTGGAACGTTGCTATCTAAAGGAAACATTACTTTGCTTGAACTTAAGTATAAAAAATAAATAAAATTATATTTAAAGGAAACTCATGTTTTATATATAAAAGCTGTATTTTAGGAACTTTAATATACATTTTATAAATGTCACAGTTGTTATGGCAAAAAGTATCTCATTCCTAAATTATTAAGACAATCTAATTTGTTTTCTTCCTCTTATTTTAAACACAACTTGACTCTTTTTGGCTTTCCTTTCATGCCATACAGAAATTATGATACTTCACTGGTTACTTATTGTAATCAGATTCCTTCAAATTTCTCAGTTTAGAAAGGCCTTCTACATTTTAAGATTAGACATATTTACTCATTTATTCTTATATTACATATTTACTAATAGCTTATTCTTATATTAGGTTCCATTATTCACATTTATTTATTCTAGTGTATGTCTAAATAAAATACTTATTTATTTATAGAGCTGTGCAACTGTCACTACAATCTAAATTTAGAACATTACCCCAAATAAGCAATCCTGTACACATTAGCAGTCATTCTTTTTCCCTCCACCCCTTGCCCTATAAAACCACTAATCTACATGTGTTTTTATATATTTGCCTATTTTGAGTATCCTATATAATAAAAGGCTAATATGCAAATTGACCAAATGGCAGAACGACCAGTTGCTATGATGCACACTGACCACCAGGGCCAGACGCTGAATGCAGGAGCTGCCCCCTGGTGGTCAGTGTGCTCACACGGGGGGGGCAGGGAGGGCGCAGCTCAGCCAGAGCCAGGCTCATGGCTGGCAAGTGCAGTGGTGGTGGCAAGAGCCTCTCCCGCCTCTGCAGCAGCACTAAAACATTTGACTCCCAGACTGTAAGAGGGCACAGGGTGGGTGAGGGATATCTCCCCTCCTTATATTCACATTACACATACGCTAATTGATGTCTAACTGCTCCCCTGCCAGCCTATTTGCCTCCAACTTTCCTCCTCTGCTGGCCTGGTCACCCCTAACTGCCCTCCCCTGTAGGCTTGATCACTTACAACTGCCCTCCCTTGCAGGGCCTGGAACCTCCGAACGGCCCTCCCCTGCTGGCCCATCTTGTGGTGGCCATCTTGTGTCCACATGGGGGCAGGATCTTTGACCACATGAGGGCAGCCCTCTTGTGTGTTGGAGTGATGGTTAATCTGCAAATTATTAGATAGGATAGAGGCCTGGTGCATGGGTGGGGGCCAGCTGGTTTGCCCTGAAGAGTGTTCCAGATCAGGGTGGAGGTTCCCTTGGGGTGAAGGGCGGCCTGGAAGAGGGGCCTGTGGAGGTTTGCAGGCCGGCCACGGCCCCCAGCAACTCGAGTGGAGGCCCTGGTATCTGGGATTAATCTATGTCTACAATTGAAACTTTGTAGCCTGGAGCAGAGCCAAGCCTCTGCTTGTTCCTGGGCAGCAGCCATTTCTGTTTGAAACATTGTAACCTAGAGTGGAGGCCTAGGCCAGCAATGGCAGACTGAAAGATTGGCTTCCTTGTTGCCAGGGAAACCCAAGCCTCTGTTCTCGCCAGCTCAGTGGCTGCTGCCATTTCTGTATTTTTTATAATTGAAACTTTGTAACATTGAGTGCAGGCCTAGGCAGGCGGAAAGCTTGGCTTCCTCTGTTGCCAGAAAAACCCAAGCATTCCTCTTGCTCTCAGTGGTGGCAGCCATCTTGGTTGGGGTTTCTTTGCATAATCTGCTCCTGGTGGGCATGGCTGTGGGTGTGGCGAAGGTTTGGTCAAATTTGCACATTACTCTTTTATTAGATAGGATAGTCCCTATGCTTTACTTACAATGCTGTGACTATTCTGTAACTACCAATTTGTACTTCTTAATCCCTTCACCTCTTTCACCAGTCCCTCAAACTCCTTTCCCTCTGGCAATCACCAGTCCACAATCTGTGTCTAGGAGTCTGTTTCAATTTTGTTTATTTGTCTCTTTTGTTCTTCAGAGTCCACATATATGTGACATCATGTGGTATTTATCCTTCTCTGGCTAACTTATTTCACTCAGCACCATACCTTATTGGTGAACCTCTGATTTTGGCTTTATTACATATCTCCTAAATTTGCACACCTATCACATATAGAAGTATTAAAATTGTTATACCTTCAATATGTACTTCTCTGCCCAGGAGACAGAATCTTAAATGTTACATTCATAGCTCTGATCAAAATTATTTTTATATCATTTAAGAAATATTACCCTCTGAATTACTATATTATAACTTAGTAAAGAGCCTAACTGTGTCTATATACTTCACCTTGGTGCACCCAGTGCCTAAATGAGTGCTGATTCATTCATTCAGCATATATTTATTCCTTGTCTCTCTCTTTCAGGAATTGTCAAAGTAAGCATATTGTTTTCTCAATAAAAATGGGAAGAACTGTGTTTATTTAAATAAGGATGTAAATCAAACTATACTATACCAAGAATTATTGGAAACCTAAATAAATGTAAGGCATAATTCATATCATTCCAGACCTTATACTTTAATTTGAAATGTAAATATTTACAGCAAACATTTGGGATTCAATTGCTATCAAAATATATACCTTCAAGTGAAAGATGTAGTACAAAATTTATTCCCCGAGCTGACATTGAGAAGACTAATAATTTCTTCCAACCGAGCTCACTCCAACTGGCTTACTACATGACAAAAATAAATGAATGAACAAATAAAGCAATATTCCAGTATAGGAGAGGATAATTTGCATTGACTTTTTTTTTATCAACTTCACAGCTGGCAAGTTCTATCTATATATATAAAAGCCCAGCAACCATTAAGCTGAATGACTAGAATGACCAGAATGACCAGTTGCTATGATGTGCACTGACCACCAGGGAGCAGATGGTCAATGCAGAAGCTGCCCCCTGCTGGTCAATGTACTCCCACAGCAGAAGCACCACTCAGCCAGAAGCTGCGCAAGTGGTGGGAGCCTTTCCTACCTCCACAGCAACTCTAAGGAGCAGCGAGCAAAGTTGTAAGGAGTGAGCAGCGGGGTGGTTAGGAGCAAGCAGACAGGTGGTTAGGAGTGAGGGGTCCTGGATTGATAGAGGGGATAGATAGTCTGGGCTGAGGGACAACTCCCCCCACACCCTGACATGCATGAGTTTTGTGCATTGGGCCTCTACTATTTTGATAATATTGCTAAATTTTGCATCTGCTTGCATATATTTCTGTGCTCCTTTTTATACCCAGAGCATGTATTACTCTTAGGCACACAACTAACCTCACAGCAATAAATAGTAGTATGCCTACTTAATTGGATAGTACATTATACTGAAGAAGCCATGGGCAAAGTTTTGATCCCTTAAGCATGTCAGGTAAAGCCCTTTTAATTCATTATCACAGACTGAATATCCAAAATGGGTCACTTCCTTAAAAACTCACACCAGAGGTAACTACAGAGCCTTGTGGCTTCAGCAGCATAATTTTCTTTTATGCAGTAATTACAACTGAGGGAACCAGAGATGAACAGGTGGCCAGACAAATAATCAGTGTAATTCCACCATAGATGTAGGAGCAATATCTTAAGATAAGAATTATTTCAAGCAGATAATTTGGTGCAGGAAATGATGCTGAAAAAATATAACACTGTTCTAAATTGGTATATGTTATCTAATCTGTATCAAATATACCAGTAATTAAGAGGGTATTTCTATTACTAATCAGGGACAATATCATTTGCAACTAATTTAACTTACATATTTTAAGAAAAATTCATGAGCAACAACATAGTTGGAATTGTTAACTTTTTGAATAAGCATGATATGTGTAACAATATGTGTTGGTGAATTATCAGGTCTTAGTATTAGACTAATAAAAATACAATATTGAAAATAGCATTTTCTAGTTAACATTCTATATAGTACACAGAACAGTAGATAATTCTGAAATAGTTCAGTATGCAGAAATGCACATTTATTTGCCTTCACCTCTTACAGACTGAGAGCTGCACTATCTAATATGGATCAATAGCTACAGGCCACAAGTGGGTATTTAAAATCATATTTGAATAAATGAAAAATTTTAAAGTCCTTTTCTCAGTCTCACCAGATACATTTTAAGTACTCAAGAGTGACCTGTGTCTAGAAGCTATAGTATCAGACAGCACAGATAGAGACCATTTCCATCTTCCATCATCACTGAAATTTCTATTGGACAGCACTGCCTTAGAGATTATCTATGCAGAATAATTAAATTGTATCAAATCCTCAGTCTTATCATATCAACACCTTTGATTTATATAAAATATCTCAGACTGTTAAAGGAGTCCACACGTGTATTTTTTAAGTGGTTGTTTTCTAATTACTTAGTTTTAGGATTTCTTTGGGTGTTTTAGATAAATGCACTTTATCAGATTTGCAAAATTTTATGTCAGTCTCTGGATTATCTTCTCACTCACTGCCTAGTGTTTGCTGAGCTGAAGTATTTAAATTCAAAAAGTCTCATCTATCAATTTTTTCTTTTATGGATTGTGCTTTGGGTGTTGTATCTGAAAAGTCATTGCCAAATCTAAAGGCACCTAGATTTCTATCTTCTAGAAATTTTACAGTTGTGTCATTTACTTTTAGGTCTGAGATCCATTTGGCAATACATTTTGTGAAAGATGAAAGATCTGTTGATGTCCAGTTATCCCAACACCTCTTGTGATCTATAAATATACATTTTCTACAAATAACTACAAATAATCTATTTGTCTAAAGAGATAAAATAAAATTGTGGTATCACGCATATTTCTCATATTACAGTTTTGGAAGCATTAAGGTATGCAATCACATCAAGAGAGGTCCTAATTAAAGTAATTCAAACTATAAAATAGTTTAACCCATCAGTTTAAATGTATGTTGCAAAAAAAGTAATGCTTTCTATATTTCAAATTATGCTTTCTAGTTAATGGTGTTTTTTGGTGCTTGTCTTCAATTGAGGGCTAAGTGTCATCTAACATATGAGTCTGAAATATGTGCTTTAGCCATTGAATCTTTTTTTTTTCCAAACTGGGTATTTTATAAGGCATAAATGTAAATATATAGAATGATGTGGTAAATATTACTTAAAATACCACCTTTTATTTGGTTTGCCAATAAATTAAATACTTTCATTTCTTCTCACAAACTTCATTATTCTAACTAGTGGACTGAAATAATTGCTTCTATCCCCTGGGTCCAATAAAACAAGTTAGCTCTTTAATGGGTCTTGTTAGATTTGAAGATTAGCACCTTTTATGGAATATATGCATTTTTGCATTTGTGATTTGCTACCTGCGGAGTCATTGGCACAGAAACCAGAGGTCAGTTTCCTTCCTATTAAATGAAGCAGATAATCAGCCATTGGAGAGAGTGACTCCTATGCTGTGAATAAGCCCTGACAAGCTTAGGGATAGATCAATGCATCACTCAGTCCAATTCGTTCCACCTGTCCACAAATTAAGTCAAAGTAATGATATTAATTTGTTACATTTCAAAAGCTCTATTGGCAAACAAACGTGGACATTTTAAATGGCAATGGATAACTGAAACACTTTACTGACATTCCACGGAGTCACGGGTTATGGTATGGGAATCCTTTTCACGTTCTGCGTGTCCATGGTTCCCATGTCAATGTTCAGCGTCTGGAGAAGGACGTACACAAATGAATGGAGACTGGAAAAGCCTCCATTTGGGGAATAATGGGGGCCAGGTGGGAGTCCACCTCTAGGGGGAGGATGCCACCAGCTCTGGCTTTGCTTATTCCCTGTTATTAGGGCTAAGTAATACATCCATGCCCTTTAGGTCAGGAAATTCCAACAATGAAATCAACCAGCAAGAATTAACATAAGACTAAAAGTGTGGAAGCTTCTTCAACTACCAATGTGTCATCTAAACAATATGTGAATAGTTCATATGTAAGACTGAAGAGGGCATCTGCTTTAGCTACCAAAGTCTCACCTAAGTGGTGAGTAAACAGATCCATTAAGCTTTGACCAGGTTTCTTATTTGTTCTATTTACATCTCTATTGGTGAGGTAATGACTGGTTTCCTGCATTATGGTTTTTGTAAACTTCCCTTCCAGCAACCAACACAGAGAGAGTATTTTTGACCAGAAATACAACTAATGACTATCAAAGTAGATGTATCACAAAGCATTACACAAAGGAGCTTTTTAAAAAATCTAAGTTAGAAAGTATATCAACTTCATGACATAAATGTATATCATTCTTATTGAAACAAATTATACCAATGACTTGGAAGTGCTATGAGCTTACCAAGAAATTGTATTTATGAAATACTCCTATTGCCTCCAAAGAAACATGTGTCACCAGCTAGAAATATGAAACTGCAAGGGTTTGTCTTACCACAGAAAGGAAAAACATTTAGGACAATTCCGCTTCCTGGGAAGAAGAAATCAGCGATGGAGAAACAGTCATGGCCATAGGAGGTTAGCTTCTGTTTGTCTTGGATTAAAAACAAATGTATATTTGTGCACATGGGTATATTTGAAATGAACTGGGTGGTACATTGGTATGTTATGTCTAACTAACATATGACTGTGAGCCCCACCGCCCTGGGGACTGGAAGGTCCCGGAATGTAGGGAGTGGAAGATTTTGAGACAAACAGGCCAGGCCATAAACGACCAGGTGTAAGCAGATGATAGATACAGATAAACTTTAGCAGAGACCGGCTTCCAGGAATGTAGACCAGACCTGACCATGAAGTGTTATTTTGAAATATACTTTGCAAATGTGACCTTTAGCTGCGTCAAGACAGAACAAAGTAGTTAAGGTTTTTAGCTTTGTATTAGCCAATCAGGAGCTGCCAAGCCAACCTTCACCCCCTGCGCGGGGTATAAAATATCGGCTTGACTGAAGATCGGGGCTCTCCACCACGATTTGTGTTTGGACGGTGGAGGCCCTGGTTCGAATCAGCAGATAAATATTCCAAAACTTCAAATTTGTGTGGTGGTCTGTCTCGTGGTGGGCTGCGCTCTGTAACAATGACAATGTGACATTAATATAAAATGTCATTATATAAAATGTCTTTGATGACATATTTATACAGTCAATGTGATAACTGGTGAGATATATTTTTATTCCTTCCTTAGAATATCTTTTATTTCCCTACTTTTTTTGTAACTTTTCTAAAAATATACTATTATGTAGTCAAGGTATATATTAGTTTTTTTCTTTTTACCTTTATTCTAAATAAATAGTAGTGCATCTAACAGACTATTTCACATAAAGTATCTCCTGTAAAATATATTTAATTTATAATGGAAAGCAAGTAAAAATTTACATATAGGCATATTTGGAGAGTAGTTCCAATGACTAATCTGGAACGTCAAATAATTCCCTTTATATATATCATTTCTTATCTAATACCTTCACCCCCACTCTTTTTTTTTTCTGTCTTCATAATGACATTGCTCTGGATAAATGGTATGATATTATCTCCGTTTTACAGATGAGTCAACTGAGACTCAAACAATTTCCCTGTTTAATCCATGATAGCATTTTTTTGGCTTTTAATCTGATGCCCCTTTTTTTTTTTTACTTAATCTTATAAATCAAACAGTGAATATTCTGACATATATGACCCTTAATAAATCTCATAGCATACATCAAATTTTGTCATGTTAAGACACCACCATTCAATATCTGTGACTCCCATCTAAGATCTCTTCCTACTTTAAAACTGTGTCTTATAGTAGTGAAGTCAAATAGTATTATTGTGAGTTTTAAAAGTATTTCAGGATAAGAGAGATTTAATTTTCAATTATCCCAGTAATCACCACTGTCACCTATTATTGCCTGGTGGAAGGACTGTATGTACCTTGAGTCAGCATTAACAACATCTAAGACATAATTAGATTTGAAGTGAGATTTAGCTTCTATCATTAATCTGAAAACAACAAGACAAATCCAGAAATATGTACTCCTTTATTACCTTTATATTCCTTCAGCAACTTTTCTTTTTAAATTGTAAGAAAGGGTAGAGCTTTAGGAGATTTATAGAGCTGATTACAGAATTAGCTGATATTGGTCAGAGTTTAACATGCAGGTTGAATCACAAATAGCCAGACTCAATATGAGAAATAAGATGAGCAAAAGTATGAGAAAAATAAGTGGACCTTTAGAACTCACTCAAGTTTAAAGCTAGTATGTGAAGTTCAGATTTGAGGAAGAAATGAGGTTAGACCCAGAAGCCAGATATTGGGTTAGATGTTGTAATTCTATCAAGTTAAAAATTTCATCTGTTCCTTATTTAAACTAACAACAGGGTAAAAAAATAGTATAAAATAAAATTTCAGTAATTCCATTTCCTAGAAATTGACAGGACAGAGATCATGAGAGATTTAAGGAACTAATTTTCTAGAACAAACAATTCCATAACTTTCCCTATAGAAATGTTCTAAAAACATTGGTTTGATTCATATGCCCTTTCTTCAGACCTTCCATTTATTCACCATAAGAGGAATGACTACTAAAATTGGAATCTGTGATTGGTTTACCAACTTTAAATATAACCCTATGTTCTAAAGAATGTCAACTACAATACAGTAGCAAATACAGAAAAAAAATGTTAATGACAGTGACATGTTATCAGTGAAATTCACAGGACTTGTCAATGGAAGGATTAAGTAATCCAAGCAATTAAACCCTCTCCTTCCTCACCTGTTCTCATTTTTAACTATCTGTAGGGCTTTAGGAGGAGCCAACAAAGATTTATTCCTGTAGTTTATTTCAAACTGTTCATATATCTTTCTTAACTTATAACAAGAGCCTACGCTGAGTTGTTTTTTATGAACAAAGCTAAATTCTTGTCATACTACATTTTGAAAGATGGAACAGAAGGAGCAGAGAGAGAGAGAGAGCAGGGTACCAGGATACAGACTTTATTGAGGAGACCCTTCCCAAGGGAGAAAGAGCTCATGTGTGGGGTGAAGACAGAGAGACCAGGGGAAGGGGAGAAGAGGGGACCCAGCCAGACTGCCTCCCGGACTGCCTGGGAGAACAGTCCGGGAGCAAAGGTGCCACATGGCGCACTGAGACACATTTTAAGGGCCGGAACAAGCAGGGGTTGGGCCCAGGGCGGAATGGGAAGGGGTGGGACACAGGGCACTCTGGTATGTGATTGATTGGTGGCTCAATGTCTCTGTCCCAGATGTCATAACCCCGCCCACCAGTTGGGGGGGGGGTAACTATCACATTTTATTGTTAATACATAACATTTTAATGAAGATACATCATAATTTTTTTTCTAAACTCAAGATTTGCAAGTTTTGTATTGTATTTTTTCTGGGGCTATATTTTGTCTGGATTGTGTTTTGATATCATCCCATTAAGGGGCTATTCAAATGGCAAAGGTAGCCTCCAATCTGGAAACAACAGACAGGAGACTCTGACACCACATTTTAATCAGTCCTTCAGTTTTCATTAAATATTTACTCTAAAGTTCACCTAAGATAGCAATATTATTTTTTCAATATTATCATTCCAAATCTGATCACTAGAAAAACATATAGATGGAATACCAGTAGTATGTTTTTTCTAAGAAAAGTATATATAGATTTCAAAAATCATAAAATAAAATCATAGACATACTAGAAGCAGATGATGTAATTATATATTATTTTAATTGTATATTTTTGATGTTTTAAATTTAGCATAATGCCCTCAAGATTCATTCATATTATCATATGGCAGGATTTTTCTCTCTTTTTTGGCTAAGTAATAGATGATTATATCTATCTATCAATATATCACACCTGCATCTTCTTGGGACACTTAGATTGTTTCCATATTATGCCATTGTGAATAACACTGCACTGAAAATGGGAGTGTAGATATCTTTTGATACCCTGTGTTCATTTCCTTTGGATACATACCCAGAAGTGGAATTATTGGATCATATGGTAGTTGTACTTTTAAATTTTAAAGTAGGTCACAGCAAATATAACACTCAGATAAAAATCAGCCTTAATAGCTTTATTGGAATCCAATCACATCTATTTATTTACTACATTCAGTGTCTGCTTTCATACTACAACAGCAGAGTTAAGTAAACCTAACAAATCTCAGTTGTCCCTCAAAGCTTAAACATGAACTCTCTGGCCTTATACAGAACAAGTTTGCTGACCCTCTGTCCTAGAATATAGAGTCAAACCCCTTAGCTTGGCTTATATTACTCATCCTAATCTAGCTACAATTTTATGTTATGCCCATTCCCATAAACATAATGTTCTGTTGTTAAACAGAGGATATTTCCCAATATCCTCATGACCTTCAGTTCATAAATAATGTTCATACTTTCATTACATAGAATTTTCTCCCATCTCACTTTTCAGATGCTTAGAGCATAGTCTTATTTGTCTTTCTTTATTACATGTAATCTTCTTTTGAGTTTTTCCTCCCTCACCTGGACTGTGATAAATACTTGTCTTCCATGTACCCTTGGCCCTCTGTGAGCTTGCTAGAGAAAAAAAGAGTTGTGTTCTGAACTCAAGAAGAGTCTATTTTCAGAATTCATTGTTATTTCAGGTTATATAGTGGCTCCTGGCCTATAGAAGGCATTAATATATGTTTGATAAATGAATTATCAATGGAATAAATAAATATGGCTATGAAAATACAAGTTGTATAAATTATAAATAAAAAAAAAACTGCAATTGAAGAATTTTTCATGTGGCTAGGATCCAGGATGAACTAAATCTGTCAGCCTGGTCACCCCTAACTGCCCTCTCCTGCAGGCTTGATCACCCCCAACTGCCCTCCCTTGCAGGCCTGGAACCTCCCACTGTCCTCCCCTGCTGGCCATCTGGTGGTGGCCATCTTGTGTCCACATGGGGGCAGGATCTTTGATCACATGGGGCAGCCCTCTTGTGTGTTGAAGTGATAGTCAATCTGTGTATTACTCTTTTATTAGTTAGGATATAGGCCTGGTGCATGGGTGGGGGCCAGCTGGTTTGCCCTGAAGGGTGTCCCAGATAAGGGTGGGGGTTCCCTTGGGGTGTGAAAGGGCCTATGGTGGTTTGCAGGCAGGCCATGCCTCCCAGTAACCCAAGTGGAGGCTCTTGGATCTGGGATTAATTTATGTTCTACAATTGAAACTTTGTAGCCTGAAGCAGAGCCAAGCCTTCTGCTCATTCCGTGGCAGCAGCTATTTCTGTTTGAAACGTTGTAGCCTAGAGTGGAGGCCTAGGCTAGGACTGCAGAAATTTGGCTTCCTCCATCACCCCGGCAACCCTAGCCTCTTCTCTCTCCAGCTCCATGGCTGCCACAATTTCTGTTGGGATTATGTATCTTCTATAATTGAAACTTTATAGCATTGATTGGAGGCCTAGGGGGGGCAACGGCAGATAGAAAGCTTGTCTTCCTCCATTTCCAGGAAACCCAAGCCTCCCTCCTGCTGTCAGTGGTGGCAGCCATCTTGGTTGGGGTTTATTTATATAATTTGCTCTTGATTGGCTGGTGGGCATGGCTTGATCGGAGGTACAGTCAATTTGCATATTGTTCTTATTACATAGGATATGAAAAATAAAAACAAGCAAGCAAACAACAACAAAGAAGACCTTCAGAACTGTGAGTCAGAGTGATGAGCCACATTTATGCATAACTTCATTACTGTCCTGAACAATGTTCAGTACATACTAATAACAGGAAAAAGAGACTTGACTATATATATCACTATAAGAAATATACACCCACACAAACATAGCTTAAGGGGAGAGAAATGAATGACACACATCACACTCAATAAGAAGTTTCATCCTCAGATTAACAGAAATCAGGTAAAAAGCACCCCAGAGAGCACAGAAACTGCTACAGAATAAAAGTAAGGTAGTAATGCTTTTCATGTCCAACCATGTTGTTGCAAATGGTAAGAGTTCTTTTTTAAAGCTGTGTAGTATTCCATTGTGTAGATGTACCACAGTTTTGTAATTCACTCATCTGCTTTGAATTGGGCTGCTATGAACATAGAGATGCATATATCCTTTATGATTAGTGTTTCTGATTTCTTGGAACATAATCCTAGAAGTGGGATCACTGGATCAAATGGGAGTTCAGCTTTTAACTTTTTGAGGAAACTCCTTACTGTTTTCCACAGGGGCTGCACCAGTCTGCATTCCCACCAAGAATGTACTACAGTTTTCTTTTCTCCACATCCTCACCAGCACTTATTGGTTTGTTGATTTGTTGATGATAGCCATTCTGACAGGTGTGAGTGATACCGCATTGTTGTTTTGACTTGGCAGCTTTCAGATAATTACCATTATGCTAAGAAAAATAAGTCAGTCAGAGAAATATAAGCATCACATGACCTCATTCATATGTGGAATATAATGAACAAGATAAACTGATGGAAAAAAAATAGATCCAGAGACAGAGAACCATCAGAAAGACTGTCAAACCTGAGGAGGAAGGTGGGAAAGGTGGGTAAGTGGGAAGAGATCAATCAATGGACTTGTATGCATATGTGTATTGGGGGGGGGGGGGCGCCCCCAGGTAAGACACATCGAGCATTCTTTAAATCTTTTTGCTGGCTGAATTCAAGGTGCTGGGCAAAACCAAGTCCTGGAAAAACACATTCACCAATGAGGCTAGATATATTATAAGCTTGGTCTTAACTTTGCCTCAGGTGTCAGGGAGAGGGCCTTGAAATGCAAATGCCCGGGAATGGGGGAATGAATAGGGCCTGGGCCCACAGAAAATCCTTTGATTCTTTTGTTGGAGAAACCCCTGTGTATTGCGGAATATAAATAAACGATGCTGTTTGGGTTTGGATATTCCTGTCTCTCCATCAGGGAGAATAGAGTTTCCTCCCAGCTTCAGCTTTTTATTTTTATATTTCTGCATCTTCTCTTCTATATTTCATTTTTCTTCATCCCCAGCTCCTCTACATGGGAAAGAGAGAGAAAAAACACCTACAGTGTATAACCAATGGATACAGAAAAAAGAGGGGGAGGAAGGCCTGGGCTGGCTGTTGGGGTCAGGCTAGGAGAGGCCAATGGGAACATATATAATACTTTCAACAATAAAGAATTTAAAAATAAATGTTTGAAAAATTTTAAAAAAAAGTAGTAAACCAGGTACAGAGGCACCTCCAAACAAAGACTGAGAAAAGGTAAGACTTGATTTAACATATCAATAGATATACACACTCAAACTTTTCACCCCATCCTCCAAAGCCCATGGATATTTATTTAACTACACATGGGACAGTTTTATTAAGTGACAACATTGAGTACTAAAGAAGTTTCAAGAAATTTCAGAGAATCGATAACATTCAGCCACCCTCTTGGAATACAACATCGTTAGGAAGCAATAATAAAAAAATTAAAACCACACACACTCATATGTTTACAAATCTAAAATCACAATTTATGGAGTGATGTTACCAAATAGTAGAATAGTTTCCATATATCTTCACCTCAAAGAATCTTGACAGTTGCTCACAGATAAGAGTGCCTTTATGAGATGCAATAGAGAAAGCCCAGCTCATCATCAGAGAGGAAAAAAAAAATCAAATCTGAGATTCAGTAAATTTCATCACTTAAAAGAAACAATTGTGCTCTACTTATGTCACCCCTCAGCCCCAGATTTCCTGGAGGGAAAGTGAGTGAGTGCCATGTGGGACACTGAACAGGTCCACTTCATTCTCGCCCCACCTAGAGCACTGAGATGTGCTTTATTGTTGAGAAGTGGGAAGAGGCAGGAAGAACTGGTACCCAGGGCTCTTGGCGGGCATCAAAAGGATGCAGTTCCTACTAAATGTTTTGTGGACTCCTTCAGAAAGCTTGCTCATGAGCTACCAAGACTGAATCTTGAAAAACTAGAAAGTATGAACATATTAATCATGAGAAAGGAGATTGAATCTACAATTGAAAACTTCCAAATAAAGTAAAGCCCAGGACCTGGTTGCTCCAACCAAATATTTGAAGAATTATTATCAATTCTTCTCAAACTCTTCCATATATTCGAAGAGGAAGGAATACTTCGAAATTGGTTTTAGAAGGCCAACATTACTCTGATATCAAACCTGAACAAAAACACTACAAGAAAAGAACATTACTAGTATAAGCCTATACCACGTAAAAATCCTAGAAAAATACTAGCAAACAAAATTAAACAGCACATTAAAAGGATCATATACTATTACCAAATTGTTTTTATCCCTCAGATACAAAAAATGATTCTACATATGTAAGTTAATAAATGCAATGTACCACATCAACATAAAAATCCTGATCATCTTGACAAATGCAGAAATTTTTTTTTCACAGAATTCAATACCCTTTCATCATTAATACTATCAATTAAGTGGATATAGAAGAAAAGTACCTTAATGTAAAAGAACTATATCTGATAATCCTACAGCTAACATCATGCCCAATGGTGAAAAAAAAAAGTTTTTCCTTTAAGATCACAAAAGAATAGGATGGCCATTACCATTTCTTTTCAGCTTAGTACATTCTAGCTAAAATCTAGCCACAGCAACGAGGCAAGGGGAAAATGGTATCCACATTGATTAGAAAGGAAGAAGTGAAATTGTCTCTGCAGATGTCATGATGCACATATAGAAAACCTAAACACTGGAGGGAAACAAACACACACACCCAAAAACAAACACAAATCTGTTGGAACAAATCAACAAATTTAGTGAAGTTTCAAATTGATATACAGAAGTCACCCTCTTGGAACACATCATTAGTGCATATCTATGCACTACAACAAACTATTGGAATATAAATTTAAAAAAAAGCAACAACCCCATTTACAATAGCATCAATAACAACGTAATACTTAGCGGTAAATTCAAGCAAGGTGGTAAAAGTCTTGTACACTGAAAACTACAAGATATTGATGAAAAATCTGAAGAAATCAACATTTGAAGATGCCTGTGAAAACACAGGGAACAGCAGCCGTCTGCAAGCCAAGGAGAGAGGCCTGGGAAGAAACGAAACCATGCTGACATCTTCATTGATCTTGGACTTGGATCCTTCAAATTTGAGAAACGGACTTCGTTGTATAAGCAGCCCAGTCTGTGGTACTTTGTTACCACAGCCTCAGCAAATTAATACAGACAACAAATGAGAAACTATCCCAGCTTCCTTTCAAAATTATACAACATGCTTTCAGTGATGCAAACGTTATATGTTTTAGAAAGGAAAAGAAAGTAGTCAACAGTTAGTGTTGGATCAATTGGCTTAACATACATAAAGAGTAAAATCTAAATAGAACTGTGGGAAAACAATACTTCACATTGTCAGGGCTCAGGGTGGACTATGCCAGGACATCCCACAATAGCATTTTGACTATTTCAAATTTAAGTTACTTAAGAAACTGCCAGTGCAGAAAGAACACTCTGACCTCTTTGTGTGTGTAAGCGCAGGAGATAAAGCCCCCATATAAAAGGTGTTCTGCCTGTACCTGCAGGCACCCCTTATCACTAGAGTTGAAGAACCCAGACCAAAAAGTCTTATAGACAAAACTTGTTGCCTCTTACTAATAATTTACTACTTGAAGCCAAATCTTTGTTTAGATTCTTCACTATTGAACATCCAAACCTTGCTTATATCTCTTTCTCATGACCACTACCTTTTTCTTTGTTCTGTAAATTTCTTCACAAATGTCTTTTTTCATTGTCTAAAAATGTTAAAAAATGCATCTGGGTTATCATTTTTCTGAGCCTCATTTGTGATTCTCTGATGCACAAACGTTAAATTGATTTTCTTTTCTCCTGTCAATCTGGTTTTGTGTCAATTTTGTTATTCGTTCAGCCAAAAGAAGTTCAGGGCAAAAGGGGTCAAATTCTCATCCTCCCCAACAGCTTTGGTGAGCCAACAGGAGGATTCACCAGTTGGAAACTGTTTTTCCGGAGCCCACGACTGCTAAGAGATCATGGGACATCTGACCAAAGAGCCAGAAAATGGGTGAGCTTTCTTACCTTGTCAGCCTCCCCAAATCTCTGTCTTCAGTATTTGGTATAAAAAGAAAGTTGTGGAAGTTTTATTATCTTTCTCTAAATTTAGATTATCAGGGGAAAGAAAACATTCACACACACAACACAAACCAGAACAAATCAACATCTGTGAACTTAGCTTCTTGGGCCTAGCAACTCTGATATAAAACTGATAAAAGACTACTTTGGTGTTTCTTTCTTTATCTAGAGATATTTTCCCTCCCATAATAATTTCACTAGATATTAAATGTATTAATATATGTAATCAAAGCTGCTGAAAATAAAAGGGGGATAGCTATACACAAGAAAAGTAAGAAATGTTTTAGCTAAAAATTGATATAAATGATGAGAATGCATTTTGTCCATGACAATGAGAGTAATTTTATCTAAACTAGAATTTCTGGTTATGAGGAGCAAACTGAATGTATCTATACAAAAGGCTAAAAATTGAAATGTTATTATAAGGGCTTTACAAACTAAGCTTTAATATCAATGATAGACATATCAAACTAAAACTTTTTTCCCCCCACCTACTAAACTTCAGTTTTCTTAGAGTGTGGTCTATTTTTGATAATAGATTGTAAAATCTTTTTTAAAAAACTTTTAATGTAATTTTTCTAGAAACTAAAGATTTTGTATTAACAATTGTACTTTACACTGTCTTCATTATATATTAATATTATAAAAAGCTCAATTTTACTTACAGCTATTTAACCTTCTGTATTTACCTACAAATTATTTAATTGTTAACATGGTTAAATGCATAAATAAGTATTGCTTCACAGTGACGAATGAGACAACATTTATCAAGTGTTTTAAATTTTTTTGATTTTTTGACAAATTTTCCCAAATAAAATTCTGGTTTTGTTTTTATTTTTATTGATTTTAGAGAGGAAAAGAGAAAGAGAGAGGGAGAGAGAAACATCAATGATGAGAGAGAATCATTAGTTGGCTGCCTCTTGCATGCCCCCTACTGGGGACCCAGCCCACAACCTGAGCATGTGCCCTGTGACTGGGAATTGAACCTTGATCTCCTGGTTCATAGGTCAATGATCAACCAATGAGCCACACTAGGTTGGTCCCCAAATTCCATTCTAAGTTAAGTATTATTGACCTTAAAATAACTTTGTGGTCTCCAGAGCACCTCTGGAACACATAAAAAATATTGTCTCACATTATAAAAAACAAATATTAAACATATTAGGTTTATTTGGTACTAGAGGCTTGGTGCACAAAATTCATGCAATGGGGTGGGGGTGGTTGTAGCTTAGCCCAGCCTACACCCACTTCAATATGGGACCCCTTGGGGGATGTCCAATTGCTGGTTTAGGCCTGATGCCAGAACTGGCAGTTGGACATCCCTCTCACAATCCGGGATTGCTGGCTCCCAACCATTCGCCTGCCTGATCATCCCCTAACCACTCCACTGCCAGCCTGATTGATGTCTAACTGCTTCCCAGTCACCCCCAATTACCCTCCCTTGCTGGCCTGTTCACCCCCAACTTCTCTTCCCTGTAAGCCTGGTCCCCCTCAACTGCCTTCCCCTGCAGACCTGGTACCCCCATACTGCCCTCCCCACTGGCCTGGTTGTCCCCAACTGCCCTTCCTTGCCACCTCAGTCATCTCTATCTGCCTTCCCCTGCCAGCCTAGTCGCCCATAACTGACCTCCCCTGCTGCCGTGATCACCCTCAACTACACTCCCATGCCGGCCATCTTTGACCACATGGGGGTGGCCATCTTGCACAAGAGCATGACGGTCCATTTGCATGTTACCTCTTTATTTTATAGGATGTTACATTAAATGATAAAATTTTCTAACTAATAAAGAGTAATATGCAAATTGACTGAACATCCACTACACCCACAAGCCATGCCCACCAGCCAATCAGGAGCAAGTATGCAAATTAACCCAATCAAGATGGCTGTAGCCAAGGAGCAAACAGGGGGCCTGGGTTTCCCCAGTGATGGAGGAAGCCAAGTTCCTGGCCTGCTGTGGCCTCTGCTGAAGGCTACAAAGTTTTAATTAGAGAAGATAAATAAATCCCAGATACCAGTGCCTTTGCTGAGTCACCAGAGGGCCAGTCTGAAAACCACTGCAGGCCTCTCTCCCAGGCCACCCCGCACCCTAAGGGAACCCCCACCCTGATTCAGGGCACTTTTCAGGGCAAACCGTGCATATCTAATAAAAGAGTAATATGCAAATTGACCATCACTCCAACATACAAGATGGCTGCCCCAAGTGGTCAAAGATGGCTGCCCCCATGTGGACACAAGTTAGCTGCCACAAGATGGCCAACAGGGAAGGGCAGTTGGAAGGGATCAGGCCAGCAGGGGAGGGCAGTTGTGAACGATCAGGCTAGCAGGGGAGAGAAGTTGGGAGGGACCAGGCCTGCAAGGGAGAGTAGTTGGGGGTGACAAGGCCAACAAAGGAGGGAAGTTGAGGGTGACTAAGCCTGCAAGAAAGGGTGGGGGGGGACCCAGGCCTGCAGGGGAGGGCAGTTAGGGGAAATCAGGCTGGCAGTGGAGCAGTTAGGCATCAATCAGGCTGGCAGCAGAGTGGTTAGGAGGTGATCAGGCTGGCAGGCAGAAGCAGTTAGGGGCAATCAGGAAGGCAGGCAAGTAGTGGGGAGCCAGCAGTCCTGGATCGAGCCTAAACGAGCAGTCAGACATCCCTCAAGGAGTCCCAGATTGGAGAGGGTGCAGGCTGGGCTGAGGGACACACACCCCTATACAAGAATTTCATGAATCAGGCCTCTAGTGTCAAATAAAAGTAATCCTAAGTCTTCATGTTATATCTATATTGAGAAAAAAATTCTCTAAAATGATATTAAATCCTAAAATTCTGATGTATGCTAATATAAGCTTATCAGTAGTAACTGGTCACCATCTTAAAATGTGTATTACAGAAATAACCTTATTAATTACATATAATTAGATCCTTTACCATATTTAAAGTCTTTTCTTATTTATTTTTTATTCTGATGCTTTTTACATAAAAATATTCATTTTCAATGATTCATAAAAAAAATCTGAATATATGTTCCTGGTAACTTTAAGGCTACAAAACTAAACTGTGTAAAAATTTACAAAACTAAGGAAAAACTGAATTCGTAAAACTGCTATTATTTTCATAGACTCTGAATATGACTTTAGAGTCTGTCATGCTGTTGGCACAATTTAAAACTCCCATGGAACTTTAACTTTTGCAGGTGTGTACTGTTGCTAATGGGCATGTAATTGCTACCCTGTTCCAGGCTATTCACTCCCATTCTGAAATTGCTATTATTCATTGTTCAGCTTTATTATTTATACTAAGGAGATTGATAATATATCTTTAGGAAATGACAGGGCTATCAAAGCTGTTAAACATGCAGCTCAGAATGAACCCCCTTATCTTTTCTCTACTCAATTTTTAGACCTGCTTTTATTCCTGACCAATATTATTAACTAGCAGAAAGATGCCCCACAATCTGCATACAAAATGCTGACAAATAATTTTCAGATGGATTATACATTTGGCTGAATGGACTTCTTGTAGCTCCTTTTCTTTTACTTTTGGCTTGCATTAATATCCAACCAAGTGCTACATGTATGCAAACTGGAGACAGTTAAGAAACTAAAAAACAGCCGAGACAGGTTTAGCTCAGTGGATAGAGTGTTGGACTGCGGACTGAAGGGTCCTGGGTTCGATTCCGGCAAGGGCATGTACTGTGGCTGCGGGCACATCCCCAGTAGGGGACCTGCAAGAGGCAGCTGATCAGTGTCTCTCTCTCATCGATGTTTCTGACTTTCTATCTCTCTCCCTTCCGCTCTGTAAAAAATCAATAAAATATGTTTTTTAAAAAAAGAAAGAAACTAAAAAACAATTGGTTTTTCCCTGTCATCAATTACATTCCTGACCATTTCTTCTTCACCCCCTTCTCCCCACCCTCCCCCTCCACCATCCTTTTACTCCCAATTTAGAGCACTACCTGTAATCTCACCAACTTCTGGAAGAAAAAAATAGACCCCAGGAAGTCCTTGTAGACCCACACTGCCCCTGTGGCTCTCCAAATGGATTTCACAGACTTGGCCCCAGCTATAGGTTAATCTCACTGTTTGGTTACTGTCTGAATATGTAGTGAGTGGACTGAATGCTACAACTATGGTAAAAAATTAATAGCTAAGATTATTCTACATTTTTATATTCCTTTATGAATTAAGAAACTCATTTTTATAGGAGAGATAAACAACTTGGTTGCAAAACTATGAGATATTCATTACAATTTCATACCCCATATCACCCTTAATAATCAGGCAAATGCAGCATTTTAAAGAAGTTCTGTCAAGAAACTGGACTTAAATGGACAAAAGCTTTGACATTGGCACTTATAAAGATAGAGAATACTCCAAACAGGAGACATAGATTAACCCTTTTGAAATAACATTTGGATATCCATTGCTTACTGGCATCTCTACACTTTTCATTCCTGTTTTTGTTTTGTTTTGTTTTGTTTTTTGTTTGTTTTTTAATTATGGGAAATTAAGTGAGGAATTTGGTATGATGATTAACCATATACAAGAACTAATCTGAAGCATATTGCCATCATCAGGACATATGTAATACTTTCAACAATGAAGATGAAAAACCGGTTTGGCTCAGTGGATAGAGCGTCAGCCTGTGGACTGAAAGGTTCCAGGTTCAATTCTGGTCAAGGGCATGTACCTTGGTTGCAGGCACATCCCCAGTAGGGGATGTGCAGGAGGCAGCTGATCAATGTTTCTCTCTCACTGATGTTTCTAACTTTCTATCTCTCTCTGTTCTTCTCTGTAAAAAATCAATAAAATATATTGAAAATGTATTAAAATAAATCTTCCTAGGATCCAAGCAAGCCTTGGACACAGACTATTACTCTAAAGCAACAAGTGACCTTAAACTAAGGATTTGCAGCACCAATCTTCAGGACCCAGAAGCAAGCAGCACCACAATATAGATCCGCCCCCCCAAGATCACAGATCAAGAATGTGGAATAACCTCAACTATTCATTTCCTTGCCACAGCTGTCACATCAGCACATCTAGTCAGCATTTAGTCCACCCACTAAACATCCAGACAATAACCAAACAGTGAGATAACCTAGCCCTGAGAGAAAGTCTACCAAGTCCATTTGGAGAGCTGCCAGGGGTAGTGTGGGCCAGGGAGGACTTCCTGGGGTATATTAACTTTATATGAAGACCTTTTCCCTAATTTACTAATTAGTTATTAGGAGGGTGACTGACAAGTGCTTGTCTCTTTCTAGCCTACCCTTCCCCTGTAAGTTTCTACTATGGTCTTTTTTCCCACTCAAGTCTTGCTCTAATTAACCCTCTTTTTCAACAGGTTTGGCATAGACCAAGTTCCTTTTTATTTCAATTTGCTAAACCTTGGCCACATTCACTAATCAAGCTGATTTTTTGTTATTACTGCGAAAGAACCTAAACTAGTTGTCATTCCTGACAATGGGAACACTTGTTGGATGAGGTGGAAAAGATACGTGAGTGACAGTGAACTGCAAGCATGTCAAACTCAAAAGCTAACACAGGCCAAATAAACAAGGCACATGACCCAGGGGCCCTGAGTTTGACATGCTTGTGTATATGGCATTCATGGCAAGACAAATGTCACTGTTGCCTCTTCCAGTGAGTCATCTGGGCCTGAGGAAAACTCTATACAGACTCTAGAACTGCCCTTTATTCAGTTAATGGCAGGTAAAATTTCTCTCTCTTTGTATTAAAAAACAGATATGATACATGATTTTACCAGGACACTATTCTAATAAAATGTTGAAGTCTGATTCCCCATGTAACATCTTCAGACCTCTGAAAGAGATTAAAACTTAATCTAGCACAACCTATTTTTAATTTTAATTTTTTTTGGCACAAACATCTACCAAATCACCAAATGTTTGGGGTGGATTAAAAGCCATCCTTATGCAACTTGGGGTATTGCAGCTGCTCCCCTGATTAAGCTGCCAGTATCATAGACAATATATGGATATGACTTACTTAGCCATGTTACAGAAACCAGCTTCAGAGCTGCCAAAACCAACCAGGGTACATGCCTTCTCTGCCAGATATTTCGCAATCTGTTCTGCTCTCACTGACTGATGGGAGCATATAGAAATTGGAGAACTATAACTACTAACATAAATCATGAAATGCTTAATATGCTTGGAATTATAGATTCTACTTTAACCTTGTCTATAAATCACAATGGTGTTTCATTTTATATAATTTAAAAAAGGAGGGTTTCCGTAGATGGTCAGTATGATATGGATATGCATACCTGCCTCCTTCTATTAGCAAATACTCCAACTAAATGCCAGTCAAAGTACAAATTTGGGCCCTTTGTTCATGAAGTTGTGCTACATAAACAAGCCAGTCAAGAACTTATAAAATTCTCTTTTGTATCAAAAATCCAAGATCTTTTCAACATTGAAGGTCTTATTCCAGGCACCGGAGATTATGAATTGGAAAAGGCGATCTTAAATCTCTCTGTGGTAATAGAACAAGAGTTCAACACCATTATACAAACTTTAAGAATATTCCAGGCAGAAGTTAATAGTTAAACCTGTGTTATTATTAAAAACTAGAAGTCTGGTCATGAAATGTGTGCATGAGTAGTGTCCCTAGGCATGGCCAACAATCAGTGCCAATTTGTGAGTCAATCAGCGGGGTGATCGGGGGCCCCCATTGGCACCCAGCTTTGCCAGCCTGGCACCACCCACTTGCTGGCCCCGCCCCTGCTGCCACTGCTGGTTGCCTCCCTCTGTGGGGCATCGGGCAGGGCAATGGTGGAGGGACGCTGCCCCCCCCCCCACCCCCCACCCCCCCCCGCCGCTGGTACCTGCTTTGGCCTGGGGCCTGCAGGCTAGGGGCAGCTTCTGTGTTGAGCATCTGCCCTCTGGTGGTCAGTGCGCATCACATTGAACAGTTGGTCAGCCGCTTGTGCCACTGTTGTATATTAGTCTTTTATTATATAGGACCAGTGGCCCAGTGCATGAAATTCATGCACAGGGTGGGAGAGGGTGTCCCTCAGCCTGGCCTGCACCCTCTTCAATCTAGGCCCCCATAGAGATTGGGCCTAAACTGGCAGTCAGACATCCCTCTTGCAATCCTGGACCACTGGCTCCTAACTGGTCACCTGCCTGCCTGCCTGATCACCTCTAACCACTCTGCCTGCTGGCCTGCTTGCCCCAACTGCCCCTCCTGCTGGCCTAATCACCCCTATCTGTTCCCCATGCTGGCCTGCTCACCCCCAACTGCCCCCCCCCACTGCCGACCTTATCACCCCCAACTGCCCTCCCATCCTGGCCTGATCGCCCCTAACCGCTTCTGCCTCAGCCCCGCCACCATGTCTTTGTCTCGAAGAACATCCAGAAGGTGTCCTGGTCTAATTAGCATATTACCCTTTTATTAGTATAGATTAGTATGCCTTAGCCACATTGACTGCCAGCAAGGAGAAGTTTATGCAATCATCTTTAAAAAGCATTGCTTCTGTGTAAACCAAATGGGACAAGTAGAATTTAAATTAAACCTATTAAAAGAAAGGATTCATATTTTCCATCAAATAAATGAAGCAAAGACATTCTATTGAAGTGATCTATGCCAAAGGGATGAGAGACTGGTATAAGGGAGTATGAAGAAATGTGCTCTGATTTGGCTTTTGTTTGTTCGTCCTAATTCTGTTTTTTTTCTCTTTGCAGCTATTTATCACTCAGCTTCTAAGTCATTTTTCCCCTCTCTCTGCAGCTGCCAGCCCAGCTTGTAATATGTGAAATGTCTAGGGAAGTTTCAGAAAAGGGAACTGTCCCAGAGCAGTTTACCTCAAGATATCCCACAGTAGAATATTGATTATTTTGAATTAGAGTTACTGAAGAAACTGCCAGTGAAAAAAAGAGTACTGACTTTTCTGCCCACCTAAGAGCAGGAGATAAATATGCTATGTGAAAAGTGTTCTCCCTATACCTGCAGACACCCCTTATCACCCCTTATGTAGAACCAGAATTGAAAAGTCTGTATGAGCAGCCTTTGGTGCCTCTTATTAATTTCCTACCCAAATCTGAACTTTGGTTAGATTCTGCACTGATGGATATTTTAGCCTTGTTTGGATTTTTTCTAAGGAGCACTAATTTACTTTGTCCTGTCAATTTCTTCTCTAATTTATTTTTTGTCTTTCTAACAAGTATACAATGCTATCTGGCTTATTATTTCTCTTAGCATCATTTTTTTTTATTTTTCCATGTGCACATATTAAATTATTTTTTTCTATTAGTTTGTTTTTCTGTCAATTTAATTATTAGTCTAGCCAAAATGATTTCGAGAAGGGCAGAGGGCAGGAATCTCCCCTTCTCCAAAAATATCTTGTCCCAAGAGTATCAATCTTTGATTAAAAGAATGTAATAGAAACATAGAATAGAAAAATTTAAAAAAATTAGTAAAAATAAAAAATTACTCTTTAAAGGAACCTGATTAAGAGATTAGCATTTCAGTCAGAAGCTGAACATTTTTTCGTTTATATACTTCTAATAGTGGGACTTTATAATATTACTAGAAGCCTGGTGCATGAAATTCATGCACTTGGTGGAATGGGGGATTCCTCAGCCTGGCCTGTGCGCTCACACAGTCTGGGAGCCCTCAAGGGATATCTGACTGATGGCTTAGACCCACTACAAGGGAAGCAGGCCTAAGCCAGCAGTCAGACATTCTTAGTGCTTCTGCAGTGCCGGGAGAGGTTCCCGCCACTGCCACTGCTCTCACCAACCTTGAGACTGGCTTCTGCATGGCACTCCCCCTGTGGGATCACACTGACCATGAGAGGGAAGCTCCTGCATTGAGCATCTGACCCCTGGTGGTCAGTGAGCATCATAGCAACCGGTTGTTCAGCCATTCGGTCAATTTTCATATCAACCTTTTATTATATAGGATAATTTCTGTTTCAGATATATACACTTGTCAAAATTTAGGTTTTAGCATTGAATCTTCTACATCAGGTTTAAATGGAAACATGAAATGCTTAAATCACTCTTTTATAAAGACTTTCAATTACCTTTTTTATTATTATTGACTCTGTTACAGATGTCCCCAATCTTCCTCCCCCCAGATCGTTTGCCTACCTCCACCCATCTCCCATTTCCCCTCCCCTAACCATTACCACACTGTTATCTGTGTTCATGGATTACGCATATATGTTCTTTGGCTAATCTTTTCACCTTCTTTCCTCCCAGTCCCCCCACCTCCTCCCCTGTGTCCTCTTCAGGCTATTCCATGTATCCATGCCTCTGTTTCTATGTTGCTCATCAGTTTATTTTGTTTATTAGATTCCACATATAAGTGAGTTCATATGGTATTATTATCTTTTTTAAAAGATTTTTATTTTTTTCAGATCTTTTCACTTTTTTTCTGTTTTCATATTAGTTCATTTCACTGAGGTTTTGTAGGTCTCCTTGCTGATCCAATTTTATAACAGTCTTTGAAATCAATGGGCAGTGGAGATGGTTTTGTTATTAACATTTGAACTCTCTGAGCTCCTCACTTTCTTCCAGACTCCTCAAAGACAGTGGAATAAATGAATCCAACCCCTCTACAGCCCACTGGCTTAAATCACTATGCTTATAAAGTGATAATAACTATTTGAAAAATGAGTTTAGCAACCTATTCTGTTAAACCTATAGAAGAAACAGTTAATCAGTAGTAATGGGACCTATTGTTTTATTTTATTTTATTAAGCTTAGAAAAACCAAATGTTAAATTAATTCAATTTTAGATAGCACATGATTAATCAGCTGATTATCTGCTGTAATTATTTTTAGCCATACCCAATGTATAGATATTGCATTTCTGTCTTAAACATAATGTGATTATGTTCCAGATATTGTTATTTTCAGAGAACAAAAACATCTGGCAACCAGAGGGAGGTAAAGTTTTCAAGAGGGCAACTGCGTGTTCCTTGGGGGTTAGGCTATCCTCTGTTGGTTCCAGTAGCAACAAGCATTCCTAAATGTTTCAATCTCATCTCTTGGGAGCTCAGTCAAGTTCAGTCAGTTGCAACAATTACTTTAGGGAAAAAAAATAAAGCATGAAAAGGAGGGAGGCAGAATTCATCTGTCAACATAGTGGTTAAAATGAGCAAAACAAAGAACTAAAAAGCTGTCAGTCTCTTGGAAGTTCTTCAGATTTGAAAAATTTGTAAATATGCTACTATACTAAGTAATTATAAGACATCATAACTGACTAAAATAAATAAAACTGAAAAACATTAAAAATAATACAAATCAAAACTTGTAGGACATAAATTTATATACTTAAAACTTAATTTAGAAATAATGAAGTTTCATTATTTACTAAATAATGAAATTTAGAAATAATGAAGACAGTAATGAGAAATACTGATCTGACCAACGTAAGAAGTTTAAAGACAAACAGAAAGATAAACTCAAGTGAGGAGATAGGAGGCTTTAATATCAACAAAGGAAGAAAAATATAATGTAGTAATGTTCAACTAAAGTAATGGATGGTTATTTGTAGAAGCTTGCTCAGTAATATAGAAAATGTTTTCCTGAAAATGGAGATATTGCAGTATAATTTTTAAAAAGCTAAAACCATTACTCTAATGCAAGTATAAAATGTGTACATGTAAAAAGTTTTATACAACTCACTAATTAAGAAGAGAATCACTGGGATGTTGAAACTTTCCAAAGTGAATTTGAGAAGCTGGCAAATGTATAGAAAATTTAATATAGGAATTTTAAGATAAGATTCCAGTTATTGTTTCATAGGAACATAAACTGTAAATGTTGAAGTTATCTTTCTCACCAGACATAAATTCTTTGTATCACTACCAGATAGAAATCTACAAATTAAACTTAAGACTCTACAGAATTGCAAAATAGCACCTTCAACATATAATCCATAAAATGTGTAAGCCTGACAATTAAAAAAACATTAATTTCTTTATATATTTACAAGTTTCATAAAAGTTACCAGCAAAAACTGTAGGTAGAAGCTATAAAATAATTCAATAAATGATGAAAAATTAAGTACATATATTAGAAAACTAGAGCCTCGGTGCATAAATTCATGCATGAGTGGGATCCCCTTGGGTGGTCTGCAGGGATTGGCCCAAAACTTGCAGTCTAACGCTGCCTGCAGTTCCTACCTGCCACTCCGCCTCATCCCAGCCCCACTGTGTTTACTGCGGGCTCTCTCCCAATCAGTCCCAATTAGGAGAGGCTTGCGCTGCCACAGCAGTGCTGGCCAGCCATAAGCCCTGTATCTAGAATCCTCCCAAGGGGAGTGGCCTGTAGGATCAGGCTGAAACAGGCTCTCTGTTATCCCCTGAGGGTCCCAGATTGCTAGAGGGTGCAGGCTAGGCTGAGGGAGCCCATCTGTGCACAATTGGGCAGGGAAAGGACCAAGGGAGGGCTCCATGGTGTGTCTGGCCCATCTCACTCAGTCCTGATCATCCAGACCCCAGCAGCAAGCTAACCTACCAGTCAGAGCATCTGCCCCCTGGTGGTCAGTCCATGTCTGAATGAGCAGTTGAGCAGCCTTAGCATATCATTAGCATATTATGCTTTGATTGGTTGTTTGGTTGTTCTACCATTTGGTCTATTTGGATATTACCCTTTTATTATATAGGACTAGGAGCCCGGTGCACAAAATTTGTGCACTGGTGGTGGGTGGTCCCTCAGCTCAACCTGCCCCCTCTCACATACTGGGAGCCTTAGGGGATATCCTACTGATGGCTAACTTTTGGCCTTAGGCAGAGGACCCCCAGTGCCCTGTGATGGATTGATCACAGGCTCTGCCCCAGCCCCTGTGTATCTCACAGTGATCCCATTGCCAGGATGTTCCCTGGGCAGAGGTGCTGGGTGCCTATGTATGCAAATTAACCACCATTTTTGTTGGGTTAATTTGGATACTCACTCTGATTGGCTGTGGGTGTAGCAGAGGTATGGTCAATTTACATGTTTGTCTATTATTAGGTGAGATGTTATCAAAACTGAGTGAAGGTAATTAGATAACTTTCTTCCAATTAAACACATGCAAATATAATATATATAAAAATTACACTCAGGGAAGAAAAGAAACCCTAGTGCACTATGGGTGGAATGCAGACTGTTATAGACACTGTGGAGGACAGTATAGAGTTTCCTCAAAAAATTTAAAAAGAAACTCCCATTTGACCTAATAATCTCACTTCTAGGAATACAATATAACCTTAAGAAATCAGAAACATGGATCAGAAAGAATATATTCACCCCTGTGTTCACAGCAGCACAATTTACAGTAGCTAAAATTTGAAAACAGCCCAAGTGCCTATCAGCAGATGAGTTGATAAAAAAAAAGTTGTAGTACATTTATACAATGGAATCCCACACAGCTATATAAAAAAAGGAAAGAACTCTTACCATTTGCAACAGCACTAATGGACCTGGAGAGTATTATGCTAAGTGAAATAAACCAGCCAGAGAAAGACAAGTGTCACATGATCTCATTCATATGTGTAATCTAATGAACAAAATAAATCGATGAACAAAATAGATCCAGAGACTAGAAGCATGGAACAGACTTTTGAACCTCAGAAGGAAGGGAGGGGAGGGTGGCTGGGTAAGTGGAAAGAGATCAACTAAAAAACTTGTATGCATATATACATAACTCATGGACACAGACAATAGGGTGGTGAAAGTTTGGGATGGTGGCAGGGCAGACTATGAGATGTCAATGAAGAAATAGAAGGGACATATGTAAACATTTCAATAATAAATATTTAAATATATATAAATCCATTAAAATGTCAATCTCTATTCAATAAAAAAACTTGGCATCAAATTATTAACAGAAATACATCATTCTCTAAAAAATGAAAAAGGCCAAGTTTGACCAGAAAGTTGAAAAAGAAACCCTGGCATAATATGACTCTAAGACAATTGCAATGTCTGGCAAAATTTGTTTACCTGGACAGTAACTTCCTTAAACTGTCCTGAGACAAATATATTTGTCTCTAAATATACAGTACTAAGACTAATGATCTGGAGAGACTTTTGCATACGTGCACAAGAAAGTATATATAACTATATTCATTACAACACTGTTGGTTTTAAAGCAAAGAATTAGAAAAAAATTATGTGGCCTTCAACAGAAGAATAGATAAATTATGATATTGTCACAAATGAATGATAGCTACATATACAAAAATTATAAGTCTCAATGCAGGGCAGTTTGAGCATCTTGGTTATATTCAAATAAACTATCAACATTGCATAAAAATACACTTATAGATTCATGCATATTTGATAAATACATGAAAATACGTGTAAGAATGATAAGCACAGATATCATATGCCAGATATCTTTAAAAAAGAGAAGAAATGGATCAGGAAAGATAGTGGACACCCCTGGCTGTCATGGCTCAGTGGTTGAGCATTGACCTATGAATCAGGAAGTCATTGTTTGATTCCTGGTCAGGGCACATTCCAGGTTGTGAGGTCGATTCCCAGTCCCCAGCATGCAGGAGGCAGCCAATCAATGATTCCCTCTTATCACTGATGTTTCTATCTCTCTCTTCCTCTTCCTTCCTCTCTGAAACCAATAAAAATGTATTTAAAAAAAAGATAGTGTACCTCAACCATTTCTAGGAAGCTTTTACTTTTAAAAAGAGAGTTTTCTTGAACATATTGTAGAGTCATGTTAGGATTTGATGGAGTTGGATTCTGGGAACATGAGAATCTCATATTATTCTCTATTCCCATCTCACTAAAAAAAAAAAAATCACAATTAGGAAACAAATTGAATAGGAATATAGAATTCCTAGTTGAGATAAATTGATTGTGAAAAGATAGAGACCACAATATAAAATCTAAATTGTAAGTATATTTTATAGTGAAATGTGTAAAATGTTGATTCAGATTACAACACAAACTAAACTGAAGTTATGATTTAATATGGATAAATAAGAAAATGAGTTTTTGCTTCAAAATTAGGTAGATAAACATGTGAAAATGTTTTAAAATTAGTATACTTGACTTTTCTTATCTATAAAATAGATAATTAAATGGGTCTTATGCAGTTTTATATGGTTTATATGTGATTAGAAGAGGATAGTCATTTGTAAAAATTGTTATGTAGTTAAATTCATTATTGAAATTTTATTAATATTAGGGTGCTTAAATCACTTGGTAAGTTATCTGCAAATTGTCTCTACTATTAGAATTTTCTTTTTATCTATATTTATACCATACCAATATATCTGTACCTATACTTATTCTTATATCTATATGTCTGTTACTATCATTTTTGAGACAGATTTAATAACTGCCATTTGTTTGACTTAAACTATGTGGTTTATTTAAATATTTTATATACTTTTCATTATATTCAAAATTTAGGTTTTGCTAACTTATAACATTTAAATGAAACTATAAATATTTATGTAAGTTTAACTTCAATTAAATCTATTTATATACTCACTTTGTCATACTGAAGTTCAGAAAATCTTAAGTTTTCCAGCTGCAGCTGTTAAACTATTCATACTCAGTACACTGATTTTACACAGCATGCACTTATTGTATTGTGCAAACATGATTCAAAATGGCTTTGAAGTATCTCAAGAAGCAACTTAGAGTAGAATCCATGAAATTTGGAGCAACATAATATATATATGGTTATATATATATATATATATGTGTATATATATATATATATATACACACACACACACACACACACACACACACACACACACACACACACTAGAGTCCCAGTGCACAAAATTCGTACATGAGGGCCAGGGGATGTCCTTCAGCCCAGCCTGCAACCTCTCCAATCTGGGACCCCTCGAGGGATGTCTGACTGCCCATTTAGGTCCGATCCCAGTAGGATAGGGCCTAAATGGGCAGTCGGACATCCTTCTCAAAATCCAGGACTGCTGGCTCCAAACTGCTCGCCTGCCTGCCTCCCTGATTGCCCCTAACCACTTCTGCCTGCCAGTCTGATCACCCCCTAACCACTACCCTGCCAGCCTACTTGCTGTCTAATTGCTCTCCTGCCAGCCTGTTTGCTCCCAACTTCCCTCCTCTACCAGCCTGGTTACACCTAATTGCCTTCCCCTGCAGGCTTAATCACACCCAACTGCCCTCCTTTGCAGGCCTGGAACCTCTTGATGGCCCTCCTCTGATTGCCATCTTCTGGTGACCATCATATGTCCACATGGTGGCAGGATTTTTGACCACATGGAGACAGCCCTCTTGTGTTGGAGTGATGGATAATCTGTCTATTACTCTTTAATTAGATAAGATAGAGGCCTGGTGCAGGGGAGGAGGCAGTTGGTTTGCTCTGAAGTGTGTCCTGGATCAGGGTGGGGGTTCCCTTGGGACATGGGTCATCCTGGGTGAGGGGCCTGTGGTAGTTTGCAGGCTGGACACAACCTCCAGCAATCCATGCAGAGGCCCTGGTATCTGGGATTAATTTATGTTCTATAATTGAAACTTTGTAGCCTAGAGTGGAAGCCTAGGTGCTAGGGCTGCAGAAGCTTGGCTTCCTCCATCACCAACCCTAGCCTCTGCTCTCTCCAACTCCTAGGCTGCTGCCATTTCTGTTGAATATATCTTCTATAATTGAAACTTTGTAGTACTGAGTGGAGGCTTAGGTCAGCAACGGTAGGAGAAAAGCTTGGCTTCCTTCATTGCCGGGGAAACCCAAGCCTCCCTCCTGCACTCAGTGGCTGCAGCCATCTTGGATGGGTTTTATTTGCATAATTTACTCCTGATTGGCTGTGGGCGTGGCCTGATTTGAGGTATGGTCAATTTGTATATTACTCTTTTATTAGATATGATATATGACAAATACTCAGACTAAAATAATCTTTGTAAGAGAAACAATTATAATTTAAAACGAGGAAAAAAGATAGCAGGCACATGATTTTATATATATATTTAAGGAAAAGACACTTCTTTATCAGGATAATTGGAAAACTAATGTAGTGTTCTAAAACTTTTATTGTGATTTGCAAATACACTCAATCCCCTGCCAATTTTACTCTACTCATTTTCAATTACTTCTGACTCTTCAACTAGAAATAAACAAATTCCCTAAGAAGCTCTTTTTAATTTTGAAATATGAATAATTGTTATGAAAAAAAATAACACTAACAAGAGATTTTTATTAAAACAGGTACTAGCAATTTCTTGCTCATCTAAATGTTAGATTCCAACTTACTGGAATTATATGTCTTTACATATTCCATTTTTATCTCAATTAAGGTTCTCTATTGACTCCTATTACATCGTACAATGTTTTCTAACTTCTTGGCTATTTATTTGTAGCCTCACTTATTACTATTTGTATTCCCATTTCTTCAATGTTAATTGGGTCTCAATAAGTACTTTTCCAATAAAAAAATTTAAATAAAAATGTCGAAAGATGAACAGATCATCATATTCCCAAAGGAGACATACAGAGAGCCAACAGGCATAGGAAACATTACTAGTTCACCAATGAGATATCATTTCCTTTCGTCTTTTATACCTGCTTCCCTTATATTTTAATGCCATAAATAGTATATTGATTTGCCCAAAATGTAGTATCACTTATTGAACATTTATTATGGGCCATATTTTGCTATGTACAGAGCAAAAGAATTTTTTAAAATAGTTATTATTGTAAAGTATGGTAGCAATCATCTCAGGTAGAAACTGCTGTTTGGATTCTGTACTTGTTTGCTAAAACAATAGAAAGTTATTTTGATTTTCTGAACTTATGTATGATTGAATACTCCATTCATTGATGATGGTTTGAACATCCCATTGATTGTGATCTCAGTGGTCATCGAGGCACATTCCTCTGGGAACCAGGACAGTACAATTATCCTAAATTATCTTAGTAGCTACAGGTAACTGAGTTTCGATTGACTCAGTGGTCCTGGAATTAGAACCTTCACTAAATTGCCTCAGTAGCTACAAATAGTGCATTCCTGTTGACTCAGTGATCCCTGAATCTGGACAGCACAATTATTCTAAATTTCCCAGGTGGTCCCAGATAATGTATTTCTGTTGATTCAATGATTCTTAGATACTTTAGGTAACTAACTTGCTCAATTTTTGCTTCTGTAAAAAAGTGCTTTTTGCGAAACAGGTTCCTCATTCCACACCCAAAGATGTAATCCATACCTTTGTGATATTCTGCCAATATAAGCCAGATGTTTCAAGCTGTTCATATGCTGCCAGCCTTTAATAAATGACTCCATAATCCAACTTTTTGAGGCATCCCTTGTATGATGGGGCATACCACTACAATTGCTTTGTGCAAGTCGTTTTTAGAATGGGAAATATATACAAACTAACCAGCATATGTTCTAATAACATAAATAATGCTACATATATATTCACAAATATATATTTTAGAAGTTGTTATAATATTTGTTCTGCCCTTGTGATTTAACTTTATAAAAGAAATTGTGCTATTTGCATGAGAATGTTAATAAAGAACATGTGGTCAAAAAAGGTATGGGTATTTACATATTTAGTACTGTATGCTTCTACTTTTACAAAATAAAACCATTCCTTTATAGTTTTAAAAAGAGTTTGTTTGGGTGTCCACAAATAGCCTGGGGCATCAGACATAAAAGCCATCCATAAATATTTGTTGAATGAACTTGGAGGAGTAGCTTACTAATTACACCTGAAAAATAGTCACTGGAAGGTAAATGTTCCCAAAGTACAAAAAATTCAGTTATGCCTTAATTACTATATTCCCTCAACTATTTAATTAGAAAATTATCATTAAATTTCAAAATTTAAAGGAAAATAAGAAGGCAAAAAGATAAGTAGAAACATATTCTGAATATTTTGGTTTGCTTTTGACATTTTAATATCTTTTTCTCCCTTCAACGTATTTTGTGTTATTTTACTTCTCCTGCCACTTTCAAATTAGCTTAAAAGTTATCTAGATGATTATTCATTCAACTTAATTGAATTTCACTTGAATACACTGCCCCCTACTTTCCCAATTTCCTCACACTTGATGAGGAATTGCTAAAGACACTCTGCAAATGTGAACTCATTTCCTCAAATTTTGTAATTGCCTTTCAGGGAGCTATTAAAGGTGTGAAAATCTAATCTTAAAAGATAAATATGTAGAAGGTATAGGGTAATTTGAAATGACATTCTAAAAAGATTCTAGATCCTTGTTATCTGTCCTGTAATAAATCCTCTTACTGAACAATTCTTTACTGAATGCATCATTGGTAGCAAGAAAGTCCTATGCATTAACATAGTAAGAAAACTTAATTTTTCAAATTCTTTGCATATAGATATGATATATATTTTATATAATTATCATGTTTAAAAGTTACCTTCAATTTACTCCATTTAATTTTACATTGTAAACATTTTTATATAATGCTGATTCCTTTATAAAAAGAAAAAATAACATGTCTTTCTGGGCCTCTTTCTTATATGTTTTCTAAAACTCTTATCATTTATGTGTAAATGAAATATAAATAACTGTGCCAAGATAAATGCAGTACTGTACAGGTAAATGCAGTACTCTGAACCTTCCACAACCACAAAGTATTACAATTACATTATAGAACAGCCATCATTCAGAATGCCTGTGCTATAACTAAGAAGCCAGATCGGGACTGGTCAGAGAGGCAAAGACAAGAAAAGGCTGATCTCACATTCATGTGTGGTGAATAAAAATTGGGAATGATATCTTAGCTGCAAAGTTCCCCCCTGAGGAGCAAGGAGGATCCCAGCTCCACACTAGAATTCCCAGTCCAGGGTTTCAGTGCTGAGAAGAGAAGTTCCCATATATCTGGCTGTATAAAAAAAAAAGTGGCTGAGGGAGAGGAAGTGCTGTAGGAATCCCAGACACAGGAACTTACTTGGATTCACTCACTCTAAGCTCAAGTGTTGGGGCAACAGCTTGAAAAACGCCAGGAACATAGGGGTAAGAACTGAATTGTCTGGTAACAGGACAAGGGCTAGAAAGGCAGCTTTATCTCAGGAAGAAGTGCTGGCAGAAGCCTTTGCTCCTTTTCTAAGCCCTCTCCACCTCAGAGCCAGCAGTGAGGTGCCATATCTGAGTGTACAGCAACCTGGCTCACACTCTTCACACAGCCCTGATGATTTCTTGAGACCTTGTCCCATCTAACTTGCAGGTCCACCCAAACCATTTCCACTGACTTTTCCATACAAATTGTCTGTCTTGGTTCATGCTACAGAGTTTTCTAAAAGTCTAAAACAAGCAGCATATGGTCTCTGCATTCCCTGTACTTCTAAGTGGCCCTAGACCCAGCACTACTGATAGCCAGCCTCGGTTCATAGCTTGGATTCTTCAAACCCAGCATATGTAGCAACCATCCACAGATCACTCTATAGCTCATTCCTGGTGGCCCAGGCAGTGCACAGGTGGTGACTGACCTTGCACTTTCCAGGAGACCCCATAGCCAGTGAACCAGTGGACAGTTTCAGACTATGCCAGATTACAACCCTACCACCTCCATGAGCCACATACTTAGGAGGTGGACTTGACTGGCATTAAAGCCCCACTGAAGTGAGTCTTGCTGGGGTTAGCCCTGAAAGCAGTTCCTCTGCTGTAGTTGCAGCTGGTTCTCACAGTCAACCAGTCTGGGGATCAATTCCTCCCAGTGTCATGTCAACAGCAATCAAGGTTCAACTACAACAGGACAGTGCACATAGCCCACACAGGGGGCACATCCGGAGTGCCAAGTTCAGGTGACTGGGGAGGCTGGGCCTCTGGGCCCTACAGGACACCTACTACATAAGGCCACTCTACCAAGTCTGCAAAACATAGAAGCTCTACTTAGTACATAGAAACAAACTCAGGGAAGCAACCAAAATAAGAAGACAAAGAAATGGATCCCAAATGAAATAATAAGAGAAAATTCCAGGAAAAGAGCTAAATGAAATGGAGGCAATCAAACTACCAGATACAGAGTTCAAATCAATAGTGAGAACTTTAAACATTAAAAGGAGCATAGAAACCATAAAAAAAGAACCAGTCAGAAATGAAGGATAAATTACAGGGAACCAACAGTAGAGTAGATGAATCAGAGAATCAACTCAGCAATTTAGAATATAAGGAAGCAGAAAACACTCAGTCAGAACACACACACACACACACACACACACACAAAGAAGAAAAAATAATCCAAGAAGATGAGAATTGTGTAAGAAGCCTGTGGAACAACTTCAAGACAACAAATGTATCATAAGAGTACCAGAAGGAGAAGAGAGAGAGCAAGAAATAAAAAATCTGTCTGAAAAAATATGACAGAAAAGTTCTCCTACCTGGTGAAGGAAATGTACATACAAGTCCAGGAAAAATAAGAGGCAAAGAGGGATCCAGTAACTCCACTTTCAAGTATTTATTCTAAGAAACCCAAACCACTAAAGGAGGGGATGTGGTGTCCATATGTTTATTGCAGCACTGTTTGCAATGGCAGCTCAAATGTCCATCCTTGGATTGATGGATAAAGAACAGGCATTGGACATATACAATGGAATATGATTCAGCCATAGAAGGGAATGAAGTCTTGCCATGTGTGCCAGCATGGATAGACCTGGAGGTTGCTGTGCTGGGTGAAGTGCATTAGGTAGAGAAAAACGAATGCTAAGTCTTTCATGTATATATGGAATCTAAAACCCAAAATAAACAAGCAGAACAGAAACAGATTCATACATACAGAAAACATTTTGATGGTTACCAGATGGGAGAAGTATTGGGGGAATGATGAAAATGGTGAAGGGATTAAGAAATATCAACTGGTAGTTACAGAATAGTCATGGGGATATAAAGTATAGCATTGAGAATAGGGACAAAATATTATAATAACTATATATGGTGTCAGTTGGGTACTAGATTTACCAGAGTTCTCACATTGTGAGTTACATACATGTCTAATCATGTGGTTATGTACCTGAAAATAATATAATATTTTATGTCAAATGTAATTAAAATAATTAATGGCATTCTCAGTTCATTGTCTTTTTTTAGGGGGTGGGTGGGTAGATCTTGGAAGTGATTTATTCATGAAGAACAACAATTCTCTGTTTCTTCAGGATTTTATGTTGTCAAGAGCTAAAACTTTTGGAAAGTATGCCCCAATCTGGTAATATCTCAAATTTTTTGGCTAAGTCTACTTAATTGAGGGGCTCAAAAAGCAAGTTTAGTTGTCTCTCACATTAAATACCAGTCTTTATTATTTATTCCTCATGAAATAAGTTCCACTTTCAGAGTGAGATGCATATATATTACCTTTTTTGAAATATATGCCTTAATTTCTAGTAGTTTAAAGGTTTGTTGGTTGAATTTTATTGAAGTCTTTTTGATATGTGTCAAGATGTTTTTTAATTTTTCTCTTTAGATGTACTATAACGGTGAACTAAAATTACTAAATTTGTTAATATTAAACTATTTTTGAATTCCTGAAGAAAAACACTTGATTTTTGACATGTTATTTTTACATGGGATTTCAGAATGTTTCCTAACATTTTGTTAAATTTTTACCGAAATATAATATGCATATAGTGGGCTACAGGAGACGAACGATGGGAGAAAAGAGACATATGTAATACTTTCAACAATCTATACTAATAAAAGGGTAAAATGCTAATTAGACCGGATAGACCAGACATCTCCTGGTCATCCGGTCCTCCTTCTGGACAAAGCTATGGTAACAGGGGCCAAGGCAGAGGATTTTAGGGGCAATCTAGCCAGCAGGGGAGCAGTTATGAATGATCAGGCTTCCAGGAGAGGGCAATTAGTGGAGATCAGGCCAGTAGGCAGAGTTGGTTAGAGGAGATCAGGCAGGCAGGCAGAGTGGTTAGGAGTGATCAGGTAGGCAGGCAGGTGAGCAGTTAGGAGCCAGTGGTTCCTGGTTGCAAGAGGGATGTCTGACTGCTGTTGGACATCCCCTTAGGGGTCCTGGTTTGGAGAGGGTGCATTCTGGGCTAAGGAACCCCATGCTGTGCACAAATTTCATGCACCGGGCCTCTAGTAAATTATAAAAGAAAACAAAATTTTAAAAAGTAAAAAAAAATAATATGCATACATAAAATGCATATATCAAACCTGTAACAGATGATGATGAATGCATAAAAACTGAACAAACACATGTACGAGAAACCAGAACATTATCCCATGACTAGAGGCCCAATGCAAGAAATTCCTGCAAGGGGCTTGGCTCTCACAGCTCTAGCTGCCTTGGGCCATCATAGCCCCAGCTGCCTCAGGTCATTGTAACCCTGGCTGCCTTGGGCCACTGCAGCCTCAGCTGCCTTGTGGCCCCATGGCCCTGTGCACTGGTCATTTGGAAGGTCGTTCAGGAATATTGTTCTGCTGTCTTGTCTAATTAGCATATTATATCTTTATTATATAGGATTATATAGAATAGTTTACATTGTTTCCTTCACCCTTGTAAAAAAATACATCTGTTATACCTTTCATAGTACTTTATATATTTAGAAATATACAGTAAGCAACATTTATGGTTGCTTCATGGCTGGTTTCTTTAACTGAACATTATACTTATGAAATACATTCTTTTTAAAAATATGTTTTATTGATTTTTTTCCAGAAAGGAAAGGAGAGGGGTAGAAAGTCAGAAACATCCATGAGAGAGAAGCATCAATCAGCTGCCTCCTGCACACCCCCTACTGGGGATTTGCCTGCAACCAAGGTACATTCCCTTGACCTGAATCAAACCTGGGACCTTTCAGTCCTCAGGCTGATGCTCTATCCACTGAGCCAAACTGGTTTCGGTTATGATATACATTCTTGTTTTTCATATAAACAAATTTATGATTTAGTGCTAATAAATCCTATCAGCACTGTTTGGTAAAAAATATTATTTAAAAGCCCAAAATAGAATAGTCTATTCACTATATATGTACACTTTTATCTTTTTCTTCATCCTGTCTTTAGCTTCCTCTTTTTATCCTTTCTGTTCAAAGACTTTCCTTTATTAATTAAATTAAGGCATGTATGCTAGTGAAAAATTCTTCCAGTTTTCTTTTGTCTGAAAATGTCTTTATATCATCATTTTTCTTGAAGAATATTTTCACCAGATACAAAATTTCAAGCATTCATTTATTTCAGCACTTAAAAAATGTTAATGTCCCTTTCTTCTGTACTCCATGATTTCTGAGTAGAATTTGTCATTCTAATGACTTCCCCTCACCCCCCCACCCCATAGTCAATAATCATTTTTCTCTGGATGCTTTCAATAATGTTTCCTCAAATTTAGTCTTTAGATATTTGACTATGATGTTTCTTAGTGTGTTTTTCTTTATATTGATTCTGTTAAGTATATTCACCTTCTTGAATATGTAAACATATCTTCTGCCAAATTTGAAAACCTTTCAGCTATTATTTCTTTAAATGCTTTTTAGAACCACTCTTTATATGTCCATAGAACAAAAATGGCACAAAAGATAAATCCTTTATTAGTGTTCCACAGATTTCTGAGTCTGTTTGTACTATTAATTTATTTCTGTTTTCAAACTTGATAATTTCTAATTATTTACCATAAAGTACCCTTGATTATTTTTTTTCTGTAGTCTACATTCTAATAGATAAAACAGTGGTGAGTCATCCTATCCACTAAATATATTTTTAAATATATTTTTATTGATTTCAGAGAGGAAGTGAGAGGGAGAGAGATAGAAACATCAATGTGAGAAAGAATTACTGATAGTCTTCTTCATGCACAACCCACATTGAGGATTAAGCCCACATGTACCCTGACCAAGAATTGAACCGCGACCTCCTGGTTCATAGGTCAACACTGAGCCATGCCTGCTGGACTATCAGTGTTTTCTTATTTAAGTTATTGTGTTTTACAGTTCTGAAATTTTTATTTATTTTTTATATCTTCTATTTCTTGGTTGATAATTTCTTTTTTATTTTCAAGGATTTTTGTAATTTTTCCTGGGTGTATGTTTTTCTTAGCTGCCTTAAAATCCATGTTAAAAAATTATAACATCTGTGCCACCCTGATCTTGGCATATGTTAATTGTGTTTTCTCATCTGAGTTGCAATGTTCTGGTCCTTGGTATGATAAATAATTTTCATTTGTATGCTTAAATTTCAGGTGTTATGTTACAAGACCCTTGTTCTGTTTAAATCTTCCATTTTAGCAAGCGGTGAATGGGTTTAGGTTTCAAAATCATGTCCTAATCCTCTTTTATGTATTATATTTCAAATGGTAATTCAATTTTCAAAGCTTTTACTGTGCTATTCAGGTCTTCCCTGATTATATATTACCCAGAAGCAAATCTGAATCTTGTGCAGCATTTCACACTGTAGTTCACTTTATAAACTTTTCACACAGCTAATAATGGTTAGTTCATACATAGTTCAGTTATGGTTCTTCCAAGGACGTAGAGTACAAATTTATAAAACCTTTCTCCTGTTTGCTCCTCTCTGTCATCTTTCCAGACTCACTGGTTAGAGGGAAAGACTTGATGCCTATTTGCTGAAGAGTAGAGGTGAAACAGGTCTCCATCCACTGTCTCCAAGGACAGCTTTCATGATATATTTATTAATAAAAAATAAGAAATGTAATATTTAAAATATAAGAGGATGTAATACCAAATGAGCATTAAAATTTTTACACCAAATTGAATTTAACTATATACCTCATGGGAAACTGTATTAAAAACTGTATTGACATTAAAGTACTGCTCAAATATTTCTTAAAAAAATATTTGCAAATAAAGAGTTACTACTATCAACTTTTGAAAAGGTACCTTTGTTATATGAAGACAATTTAGATTTAAATATTTTTTTGGCAAAACCTATACATATAACTAAGGAAAACATGAATATCTGCATACTTTGAGTGTTTTAAAAATCTGCCAAATAAAAAGCTTTAGTTAATTTTAAAATGAATTATTAAGAATACATTTTATAATAATTTACTATATTCTTGACATAATTATATTATCTAATTTTGGTTGATACTACTAGTCTTTGAATAAATCAACTAATGAAGAATTGAGATTTTTTTAAATCATGTATAGGATGAAATAGTGAGGGAAAAGATAGATTGTAATAGACTTCAATATTCCTAAATCATAGAAGTATAGGATCTTCTATACTTCAGGGCTATGTTCCACATAGAAAAACTAATCTCTCTCTAGTAAACTCCAAAACATTTTAAGGGCAAAAACAAATGTCATCTTGATGATAAAAATATCTACACAATATATATATGTGACTTGAGACTCTATTATATAAATTACCAATGTGTAATAGGTTGCTATGATTGGTATATAACATATTTATTTTCTTATCTGATTCTCCACTAACAGATAAACTCTTCAAGAGAATTATGTATACATCTTATATATAACTTGTCTTACCTTAAAATTTTCAGAACATAGAAAAGTATCTAGAAAAATAACTGGTGGGTGAATGAATAAATGCATAAATAAATTTATCCATGTTGTCATGGAGTGGCAGGATTACCTTCTTTTAAAGGCTGAATAATATTTGATTGTATGCATATATCACTTGTTTATTGTTTTATCTGTCCATGGACATTTGGGATGCTTCTATATATTATCTACTGCAACTAATGCTGTAATAAAAATGAGAGGGCAGATATCTCTTTGAGATCTGTGTTGTTGTTGTTGTTGTTGTTGTGTGTGTGTTTTCACTTTCTTTGGATACATACACAGAAGTAGGATTACTGGGTCATATGAGAGTTTTATTTTTAATTTTTTGTGGGATCTCCATGTTGTTTTTAATATCAGTTGCATCATTTTCCATCTCACCAACAGTGCACAAGGATTCCAATTTCTCCACATCCTCATGAATACTTGATTATCTTCTTGTGTTCTTTTAGATAATAGTCATCCTAACAGATGTGAGATGATATGTCATTGTGGTTTTGATTTAAATTTCCTTGGTGATGTTAAGCATCTTTTCATAAAACCTCCCAACAAAGATAAGCCCCAGACCAGATGGCTTCACTGATGAATTATACCAAACATTTCAAAAAATAATGCCAATATTCTCAAACTACTCAAAAAATTTAAAAGGAAAAATACTTTCAAACTCATTTTAATAGGACCAACATTAATCTGGTATCAAAGCCAGAGAAAAAACTACAAGAAAGGAAAACTAAAGGCCAATATCTCTGATGAATAAAAATGCCAAAAATCCTCAATAAAATATTAGCAAACATATTCAACAACACATTTAAAGGATTATATACTATGATCCAGTGGGATTTATCCTTTGGATGCAAGGATGGTTCAAGATATGCAAATCCAATACCGTGATAAAACATATTAACAAAATGAAGGATAACAATCTCATTAGATGCAAAAAATGCATTTGACAAAAGTCAACAGAATTTCAAAATAAAACCTGAACAAATTGAGTATAGAAGGAATGTACCTAAAGATAATAAAAGTCATATATGGCAAGCCCAGTAAGGCATGCAAAATGGTGGAAAAACACAAAAGCTACTGCACAGCAAAGGAAACAATCAATAAAATGAAAAGGCAACCTACAGAATGGAAGAAAATATTTGCAAATCGTGTATCTGTTAAGGGGTTAGTATACAAAATATATAAGGAAATTTTGCATCTCAATCTGACTTTTAAAATGGTAAAATATTTTAATAGACATATATCCTAAGTTTATATTGACTCTTTAATTTTCCAAAGATGCTATTAGCAAATATGTTGCAAGAAGAGACTTAAAAAGTGTACATGCTTTGAGGTTTGTCCTCTTCCTATTTCTGGAAACACTGCACCTGTCCTTATATAAATAAGCCCAGACAGTCTTGTTGGAGATAGCTAGCCCAATAATATCTGTCAACTCAGAGGACAGCCAGTAGCAACTAACAGCACACAACAACAAAAATGTGAGTGAAAACACTAAGCCCACCAGCCCTTAGCTGACCCACAAGCTGACTGCTGATGCATTAAAGAGCCAGGTGAGACCATCAGAGGAGCCTCCCAGCTGACCCTGGTGCATAGTGCTGAACCACAGAAAACTGAACTAGTGCATAATTATTGCTTTAAGTCAAAAAGTTTGAGGACTTGTTAAATACCAACAAAGTATGCTATATAATACAGCAATATGTTATGTATTACATATATAAATATATAACATTCATAATACTTAATGTAATGCCTATAAAGTGGTAACTACTCAATCCATCTTAGTTATTATTATTGCAATTTTATTCCTCTACATAACAATGTCTGTAGTGGTTTTTTAAACCTCAAGTTTTATGAAGATGTAAAGCGTTGCTAAGAATAACATAGTTCCCATTCTTTAATGATATTTTATTATGATAGGTACTATATATGTACTTTGAAAATCACCCTATAGACATCTTTATACATGTCTTTATGTACATTTGAATCTTTGAATATTTATATCCATAATTATATAAATCGGCATTTTTATCAAACTGTACATATGCAGCACCAAAGAGAACTTTTACCAGGCTCAGAGAATATTTCAGTGCTGCTTGGATCCTCTCCTATATGTTCAACATTATTCCATTATAAAGAGACTAGGGGTACGGTGCACGAAATTCATGCACTGGGGGTGGGGAGTCCCTCAACTCAACCTGCCTCCTCTCACAGACTGGGAGCCCTCAGGGGATGTCCAACTGGTGGCTCAGCCAAGGCCTTCCCAAGGCATAAAGCCTCACCAGAGGCTGGGCACCCAGCCATCGATGGCCCTGCTCAGCTCAGCCCCGGCTGCCTGTGACCACCTAGCCCCAGGGGCCGGGCACTCCCTGCCATCACCACCACCGCTGCTGCTGCTGCTGCTTCCCCTCACAGCATCCAAGGGTTGGGCGCTCACTGCTACCACCGTTTCATCTCCACCTCTGTTTCATCTCCATCCCCAAGGGCCCGGCACTTGCACCATTTGGCCCCGGCCCTGCTCCTGATTGGCTAGTAGCATAACCAATCAGGAGTGAAGGTATGGTCAAATTTGCATATTTTTCTTTTATTATATAGGATGCTCCTTTTCAAATCATTTTATTACAATGTCCAGTAATAGTCTCCTCCTAACCCCCAGCAATACTAGTGTATGTAATACAGAAGCTCATCATTTTAAATCTATTTCTTACAGACTTCTAAAAATGCTCATTATCAGCAGTATAATTTGAATTCCATGATAGTAACTTGTCTTAATTTGACAAGTAGAGGGTAGCCTTAATTAATTAAATTATACATTTGCCAGTAATAAATTTATGATACTCCACTGGGGCAAATCTATCCCATCCATTCCAATGTAAGGTCAAGGAAATTTTTTCAAAAGAAATGAAAATTTAGTTTAATTAAAAATATCAAGGACCCTGACTGGTATATTTCTCAGTGGTTAGAGTGATAGTCTGAACAGCAAAGGGTAACAGATTCAATTTTCCAGTCAAGGGCACATACCTGAGTTGTAGGTTCTATACTCAGTACCTATCAGGGCATGAGCAGAAGGCAATAGGCAGCCAACTGATATGTATCTCTCTAAAAAAATCAAAGGAAAGAATATCCTCAGGTAAAGATATATGTATATATATATATATATATATATATATATATATATATATATAATATTACACACACACACACACACACACACACACACACACACACACACTAGAGGCCTGGTGTATGAAATTCGTGCACGGGGGGGCGAGGGATGTCTCTTAGCTCAGCCTGCACACTCTCCAATCTGGGACCTCTCAAGGGATATTGAATTGCCCATTTAGGCCCAATCCCAGAGGATCAGCCTAAATGGGCAGTTGGACATCCTTCTCACAATCCAGGACTGCTGGCTCCAAACTGCTCACCTGCCTGCCTCCCTAATTGTCCCTAACCACTTCTGCCTGCCAGCCTGATCACCCACTAACCACTACCCTGCCAGCCTAATTGATCTCTAACTGCTCCCCTACTAGCCTATTTGCCTCCAACTTCCCTCCTCTGCTGGACTGGTCACCACTAACTGCCCTCCCCTGCAGGCTTGATCACCCCCAACTGCCCTTCCTTGCAGGTCTGGTCCCTCCAAACTGCCCTCCCTGCTCGCCTGATCACCCACAACCGCCCTCCCTTGCAGTGCCTGGAACTTCCAACAGCCTTCCCCTGCTGGCCATCATGTGGTGGCCATTTTGTGTCCACATGGAGGCAGGAACTTTGCCCTCATGGAGGCAGCCATCTTGTGTGTTGGAGTGATGGTCAATCTGCAAATTACTCTTTTATTAGGATAGAGGCATGGGTGGGGGCCAGCTGGTTTGCCCTGAAGAGTGGCCCAGATCAGGGTGGGGGTTCTCTTGGGTCATGGGGCAGCCTGGGTGAGGGGCCTGTGGAGGTTTGCAGGCTGGCCATACCACCCAGCAACCCATGCAGAGGCCCTTGTATTTGGGATTAATTTATGTCTGCAATTGAAACTTTGTACCCTGGAGCAGAGCCAAGCCTTCTGCGCGCTCTGTGACGACAGCCATTTCTATTTGAAACTTTGTAGCCTAGAGTGGAGGCCGAGGGAGGCTACGGCAGGTGAAAAGCTTGGCTTCCTCTGTTGCTGAGGAAACCCAAGCCTCCCTCCTGCTGTCAGTGGTGGCAGCCATCTTGTTTGGGGTTTATTTGCATAATCTGATTCTGATTGGCTGGTGGGCAAGGCTGTGGGCATGACTTGTGGGTGTAGCGAAGGTAAGGTCAAATTTGCATATTATTCTTTTGTTAGATAGGATACACACACACGCGCACACACAGGAGGCCCAGTGCACAAATTCATGCACAGATCGAGTCTGTTGGCCTGGCAGGCAATCGGGCCAATCAGGGTGGGGCCATGGGATGTTGGGCAGTGGGAGAAAGGGCCACAGGAGGTTCTGATTGGGGCCTTCAGAGGTGAGTTAGTTGAGGGAGTGATGACAGCAGGTTTGCCAGCTAGGCAGAGGGGCTGAGGGAGATTGGCTCTGGGAGAACTGACCACTGGGGGCAGCTCCTGTGTTGAGCATTGCCCTCTAGTGGTTAGTGTGTGCCATACCAACTGGTCGACCGGATGTTTGTTCGGTCGCTTAGGCATATATATATATATCCTGGTGCACAAAAATTTTGCATGGGTACGGGTGGTGTCCCTCAGACCAGTCTGCACACTCTCCAATCTGGGACCCCTCAAAGGATGCACAATTGCCTGATAAGCCTAAAAGGGCAGTCGGACATCCTTCTAACAATCCAGGATTGCTGGCTCCATACTGCTTGCCTGCCAGCATTCCAGCCTTCCTGACTGCCCCAAACCACTTCTGCCTGCCAGCCTCATCATCCCTAACCAGTATCCTGCCAACCTAATTGATGTCTGACTGCTCCCCTGCCAGCCTGTTTGCTCCCAACTTCCCTCCTCTGCTGGAATGGTCATCCCCAACTGCCCTCCCTTGCAGGCCTGGTCCCTCCAACCTGCCCTCCCCTGCTGGCCATTTATGGTGGCTATCTTGTGTCCATATAGGGGCAGGATCTTTGACCACATGGGGCAGCCATCTTGTGTGTTGGAGAGAAGGTCAATCTGCGTATTATTCTTTTTTTTTTAGATAGGACTAGAAGCCCGGTGCACAAAATTCATACACAGAGGGCAGGGGTTGTCCCTCAACCCAGCCTGCACCCTCTCCAATCTGGGACCTCTTGAGTGATATCTGAGTACCCGGTAGCATCTGGCCTAAATGGACATTTGGACATCCTTCTCACAATCCAGGACTGCTGGCTCAAAACTGCTCATCTGCCAGCCTCCCTGATTGCCCCTAACAGTTTCTGCCTGCCAGGCTAATCACCCCCTAAGCACTTCTCTGCCAGCCTGATCGATGTCTAACTGCTCCTCTGCCAGCCTGTTTGCCCCCAACACCTTCCCCTGCCAGCCTGGTCACCCCCAACTCCCTCCCTTGCAGGCCTGGAACCTCCCAACCGCCCTCTCCTGCTGGCCATCTGTGGTGGCCATCTTGTGTCTACATGGGGACAATATCTTTGACCACATGGGGCAGCCATCTTGTGTGTTAGTGTGATGGTCAATTTGCATATTGTTCTTTTATTAGATAGGATGGAGGCCTGGTGTACAGATAGGGGAACTTTGACTGGGAGTTTGTCTGGGAGTTCAACCAGGGGGTGGGACCAGTTGGGGAAAGAGAAGTAGGCACAAGTCAGCAGTGGCAGCAGGCAGCCAGGGGAAATGAGGGAGTACCTGGCTGGCAGTTGCTAAAGACATGTATAAAGATGTCTATAGGGTGATTTTCAAAATCGGTCTTGTCGAAAGGCTAGATATCCTATCTAATAAAAGAGTAATATGCAAATTTGACCATACCTTCGCCACACCCACAAGCCACGCCCACAGCCATGCCCACCAGCCAATCAGAATCAGATTATGCAAATAAACCCAAACTAAGATGGCTGCCGCCACTGAGAGCAGGAAGAAGGCTTGGGTTTCTCCATCAGCAGAGGAAGCCAAGCTTTCCGCCTGCCTAGGCCTCCATTCAATGTTACAAAGTTTCAATTATAAAAGATACAGAAATGGCAGCAGCCACTGAGCTGGAGAGAACAGAAGCTTGGATTTCAATGGCAACAAGGAAGCTTTCAGCCTGCCATTGCTGGCCTAGGCCTCCACTCTAGGCTACAAAGTTTCAAACAGAAATGGCTGCAACCACAGAGCAAGTAGAAGGCTTTGCTCCACCCCAGGCTATAAAGTTTCAATTGTAAACATAGATTAATCCAAAATACCAGGGCCTCCACTTGGGTCACTGGAGGGCCTGGCCAGCCTGCAAACCTCCACAGGCCCCTCACCCAGGCCACCTCTCACCCCGAGGGAATCCCCACCCTGATCTGGGACACTCTTCAGAGCAAACCAGCTGGTCCCCACCCATGCACCAGGCCTCTATCCTATCTAATAAAAGAGTAATTTGCAGATTGGCCATCACTGCAACACACAAGAGGGCTGCCCCCCTGTGGTCAAAGATCCTGCCCCCATGTGGACACAAGATGGCCACCACAAGATGGCCAGCAGGAGAGGGCCATTGGAGATTTCAGGCCATGCAAGGTAGGGCAGTTGGGAGGGACCAGGCCTACAAGGGAGGGCAGTTGTGGGAAATCAAGCCTGCAGGGGAGGGCAGTTAGGGGTTTTCAGGCTGCCAAAGGAGGGAAGTTGGAGGCAAATAGGCTGGCAGGGGAGCAGTTAGACATCAATTAGGCTGGCAGGGTAGTGGTTGGTGGGTGATAAGACTGGCAGACAGAGGCGGTTAGGAACAATGAGGGAGGCAGGCAGTGAGCAGTTTGGAGCCATCAGTACCGGATTATGAGAAGGGTGTCTGACTGCCCGTTTAGGCCCTATCAGGATCAGGCCTAAATGGGCAATCGGACATCCCTTGAGGGGTCCCAGATTGGGGAGGGTGCAGGCTGGACTAAGGGACATCCCCTGCCCCCGTGCACGAATTTCATGCACCAGGTCTCTCATTTATATATATATATATTCTATCTAATTTAAAAAAGCAATACGCAAATTGACCATCATTCCAACACACAAAATGGCCACCCTCATGTGGTCAAAGACAGCTGCCCCCATGTGGATACAAGGTGACTTTTACAAAATGACCAGCATGGGAGGGCAGTTGTGGGTGATCAGGCCAGCAGGGGAGAATAGTTGGGAGGAACCAGGCTTGCAAGGGAGAGCAGTTTGGGGTGATCCGTTCAGGAAGGGAGAGCAGTTTGAGGAGATTACACTTGCAAGGGGGCGCCAGTGGAGGTGATCAGGTCTGCAGGGGAGGGCATTTGGGTGGTGGGACCAGGTCTGCAGGGGAGGGCAATTGAAGGTGACCTGGCCTGCAGAGGAAGATAGTTGTGGGTAACCAGGCCTGCAGGAGAGCAGTTAAGCATTGATCAGGCTGGCAAGGGAGTGGTTAGGGAGTGATAAGGTTGGTAGGTAGAAGTGGTTAGGGGTAATTAGGCAGGCAGACAGGTGAGCTGTTGGGAGCCAACAGTCCTGAATTCTGAGAGGGATGTTCCACTGCCCCTTTAGGCCTGATCCCACCATAGTCAAGCCTAAACAGCCAATTGATCATCCCTCAAGGGGTCCCAGATTGGAGAGGGCACACGCTGGGCTGAGGAACACACACTCCTCCCCCAGTGCACGACTTTCTTAGACTGACTTCTAGTATATATATAATCTATAATCTCAAGGGGATTTTTCACGCCACAAAGTATAGAGTCAGTTATTTCAAGCAAAATATATTCTTGTCCAAAGGCTAGAATAAATTGAAAAATTTGACCAATTAGTAATTTTATTAACATATTTATTATATTTTAGTAAAAATCATTTTTTAAAATATGTATATTTTAAGCACTTATATATAACTACAGTCTTTTGAAACCTATTGTTAACATTTTATTGAACAACAATTTGGTCATACATAATTAGAATATGGTGCATTTTAGGGTAAAAATATCTGTGAATATTGCTATAGATACCACTGACTCTTTTGGGAAGAGGGGGCATTGAAAATTTTATGAATCTTGAGTGAGGGAGTTCAGTTATTACTGGAGCTTATTCTCTGAAGCAACTTAGAGTAGAAAAACATGTTCAAGAACTTACATGCTTCTGGGGCACCATAAAGCAAGTAACTTAATCTGACCTATTTAGAGTTTAATTATAGAATCACCATTATAGTTGTTTTAAAAGAAGTGGGTGGGGGGAAGCTCAGTATTTCCAAAACTGGACATAAAAAAATGTATGTTGCAGTGGTTAAATTATATTACTAAAAATCACCTCCACAAACCCCAAAATACTTGAGAGTGTGAGCTTGGGTTGATTACACTTTGACAGCTGCTTCTCAGCTTTTTGAACCATTTCAATGTCGCAGAACTCATGCTGTCCATGCTGAGTTATGAGAAGTCACACCACGTGTGCATTTAAAAGAAAAATGGTTATTTCAAACAACCTCAGTTGCTTTGTTTGGTTTTTATAGCATTTACAGATTTTGTCATCTGGAAACTTCTATTGCTGAAAACTGGCAGAAAGGCCGTAAGAAAAGAGCATATGCGGCAGCTTAAAGCAAACCTCAATCATAGGCGGACACAGGAGGCCCTGCTCCTTTACTACCTTAGTCTCAACTATTTAAAACTTTCATCTACAGACAGATCCCAGGACAGTGGCACGTCCTACATACACACAAAGAAAATAGCATGATGAGTTCCTTCCCATGACATTTTTTAGGAATGGTTAATATAATTGAGATATATATTGAAATTTATTTTATACATATGCAAATATATAGTTGAAAAGAGGAATGACTGAACTTACAAAAACAGAGTAGCCCACACTGCAGTAACGATTCACTCTAATTATGTACAGATTTGTTATTATTTGACTAGAAGCCTGGTGCATGAAATTTGTGCAAGGGGGGTGGGGAGTATCCCTCAGCCCAGCCTGCACTCTCTCCAATCTGGGATCCCTCTCACAATCTAGGATTGCTGGCTCCCAACTGCTCACCTGACTGCCTTCCTGATTGCCCCTAACTGCTTCTGTCTGCCAGCCTGATCACCCCCTAACCACTACCCTGCCAGCCTAATTGATGTCTAACTGCTCCACTGACAGCCTCTTTGCCCACAACTTCTCTCCTTTGCTGGCCTGGTCATCCCTAACTGCCCTCCCTGCAGGCTTGATTGCCCCCAACTGCCTTCCCTTGTAGGCCTGGTCCCTCCCAAATGCCCTCCCCTGTAGACCTGGTCCCCCCCCCCCCCGCAACAACCCTTCCCTACAGGCCTGGGTCCCCTCCAACTGCCCTTCCATGCAGGTCCAGTCACCCCCAGCTTCCCTCCTCTGTTGGCCTTGTCACCCCTATCTGCCCTCTCCTGCTGGCCTGATCACCCCCAGCTGCCCTCCCTTGCAGGCCTGATCCCTCCCAACAGCCCTCCCCTGCTGGCCATGTTGTGGTGGCCATCTTGTGTCCACATGGGGGCAGAATCTTTGAGAACATGGGGGCAGCCTTTTTGTGTGTTGGAGTGATGGCCAATCTGCATATTAGTCTTTTATTAGATAGGAGTGAGGCCTGGTGCAAGGGTGGGGGCCAGCTGGTTTGCCCTGAAGGGTGTCCCAGATCAGGGTAGGGGTTCCCTTGGGGTGAAGGATAGCCTAGGTAAGGGGCTTGTGGTGGTTTGCAGGCTGGCCATGCCCCCCAGCAACCCAAGTGGAGGTCCTGGAATTTGGGATTAATTTATGTCTACAATTGAAACTTTGTAGACTAAAGCAGAGCCAAGCCTTTTACTCACTCAGTGATGGCAGCCATTTCTGTTGGGATTTGTGTATCTTCTATACTTGAAACTTTGTAGTATTGAGTGGAGGCCTGGGCCACAAGGGCAGGCAGAAAGCTTGGCCTCCCTCATTGCCAGGGAAACCCAAGTCTCCTTCCTGCTCTCAGTGGCCGCAGCCATCTTGGTTAGGGTTTATTTGCATATTTACTCCTGATTGGCTTGTGGGAGTGACTTGTGGACATGGCTTTGGGTGCTGGTTTACAGGAATTGGGCCTAACCTGGCAGTCAGACATTCTTCTCATAATCTGGGTCTGGTGGATCCTAACCGCTCACCTGCCTACCTGCCTGCTTAATTGCTCCTAACCACTCTGCCTGCTGGCCTGCTAGCCCCCAAATGCCCCCCCGTGCCAGTGTGCTTTCCCCTAACTGCCTCCCCTGCTGGTCTGCTCACCCCCAACTGTCCTTCTGCTGGCCTACTCGCCTTTACCTTCCCTCCCCACTGTTCTGCTCACCCCCAACTGTCCCTCTGATGGCCTACTGACTTCAAACTGCCCTCCACTGTCCTGATCACCTCCAATTGACCCTCACTCATGGCCTGTTTGCCTGTAACTGATTCCCCTGTTGGTCTGCTTACCCCCAAAGGCTGCGCCCCCCACCAGCCTGATCATCCACAACTGCTATCCCATCCTGGTCTGATCACCCACAACTGCCCTCCCTTCTTGGCCTCTAACTGCCTCTACCTTGGCCCCACCAACATGGCTTTGTCCAGAGGAACATCCAGAAGGTATCCTGGAAGACCTCCCAGTCTAATTAGCTTATTACCATTTTCTTAGTATAGATAGAGGCCTGGTGTATGGGTGGAGGCTGGCTGGTTTGCCCTGAAAGGTGTCTCAGATAAGGGTGGGGGTCCCTACTGGGGTGCCTGGCTGGCCTGGGTGAGAGGATGATGGCTGTTTGCAAGTTGGCCAAGCCCCCCAGCAGGAATCCTCACCCCTGGGTGAGAGGATGATGGCTGTTTGCAGGCTGGCCACACGGCCTCTGGCAACCCAAGCTCCCAGCCCCTCCCTTTTTCCTTTTTCTTTTTTTCAGCTCCTCCTTGAGTGGAGGTCAGGGCTGGCTGGAAGCACATATCTGGGGTTTATTTATTTTCTCTGATTGAATCTTTGTAGCCTTGAGTGGAGGCCAGGGCCCTCCAGTGTGGGTGGGAAGCTTGGCTCCCTCCATCACTGAGGGCAACCCAAGCCTCCTGCTCATTCCAGCTCTGTGGCTGCTGCAGTCTTTGTTGGGTTAATTTGCATATTGTGCCTGATTGACAGGTGGGTGTGGTTTGTGGGTATAGTGGAGGTATAGTCCACTTGCATGTTTCTCTTTTATTGGACAGGATGGTATCAATGATACTTTTCAAATAGGCACAATTAATTCATTCCTTTAATATGAGGTATGGAGTAGCTCTTTCATGCTAAGTCCTTTGTGAAACACAGAAGACACATCAGTGAGTGAGCCTGATCCTTGCACTGCTTATGGTTCAATATAAAGTTTAAAGATAACTATATTTCATATGGCAAATATGATCAGTTGTTACTGATGTCTAGTGTGAGAACAATATCCATTCCTGGTGTAGTAACTTTTAATGCAAAAAATAAAAAAATAAAAAAAGAGGAGAAAGAAGAGGAGGTGGATGAGAAAAAAGAAGAATTAAAGAAAAAATCTACATTTCATTTCTAGGTAAGCAAATTACTGATAATTTGATGATCCTTAGCTTCTATCTATAGGATTAAGAAATATCATATTAGCCCCACCAGCTCACTTGATTGACTATAGAAACTGGTAAAATACAATAAAATGTTTAAAAATATACTCTATTTAGATAATGTTATTTTTGACAAATGAACGGAGATGTAAGTTGACTGGCTGGAATTAATTCACATTTGATAGATAATTTAGTATTCCATTTTATAAAGAGTTTGGGATAGTTTATGCTTCTGCTAATTTTTGGAAAGGCCAGTTTCCATATTTATAGTTCCTAGAGGGTAAAAGGTACATGAAACAAAATAGGGCATAATAAAATTTTTTAATGATCCATTTTCTCTTTGGTTGTCTGATTACAAAAGGAAGGCCTGGTGTTTTATGCAATGCCATGGTGTGAATATATGAAAACATTTAGATGCTTGAAACATTTTTCAACACATTCATTTATTCTTTTGTTCATTAAATGAGTATTTATTGCAAACCTACTGTGTGAGTTAAGTAAATAAAGTTCAAAATAAACTTAAAGTTTCTTACCATCCAGGAATTTGAAAACCAACTCACATTTTTATGTCTGTGAACCAAGGTCAAACTATACAATAAGGTACAGTGGTTATGGTCACAGTTTTGCATGCAGAACAAAAGAGGTCTGAACAATCCTAGGTTGGAAATGTTTTAGGCACAATCTCTGGCAGGTTGTTTCATCTCTATGATGCAAACTCTTTTAAATGGAGAATAATGGCAAATGTCAAAGGAGAATAATAATAATATATCTTAAATAGTTGTCAAAATTAAATGAGGGAAGAAATGTAAAGTGCTTTACACAGTATTTGACATACACTAAGTATTTGATAAATTGTAGTTATTATTTTTATATTATGTCAAGCACATACTTAATCTTTTGCTCTTCTTTGTAAAGAGGAGCATTGTTCTCAAATGAAGACTAATAAATTAAGACAAGGAAAACCTTAGAATTATGTGAATATTAGGAACACATATTTTCATTTTTATAATGTAGTCAGCTGTGAAAACTTAGGAAATTAATACTACTTTATTTTATGCTCTCTTATAATAAATAACATAATAAAAGCAACTTCCTAAGGTTGTAAGAAATGTAGAGAGCATAATGTAGGGAATAAGAAAGACTCTTAAGAAAAAGATGGCATTTGGAAAATGCTTAAACAAACATTTTGAGGTAGGAGATGAAATGTTGAGGATAGGAATTGAATCCTTGCTCCCTTTCCGATATTGTCTTCATGAGAACTTCTATTTACTCCTGAAAAATATTTGTATTTACTTCTGAGAAGGAAGAAGAAGAAAGGGAAAAAATGGGGAAACAAAAAACTGATAGCCTGAAAAGGAAACCAGATATAAATATAGTAAAATATTTACATAATTAGATAATGTTGTTGCTTTTGATTTTTTTCAGCTTTCTTTACTTCTCCCATTTTAGTGCTGATGTTTCTGCACAATTGTGTGTCCTTTGAAATAATGTTAGAGTTCTTCATTTACCATGCATCTGTGTTTTGATGCCATATTATGCTGAAAATAGTGGAAAACAGAAACATAAAAAAATGTAAGTACTTGTTTAATATATTCAATTAAGTCTAGTTTACCTAGTTTCTGTGAGAGTCATGAATATAGGAAGAGTTTCAGAGGGGTAGTCAATAAATTCCTGTTTTGTCTTCATGTTGCCAAATCTATATGTTTACCTTCCTGGGATAGGAATCCTCATTAGAAATACTAATTTTGAAACAGTTGCATACACTTGTTAATACACTTATGCTATTAATAAGTGATCATTATCCATAAACTGAAATAAAAGACTTGTTTAATACTTTGGATATTAACTTGATTAATTTTTCCCAAAGTGGACTGGTAAAGATAACCCTTTTTTTCTGCACCAAACATCATCATGTAGCTTAAAATTGCCTCCACAAAACACCCATCTCTGAAAACAACCTTCCTCTTAAAACATTACCTTTGGCCTACTCTTCTGGGCAAATGGTAGAATAAAATGGATTAATCCCTCCCCCCCTCTCTCCCTCTTTTCCTTCCTTCCTTCCTTCCTCCCTCCCTCCCTCCCTTCCCTCCTTCCCTCCCTCCCTCCCTCCCTCCCTCCCTCCCTCCTCCCTCCCTCCCTCCTTTCTTTCTTTCTTTCTTTCTTTCTTTCTTTCTTTCTTTCTTTCTTTCTTTCTTTCTCTTTCTTTCTTTCTCTCTCTCTCTCTCTCTCTCTCTCTCTCTCTCTCTCTCTCTCTCTCTTTCTTTCTTTCTTTCTTTCTTTCTTTCTTTCTTTTCCTCGTCCTTCTTCTCCTTCTCCTTCTTCTCCTTCTCCTTCTTCTCCTTCCCCTTCTTCTTCTTCTCCTTCTCCTTCTCCTTCTCCTTCTCCTTCTCCTTCCCCTTCCCCTTCCCCTTCCCCTTCCCCTTCCCCTTCCCCTTCCCCTTCCCCTTCCCCTTCCCCTTCCCCTTCCCCTTCCCCTTCCCCTTCTTCTTCTTCTTCTTCTTCTTCTTCTTCTTCTTCTTCTTCTTCTTCTTCTTCTTCTTCTTCTTCTTCTTCTCTTCTTCTTTTGCTACAGAGTATTTGCTTTGAGAAACAATAAAACAATGGATTTTGAAGCTGCGAGTTCTCTACAAATTACTTAGCTTGACTATGAAAAGTTAAAAAAAAGCAATTTTAAATTGATTAGAGGAACTTAAAGAACACATGATAATACTAGTGAACATATATAGACAATACTAAAGGAATTTAGTTTTAATGTAACTCTAAATGAGGACTAAACCTTATAGGATAGCTGAAGTATCTTAAAGCTAATACCATTTGGATATTGTTAAATATTGGAACAGATGTCTGAAATAGTTTACAATATTTTCATTTGTGGAGAATGGTATCAGTATTTCTGCATGATCCAGTTAAAATAATTTAACTGGATCCTATTAACACCCAATTCAGAGATTGCCTCTATTCTCCTTTATTTCAGATTTATAGTCATATTTATTGCCAGGATAACATTGATTAATTGACTCTTACTTCATCAGTTACTACCTTTTCTCTGGCAAAGTGAGGTGTTCTTAAATCAAAGAATGTGTCCCTAACTTTTCAAAGCACACATTTACTATAGTCAACTTTTAATTGAGCATACAAGAGAAAATAATTCTGTTTTATTGATAACATTGTTAGGTATATCATCATGATCATGTGCCCTAACAACAATAATCTATACTAGTAAAAAGGTTATATGCTAATTAGATCAGATAGACCAGTGTCTTCCAGATGTCTTTCTGGACAAAGCCATGGTGGCAGGAGCCAAGGCAGAAGCAGTCAGGAGCAATCAGGCCAGAAAGGGAGAGCAGTTAGGGGTGAACAGGCAGGCAGGCAGAGTGGTTAGGGGCAATCAGGAAGGCAGGTAAGTGATTGGGCCTAATCCAGCTGTCGGGCATCCCCCAGGGGTCCCGGATTAGAGAGGGTAAAGGCTGGGCTGAAGGACCCCTCCCCGTCATGTACAAATTTCAAGCACCGGGCCACTAGTGTTAAGATAATGCCATCAGAGTAGGTGTTAATTTACATATTTTCCTAAACATTAGTGATGTTGAACAACTTAATTTATCTGTTGGATATTTGCTTGTGTTCTTTGGGGGAAAAAATGTCTATTTGGTTCTTCTGCCTATTTTTTATGATATTATTTATTTTATTGCTACTGAATTACTCTAATATATATATATTAGAGGCCCAGTGCATGAAATTTGTGCAGGTGGGGAGGGTGTCCCTCAGCCCAGCCTGTACCCTTTCCAATCTGGGACTCCTTGAGGGATGTCCGACTGGCCGTTTTGGCCTGATCCTATTGGAATCAGGTCTGAACGGTCAGTTGGACATCCCTCTCACAATCCAGGACTGCTGGCTTTCAAAAGCTCACCTACCTGCCTTCCTGATTGCCCCTAACTGCTTCTGCCTGCCAGCCTGATCACCTCTTACAACCCCCTTGCCATCCTGATTGATGCCTAACTGCTCCTCTTCCAGTCAGATTGCCCCTAACTGCCCTCCCATGCTGACCTGGTCACCCCTAAATACCCTCCCCTGCAGGCCTGGGTCCCCTCCAACTGCCCTTCCCTGGAGGCCCACTCACCCAAACGTCCCTCCTCTGCCAGCCTGGTTAACCCAACTGCCCTTCCCTGAAGGCTGGATCACCCCCAACTGCCCTTCCTTGCAGGCCTGGTCCCCTCCAACTACTCTTCCTTCCTGGCCTGATTGCCCACAACTGCCCTCCCTTGCAGGCCTAGTCCCTCCCAACTGACCTCCCCTTCTGGCCATCTTGTGGTAGCTATCTTGTGTCCACATGGGGACAGGATCTTTGACCACATGGGGGAAGCCATCTTGTGTGTTGGAGTGACAGTCAATTTGCATATTAGATAGGATAGAGGCCTGGTGCACTGGTGGGGGCTGGCTGGTTTGCCCTAAAGGGTGTCCTGGATCAGTGGGGGTTCCCTTGGGACATGGGGAGGCCTGGGCAAGGGACCTATGGTGGTTTGCAAGCCAGCCACACACACCAGTGACCCAAGTAGAGGCTGTGGTATCTGGGATTTATTTATCTTCTATAATTGAAACTTTGTAGCCTTGTGCAGAGGCCAGGGTGGGCAGAAAGCTTGGCTTCCTCGATAACTAGAGACAACCCAAGCCTCTGGCTCTCTCCAGCTCTGTGGCTGCCGCCATTTTGGTTGGATTAATTTGCATACTCACTCATGATTAGCTGGTAGGCATGGCTTGTTGGCATAACAGAGTTATGGTCCATTTCCATATTTCTCTTATATTAGATAGGATTGGAGTCTCATCCCTTACCTTATCTATGATTTGAAAATATTTTCTCCCATTCTGTAAGTTGCATTTTCATTTTCTTGTTAATATCTTTTGCTCTACAGAAGCTTTTCCCCCAACAAGTAAAAGTTCAGGACCAGAAGGCTTCATAGGTGAACTCTACCAAACATTAACTGAAGAATTAATGGCAATCCTTCTTAAATTCCTCCAATAAATTCAACACTTCCAAACACATTTTACAAGGTCAGCATTATACTACTAATAAAAGCAGACAAGGACAACACAGGAAAAGAAAATTACAAGTCAATAATTTTGATGAATATAGATGCAAAAATCCTCAAAAAATATTAGCACACTAAATTTAGTAATACATTTAAAAAAATCATACACCATGATCAAATGAGATTTATTCCAGAGATTAAAGGATGGTTCAACATCCATAAATTAATCAACATGGTACATCATATTAGTGAAATAAAGGATATAATTATATGGTTATCTCAATAAATGTAGAAAAATATTCAACAAAATTCAACATTGATTCATTATAAAAATTCTCAATAAGTTAGATATAAAGAAATCTACCTCAACATAATAAAGTCTATATATGACTACCCCACAGCTAACTTCATATCTAAAAGGTAAAAACCTTTTCTTCTAGGATCAGGAACAAGGAAAAAAATACCCATTTTCATCACTTTAATTCACCACAATACTGAAAGAACTAGTCAGAGCTATTAGACAAGGAAAAAAAGGCATCCAAATTGGCAAGGCAGAAAACAAAACTGTCTCTATTTTCAAATTACATGATTTTATGCAGAGAAAACTTTAAAAACTCTACCAACAAATTGTTAGAACTAATAAATGGATACAAATCAATATACAAATATTAGTTCTTTTTCCATACATTAATATGATCAATAGAAAGAATAAAATAAGAAAATAATCCATTTATAATTGCATCAAAAATAATAAAATACCCAGGAATATATCTAACCAAAGAGGTGAAAGACCTGTGCACTAAAAATTATAAGGCAGTAATGGAAAAATTGAAGACACAAAAATTGAAAGATATTTGTGCTGATGGATTAGAAAAAATAATACTGTTAAAATGTTAATACTAAAACATCCTTAACAAAGTGATTTAGATTCAGTACAATCCTTATAAAAATTATAAGGTGAGTTGTCATAGAAATAGAAAAAAACCCCTAAAACTTATATAGAACCATAAACAACCCTGAATAGCCAAAGCAATCTTGAAAAAGAACAAAGATGGAGGCATAATCTTCCTGATTCCATACTACATTGCAAAGCTATAGTGATCAAAACAGGCATCTTAATAAATGAAATAGAATACAGAGCCCAGAAAAAAAATACATGAATGGACGTCCAATTAATTTTCGATAAGGAACCATGAATATTCAGTGAGGAAGGTTAGTCTCCTTAAATAAATGGTGCTGAGAAAACAACAGCCATATGCAAAAGTGTGAAATGGAAACTGGACCCTTATTTTATACCATACACAAAAGCCAACTCAAGATGGATTAGACTTGTACATAAGACTTGAAAATATAGAACTCCTAGAAGACAACATAGAAATAAGCTCCTTGCATTGGTCTTGGCAATTATATTTTGGATTTGGCACCCAAAACCATAGCAACAAAAGCAAAAATAAACAAATGGGACTACATAAGCTAAAACACTTCTTCCCAGAAAAGAGTTGGAAATGCTATTAGCTGGAAATTTTTAGAAATAAAAGGTCAGCAAGTGAACTAGGAAGATTCAATTTTTCTAAAATTCTCACCATCCTTACATAGAAGCTAAGTGCATTTGTTACAGTTTTGTTTTCAAGTGATGAGACTGCATCACCTACACATCCCACATTTATAAGTTGGGGTATCTGTAACTGAAAAAATAAACAGACCACTTGGTGCTCAGCTGTCAAGATTTGGTGTATACACTGCACACTGACTTTTCTCAGGAAATAAAGTTTCTCAGCACCTGGGGATAGTGGTAACTGCAGGAGCCTGTTCTCTAAGGAAAATTATACACTCTGCAGGAGAACACAATCTTTACTCATTATCTTCCAGATGCTACATCTTCCCTCTTCATATTCTTTCCCACATAATTGTTCTACTTTTTTTCTCCATCACCTATCGCTTTTTGTCACATCCCAGAAATTCTCTTTCTGGATATTTTCTCAGGTGTGTCTTCATTTTTGAATTAGTTTATTAACTTTCTGTAGCTGCTGGCAAAGTTCCTAGAAATATGGTCTATTAATCTCTCTGAAAAACCTGTGTTGAAAAGAGGGATTTTCCTATTAGAGCAGGCTGAAGCCTCCATTGGAATGTTGCGTTTTGAATTTAGCCATTATTTACACCCCTGTGTTATGAATGTGGTAGACATGTCTTCCCTCTCCAGAATAACCAGTATGGTACTTTATTGTGAAACTAGAGGCCCAATGCACAAAATTTGTGCATTTGTCCCTAGGCCTGGCTGGTGATCAGGGCCAATTGGATCTTTCTGGCTTCTGGCCAAGGCCTTCCTTCATTCTGCACCCTCCTCCGCCACCCACCCTACCATGGTAACATACATCATAGTGAGCAATCAAATGCCCTGTCTCCCAGTTGAACTCCTGAAAGGACACTTTGCATATTAGCCTTTTATAGATAGACTAGAGGCTCAGTGCACAAATTCATGCATGGGTGGGGTCCCTTGGCCTGGCCAGCAATCGGGCCTATTGGAACTGTCTTGCCTAGATGCAATTGGGGCCCATCGGGAATGGCAGGCTCGGGGAGAGACTGTGGGAGGTTGGCTAGCCGGGGGAGGCTGGTTTTGGGAGTGCACTGGCTACTAGAGGGAAGCTCCTGTGTTGAGCATCTGCCCCCTGGTGGTCAGTGCTCATCATAGCTACTGGTCATTTGGTTGACCAGTTGCTTAGGCTTTTATATACATAGATAAGAGGCCTTATTTCATACTACCTTCTCCCATTGCATTACATTAGGGCTTGCATGGCTATATGGAGGCAAACAAACAAACAAACCAACAAACAAAAGCTAAGACTCTTGCAAGTTCTCCAACCAAGGAAGCATCAATAGATCAAGATATATTTATTCCCTTTCTAGACACTGTGATATTGTATATCTAACCTGATCTTTTTAAAGTTCCTATGTGGTATCTATCCCATGGGGTACTCATTACTTACAGATGACATGATACTGTATATAGAGAACCATAAAGATTCCACCAAAAAATTACTAAACCTGCTTAATGAATCCAGTAAAGTAGCAGGATACAAAACATATATCCAGAAATCAATTTCATTTTATACAACTATAATGAACTATCAGAAAGAGAAACTAAGAAAACAATCTTATTTACAATCGCATCAAAAATAATAAAATACCTAAGAAAAAATTCAACCAAGGATGTAAATACCTGTACTCAGATAATTATAAAACAATGAAGAAAGGAATTGAAGATGATATAGCTCTTGTCTGGTCAATGTGGGTCAGTTGGTTGGACACAACCCTGTGCACCAAAAGACTGCCAGTTTGGTTGCTGGCCAGGGCATATGCCTGGGTTGTGAGCTGGATCCTCTGTATGGGGTGTGCAGGAAGCAGGTGATGGATGGTTCACTATTGCATCAATGTTTTTCTCTCTCTTTCCCTCTTCTTTCCTCTCTCTCTCTAAAAATCAATAAAATATTTTTTAAAAGATGATGCAAATAAGTGGAAGCATATACTGTGTTCATTGATAGAAGAATTAGCATCATTAAAATTGTTCATACTACCCAAAATAATTTAGAGATTGAATGCAATTCCTATATCTTTGTTAAGTTTGTGTATGTGTATATTTATATGTGTATGTATATGTATATATATATATATTTAATGCATACATATATATGTATATATAATTAATGTTTACACATATAAATATGTTTGTTGTGTGTGTATTTCTCTGTTTTAAAAAATTTTATAAAATATTCTGGGATTTTTTTTTACTACATAAAGGTGTAACTGCTCTAAGCAGGAACTGTGGGTAGGCATCTCTCCACTAGAAACTCACCTAGAAATATATTTGGAACTATTATCTTAATAATTATGTACTCTTACCCGCCATGGTGAGCAAACTGTGGCTTGCCAGCCTCATGCAACTCATTAGCCCCTTGAGTGTGGCTCTTCCACAAAATACCATGGCCTGGGTGAGTATATTTTGAAGAAGTGGCATTAGAATAAGTTTAAGTTTAAAAAATTTGGCTCTCAAAAGATATTTCAATCGTTGTATTATTGATATTTGGCTCTATTGATTAATGAGTTTGTTGACTACTGTCTTACTGGAATATAATGGAATTAAAGCCTACATGTTTTCTTAGTTCTGATTTTATTTTCTTGACTATTAACAGTTTTCAAATAATTGGAGTCATTTATCTTAATAGTTTTATTCTAATATGAACATTGCTGATGTACCTTTAAATAGTACATTATGAAATATGTCTTTAATTTTGAAAATAGATTTTTCCCAACACAAAATTTTCTTAGAGGTTTTGAGAAAAATTTTAGATGCTTTGGCCAATTCAAAGAGATACCAATATTACCTAATTACATACGATAACAACAGAAAAGTCAACAATGTCCCTGAAAAACTTTTTTCTTAATCTTCTTCACTCAAACAATCTCTGAAGTATAAAAATTTCAGATTTAAATTAAAAGGTTGTCCATTAACTTATTTATTGATGCATTCTATTACTTCATGCATCCAAGTCAAGAATACTATGTGTATATCCAAAGGATTTTCACATTATGAGGTTAAATAGTGCTTATATAAAACCACTACCAACAACATAAAGTTAGACATTTTCCCCATCTTCTTTCTCCCTTTTCTATTTTTAAAAAAATACTTTGTAATAGATTTTTTAGTTTCTATCCTAATAATGCCACTAATAAATTATATGAATTTACAGAAATCACCTATTTTTGCTTGGTCTTAAGATCCTCAACAATAAGTTGGTGCCTCCATATTAGATAATAACAATAAAGATAAAAGTGATATTTTGAATCATTGTTATATACCAGCCACTAATCTAAATGCTTTATCTTTATAAGCATAAGAAGCAACTAATGTTATCATTCCCAAATTACAGAGGAAATAAAGGCAGAAGTTAAGTAATTTGTACATGGCTAAACAGGTGTCAAAACTAGGAATCCTAAACTTTTAAAATTAGGCACCATGCATTTCACCATTGCCCCAGAGGAGGGAAATGTCCCTTTCTATCTTAACATGTGTTCTTTCTAATTCACCACTTAATCTAATTGACACTATATCTAAGTTTATAGCACAAACAAAACATGAAACATTATTTGCCAAACCCAAATGTAAAACAGAATCTGTCCTGGTCAGCATATTGAAAAGAAAAGCCATAGAGACCACCCAGAGGTTTTTATTTCAGTGAAGGGAAATAAGATTATATTAAAATATAATAACATTTTACATTGAAAAGTTGGAGCATTATGTTAACTCTGATGGCTCCTCTAATTCTATTCATTGTTCAGTAAAATGTATTTACATGGATTTTTTATTGTGTGAATGTAGTTATTACCTCACAACAGAAGCTAGTAAGACAATAAATCACTAAAGATGTTTGAAACTCATTTTCTTGTTTACTACCTTATTAAATTTAATAAAAGCCATACCTTAATTATTTTGTTTTTCTGCTTTTCATATAGATAGCATAAGCACTTGCCCAATTAATGGCATGCCCTATTAAATGGAAATGTAAAGCACATACTCTTCAGTGAGTTTAATATAATACATTGGTACATTTCTCTGCAGTTACCTTTTTCCATACAAACTCATTAGACATTCTTAGATAAAAAGAAATGATACATTTCTTTGAAATAACTCATGATAATTTAAAAGTGGGCATCAAGACCAGTGAGTATAGAGAACTTTCGGATCTCCCCTCCTTTTTCTTTCTATTCTTCCATCCTTTATCCTGATATTGGCCTCATTTTTTACAGTACAAAATTTATCTACAAATCGAATTACTCACTTTTCTCATTTCATCAAAACACTTAAAATATATAAGAAGCTGATAGGCTGAATATACAAACTATAAAAAATTTTCTATTTAGAAGAACCAAAACCTAGTGGGCAATAACAATTATGTAAAAAAAAAAAAAAACACTTTTTAAAATTTACATTTATTGTTGAAAGTATTACCGATGTCACCTCCCCTCACCTGCCCTCCATTAACCCTTTCCTTCCCATATGCCCCTTTAGGCCTTCCTTCACCACACTATTGTCTGTGTCCATGAGTTATACACATGTGCATATAAGTTCTTTGCTTAATCTCTCCTCACACCCCACACCCACCTTTCCTCAGATTTGTCAGTGAAGAAGCATTTCAATGTAATGTCTAATAGTTTTGATGAAACTGGTAGTAATTGCTTCTCCATATTATTTAGATCTTCCTTTAAAACATTATGATAGAAGAATGGTGGTATGAGAAACCCCTTTGATCTCACCCCTTGAAGTTTCAACAGTTTGAACAACTATAACTGAACAAAGAATCTGCTGCTCAAGTATAGGTATGCCTGAGAGATCTATGCATTGAAGCATCTACCAAGTGTACCAGTTACTAATGTGGAATTTGTAAGGAAACACGATAATTTCAAGAGAAACATCAAAGTAATATCCATCACTAGCTACACATTTCCCCCTTCTTTCAGGTAATTTGTGGATGTCATCCCAATAGAACTTCTCTTGTTTAGAGGCAAACCATTCAGAGACCCAATTTTCTACTTCTTACGTTTTGAAGTGCTGCTCAGAAAGTGGGTTTGCCATCAATCCGAACAAGTGGTAATTTGAAGGTGCAAGGTCTGGTGAATACAGTGGGTGTGCTAATATTTACCAGGCTAGATCTTTTAATATGTCTTTAACTGGTTTTGAAGTGTGTGATGGTACGTTATCATGAAGCAAAATTACTTTGCCATGTCTTTTGATCCATTCTGGTTGTTTAACAATAAAAGTGTGGTTCAAATTGATTATTTGTTGTCAGTGGCAATCAGTATTAATGGTTTCACCTTGTCTTCGAAGCTCATAATACACCACACCTTCCTGATCCCACCAAACACAGAATATTGTCTTCTTTCCAAAGCCATTTGGCCTTACAGTCCATGTTGATGGTTGACTTGGATCAACCCATGATTTTGTGCATTTGGAATTCTCAGAATCAATCCACTTTTCATTGCCAGTCACAATTCGATTCAAAAAAGACTTTCTTTTATGCCATTGAAGCAACATTTTACTGATGACTTTTTGGTTTTCCATTTGTTCTTTTATTTTGTTTTTGTTGGTCTTCAAACTTTTTTTCAGTTGACCTGGACATTCTTTGTCTTTCACATGGAAATCATCACTATAAAGCATGTAAACCAGCAATCACAAATATCTTGAGATGGAGCATGTTCACTATAAGCTACCCAAAATATATGATAACTTTCAGCAGCACTTTTCTTCAAAATAAAGTAATGAATTAAAATTTCCCACAAATGCTCTTTTCTTGGCATGAAATTCTACATTTTTAAGCATAAAAATATCTATGATGTTAACACCTTCAGCAAATTTGACATATAAAGTTTTGAAGCTTGCTGTCAATACAAAAAAATAGCATATATATCAAATCACATATATATCAACATATGTGTAACTTAATCTATCGAAAAAAAACCTCATTAATGACTAGTAGAACTGGTAGAGGTGGGCAACTGGGAACAAATGGGGGAGGGGAGTGGGGCAGGGAACAAGGAGGGAGAAGGGCTGAGGTGAGCCACACAGCCCTACAGCCAGGAGCTCACAGAGGGGCTCAGCACAGAGAGGGGAAGGCTCCCTTCAGCTGTGCAGAACAGAGAGATTCAGTAGGCATTCCTGCAAAAATGAGCAGTGTGAGCTACAGCTGTGCCTGGAGACCTAGTCAAGGACACAGCACTTTAATGCTACCACAGTTGTCAGGTATTTGGCATTACAGACAGAGGAACAAAGCCGCCAAGTCCTGCTAACCAGTAGCCTCCTAGAGTTTGCCTCCCTTTGCCCTTGGGGATGAAGTTGCAAAGCACATTATTTGCATACCTGAGAGCCAATACTACAGAATCACTATTTTAACTGAACAAAGGATGTACTGTGTGACAGTCCTGGGTTGAGACACATGGGGACTCCTTAGAAATTCAAGGTTGCCATTACCAGGAGAGCAAAACAAAGAAAGTGGTTGAGTTTCCCCAGCTGCCTGCACCCCCAAGCATCACAGTTACACTGACTGCAGCCAGAGACATTGAAGATTCAACACCACATACTGGAAAATAATAGAAATACCTCTTTGTTAATTTAATATAGAAATGCCACTCATACATAGCCACCCAGACAGAGAAGAAACTCAATAAATATCATGAATAACCAAGATGGTGAGTCAGCTTAGGAAGAAAAATCTTCAGAAAGCAAGTGGGAACACAAGGAAATATGTGACATAAATGACAGAGATTTCAAGATTTCAGTGATGAAAATATTCAACAAGATGTGAGAAAATACAGACAGGGAATGTATGTAATCAGAAAATAAATCAACAATGAAAACAAGTACTTTACATAAGAAGATAGTGGAACTAAATATTCAAATGACTTAAAAAGAGAAATTACCAGCCAAAAATAACATACCCAGCAAAGTTATCCTTTAAATATGAAGAAGAAATAAAGACTTTTATAGATATACAGAAGTCATCCATTACAGAAAATACTCAAGGGGGTTATTCTACCTGAAACAAAGAACAAAACTTCACAAAACTATGAGTAAGATTACCAACAAACTTAGAGCATAAACAGGGATAATTTGTGACAACAAGAAACAAACAAACAAAAAAAGGTGGGGGGAGAGGATAAAGGTATGAATTTTCAAAGGAAGATACCAGATGCAAAGGAAGAGATCAGATGCATTCAAAAGAAAAATAAACTACTATATAAATAAAACTTTTTCATAAAACTGGTTGTAACTACAGGCAAAAAAAATACAAAACAAAACTAAGACACATGGCTTAAAAAAAGAAGAAACAAGAAAGAAGCATGGAATACCACTGAACAAATGCAACAGACTGAAACACAAAGGAAAAGATCCAATGGAGGCACAGAGCTAGCAAAAAATAAAGGATAAAAAAATGGCTATAGGAAATCCTCCTACATCAATAATTATCCTAAATATAAATGTACTGAATTCAGCAATAAAGAGGCACATAGTCGCAAAATCCATAAAACAACAACAACCACCACCACCATATGCTGCTTTCGGGAAACAAATCTAAGCTGCACAGACACAGAGTCAAAGTGAAGGGGTGGAAATGATTCTCTAAGTAAATAGCACCCACAGAAGAGCAGTGCAGCCATACTTAGATCTCACAAAATAGATTTCAAGATAACAAAAGTAACAAAAGACAATGATGGATACTTTATAATGATGAATAGGACACTACATCAAGAAGATATAACATTTCCTAATATATATACACCCAATCAGGGAGCACTGGAATATATAAAACAACTACTAACATGACTGAAAGGAGAAACTGACAAAAACACAATTACAGCTGGGGACCTTAACACTCCATTGACAGCTCTAGATAGATCATCCAACCAGAAAAGCAATAAAGAATTATTGACTTTAAACGACACATTAGACAAAATGGACATAATTTTTGGAGTAAGCTATGCGATAAATGTTTAAAATCTTGGTTTTCTAGATATATATCTTGTCTGTAATCATCCATTTCTCTCAAGTCAGAGTTTATGAGTTAATTATATTAAAGAGTTTATTGGATTGAATATTTCTCTATCATATATAAAATGTACAATATTTTTTTAAAAATTAAACACAAGACACAAAAGTCTTCAGTATAGTACAATTCTGGAAGACAAAAAAGTAAGTAAATTGGAAAGTTATATCTCTCCCGGCAAACATAACTCAGCCTCCGAGCACAGATGGAACATTTTGGCAGTGCATATGCACTATAGCATGGATGTCTTTTTATATATACTATATGTAGCCTTCCAGAGAGATATTTTCTCTCTGGGAACCATGAACAAACATTTTCTGAACTATGTGTATTAATAATCAAAGTCTTAAAATCATAGTAATGTAATGTGAAATGCTTCCTTTTTCTTGCTCTATTCTCAAAGTACATGAAGAAATAGTGGTGTGGATTCTCAGAGAAATAAATGTATGCAATAATTTTCAATAAGTGTAGATTCATAAAATTACATTTTATAACTGCCAAAAGAATATAGGTTCAGTTAGGGGCCCAGTAACTTATTGTTTTAATACAATGGTAGTAAAACTACATTCTTTATGACAATAGTACCTTGTTCTCTAATATTTTTAGTCCAAATTGCAAGAGTAATTATAATCCTTACTTTCCAGCTAAAAGTGGCAAAATTTGATCTACACAAATATCCATCTCCAAATTTGTCTACTATTTTTTTAATCTTCATGATATGAAATAGAGTATTTATCAGACTCAAGGAGGACAAGAGAGATAATTTTCTTGAGAATTCTATTTCTTGAAAACCAGATTGATTTTCTACAATGCGATACACTGCAAATATATAACCTGGATAGTGTTGGAGTGCTTCATTCTCCTGAAGTGAAAGCTATCATCTTCTTGGCTGGCCAGGATAATAATAGCCTCACCCAGCAAATTAAAAAAGTGACATGGTACTAACTATAATACCCTATCTTATTTGGTCACAAATTTAGGGCTAGAGGCATTGCTGCCATTGTGTTCTGGCAACTGTTTTAACAACCAGCTCTCGTTGGGAAATTTTTAAATTCCTGATTTGTAGCACTTGTCAATTTTCATAGTCTAAATATTCTCACCATTGTTGATTTCAAGCTACCAAACCAAAGTGAAAGAATGCAAAATTTAGAAATATTTAGCAATCAGCTCTTGTGACCAAGTACATGCTGGGTCTAGTATGTTATTACATTGCCATCCTTTAAGATGGCATGCAACAGTTTGTTTTCAATAACAAATTTTAAGTCAACCTGATGCCCATAGAATATCTACTGATAGTAAGACAATATTTATTTTGATTCAGTATTAATATTAATCAATATTAATGAATCTTCAGTTTCTCCATTTCACATAAATGGATTTTTAAATAACTAAGAAAATGTACATTTTATGTCTGTTTAGACTTTCAAATAGACTTTTTACCTGTATTTTACATGAGTAAAACTTTTAATAAAAATAAATAATGAATTCCCCTATAATCACTACAAATTATGGACTTTCTTTATGAGTGTAGGCTTACCTTTTGAGAGCAGGATCCAGATATGATTCATCTTTGTAATCTAGTTAGTATTTAACATGTTTTTAAAATAATTCAACCAATTTATTAAATTTTGAATAAATTAATAAAGAAAGGAATTGTTAAAATTGATTGTGTTCTTTGGCATTCTAACAAACAAAGATATGATAAGAAATAAGAGTATATTACTTGTATAATAAATCTGAAATAAATGATTTTTTGTTATATTATTTTGACATACAAAAACAAACTTAATCTCTGATTTTCTGCTTGTTTTAAACTAAAGGATAACTTGAAGTCTGTAGACACCACACTGGTAAAGACATTTGTAAATAAAATTTGGACAGGCTAAGTTCTTATTGATTTAATAATTACAGCGTTGTTGCAGTAGGTGGAATTGAAGGTCTCTGTACTAATGCTGTTTGATGAAGAACAATGGCAAAATAGACATAAATATTGTTATATAGTAGTATATATTTCAGCCCTTCATGTATAAGTATTCTATTAAAAACTCGGTGAGCTATGCACATAATTACACATCCCTGCTGTCACAATGAATCACCTTTATGAACACTCTGATGCACCTTGACATGGAGAGCTCAAGCTGGCTGACTTGCCTCTAAATAAGAATCTGCTGACTAATTCACATAAACTGCTCTTGCATTTCTAATAGGTTCAGAGATACTCCTTTTTAACAAAGAGACTCTGAAAATAAGACATACCCTTATTTCAGACATTTATTTGCAATAGAGGGATTCTGAAAATGTCAGAGGGATTTTTTTTAAATTTTCACAGTGGCTATCATTTACTTCTATGGGGAGGAGCCCAGGAATGGGGTGGGTAGAAATGCTAAAGATCATTGAATACACAGCATATTCCTGATCAGTAAGTAATTGCCCTGCCCCAAATGTAGATAATGTCTGTGGTAGCCAACCTCTAAGATGGCTTCCAGAGGTCCCCACCTCATGGGATGCACACACGTATATATTCCCATCCACATTATACCAAGAAAATACTGTATAAGAGATGGTATGCCACTTCTAAGATAAGGTTATAAAAAAGTCTTCTGTCTTAGTTGCACATTATTTTTCTGTCTCTCTCTCAGATAACTCATTCTTGAGAAAGTCAACTGTCCTGTTATGATGTGCTATATTATTTGGTAAGTGTTTAGTGCGATGATAAAAAAAGAGAAAAATTAGCATAGCCTGTATTGCTTCAGAAGATTCCACAAAGCATGGGTTTTTACCTGAGTATCTCAGGATGTCCAAGTTAGTCTATATATCTGGGTCTAACACAGACAAAAAATAAAAATTAAAAAAACACACATGAAAATACAGGAATTCTAAAAATTGCATAATGCATTTTAAAAACAAAGTTTTCTGCCAAGACCGGTTTGGCTCAGTGGTAGAGTGTTGGACTGCGGATTGAAGGGTCCCGGGTTCTATTGCGGTAGAGGGCATGTACCTTGTATGCGGGCACATCCCCAGTAGGGGGCCTGCAAGAGGCGGCTGAACGATGTTTCTCTCTCATCGATGTTTCTGTCTTTCTATCCCTCTCCCTTCTGCTCTGTAAAAAAATCAATAAAATATATTTAAAAAAATAAATAAATAAATAAAAACAAAGTTTTTCTGATGAACTAGAATAGTTGTTCTCAATTCTCAATGTGCATTACAATTCCTAGGGAATTGTTTAAAAGAAACTTATAAGTCCTATTTGTAACCAACTAAGTCAGATTCCTGAGGATGGGACCTGAGTGTAGTTATTGTTTAAAGAGTTCTAGGTGATTTGAATGTGAACCTGGCATTGAGAATCACTGATTAGAATACAGTATAAATTGGATGCCATGTAGAAATCAATGTGGAAAGCTATATAAATTACTGGTATTCTTCCGAGATCAGATGAGATCGGGCGTGTTCAGGGTGGTATGGCTGTAGACAGGATTTGTGTTTTTACATCCCTGACAAAGTTTATATAAAGTTATTAAAAAAATTGGCAGCTAGTTTGAGATTGAATTAACATGGCCTAGAGCATGTCATCTCTTATGGACACCAGTCCTTAGGCTAGGCCCTCCTTAACCTCCCGTGACACCACAATACCCTTACATGATATTATTCTACAATGTCATTATAATATTTGATATTTGACAACAGCATATTATACAATTATCCCAAGTAAACTTACAAACTAATTCTTTGAATGTTGGGCAGCAACTTAAAAAAAGGATAGGAAAGGAATTAATCACTTTCAGAAGGGATTAAGGCACTGGGAAGGCATCTGAGCATTCTATATTGGCCCCTCTGGCCCTTTTGCCAAGAGGGACCCTCTTCTTATTATCCAAATACACACAGCTGATGCTTGAAGCCTCTGGGCAGCTGGCACCATGGATCTGTCTCTTGACCAATGGCGTGAGCTGGGCCCTCTCTGGAGAAGAAACCTGGGTCACCCGAGATATGTGATCAGTACCGGGACCCCGCCAGCAGGCGAGGGGGCCCAAAGGCAGGTGCTGGACGTGGAGGCCACAGGGGAATAGCCTACAAAGGAGACAGGACTGAACCTCACATCACCCTGTTTGGCCCCGGAGGATGGCTGGTTAGCCAGAGACGGGTAAGATTCCTCAGGGAAGGAACAACCTAAGACAGGCACAGTCACAGAAGGGCCAACAGAAGAGAACTAAAAGATCAACAGAGGTGGGGCACAGAATTCTCACCCCTCCTGAGGGAGGTCTCCTACCCCCACGGCTGCTACGCCTCCCATGAACAACTCATACCAGGACCCAGGTGGTAGACAGAGACTCGGCCAGCAATAGCTGCCCTATATCTAAATTTAGTTTATTACCAGGAATGCTGAGGACCTACTCAAAAATGCAAATATTCCTTTCCACAAGTATTTACTGGGTAAACTAAGATTTCTGCTTGAGTATTAAAATTGACAGTAAAATAGTAATCAAGTTTTCAGATTAATTTAAATTGGCCAAGTGAAATAAGTGAATACTCAAGAAAATCTAAGTGTACTGGACAAAAAGCTTTTCCTAAAACATTAACTAAAATATCTATTAGTAGTTCATCTCACTGCAAAATTGCCTAACATCCAAAGAACCTAAAGCAGTAATATTTGTGTGCAAAAATTAAAATTTAAAATTACCAAGACTGCAAGATAAAATTTCCAAAAGCCCCTATTAACCAAAAAAGGGGTGGGGGACAGTGGGGTAATATCATGTAAGGAAAAATATCCTAAAAGTAAAATACATGTAGAAAATTCTTACTACAGAAAAGAAAATTCCATTTGTAAAACCAACTGCAGGACACCCATGAAAAAACACACATGGTGTCAAAATAAGCCAAAGCAAAATCATTTAGGCAAAAATAAAAAGAATCCCAAGTCTATTTTGCAGAGAGGACCCCTTTGTTAACTTTTGGTAGAGAATGTGTTTGTGTGTTTTCAGAGAACAACTCCAAGATCATGTGGGTTCCTGCGACAGTGAGCAACTGCCGGGTCTGTTCCAGCCACGAGGACGGTCCAGAGATGGGAGACGCTGACCACACCTTGCCATGCTAGCAGTCAGCAGCTGTGCATGGCTGCAGGCGGCCCAGGACCATACCAGAGAGGATGGATCTTGCATTGCCACGATGTGTCCACCATCTGGATACCATTGCTGACATGTACACATGAAGAACTATTTGACATTGAAACTGGGACTCAGAACAGTTGGACATTGAAACTGACACTCAAACTTTTTTTTTTTTTTTTGCTCTTATATGTTTGTTTTCAGTATGCAGAGGCAAGATATTTTTGAAGAAAAGAAACAGGGGGAAGTGATTGATATAGAGGCAGGGTGGCCTCGAACAGGCTGTCAAGTTACAGGGGGAAGGTTGGAGTGGATGGGAGGCAGATGCAGGGGAAGATCAACCGAAGGACTTGTATGCATACGTATGAGCATAACCAATGAATGAAAGACACTGGGGCGGGGAGGGGGGCAGGTGGGGACATGTGCTGGGGGGTAAGGGAAGCTTGAGGGAGGATATTGGGGGGGTGGAAGGAAAACATATGTACTACTATTAAATATAAGTTATGTTGTAAATAAAAATAAATAAATAAATAAATTACTGGTATTCATCATTCTAATCAATTTCTAGTACTAAAATTTTAATTCAACTGCAAAATATTTTAATACAATTGGTAAGCATCAGTTACCAAAAATTTCAACTTTTCTCATTACTTCAGGGTAATATTTTCTTAAAATGGATTCTATTGGCATACACAGTGTGGGGCAAAAGTAGGTTTATAGTTGTCCATATGCAAAACAGAGTTTACTATATATAGTATTACTATTAATTAATTATTTATTATTTTCCATCAAATTACAGTAAACTTATTTTTCTCCCTATCTATTTAGTTCCTTAATTTATTTTTCAGAGTCTGAGATCCCTGGAGATTTGTTTTCTATTTTAGTGCTTTTATTTTAGTTATAATTACAAAAAATATATATACATTTTTAACATCTGGACAATAATGGTATAAATAAACATTACATGATTATCTGGACTTAGAATCTTATAGAAACCATGCAGAACTATTTCCATTATTAAGGGCTAATATGAAAGGAAAAGAGGCAGGCAGAGTAAGACTAATTAATGGCCAAGTGGTGGCACAGCTCAGCACATCATCAAAGCACATATAGGTTTTATGTGATTCAAGAGATGACAGGTGGAAAATTGAGACATCACATAGTCAAACATGGAAAGGGATGTAGAACCCAAAAGAACTGGTGCTACTAGAAGTCACCTGCATGTTCACATTGTGAGCAACGACTATCACAAGTGAGTGCCACTTCAGTCATGGTAACTTGAACTCCATTTTTTAATTTTTAATTTTTCTTGACATATATTCTTAGTTGCTCTGTTTTTATGGAATTTAAATGCTATGGCACACAGCATGCCTAATTTTGTGTAATACTGTAGTTTAAAAACAAATACATCAACAATCACTTGTCAGGAAAGAAATTCATTTAAATATATATAACAGGTTTTTAAATTTTTAAATATGTACAACAGGCTTTTAAAACATCACTTTAGAGATAGGCAAGTACAATGGAAGTAATACATAAGATTATACTGAAGACTCAGTAGTACTCAAGCTCCACCATTTATTAGTTTTGTGAATTTTATAACACACTTTCAATGAGTATTTGGTCTACAATATGAGATTAAGAATATATTTCCAGCTGGATTATTATACCTAGGATTTTGTGGATATTAAATGATACCACTTACATTAAAGAGGCCAGAAATTAGTAGATGTTTGATAAACATTAATGGCTTCCTGACAATAAAAATGATTTGGGGGGGGGGGGGCCAAATCTTATAATTCCTACAAGACTATTTGTAACCCCTCTCTCCCTTTCTCTTTTTCCCCTTCCCTCCCTGAGTGTGTTTAACATGGTAGCAAAATGGCATGCTTGGAAAGCTCCCAAAGCCTTAAAGCACTTACCTTCCATAATCTACAGCCAATGAATCCCTGGACAATACCAGCAAGAAAAAGTGAGAGGTGGTGATTGATTGGGGAATACTCACACAAGAGGGGCCTGTGCCTGGGCCAACACCTGCACGTGGCTCTGGTCTTAATAACTTTCCATTACACACACTTCCTTTGACACCAGTGAAACAAGGTTTGATTTATTTTTGATGGATCTTCTCCACATGGAAATCCTATGCTTTCAAAGCTGTTGCTGCAGCAACACCTAAAGTGATTTTTATCACTGCCATAAAAACATTAAATGATTTCGGGTGCCAGAGACCCTTTTCAGGTTCTGTTGTTTGATAAGTGAAGTCAGTCGTTAAAAAAATGTTTTTCTGCTTCTTTAACTTTTGACATGCCCCTAGGAAATCTATATTCTGTGCCGAACAGGATGTCTGATGCTTTATAAATGTGGGGAAACATGGACAGATTGAGATTCACGAAGTATTTGTGATATTCTACATAGCATAAAAAGGACATTTAAGCAAAATTATACGAGGTGCCTATTGTTTGCGGTTACCGGTTTGGGTGTTGTTTGGTTTAGTTGGCTTTCAGGTGGCAGAGTCTGTTGGAAAGGCGGGTGTGAGAGGATCACATGTGATCCCTTTTCTTAGTGCTAACTTGGAGAACTAAAGGCTGGTGAAAAAGGGTAGGGATTAAGATGTACAAATTGTCAGTTATAAAAAAAAAAAGTCACAGGGCTGTAAAGTACAGCATAGGGAATATAGTCCATAATAGTGTATTAAGTATATATGGTGCCAGACAGGTACTACACTTGTCAGATTGATACATTGTCAGATGTATACATGTCTAACCACTATGTTGTACAACTGAAACTAATATAATCGTGTATGTCAACTGTAATAGAAAATATAAAACAAAATTTAAATAGACTAATTTTTAAAGTATATATCTCGCTCATCAGACAATTACAACTAAGTCAACTAGGCAAAGGAGTTTCCATTTGATCTAATTTTAATGTGCTCTAGCTCTGATTGTTCAGTGTCCTACTGTGATAGAATAGTGTCTCTCTAAAGCAGGTCAACTTCTAAGAGTGATAATAGAAATCGATGCTAAAGGTGTATAGTTAGAGAAAGTTGACTATTTAAGGACAAAAAATACTTGCAGGAGTCAGTTGTGATCTCATTGCAGGCTCAGATTTAAGGCATTAAGACTTAATATTTAAAGGATATATCTAGAATGGAATGAAAAATCATCTTTATATTAGCAGCAACTATCTCAGAAGATGAAATAGCTATTCTCCTTCAACACATAAATGCTACTCGGAAGAAATAATTACAATTATTTCTTATTTCAATAATTTTAAAATGAACATAATGTGAGGTAACTGAAAATTTTATTATAGTCCATGAATATTCCTTCATCTGCCTGTTTTCTGAGTATATGTGATATTTTGGTTCTATTTTAGAGTAATTTCTTAGGAATTTGTGTGGAAGTAGAGTGTTGTTAAGTGTCGTGTGTGTGTGAGATAAAATACCAGGGTATTTGATCAGTCATATATGAGAGCATAATAAGAGGATAATGGAGGACAGAATATTGAAATAGGGACTGTCCTAGGAAATATAAACTATAACTAGAGGTTTGCTATCTTAATATAGGAGGGCATATTTTAATGTGTGTATATGTAGCTTCTAAGAGTTTTAAATTTGACTGTAAATGTTTTCCATTTCTATATGCAATAAAGTCACAGTCCTTCCCATCTTCCATTTTGCTGTACTCCTTTCCCCTGATTAGAGTAAAAATTAAAAAAAATATACCTAACTTCTGTTGTCTAATTGATTTCTTTTTCAAGGAACTTTTGACCAAATGGCAAAAGTAAGCAAAAAAAAAATATTAGGTAAAATACAGCATAGCAAATATAATCAACAATATTTAATAACTATTCATCATGCCAGTTGGGAGTTTGATCAATCACTATGATGGCACAGACCAACATGTGGCGGCACGAAGATGGCAGGCAAACAGTGCTGAAGCAGGGCCCTGATGGATAGGGAAGGAGGAGAAGGGGAGGTAGGGAACCCGACCTCCAGATCTCAGGCCAGGCCTGGGGAACCTATCTGTGCATGATTCTGTGCACAAGGCCTCTAGTACAAAATAATATTAAATGTAAATTGTCATTGAAGAAAAAATTTAAAAGAAAAAAATGTTAAAAATAGGGAGGAAAAAAGACTTCAAAAAACCAAATAGGTCAAATCATAGAGAGAGTGCTTTATTTTCCACACAAAAAAATCATGAACTTTTTAAAAACTTCTAGTACTATTAAAATACTTATATGAGAATTCTAAAGATATATATTTTTACCATCAATGGACACAAACCTATGACATACCAAGCGAGAGCTTACTAAATTTCCAATGAATATCTAAGGAAGAATGGTTGGATTCTACAGAGGAAGTGTTTAAGAGATGTCTATTAATTCACGCTGCCTAATTGACACTTTCACCTAATATACCCTATGCTTTCACTGACCACTGCAGTGAAAAACGTTCTATATTATATCAGAGTTCCTTTCTGAAGTAGTCATAGAATTTTTTATCTCAATAATACTTATAGAATACAGTGATTTTGGTAGTAAATTATAGAAATGAATAAAAAATGGGGATTTACATGTGTGTGAATATGACCAAGCAGTAATATGGGCATGAAAAAACCTGAGCCTGAAAAAACCTGAGTCAGGTATAATATGGGAGTTATAATTTTTTATTCACCTCATTTGATATTATAGATGTTTGCAATATGTAGGGAATGCAAAAAATATGAGAATTTAAATAATTAAAAACAGTAAAAAGCAAACTAAATGTTACAATATAGTTAATCAGTAAGATGTAAAATTAATATAATATTTTCTCAGATTGCAAAGTGAAGGCACAAAAAGAAAAATGAGGCTAAAGTAGGTTACTTTAATTGTAAAATAAAAATCCGTTTTTAAAGTGACCATAATAACCAGAACAAAAAACAAATTAGAACTCTATTAAAATAAAACTCCATAGTTAAAGATTATAATGAACCAAAATAAAGCAGAAAAAATAATTAAAAGAAACATAATTAATTGACATTTTAAAGTCTCAGAGATAAAGATTAATCTCATAGGGATTCAAATTTTTTAAAAAGCTAAATAAAATCAGATGAAGAAGTACAAAAAAAATAGGTTGAGATTAGTGTTCAAGAACATTAAGTAGTGATGTCTACAAAATTTTGAGGAAAATTATTGCCAAGAACAATTCCATACCAACTCTCTATCTATCATTATTCTTTCTTGGTCATAATGAAGAAAGAAAATACATGCATCAATACATACTTAAACAAATTGATGAAGATACTGTGAAGCAAAAACTAAGATATATAGGTATCACATACATTTTCCTGAAAAACAAAACCCAAACATACAACCTGTGATAGTTATGCATTTCTATGTTGTAAATTAATGGATTAAAAGGGCTCCGCTGTGTAGTCACCACTCATATGGTTGTAATCAAGCTTCAGCAGTACTGTAGTAATCTGAAGGAATGTCTCAGCTAGATGGCCACAATGGTTCACTGACATGGTTGGCGTTTTATGATTCCTGTCAGCTCTGGGCTCACCTGACTATCAATCATAGAAGCTACACATACCTTCATCATGTGTCTTGACTTATAACAACTTGGTATCTCAGTTTAAAATGAGAGTATCACAGGACAAGGTATCAGAGAATGAATCTTCTAACAGATTAAGGCAGGAGCAATAAGACTTTTTCTGAAGTAGTATTGGAAGTCACCCATCATTAACTCTACCACTTTCTGAGAAGTCAAGAAAGTCATTAAGGCCATCTCAGGTTCAAAGAAAAACACATTAAATCCTATTTATCCATCTGTGAAATACCAAATAACTTCTCAATTATTCTCTCTGATTGTTGATGTTTCTCTCTCTCCCTCTCCCTTTCTCTCTGAAATCAATGAAAAAAAAATTGTTTTAATGAAATACTGAATAATTTAAAGTCATTTTAGTCCATGCACAGTATTGAGAAATGACTGAAACCACTATCACACATAAATTAAAACAAAGCAACTATAATCACAAAATTTGGGGAATCTAAGAGGAAATTAAGACAATAATCATACACTATTTAGGGAAGAGCAACTATGTCAACAATACATCTCAAAACTTGAAGAAGTTGTTAAAGTAACATTTTAAAAAATAGATAAATAGCTTTAATTTACTTCATTAAAAAAAAGAAAAAGAAATGAATTAAACAAACAAGTGGAACTACACAAACCAAAATGTTTCTATACAACAAAGGGAACAACAAATGAAAAAGCAATCTATAAAATAGGAGAAAATAATTTAAATTATATATATATATATATATATATATATATATCCTATCTAATAAAAGAGTAACATGCAAATTGACCATATCTCTGCTATGCTACCAGCCAACCAGGAGCAGGGGTGTGGCCAGTGAACAGGGGGCATTGCCAGCAGACAGGGGGCATGGATGGGGGCATGGCCAATGGCCAGGGGGCATGACCAATGGCCAGGGGGTGTGGCCAGTGGGCATGACCAGCAGACAGGGAGCACGGGCAGCAGACAGGGAGCATGGCCAGCAGACAGGAAGTGAGGCCGCCGAAGCATGTGAGGCTGGTGGGGGTGTGGCTGCAGTGCCACGGAAGCAAGCACCACACTGTAAGCTCTGCCTGCACGGTACTTAAGGGCCGGCGAGATCCCTCCTTACGGTTACGGTGACTGAGTTGCATCCTTTTGCGGTGACCTCTGGACGGTTAAGGGAATTTGATGCCATGGGATCCCCTCACGAGGCTCGCATGTTGGTTGCTCTGACAGTTAGGCTGTGACTGAGCTGTGGGGTTTATCTGTTGCATGGGACATGCAAATAAGTGCCCGGGCACCTTGGGTAATGGGTACCAGGCACAAGGAGGGGCTGTGAGTCATCAGGGTCACTGGCTCTGAATCCAAGTGGCAGTATGGGTCCATGCCCCGAGCCCAGCGCCAACTACAAGGAGCTGGCTGCTGCCCTCTGGAGCTTGTGGATACCCTGGTGGCCGCCGCTGTGTGAGGCCCAGGGGTCTCTGCAACCCCCCCATCCCAGCGCCCACGATGAGGCTGGCTGCTGGCATCCGGGGGCTTTGGGAGACAAGGATGTTCCCACCCTGCCCCCAACTGCTTGCACCTACTCTGGCCCCAAGCAGCGATTCGGGCCCATGCCCCAGCCTAGCACCCAAAATGGGGATGTGGGGGCTGGCTGCCAGTCTCTAGGGTGTGCGGAGACCCCAGTGGCCACCACCAGGGGCAGGAAGTTTACAGTCCTCTTGGTTCATGCATAACTGAACCATAAGAAGACATTGAGTGCAGGGAGCACAGGAATGCTGGGAAATGCAGTTCTGGTGGCAGATGCAGGGAGCATGGCCAGCAGGACGGGAGGCTAGGCCAGTGAGGTCTGGAGGAGCATGGCCATGGTACAGCATGTGATCCCCAGGCTGGGGCCCCAAGGAGGGGCAGGACAGCTGTGGGAGGCCCGCCTGGGCCTGCGGGGCAAACTGTCTGCGAGGTGTTCTGTCAGAGAGGCGCCCGCCTGCTGGGTTGGTGCGGGACCCCCATTCTGGATGTATTTCTCTGCTCCTTCAGTCTCCACAACCTCACGCCATTGTCAGTGGCAGTATGTGTGAGCCCAGTAAAGTTGCCCTTTCCCCAAACATCATGCACACTCCGTGGCTCCCCGCCTTCTTGGGCCAGGATTGGAGCCAGGAGCCTTCCAACCACAGCGCCCACCAGCTAGACGCTCTGGCTTCTGGAGATGCTGAGGAAGGTATGCCCTCAGTGGGACTGCAGCATCTCCAGTTTCTCAGCTCACGCCCTCTCCCCAGGAGTCTGGGAAGAACATATTTGACAAAGTTCTTTAAGCCATGGCAGTCAGAGTAGTGGGACTCGGCCAGGCAGGCACATAGATGGATGGGGGGCCTTTCCAACCCTGGGATTAGGCAGCATGTCCTGTGGTCCTGGGTGCCTGCGGCTGCCTGTGGCTGAGGCCTGCCTGAGTGAAGCTGGCTGAGGTCCTGGGTGCCTATAGCTGGCCAGAGGGAGGGAAGCCTGGGTCTCAGGTGTGGGGAAAGGCAGAGGCAGTTAGGAGCAATCAGCCCAGCAAGGGAGCACTTAGGGGTGATTGGGCAGGCAGACAGAGGTGGTTAGGGGTGATCAGACAGGCAGACAGAGGTGATCACGCAGGCAGAGGTGGTTAGGGGGGATCATGCAGGCAGGCCATGAGCAGTTAGGAGCCAGTGTTCCTAGATTACGAGAGAGATGTCCTACTGCCAACAGTCAGATATCTCTGACTGCCAACTGTCACATATCCCCAAAGGGGTTCCTGATTGGAGAGGGTGCAGGCTGGGCTGAGGGAACCCCCGTCTGTGGATGAATTTCATGCATCGGGCCACTGGTATATATAATAAAGGGCTAATATCCAAGATGTAAAGAAACAACAGAGGAGCAAAAACAAACAAAAAAATACAAAATACAAAATAACCTAATTACAAATGTCCAGTAGGTACATTGAATGATACTTAACCTCAATAATCATCAAGGAATTGCAAATAAAAACCACAAGGAGATATCATCTTGCACCTGTGAGAATAGCTATCATCAAAAAGTTAAAATGTACCTAGATTTTGCAAGGATGAGCAGAGAAGGGAACCCCATACACTACTGCTGTAAATGCTATTATGTAAAACAACATAGAGGTCCATCAAAAATTTAAAAATAGAATCACCATATAATCCAGCTATCCCACTTCAGGGTATATATCTAAAAAAATAAAGTCACTATCTCAAAGAGATTGCTGCCTCTCATGTTCACTGCAGCACTATTCACAGTAGTCAAAATATGGAAACAAGAATCCATCAGCAGATGAATAGATAAAGAAGATGCTATATGCATTGCGCATGCATGAACACACAATGGAATATTATTCAGCCAGGACAAAGAAAGAAATTCTGCCATTTGTAATAACACAGATGAACCTGGAGCCCATTAGGCTGAGAGACATAGCCACATACAAAAAAGCATCCTATCTAATAAAGGAGTAATACAGAGATTGACCATCACTCCAACACACAAGAGGGCTGTCCCCATGCGGTCAAAAATCCTGCCCCCATGTGGACACAAGATGGCCACCACAAGATGGCCAGCAGAAGAGGACAATGGGAGGTTCTAGGCCTGCAAGGGAGGGAAGTTGTGGGTGATCAGGCCAGAAGGGGAAGGCAGTTGGGAGGGACCAATTTGCAAGAAGGACAGTTGGGGGCTATCAAGCCTGCAGGGGAGGTCAGTTAGGGTTGACCAGGCCAGCAGAAGAGGGAAGCTGGGGGCAAACAGGCTGGCAGGGAACAGTTAGACATCAATTAGGCTGGCAGGGGAGTGATTAGGGGGTGATCAGGCTGGCAGGCAGAAGCGGTTAGGGGCAATCAGGGAGGCAGGCAGGTGAGCAGTTTGGAGCCAGCAGTCTGGCTTGTGAGAAGGATATCTGACTGCCCGTTTAGGCCCGATACTACTGGGATCTGGACTAAACGGGCAGTCAGACATCCCTTGAAGGGTTCCAGATTTGAGATGGTGCAGGTGGGCCTGAGGGACATCCCCCAAATACTTCAACTGCCTGTGCCTTAATCTTGAATTTTCCAGCCTTCAGAACTGTGAGAAATAAATATTCGATGTTTAAGACAAACAAACAAAACGACAACAAAAAAACTCCAATTCTTTATAACAGAGAGCAAAATAGTGATTACCAGGGACTAAAAGGGGTGGAGGGTAGAGGGGAACTATTAGTCAAAGGGCGCAAACTTTTAGTCATCCCATCTAATAAAAGAGTAATATGCAAATTTGACCGTACCTTCACCACACCCACCAGCCAATCAGGAGCAGGTTATGCAAATAAACTCCAATCAAGATGGCTGCCACCACTGAGAGAAGGAGGAAGGCTTGGGTTTCCCCAGCAACAGAGGAAGCCAAATTTCTGCCTGTGGTTGTGGGCCTAGTCTTCCATTCAATGTTATAATGTTTCAATTATAAAAGTTACAAAAATGGTAGAAACCACTGAGCTGGAGAGAACAGAGGCTTGGGTTTCCATGGCAATGGAAGAAGCCAAGCTTTCAGGCTGCCTTTATTGGCCTAGGACTCCACTCTAGAATACAAAGTTTCAAACAGGAATGGCTGCCACCCTGGAGCGAGCAGAAGGTTTGGCTCCGTTCCAGGCTAAAAAGTTTCAACTGTAGACATAGATTAATCCCAGATACCAGGGCCTCTGCTTGGGTCACTGGGGGTGTGGCCGGCCTGCAAACCTCCACAGGCCCCTCATCCAGGCCGCCCCTTACCCCAAGAGAGCTCCCACCCTGATCTGGGACACACTTCAGGTTAAACCAGCTGGCCCCCACCCATGCACTAGGCCTCTATTCTATCTAATAAAAGAGTAATTTGCAGATTAACCATCACTCCAACACAAAAGATGGCTATCCCCATGTGGACACAAGATAGCCACCACAAGATGGCCAGCAGGGGAGAGGTCATTGGGAGATTCCAGACCTGCAAGGGAGGGCAGTTGGGGGCGATCAAGCCAGCAGGGCAGTTGGGGTGACCAGGCTGGCAGAGGAGGGAAGTTGGGGGCAAACAGGCTGTCAGGGGAGCAGTTAGACATCAATTAGGCTGGCAGGGGAGTGGTTAGGGGGTGATCAGGCTGGCAGGCAGAAGCAGTTAGGGGCAATCAGGAAGGCAGGCAGGTGAGCAGTTTGAAGCCAGCAGTCCTGGATTGTGAGAAGAATGTCCAACTTCCCGTTTAGCTCTGATCGTGATAGGATAGGGCCTGATAGGATCGGGCCTAAATAGGCAGTTGGACATCCCTTGAAGTGTCCCAGATTGGAGTTGGTGCAGGCTGGGCTGAGGGACATCCCCCGCCCTGTGCATGAATTTTGTGTACCAGGCCTCTAGTCTCTAATAATAAAAGTGTAATATGCAAATTGACCAAATGGCTGAACAGCGGAACAACTGTCAGGACAAAGCTGGAGCTGTGTGGACCGAGCCCCTTGGATGAATTTTGTGAATTGAGCCTCTAGTAAGATGAATAAATTTCAAACACCTAGTAATATACAACATAGTGAAATAATGTATTTGTACTGAACATTTGCTAAGAGAATAGATATCAAGTGTTCTAGCAAAGAAATTGTAACTATGTGATGTAATGAATGTTAATTATCATTTTGTGGTAATTATTTCATGATATAAACATATATCAAAACATCAAGTTGAACAAAGTAAATATATGAAATGTTTATTTGTCAATCATACCTCAATAACACTAGGGAAAACAAGGAGAGAAAAGATATAGAAAAGTTTCCTTCAAAATAAAAGTCAAATCCAGACAAGAAAAATTAGTCCTGCAAAACACCTGTAGAATTGAATAGTTTCCCAATCTCTCTATTTCTTTAAAACATTAATTTCTATGCCATATAGATTGTTCCTGAGAAAGAATAATACAAAAGTCTCCAATATTGCTTTATGAATATCATAGCTAACCAGTCCTGATAGAACTGATAGACAAAGTATTGCTTATAATTAGATATATATATTACATATGTATGTTTGTAAATATTTTCAGGAAAATAGACATCAGCACAAAGTATTAGTCATCCTTGGTAGAAGACACATAAATTTGGATTAAACAACATAAATAGGTTTTTCTCTACAATTTATCTACTCCTGAATTTTAGTCTATGGGGTAAATCAATGATGCCCTTAATTATTAAATAAAAATATATTTTCATGTAGTTATAATTACAATGCATTAGCAATAAAATGGAGATAATTAAGATATCCTGCAGGGTAATTTCCACATTTTGTACAATGGTTTTATTTTAATTAGAAACATTAGAAATAATTAGGTAAATTATATATTAGAAAATATGTAATTTTTTTCTATTAAAAACATTAAAATATTTTCAGTTTCAGTTATAATTACTTTATACTCAAAGGAAAATAATGTTAGTAGGTAGAAAATGGAAATTATAATAAATTTATAATACATTTATTGAAAAGTTGTTTTGGTATTCCTGGAATAAAATAATATAATACATTAATATTTCCAAAAGTAAGGCAGCTGACTCACTGCAGACTATTTTAAGTATCTGGAGCAAAAAATAAACTAATATAGAGAATATTTGTCCAAAAAGTATAGATCTTTCTTCACTCTGCTCTAGCTTATAGATATTTGTGAACATATTTCATCGTACTTTCTGAGAAAACAAGCAACCTTTTCTATTCCTCAGTATGCCTCTCCTAGCAATATCCAGCACAGTGACTGGCATTTAGCAAGGGCTTATTGAATATGTGACAAATAAGTAATTATTGACTACATTGAGTCTTTTGTCAGGATCTTGAATTTTCTTTTTTTTAAATTTTGTATTTCCATTTTCTAAGGTCTTTAGGTAACATAGTAAATCCACTGCAATAAAAAGATTAGAATTTGTGGAGATGAGAGCCTGTCACCAATATAGCTATATCATACAGCACCATACATATGTGTTATACTTATACTAGAGGCCCAATGCACAGAATTCATGCAAGAGTAGGCCTTCCTCCCCCCTGGCTGCTGGCACTGGCTTCCTTCTGGCATCCAGGACCCAAACTTCCCACACAGCCCTCATTCTGACCTTACAGTCATCCAGTCTAATTAGCATATTATGATTTTACTAGAGGCCCAATGCACAAAATTTGTGCACGGGGGGAGGAGGAGGTTATGGGGTTGTCTCTCAGCCCAGCCTGCACCCTTTCCAATCTGAGACCCCTTGAGGGATGTCCAACTGCTTCTTTAGACCAGATCCCAATACAATTGGGCCAAAGAAGTCAGATATCCCTCTCATAATCCAGAACTGCTGGCTCCAAACTGCTCATCTGCCTGCCTTCCTGATTGCCCCTAACTGCTTCTGCCTGCTAGATTGATCACCCCCTAACTACTTCCTGCCAGCCTAATTGATGTCTAACTTCTCCCCTGCCAGCATGATTGCTCCTAACTTCCCTCCTCTGCTGGACTAGTCACCCCTAACTGCCCTCCCCTGCAGGCTTGATTGCTCCCAACTGCCCTCCTTTGCAGGCCTGGTCCCTCCCAAGTGTCCTCCCTTGCTGGCCATCTTATGGTGGCCATCTTGTGTTGACATTGAGGCAATGATGGCTAATTGTGTGTTGGAGTGATGGTTAATCTGCATATTACTTTTTTATTAGATAGGATAGAGGCCTGGTGCATGAGTGAGGGCCAGGGTGCCTAGGATCAGCGTGGGGATTCCTTTGGCACATGGGGGTGCCTAAGAGAGGGTGACATGGTGGTTTGCAGGCCAGCCACACCCCCTCCCCCTGTTACCCAATTGGAGGTCCTGTTATCTGGGATTTATTTATCTTCTATAAGTAAAACTTTATAGCTTAAGCAGAGACCAGAGCCAGCCAGGAAGCTTGGCTTCCTCATCACCAGGGGCAACTGAAGCTTCCTGCTCTCTCCAGCTGAGAATTACTTATAATTGAAACTTTGTAGTCTTCAGCAGAGACCAGGGTTGGCCAGACTGGGCAGGAAGCTTGACTCCCTCCATTGTTGGGGAAACCCAAGCCTCCTGCTAGCTCTGTGACCACAGCCATCTTAGTTGGGTTAATTTGCATACTCCCTTCTGATTGGCTGTTGAGGATGACTTGTGGGCATAGCGGAGGTATGGTCAATTTGCATGTCTTTATTACTGTATATTAATATAGATTTATTCTGTTTTTCTCTTTATTTGTCTATTTCCCACTCTGCAACTCTGTTTATGTTCTGCCACTGGGAATCACTATGAAAAAAATTAAATTTTAAAGAAAATACATTTTTCTATGTTTGTGTTTTAGGGACAGTTCTGATAAGATTGGACCACTGAGCATAGCAGCAGGAATTCAGCAGCATCAGTGTTTGGGGCTGTGCTTACAGTGCCAGCTAGCTGTGGGTTTCCATTGGCTTTTGGTGATTTTGGCAGAAGCACTGGTAGTTTCATCAGTTGACATGACATTTCTTTTGTATATTATCTCATTTTCAATGTAGAAACCTGTCTTAGTTTGGGTTGCTATAAAAAGATACTATAGACTGGATGAATTATTTAAAACACACAAAGAAGTGTGCGCGCGCGCGCACACACACACACACACACACACACACACACACACACACATTTATTTCTTATAATTCTGGAAGCTAGGAAGTTCAAGATCCAGGCTCTGGCAGATTTAGTGGCCAGTGAAAAACCGTTTCCTGTTATCCTTTTTCTGAGTCCTCACATGACAGAAAGGACAACGGAGCTCTCTGTTGTGTCTTGTTTAAGGGCAACTAATCCCATTTATAAAGCCTCCTCCCAATAGGCCCTAGGTCCAAATATTATATTAGAGATTAGGTTTCAACATATGAATTTGGGAATGGGAGACACAAATTTAGTCTGTAGCAAAACCTAAAATCTAGGATGTTAAAAAGTAGACAATGTCAAGAAAAAATAATAATGACTCACACACACTTGGTTAGTACAATACTGTCATTTATTTCCATCAACAGGCTAAGTAGGAAGTGATTTCTTGGATCTGAGGAGGAATGACAAATACATACTACCTAATTGGGGTCAGCAAGTCTCTCTCTATCTCCTCTACCACTTACTAATAGTTAGAATTTCTCTGACCTTTGCCAGCAAGATATCTTCCAGTCTGCCTGAGAATTTGCTGTTACCTCACAGCAGACTGAGTTCTCCATAAACAAAATGACTCTGTTTTTCCAGAGATAGTCAGGGAGACCAATTTTCAGAAATAAATAATAAACTGGACTTTCATGCTAAAATTATTATTTGGGGGTTTGGAGTATGTCAACTAAGGGTATTAACAAAGTTTTATGGTTACATTAATAGACTTTTTTTTTTTCAAGTACAAACAGCATGTTTACCTTACCTGTTGTTTTTTTGGTAGACATTTTCTTTCTTTTTTCTCTCTCTTTCTTTCTTTCTTTCTTTCCTATTTTCTTTCTTTTTTCCTTCCTTCCTTCCTTCCTTCCTTCCTTCCTTCCTTCCTTCCTTCCTTCCTTCCTTCCTTCATTTTCCCTTATTTCTTTCTTCCTTTCTTTTTTTTCAGAAAATAATCCTCAAAAATAAGATTTTCAAATATATGCTTCACATAAATATATTTGTAGCATTTCTTAATAAGAACATGTTTACAGTTTGACAGTGCTGAGCAAAAACAGTCTGTCAAAACAAGTTTTCTTTTGGGAGAGATAAAGCCAATATTTTGAGTAATGCTCATATCACACGACAATTGCCACCACAGGAGTAGAGCTTCAGTAGTGTCACTGGGGAGTGGGCCCTCTTGAGATCATCTGCTCTCTCATTTTACCTCCCATCAGAAAGGCTGAAAGATGCCATCTGGGGATGCCCACCTCTGGGCTGCTTCTTGAAAGCCTATTCACTTTTTTAGCCCTGCCATCACTTTTATACTTATATCCTTGTCTTAAATTCTCTCAGGTGTTTGACCTTAGAGAGGTATGTCCTTCTTTCCTTCTTTCCATTTCTTTTTCTTTATATTGAACTATGATATATGTATTATTTGTATGAAATATCTCAGAGATTTTAAATTATTCTCAGTGACAACATGTAAGAAATAAGAAAAATCAAATTAATATGAGGTGACTGAAGAGTTTGATAGATAATAAATTGAAAATATTGAGCTAAATAATATATGAGACTTTCCCATGAATTAGACACCAAGATGAGCATCTTTGCTATTCAAAGATGGTGATATTCATAGAATGCTTATTTTACATATATTGATACTGAGAAATAAATAGGCTAGACAATTTCCCCAAAGTCACCTAGTTGGTAATTACATAACCAAAACTAAAATTTTTCATATTTATTCATGTTTATGTATCTTCCTTAATTGATATTCATAAATATTAATATACTAGAGGCCCAGTGCACAAAATTCATGCATGGGAGGTGGGGGATATCCCTCAGCCCAGCCTGCACCCCCTCCAATCTAGGACCACTTAAGGGATGTCTGACTGCCCTATCGGGATCGGGCCTAAACAGGCAGTCGGACATCCTTCTCACAATCCAAAACTGCTGGCTCCAAACTGTTCACCTGCCTGCCTCTCTGATTGCCCCTAATCGCTTCTGCCTGCTAACCTGATCATCCCCTAACCATTACCCTGCCAGCATGTATGCCCCCAACTTCCCTTCTCTGCCATCTCTTCACCCCTAACTGCCATCCCCTGCAGGCTTGATTGTCTCCAACTGCCCTCCCTTGCAGTCCTGATCCCTCTCAACTGCCTTCCCTTGCAGTCCTGGTCCCTCACAACTGCCCTCCCCTGCTGGCCAGATTGCCCACAATTGCCCTCCCTTGCAGGCCTGGAACCTCCCGATGGCCCTCCCCTATTGGCCATCTTATAGTGGCCATCTTGTGTCCACATGGGGGCAGGATCTTTAACCACATGGGGGCAGCCCTCTTGTGCATTGGACTGATTGTCAATCTGCTTATTACTCTTTTATTAGATAAGACAGAGGCCTGGTGCATGGGTGGGGCAAGATGGTTTGCCCTGAAAAGTGTCCTGGATCAGGGTAGGGGTTCCTTTGGGGTATGGGGTGGCCTGGGCGAGGAGTATGTGGTGGTTTGCAGGCCAGCCATGCTCCCCCGTGACCCAGGTGGAGGCCCTGGGATCTGGGATTATTTTATGTTCTACAGTTAAAACTTTGTAGCCTGGAGTGAAGCCAAGCCTTCTGCTTGCTCTGTGGTGACAGCCATTTCTGTTTGGGTTTATTTAAATTCTATAATTGAAACTTTGTCGCCTAGAGTGGAGGTCTTGGCCAGCCAGGGCAGGTGGAAAGCTTGGTTTCCTCCATTGCTGGGGAAACCCAAGCCTCCCTCCTGCTCTCAGTGGCCGCAGCCATCTTGGTTGGTGTTTATTTGCTCCTGATTGGCTGGTGGGCATGGCTGGTGGGTGTGATTTGGTCAGAGGTACGGTCAATTTGCATATTATTCTTTTATTAAATAGGATAATGAACAAATAGTTATTGATAAATGCATATGTATTGGTGAATAAATATTTATTAAACGCATATAATCAGACACATGGGCTGAATGTATTGCATACATTCTCAAAGAAAAAAATCTGAACATTGCAACAGACTCTTAAAAAGTCTTATATTACCTTTCACAGCAAGGCAAATCAAAGTCATAGTTGCTCTGAACTCAGTCCTATTCTGATAAATATATTTTCTTCAGAATTTTGTTAGCAATAGAAAAAACACTTATCAAATTACCATTCCCTAAAGATAACTGAGGGAATCTCATATTTGACTCTCCAATGGGACTAATATATTCTTAGAATTTTATTTTGCTGCAATGTTAAATCCTCAGAAGACAGTTTGCAGACCCCTGAAGTTTCCTGTAACACTTTCAGATTGTCTGCAAGGTCAAAATTATTTTTGCTGACATCATGCTACCTTTCCTATATGCCTTCTTCACTGTGTAACATTTTCAAGGATGATGTAACAGCAAGGGTGGAAACACTTGCTGGTAAATTCCCCTCCAAAAAGTCAATGGCCCTGAAATATACTAGTATCCTTCTATTCTTCATCACTATAAACTTGATGTTAAAAAATCAGTTTCACTTAAGATTGTGCAATGAAATTTATTAGTTTTATTAAATTTTACATAGTTATTAAAAATATTTTGTGTAACAAAATGAGAAATGTGCTTAAATCATTTCTGCTGTATAATGAAGTATGATTACTAATTCAAGGAAAAGCACTTGTGCAACTGATACCAGCTAGAATTGCTGCTTTTTTAAATAAAGTAAATTTTACTTGGAACAGACAACGACTTGAGTATTTGACACACATTTTTTCAATAATGAACAAAAACATGTAACTTCAAGTAAAATATCTGACAGTATTTTTGTCAACAATAAAATCTGGGCCTTCAGGTGAAAATTAGAATTTTGAAAACCTTGTATTAGTCCCTGAAGGCTTGAAAGCTTCCAGATACTTAAATACTTTACTGACAAGATTGGCTGCAATGTTAAAAATATGGCTTTTTGTTGTTGTGTAATGAAATGTGTCAAACATTTAGATCTGCATAACTCAGTGAACCAATATTTGTCAAATGCCTGTTATAAAAATCATGTTTGAATAAAAAATCCATACAAAGTGCAAGACAGACCAATCAATTTTAAGGAGTAAAATAGTGCACTGATGGTTTTAGATTGCTGACTTTTGCTGTATTAGACAATTATGACATTTCCATAATTGTCACATCTCTAAATAAGTATCAGCCTGGATTTTTCTTTATTTACTGAAAACCAAGATAATATATTTCTACAGAATGAATGTAGAAGCAAATATGAGATAGCTACTGTTTTCTATTAAGCCAGTCATTACAGATATTTAAATGGAATTAATACAGTGCCCTTCTCACTAAAAATTTTTGTTTGGGAAACAGGTTTTTTTTTTATTAAAAATTATTTATGTTAGAATGTAACATTTTATTAGTAAATATTTTCCTCAGTTTAAATATCTAGTATGACACATATTAATAGATATAGCCCACATAAATAACATTTCCTTAGAGTTCTCAATAATTTTTAAACAGTTTAAAGGGGCGTTGTTTCACCACCGAAGGAGATTCCTGGGTGAAATTTGTAACTGTCTAGGAAACAGGGAAGGAAGGACAGAAGAAATAGGGAAACCACCCCAGACTGGTAGGTGGCAGTGTCAATAAGCAAGGAAACTTACCTAAAAGTCCTGTTGTCACTACAGCAAGACAAGTAATCACAGCAACAACAGCACGCCAGAAGCTTAAAGGCTTAGATAGAGGTGCTCGTGGGCTTCAGTCCCGAAGACAGCCCAGGTGGGCTCAGTATCACCTCCCTCTTTCGAGTTTCTGCCCTTGAACCTGCTCTAGCTGTGGGGATGGATGGTCCTCTCCAAGGACAAGGGAGGGTGAGGAGCTTCAGACTGTGGGATCCAGCCTGTGGGTCAACCAGCTGTCATGTCCGCTCGATGAGCAACTCCAACAATGGTTCCTGAGACCAAAACGTTTGAGGATGCTTTACTAAACATTTTAAAATAAAATTATTAGTAGATTATAAAATTAATGGGGGCCAGGATCAGATGTTTCCCTCTGTTTGGATAGTATCGTTAATTTTGGGAGAATACACCACTTCTCTATGTGTTTTTGCTAAATAATAGAGCCATAGTCCCTCTCTCCACAGGCGGGATGGAATGAGTGACCACTGTTGGCTCATTGAAAGATAACAAGTAAAATGAGTTTTACATGGCTTCAAGGAATGGGTGACATTGAAACCAGGAATGTTTATTTTCCTGTGGAACTTGGACCTATCTCTGTTTAGGCTCATCTAGCCCCTTGCTATTTCTATTTTCCCCTATTTATAATATTGACCTGTTACTTTAAAAATTTTATGTGTAGGACTTCTCTCCTTTCTTCATCCCTACCTCTACCATATTACCTATCCTTCCTTTTTTTTCTCCCACCATATTGAAATATGGGTGAACTCAGTTTAAAATGATTGATGTTCACCACCGGCTCTTAAGATAATATTTTGAACAATCAAGAGATAATACTCTTCTCAGCTAATTTACAATAGGACAATATGCAATATGAAATTGATTAGAAAATGCATCCTGTAATAAAATTCAATGTGACCATTAAATTTTTATAGTCAAAAATAAAATAAAAACAAATGTATTATTTACATGATGATATGCAAGTTGAAAAATGGTATGAATATTCAGAATGAACATGCATACATTAAAAAGACACTGGAAAGTGAAGAAAATATACTAAAATATGGTGATCTATGGCTTGAATACTTACAAATGTAATACAGCTGTTGCTTTTCAGATCTGGATGAAAAATAATAAATACTTATAAAAGAGAGCAACATATGTAAGAGGATATTTCACTGCTCAATTAGCTCGGAGGCAGTGTTCTAATATGAAATAAAAATTGGAAAGCTAGTCCCTTACGATGTCAGAGTTCTATACTTACAGTGTGCAAGCTAAAATCATTTCCCCATCAGTTCTATCTATGTTTAATGGAAAAATAATGCTCCAAACCACAATCTTCAAATCAGAAATGCTCATTGCTATGTGTAGGCCATTTTTTCTAAGTTTTCATATGTCACTTGTTCTTGTTGCCTAGTGACACAAAGGATATTTTTTCCCTTTAATATTCAGGGGTTTGGCTAGAATATGTCTTTTCTTCATTCTGGATTGTTATTTTCAGGTCCAGTGTGTGCTCTTTCAATATGTGCTTTCAATCTTTATTTTTTTTAATTACCAGATTTACTATTAACTCTCTGCTTTGTATTTCTTTACTAAGGCCCCACTTTAACTCTATAGTATCTATTTTCAATATCCCACTTTATAATTACTTTTATCTCCATATACTTGATTTTTTAAATATACAGTATTTTTCTTTATACCTTCTATTTTTCTTAAGGCATTGGTATTTTTGCTGTAGTTATATGTATCTCTCCTCTGTTGCTTCTATTTCAATTTTCATTTATGAAATAAATTTCCCTTTATTTCTAAACATCTCCCTGGTTTTATGGCCCTTTTTTATATCTGCTTTTCTGTGCCTTGCTGGTTTTGATTCCAATCAAAGAATTTTCTCAGTTGTCAAAACCTGTAGGGAATCCAGGGAGCTCAGTTTAAGCAATTTTAAGGATAGATTGCTCCAGCCCTGTTACAATCTCCTGAAGCCCTCATACCCGCCCTCTAACAGGGTGGGAGAAGCCCTCTCAGTGGAAACTGCAATGAAGAAATCCACCTGCCATGTTTTAAAACCAACTAAGTATATTGCCTATTTTAGGGTTCTTCTGTTGTCAGCTGTGTCACATGTTAGCTAGCTTGCTTCTTCCTGCAAAGGCTGATAACATTGCATCTTGCTGCCACTCCCAATTGCCCCAAATCTGTTACCTGTCCTCTACATTAATAGTTATTTGAAAAATAAAGTTTTAAACCTTAGCCCTTACACAGGATATTTTCTTTTATAGAGATAACATATGGAAATAATTATTTTATTCAAAATTCTTTCAATCATATTCAATTGATTGGATATAATTTCTCGTGTACTCAAACTAAAAGTTTTCTTTTCATGATATAAAATGAGTTTGAACTATCTTAGAAATGGATCTTACGTTTGTCTTTCCTTTTGTAAATAAAATATAAAGAATAAGTGTGAACATATCCCAAAGTTAAGTCTGATACATATATTTTCCATCTAAGGTTTATAGATGCTAAAGCTGGAAATCAATTACAATAAAAACAATCCAAAGAAATCAAACACATGGAGACTAAGCAGCATGCTATTAAACAATGACTGGGTTACCAGAGAGATCAAGAAAGAAATAGAAAACATCATGGCAACAAATGACAACGATAGCACAACAATCCAAAATCTATGGGACACAGTGAAAGCAGTTTTGAGAGGGAAGTTCATAGCTCTACAATCCTACTGCAAAAAACAAACAAACAAACAAACAAAAAACAAGAAACAACAGTAATAAATTATCTAACCCAACAACTCCAAGAATTAGAAAGAGATCAAGAAGAAAAGCCCAGCCTAAGCAGAAGGAAGGAAATAGTAAACATCAGAGCAGAGATAAATGACATAGAGACCAAAGAAACAATACAACAGATCAACAAAACCAAGAGCTGGTTCTTTAAAAGGATAAACAAGATTGATGAACCTCTAGCCAGACTCACCAAGAAGTGAAGAGAGGGGACCCTAATAAATAAAATAAGAAATGAAAGAGGTGAAATAAAAACAAACCCCATAAAAATACAAAAGATTGTTATCAAATACTATAAACAACTGTATTCCAACAAACTGGACAACCTGGAGGAAATGGATATATTTCTAGAACAATATAACCTCACAAAACTCAATCAGGAAGAATCCAAACAGCTCAATAGAACAATAAATATAGAAGAAATTAAAGCAGTCATCAAAAAGCTTCCAGCAAACAAAAGCCCAGGACCAGACAGCTTCACAGGGGAATTTTACCAAACATTCAAGGAAGAACTAAAACCTATCCTCCTGAGACTATTCCAGAAAATTTAACAGGATGGAACACTCCCAAACTCCTTATATTAAGCCAGCATCACCCTAATACCAAAACCAGATAAAGATGACACAATGAAAGAGAATTACAGGCCAATATCCCTCATGAATATAGATGCCAAAATCCTCAATAAAATTCTAGCAAATTGTATCCAGCAGTACATCAGAAAAATCATACACCACAACCAATTAGGATTTATCCCAGGAATGCAAGGATGGTACAATATCTGCAAATCAATCAATGTGACACATCACATAAACAAATTGAGAAATAAAAATCATGTAGTCATAACAATTAATGCAGAAAAAGCATTTGACATTTACAAAACCCTTCTTGATAAAACTCTCAACAAGGTGGGAATAGAAGGATCATACCTCAACATAATAAAAGCTATATATGATAAACCCACAGCAAACATCATACTCAACGGACAAAAATTACAACCATTTTCCCTAAGAACAGGAATAAGACAGGGATGCTCACTCTCACCACTCCTGTTCGACATGGTACTGGAAGTGTTAGCCATTGCAATTAGACAAGAAGCAGAAATAAAAGGCATCCAAATTGGAAAGAAGAAGTAAAGCAATCCTTATTTACAGATGACATGATATTGTATATAAAAAACCCGAAAGACTCCATAAAAAAACTAATAGATTTAATAAATGAGTTCAGCAACGTAGCAGAATACAAAATTAACTCCAAGAAATCTATGGCACTTCTATATAACAATAATGAACTTACAGGAAGAGAGACTAAAAAAGCAATCACATTTACCATCACATCAAAAAAATTAAGATACCTAGGAATAAACTTAACTAAGAAGTTGAATGACCTATTCACGGAAAACTACAGGACACTGAAAAAAGAGATAGAGGAAAATGTAAACATGTGGAAGAACATACCATGTTCATAGATTGGGAGAATCAACATAATTAAAATGTCCATACTACCCAAAGCAATCTATAAATTTAATGCACTCCCCATTAAAATACCAACAGCATATTTCACAGACCTAGAAGTAACTCTAAAAATTCATCTGGAATAAAAAAGACCCCGAATAGCCACAGAAATCCTGAGAAAGAAGCACAAGTTTGTGGGATTTCCATACCAGATTTCAAGCTGTATTACAAAGCTACTGTTCTCAAAACAGCCTGGTACTGGCTCAAGAACAGACATATAGACCAATGGAATAGAGAATCCAGATATCAACCCAAACCACTATGCTCAATTAATATTTGACAAAGGAGGCATGAACATAAAATGGAGTCAAGACAGTCTTCAATAAATGGTGTTGGGAAAATTGGACAGATACATGCAAAAAATGAAACTAGACCACCAATTTACACCATACACAAAAATAAACTGAAAATGGAAGCAGGACTTAAACATAAAATGGGAAACCATAAAAATACTAGAGGAACCCACAGGAAGAAAAATCTCAGACATATGCCGAAAGAACTTCTTCACTGATACAGCTCCTAGGGAAGAGAAAATAAGCAAATGGAACTACATCAAAATAAAAAGCTTTTTCACAGCTAAAGAAACCATCAACAAAACAATAAGAAAACCCATTATATGGGAGAACATATTTGCAAATGTTATCAGTGATAAAGGTTTAATCTCAAGCATCTAGAGGCAACTCATACAACTTAATAAAAGGAGGACAAATGATCCAATAAAAAATGGGCAACGGACCTAAGTAGAATTTTTTCAAAAGAAGACAAAAAGAAGGCCCAGAGACATATGATAACCTGCTCAAAGTCACTGATTATCTGAGAGATAGAAAACAAAACGACAATGTGGTACCATTTCACACTGGTCAGAATGGCTTTCATCAACAAATCAACAAACAACAAGTGCTGGTGAGGATGTGGAGAAAAAGAAATCCTTGTGCACTGCTGGTGGGAATGTAGACTGGTGCAGCCACTGTGGAGAACAGTATGGAGTTTCCTCAAAAAACTAAAAATGGAGATCCCATTTGACCCAGTGATCCCACTTCTTAGAATATACCCCAAGAAACTGGAAACACGAATTAGAAAGGATATATGCACCCCCATGTACATAACAGCACAATGTACCATAGCTAAGATTTGGAAAAAGCCTAAGTGCTCATCAGCAGATGAGTGGATTTGAAAATGATGGTACATCTACACAATGGAATACTACACTGCAATAAAAAAGAAGGAGCTCCGACCATTTGCAACAACATGGATGGATCTGGAGAGCATTATGCTAAGTGAAATTAGCCAGGCAGAGAAATATAAATATCACATGATTTCACTCATTTGTGGAATATAAGAAATGGCATAGACTGATGAACAAGAATGGATCCAGAGACTGAGAAAAGTCCATCAGAATGTCAAACCTCAGGGTAAGTGGGGGTGGCAGGAGTAAGGGGAAAAGTCAATATATTTGACCTCTTGAACTAAGGTAAGTAATTTGTGTTTTTACATCCCTGACAAAGTTTATATAATGTTATAAAATATTGGCAGCTAGTTTGAGATTGAATTAACATGGCCTAGAGCTTGTCATCTCCTATGGACACCAGTCCTTAGGCTAGGCCCCCCTTAACTTCCTGTGACACCATAATATCCTTACATGATGTTATTCTACAATGTCATTATAATTTTTGATATTTAATAACAGCTATTATACAATTATCCCAAAGAAACTTAAAAACTAATTATTTTAATGTTTGGCAGCAATTTAAGAAAGGACAGGAAAAGAATTAATCCCTTTGAAAAGGAATTTAGGCACTGGGAAGGCACTTGAGCATTCTATATTGGCCCCTCTTGCGCTTTTTGCCAAGAGGGACCCTCTTCTCACAATCCAAGTACACATAGCTCTTGCCTGAGCTTTCAGTTCAAGCCATGGTTGAAGCCTCTGGGTGGCTGGCACCATGGATCTGTCTCTCGCCCAATTGTGTGAGCTGGGCCCTCCCTGGAGAAGAAATCCAAATCCCCTGAGATATGTGATCAGTAACTGGACCCCGCCAGTAGCAGAGGGGATTCCGAGGCAGGTGCTGGATGTGGAGGCCACAGAGGTACAGACTACCAACGAGTCATAACTGAACCTCACATCACCCTGTTTGGCCCTGGAGGATGGCTGGTTAGCCAGAGACGGGTACAATTCCTCAGGGAAGGAACAACCTAAGACAGGCACAGTCGCAGAGGGGCCAACAGGAGAGAACTAAAAGATCAACAGAGGTGGGGCACAGACCCTCCACCCCCTAATGTTGCAGGGCCCTTAACTCTCACCTCTTCTGAGGAAGGTCTCCTGCCCTTATGGCTGATTCGCCTCCCACACACAGCTCAGATCGAGACCCAGGTTACAAATCGAGACTTGGCCAGGAACAGCTGCCCTATATCTAAATTCACTCTAGTACCAGGAATGCTCAGCACCTACTCAAGAAGGCAAATAATCCTTTCCAGTAATATTTACAGGGTAAACCAATATTATTGCTTGAATATTATATTTGACAGTAAAATAGTAATCAAGTTTTCAGATTAATTTAAATTGGCTAAGTGAAATAATGAATACTCAAGAAAATTTAAGTGTACTGGACAAAAAGCTGTTCCTAAAATATTAACTAAAATTTGTATTAGTAGTTCAACTCATTGGAAAATTACCTAACATTCAAAGAACCTAAAGCAGTCATTTTTATACAAAAATTAAAATTTAAAGTTACCGATACTATAATATAAAATTTCCAAAAGCCTTCATTAATAAAAAAAGGAGGGGAATAATGAGGTAATATCATGTAAGGTAAAATATCCTGTAAGTAAATTAAATCTAGAAAATTCTTACTGCAAAAAATTAATTTCTATTTGTAATGCCAACAGCAGGACATCCATGAAAAACACACATGGTGTCAAAATAAGCCAAAGGAAAATCATTTGCACAAAAATATGAATTTGAATTTCTGTAAAATGTCAAATTTACAGAAAATATCCATTTATTAACTTTTGGTTGAGAATATGTTTGTATATTTTCAGAAAACAACTCCAAGACCATATGGATTCCTGCAACAAAGAGGAACTGACAGGTCTGTTCCAACCACAAAGACAGTCCAGAGATGGAAGACACTGACAACACCTTGCCATGCTAGCAGTCAGCAGCTGTGCATCACTGCAGGTGGCCCAGGACCAAACCAGAGAGGGTGGAACCTGCATTGCCACCATAAGTCCACCAGCCCGATACCATTGCTGACATGTACACATAAGGAAATATTTGACATTGAAACTGGGACTCAAAAGAGTTGGACATTAAAACTGAGACTCAAACATTTTTTGTTCTTGTATATTTATTTCCAGTATGCAGTTGCAAGATCTTTTTAAAGAAAAGAAACAGGAGAAAAAGACTGATACAGAGGCAAAGAAGCATTGAACAGACTGTCAAACTACAGGGGGAAGGCAGGGGAGGGTAGGGGGCAGGGGCCATAAGATATCAATTGAAAGACTTGTATACAGGCATATTAGTATAACCAATGGATACAAGACACTGGGGCGGAGGGGCAGATGAGGGCATGTGCTGGGGGGTAGAGGAGGCTAGGGGCAGGACAATGGGCGGGGGGGAGGAAAACATATGTACTACTACTTGTAATACTTTAAAGAATAATAAAAAAATAATAAAGTTTATAGATGCTGCCCAACTCTATAGAAGTTTTATCTAGGTGAAGGATTTCTATACCGAAAAAAATTATTCTTATAGAACAAGGGAGAAAGTGAGAAAAGCATGACTGGTAATGATTTCATGTTTTCTAATAACTAATAGTCTGCTACTCAGATCCTTTTATTAGTTAGTGAGATGGCTGTTCTGGTGTTTGGGTTCACACAAAATTTTGAAAGTCGGTGTCACTTAGCTACCCTTGATGAGCAGAAATAGAGAAACAATCACAATGAAAGAAATGTTATAACATTGAGTACAGGGTAGAGGGGGTCAATGGGGAAAACAAAAACCAACAAAGGGGTCATCTGCAATACTTTCAACAATAAATATAAATTTCAAAAATGTTATAACATCATCCTATCTAAGAGGGAATATGCTAATTGACTCTCATGCCGTCACAAAGATGGTGATGCTCACAGCCAATAAGGAGGGAATATGCTAATTTACTGGCACACCCTGAAAAATGGCACACCCACAGCCTCAAGATAGCAGCGTCCAGTCTCCTCAGCCCTGCTGGGGCAGGAGCCATGCAGCAAGGCCTGAGTTCCCCAGTCTCCTCAACCCCCAGCTGCACAGAGCCAGACAAAGGTATAGGCAAGCCTCAGATGGCGGCTGCCCAGCCACCCAGGGCACCTGTGGCTCAGGTAACCAAGGCTGGCAGAGGCTTGGACTGCTTGCAGTGGCAGCAGCAGAGGTGTTGACTTCCCCTGATCACTGGGTCACCTCCCATCCTTGAGGGCTCCCAGACTGTGACAGCGGGCAGGCCAAGCTGAGGGAACCCCCTCTAGTGCATTAATTTTTATTCACTGGGCCTCTAGTTTCTAATATGCTTTTTACAAGTTAATGGCTGTGTGTATTCTACTTATGTCAACTTCTTTTTTCCTAAGAACTTTAAAGCCTCTCAGAAACAATTAGTATCCTAAAAGTGGTATTTTTAAAAGGTAAAAGTATTGGGTTTTAGAAAAATTACCTCCCTTAAAATATCTTAATTTTGTAAGTTTTCTTACTTCTTGCTTTCTGCATTAATTTGTTTTCTTCCTCTTTTTGAGTCAGCTCTGTCCTTAGCATCAGAGTGAATCTTTTTACATAATCATTTTAATGTATAAAATAGCATTAGGAATTATGAAAACAATGCATTACATTTATGTAACAGCTGTAATCACACAATGTAGCTGAACATAGAATAATTTGGTATTTGCAGATAAGTTGTAAATGAAGTAAAAAGGAAATAAAGTGAGCCCAAATATGGTAGGCAATAAAAGCCAAACATCGATGGAGTGATGAAAACTAAATGGTCAATCTGCTGATGGCAAAATAAGAACCAGAATTCAGAAAATTACTGGTTGAATTTCAGGAGATACAACTAGACAAGTAACAGACCAGAATAGGGTAGATCAACCTAAAGCAACAGAAATATTAGCCTTAATGGTAAGGTTGATTATCAGAAGTTCAAGACAGTCAATCAGAAACCTGATAATGAAACCAATTGCTCAAAACTGTGGGATGAAAAGAAAAAGCATTATGATTAATAAGACTTTGTGATAACAGATGGACAGGAAAGTGTATTTCTGTAAAGCAGAGTGTGATGTTCAATTCTGCTTGATTTCTTCAAAATGGGAAGTTTATTTCTGTGAGATGAATCAAACCACTCATAAAATCAATTTTGAACCCCTCAGCTCCATTTGTATATTGTTTGTGTTAAATGTGATCTGAATCTATGAATAACTATTATGTTTAAATAACATCTTTTTATCAAAAATATTTTCTCATCTGATGTCTCTACACAACAGACATCTTGAATCAGGACTTCTGCCAAGATGATTTCAGGATCATCCTGAAATCAAGTTTTGACCTTGTTATACGAGTGAATTTTAAAATAGAACTTCCTCACAGATGTACAAAGGCAGAACATTGTGTAAGCTGTGCCTGAGTGTGACCCTGAAACATCCAACTTATATAAAAACTGCTGTTTGAAATTTTAATCCTGCTATTAGGCTTCTGTAAATGCTTGCTTGCTTGCTTAAATAATAAGGAAAATAAGACTACTCCCACTTCAGAGAGGTCATTAAACCTTCCCTAGACAAAATTATCAGTGCTGGCACCAGGTGTTAAGGCCCTAGAACAAGGGGCTCTTTAAGAACTTACAAAGGAGGCCGGAAACACCCCATATTTGGGAGACAACGAAGGTAAAAACATATAAATAGAGAAAATTCCTTCATGTTGGGACCCAGAATCTGAAAGACATTTTCCTCTGGACCTGCACATAATAGTAATAAAGTGTGACTCCAAACTCTCCAAGCATTGCTTGATTATTCCTGTTCTCTGTAACATTATTGATTTCCTAATTCCGGGAAAACAAACCCATGCTTGGCTTTTTAGCCTCTGGTGAGTGGACTGGGTTTGGGGCCCGGAGGTGCTGCTCTGCTGATTTAGCAGAATTGAACCAGGGGACTCTGCACACTCCTGGACCTCAGCCCAGGACCCAGATAGCATCTGGAGAGAGTGGACAGACACTTCTGGACCTGTCAACAGAATCGGTAAGGTAAGCACCCCATCAGTTCAACCCACTCCAAATAGGTGGAAGGGGGAGCTTGATCACCTCCCCAGAAGCATATGGCTTCCTCAGGCAAATTAATCAGGAATCGGGTGGTTTGTATCTGCTCAGCTCCAGTCTGGACTAGTCTGCTGAGAGTGTGAGTAAGGATGTTTGTCTGTCTTGGCATAATTATCTGCTCATTAATTGGTCTGTGTAAAGCAAAAGCTACTTTATGCCTTCTGGCTGTAGACATGAGTGTATTTGTTATATCTTTCTATGTTTAATTTGTTTAAAGATAGGACAGACCCACTGTGACGAAATGCAAAAGTCTTTAGCAGCTCCAGAACTTTTTTTTTTTCTCAGAGTCTTTTGCTCTCTGTCAGAGAGGGAATCAGCCCACTTAATTAATTAAAAAAATTCTCTCTAATTTTGTATAAATAAGGGTTTCAATTTGCTGATTTGTGAATTTGCTGTATTAAATTGAAATTTTAAAGTCCTAGGGTTAATTTAAAGGTATATATTTGTGACATTTCATAGAACAAAGAACTTTTATTTATGGCTTTCTTATCTCTTTTGCTGGTCAGAGACTTCCAGGGGCAGGGCTTACAGCTCCGCAGAGTGGAGAGATTTACAGGCCCTGTCCCTCCTGTGATATCATAGTCCGACTTGAGTCACCTGAGGCAGAACTAAGGCTGAAGTTATTATTAACTGTCTATGGACCCTGTTAACCCTGAGTATGTGTCTGGTGAGGTCTGTTGTCTTTGTGGTTGTATGTTTTGTCTGACTTGCTGTTTTCAGTTATTAGAATCCTCATAGAGGACATAAGCTGGTCTCTCCCTTCCTCTCTCATTCTGATTCTAATACATCTGTAACTGAGTTAAAGATCTTTTCTTTCAGGAGACCATCCAGGCTCTCAGTTCACAAGAAATATTCCTACACACCTTTATCCTCATCTGCTATAGTTCCAGGCTCACTAAGAGTCATTTTTCTCCACAGGTTGGACCTCAGCCTTCGGAAGGGAGGACTACTACAGCGAGAGTCTGTAGCTTTCTCTGAAACTCCCACTGTTTCTATTTCTCCCCTCTGTAGGAATTGTCTTCCTGTGATTCACAATCAGAAAGGGAGACAAGTAACTGGACTGGGGGACTGGACAGGGTAGGGTGAGGGTGGTCAGAGAAATCAAGAGTGGTAAAGGATGTGGATTTAAGATCCTCTAGGAGTCTAGGGGCTTAGAGTAAAAATCTGCGAGGGAAAACAATGGTTATAGGAAGAAAAAGTATCCTTAAATGTAAGAAGCCTAAGTATACAGGACCTCAGACTATTTGCCTTGTTTTAAGACAGAGTAAATGGTTAATGCAGAAATGGGGGGCAGGGTGTCGGTAGTTAATTATGAAGCAGGGAGAGATAGATTTTAGTTGATTTTTAAGGGATGCAGACCTCTCTGCTGGTGTAGGGGTCCGGTCCAGATGTCTTATCAGAACTTCACCAGATTCAAGGTCGCAAGTTTTCTGCAAGCATAATTAATCTAGCTACCCTGGTGATTTAAAACTCGTTGCTAGGCAGACTCTGCCCCTATGAGCCAGGTGAAAGAAGGGGATGAGGTGGGCTGGATGCCTGAACTGTCTGCAGTGGCCCCAGAAGAAGCCGTAGCAGTGAGAAAAGCAAGTGGGGGACAGCAGACATTTACCTGACACTAGAACTGCCCCGCTGCTGCCCAATGAGTAATGAGTGTTTTACAACAAGCAATTAAGAAAGACTTAGGCCTTTGACTTGCTGGCTGCAGCAGTTAAGTCAGAAGCCAGTGACTGCTACTGGCCTTGCAGGAGCCCCAGGAATAGAGCAGCAGGTCCGGGATCTGTAAAAGCAGCAGATGGAGCTAGTGAAAGCTCCCTGTTTTGGAAATGTACTGAAAGGGTTCCGTACCCCTTCGCTGCTGGAAGAGAAGGGGCTGAAATCTCCTTCCAGTGCACTCCCTCGGGAGAGACCTGGTCGCTGCTCTGCCACAAAGGGGACTGGAGGGAAGACAAGGGCCCTAATACCCAAGCCACTGCCACAGAAGCGCTTTGCAACATGCAAAGCTGTTTCTAACTGCAACTGTGGCTGTTTTGGGTTGGCAGCTTAAAATCAAAAACCAAAGGAATGGCACTCTCCCTGAACCAGGGCGTCTTTCAGGACTGAGATTCTCTGAGAGAGGAGCAGTCTGACTGAGGGAGGGCAGAGACCCTGTTGGGTTGGAAGGACCTAAGGCCACATGTTAAACTTATGAATTATGGCTTTCTAGGCAGATGTCCAAGCCCAGTTATGTAGGGGTTAAGCTGCCTGTTTACAGCAAAACAACTTTCTCCTGTGCCAGAATACATTTTAGGGAAATTAGACAGGCTGTGTTTGTGGCTAGAAAGAACTGGCCACCAGGCACAGCCCTGACAGTGGCCTGCAGAGAACTGTGTAATAGACTGAGATGATGCCGGCGTCTTCATGGACATGACTCCAGAAAGATAAGGACGATTTTGCTTTGTGTGGGAAGGTCAAGAATAGACTTCAGTCACCTCCCTAAGATATTTTTATAGCCCTACCATGGGTCATGTATGGTAGCAGATTTGGCTACCTAAGGTGGCCACAGTGCCAATATTGTACTGCATTGTGTTAATAATATTGCATTAACCTTACAGATTTGAATGCAGTTGCCAAAAGGGCAGACGCCCAAATGGGCAAGGAAAACACCCATCTGGTTTTGGTCTCTGTTGAAAGACAGTTGGCAGGCTGTGTACTGTCTTGCAGGCCCGTGTGGCCATACCCACGTCAGGTGTGGCACAAACCTCAACTTTGGGAAACTGGGGAAGGCCTGTTTGGAACAGAGGGAAGAGGTGAGTACCATCCCTTTGTTATAGGAATGACAGACCCGGGAAGTTCTGTGACATGTGAGACCCTATAAAGCAATAAGGCTCCATCAATCCTTTCTCAGAGGGCATGTCACGCTTCCCAAAGACCATATGAAAATTTAAGGTCAAATCAAGTAGGAGGAACCCTACTACAAGGACAGCTATAATTGTGTATTTGAATATAGACACATTTTGAATTTCTCCTTGTCATTTGAAGACATTTTTATTACTCTGAAGAATCTAAAGAAAGGACTGACAAAGAAAATCAGAAGATCTTGAAGCAGGTCAGTAGATTTTTTCTCCTTATATAATTCCTCTGAAACTTGGCAATACTGAATAAATCACGGCAATACATTTATTTGCATAAATTCAATAAGACCAGTTTCTAATAGTGGTTTTACTGATCGGAAACTTTGACTGGAGTATCATGTTTTAAAGAGTCCTGTCTGAACTCTGAAGACTTGAAGCCAATAAGAGTGCCAAGGAAAAGCCTGGCATTCAGCTTGGGAGCCCTGAAAATGGCTGGCACTGGAGCATCAGGCCCATACCCTACCATCACTGGCGGTTGGTCAGAGTAGAAGGGGAGCAATAAGGATGCCTCTGCTTCCCTGCAGAACCCCTATGGCTTCTAGGCCACAACAAGTAGGAGGGCTACTGAGACAGGCCTTAAAACATAGGGGATGGGCCCAGGTAGAGTTGCTGCAGGTGAGAGATTCACCTAACTCAGTAGATACTGCAGGTAGGCCTGATGGCAGCTGTATGGCTTGGCTTCCTAGCCCTACAGGGCATGCTAAGATTCAATGATGAAATTTTGGCAAAGGTAGTTGGTTACCATTCTTGTTGTGTTTATGCAAACAATCAGGCCAAATTAAATACAATAGGTAAATTGGCCTTGATTTGGCTCTTTTAATTTTGAGGAGAAAATTTATATTTCAATAGAGGTTATTAAAACTGAAATGTTTTCTTTCTCTTCCACTGGACCATTTGTTAGTTTGTCTCTGCCAGGTCACAAGCCCACCTCCTTCTGCGCCCAGGCCTCATCATCCCTCTGACAGACAGCAAGGATCTCTTGGGTCTGAGGGAAAAGTCCGTCCCTCCTCAGCATGAAGCAGTTGCAGGAGAAAGTCAACGTCCATTTTCCCTAAAAGAATTCAGAGCCAGGATCCTTGAAGTAATATATTAGGCAGTTAGACAGACATGAGCAGAGCAAGGACGATGGGCCAACTAGTGCTACCAGATGTAACTCTTTCTATCTCTATGTATGGTAGACAATGGGCATAGCCAAAGAGGTATTCACCTCAAGTCTCAGCCCTTAGAGAAGGCCAGCAGCCTATTTGTCCGAATGACTTGACCCCTTTGCATTTCGGTGACATACTTGCCTCCAGGCCGGTAGCAGCTACACCTATGCTTATCAAAAAAGCAAATAAGTTAACCCTATGGCAGTAACTAATCCTAACTGCCCCACAAGAGGTCGAGGCTTTACTCCGGAACACACTAGAGCACTGGATGTCAAACACTCAAGTCACCCAGTTTCAGGCCCTCTGGTAAACAAAAGAAAAATCAGTAACAATTTATACTGATAGCAGATACACATTTACAATGGCTCATGTACACAGTGCTATGTACAAGATAAGGGGTCTCCACAGAAGCAAGAGCAAACCGGGCCACAGAGGAAGCTGTCCAGGAGGCTACCCTAAAACCAGTGGGGCCTCTACAGATTCTAGTGACTCTTCTAGACTCTGATCTACCCAACCTAGAAAAGCTGAAATCCATAACCAGTCTTTACTTAACTTCTTACAGGCTTTATAGTCCACCCAGGAAGCAATCCAGGAGTATGTCCAAGATATTATGCTTATACCAACTTCTGATCCAGTTCATCCCTTCCACCCTGGTGTGACTCTGTTTGAGTAAAGGTATTTGCCACCCAAGGACTGACTCCTACCTGGAAAGGATCACCTCCACAGCAGTTAAGGTCAATGGAATCCCAACGTGGCTTCATCATACCCCGCTTAAGACAGCCCAGGCAAAATAGAGAGTCCAGGACTTTTCGGACTCTCTTAAGATTACTCCTGGCCTTCATTCTGGGTCCTAATATTATAAGCAAGCCACTAACTTTGTTAGGCAGGAAATTAAGATTATAGTCCTCAGGAGTAAATATAACTCCCTCCCTGCCAATGACTAAGAGTCAGTGATTTGACTCAGGTATATAAAACCAGTGGGGAATGAAGCATCCATCTTATATAAAAAAACTGCTGTTGGAAATTTTAACCCTGCTATTTGGCTTCTGTAAATGCTTGCTTGTTTGCTTAAATAATAAGGAAAATGAGGCTACTCCCACTTCAAAGAGGCCATTCAACCTTCCTCAGATGAAATTATCAGTGCTGGCAACAGGCCAAGCTTTTGGTTGAAGTTTCAAGGCCCCAGCACATAGGGGCTCTTTAAGAACTTGCAAAGGAGGCATAAATACCCCATATTTGGGAGAGAAAGAAGGTAAAAACATATAGATAGAGAAAATTCCTCCATGTTGGGGCCCAGAATCTGAGAGACATTTTTCTCTGGACCTGCACATAATAGTAAAAAGTGTGACTCCAAAGTCTCCAAGCATTACTTGATTATTACGGTTCTCTATAATAAATAACTCAATCAGTAAAGGCTAAAGTTGTAATTCCATGTTTATATTTCTTCTTATCATAATACCATTATCTGCATTTGCTTAAGATTTTATTTAGGCTATACCTGTATTGTGCTATAATTGTGTCAATATTCTCGATATTTTCCAATCTTCTAAGAATGTCATTTATATCCTGACAGCTATCACAGCTTTTGACCTAAGTAATCGAATACTGTGGGGGTTTTTTTCTTTGAAAATCAAATGATATAAGAATCTTTAGGAATACTCTGAAGATGCTGTGTCATTGGCATGATAATCTGATATAAAACATTAATTCAAATCAGTTTTTTACTATCATCCCTCAAATATCATGTTGGAAGACATAATATTCTGGTAATCTTTATTTAGTGCCATTCTGCATTGTTATTTGTGCCAGTTCCTTGTTCAGGGCCTAGCTGTCAACAATAAATGAATTACTCCCCAGCTAGTAAATCATAGAACTCTCCTGAGTTTCTTAGAGAAACAAAGCAAAATGATGAATCTGTAGCCCTAAGAGGTTTATTCATAAATATCTATTTTGTTTAAGGCACTTGGGTCTATTCAATGGAAGATCAGTTTTCTTCCACAAGCCACTGGAGCACTATTTATCTGGAAAGAAATGCAAATGAAATAATGTTCATTTTCTGATTTCCATCAAATTTCAGAATTTCCTTATGAAATTAACAGTATGGAGATTTTTTTTGACTTATTTGAATGGGTATTTAAAGTGAGAACAGATTTTTAAAAATCATAACAGAAGAAATAATCCCCTCCCTCAACAAAAATTAAGTGATCATCGATTTCCTTTCTTTCAGCTTTTTCCAACTTTAAGAAATATTCCCAGATTTTCTGGGAGAGGAATAGCTCTAATTCATATTTGAAGTGAGAAATCGAGAAAGTACTGGTAGTCAGGGCTATATATTTTAAGTGACTCAGATAATAGTTTCAGTAAGTGCCTTTTTCTTCAGATATTCAAGTCCAGACTGGGAGCCTTTTCTCACTGACAATGTCTGAACTCTTAAGGGAAATATATTCTGTCACTGTGAACTCATTCCTAAGTGGGATAAAATTCTCTGACTAGCATTCAGCTACTTAAAATTCAGTTGACTGGATACAATATTTTATGATTGCAAAGCATAAATCATGTCAGAGAGGAAGCCCTAGGTATTACTGTATTAACCATTTTCTAAATTTTTAGGGATGAGAAACTTGTGGTAAAACTTGCAGAAGGTATCTTTAAAGATAGTTTCCTCTAATTCCATGTTCTCTATGTGTCTGTGTCTTAGAAATAGCTAGCTTTTTAATATAAAGATTATTTGAACTAATTTGTATGTTATATAGCCTAGTGACAATCCACTGTAACTAGTTTTATCCTGAGTACTTTTCCCCAAGAATACTTAACTGAATTAAAATCAATGCATTATTCATTAAGTGGTGTTTTTAATTCTCACATATTAATATTTTATTTCAACTTAGGTTAAAATTAATATTTTATTTACCTCAGTCAAAAAGGTTACCAAGCAAGGAAACAAAGTCACATCTGACTTGTATTGTGCATTTTGAAAGTACTCTAAAGAATGAGGAACTCGTATGAATCAAGGACAAAGAAACCCCAGCTTTGGACACATGCTACTACTACATAGCTGTGCAGATTTTAGTTTCTATTGTCTGTGGACAGAATATACTTTGTTGAGTTGAATAATATTGATGCGATAGTAGTTTTGTCCTTACATAAAAATATTTTATATTTGCAGAATTTTTAGTTATTGTTTTTATTTCACCTTATAAGGTGAGTGACAAAAGCAATTATTTTCATAAAGAAAAGGCCACTGTCAGCTTTGACTCAAGGTCAGTGTGCTTTATTCATGGTCACTGGGGTTTAAGTTTCCATTATTGCATCTGTCTTAGAATATAACTGAGGGAGGCATTATAGAATTGAAATCCCCAAATTCAGTTAACCACTTGTAATTTGTGCTGTATCAATTCATATCTTTGGAGTATAGAAAATGCCGTTCTGGTTTATCAAACACATTAATGTATGCCAAGACATTTTATTGGGTTCTTGAGAAAGTAATAATATTAACTAGCACATGGGTTAATCCCCAAAGAGTTTATCTGTTGTGGGTTCACACACTGGCTAAATATCGGAATCATGGAGCTTATAAAAATTACTGATGACCATCAATTAACAAGAATAATGATTTTTTTGTGCATGAAAGCTGCTTTGAGAACTACTGGTCTAGAGTGCCTAAACTTTAGTGCACATACAAGTCTCTTGAAAATGTGTTTAAAATGTAAAATCTGAGTTTGTAGGTCTGGGGTGGCCCCTGATATTCTTCATTTCTAACAAACTGTCAGTTGATGCTTGTTAAAAAGGGAGAAAAGAAAGGTTGGGAATATAAAAACATAAATCAACAACCCAGGCTCCCATTCCAAATAAATACAAGGAAATCTACATCAAATGTAATTGGGTCCTTGCCAATTAAATTTAAAAGTTATAAACAGGAAGTTCATTGTTGTACAGTAATAATAATTTACATTAGAATAAAAGACTAAAAATAAAGTTGAAAAATAAGAAGGTAGAAGGTAAAACACATTTTTTAAATATTAGGACTTTAAAAAAACACAACAAAGCAAGTTGAACTGACAATTATCTTTGATACAAATAAAGTCAAAATTATAAGTAGGCACTCACCTATCTTTAAATGCAAACACTAAACTAAGAATAGATTTTTTGGGTAGTATTTCTTTGACAAAATTTATGATAGTATAATAATAGAATGGTAAACTTCTATTGTTAATTTTTATAGCTTCTTAATAATTTGATCAATACTACAAAATTATTTCACAATTCTATGGGACTTTTTGATAGCCAGGCCATCTATATATATAAACTAGAGGCCCGATGTAAAAAATTCATGCAAGAGTAGGCCTTCCTTCCCTTCTCCTCTCCCCCGTCCTCCCAGCTGCTAGCACTGGCTTTCCTCTGGCATCTGGGACTCAGACTTCCCTTGCAACCCCAGCTTCACCTAGAATGTCATCCAGAGGGTTGCCTGGAAGGACTTTGGTCTAATTAACATATTACACTTTTATTATGTAATAAATAATAAAAGCCTAGGTCACCAAACAACCAAATGACTGGTCGACTGGTCACTATGCCATGCAATGACCACCAGGGAACAGACTCTCAATGCAGAAACTGTCTCCTGGTGGTCAGTGCTCTCCCACAGTGGGAATACCACTCACCCAACCAATGGGTGCCAGACGTCAGGCTTACGGCTGGCAAGCACAGCTGTGGCAGCACAAGCCTCTCTCACGTAGTGCCCAGCCCCAGGCTCAGGCTCCTCCCCAATCACCTGCTGCTTCATGTACCACTACCTCTCCCAATTGGTCCCAGATTGTGAGAGGGCACAGCCAGGCTGCAGGACCCCACCCATGCATGAATCCATGCACTGGGCTTCTAGTATTCTTTTGAAAATATGTCCTCTTTTATATTCATTTTTTCCTACTTCAACTTTAATTGGTTTCATCATCAACTCTTCATTTGCCAAAATCTCTATTCTCTGAAACCATCTGAACAAGTTTCTAAATATCCCAAACTTCTTTTAAGTATTTGTAATTTCACTGTGCAGCTGCTTTCTTCTGCGGGCATACTTCCTCCCCGCATTCATCCTACTTCTATAGTTTATCTAAACCAAATAGGAAATGACCCACATGTAAATTATTTAGAAATTGAGTGTATTTCAATGTTAAGTGATAGGAGAAATGATTGAAAAGTGGTTAATTTCATAAGTGTTCTGTTTTTAGTGAATATTTTAGGGTTATGACTTTTCTTTCATCTGCACTGGTGTCCTTACATATGGTCATTTATGTTATGAAGGCTTTTCTGCTTTAGAGTTCCTCTAGTCGCATTAACCGTTAATCCAACTGCACTGTGACTCTACTTAAAACATTGAGCTACAGAGTGGAACCAGTGCCTTAAGACTCTGCCAGGTCATAAAATCTAGAGGATCAAAAAAGAAAAGGATTTTGTTGTCCCAGTCCAAAGATTTTTGCTTCTACTTCATCCCTCCCCCCACCCCCGCCTCACCCCTGTTTGCTCTCCTTGAACATCTCCTTACTGTAGAAACTCTTGGTCCTTACTTTCCATCTTTGTCGGTGCCTTTGTAACTGGGTGAGCTCTGACCTATGTTTGGTGGATTCACACTTGCGCTGACCAGGCAGGAATGCTTCTAAAGGCTACTGTTGTCACATGGTGAGAGAAATGTGATCGCCAACCCCCAGTGTAATCACCTAGGCTCCCAGACACCTCTCCACCTGCATGTTTGCCTGAATGACCACTGCTGGAGGCTGCTTACCTTTTTAAAGGCTGCAGGTCATTGAGCCGGCAGTTCATCCATCTCTGGGCTAAAATATTTGTGCTTTTCCATCTAGCCCTCTATGCTATACAGTCTATTTTATGACCTCATGCATGTTCATAGCTTGAGGACATTTACCTATAAGTCTCTAAATATCTTAAATTTCTAGTTGAATCTGAAAGAGAATAAGGTCTAAAAAGTAGCTACATTGTTTTTATTTATTTTTTAACCAATGTATGTGTCTTTATGTCACTGAACCAATACTTCTCACCTTTCTTTTCACCTTTAAATATTGTAGAAAACTAGCATACTTGTGTACTGAAGCACTTTCTTTGATTTTGTAAACAGTGCTGGCTGTTTATAAATGCATTTGTGGAAAAATGTACTTAGCTACAAATCTCATATTCTCTTCTTTGTTCTGGCTTTTGAAAATTACGTTCAATACATGTTTGTATAACCCTGCTTTAAATGCTAGAAGAGGTTTATTATTTGTCATACTATTAAGTAGTATGACAAACTAGCAATATTAAGAAATATCCCAGATATTTCAAGTTTCATAATGGTCTTGGTTTTTACTATTTTAAATAAACAGGAGGTTGTTGTTTTTCTAATTAGCCTAAACATTTTCCTGCATCTTATTTCCGCAAAATATCAACATCATAGTATACATTTGGAAAGTAATAAATCAATTCTAGAATTTCAGAACAGTATTACCTTCATCTTAAAATGCAATAATAAAAATGAACTGTTCTGGAAAGAGCAAAAAGAGTAGCAATTATCTGTAGCTTTGTCTAGCCATAAAGCATAAAGCTCAATTTTATAATGCAATAGGGACATGTACTGCTTAAGTAGTATTTTAATAAACCTTTACTAAAAGAAGAATTGTATACATTCACATGCAAAAACATTATGCAATGTTAAAATATTGTTTACTTTTTGAGTCATTTGCACAATTCTTTTTTTCATTTCATAAGGAAAAATATTATTCCTTTGAGAATATTTATAACTTTTTACAAGTGCTCAACTTTTCTGTGTTTTTTTTTTTGTCTTTTAAATTATATTTATAAAAGGCATTCTAGCCCTAACTAGTTTGGCTTAATGGACTGAAGGGTCCCTGGTTTGATTCTTGTCAAGGGCAAGTGCCTTGGCTGCAGGATCCATCCCCAGTTGGAAGGGTACAGGAGGCATACATGATATTTCTCTCTCATTGATGTTTCTAACTCTATATCCCTCTCCATTCCTCTCTGTAAAAAATCAATAAAAATACATTTTTAAATGCATTATTTGCCCAAATTCAATATATTTTGATTCCATATTGCCTTTTGTTATTAGTTGAGATAACTGCAAAAGTTTCCAAGCTCATGATTTTGAAACAGAATTTTTGGACTGGAACCTGGAATCCTTGTCAGCTGGAGTTGAAGAATGAATGCACGGACAGAAGATGGTATAGCAAAGGTGGAAATTGATTAAAGAACAAGTACAGACTCCCACATAGGAAGGGAGAAGAGTCCACAGAACAGACTCTCATACGGGGAGAGGAAAAGGATCCCACAGACTTCCTTTTCTCTATGGCTTATAAAGGCTGCAGATCTTAGTGCCTTGATATACCCTCTGATTGGTCACTATTCCCTTAGACTGGTTACTATAGTAACTCCTGAGCTCAAAGGTCAAACCTCATACGGGATATGAGAGGCTCTCCACCCTCTTCTTCCTTATTGTTTTCCTATTCCCTTTAAATTTTCTTCTCTTTCTGGATGAAGGGCTTCCTTCTCTTATTTTGTAAATACAGACCTTTTACTGTCCCCAGCTCCCTCATTCTCTGGAAGTATACCTGTTTCAGCTTTTCAGCTGCCCTATTCTATGGAAATATACCTTCTGCTGTCTGGTAGCCCTGGGCTGCTTCCATGGTCCTCTTAATTTCTAAAATTTCCTAAAACCTGTCTTTTTCACCCCAAAAAAGTCCTGTTTCAATTTGGGCATATTTCCATTTTGCTAGCTCTTTGTAAATTATTTAAGAAAAATTCACATAATCTAAAGCCTGCAAGGTTTTATAATACTATGTTTAATTATATCTATAGTTGTCTTCTGAACATAACTCTTAGCTCTCACTGAATAACTCAGAGAATGTTTATGCCTTTGTCTTCTGGTCTCATAATTCAAAGAGATTAAATTTGGAAACCTAAACACTTCCTGTGTTTTCAGAAACCCATCAACAAGTAGAGTCATCTGAATGCAATACACTGCTTGTTGACTAAAACTCAGGAATGTCTCTCATCTGTTAGACCTGGTTCTGAGGCCTACATTTGCTGTTAAAGTATCAATTATATATGTGGTTCTCATCTTTAAAATTTCAGGAGATGGATTTAGTGTCTGAGAGCCATGATTAGATTTAGAAGTTGGGAGGCCGGAACAGAGTTCTTCAAGCAATGAGAGGTGTGTGCTGACTCAGCTATAATCCATCTATTTTTTTTTCACATAGTTTCATTCAATGCCTTTCGGTTTGGGAGCAAAGGGATTCCCTTTAGGTGGAATAAGGGAATGGCTAAGTCTCTTTATTCTTTTCAACCTTGTTAAGTATTAAAAAATGAAATAAGATGGTAGGAGTGATATTTCATTTTGAACCTTTAGTGATTAAAAACATACTGTGTTCAATTTTTGTGGCTATGGTTATATTTGAACTATGTATGATCATGGATTAATCTACTGAAGACTATATGCTAGGAATTATTCACATCAGCTTATATCTTTGGGCCTCATTTTGTTTTTCTGAAAAATAAGAGTGGAATAATATTATTTAGTTACCTGCAACTTTTATAATACAGTGAAGTTTAAGAGCCCAAACTTTGTCAGCCTTTCTAAATACATAGGCTTTAAAGTAAAATTAAGGAGGAAATGCATCTATGTCCTGATTTCACTGCCTAAAGCCTATCTGAAGTCTCTGTCTCTGACTCTTCCATCCTTCACCTTTAAAGTTAGTATAATCCTATACAATAAAAGGCTAATATGCAAATTGTCCCCTCAGGAATTCGACCAACTAGGAGTTCGACCACTTGCAATAATGTGTGCTGGCCACCAAGGGGCAATGTGAAATGAAGGAAGGCCCAAGCCAGGGGAAGGAAAGCCCCAAATGGCCCTGACTGCTGACCAGTCATAAGGACCCTACCTGTGCATGAATTTTGTGCACCAGGTCTCTAGTAAGTTGATATTTAAATGTATTTTGCACAATTTGAAGTATTAGTTTATTTTGTTCTCATTTGGCCTTATTGTTATCTTCTCATATAGATAAATTTTATCATTTAAAAAATTTTTATTGGTGAAAGTAAGGTATCCACTGGTGGGAGTAGTGCTATGGGTCAAGTCCTTATGATATCTCAAGAAAAATAATTTTCTGATGAGGGAAACCAAGATGGCGGAATAGGTAAACTCCTAAACTGATGCCTCACACAACAATTTCAAAAACACAACTAAAAGACAAAATGGACATCATCCATAACCACAGGAAAGATGGCTGACTGGAAATTCTACAACTAGAAGGAAAGAGAAAGGCACACGGAGAATCAGAGGAGCTGCAAAGCCTGAGGTAGGGAGACAGGCATGCGCATGGAGAGGACAGGGCAGCTTGAGTACCTGGCTGGCATGCTCTAGCGGGAAGGAGACAAAAGCTCCAGACTGTGCTGAACCCCAGTTCTGGGCAAGACCTTGAGGACCCAGGGTTATACAAGGGGAGGGGGAATCTGGATTGTAAGGCAGAATCTCAGGGGAGCAATGAAGGGCAAAGATCAAGAGGCACACGCACGAGTGTACGCAAAGAGGACAGACTGTTAAGTGTGCCGCTGGCTTGATCTAGCAGAAAGGAGACAAGGGCTCCAGATGACCCTGCACACCAGTTCCAAGTTCACTGAACCCCAGTAGCTGGCAAGAATCTAGGAGTCCAGATTCTTTGGGGGAGAGATTGGACTATTTGGCAGCAGGAAAAACTCAAAGGCACCTTCCTCTCAGAAGTGCTTACAGGGATTGCCTATGGATGCAGAGACCCAGAACCTCATGGGGCAGGGCTGATTGGAAGCCAAAGCTGTCATTTCCACCCTGAAACTCCATCCCATCCAAGCTGAGCACCGAAGCTTGTGCAATTTTGCAAGTCTTGTTGCATAAGGCTGTCTCCCAGCATAGACACAGCTGATCCTCATAGCCAATTGGCTTGGAGATCAATTCTTCTCAGTGATACCAACAACAATCAAGACTTAACTACAACAAGGCTGTACACACAGTCCACAAAGAGTGTCCATCTCAGGTAACAGGGGAGGCTGAGACCTCTAGCACACAAAGCTACCCTACCAACTCAGGGAAGCAGCGAAAATGCAGAGACAAAGAAACATGTCAAGAATGAAAGAAATGGAGGACATAGAATTCAGGACCACATATATAAGGTTACTCAAGTATCTTCTAAAAACCTCCAAGAAACTTGATAAGACCTTCAAGGACCTTGATGAGAATGCCAAGAAAATGGAAAAGGACTAGTCAGAAATTAAGCATATACTGTCTGAAATAAAGAATATATGGAAATTCAATGGTAGATCAAAGGACTCCCAGAATCAAACCAAAGATCTGAAATATGAGGAGACAAAGAACACCCAACCAGAAAAACAAAAAGAAAAAAGAATCCAAAAATATGAAACTAGTGTAAGGAGCCTTTGGGACATCTTCAAGTGTACCAACATCTGAATTATTGGGGTGCCAGAAGAAGAGAGAGAACAAAATATTGAAAATCTATTAGAAGAAATAATGACAGAAAACTTTCCCTACCTGGTGAAAGAAATAGACTTACAAGTCTAGGAAGTGCAGAGAACCCCAAACAAAAGGAATCCAAAGAGGACCACACCAAGACACATCATAATTAAAATGCCAAGGGCAAAAGACAAAGAGAGAATCTTGAAAGCAGCAAGAGAAAAACACTTGGTTACTTACAAGAGAGTAACCATATGACTTTCAGCTGATTTCTCAACAGAAACTATGCAGGCCAGATGGGAGTGGCAAGAAATATTTAAAGTGATGAACAGCAAGAAACTGCAACCAAGATTATTCTACCCAGCAAGGCTATCATTCAGAATTGAAGGTCAGATAAAGAACTTTACAGACAAGAAAAAGCTAAAGGAGTTCATCACTACCAAACCAGGATTATATGAAATGCTGAAGGGTATTCTTTAAGAAGAGGAAGAGGAAGAAAAATTTAAAGATAAAAACTGTGAACAACAAAATGGCAACAAATACAAACCTACTAACAAGTGAATCTAAAAATCAAGTGAATGAAAATCTGATGAATAATTTTCTGAGACTTGAGCAGGAAGATGTGTGATTTTTATTTGTATTGAATTACATCCTTGGGTTCTAATGTGCCATTTCCCTTCATCCAGTTCTGGAAGAGGTACAGCTGGGATTCAGTAGAGCTGAAAGCAAGCCAGTGCCCAAAGTTTTCACTCCAGCATGGAGCTCGGTCCATTACAGTATCAGACTAGTTACAGTCTATTCATCCATTTTGCATGTGGTCAATATGGCTGTGGACCATGTAAGTGAATAGAGGACATAGAGCCGAAGCTGGTTTGGCTCAGTGGTAGAGCGTCGGCCTTTGGACTGAAGGGTCCCAGGTTCGATTCCGGTCAAGGGCATGTACCTTGGCTGCAGGCACATCTCCAGTAGGGGGTGTGCAAGAGGCAGCTGATCAATGTTTCTCTCTCATCGATGTTTCTGACTTTCTATCCCTCTCTCTTCCTCTCTGTAAAAAATCAATAAAATATATTTTAAAAAAAGAATATTATTTTTTAAAAAATTAGAGGACATAGAGACAGCCCTGCAAGCCAGGAGTACAAACCAAGAGAGTAAGAGAGAGAACTCCTTTGTTTAGGAGCTTAAGTATCTTAAGTCTTACTGCACTTGCAGTGGCCACTCCTACTCTGGCCAATGACTTCTTACCAGATGTGATTGACAGGAAAATACCTTCCCTATTTCACCCAGACTCTACTGGGCACCCACCTAAATTACAGCTTTCTGGCAAAGTGGCAAAAATGGCATGCCCATAACATTTGTCCTTCCTTTGCTCCTTTTCAGTTATTAATAACTAGGTTATTTACAATGGTATCAAAATAATCAGGTACTTCACATATTAGATAAAAACACATTCCATTTCACTTTAAAAATATAGAAACCAAAAATTAATGACAAAGGATATGTGAGAAATCAGGGTATGTATAAAAGATTGTTATGAGAGTATCTTAAGGCTTTATTGTCAGTTTTAATGTTAAATTAAAATAGCAAAGAGAAGCCCAAATATTATGGCTTTTATCAGCTTCTCAAACAGTGAAAAATTAGATGTTATAGCAGTCTCACATAGTGGGAATTGGTAATGAAGATATATCCCTTTTTGTTTTATACATTTGAATAGCTCATAAGTAATGGATACATTTTTAGGATCATATATCTTCCAATATGTGTTGGTCATGGCTAGATCTGAATGAAAACTTATCTTTACAAATAAAATAAATAATATTAATTTAGTATTCATCTCTAGGACTATAAAAATATGTGTGTACAAAATATATTTATATTGCATACAATCACATGTATAATAAAATATGACCAAAATTAATATTTATAGAGCACTTACAAATGTAAAAAATAATGGACTTCTACATGTTTTTTTCCCCCTGTCTCTCTATGCCAGAAGCCTAAGATGAAGCGAATGATTTCTGGACTTCTGGGGATGACAGTCACAAGATGGAAGAATATTAAATGAATATTCACATGAAAACTGCCCCCCAATAGGAACATTTGTACTGGATCTTGTGTAATCTAAAATACAATGGTATTGCCAAAACCGGTCTGGCTCAGGGAATAAAGTGTCAGCCTGAGGACTGAAAGGTCTCAGGTTCGATCCTGGTCAAGGGCATGTACCTTGACTGTGGGCACATCCCCAGTATGGGGTGTGCAAGAGACAGCTGATCGATCTTTCTTTCTCATTGATGTTTCTGACTTTCTATCCCTCTCCCTTCTTCTCTGTAAAAAATCAATAAAATATATTTAAAAAAATAAAATACAATGGTATTGTTTTAGGCCACTGATAGCTGAGGCTTTGTTTTGAATACATATTCCTTTTTTATCAATTGATGTCAGAAGAGAGCAGAGATCAATATATGTACTCAATTCTTCTTTCCAAACCCAGCCCTTTTCGTTTTGAGAAAATATTTCCCTGGGCTTTAGTTTCTTTAGCAATAAGAAAGAATAATTATGTTACATGATATAAATGGCTAGTTCTAGGACAGATATTCTGTGTTCTATTGTTTAGATATAAACAAAATTATCTTAACAGATTGAATATATAGACAGAATAATTTTGTTTAGCATTATTATCATCCATTTTCCACATTCAAATTACTTAATTTAATATGGGTTTAGAAGGATTTAGAGTCCACTAAAATTATTAGTTGAGTCTTTTTATTTGAAAAATTATTATGTTAAATAGCTACCGCTATAGGAAATAAAATCAAGTCTATAGATAAAAGAAAATAATAAAAATCAGGTATTACCAAGGATAGATAACATTGTTTAATGGATGCCCCTTACTTGACCTATAGAATGTTTAAGTTTTCAACAGAAGTTCCAGGTATTGGTGAAGAAGTTATAGGATACAATTACTAAAAAATATGTTTTAATTTTACATAAGTTCTAAAAGTAAGAAAGCTATATATTTACTGGATACATGCTGTATAATCTTGATGGCTATTATTTTTTAAATTACACAACTATTTTATTAAAAAACATTTTAATCCTGACAACATAGATTAAACTATAAAGCCAAGACATGAATATCCTATCCTTAGATTGAAAAGAACATAAACAATGCAAATGTATTAGAAAGTAGCACAACAAAGCTGCATACTCTGAACATTTTGCTCATTATTGTAAAAGAAGGAAAGAAAAAGAGTAGAGAAAGGAGAGGTCAGGACAAAATAAAGAAACCAAAAGGAAGTTTTAACACTTTTGTGTTTTCTTTTTCAACTTCAATGATTGCTACTGTTTTGTCATGCTGCTATTACAGGGCTACATTCTCTAAAATTATAGAAAAAAAAAGTTAACTAGATTATTGAATTTAATCTTATATCTTAAAAAAAAAAAACTGTTAAGGGAGAATCAAATTCCTCCCTTACTCATGAGAAGTTTCCCTTGAACCTGAAGCTAAAATTGCCCATAGTTCAAGGTAATCTATATACCACTAAGGCACATCTTGGGTGGCTTGTTCTGAATCTCCACAAAGCTTAGGTTTACAATTTTAAATTTTTTCTAGCATATGCATTTAACACTGTAATTTCCTTCTAATCACTGCTTTAGTGGCATGCCACAAATTCTGATACATTGTATTTCATTTTCATGTAATTTTTGATGCTTCTTTTTTTACTCAGTATATTTTTAAAAACCAGCTGGCCCCACCCATGAACCAGGCCTCTATCCTATCTAATGAAAGAGAAACATGCAAATTGACTGTACCTTCACTATGCTACCAGCCAATAGGAGCAATATGCAAATTAATCCCCAAGCAAGATGGTGACTGGACCCAAAGCACAGTCCTGGCAAGCCTGGGGCGGCAGCTGTGGTCCCGATGGCTGGAGCCCAGAGCCCAGCAGGGGGTACAGATCCCCACTGAAGCCCGGCCCTGGCAAGCTAGGGGCAGTGGCTGTGGTCTCGATTGCTGCAGCCCAGGGCCCAGCAGGGGGTCTGGACCTTAATTTTCTCATTTATAAAAAAACTAAAAACAAACAAACAAAAAATAATGAAACAACTATTTGGTTATCCACCAGTTCCAGTCATATTGACATTCATGTGATTTTTTGAATCAGAATTTCATTACGTGACCTCAATACTATACAGTTTTCATCCCTTTCTATTAAAGAGATGCACATTCCTGCGAAAGCACAAGGGAACAGTTATTGAGCTAAACAATTAAGGCAATAAAAAGTACCCGGAGGCCCCAATGCTCCAAGGCATATGCCCAAGAGGAGAGATGACATTAGGTGAAGAGATGACTCACTTAGCATAGCTACTTTTTCTCTTTTTTCCTATGTGTAGGCTGGCTTCCTGGCTACTTGATCTTTGTTATTATTTATTTTCTTTAAATAACAGTAGCAAGGACATATAGACAATTAAAAACACACACAGTCTTAAATTTTTACTTGGCAATGTTACAAAACAGAAAATAGGTCATAACACCTAGGAGAGTAAACTGCTTATTCCAAGATAAATTGATTTCTGAAATAGGCCAAGTTACAGGGGAAGTGATGTTGCACAGGAGCAAAAGCAATGGTTCGGGAGTAAGACAAAAACTGAGTTTCAATCCTGGGTAGATTACTTTCTTGCAGAGTTACTGAAGACCCTCTAAACTTCTGATTCCAAATCAGTAAACAGGCAACATGCCACTGCTACTGGAGAGATACTATGAAGATGAAATAAGGTGATGTGTGTAACATCACCAGGAGAGTCCCGGTGCTTACAAATCAGTGCTTAGTAACTGGATCTTACATGTCCAGGCTCACCTGTCTCTCAAATTAGCTACATTAAATGAAGACCTGGCATAAAGTTGTGTTTATTTGGGTGCCAGAAGGAACAGAGGAATGTTGTGGCAGGCAGGTATGAATAGAAATCTATACTAATAAAAGGGTAATATGTTAATTAGACTGGGAGACCTTCTGGATAAAGCCATGGTAGCAGAGCTGAGGCAGAGGCTGTTAGGGGCAATCAGGCTAGCAGGGGAGAACAGTTGGGGGCAAGCAGGCTAGCAGGAGGGGTAGTTGGGGCTGATCAAGCTGGTGGGGGCAGTTAGAAGTGATCAGACTGGAAGGCAGGACAGTTGAGGGCAATCAGGCTGGCAGGCAAGTGGTTAGGAGCCAGTGGTCGTGGACTGTGAAAGGGATGTCCAAAGGCCAGTTTAGGCCTGATCCCTGTGGCCTAAACCAGCAGTGGGACATCCTCCAAGGGGTCGCAGATTGGAGAGGATGCAGGTCAGGCTGAAGGACATCTACCACCTCCTGTGCACGAATTTCGTGGACCAGACCACTAGTCCTATCTAATAAAAGAGTGATTTGCAGATTGACCATCATTCCAACACACAAGAGGGCTGCCTCCATGTGGTCAAAGATCCTGCCCCCATATGGACACAAGATGGCCACCACAAGATGGCCAGCAGGGGAGGGCTATAGGAAATAAAATCAAGTCTATAGACTGAGAGGGTTCAGGCCTGCAAGGGAGGGCAATTGTGGGTGATCAGGCCAGCAGGGGAGGCAGTTGGGAGGGGCCAGGCCTGCAAGGGAGGGCAATTGTGGGTGATCAGGCCAGCAGGGGAGGACAGTTAGGAGAAACCAGGCCTGCAGGGGAGGTCAGTTGGGGGCAATCAAGCCTGCAGGGAAGGGCAGTTAGGGGTGACCAGGCTGGCAGAGGAGGGAAGTTGGGGGCAAACAGGCTGCCAGGGGGGCAGTTAGACATCAATTAGGCTAGCAGGGTAGTGGTTAGAGGGTGATCAGGCTGGCAGGCAAAGGCAGTTAGGGGCAATCAGGAAGGCAGGCAGGTGAGCAGTTTGGAGCCAGCAGTCCTGGATTGTGACAAGGATGTCCGACTGCCCATTTAGGCCCCATACTATCGGAATTGGGCCTAAATGGGCAATCAGACATCTCTCGAGGGGTCCCAGATTAGAGAGGGTGCAGGCTGGGCTAAGGGACATCCCCCAACCCCCATGAACAAATTTCATGCACCAGGCCTCTAGTAAATGAATAAAATCAATGAAGACAAAAGCTATTTCTTTAAAATAGCAACAAATTTAATAAGCTTCTAGTATGACTAAGAATAAGAGAGAAAATATGTATTGCCAATGTTAGAAAGTAAAGATTGTTCATTACTACTGATTTCATGGACATTACTAATATAATAAAGGAATACTATGAACAACTCTTTGCCCACAAATTTGATCAAAAAGATTTGATTTCTTTCAAATTTGATAATTTGAAAGAAATGGAAAACACAGAAATAGACATATGGAGATAGTCAACTAGTTTTTATCAAAGGTGCAAAAGCAATTAAATGAAGAAAGATACCTTATCAACACATGTTGCTGGTGCTGAAAGAATTGAATTCCTATATGCAAAAATAAAAATAAAAAATAAGAGAGAGGAATATAAACACAAACCTTATGCCTTACACAAAAGTTAACCCAGAATGGTTTTTAGACCTAAATGTAAACTGCAAAATTATACAATGTCAAGAAGAAAACATCAGAGAAAATTTATGTGACCTTGGGTAGCCCTACACACACACACACACACACACACACACATATAGTGGAATGGGATAAACAGGAAAACAAATGGCAGATGGTAGGAGACATCTTTGCACTGTTGGAGTATGAGGTTATAGACAAAAATAAAAGAGAAGACTGGACTAATTAATGTGGTATAGATTACAATTGAAGACATCAATGTGAAATGACATTTAGTGTAACATTCATACAGATGAATATATATGAAAAATGTGTATACATATATTTCTTCATTCCCTCAGCTGAAATAACCTAGAAGTAACAATATTCAAGTAACAATGAATACACTTTACACCTATATCTTAATTCATGATGATAATATTATTGACTTAGAGAACATCCAAACCTATAGAACCTATATAAAGCCCACTGACCAATGGCAGAATGACCAGAATGACTGGTCAAAGAGTCATTATTATGAGCACTGACCACCAGGGGGCAGACGCTCAATGCAATAGCTTTCCCTTGGTGGTCAGTGCATTCCCACAGAGGGAGCACTTGGTTGGCTCACCGGGATGAGCTGTGCTCCCACAGAGGGAGAGCTGCCCAGAGGGCAGGTCCACAGCTTGCTCAGCTGACTAGGATGAGTGGTGCTCCCACAGTGGGCTGATCCCCGCAGGCCACGCCCCCACCACTGTACAAATCTGTGCAATGACCCTCTAATCCTATCTAATAAAAGAGTAATATGCAAATTTGACCATACCTTTGTCACACCCACAAGCCACGCCCACAGCCATGCCCACCAGCCAATCAGGAGCAAATTATGCAAATAAATCCCAACCAAGATGGCTTCCTCCACTGAGAGCAGGAGGGAGGCTTGGGTTTCCCCAACAACAGAGGAAGCCAAGCTTTCTGCCTCCCTAGGCCTCCACTCAATGGTACAAAGTTTCGATTATAAAAGACAGAAATGGCGGCAGCCACTGAGCTGGAGAGAACAGAGGCTTGGGTTTCCCTGGCAACAGAAGAAGCCAAGCTTTCAGTCTGCTGTTGCTCGCCTAAGCCTCCAATCTAGGCTACAATGTTTCAGACAGAAATGGCTGCTGCCTGGGAGTGAGCAGAAGGCTTGGCTCCATTCCAGGCTACAAAGTTTCAATTGTAGACATAGATTATCCCCAGATCCCAGGGCCTCTGCTTGGGTCGCTGGAGGGCGTGGCCAGCCTGCAAACCTCCACAGGCCCCTCACCCAGGCTGCCCTTCACCCGAAGGGAACCCTCACCTTGATCTAGGACACTCTTCAGGGCAAACCAGCTGGCCCCTACCCATGCACCAGGCCTCTATCCTATCTAATAAAAGAGTAATTTGCAGATTGACCATCATTCCACAAGAGGGCTGCCTCCATGTGGTGAAAGATCCTGCCTTCATGTGAACACAAGATGGCCACCACAAGGTAGCCAACAGGGGAGGGCAGTTGGAGGTTCCAGGCCTTGCAAGGGAGGGCAGTTGGGAGGGACCAGGCCTGCAAGGGAGGGCAGTTGGGGGTGATCAAGCCTTCAGGGGAGGGTAGTTAGGAGTGACCAGGCCAGCAGAGGAGGGAAGTTGGGGGCAAATAGGCTGGCAGTTAAAAATCAATTAGGCTGGCAGGGTAGTGGTTAGCGGGTGACCAGGCTGGCAGGCAGTATTGGTTAGGGGCAATCAGGGAGGCAGACAGGTAAGCAGTTTGGAGCCAGCAGTCCTGGATTGTGAGAAGGGTGTCCAATTGCCCGTTTAGGCCTGATCCTACCACATGGGGTCTGGTCGGGCAGTCAGACATATCTCTAAGGGTCCCAGATTAGAGAGGCTGCAGGGTGGGCTAAGGCACATCCTCCGCCCTTCGTGCACGAATTTTGTGCACCAGGCCTCTAGTGTTTTTATAAGAGTTTATCTGAAATGTTAGAGAAAAAAAAAAGTTTATCTGAGCCAAACTGATAATATATGTTGAGGAACAAGATCTCACATGCTCTGGAGCAGCGGTCACCAAATTTTGGATCACACAGACCACCAATGGTCCATGGACCACTGGTTGGTGACTGCTGCTCTGGAGAATAAGTTTTGCAGCTTCTTTTAGGCATTTGAAATTACATAAGGAATGTAAGGAAGATTATATGGAAGTAGGAGAAAGCATGGTAGGTATTGAATTACAGGATAGTTAATATGTGCTCTCTTTAGAGTGGTTAGGGATTTTTTCAAAGGTGTGTTAACTTAGATTCTAAAAAACAATGGACAGAGCTAACTTAAGGCAAAGATAAAACTTTTACTAAAATGTTATATGCCTGGGGTCTGACTACCTTCCATGACCTGCCCATTTAGGAATTTATAATCAGATCACCTTATGAAAGCAATATCATTCAGCCAAGAGAAAGGAAATTCCACCGTTTGCAACAACGTAGATGAACCCCACACGCATGTCAAACTCGCAGCCTCGGGTTAGGATTATGGTTAGGGTTAAGGTAAGGGAGGCATGTGGCCCACTGGCCATGAGTTTGACATGCTTGCATTATGCTAAACAAAATAAGTCAGACAGAGAAAGATCAATGTTATATAGTATCACTTATATGTGAAATCTTTTTTTTTAAAGCTGAATTTATATAGAACAGAGAATAGAAAGGTAGTTATCAAGGACTAGAGAGTGGAGGAAATGGGGAAATGTTGGTCAAAGGTACAGACTTGCAGCTCTAAGTTAAAATAAAATCAACACATTGTCCTGCAGCAAAACTATCATTCTGTGCAGCATTTGAAATGCTGCTTCCTGGCACTGCCTTTAGCTTTAGCTTATGTAAAGTCATACAATTTCTCTACAGGTTTGGATTTTCCTTATGTATAGAGAATAAATTTCTGTTTTATAAGCCACCCAGGTTATGGCATGTTGTGGTGCAGCTCTAGAAAGCGAATGTAATATTTTTGCCTCTATTTTCAACCAGAATGCCCACTTCTCAAGTTTTGAAAAGGAGAGAAAATCTCAGGTATGTTAGATATGCTTGTTCCTTGGCTGGGCCTCTGTAAATTACAGTGACAAAAGACAGCTCAACAAAAGAAAAACAAAGAAGTTTATTAGCATGTACATCCTTCATTACACATGAGAATACACAGATGAGTAGCCCAAAGGAAGGGTTAGAATTTGGTCCTAACTAACTGTTATAACTAACAGTGGGAAAAAGGACATTTCTGGAAAAGCAAATGGCTTTTGGGAAATATAAATGTGTCCTTAGAAAAATTGATGGGAGATATGATAGTTCGTGACAATGTCTGTCTAGGTTGTGCAGACTTCTTGTCTCTGAAACGATTAGGGGTGCTCTAGGGAATGGAATATATGACACTTGCATTCTTTGGGGAGGCTCTGCTCTCAGTCACATAAGGGACTTCAGGAATTGAAACGCCTTCAGCTGAAAATAGTTCTTATGCAGTTTCTCCTATACATTTGTAATTAAGGAGGGAACAGAAAAAAGACTGTAAAAGTGGGACAAAGCAAGTCAGGGATCGGATATCAGGATAGTTAAGACCGTGATGCTTTAAGGGTGATTGCACTTTGAAGAGATCTGAAAATGAGGCATTTCAAAGGTATTTTATCCTCCAAGCACAAAAACAATAAACAGGACTTGCTTAAGGCAAAGATAAACCTTTTACTAAAGAAGCTATATGTGTGACTATCCAGGATGACCTGCCCAGTTAAAATTTATGACCAGATCACCCTGCGAGGTTACTTTTGTGAGGTTAAATTTATAGCTCCTTCCTCTCCCTCCTTTTTTTTTTTTATTTTTTATTTTTTAAATCCCTCACAGTTTAGATGCTAGAAGTTCAAAATCAAGTTATCGGCAAGGCAATGCTCTGTGAAGATCCAAGAAAAAAAATCCTTCCTTGACCCTTCCTAGCTTCTGGTGCTTGCCAGAAATCCTTGGCATGTGTTGGCATGTAAATGAATTACTTCAAATTTTGCCTCCACTATACATGGTATTCTTCCTGTGCCTCTTTTTCTCTAATAAGGACACAAGTCATATTGGATTAGTACCCACTCTAGTGGCTTTATCTTAACTCTAGAGGCATGGTGCACCAAATTCCTGCATGAAGGGGTGGTCCTTAGTCCAGTCTGCACCCTCTCACAATCTGGGACATCCCTCTCACACAATCCGGGACCACTGGCTCCTAATCACTTGCCTGCCTGCCTCATAGTCCCTAACCACTTGCCTCCTGCCTGCCTGCCTGCTTGATTGCCCCTAACCACCTCTGCCTGCCTGCCTGATGATCCCTAACCACTCTGCCTCAGCCCCTGATGCTGCAGCTTTGTCTAGGTTGTTCCGTTGTCTGGTCTAATTAGCATATTATACTTTTATTATTATAGGTGATTATATGTGCAATGGTTCTATTCTCTAAATAAGGCACAGAGGGTTAAGATTTTAAGACATCTATTGGGTGGACATAATTCAAACCGTAACAGAGATCATAGCTCTAACTGATTGGAAGTTCAAGAAGGGAGAGCAGGCTTTTTTATCCTATGGTGAAAGCCAAACAATCAGTTTGAGAGATTCCTGTAGTATCAACTCTATTTCCTTGGTTCCATGATGATGCTCAGACTTGGAAGACAGTTAAATACCTTCAGGGATGTAAAGCATTTATTTGATTGTTGAGGACCCTTAGATAACGTGGAGGAAGATAGGACTAAATTACTTCTGGTCCCTGGCATTGGAAGAAGATGCCTGGGTTCTTGTCCCAGCCTTACAAAGGGTTCAGCAATCTGGAGAAAGGGGCTGATGTGTAGATTAAGAAGGAGTCCAAGGATGAAAGATAATTATGAAAGGCATTGGGGGTCAGAGGATCTTCAGCTAAATGAACTGAAAAACTTCCCCTTGACTCAGGACTCTGCTTGTATTAACACAATTTGTCCTGAGGCAAGGTGGAGACATACACTTCAAAGGGTAGTAAGGTTTCAAAGGGTAGGGTTTAGAAGCATTGTCAATTTGGGGAACAGCCTACAGCTGTGCAGGTGTTTGGCCAACAGGAGGCAATAAAATGCCCTGAGCTATCTAGCAGTAAACAATCTTATTCAGGTTTGGGGGAGATGCTTTTTAGCCATCCCAGATGACTCAGCCCCGCTGACAGGCTGGATTTGGCTTCCGGCAATAAGATACTTCTACACCTAGAGAAACTTTGAGGGCAAGAAAGCTCCATTCCAAGACATTAAAAAAATGCCCAATAATTGTCTGTCTTTTCATTGCATGTAACAGGAAATGTCATCACTAGCTGATTTGAAGCTATTTGAAAGAGACTAACAAATATACTTGAGTATTGATCCTAAAAAGCAATGCTTAAGAAACCTACTAGCAATCGCTAATTTAAGGAGACACTTGTTAGAAAAATATATAAAGTTGGTTCATATCTACTGAAATATAGCTGTTAAAGGGTTAAAATTAAAAGGTATGATTTTGGAATAACACAAAGTTCAATAAAAATACTGATGATGATTATTGAAAAACTTGTTTCCCAGAAGATACAATTAAAGAAATGTTTCAAATTCAGAACAAATATAGAGAAGAAAATAATACTGAAAAAGATTGCAGGACATATCCAAGAGATAAAATATGAAAATTATAAAAATTCCAGAAAAGTTAAAAAAGAAATACATGGAAGAAATAGTAATAGTAAATGAAAATTAGAGGAAAAGTTACCTAATCAAAGAAAAAGCATTGTGGGATGTAATTGCTATGTATTACTGATACAATTAACTCTACATAAAATATAAAAAATTCAGGGCTTTATCACATATAAAATTTATAGTTAACCTGTATTTCAAATCCCAATTGAAATACAGGTTAAAATGTAAAGTAAATTTTAAAAAGTTTACAAAAATTATAGCTTTAGAAGTAAGATGCTTTTAAAGGAGACATTAAAACTATAAAATAAACCATTTTATGACAAAAAGTCAGAAGACATACAAAAATCAAGGCCAAAAATTTCATAATTAATACCAGAAATAGAGTTAATGCTTATAAATACAGAAATTCTATTAATTGATAAGAAAATATTTTCCTGTGTTAATGAAAACAACAACAACAAAAAAAAACACATTGAAACCTGTAAAGAATTTTTGTGAGTTTATTTGAGCCAAACTGTCTATGCTGGGAAGCAGAACCTCAATGAATTGAGATAATGTTCCTGAGCATGGCAGGTTACATTTGTATTTATACATCATAATCATAGAAGAGACATAGGTGGGTTACATGAAATTCATTGGTGATGGATTAAGGAGGTGGGATAAAGCAAAGCGATGGGTAACACCTGGGAATGGATAAAAAGTAAAATGATGGACTCTTAGGTGAGTACAGGAACAATTAACATAATAATGAAGAAATTTGTGGTATCTGTCTTAGCGCTCAGCTCACCACATTTGGTTGTGCCAGAGGCTCCAGAAAAAGGGAAGTTACAAGTTAGCCAGACATCTCACAGTTAAGAGGGCAAAAATGCAAATGGGCTCAGTAAAGATCTAAGTTGGTCTTTGTCAGGGAAAATATCGGCCTAGGACATAACTACCTACAATAACCTGTTTGTAGTTAAAAATTTAATTTTTAGACCATCTTTAGTGGGTTTCTGGGTCTCTGAGTATGCAAGACTGCCATGCAGGCCTCCCCTGAACTTGGCAGGTCAGCATGTGGCCGCTTTCATCCACACCTAAAATGCAAGATTTTACTTTTGAAATTCTATTTTGATATAAGTAACAAGAAAAAGAAATAATTTCCCTTAATGGCCACCAAAATGTAAATTACAATTTTGAAATTTAATTTGAAGCCATCAATTAAATAATTTCAGTTTGTTATTTCAGTGATAAAACTTCAATGTTAATGTTAATGTGGGTGAAAAATGATTTTCAAAATATGCCAGTGAAAATGTTTAGTGGTATAATTTTCTGGTAAAATAACATAATAAAACTAGTTATAATTTTAAATCCATATCTCCAAAATCTATCCAACATGTTTTCTATATATTCTATGTTCTGGCTCAGTTCCCAGTAGGGGGTGTGCAGGAGGTAGCAGATCAATGATTCTCTCTCATTGATGTTTATCTCTCTTCCTCTCTAAAGTCAATAAAAATATATTTTTTAAAAAGTAGTCTGATGAAATGAATGTATCAGAATAATTTATAATAATAAAAGTGCAATATGCTAATTAGACTGGACAGCAAAATGACTTTCCAGACCTTATTCTGACATCCTTCCGCACTAAGCTGCAGCAGTGGGAGCTGAGGCAGAGGCGATTAGAGGTGATCAGGAAGGCAAGCTAGCAGTAAGGGGCAATAAAGCAGGCAGGCAGAGGGGTTAGGGGTGATGAGGCAGGCAGGTGAGCAGGTAGGGGCGATGAGGCAGGTAGGTTAGGAGTCAGGGGTCCCAGATCCCTTTGAATCTGGCCTAAACTGGCAATTGGACATCCCCTGAGAGATCCTGGATTGCAAGAGAGTGCAGGCCAAGTTGAGGGACTTCCCTACCTCATGCATGAATTTTGTGTACTGGGCCTCTAATAAAACAAGAAAAACAAAAAGTATAATTGGAAAAAAAATAAAACAAATTGAAAAATAATCAGAACTAATTCAAAATAGGAAACACATTTTAAAAAATATAATGGGAAACAGTCAAAATTGAAAAGTCTTATGTACTAAGATTAAAGTATATTTGAACAATTGAATAACGTGTTTTGATTAGGTAATGACTTATGAGTAATGTGTTCCTAGATTTTAGGGGAGGAAAGCATTTTAACCTTAATTTAAATGTTATGGTTTCTAAATGTTTATTTCTAGTCAGATTCTTCAAATCTTCAGACAATATAAAAATGTTGCTTTCTATAAAAGAGGAAATCAGATCTCATATATATAAACAACTATGGGAATTTTAGCAATACTAGTGTATGACATTATAATCATACTAGAGACGTGTTGCATGAAATCCATGCACTGGTAGGGTCCCTAGGCCTGGCCAGCTATCAAGACCAATCTGTGGGGTGACTGGCACAGTGATTGGGAAGCCCCCATTGACACCACCTTGAGGGTGACCAAAGGGGAGTGCTATCCAGGTGCCCCCACTGGCACCCACCTTGGCTCGCCTTGGTCCAGTGGGCTGGAGGCAGCTCCTGCATTGAGTGTCTGCCCCCTGGTGGTCAGTACATATCATAGCAACTGGTCATTCCACCAGTTGTTCCACTGTTTGGTCAATTTGCATATTAAGCTTTTATTATATAGGATAGACTAGTAATATTAATAAAAAAGAAACTATGAGCTGTTTATTGGAGATATCCCCATCCCTGAAATAGTCACACACTCCAGCTGAGATGTCAAAGAAATGTTTCTGTTACAGAAAAATTGAACAGTAGACAGTTAATCAGGTAAGAAATACTATATTCAAGATAATTAAAATAAAGAACAAAAGTATTGTAATGAGGGAGAAAGAGAGAACTCAAATGTATACACAAAGGGCAGCTCAGGATTGATAAATTAGGGGTTCAAAAAAGTCACCCCGAAGATATGCCTCTATGGTATGCAGATTATTTTGAGCTAAAGCAGGCTGAGACTCTGAGAGTTCAAGAGAAACCTGCCTTAACTACCTAGAAGGATTTACTTGTTTATTTATTTATTTATTTATTTATTTATTTATTGTTGGGGAGGGGGAGGGGCAGAGAGAGAGAGAGAGAGAGAGAGAGAGAGAGAGAGAGAGAGAGAGAGAGTTGTTGTTCCACTTATTTATGCATTCATTGGTTGATTCTTGTATGTGCCCTGTCTGGTAGTCAAACCCCCAACCTTGCTATATTGGGAGGATTCTCTAGCCAACTGAACTACCCAGCCAGGGCCCTAAAAGGATTTAAATTAGGGGCCTTGCCCATAGTAAGAGATTATCAGAGATAATGTATTTGACCTATCTACAGGGCAGGGCAAACTCCTAATTACTGAACATCTGCTTTTCTTATCACCTCTACTCTGAAGTCCCTAAGGCACATTACCTCTCCTTAGCTCAGAATTCCAAGTATATCTCATTTTAACTTTCTGTCCCAGAACTTTTCATGTATGTGGGATCTCTGATACTCTGATATATGTGGTGTTCCCATATATACCTTTGTAGTTAAATTTGTTAACTTGTCTCATGTGGATTTACTTATTAGAAAAGTGGAAAGAATCAAGAGAGGTAAAGAAATGTTTTTCTCCCAACCCTGCCACATAACCAATAGGCAGGGAGAAAGATAAAAGTTAAAATAATCACTGATCTTTTGATCCACTTAGCAAACCTTCTCAGTACAGTATGTACATGTATCATAGGGTTAAAAGGCAAACAGGTCTCCTGTTGTTAAGAGGGAACAAAATATTATAAGTAAAATGAACCTAATGCCTCTTATTAGGGAACAACAGCTTTCTCATTAATGTATATGATCTATATTGTAAATTTTAGTCATTTTTGAGATGATGCCATTGTAATAAATGGGTTATTATCTAACAGGAAAGGAGCAAGCGAAAACCAAATAACACAGGCATTCATTTATACAGCTTTACATTTAATGTTCTCCAAGTCTATTTCCTGCTAATTGATGGGGGAAGGGACTAGACAAAAGCACTTTATTTTATTTTATTTTTTTAAATATATTTTATTGATTTTTTTACAGATAGGAAGGGAGAGGGATAGAAAGTAAAAAAATCAATGAGAGAGAAACATCAATTAGCTCAAGGTACTTGCTCTTGATCAGAATCGAACCTGAGTCCTTTCAGTCCGCAAGCTGACGCTCTATCCACTAAGCCAAACTGGTTTTGGCAAAAGCACTTTAGATGCATGCCCAGCAAGGTCTGAGTGATGTGGGAAGGTGCCTACCTGTCTGCCAGTCATACCTGGTAACAGATTAGTGGCCAGGATGGGTGTGCCCACTGCAAGTGAACCAAACATAACTTCTAAACAAAGAAGTGAGTTCTCTCTCACTCTATTCTCTTGGATCCAGGAGAAGTTTCTGGCTATTCTGTAGGCAGGGGGTGCACTCTTCTGTACTGGTGTGGCTCATAGCCATGTGGGACTACTCCACACTATGGAGTAATGGACTTTCATATGGTCTAAAGATTGAACTAGACCTGTCTGCAACATGAAACTGAAGTTCTGGACACTAGCCTTATTTCTGGCTTTGCTAGAACCCCAGCTGCACCTTTCCCAGAACTGACTTAAGAGGCAGGGGACTTTGGAAGCCCCAAAATGTAACTTCATGCCAATAAAGCCATTTTCTACATCTCATCCTCCCCATCTGAGCCTTAGAAAAATCATTTCTGAAGATATCACAGGAACCTCATTCCCTTGAGCAACAAGGAAGTTTAATTCTCTGGTAACAATTATAGCACTGTAATTGATAGACACAGCTAGAAATGACTCAGTTTGGGCTCTTCATTTGTGTGTGTTTGTGTGTGTGTGTGCACACGTGCATGAGTGTTCGTACATGTGCTGATAACTATAAGAATCACAGCCATTTACACTTTCCCCAACTGCCCAGCATGGGCACTGAGCAATATATTCCATTGTATTCATTAGCATTGCTTTACTCTTTTATGAATTTCTTGCCAAAAAAAAAAAAAAAAGGCTTAATTGTTCATTACAGGTGCTGGAGTAAGAAATGTCCAAATCTGTAGAGACTTTTGTCAGTGTCTACTAGAACCAAACTGATGACGTGCCAAAAAGCAAAATCTCAAATGTTCTGGAGAATGACAGTTTTGCAGATATTGTTTTTGTTTGTTCGTCTGTTTGCTTTCTTGTATTTTTGGACTTAAGGAAGGGACATAGGAATATTGCATGAAGGTGAGCAGAAGCAAAGTACAGGATAGTTAACAAGATTTTCTGCTCCCTTGAGGATGGTTATGTTACTGTTGTAATTAGCTAGATAGTAATAATAAGGAAGGAACAAAAAGGAGACCAGACATTATAAGCATGGTCATTGGGCAACTTCAGGAAGTTGCAACTTTACACTTCCCAGGGAAAACATTGGTCCACTCTCCACAGATCTCTAAGGGAAGGGGTCAAACTGAGGGGAGATTGATGCATGTACAGAAAAATTACCTATCAGTCTAAACTGGAACAGAGATCATTGGCTAGAGAGGTTGGAGCCACTGCAAATTTGAGGAAATTTGGGAATACATAATCCCCAGACAAAGGAGTTTGCTCTCTTGATTCTATTGTTCCTCTGGCTTTGCTCCTCCTCCTCTGCTCCTGCTGGTGTCCCTCCATTGCCATGTGGCCCTCCATTGCAATGCAGACCCTACACACAATGGCTGGGAACACAAACTGGCCTGACTCTGGACTGGACTGTGCTTCCACATGGGATGGAAACGGGGCAACAGCTTTACTCCTCGCTCTGCTAAGGAGACAATTACACTTTTTCCTTGGCAGGATGGAGGGAGAGGGGACCTTGGAAACTCAGGCAAGTAATTCTACAGAAATAAAGCTTCCTACAATATCTCATCCTCCATGTGACTCTCAGAAAATTCTTTTTCTTGTGACATTGCAAGAAGCCTACTTCCCTGGCAACTGGTGGGGACATGGAAAATTCCCCACCAATAACAGTTATACTTTGGAGGTGTTGAGAAAGATGATTTCTACTGGCATTTCAAAGGTGTTTTAACCTAGGTGCATAAGAACAATGGGTAGGGCTTGGTTAAACTTGGCTTCTAATTCTCAATAAATTCAGACCTGCCTTTCTCTCTCTGTTTCCAGACACTGTCAAGTAGTTCTTGAGGTGATATTTTCCCTTACCCAGTAAGCTATTAACTCAGCTTTGTTTTATCAATAGGTTAAGTTGGTGATGTTTGGGGAACCAGTATTTGATTAAAATGTGTCTATCCTACCTAATAAAGAGGTAATATGCAAATTGGCCATCACTACACACACAAGATGGTCGCCCCCATGTGGTCAAAAATGGCTGGCTGCCCCATGTGGACACAAGATGCCTGCCATAAAATGGCAACAGGGGAGGGCTGTTGTGGATGATCAGGTCAGTAGGGGAGGGCAGTTGGGAGGGACCAGGCCTGCAAGGGGAGGACAGTTGGGGGCAATCAGGTCTGTAGGGTAGGGCCATTAGGGGTGACCAGGCCAGCAGAGGAGGGCAGTAGGGGGTGACTAGGACAGCAGATGAGGATAGTTGGGAGGATCAGGCCTGTAAGGGAAGGCAGTTGGGGGAAACCAGGCCTGCAAAGAAGGGCAGTTGGGGGGACCAAGCCTGCAGGGGAGGGAAGTTAGGGTGACCAGGCCAGCAGGGGAGGACAGTTAGGGGTAATCGGGCTGGCAGGGGAGCAGTTAGGCATTGATTAGGCTGGGAGGGAAGTGGTTAGGGAATAATCAGGCTGGCAGGTAGGTAGACAAGCAGTTGGGAGCCAGCAGTCCTGGATTGTGAGAGGGATGTCCGTCTGCCTGTTTAGGGGTCCCAGATTGGAGAGGGTGCAGGCTGTGCTGATGAACACCTTCTCCTCCCCCATACATGAATTTTATGCACCAGGCCTCTAGTTTGGAAAATAAATCAATTAGACATTGTACAATCAGGGGGAATATAAGGCAATTGGGGGGCTAGCAATCTGAATCTGTTCCAGTAACCAGTATTCTGGTACACATTCTTGCTAGTAGAGAATTAAGCTCCATTTTTATCTGTAATGCTCATCCAGCCTTGCAGAACCTGTTTCCCAGAATACTCCAATTTTATAGAGGCCATAGCCATGAACCATACACAACCCCCAGTGGGGTTGGCAGTGCTATTGCCAGCCAGTCCAGGCTTTTGGGTGTAATTTCACTTCCTCCATCCCAACCCACAGGGGGCTGCAAAGACCACAAAAAGTCCAGAAGCCTGATCTACATTTGAGAGACAAAGAAACTGAGGGGATAAAAGGAAAGCTTCCTCCATACTCATCACTCAGGCTTTGGCGGTTGATCCCCCTGAGTCACAACATGAGGACAATCTGCAATTCTGCATGACAGGCTCCTTCTCTGAATCCTCTGAGTGCCCGGCTGATTATTCTCCCAAGCTGCCTGGCAGCTTATCTGCAACAACGATACTTATCAGAGGCAAAGAAGGATAATGGGAGATCTGAAGGGATACAGGGAAAAAACAAATCTTTTCCCCTAAATGGGAATATAGACTACACTAATTTTACAACAGCACTGATTATAAAATATTTAACTTACAAGAAGCAACCACAAAGAAGAGTTTTCCAGTATATATTCAGTCCTCAAAAAATTGTTATTTTAATTAGTATTCCTCATTATATTACCAAAAAAAACCCCCCAAAAAAACACCCCAGTATACTGATAGATAACTTGTACTCTTTCTTTAAAATGAATAAGTAGTAAATACAGAATTCTGAAACATCGTAAAAGAATTCCATATGAAAATAATTCCTATCCCTTACTTAGGTAGGTTTTGTTTTCCAAAATATTAAGCATTGATTATACCATTTAGTGGCATGTTACCAGGTGTTTAACCATAAGGCTTTTGTTAAAAAAAAAAAGGGGGGGGGGGTAGGGGAGGGGAAATCTCCATAGGTATATAATTTTAAATGACTGGCCAACACACTATAATGTAAATAACTCCTTACACTTATAAAAGTTTTCTAATTCATTTGTTCCTTGTTTTGATTAGAATGGCCTACTTACAAATACAGAAGCATACAAAATAGCTATGCTACTTCCATGGGGTGCCTTTATAATAAGGAAAACAGAAGCAAATTCACAAGTGGTACTCACAGAGCTATAGTAGGAGGTTTGGGGATTAGAGGCAGGAGACTTACTTTTATCATTGGTAATTAGTAGTCATTGTGCTTTGAGGGTACCCAGTTAATGCCTTTTTGTTCTCAGAAAATTACGGCTCAGGAGTGCTGGCACTCTGGGTTTGCTAATCTGCATGACTTTGTGTGCTCAGTCTTTCAGCCACAGTCAAATACTCATTTCCTCTTGTTTGTCTTCATTTACTTCCTGCCTCCTCCTTGGATTTAACTATCAAATGTCCTTTGCTTTTGACCAGAAGCTCTTCAACAAAAACCCAGTAGTTTCTGACTTCATTATTCTTTTGTAAAGGGAGTGCTTGGGCATATACTAATGTAAATAGTTTTCTTTTCTTTTCTTTTCTTTTCTTTTCTTTTCTTTTCTTTTCTTTTCTTTTCTTTCTTTCTTTCTTTCTTTTTTTTTTTTTTGTCAAAGACTAGTGTTCACTTATTGTACTGATATTCTTCTAAACTACACATCAGAATTCAGTCTAGTATTATATCGTAAAGAGATTAGGAACACAAGAGCCGTGAATAAAAAATTGCTTTGTGAATAATATTTTTCAGATATCTTATCAAATCTGAAATAAATTTGTTTTAGTTTTATTAATTTGTTTCAAAGCAACTCATAAAATGGAAAGGTATATATGTCTCTATATCTATCTTAAAAATACCATTTTTATTAAGGCTTTTTCTTGGTAGCTAGTTTTTTGTTCTACAAATAACCACCTCTTACCAAATCACACTTCCCCTCAAGACAACAATCCATAATGTGGAGAGGGATGCATTTTAAAAGTGGTGCATAGGGAGTATTAGAATAAATTCTGTTATACATGAACAGAATTTTGACTCCCACATGGGAGTCCATTCTGTGGGACTCTTCCCCTTCCCCATGTGGGAATCTGTACTTGTTCTTCATTAAATCTCCATCTTTGCTATACCACTTATGTTCATGGATTCATTCTTCAATTCTGGTGGACAAAGAATCCAGGGTCCAGTTAAAAAATTTGGTATCAGTGACAAGGATGGAATTTTTTTGGCTGGGACATCCTACTCACTTTGGAGACTGCAGCTGACATTTTGAGGGCATTTGAAAAAGCCAACAAAAGTTAAATGACTTGCCTGGCCGACCTGGCTCAGTGGTTGAGCACATACCTGGGTTTTGGGCTCAATCTCCAGTGGGGGTTGTGCAGGAGGAAGCTAATTATTGATGTTTCTATCTCTCTCCCTCTCCCTCCCACTCTGAAATCAATAATATATATATATATATATATATATATATATATATATATATATATTTTAAAATAAATGATTCTTGTGTATTTTTTCTGTGCAATCTTTGTTTTTAGTTTTTTTTAATTTAAATTGATTTTAGAGAGGAAGGAGAGAGAGAGAGAGAAAAATGTTGATGTGAGAGAAAAACATTGATTGGTTGTCTTTTGCACACACCTCAACCTGGCATAGAACCCACAATCTGGGTATAGGCCCTGATTGGGAATCAAACCAGAGAACTTTCAGTGCATTGGATAACACTTAACCCGCTGAGCCACACCTGCCAGGGCTTGTGCACTCTTTGTTTTAATTGATCCTTTTCATCCCAGATATTATGAGAAATGTTTTCCTTTGTGTCTGTGTTTTATACAGTTTTCTTAAGGAGGACAATTGTGTTCCTGTACTTATTTAGCAAACAAATAAGTACAAAACCCAAACAGCAATTTCTACCTGAGATGATTGCTACCTTACTTCACCCCCAGTATACTCCCATTTACCACCAACTCCCTGTTCCTGGTCCTCCAGGAACACAAGTGTCCTCCTTAAGAAAACTGTATAAGAACACAAGTTTATAGACTCATAAGCCTATGGTTTGAGCTGATCTCACAGACTGGTGAGTTTATAGTTCTCACTGTTTGGATAAACTATGAAGTGGGTCATCAATAAGAAACTGCATGAGATTATGCTTCACCTTGTTTTGTATCTGACAGCTTGGCTTGTAACTTGGCTTCTGCTAGCCAGGGATGCAGGTTATTGGGCCTGCATCAGGTAGGAACCAAAGATACAAAGTGCATGAGCAACATTTTCTTTGTCTGACCTTGCCAGCTCCAGGTGAGTTTGTCTTAGCAAGAGAACTAAGCCCCTAAGTGGCCTTTGTCACCTCTAACGTTATTGCCTTGTCAGTGCTAGAAGTGTCTCATATCAATACCAGGTTCCCCTGTATCACAGACGATCAGGTCTGCAATCAGAGCCATCCTACTTTTGTGGGAGACAAAACATCACAAACATCATTCTTGCTATTGGTAGCAAAGGAGGACTTTGCTATCTTTGGCTGTCTTTGTGAGTGACTTCTTGGACCATGGGGCTGCACCCACATTGGGATGTCTCCTCCATTCACAATAAAAATGTATTCTAAATCTGGAATGGTACCTCTAGGTCTTTCTGTGGAGAGTCATATTGTATTGAGCTACTATTAGAATGGGCACACCTTTGTATAATGTAATCTTCAATGGCTGATGACAGATCCTTTGAAGAAGACATTTATATTTGAAAAACGTTTAGACAGCTATCATTCTAAATAATTGTTCCACTTGTACCTAAGTGCAGATTAAGTTGAAAGAGGAACAGAAAAGGGCATATGGAGTCTTTTAATTAGACTAAAAAATAGAAATCAGAATTAGAACAAAAGTTAAAATGTACAGCCATAGTGAATGCCCCTGTTGTGATGCACCCCCATCTTACAAAGGACATCTCAAAAGTCGTATTATGGAGTCATTTATTAAAAGCCAACGGCATACAAGGTCTGGAGCAAAAGCGCTCCAGACTTCACAGCCCTGAACAGCTCAACACATCTGGCTTATATTTGCAGAATATCACAAAAGTATTGATTACATCTTTGGGTTTGGAACGAGAAACCTGCTTTGTGAAAAAAAGCATTTTTACAGAAGCAAAAATAGAGAAAGTTAGTATCTAAGAATCACTAAATCAACAAAACACAGTATCTAGGACCATCTGGGTAATTTAGAATAATTGTCCAGATTTTGGGATCACTGAGTCAACAGGAATGCACTATCAGTAGCTACTTGAGGCATTTTAGGATAATTGTGCTCTCCTCATTCCAGGACCACTGAGTCAACTGAAACTCAGTTATCTGTAGCTACTGAGACAATTGGGATAATTGTCCTGTCCTGGTTCCCAGAGGAATGTGATTTGATGACCAGTGAGATCACAATCAATGGCATATTCAAACCATCATCAATGGAGTATTTTGATGGCATACATAAGTTCAGAAAATCCAAAATAACTTTCTATTGTTTTAGCAAACAAATAAGTACAAAACCCAAACAGCAATTTCTACCTGAGATGATTGCTACCTTACTTCACCCCCAGTATACTCCCATTTACCACCAACTCCCTGTTCCTGGTCCTCCAGATAATATTTTGTTCTCTGTAACCAGGCTCACATTTCCCTCCCAAAATCCAACCCTACCTCCTCAACAAATTATTTTAAGCCCTAAAAGTCTTTTGACTTCTCCAGGACACCCAACTGACCGCTTTCTTCTCTTTCCCTTACAGAAAACACTCCAGACCTGGCTACAGAGGTTACTTAGGTAAATGATGATGGCCAGAAGATATCTTTAGTTAACACCTTGAGGCCACCTAAAGGGGCCATATGACAGGGATCATTTTGCTATCCCTTATAATTCCTCTTTCTTTCTGGGTATCTATAATCAAACCCCATCAGCTCCAGGCCGTTCCATGGAATGTCCTCTGTGTATACTGGAGCTACCACAAATAATTCAAATCTTTTGGACAGCAATTGATCTTTTATGTTACACAACCCTTTACTCACACTTTTGAAAGAACCTACAAAATTTAGAAAAAGTTAGAAAAATTAGTGGCCATTTGCAGCCCCACTTATAGGGACCTCCACTGGCTACTAAGGGGTGTTCTACCCATCTAGGATTATACTGTTGTTATAAGGCAGACCCACCCCTCACCCCCAAAACTTACTTTTTTTCTTAATAGAGGAAACAGATGGCCAACTTCTCCCATGCTCCCTCTCAAAATGATCAGAAAATGGATCAGCTGGAAGCCAATATTCAAGAAGAAATAGATGTCTTTCCCTCAAAGGGAATGAGTCTAAGATTAAAGGATACAGTTAAAAAGAAGGGGAACTTCCCATGGTCTTTGTGGTACACTTTTATACAGACTTTCCAAAAGCACACTGAATTAAACTCTGAAACCCCAGAATATAGAAATCTTTTAATTCCCCATTTATTAAGAAATCTTCTCCCAGATATAAAAACAAAAAACAAATCCAAACTGGAGTGATTGGCTATGCAGGACAATCTCCCAATGTTTTGTTTTGTTTTGTTTTATTTTCCCTTCTCAGTGTTATTATTGAAGCTGCTTTCTAATTCTTTGAAAATACCTTGCGGGGGAAAACAGGAGATAAAAGGAATTAAATGAGTAGATACTGCCTTGCAAATTGAGCTTTTAAAAAAGAGAAATATAACTCTAATGGTAATTCAACATCCACCCATTTCTTTTGCCAACTGCAGAGCCTCAACCTACCCATCTCAAGATATTTGCAGATATCATAAAATACCAGGACATTAAAAAACAATTGTTCTACATTTTAAAAAAAGCTTAAATGTATTTTTCAAGATCCCAAGACCCTCAGAGATTCTATTTTGCCTGTCTGTTGGACAATTTCCCATCATTTGAGGTCAGTCAATGCACCTCAGGGCTCCCCATTAAGCTTAAAATATAGTTTTAGGGTCTGTACTTCTTAAATGACACCAGTTGAACTTTCCTTTCCATTGGCTAAGAGGATTTATCTCTGCTTGTCACCTCTAATTCTGTTCAAGTTGTTAGTAACCTTTATATTGACCATATTTCAGGCCACCCTTATATATCTTTATAGCTTCTGACTCCTCATCATCAAACCTTTTAGGTAGACACTTATTATGTAAATTTAATGCCACCATACAATGTAATGAGAAAGGTATTTTTATTTTCCTGCCCTCAGACCAAATCTCAAACTTCTTTCCTTAAGGGAAACCTATCTCAATTTAAAATCTCTGAAGAAAAAAAATTAATTAATTAAAAATAAATAAAATAAAATCCTCTGAAGAGAATGTAACCTCAAAAGATGTCCTAATTAGCCTCCGGGCTTCACATGCCATTCAGGTTGGATTGCTACTGAGTGCAGAGCCCATGCAGGAATACACCTGTCTCATCACTAACTAGCCCAACACCCTTTCTCTTCAGAAGCAGATCAAGGAATCAGACCCATAACAGTGTTCTTATCTTTACTTCCTCACTCTGCAATACTTGGATCTTGCAAGCAATGAAAGAAGGGGAATTTGATACAGTTGGGAATAAAATCTATTGATTTCTGCAAGATCTAAGAGCCATAAATGCTTTTGTAATTCCTCATCAGACTCTTGTCCTTAATCCAACTACTATTTTCATCTCAATTACTGCTGACATGGCCTGATTTACAGTAATTGGCTCTTATTCAGCTTTCTAATTTTATTGCACCGGACTCACCATTCCTCTTCGCATTTATGTTTACAGGAAGACAATTGACATGGACTTGCATAGCTCAGGGGTAGCGTGAGTCTCTACCCCTCTCCCGCAATATTTTCCCAAATCCTTAAAGCTGGCTTGGACTCTGTAGTATTAATCCATGGCTCAACTCTTTTTGAATGGGTTGATGACTTCTTATTTTATAATTAAACTAAGCAGGATATTCTTATAGTTTCTGTAATTCTCCTAAAGGCACTGACTAAACAAAGTCATAAAGCCTCCCAGTATAAACATAAATGGGTGCAGACAACTGTTTCTTCTGAGAGCATGATATTATATCTTAGGGCACTCAATACTCACATCAAAATGCCTTGAGTCGCCGAGACCGGTTTGGCTCAATGGATAGAGCGTCGGACTGCGGACTGCAGGGTCCCGGGTTCGATTCCGGCAAGGGCATGTACCTTGGCTGCGGGCACATCCCCAGTAGGGGGCGTGCAAGAGGCAACTGATCGATGTCTCCCTCCCATCGATGTTTCTGACTTTCTATCCCTCTCCCTTCTGCTCTGTAAAAAATCAATAAAATATATTAAAAAAAAAAATGCCTTGAGTCGATTTTGTCCATTTGTCTGCTGAAAACATAACACAGCAACACCAATTTCTAGATGAAGCTGCTGTTGTTGCCAACAGATTCTTAATTTCACAGCCTTGGCCAAACCTCTATATGTATGCCCTTAACCCAGATGCTACCTTAGATCTTATCTCCTGGCCCTCAGAATTGGCAATGAAGTCCTTTAAAACCTTAAAATAAGCACCGCCCACACCCCTGCCTCTCAGCTCACTCAATTTTGTCAAATATTTTCACCTTTGTTACTATGAAAATAATGGAATTGCTATAGGTAGTCTAGGATAGTGGTCGACAAACTCGTTAGTCAACAGAGCCAAATATCAACAGTACAATGATTGAAATTTCTCTTGAGAGCCAAAAACCGACTTCTGCACATGGGCCATGAAATTTCAACTGCACTGTATGTGTGCACCGGTCCTCACATGGTATTTTGTGGAAGAGCCACACTCAAGGGACCAAAGATCTGCTTGTAGCTTGCGAGCCACAGTTTGACGACCACTGATCTAGGACAACCTTAACTCTAGAATATGTCCTGTAGCAGTATTTCCCATGTCAGTTAGACACTGGGCATCAGCCTCCATGCCTGCATGTTATAACCACAGCTGCCATCCTAATTTACAAAACAATTGCTCTTACATTAGGCCCCCATTGACCTCTATGTTCCTCATGTTGTTTCTTTTCTTAACCTTCCTATCTAATAAAAGAGTAATTTGCAGATTGATCATCACTCCAACACACAAGAGGGCTGCCCCATGTGGTGATAGTTTCTGCCCCCATGTGGACACAAGATGGCCACCACAAGATGGCCAGCATGTTAGGGCTGTTGGGAGGTTCCAGGCCCTGCAAGGGAGGGCAGTTGGGTGTGATCAAACCTACAGGGGAGGGAAGTTAGAGGTGACCAGGCCAGCAGAGGAGAGAAATTGGGGGCAAACAGGTTGGCAGGGGAACAGTTAAACAACAATTAGGCTGGCAGGGTAGTGGTTAGCAGGTGATCAGGCTGGCAGGCAGAAGAGGTTAGGGGCAATCAGGGAGGCAGGCAGGTGAGCAGTTTGGAGCCAGCAGTCCTGGATTGTGAGAAGGATGTCTGATTGCCCGTATAGGACCGATCCTACGAGGATCGGGCCTAAATGGACAGTTGGATATTCCTTGAGGGGTCCCAGAGGGTGCAGGCTGGCCTAAGGGACATCCCCCACCCCCTGTGCACAAATTTTGTGCACCGGGCCTCTAGTATATAATAAAAGGATAATATGCACATTGACCTTAAGGGCAGAACAACTAGTTGCTATAATGTGCACTGACCACCAGGGGGCAGACACTTAATGCACTCCCACAGGGGGAGCTCTGCTCAGCCACAAGCTGGGCTGAAGGCTGCTAGTGCAGTAGCAGTGGCAGGAGCCTCTCCTGCCTCCTTGGCAGCATTAAGGATGTCCAGCTGAGGCTTAGGGCCTAAGCAGCAGTCAGACATTCCATGAGGGCTCCCGGGCTGCCAGAGAGATGTCTGATTGCCACCTTACGCCTGATCCCCCTGGGAGTGGGCCTAAGCTGGCAGGTGGACATCCTCTGAGGGGTCCTGAACTATGAGAGGGTGAAGGCCAGGTTGAGGGACCCTCCCTCCCTGAGTGCATGAATTTTCGTGCACTGGGCCTCTAGTACATTCATAAGACACAGCTCCTTTCTACAGAGGCAGACCACCTATGAAAAAACCTTACTAACCAATCACTTCATCATCTTGCAATCCAATGACTCTACTATCCCTTCCTGGTGATGGAGTGCCCACTCCATTCCACCTGATTGTCTTGCCACTGTAAAAATGATTTCAGAGCCACAAGATATTCTCTTAGACAGCCCAGGTTTACTTCCATTTTATGATGGCTTTATTAAAAATGAAATTCCCAGACAAACATAACTAGTTATACCATAGTTTTCCTACATGAAATATACATTTTTTTTCTTTCTTTTGAAATGCCTCTGAGCAAGTAAGATATTTAACTGTGATGTTAATCACTTCAATCTTTTGCATGTGGTCAGAGTCACAGAGAAAACATATCTGGCAGTGTTTGCCAAAAATATCTTCGTTTTAACAATAAGAATAGAGAATCAGAGGACATTGTAAGATAACTCATAAGCCCTGATGCATGTTCCCAAAACAGCAGGTTTCAGCATTGGAAAATAATGATGTAGATTAGATCTTCATAGGCTGTAATATTGCGAATGTGAAAGAATAATCCAGATAAAATTAATAGTTAATAAGCAAAGTATTTGCCAGCTAAGTAACAGAAGGGGAAAATAACACTATAGCAATGCAACTAATGGAAGAGGCTTATGAGACTAACAGTTAATCAAGATATAGACCTGTAAGTACTGATATGAGCCATATTATAAATCAAAACTAGCTTTGCTATGGATCAAATGACTCAAGTATAGAATCAGTTAAAACCGACTATTCAAAATGAAAGAAAAATTTCAGGTGATTAGTGTGGCAAGGTGAAAAAGACTCTCCCAAAGACATACACATGAAATCACCAGAATCTATGAAGGTTACCTTATTTGGAAGAAGGCTATTTGAAGATGTAATTAAGTTAAGGATCTTGTGATAAAATCACCCAGGATTCTCAGAATGTGTCCTAAACTCAACAATAAGTATTCTTATAAGAGACATACAGAGAACACACAGGGGACAAAGGTGGTATGAAAACAGAGGCAGAGACTGGGGTCAGGTAGCCACAGCCTGGAAGACAAGCTGATAGCCAGCAGAAGGTGCTAAGGTAGAGAAGTATCCCCAAAGCCCAGAGGAAGTGCAGGTTCATGGATGCTTTGATTTCAGACTCCTGGCTTTCGGAATGATGTAATAATACATTTCTGCATTTTTAAGCCACCCAATTGTGTTTAATTGTTACAGCAGCCATAGGAAATGAATGAAATCAATAGAATCATAAGGATGACTAAAATCTATTTTAGAGTATTCCATAGATATTTCTGACAAGGCGTTTCATCTAATGGGGCCCTCTGTCCTAAAATTCTGTGATATTTACTAGCTGGAAATGAAATAATATTGTTTATTCTTACTACTTAATATGATTGTGAATTAATATAACCGATAATTTATAAAGTAATGTCTCTCATAACACAAAAATACTATTACTAGTTTTGTTCTTTCTGTGATGCTTGACTTTTTGAATAGAAAATAGGATTTAGGAGGGCTCTCTATGGATAAAAAAGAGGGTCTCTTTCTTGAACAGAGGTTCCCAAATGCAGGCAACAATATGTTAGGAAGCCTTTACCAAGTCATGAAATGCCTGCTACACAAATACCTGTCTGATACAAATATTTGCCTTTCCTGAACTCCCTAACCTCAATCAGAGGCAGCAATGTAGCATCTGCTCTGTATCCCTTACAGTCCACATATGTTTTATTTTTTTCTTTTCATCAAAAAAGAAATAGGTAGGGGGATGGTATGAAGGGGAAATAAGAAAAGTTGTGATGGAAACTGAATTTCAGTTTTTCCAAAAATTATGAATTAAGTGAAATAAGTTTAAGCCAGATCTTTTCATTCTGGGCACTGTTGACAGAGGCTATTTGATACGTCAATTTGCATGGATAGTTATTTCCCTGGGGGTTGCCTATGAATTGTATCATGTTTAACAGAATTCCTGTCCTCTGCCCTTTGGATACTAGCAGCATCTCTCTCCATTGTGATTATCAAAAATCTTTCCTGACATTGCCCACTAGCCCCTGGGGGGCCTTCTCCCAGTAAAAAAATAATTGGCTTAAGCATATTGTTTTCATATCTATTAATATTTGTGCGAGATTTGTATTTTCACAATGACCATATTTAGATCATTTGTGTTTCAACGTTTATGTTGTTATATACTGGGAAATAATGGTGTGCAAGCCATCTCAAGGTCTGACCTTGTGTAGCTTAGAGTCTCATGGGAAAGACACAAATTAAATTACTATAAAAACAGATGTATGCTGATAACTGATGGCAGACACAGCTAGCTGTCGGCTCAGAGTTCTTCCTCCTACCTCTAATGAGAGAACTGGAATTTGTTCTGGACAGCAAAATACCCAGTTAGATGATCATGCATATTCCTCTTTGCCAGAGATTCACTTTGTTTACTCCCTTGTTTGGGGATAGTCATTTGTTGAATTTTGTTGAATGAGGTAAAAGAAGTTGCTTCCTGGGAGTTAGATGAGAAATATTCTCATCTCTGCAACAATAACAAAAAAATTTTCGGCCCAACCCTTCACCTTCTTTTCCCTCTAGTCTGAATTTGCAAAAGGATGTGAGGCAGAGTTGCAAGAAGCATTTCATTATACTGAGGGGCAAACCAGGAGAATCAAAGGTATAATTGAAATACTAAAACAATAAAAGTAAGCACTATTATAACATAACTCTAGTCTTTTCAAAGTGGCTTTTAACCAACCATCAGATCTCATGAAGCAAAACTATTCCTCACTAATTCACACATTTTGATATTTTGTGGTGAAATCTGAGGTATGAAGTAGGCATTAACTAAGCAGAGGTTATGGTAGGGTGTAGTACACTCAGCAGAGAAAAGATGTTGCAAAGGACCCTGAGGCATATTGTCGAGGACTGAGAGAAGACCACAAGGTCCATCCATGTTGTCACAAATGGAAGCATTTCATCTTATCTTATGGATGCATAGTATGCCATAGTTTGTATCTACCAAATAGATGGTGACAAAGATGAATTGAATTTGGATAGTGGGAAAGTAGATGATTACCATAGCAATGTACACTTGAAACCTATATGATCTTAACTGATGTCAACTAAGAAATAAGAAAAGATCTCAGGAAGCAGAGCTTGGACAAAGGGTAAGAATGAAGTGATATTGCCTAGAATGTTTTGTAAAAGAAGGGGACAAAAGAAGATAAAGAAATAATTTGAAAGATGTTGTAACAAACCTGGGTGATGATGCTGGTAGCTCAGACTAGAAAACTGACAGTGGTTATGGAGTTCACTTTTGTTTTTAGCCTGGAAAATCATAACTTAAAAAAATAAAATAAAACATCATTTTGGGGGCAAGGCAGTTTTATGCAAGAACAGGTTTGTGTAAATTCTATGTCAATATGTGCCAACATAAAGCAAGTCTCTAAAATATAAAATTCAAGTTTATATGGTAGTTCATTAATAATCTTTTATTATTTCTATAAAAATATTCCTGCCCATGCCATTCTGACTAATATTTACCTCATCCCAATTTCATAAAGATTTAGTCTATCTTTTCAACACTCACTCTACATATTTCTTCAGCATAAAATAGACATAAAATATAGAAAGCAGAATTAATAATATAATTATTATTAATGGGAAAAACAACAAATTATTTGAGACTTAAAAAATAAAATTTGTGGAGATGAAATTTATATATCATAAAATATATTCATTTTAAGTGCACAGGTACCCACTATTAAAATACTGTCAGGCTTGATGTTTTCCACATGTTTCTGTCATTTTTTATTTATTATTTATTTCTCTCTGTTCTTCAAATAACGATAATTTCTATCTCCAGTTCACTGATTCTTATTCCCTCTCAAGTTTCCTTTTGAACCCATCTAGTTAATTTTTGATTTATTGTTGTATTTTTAAATTTTAGAATCAATTTTTTAAGTTTTGACTACCAAGATTTTCCATTTGTTGTGTCATCATATTTTTTTCAATGTTTAAACAGTTGCTATAATACTTTTAATATATTTATAACAGCTTCTTTGAAGTCCTTATTTGCTAAATCCAACATCTCTACTCAGAATCAGTTTATACTGACTGTTATTGTTTTTTCTCTCTGACAGTTTCCAGGAGTTTTGTTTGTTTGTTTGTTTGATTGATTGTGTTCATTTCTGTTGAGATTTTTATATTTTGGTTTGGATTGGTTATATTCTGACAAATCGGGATTATGATTTCTTTTTAGTTTTCCTGGGATTAACCTGTGGGATATGTTTCCTTTGCAGTAGTCACTAATGTCTGTGCTTAGGTGTATATTTATTATTTTAGTTTACTTAGTTTAGTATGTTAAGGAGTATCCCATGCCTGCTTAACTTAACATTCAGCCAATGATTTCGGCAGAGTTGCACTCGAACACTCTGAGCTTGTCAAGTTTACACCCTATTCGGACACATCTATCTGTGGGCTGGGAAGCCAGTCCACCTTCAGCCAGGTGTCAAGCATGCCTTGAGTTTTACTTTCCACTGGACCTGCTCAGGGTTCCCCGTTCATGAATGCAATTTTCTAGTTAAATAGACAGTTTTGGGGTTCTCTCACTCGCAGCATTTTGCACTTAGCTGATTTCATTCTTCACCCAAACAGCAACTTTAAGGTAACAGAGCTGCAGATATTTTCCATCATTTCCGGTGGCATGTTTTATACTTTTATTTGTTTGTTTGTTTGTTTGTTTGTTTAATAAATCTATATTGTTCAGATTATTACAATTGTTCCTCTTTTTCCCACATAGCTCCCCTCCATCCAGTTCCCAACCCACCCTCTTCCCTTACCCGCCCCCCCCGCACTGTCCTCATTCATAGTGTACAATTTTTATCCAGTCTCTTCCGGCAACCCCCATACCCCTTTCCCCCAAGAATTGTCAGTCCACTTCCTTTCTATGTACCCGATTCTATTATATTCACCAGTTTATTCTGTTCATCAGATTTTTTTTATTCACTTGATTTTTAGATTCACTTGTTGATAGATATGTATTTGTTCTTCATATTTTTTTATCTTTACCTTTTTCTTCTTTTCCTCTTTTTAAAGAATACCTTTTAACATTTCATATAATACTGTCTTGGTGGTGATGAACTCTTTTAGCTTTTTCTTATCTGTGATGCCCTTTATATGACCTTCAATTCTGAATGATAGCTTTTGTGGGTAGAGTAGTCTTGTATGTAGATTCTTGCTATTCATCATTTTGAATATTTCTTGCCACTCCCATCTGGCTTGCATAGTTTCTGTTGAGAAATCAACTGACAATCGTATGGGTGCTCCCTTGTAGGTAACTAACTGTTTTTCTCTTGCTGCTTTTAATATTCTCTCTTTGTATTTTGCTCTTGGCATTTTAATTAGGATGTGTTTTGGTGTGGTCCTCTTTGGATTCCTCTTGTTTGGGGTTCTCTGAACTTGTAAGTCTATTTCTTTCACCAGGTGGGAGAAGTTTTCGGCCAATATTTTTTCAAATAAGTTTTCAGTCTCTTCTTCTGGTATCCCCATAATTCTGGTGTTGGTATAATTGAAGTTGTCCCAGAAGCTCCTTACACTATATTCATATTTTTGGATTCTTTTTGCTTTTCCAGGTGAATGTTTTATGCTTCTTTATATTTCAAATTTTTGATTCATGTGATCCTCTAGTCTGCTCTTAGATCTCTGTATAATATTTTTATTTCAGTCAGTGTATGCTTAGTTTCTAGTCCGTCCTTTTTCATATCCTTGGGGATCTCCTTAATTTATCAGCCTTTTTTAGAAAATTCTTGAAAACCTTATAACTGTGGTTTTGAATTCTATATCCACTCATTTGCTTTCTTCCATTTTTTTTTTATTTGTGATTTCTTTGTCTCCACATTTTGGCTGCTTCCCTGAGTTGATAGAGTGGGTTTGTGTACTAGGTGTCCTATGAGGCCAAGCACTCAGCCTCACCAATTACCTGAGGTGGACACTCTTGATGCACCCCTTTGTGGGCTGTGTGCACAATCTTGTTGTAAGTTAAGCCTTGATTGTTGTTGGTATCACTGGGAGGAATTGATCTCCAGGCCAGTTGGCTATGAGGATCAGCTGTTTCTATGCTGGGAGAACTTCTGTCCTAGAGACATCCTTATGAGACAAGACTTGCAAAAGCCTCTGTGCTCGGCTTGTATGGGGCGGAGACTCAGGGCAGAGCAGACAGCATTGATTTCCTATCAGCTTTGCCCTAATAGCCCCTGATTCTCAATGTCCCATGGTAATTGCTGCAAGCACCTCTGAGAGAAAGCTTCCCTCGAGTTTTTCCCACTGCCAGACAGTTCAGTTTCTCCTCAGATGAGTCTGGGTTCCCCGAATCTCACCTGGAACTAAAATTCAGCACAGTCGGGAGCTTTTGTCTCCCTCCTGCTCGAGAAAGCCAGCCACACGCTCAGTTGCCAGTCCTCTCTGAGCACACATCTCAGTACCTCTGCCTCCTGTGGCTCCTCTGAGTCTCAGTGTGCTTTCTCTTTCCTTCTAGTTGTAGAATTTCCAATCAATCAGCCTTCTTGTGGTTCTGGATGATGTCCATTTTGTCTTTTAGTTGTAGTTTTGAAATTGTTGTGTGAGGCAGCAGTATAGGTGTTTACTTATGCTGCCATCTTGGTTTCTGTTTTCTACTTTTATTGGATATGCTGCCAGTCATGGGATTTTGCTTCCTACCTCAAATCAAGTCTGCCTGTCTGTCAGCTACACTGTTGGTTTTTTTTTAACAACATCATGAAGCTACTATAACAATTGCATTTGGTAGATGCAGAAGCCCAGGCTAGAAGGCTGCAGACTCAGCTCTCCCCCTAATCCCCACAAAGTCACAAAGATCTAACAGTTTTCATGAATAAGTAGTTCTAATGTGTTCATTTCCTTTCATCAATATCCAGGGCCTTGAATTGATTATTGAGGGCAATTTTGTCTTAAATATTTACTTTTGGAAAGAATATTTACCATCAACAACATGCTCTATCATGAGTTTGATTTTTAATTGTCTGCCTTATACTAGTACACATTTCCCAATGGCCTATTTAGTAAATCTCTAATAATTAAATAAAAGTTAGTGTTTTCTATTAAATTTTTATCTAGCATTCCTTGAATTTATTTTGTTTTTCACTACTAAGCAAAAAGTTTCTTTGAGTACCACACAAGTGATTTTAATTTCTATTACCAATTAAATGACCTACTACTTGTTCAGGAATATTTTTGCTTTCCTATTAGTTTAAACTCTTTTTCCTGTTATAACATTATTATACAGTTAGACATCTACATGACCAGTTCAAAGGCTATTCGCACTTTTCTATACCACTTCTCTATGTGTATGTATTCTTATCCTTCCACTTGAACAAATGGCCATAATGGGCTTTCACTTTGATACATTCCAGGGCTCCAGATAATAATGAATGTAATAGGCATTGGCCATTTTATTACTATCCCACAAGTGAATACATTTCTTATTTCAATGGAATCCCCCACTGTGTGAGTCCTGATAGGAAGCAAGATTGAACTCTATCTAATCTCTGAAAACCAAGACACCTGCATCAGTCCTGGGCTCAGCAGATTTTCCATTTCCATCCAAGAACTTAAATCCAGGGGAGGGATACAAAGATGTATAAAGGCTTAAAAAATTATTTATTGCAGAGTTTAGTAATGAAGTATCCAATCGGAATGACAAAAATCACATGACCAAACTGATACAGTGCTACTTTTCTTGCTGCCTACAATTTTTGCTTTATACCCATTTGCTGAGCCTAAATTTTTAAAATTCCTAACAATTCTGTGAAGCACCTAATATATTATAACGAAATTTAAGTTATCCAGAGTTTGAAATGATGCAATAAGTAATTGAGTTATGCTCAATTGAGCCATAGTGGAGCCTGAGGCAAAAGGAAAAGTCAGTAATATTGATAATATATTTATTTGATATTTTGTTCACCATAATTATTTACATTAGTTTATTTTTTAAAGTTGCATCAGACCCTAACTGGTTTGGCTCAGTGGATATAGTGTCAGCCAACAGACTGAATGGTCCCAGGTTTGATTCCAGTCAAGGGCACATGCCTGGTTGTGGGCTTGAACCCTAGTAGGGGATGTGCAGGAGGCAGCCAATCAATGATTCTCGCTCATCATTAATGTTTCTATATCTCTCTCCCTCTCCCTTCCCCTGTGAAATTAATAAAAATATATTTTTTAAAAATTTCATCAGAATATTATTCATCTTGACTATTGGAGATTTGTGGGGGTTTTTGGTGGCTTCTTAACAGGTTTGTCGACAGCAAGTGAGTGCTTTACTCATCTCACCCACGGTCCAGCCCTGGTTAAGTCAACTAAACACAAATCAAGCTGTGTACAGGAGACCTAAGATGCTGAATGAATGAATAAAAGAATGATTTACAACCAATTTAATATAGCTGTAGAATCTTGAAGGTTGTTACACACAAAATGTAGAAATACAAAATACTGAATATCCTTTGCTTAGTGTATATTATTGTTCCAGAACCCATGTGTTATTAATGATTTAATTGTATTAAAAATTAGGACCTACCATCAATGTAATAATTCTGTTATTTGGAGTCAATTAATCTATTTGTTAGTGGCAGCAGATAAAGTATCACAAAACTATAGTACTATCCCAACTTGTGATAATAAGAAACATCACATTCTTGAGAAAAATTTGCTTAAAGTTTAAAAAAGGTTTCCAGTCATCTATTCAATAAAAATGGGCTAGATTGTTGTTAGCATGAGCTTAACATAAATTCTTACCTAATACCCAAGTTAAGCCTCCCTTTCTCTTGTGGCCAGCCTGCAAATAGCCATCAACACCTCACCGAGGCTGGCCAGGCACCCCAGTAGGGAACCCCACCCTGAAAGTGGTGTGGCCACCACAAAAGTGGTGTGGCCATCCCTGAGGGTATAACCAGCCCTCAGCCCCTCACCCAGGCTGGCTATATACCCCCCAGCAGGGGCCCTCACCCCATGGCAGTGTGGCTAGCCTGTAAACCACCACAGGCAGCTCTCTCAAGCCACCCCGCCTTTAAAGGGAACCCTCACCCTCATCTGGGAAGCCCTTCAGGGGAAACCAGCCAGCCCCTACCAGTGCACCAGGCCCCTATCCTATCTAATAAAAGAGTAATATGCAAGTTGACTGTACCTCCAATACACCCAAAAGACATACCCACAAGCCATGCCCACCAGCCAATCAGGAGCAAGTAAACCCCAACCAAGATGGCTGCAGCCACTGAGAGCAGGAGGGAGGCTTGGGTTTCCCCTGCAATGGAGGAAGCTAAGCTTTCTGCCTGCCTTTGCCAGCCTGGGCCTTCACTTAATGCTACAAAGTTTCAATTATAGAAAATACATAAACCCCAACAGAAATGGTGGCAGCCATGGAGCTGGAGAAAATAGAGGCTAGGGTTGCCCGGGTGATGGATGAAGCCAAGCTTCTGCAGCCCTAGCTCCTAGGCCTCCACTCTAGGCTACAAAGTTTCAATTATAGAATTTAAATAAACCCAAACAGAAACGGCTGTTACCACTGAGCAAGCAGAAAGCTTGGCTCTACTCCAGACTACAAAGTTTCAATTGTAGAACATAAATTAATCTCAGATCCCAGGGCCTCTGCTTGGGTCACTGGGGGCTTGGCCAGCTTGAAAATCACCATAGGCCCCTCACCTAGGCCGCCCCACACCCCAAGGAAACCCTCACCCTGATCTGGGACACCCTTCAGGGCAAACCAGCTGGTCCCCAACCATGTACCAGGCATCTATCCTATCTAAATAAAATTCCATACAAATTGCAAATTGACCATACCTTCTCTACACCCACCATCCATGCCCACAAGCCAATCAGGAGAGATATGCAAATTAACACCCAATCGAGATGGCTGCTGCCCAAGCCCAAAAAATCCTTAGCCAGAGGCTTTTTCTGGCCTTGGGCAGGCTGGGGCTGGGGCAGAGACATTTGTTAGTGTCCTCCAGACTTTGGTTTTGGTCATCTGATTTGCTTTGGTCAATGAGACAGCAGCAAGCACATCTAAGACAGCAAACACTTGAAAAGCACTTGCACATCGCAGGGCAATTGCTGGGTGCTCAAGGCCAGAAAAGGCTTTTTCTGGCTTTGGGCAGGCTGGGGGTGAACCATCAGTAGGACATCTCTTGAGGGCTCCCAGTATGCGAGAGGGGTCAGGTTGGGATGAGAGACCACCCACTTTCAGTGCACGGATTTTGTGCACTGGGCCCCTAGTCTATACTAATGAAAGGGTAGTATGCTAATGAGACTGGGAGACCTTCCTGGAGACCTTTTGGACATTCTTGTGGACAAAACCATGTGGCAGGGCTTAGGTAGAGGCAATTAGGAGCCAAGAGGGGAGAGCAGTTGTGAGTGATTAAGCCAGGGTGAGATGGCATTTGTGAACAATCAGGCCAGTGTGTGTGGGGGAGAGGTGAGGGTGATCAGACCAGCAGGGGGCGTGTAGCTTTTGAAGGTGAGCAGGCTTGCAGGATATCCAGTTATGGGTGAGCAGGCCATCAGTGAGGGTGTGTTGGGGGCTATCAGGCTGGTGGGGGGGTGGCAGTTGGGGATGTGCTGGTTGGCAGAGGGGCAGCTGGGGGAAGCAGGGCAGTGGGGAGAGAAAGTGGGAGCGAACAGGTCAGCAGGGGGGCTAGTTGGGGGTGAATAGGCTGGAAGGGGGTTAGTTGGGGGTGAGCAGGATGGCAGGCAGAGTGGTTAGGGGCAATCAGGCAGGCAGGCAGGCAGATGCATGGTTAGGAGCCAACAGTCCCAGATTGTGAGAGGAATGTCCAACTGCCAATTTAGGCCCAATCCCTGTAAACTGGCAGTTGGACATTCCTTGAGGCATCCCAGATTGGAGAGGGTGTAGGCCAGCCTGAACGACACCCTATCCCTGTGCATGAATTTTGTGCACCAGGCCACTAGTGGATTTGTAATACCCAAGTTAAGCTTCCCTTTCTTCAGTTTAGTTAATGGGCACAAACAACATTTGACTCCAGTGATTTGCAATTCTGTGCATAAAATACTGGTTAACTTCTTTTCTTCCTCATTACATCTTTCTCTTCTGGGATAATGTGCCCATTTAGCCTTTAGGCACATCTTGCTGACCAAGATGGATACAGGCCTGAATAAATTGATTTTAATTGGCTTTTATCATATGTAAGAAGAAATACAACAATGTATAAGATAAAACTGTTATAATATACTAATAAAAGGGTAATATTGGTCAGGACACCCTCACAGTAATGACCAAACAGCAGGCTGTGTGGGGCGACCAGCTTAGCAGGGAAATTAGTAAGGGACCATTGAACAGCAGGTTGTATGGAGTGACAGGCTGGCACAAGGGGCTGTGAGGGACAAACAGACCAGAAGTGGGTAAAGAGGGGTAACCAAGCCAGCAGGGGGTACAGTTGGGGGTAACCAGGCTGGCAGGGGGAAAGTTGAGGGTGAACAGGCTGGTGGGTGGTTAAGTTAGAGGCAATCAGGCGGGCAGGCAGTTAAGCAGTTATGAGCCAGCGGTCTCAGATTGTGAGAGGGATGTTAGACTGCTGGTTGAGGCCTGATAGGCCCCAATCAGCAGTCAGAAATCACCCAAGGGGTCCAGAATTAGAGAGAGTGCAGGCTGGGCTGAGTGGACTCCCTTCCCCCCCCCCCCGCCCCCATGCATGAATTTCACGCACCATGCCTTTAGGATAATATAATAACCATGTTTTGAAAATATAAAACAAGTCTAATAATGCTTATTATTTAAAATTTCACAAAAACATTTTAGAATAGAATTAACTTAAAATTACATATTACATGTAAAGCTAGCTATAAAAATGTTCTTGTTTATTATGTTATTTACAGTTTTTAACATAGTCTCTTTCCCAGTAATCAATAGAAAATTAGTAGTTTTTTAAAAGTTTTATATGTGCCATTGTTTCGGGTAAAATCCAATTAACATATCATTTTTAAAAACTGGTTTCTTTTATCTCCCTTAAAAGTAAAATATTATATCAAACACTAAATTACTTTCTGTTCCTATACAATATCTACTTCTAGCATTTCAGAATCAAATTCTAAAGATATCAGTCCTAATTAATATGTTATAGCCTAGTACAGTAGTCACCAAATCATGGCTCGGGAGCCATATGTGGCTCTTTGGCCCCTTGAGTGTGGCTCTTCCACAAAATACCATGTGCGGGCATATAATCACAGTGAGATTGAAACTTCATGGCCCATGCACAGAAGTTGGTTTTTGGCTTGGGTGAGTCTATTTTGAAAAAGTGGCATTAGAACACTCAAGGGGCCAAAGAGCCGCATGTGGCTGGAGAGCCGTGGTTTGCAGACCTCTGGCTGAGTAAGAAGCTGGATCACATGCATCACTGGGCCATATTTTCTTCCCTCCTTCCTCCTTCTTCCTCTTCTGCTCCTTCTTTCTCTCTTTCTGCTCCTCCTCCTCATTCTTCTCCTCTTTCTCCTTTTTTTCTTTTCTCTCTGTCTCTCTCCCTCCATCCCTCTCTTTCTCCCTCCCTCCTTTAGTGCTCTATAAGATACAAATGGAACTGAGTAATCTTCTACCTATAGAAAGTTTATCTTATATTTGTCCCTTAGTTACTTTGGCTATTTATGTTGACTAGATTGGGAATGGAAGTATTATTATTCTGCAGCGTATCCTTAAGTATAATATTTTTATTTTTTAAAAATGAATGATTTTTAAACAAAATTGAGCCTATATACAATGGATAAAATAAAACTGCTTAAGCAAAACACTGCCTATTTTGCATTTCTACATTGCATTACTTATTAAATACACCCTCCCCCCCCAAAAAAAAAACACAAACCTATGCAGTTTTGTCAAAACATGACATTATTGCTAGCTTGTAAACTTGGTATGTTTATGCCCTGACAGCTGAGGAACAGAGTCAGGGCATTGGTCAATGATCTCTTCCCTCTTTCTACAGGTAAAGCAAAAAAACCAGTTTCAATTCAATTACTCAGTTTCAACCACACTATTAGAAAAGGTTCTACCTTGGAATGTTTATAAAGTAGATCAACTTCTATGTTATTTCTAGGACAAGAGGCTTTTAAAAAATGAAAATAGGTTTTCTAGTAGGCTTCTCAACACAGAATATCAGAGATAAATTCTATTCCCTAAACCATGCACTACAGTGTATAAACTATTATGGTAACACTTTTTTAATCTTGTAAGGTAGAATAATTAGAAGGACTTACATAACAGTACCTTGTGATGAAGTTTGTTATTATCAATAAAACAATAACTGCCAGTCCATATGCTGAGTTCTTTGCATATAATTTTAATTCACTTCAACTTCTTGTGAGTAAGAGGATAACATACTATTGAAGAAAAAGGAACCTAAGAGTTAGTGGATTAGATAAATTGCTGAATGTAATATAGCAAATAAAGGGACCGATGCTTGAATTTAAGTTTAAATTCAAATGCAATGCTCTCACTATTACTTCTCCAACGGGGAGCAGCTATTATGTATATGCTCCTCTGGGGCATAGGGACTTAATGCTTAATGCTTGATTGGCAATAAAGAAAGCTTTCTTTTCATGTCCTAATGAAATGTGACATATGCTCTTCAACTGTATCTTATTTAGAATCAGAAATTTCATAATGAAAAAAGTTCACGTACACAAACTTAAATTCCTGTCCCTTGGTAGGTTTGGTTCTCAAAAATAGACTGTCCTTTAAACTAGGATAGAGTGCCACTGAATAGAGTCCTAATTAATATATTATAGGCTATACCCTAGCTGGGTAGCTCAGTTGATTAGAGCATCATCTTGATATGCCAAGGTTTCAGGTTTGATCCCCAGTCAGGGCACATACAAGAAGCAACCAATGAGTGCGTAAATAAGTGGAATAACAAATCAATGTTTTTTTTTTCTCTCTCTCATTCTCTCTCTCTCTCTCTCTCTCTCTTCTCCCTCCCTTCTTTCTCCCTCTCTTCCTCCCTCCCTCCCTCCCTCCCTCCCTTCCTCCCTCCTCTCATGCTCCCTCCTCCCTTCCTCCCTCCTCTCATGCTCCCTCCTCCCTTCCTCCCTCCCTCCCTCCTCCTCCTCCTCCTCCTCCTTCTCCTCCTCCTCCTCCTCCCCCTCCTCCTCCTCCTCCTCCCCTCCCCCTCCTCCTCCTCCTTCCCCCCTCCTCCTCCTTTCCTCCTCCTCCTCCTCCTCCTCCTCCTCCTCCTTCTCCTCCTCCTCCTCCTCCTCCTCCTCCTCCCCCTCCTCCTCCTCCTTCCCCCCTCCCCCTCCTCCTCCTCCTCCTCCTCCTCCCCCCCCTCCTCCTCCTCCTCCTCCTCCTCCTCCTCCTCCTCCTCCTCCTCCTCCTCCTCCTCCTCCTTCTTCTTCTTCTTCTTCTTCTTCTTCTTCTTCTTCTTCTTCTTCTTCTTCTTCTTCTTCTTCTTCTTCTTCTTCTTCTTCTCCTCTCTCATCACTCAAAAAAGTCAGGGCACATGATTGTTAATAAATTAGGCAATTTGAAAAAACTGAAAATTATATATATATTATAGCCTGGTAGTTACCTTCATTCCCCTCTCTAAGAAAGTCCTAGGGGAACCTCTCCACCAAGGAGTACACAGTCTTCTAAACTAAGGAAACTTAGTGTGAAGTTGCAGTAATGATCATTTAGAATTTGTTTAATGCAGATAATTTGGGTTTTTAGTTTAGCTAATCCTTGTCAATTAAGCTCTCTCAATAGCTAAGGGAAAGGGTAGGCATGCTCTGAGAAGCTTTCTTTTTAAAAAATGTACTGGGGTAACGCTGATGTACACTCTATGCAAACTCAGGTATATGATTTTATAACAACATCTGTGTACTCCATTGTGTACTCACTACCTGAAGCCTAGTCTCCTCCCTTCACCATGTATTTGACCTCTTGACCTTCTTCATCCTCCCCATACCCCCTTTCCCCTCTGGTAATCACCATACTGTTGTCTGCATCTATGAGTTTTGAACAGCCTTTTTGTTCAACATAACTATTACCATGGCATAAACATTACATAACAAATAATTGCTTATGTTATTAGTAATCACACATTTACTTACAACTTCTAATTAGTTTATTAGTGCAATCATAAATATAACCTACTGCTTGCTCTCCCTTTTAATAAATGGGCTCAAACTCAGAGAGCATGATAGTTATAACATAATTTGAACATTATGATGCACGTAATCAACATTCCAAGTAATTGCTGTCAAGTTTTTACCTCCTGGTCATCCTTCCTCATTTATATAATAGTCCTAGCCCTGAATATATCATTCTTGGTGACGTTTCAGATGAATACCTTAGCTTCCAGCTTTTTCACTTCCACTATAGTGACCTTTCTTTCTAATTTATCTTAATTTCAGATTTCACTTCTCCTCCCATCAAATTTTCTAACAGATGTTACTATGTATTTTGTCTCCTCTACCCCACTTGATACTTTAAATTTATCTAATCTTTATGGGATTTGTGTTCCCAAAGCTCTGCTGCCCTGTCAAGGCCTCAGAGACTGAATGATGTTAAATCTCTTTTAACTCAGATTCATTTAACTCTTTACTTACAATTCAACATTTCCCCCTCGCTTTCAAAGTCCTACATAATCTGGGTCCTACTTTCTTATTTACTATTGTTTTATTCACTATTCAGTTTTGCCACTGCTTCCAATTACCCAGCCACGTTGGTCTTCACTTCATTTTTTAAAAAAACCTTGTCTTTCCTATCTTAGGAACTTAGTAGCTGGCTTATTTATGCTGACTTCTTATCATTATAGCTTATAGCTTATAGCTTAAATGTCATCTTTTCATTAAGGGCTTGCCTGACTATTAAAACTGAAGTACATATTCAGTCACTCTGACATCAAATAATTTTAATTTTATGGTTAGCACAGACTTTTCTTGGTTGTTTTGTTGGTTAAGTATTGTCTAACTGCCTTAAGAAGAATATGAAATAATTTTGTCTTGTGTGCCTCAAAATTGATTTGAATCTGAAATAGAGAAAATAATAAAAACTTTTATTTGTGATTATTTGCTAAGTGCCATTTTGTCATTTCCTAGATAGGTAATAACTTTATGAGGCAGATACTATTAATTCAGCATTGAATGCATATACAGGGGTGGGCAAAAAGTAGATTTACAGTCGTGAGTAGATGAAACACAGAGTTTACTCTTGTATTATTATTTATGAATCATTGTATTATTTTCCATATAAACAACTGTAAACCTACTTTTATTAATGTATGCATACTGATCAGTTACTATGTAATTGGCTTTAGGTATATGTTGCTTACAAAGACACTATACATGAAAACAAGAGCATTTATTGTAGAAATGGAAACGAAGAACAAGTGAATAATAACATAGTTTGTGTGCAATGCTTTATGATAAAGAGTAACAGGGTTACTTTGAGGAATACAGGAAGAAAAGTTAGTGAGTCTTTTAACTCCATTTTCCAGATGAGAAAACTGAGACAAAGATAATTAAAAAACAAACAAACACATGTTGTATATATAGTAAAAAAATTCTAAAAGATAACAAAGTCAAAATTTAAATCATACTTGTCTGATTCAATTATTTTTTCCCTAATATAATTATATTGTCTTTCTCTATATATGTATTGGTAGCTGTTTCAGACACTGATTTTTTATACATTAACTTATTTAAATCTCTTTGAAATAGACAGGAGTTTGTTTCTTATAAAATTTCTTTTCAATCCTCACCAGATGACATGATTTTTGTGGGTTTTTAAAAATTTTTATTTTAGAGAAAGGAAGGGAGACAGAGAGAGAGAGAGAGAGAGAGAGAGAGAGAGAGAGAGAGAGAGAGAGAGAGAGAGAGAGAGAGAGAGAGAGAGAGAGAGAGAGAGAGAGAGAGAGAGAGAGATTTGTTGCCTACTGTATGTGCCCTGACCAAGATTGAACCTATAACTTAAATATGTGCCCTGACCGGAACTCAAACTCAAAATTTTTTTGTGTAAAGAATAATGTTTCAATCAACTGAGCCACTTTTTATATGTGAGGACACATAATTGCTCAAAATGATAAAAGGCAGGGATGACAAAACCCAATTTGTTTATTTACATCCATAATGTAAATACATATCTATGTGTGTGTGTGTATGTGTGTATGTGTGTGTGTCCATTTATCACACTATTTTCTATGATATTTAGGCTGTCTATGAAAATGAATATAATTTAGGCAAGAATTTCAGTCTGCCTGTTAATTCGTTAGTCTATTATTTAGGAATTTTACTCAAAAAGATTTGTCTTGTGTGTTTTATGCTTTCATCCATATTTTCACCATATGTATGCCTGGGCATCCTTCCAGACCCAGCCGCCAGCTCTCTGAGGTCAATATGAGAAGATATTAATTTCATGCAGGAGGAACTGAAAATATTTCTGTTTCCAGGGAACTGGTAACCATCATATATTTGTATTACCTGAGGCACACTGGTGGCTCATCAAACAGGACACTAATGGAACTGAGCACCTCCAAACTTGTGGCTGTATGTATTTGCCATCTTTCCTCAGAAGAGAGTGGGCACATTTTTATTCTTAATGTAAGAAAAAAAATCTCAAGGGAGGGGAAAAAAAACTATACTGGAATAGCAATGAAGAGGTAGTTGTTGTACATGACATTTTATTTCTGGATGGCTAGAAAGATCAATGTTCTCGCCTGTAGCTCATGAATTAATATCCTCAGCTATCAAGAAATGAGACATTGTGCACAGCAACTTGTTCTTCATTTCTAACTTCTTGTCATAAGTAAAGTGATAATAATACGGCTTCAGAAGAGGTGTTACCCTTGGGAAATAGCATTACTGTATCTTAAAAATCACTAATAACTGTACTGTATGAACTTGACTTATGTTTTCTGTACAAGTGAGTCATTTTCTGTCAGGCATATGGACAGCAGAGGCTCTGGGTGATTCAGCTTTTAGGGGATGTCATCCAGAGGTCATCAGAGTTCCATCCAATTCTATGAGAACTGGACAGGAGTTCTTGAATATGGAATTTCACTATTACCTTACCCTGGTAAATAATTAGCTTGTGCTTCTGATGAATCATTTACAAAATGTCCACAGCAATATATTTAGTAGATATTAAAAGTATGTTCTGAGGACAAATCCATTAATCAATGTATTTTTTTTTTACCTAGCAAATATATATTAAATGTTTACTAAGGGCCAAAAATTATGTAAGACAGGATATGTGTAAAAATAATTTCAAATAATTTTAGAGTTTAGCACATATGATACAATAAAAATATTTCTGTGTGAAAAGTATAATGAGAAAATACAAGTAACAAATTAGATAAAGCAGATATATATATTTTTTCATTTCACAAAAGTAAAACCAGATCCATAGTACATGAAATGGCAAAGGTGAGGGTACACAATTCATAACTCAGTAATATTAGAAGCTCAAAGTTTGTGAGACTTCAAATACAGGATTCTACTTTATGTACATGAATTTGTCTAAAATCCTTTCTGAGACCACAGTGATATAATACTTTAAAATGAAAAGTCCATAAAGGCAAAATGAATGGGATCAGTGGGTCAGTGAGTGGCATAAAAGGCTATTGAAGATTTCAATATTTTTGTTGAAGAAATCTTAAGAGGGTTGAAGAAAGCAAGTGGTATGATAACAGTTTTGACTGTGTTATGAAGGTGCCTCAGAGGAGGTGTTAGTCATTCTGGTTTTTGCAGAATAATATATTTGAATATTGTTATAATGATAAGAGGCTTTCTTATTAATGTCTTCTTAAATTCTCACAGTAGTAAGGTGATTAGATTTGTTTCCACTTTAAAAATGAGAAATCTCAGGATCTGAGATTTAATAAAAAGGAAAACACAAAGATAAATGAATCATTTTTCACTGAGTTAACTTTTTCTTCATGCAATAAATGTTTACTTAGCAGTTACCACATGACAGATGCTGTTCTACAGAGTGGGATGTTATAGTGAGTAAGATACATATGATTGCTCCTGTCAATAAGTTGATAGTTTTTAACTTAAATATTTATTATAATGCTGAGCAAAAAGAGAGAGGGTTAACAAACAAAATAGACTGATAACTGTCAATATCTAGTAATATAAACATTTATAGTATAAAATCCACACATATTCATATGGAAATAGGCTAAGTAATCTACACAGTGACTTCACTAAAAATTATTTCACTTATCTCAACTGACTGCCTTACAGTGCAGTTACGTTAGAAATGAAGAAAAACACTATGGCTAATATATAATAGATTTGTACCATGCCCAGTTTGGGTTTAAGACAACCTATATAACAAAAGCCTAATATGCTATCTGGTCATCTGGTCATCTGTTCAACCAATCAAAGCGTAATATGCTAATGATATGCTAAGGCTGCTGAATGCTTGCTATGATGTGCACTGAACACCAGGAGGCAGACAGTCAACTGGTCAACCAGTCGCTATGATGTGCACTGGCCAGCAGGGAGCAGACACTCCAACTGGTAAGTTAGCTTGCTGCTGGGGTCCAGCCGATTGGGACTGAGAAAGACTGGCTGGACATGCCCTGGAGCCCTCCTGAGCTCCTTCCCTGGCTGGCCAATCTCCTATATCCCTCCCTGGCCCTGATCATGCACTGGTGGGGTCCCTTGGCCTGGCCTGCGCCCTCTCACAACTTGGGACTCCACAAATTCGTTCACAGGGCCTTCAGTAGACATATATTTGCATAGCCAAATTTATTTGTACATGATATTACCATATTTGATTACTGTTCATCTCACTTTCATTTATAGATTAAACTCAATATCTAAAAGAGAAAATCTGGGTAATTTTTAAATACATTATTTGGATTTGTCAACCACTTTTGTGATCAATTTCCTTTCTTCCACTTTCTAGTGAATGCAGTCCAATTTGCTCCCATCAGTTTAATTAAACTATTCTTTAAAAGTCTATCAATGATCTGCTTGTGGATAAAAGCAAAGGAACTCCATACTCCTCATCTTAAGCTGTCCTTCAGCTTTTGACACAGCTGATGGTGTAGTGTTCCTCAAAACACTTTCTTCCATGACTTTCAGGGCACCATTCTTTCCTGATTTTCCTCTTACCATCCAGACAACTCTTTTTTCACCTTCTTTTCTGGCTCTTTTTTATATTTCTATCTCCCAAACGATAGGGTCCAAAACTCAATGACTTGACCTTTCTTTCTGAATATCTCAGTTATATGGTCCCATGGCATCACTACAATCAACATCTAATAATCCTCAATTTTGTTTGTTTGTTTAGGTAAACTAGGATGTTTTAAGAGAACCCTCTTTCAACAGGATCATTCAATTCTCCAAAAGAATGGTGGCATTCTTTTAAACCTTTCCTCTTTCAGAAGCAGTGGTTTATTGGGTTAATCTAAAAAATGTGAACCCCCTACTTAACTTTCATTTTTCTGCACAGGACCACGAGAATGGATTAGGTTGTCTTTCACATTTCCAAGCAAAATTCAAACTTCAAAAAACAACCCCTTGAGAGTACACAAGCAGAGAGCATTGCGTTACCCTAATAAAGCTGCAGGTTTCATCACATGCACCAACCAATCCACTGGCTAGTTTTGCACTCTTTCACAGATTTCACACCTATCCCAAACACTGACCTAGGAAACTCCCTAATAAGATAAAGCAGCGATTTTCAATCAGTATACTGTGGCACACTGGTGGGACACAATTTTTAAAACATGCAGTACCTGACTAGTCAGGGGCACTGACCTCTAGCCCCCTTAGACTGTCAAGTTAAAGAATGGATCAAAATACCTATTTTTGGTCAGCTTGGCAAAACGTTACTTTTTGGTGTGCTGCAGAATTTTAGTAATTAGTTCATGTGTGCCCTGAGATGAAAAAGGTTGAAAATCGCTGACATAAAGCCAAGAGAAAAGCGTCTATGAGTAACGTGACACACCACCAGTGTTCAAACATGATTGCACTTTAACTTTATAATGTGACAATGCATTCATAAGACAACCCGCAGGCTAGTTTTAACGAATTGAAGAACACTTTTAAGCAGACAGGACTGTCCTAAATTGTGTATTAGGTAAAACTTTACAAGCATTGCTTCTATTAGCTGTGACGGTGGAGCTGGAGAGCGTGGCGCCTTCTCCAGGCTGCACGGCGAGAACCGCCAATAGTGTGGTGGAACTAGTGGCCCTTCCCAAGGCCACGGCTCCTGCGGCCCGCAGACGTCAGCCCTCGCAGCCCCCTGGGCTTGTGGACTGGTTTGGTGATCCACTGGGTGTCAGGATGTCTTCCTATAGCTTTATGGAATGGGTCAATGAGGATGACCTCAAAGGATCTGTACTTGGGATCCTCACCAGCCCAGTAAGAATGCAGGACTCTCAGAGCCCCACAGGGGCATCCAGCTCGCCCTTCAGCAACAGACTGAAGACTGTGAGCACACGTCAGCTGGTGAACACCGATGGACAGGCTCGCCGCGGCTCCCCCCTCAGGGACAGGGCGCTGGCGGCCACCACCGCGGCGCACGCGAATCCGACACCTGACATGACCTCGCTTGGCCGTGTAGCCCAGCCTGCGCGCTCCGTCGGGGGGCGGGCGGGGCGGGGGCCGTGGCGCGCAGAGAGCCTGCGGCACTGCCGGCAGCGCACTCTCGGAAGGAAGAGCATGACATCGGGCTGCTTCTTCCTCCACAGCTCCTGGATGTACCTGTGAGCGCCCATCTTGGCTTCCCCAATGGCTGCGGCCCGACGGAGACCCTCAAATTTCTGTTCAGCCCAGTACCCTCTCCCGACTCCCCCGAATTCCTCCCGACTCTCTCCTCCACACCCCCACTTCCACGTCTAGCAGATGTATCCAACTTGACACATCCCGGAGTGGCTCTTCACATTTCCTACAAGCTTTCTCTGTCTCAGAGATCTGCCTTGCCTGCGTCCGAACACTTGTATGGATTCCCTATGGCTGCTCGGACCAGTGACCACACCTTTAGTGGCTGACAGCACACGTGTATTTTCTCACCGTTCTGGAGGGTAAAAGTCTGAAGTCAGTGTAGCTGGCTGAAATGAAAAGGTTAACGGGACTGCACTTTGCCTGGAGGCTATAAGGGAGAACCCACTCCACGCTTCTTCCAGTTTCTGGTGTCCACTGGCATTCCTTGGCTTGTGGTCACATTACACTAGTCTCTGCCTCTGTGATCATCTTATTTAAAATCCCCCACTCATTACTACAACACTTTACACTCACTCTCTCCCTTTCCTTTATTTTAATCTTTATTCCTTTACCACTGTTTAAAATAGTCACATATTAAACAAAGTTATATATGTGCACATATAATTATATATAACATATATTTGTAATTCTTTGGTGCTTATCTCTCTTTTATGAGAATCATAAACACCATGGGATTTTTTGTTGATCTTAGCCAGTAGAGATTAATATCTTAATACAGTTTAGCTTAATAGATATTTACAAAACTAGTTTGTTGAATGATTTGCTATTATTAACTAGTTTTTACCAATATATTACTATTGTTATTTTCCTATGATTAGCAATTTCATTTTTTATTTTGAAATAAACTAATTATATTCATAATAATATTAAAAATCTTTGTGATAAAAATATTCTCACTTAAATATTTAGCTAAATAATAACTGAAAATTATTCTTTATTTTTAGTCATTTTAAGATTTATTTTGAAATAAAGAATTGTAAAGTAGACTATATTTATATTAGATGGAATACATAATACATTTGAAAAAAAACTGATATTATTTCACCATACTTATTCCAAATGGCTGCATTATACTAAGATAGAAATAAATTTTAAATGTTTATAAAGTATTAAACGTTAAAAACTCAACTTCTCTAAGAAGCTTGACTTAGATAATGCATCTGAATAAATAATAGATTAAATTATAACTTGGCACATATAATTATTTCCTTTTCTTGATCTAAATGTTGCATGTTTAATTAAATGTGCATATCATATATATCCCCAAATTTATCCTTGAAACTGTCCTAATAGGGCTCAGTCAACAACAAACTTATAAGATGTGCTGTTTTAAATTTTAATTGTTTTCCTAGTTGGCTGTATCAACTCATACTCTTACCTGGAATGAGTAAAAATTCATTTTTACCCATAATAACATTTTATTACACTCTTCAATCTGAGCCATATTAATATGTTTGTGTACTATTTGTAGTTCAGTCTTCCTCATTGTTCCCAGAGACTTTCTAAGTTCTCTGTGCTGCTTATTAATCCTAGTGTCCCAAACTGAAAAGGTCAGCTCTAGTAGTTTTTAATCACTGCTAAATTTCAGATACTTATCTCATAGATCTTAGTTACCTGCATTTCATTCTGATTATTTGTTTATTGTCCTCCAATTTTTTTCCAGACTATATTGGGTAAAGAATTTATTACTTTGATTTGTACTTCATTCTACAGAATACTACAAGAACAAACATTCTTTTTAATTGGGTCCCATTTTGCAAAGATCTGTCCCCTCTGTTATCTCTTAAAATAATCTTATATTATCTTTGATCACCATCATCAAAATATTGTTGAAGACATAGTTAAAAATCTTTTTAAAAGCCCTGGCTATATTGCTCAATTGGTTAGAGCAACATCCTGATACATTACGGTTGTGGGTTGATCTGCAGTCAGAGTACATACAGGAATCAACCAATGAATGCATAAATGGGTGGAAAAACAAATCTCTCTCTCTCTCTCTCTCTCTCTCTCTCTCTCTCTCTCTCATCTCATCTCAAAAGAATAAAAAAGAGCAAATCATTTAAAAGAATTATGTGAAGACCCTAACAAACAACTACAATATTTTGCATGATCGGCACCAAACCAGAAAAAAATGCAATGGGCTTCTGTCAGTTATAGACCTACCCAGTAGCACTTGTTTCAGTGTCTTTTATTGCTTATCATTGTTCAGGTGACAGTAAGCTAGATTTCATCTTTATTCCCTATAATTCTCTCCTAAGATATAGAACATGTGTGGGTGGAAAGTATGAAATATAAATCAAGAGACATGAAACTGCATACCAAATCTGAAATTTCCTTTAAAAAAAAGAAAATTAACAGTGGATTAAGAGCAATAAAGAAAATTTCACATAAAAGTTTCAAAATTCTATGTTCAACATTTTCAGGTTTATAGCGTGTTGCATGATTCTAAACTGATGGAATATGGAGCCACACCATCTCACAACCCTACCTATAGGCAGAACCCTACCTATTCTAAATGTATATTTCCTTTGCTTTTTGGCACTGATTTCATTTTTATATTATGAACTGGTTAATAAAATTCCTCCTGTGGGCACATATAAAGAAATTCTCATTTTGAAATAATAACATTTTACAAAGTATTTATAGACACTCACCCAAGGATGAGTGCGAGCGTGTTTCTGCTGAAGCTCAGCTTTCACATAAACACAGAATGAACATGATCAGTCACCACACTCTTATGTATTCACTTACAAAAGACTATCACATGAAATAAGGCAAAAACCGATGCATTAGCAACGTTATTGAATCTTCTCAATCTGTTTTGCCACTCACCAAGAAATAGTACATAAGGCATTAAACTAAGTAAATTTGGTTTTTACAGCTTACATTTTAAGGCAGTGCTATAAGTCAGGGCCATTTTTGATAGTTTGGGCCAGATAATTCTTTGTTGGGATAGAGGATCATTGTCCTCTGCGTTGTAGGATATTTAGCAGTCTAAACCTCCTGGCTTCAGCCCGGTTGGTTGCTAATAGCAATCGCCAACCCCCAACCACCATGATGATCAAAAATGTCTAAGACACTCCAACAGTAATCTAAGTTGGTATTGTCCTCAGATGAGAAACATTAACATAAGTTATGTAACATTATTATGTAATATTATATTTGATATCTATCACCAATTAGCTGCCTCTTGCATGTGCCCTGATTGGGGATGGAACTGCAATGCAGGCAACCTAGGTATGTGCCCTGACTGGGAATTGAACCCTCCACCTTTTTTTTTTTCACTGGATAATCTTATTTTATAAATAATCAGAACACATTTTATAAGTATTTTTAATACATGAATTTCTTTATGTAAAAGAGCCAAAAAGATTTAAATGTCTGTTATAAAAAGCCACTTTTATTAAAAATATAACATGTGAAATCTCAGACATTTAGAAAACCTTAAATATATATTATCCTGCAAATTGTGGGAAGCTGGTATCTCTTTTCTATGTGGTCAATTCTCATTTGTTAAAAATATTATAGTTCATCTCAGATGAAGACAAAATATATATTTAACAAAAGAATAAACCATTCTCATGAAAGGAAGAAATTAAAATGTCAAGAAAAAGTATCCCAAACAAGGAAATAAGGAAACAGGATATCTGTGTATACTTCGGATACCATTTATAAAATTGGGTAACAGGCTCATTCAAAGATTTTCTTCAGGAAAATTTAGCTTGGTTTGACTTGCTATTTACTACTGATTAATGGACATATGCTATGTGGTTACATATTTTTTTCGTCTGGTCAACATTCAAATAACTTGTCTAGAACTAAACACAATCCAATGATACTGATTATATTTCCCTTAAGTTATCAAGTGATTCTTAATCTAACCTAGTGATGTCTTTCAACATTATTTGTTGGGTAACTAAATATATTCTTCAAATAGTTTTTGCCATTCCTTAGTTCAATTTTGAAAATTATACTTTTACAATAGTTACCTTTGTAATAAGATTCTTAGAATGTTTCAAAGATATAGATATCACTACTGATAGAATCCTGAAAACTGGGTTGATGCTAGATGAATCTTTATTGTAAATTATATTCTTGGAAAAAGAACTAAAAGACTATTTCTATAAAAGTATTTGGTTCTTGAGAGTAATGTGGGTCAATTAATATAGATTTGGATAGGAAAGGGAGAGAATGTGAAAGAAATGAGAAGATCAGAGACTAAGGTTTATGCCATATTTTTTACATGAATAGATTCTGATGAAATTAAAATTTTATAAAAGCAAAAAGCAACATATATATATATATATATATATATTAAACCATTTGCACCTCTTCTATGGTAAGAAACTACTTGTAAGTGTGGGTATGTAAAAAATTCATACTTAGAATATTTATCTATTTCCACCTGTCACTTTTGGGACTATTTTATGTCAGAGAAAATATCTGTGTATTCAGTTTAAGGTTTATTTTAAGGAGGTATTTTTGACTTATATTTGTGAAATACATGTATTTCTCCCACAGTATTGAATAGAAACCAAGTTAAGCATGTTAATACATAACAATTTAGGGCTATTAGAAGAACAAACTCCTGGGGAGGGAGGAGAGTAAGAATCAAAACTTATCCAGTTGAAAAATTCTCTTTCACAACAGAGTCTGCATAATTTAGGGATCTTCTAATGGCTTAATAGAGATTTTAAAAATCACCTCTGAGCTTAGAAATTCAAACCTTATACTTTACATTTGGAAACCCATTAGTGAATAAAAGAGCCATTTATGCTTATTTTATTAGTCGTATTTATTAAATGGCCTATATTCAATTAACTAATTCAGCCTCTGGAAGGAGTATGAATGTGTGGAAGTTGATATTAGAAATGAGAAAGTCATATTATCCTATAGCCATAGACCTTTGCATTAAACTGGTTTCCCTAGGCAGGTTCCTGAGTAAACTGGCAGAGTGCCCTACATGTCTCCAAACTCGAGGCCGGGTGCACATCATAGTATCTCTGAAGTCCACCTTTGACTCAGATTCTCCACTTGCCTCCTCATGGCTCAAGACAGTGCTGAAATGCTTCCGTGTGCCATGCTCTTTCTTCTCTGTGTGGTGAGACTTTCCCTGCTGGACTGCCAGACATGAGCTATGCATGGGGTGTACCAGAATTCCGAATGTGGTGCAGGCATTGCCACGTTTTCTATCAATACTGTTCCCCTTCAGGCCAGTGTTATCTCATTCATAGGTGTCTTCTACTTTGAATGAGAACAGAACACTCTCAGAGCTAGATAGTTTAGGCACACTTAGGGTTGGTCAGGATAGAATTACGAGGTCTACTGGCACCATGCCAAAGGTTCAGGGCTTTTGAAGACATCCAAAACAATTATAAATGAATGCTCTACTTAGAATCTAAGAGAGTATATGTGTTTTAAAAATTTAAGGACCTAGATGTATTAATAATGTTGATAAGCACAGTGGGTCATAACAGGGATGCTATAAATGGTGGTTTTCTAAGCAAAAACAAATTGCACTGAATTCTGAAACTAGATAATAGTGAAATATCACAATATGATAGTTACTGCTGTTTAATATGGTATAGTGCCATTTAGATCTCAATAGGTTAATCCTCATCCCCTACAATCTCTATCATAATATAAACAAGAACTTAGAAAAAAAGTATCATAGACCTAAGTCCTTTTCTAATAAAACCACTGTTAATTGGAATCACCACAAAGTAACACATATAGAAATAATCAAATTCTGTAAAGAACCCTCTATCCATGGAAAAATGGACACGGAGATGCAGCTGAGCAGGACCCTGAAGAGCACAGGCTCTAGAGCAGACAGGTGGAGTTCTGGGTTACCACTTGCTAGCGTGTAACTTGCACTAGTCATTGAATCTCTGCTTCAATGGTGCCATCTGCAAAGTGGCAATGATAATAACACACACAGTGTGGTTGGGAGAATTATGTTAGTGAGTGCCTGCAAAGTATATGGAACACTGTATGACACAAATAAGTCCATTTGGAATGTTTGATATTATTATTGTCATCATGCATTTCGGTTTGCATATTGAGGAGTGCTGTATTTCCTTATAAGTACCTCTCTTTGCTCTTTCTTCTCCCTCCTTCTCTCTCCCTCCCTCCCTCTCTCTCTGGTCTTCCTCCCTCTCTTTCCCACTTTCATTTTATTGCAGAAACTGCAAATTTTTCTCCAGTACCCACTCTACCGTTCTTCCTTCTAGTAATATAAGGTCCCCCCTACCTAACCAAGTATTATCAAGGAACAAGCTAGTGACTACTTTTTCAGACACCCTGCCATACATAATGTCTGAAACACTGAGGTCATTTTTACTTTAGGGTTCACCCTCTTCTCTTCCTGGGCCAGAGTGTAAAAGGGTACTGGTGATCTAGCTTCCACCATGCAAATAAAAGCAGCATTAGGAGACTACGGAGAAGTAAGATAGAAGGAAACAGATTCCCTAGATGATTTTGTGAATCCTAGCCATCTACTGACCCTTGGTTTACTCATCTACATTTTGTCTGTGCTATAAGGAGAACTAGACTTCTATTTTATTTAAGAGACTAAATTTTGGAACTTTTTTTCACAGCAACTAGCCTATCTCCTAATAAAGCAAGTAATCTCTCTCTGTCTCCAATTTCCCAGTAATAGGTTCAAAATAATTATGTGCAAAGCTCTTATAAAAAGAAAATATGTAAGATAAAAGTGTAATATAGAAAATGACATATTATGTTACCATTCTTTTCTGAATATAGAACCATTCATACTATCCTTTCATTATTTATTTGACTCTCTCCATATATAAATTTGACTCTCTCCATATATAAAATATTTGCATATTTGCTTTTTATTCTTCAGGAAAAGAGAAAAAAAATATCAGTCTTCTAAATCTAATCTCCAAAAATAGGATACATATAATTGTCAGCCATATTTGAATATTGTAAGCATTTGAAAGATGATTTAGCTCATTTCTCATAAATGACTTTTGGAAAAAAATGTTGTTTTGGTCAAATCAAGCACAGTGTTTATAAACAGTTAGCCCCAACTCCATCCATTTTGAAATTTGCAGTTGTCATTAACATATTAAGGTGTAGAAAATGCCCACAAAAATAAATCTATATTACTATCTTATATATTATGTGACAAACATAATGCTTGATCTATGAGCACATTTTCTTTTTGTAAGACAAATTAATGTCACACAGTACAGTATTATTAGGAACAGTTTAAGGAATGATTATTTAGTCTAATGGACATTTGTAAATGTGTGGAAACATATCATTGTCCTGTTTATCATAATGATTGGGTAGTTGCAATGATATTTAGTGAGTTTGAATCAAGTATGAATACTGTAAGAGGGACTTTTCTATACAAGGCTCTACTATCCCTAAAGACCAATATTGTGTCCATTGGGAAATACTGATTTCTAGTCCACCTATTTTTTTTGAATTTGTGGACAGTGTATTCATATTCTTAATAATATGCATGTATTGGTTCTTAAGATTAAATCCAGATCAGACTCTTTATCTGGTACTTCCTTTGTGGGGAGATTTTCTGATTTAGTTGTTGCAATGTTAAGTAACCATGAGCATATTCAAGAATTCCTCCTGACATTTTACAAAGTTAGGATAACTTTTACCATTAGGATTTTATCTTGGTATTTATTATAACATTAAGCATGAGGTCTGATGTTAAATAAAGGAAGAAATAAAGTTAGAGAAAGCAGAAAATCTCAAATGTTGTTATATAGCCTGCTCACTGCTAGAGATGTTTCAAGGTAAAATGATTCTGAATGTTCAGATATCTGTATATTTTCTTTGTTTTGTAACTATAGCTGAGTTCAAATGCTTCAGTTTATCTAAGTACCCGCAGTCTTTGATAATTCATGGTACACTAAACATAAAGGAATTCAGCTTTCTTGAGTATTAAGATTGACAGAAAGTCTATAAGGCCCGAGTGTTCAGTATTTAGGGAGATGTGTTAATAGTATTGAGAAGCTGCAAATGTGTAATAAACTCCTGTAATCTCTCAGCACTGAGCAAAGGTGGCAATAGAAAACTGTCATTTACTGTTTTTATTTCCCTTAGTATTTGCTGGCTTATGTTACCCTCATTTTTCAGGCTTCAGCTCAGTGTGCTTTTGGGAAGATCTTCCATAAACACAGTCTCATTCTCCATGCACTTTCTATGTTAGAATCCTATTTTATTTCTTCCTTATAGCACATAAACCTGTCTAAAACATGACCGATAATAGTATTACCTAGATGCATGCTTTTGTCATTACCTACTATATTAGTATAATGTGATAAGATAGCTCAAGTGAAAGCTGTATTGCTCATAGCTTTTCCATCAAAATGAACAATTTCTCTTCATTACATTTTTTTTGGAATGAATATCTCACATGATAACTCTACTTGCAATATTAAACATGGTACGTTTTCTTATAATATTAAGTTGATCTGAAGGTTTTGGATTATTGTTAATCCAATTTTCTTATAATATTAATCTTCATAAAATCTTGATGATATCACCTCTTGTGATTTTGGTTTTTTTTTAGGGACTTTGCTTCTTAAGGAAGTCTATGCAAATGTTTTAATATCTATGATGCCACATCCAAAGTTTCTCAATCCTCACTCTTTGTTGTTGTTTAATGCTCCTTTGTGTTCTGTAAGTTTCATTTACTTCTGGGAGGGAAAGGATTCAAGTAGGGGGAGAAGAAGAATATGCTTAGTATAGTTGTAACAATTTTCACCAACCAGAAGTAATGTTCAATAGTAAAATAATTGTCCATAATATTCCTAATTTTCCAACAAAATTAAAATATGTATATATTTTATTTTTTAAATGGAATAAAATACTTCAAATATTTGCTTCTAAATGTTCCTTGTATAATGCAACTATAGACACTGATATTAAGATTTACATGTAAATAGTTTTATAAATAGTTTGAAGTCAAATGATGACTTTATAATAATTCTTTATATCCAATGACTTTCCCATTTTGACTCAAAGACAAAAAGAAATGACTTGTCTAATGAAACCTCATAGATCCTTCACCTTCTATAATATTATGTATGCCTGTAAGCTTGGTTCACCCCATTACCCTCCTCTTTATAACATAAAACCACCTGTCAAGTTAAAGGAATAATGCTCTGATAAAATATCCCGAAACCCTGCTTACCATTATTAATAGCAAATGATTTTTGAAATAAAACAGGATGTCAGGCTATTATTGGCTATTCTAAGTCTTCTCGGTACTCTTCTAGAAAGATGGTTTTTCATGGCAGGTTATTAATTGAATGGCTTGAATTTTTTCCCCTTTCATAAAACATATCAAAGAAAATTGTGATGAGCTCTATACTCTCTAAAATTATGAATTAGTGCCACTTTTACACTGCTATCATTTATAAATCACAATTTCAGGTAATGAGTCTGTATCATAATTTTAAGCAAGGATTAAACATTAGTAATGAGTCCCTATAAAGTAGCTAAAACATTAATGGAGATGAGACTGTTCTTTTGACCTAGGGCCTCAAGCCATTCTAAAGTCAAAATGCTAATGAGTTATATGAGTGAAAATATTTTATTATGCAAAATAGAAAGTTGGAAATGTTTCACTTGCTGTAGTGTTTAACTCTCTAATATAAAATAATCCTCAAAAGAAGATTCAAATTTGTGAATGTTGACAGGTGCATACTACTCAGCCTAGATCTACCATGTCTGCAACTCTTGGTAAGATTTGTTTTTAGTGTCCTCACACTGACCATGTTCCCATTTCATTGGGTGGATAGGGTTCTAGTTTGTCATGCATTACATGATAAACAATAATCCAAAACTTTGGCGAAAATTACTCCAGCTCTCATCAGGTGTAGAAGTAGCTGTGTAATTGTGTAAGTGTGAAAAAAATAAAAATACAACTATGTCATTAAGTTTTCCATTCTTAGAAGTTTGTTACTTTATCCAAAACTACAACCTTACTTTTGCTTCCTCCTTAAATGTCTGTCATTAAAGGGAAAATAAATATGCAAAGTTTCACTTATAATTCTTTCATTCATAGAGCCTAATGACAGATCAAAAATATTACATAGAAAATGAAGCTTTAACTATGATTAAGAGAACCAAGAAGGGAATTTGCTACATCTACCTTCTCTTATTATGGCCATTTATTCTCATGTCCTCTTTCTTCAAAATCTGTCATTATGCTGGATGAATGCCTTTAAATGACACACAAGAACTATTATGAAACTGACAGCATTGGCATAAATAAATCCTGTTTCACAAAATGAAGCTATTAAAGGATGCTGGAAAATAGCATTTGGCTAGATAGGAGTGCATAATACATTAGAGGCAAGTTTATAAAACTGTAATGTATATACTAAGCATAAATGTCTATGGATTTCTTCAGTTTGGAAAACTGAAATATTAACATACTTTTTATTAAGCAATATATTTATTATTTGTCTTCACATGTCTATTAGTAAGTCATTTGTTTTGAATTTATAAGTTGGATATATTAAACATTGAAATAAAAATTTTAGGAAAAGCAGTAGAAATGGGAGGATTCAATTGTTTAGATGGTTTATTAAAAAGTTAATATTGGTTAAATGATTTATTTGAAGCAATATTAGGTTTGAAGGGGTTTGTATAGACCCATAATGAGGAATTTAAGCAGCATAAAAAAAATCTCTCTTCTGTTGTAAAGCAGATCTAAATACACAAAAGGTCAGTGGTGGAGGAATTGAACTACTGCCAAGAACTCTATGCTTCACTGCTTTACAAATAAGGAATGCATGGTGGTAAAGTGTTTATATGGAGAGATACCATGGTGGTTTCAAAAGGAGTGAAAATTGGTATTGAAATCTTTTGAAATGAGGTTTCAATGAATAACAGAACCAGTTACTCATTTGTTAAAAAAAAAATCTAAAGTGTAATGGATTGGATAAGAAAACACAACCCATATATCTGCTGGCTACAAGAAACTCACCTCAGAAAAAAAGACATACACAGACTGAGGATGAAGGGACGGAAGAAGTTTTTTCAGGTGAATGGAAATGAAAGAATAAAGGTGGGGTAGCAATACTTACATCTGACAAATTAGATCTCAAAGTGAAGGACATAACAAGAAATAAAGAAGGCCACTTCATAATACTAAAGGGAGCAATCCAACAACAACAACAAAAATAACTCTGGTAAACATATACACATCCAATGCAGGAGAACCCACATACATAAAAATCTCCTGAAGGATATCAAGGGAGAGATTGACAGCAATACAATCATAGTAGGAGACTTTAATACCCCACCATCACCATTGGACAAATCCTCTAAACAAAAAATCAGCAAAGAAACATCCATCCTAAATGACTCGCTAGACCAGAAAGAATTAATTGACATCTTCAGAACATTTCACCCCAAAGCCACAGAATATACATTCTTCTCAAGTGCACATGGGTCATTTTCAAAAATAGGCCATATGTTGGGTCATAGGTAAAGTCCCTTCAAATTCAAGAAGATAGAAATCATAACAGGCATCTTCTCAAATCACAGTGGCATAAAACTGGAAATCAACTACAATAAAAACAATCCAAAAAATCAAACACATGGAGACTAAAAGCATGCCATTAAACAATGACTGGGTTACCCGAGAGATCAAAGAAGAAATAAAAAAACATCATGGCAACAAATGACAAAGAAAACACAACAATCCAAAATCTATGGGACACAGTGAAAGCCATCTCTTGAGGGAAATTCATAGCTCTACGAGGCTACTGCAAAAATAAGAAACAATGGTAATAAATTACCTAACCCTACAACCCAAAGCCTTAGAAAGAGAGCAGCAATAAAAGCCCAGTATAAGCAGAAGGACGGAAATAATAAAGAACAGAGTGGACATAAATGACATTGAGACCAAAAAAACAATACAAAAGATCAACAAAACTAAGAGCTGGTTCTTTGAAAGGATAAACAAAATTGATGAACCTCTAGCTAGGCTCACCAAGAAGTAAAGAGAGAGGATCCAAATAAAGATTTTCAGAAATGAAAGAGGTGAAATAACAACAGACCCAAACAAAATATAGAGGATTGTTAAAAAAATACTGTGAACAACTCTATTGTAACAAATTGGACAACCTGAGAAAATGGACATATTCCTAGAAACATATAAGCTTCCAAAATTCAATCAGAAGAATCTAAACATTTCAATAGGCCAATAATTATGGAAGAAATTGAAGCAGTCATCAAAAAGCTTTCAGCAAATGAAAGCCCAGGACCAAGCAGCTTCACAAGGGAGTTTTGATACTTAGGAATAAAGTTAACTAATGAGGTAAAAGACCTGTATAGAGAAAACTACAGGACACTGAAAAAAGAGATAGAGGAAGATGTAAACAGATGGAAGAACATACCATGTTCATGGATTGGTAGAATAAACATCATTAAAATGTCCATACTACCCAGAGCAATCTATAGATTCAATGAACTTCCCATTAAAATACCAATGGCATATTTCACAGACCTAGGAAGAAGTCTACAAAAATTCACCTGAAATAAAAAAAGACCCCGAATAGCAGCAGCAAGCCTGAGAAAGAAGAACAAAGTAGGTGGGATCTCAATACCAGATATCAAGCTGTATTACAAAGCCATTGTTCTCAAAACAGCCTGGTACTGGTGCAAGAACAGACATATAGACCAATGGAATAGAATAGAGAATCCAGATATCAACCCAAAACACAATGCTCAATTAATATTGACAAAGGAGGCATGGATATTCAATGGAGTGAAGACATTCTCTTCAATAAGTGGTGTTGAGAAAAATGGACAGGTAGATGCCAAAAAATGAAACTAGGCCACCGACTTCTACCATACAAAAAAGTCAACTCAAAATGGATACAGGACTTAAATATATAACGGCAAACCATAAAAATACTAGAGGAATTCACAGGCAGAGAAATCTCAGACATATGCCAAAGCAATTTCTTCACCTATACAGCTCCTAGGGCAATGGAAGCTAAAGAGAAAATAAACAAATGGGACATCATCAAAATAAAAAGCTTTTTCACAGCAAAAGAAACCATCAACAAAACAACAAGGAAGCTCACTGTATGGGAGAACATATTTGTAAATGTTATCACTGGTAAAGTTATAATCTCCAACATCTACAGGGAACTTATACAACTTAATAAAAGGAAGATAAATGATCCAATAAAAAAAGTGGGCAATGGATCTAAATAGAATCTTTTTGAAAGAAGACAGAAGGAGGCCAAGAGACATATGAAAACATGCTCAAAGTCACTAATTATTTGAGAGATGCAAATCAAAATGACAATGCAGTACCATCTCACATCTGAATGGCAACCATCAACAAATCAACAAACAACAAGTGCTGGCAAGGATGTGGAGGAAAAGGAACCCTTGTGCACTGCTGGTGGGAATGCAGACTGGTACAGCCACTGTGGAGAACACTATGGAGTTTCCTCAAAAAACTAAAAATGGAACTCCCATTTGACCCAATAATCCCACTTCTGAGAATATATCCCAAGAAACTAGAAACACCAATCAGAAAGGATATATGAACCCCTATGTTCATGAGAGCACAATTCACCATGGCTAAGATTTGGAAACAGCTTAAATGCCCATCAACAGATGAGTGGATTAGAAAACTGTGGTACATCTACACAATGCAATACTATGCTGCTATAAAAAAGAAGGAATTCTTACCATTTGCTGCAGCATGGATGGACCAGGAAAGTATTATGTTAAATGAAATAAACCAGGCAATGAAAGAAAAATACCACATGACCTCACTCATTTTTTGAAAATAAAGAACATTATAACCTGATGAATAAAAAGATAGTTACAGAGGCAATAAAGCACCAAAAAGACTGTCTAATTATAATGGGAAGGCTGGTGAGTATTGGGGAGGGAGGGAAATAGATCAATCAAAGAACTTGTATGCATGCATATAAGCATAACAATATATATAAGACACTGGGGGTGGGGTGGGATGAGGGCATCCAACAGGGGGTAGGAGAGGCTAGGGGAAGGTCAATGGGGAAAAATGAGATATATGTACTAATATATGTAATACTTTAAATAATAAAAAGTAAAATTAGGGGGGGAGGAAAACATATGTACTACTATTAAATATAAGTTATATTGTAAATAAAATTTTTTAAAAAATTAAAAAAAAGAAAATGTAAAGACAAAAAAAATAAAATAAAAAGTAAAATTAAAGACTACATACATATGAGTATACATGTATATACTCTTATACACATACTAGCGGCCCTTTGCACAAAATTTGAGTACTGGTAGGGTCCCTAGTGGCTGCTGGCCAGGTACTCCTTTCCCTTCCCTTGGCCACATGCCACAGCTGGGTCCTCCCTTCCTTTCCCAGACAGCTTCCACAGGCCACGGCGTCCCTCCCTTTTGCTAGCTGGCCCTGCCCCTTAGTTGAACTCTCAGTCGAGGAGATAATGTTCATAGTATGCTTTTATTATATAGGATATAGATTTTAAATTTCAAAATAACCTGTGATGGATCTTGAAAGCATTTATTTCATACAAATATACTTCCAATGGTATAGTTCATTCATTAACTTTTAATTTTCATATAGCCTTTTGAACATGGAGGCCTCTATTTTATCTCCACATGTGAAGTTTATGGCTCTACTTAAATGATTCATGCTTAGTTTGGTCATTTTCCTCTAATGCTTATTTTATGACTCTCAAGTATCATTGTTGCACTTGAGGCAGTCACTTATTCTTTCCCAGTGGTGAATATGTTAAAGCATTTGCTTTACAAGCAGATTCGATTAACAAATATGCACCTAGTACTAGTTACATGCTTAGCATCATGGTAGACAAAGGAGAGTGAAAGTAAGACTTGTAGAAAAGAAGAGATTCACTGGTTTGCTTATATATTCTATATGCTATATGTCTTACTGCTTTTAACAAATACCAATGCAGTGCATAATGTGTTGCAGGTACTGTATTATTTACAAGAAATAAATTAATAAATAGCAAAGTTTCCTTATATTTTAGAACTAGAGGCCCAGTACACGGAATTCTTGCATGGATATGGTCCCTAGGCCTAGCCAATAATCAGAGCCAATCAGGGTCTTCTGGCTGCTGGCTGGAGCCTTCCTTCCCCCGGCTGCCAGTTGCTGGCTAGGACCTTCCTTCATTCTCAAAGGGAGGGATTTATAGAAGGCAAATACACCATGGGATTGGAATCTTGAGGGCCATCTTAGATTTCTGCTCAGTGAATGAATGGATAGATAGATGAGATAGATAGATGATAGATAGATAGATAGATAGATAGATAGATAGATAGATGATAGATAGATAGATAGATAGATAGATAGATAGATAGATCGATCTACGGTTTGTCTACTTAGCAGAATATCATGCCTTTGCAATCATTTGGTCTCTTAGTATTTTACCTACAGTAGATTAGAGGGGAACAGAGGGAAAATAAGGCAAGTTAAGCAGTGGTTTGCCAATTGAGACTAGTCTGCACTAGAAATTGAAATCAATTTAGAAGACCACTGGTGAGACTAAAAATAGAAGCAGAATAAAAATTTATTCCTATCCTTTTGATATATAAATACAATTGAATTAAGGGGAGAAAATAATGAGTTAACTTTTTATATGTTGAATTTAAGTATTCTGTGGGCTTTACAAGAGAAAATGTCTTTAGGCAGTTATCCTATCTAATAAAAGAGCAATATCCAAATTGATTACACCTCCACTACACCTAGAAGCCATGCCCACTAGCCACACCCACCAACCAATCAGGAGCAAATATGCAAATAAACCCCAACCAACATGGATGTGGCCACGGAGAGCAGGAGGGAGGCTTGGGTGCCCCCGGCAATGGAGGAAGCCAAGCTTTCTGCACACCCTGGCCAGCATAGGCCTCTGCTCAATGCTACAAAGTTTCAATTATAGAAGTTACATAAACCACAACAGAAATGGTGGCAGCCATGGAGCTGGAAAGAGCAGAGGCTATGGTTCCCCCTGGAGATAGAGGAAGCCAAACTTCTGCAGCCCTGGCCAGCCTAGGCCTCCATTCCAGGCTGCAAAATTTAAATTCCAACAGAAATGGCTGCCGCTGTGGAGTGAGCAGAAGGCTTGGCTCCACTCCAGGCTACAAGGTTTCAATTATAGAAGATAAATAAACCCCAGATACCAGGGCCTCTGCTTGGGTCGCTGGGAGGTGTGGGCAGTCGGCAAACCACCACAGGCTCCTTGCCCAGGCCACTCCACACCCCAAGGGAGCCCCCACCCTGATTTGGGATACCCTTCAGGGAAAACCAGCTGGCCCCCACCCATGCACCATACCTCTATCCTATCTATTAAAAGAGTAATATGCAGATTGACCATCACTCCAACACACAAGACAGCTACTCCCTATGTGGTCAAATATCCTGCCCCCATATGGACACAAGATGGCCTGCAGAGAAGGGTAGTTGGGAGGGACCTGCCCTGCAAGGGAGGGCAGTTGGGGGCAATTAAGCCTGTAGGGGAGGGCAGTTAGGAGTGACCAGGCCGGCAGAAGAGGGAAGTTGGGGTGACCAGGCCTGCAGGGAAGGGCAGTTGGGAGGGACCCAGGCCTTCAGGGAGAACAGTTAGGGGGAACCAGGCCTGCAGGGAAGGTCAGTTAGGGGTGACCAGGCCTACAGGACAGAGCAGTTAAGGGTAACCTGGCCAGCAGAGGAGGGAAATTGGGAGCAAAATGGCTGGCAAGGGAGCAGTTAGACATCAATCAGGCTTACTGGGGAGTGGTTAGGAGATGAACAGGCTGGCAGGCAGAAGCAGTTGGGGCAATCAGGGAGGCAGGCAGGTAAACAGTTGGGAGCCAGCAGTCCTGGATTGTGAGAGGCATGTCCGACTGGGATCCAGTGGGATCAGGTCTAAATGGGTAGTCGGACATCCTTTGAGAGGTCCCAGATTGAAGAGGGTGCAGGCTGGGCTGAGGGACACCTGCCCCTGTGAACGAATTTCATACACCGGGCTTCTAGTGTATCTATCATAAAAATATAGATAAGGGTGGTTAATAAAGTTGCCCAGAAATAACATGTATCAAGAAAAAGCACAGACTAAGACCATATTCAAGTGACGGGTAGAGGAAGGAGAACTGGCCAAGTCAATGGTAAAAGAATAGAGAACAGAAGGAGGGTAGGATGAAAATGTGTTTCTTGACATGGGTAAAAAGGGAGCAGTGGTTGTCAAAAATGTGCAATTAATTAGCAGTGTTAAATGTTGCTGAAATTAAGTGATTTAAAGTTACTCATTTGATTTAGTGACATGTAAAACATGAATGGTTTCTTCCGGAATGATATTTCTTACTTCACTGAAGTGTGAGGATCAGTTGAGGATTTGAGATCATGAATGTAGGTTCATCTTTTAAGATATTTGCCCATGAGGGATAAATGGAGGGGTAATGTAGTTTGAGCTAGCCCAGAGGATTTTTTCCCCAAATATTTAAGATATTTAAATATTTTTGGATAGAGAAAAAAGAGAAGATTAAATATACAGGGGAGAGAAGATATAATAAAAAAATGATGCTGAATTGATGGGCAACAGCTAGCTCCAAAGTATAAGTCAGAGGTTTGGATTTAGATAAGATAGGGGATCCTTCTTCAAAAGAAAATAGCAAAGCCCTAACCGGTTTGGTTCAGTTTATAGAGCATCGGCCTGTGGACTGAAGGGTCCCAGGTTTGATTTCAGTCAAGGACATGTACCTTGGTTTTGGCTACATCCCCAGTGGGGAGTGTGCATGAGGCAGTTGATTGATGTTTCTCTCTCATCTATGTTTCTAACTCTCTGTTCCTCTTCCTTCCCCTCTGTAAAAACTTCAGTAAAACATATTTAAAAATAGCAAAGTAAGTTGACAAATTCAGTTGCATATATATTTGAAGAGCTTCTGCTTAGAAGTTGAGATGGTGTTGGTTCCAAGCCCCCCTGCCAGGGGCTGGACAGAACTGGAAGAAGTCATAAGCAGCCAGAGGCAGATGGACCATGTCTTATTGCAAACAAAGCAGCCCATGCAAACACACTAGTTACTGCAAACACAGCAGTCCAGTCAAAGCAGCCCCCATATACTAACGCAGACAAAAGAGGCTCCTTGCCAAATAGTGACATCAGAGTTTCAGAAGATAAAGGTGTGCCTGCACAGTGTGTACAGTAAAACTGCTATGTCATTGCCTTTGCACATGGCATGGCAAATGGGTCTTTAACTCTTTAACACCTGGCATACTCTGGTCAGGGTCCCCACAAATGATTTCCCTCAAATAACCAGAGAAGGAAGAAATGAGATCAGATGCTAGGAATAATTCTTCTTTAACCAATGCTTAAAGAACTAATTAACTAAAGCCTTCCTAGGCTTTACGATTTCATTCATTTATTCAATTACTAGAGGCCCAGTGCACAAAATTTGTGCACTGGGGGTGGGTGGTCCCTCACCCCAACTTGCCCCCTTCTCACATACTGGGAGTCCTCAGGGGATGTCCAACTGATGGCTCACCTCCAGCCTGCCCAGCCTTGGGCACCCAGCCATCGTCCTGCTCAGTCAGCCCCGGCTGCCTGTGACCACCTGGCCTCGGGGGCTGGGCGCTCGCCACCACTTCTGCTCACAGCGCCCAGGGGCTAGGCACTTGCCACCACTGCAGTTTCATCTCCACCCCTAGGGCCCGGCACTTGCACCACTTGGCCCTGCCTCCACTCCTGATTGGCTGGTAGCATAGCCAATCAGGAGTGAAGGTACGGTCAAATTTGCATGTTTCTATTTTATTACATAGGATGCTTGTATTATTCCTATTTAACATGCTAAGTGTTGTGTTAAAATCTAACAATGGTGCTGAGAGAAGGCATTTCTGTCCCCTCAAGTTGCAGAGTTTGGTGGAAGAATTTAACTGCAACAGATGATCATAAAACAATATAGATTATTCTAATTGTGAAAAGAAGCTTGGTTTTATAATAGGGGAATATGGCAGGTGAGATAAAGGAAAGAGAGATTTGAGCAATGAAGTGGTCAGAGAGGAGCAGGTGATTATGAAGCTATTATGAGAACTGTTTCCTCCAAAATTCATAGGTTGCAGCCCTAACTCCCATAACCTCAGAATGTGAATGTATTTGACAATATTGACCTTAATGGGGGTCAGGAGTTAAGTTAAAATGAGCCATTATGATGAACCCAAATCCAATAAGACTGGTATCTTTATAGGAAGGGGAAGAGACACTAGGGGTGTGCGCACAATGAGCTTTTGAAAGGCCATGTGAGGACACAGCAAAGAGGGGAGGCTAGCTGCATGGCAAACTGAGAAGCTTCAGGAACAAACAAACCTGCTGACACCTTGATCTTGGACTTCTAACCTCCAGACCCATGATATAATACGTTTCTGTTATTTAAGCCACTAGTTTACAGTATTTTATTAGGACACTATTAGGGATGTAATCGGGGGAAGAGAGAGCTTAGTTCAGGCTGAAGAAGCTGCTTGAGTAGTGATATATGCATCTTAAGCTTTAGTGTCACCTAGAGATCTTATTAAAATGCAGATTTTGATTCTGTATGTCAGAGGTGGAGTTTGAAGTTCCACAATTCTAGCAAGATAGCAGGTGATGTCAAAGGTGCTGCTTTGAGGATCACTTTCAGTAACAAGAGTCTAAGGCTGCACTGTCTGATAAGCACCAACCATGTATAGCTAATGAGCACTATAATTATTGCGATGCTGAATGCCGATTTGCTGCAAGTGTAATATATACTCCGGATTTCAAGGACTTTTTACGTAGAGTAAAATATTTCATTAAACTTGTTTATGTTGATAACATTGAAAGGATAACATTCTTGAAAGTGTTCAGCTAAATAAAAACATTACTATTTTTTAACTATGGCTATTAAAAAATATAAACCCGTATGAGGCTCAGATTATATTTGTTGGACCGTGCAAATAATTTAAGGAGATACACTTCATTTTTTCATCGCCTTTCCTATGGATTTCAGTTCTTTAGACTTTTATAATGTAAAATATACAGGTGTTCCCCAAAAATGTATACATACTTTAATAGCTCATAGCTCAATTTTGAAAAGGAAATGTATCTTAATAAATACTGCCTTTATAATTATTCAAAAATGTGTATACATTTTTTGGGGGATATTGCCTATCTCGATATACTATGTGGTATATACATACAATAGAATCTTATTCAGCCTTAAAAAAATTCTACTATGCTACAGCATGAATGAACCTAGAAGACATTATGCTAAATGAAATAAGGCAGCTATATAAGAACAAATACTACATAATTTATATGAGTAACCTAAAATAGTCAAATTTATAGAAGCAGAGTGGAATGGTGCTTACCAAAGGTTGGGGAATGTATTAGGCAAAGAGAATAAAATTTTAGTTTTACAAGGTAAGTCCTAGAGATCTCCTGTACCGTGTAGTAGTTATAATAAAAATACTGTTTATATACTAAAAATTGCATAAGAAAATTGATCTTATGCTACATTTCTTATCACAAAATAACAACCATAAAGCAATAACAATGGTAACAAAGATAAATTGGGCATGCGGAAACTTTTGGAAGAAGTGAATATGTTTATGGCATAGACTGAATGATGGTTTAATCAGCTTATACATTATTTAATGCATTATGTTGTATTCATTAAATATGAACAATGTTTTATATGTCAATTATATGTTTTATATTTTTTAATTTATTTTACTTTGTTATTGACTAAGGTATTACACATGTGTCCTCATCACCCATTACCCCTTCCAATCCCCCTACCCCCGTCATCACTTATGCCCTCACTCCTCTGGTGTCCGTGTCCATTGATTAGACTTATATGCATGCATATAAGTCCTTTGGTTGATCTCTTCCCCTTACCCCTACCCTTCCCTACCATCCCTCTGAGGTTTAACAGTCAATGCTTCTCTGTCTTTGTTCTTGTTCTGTCTCTTCTCTGTTTTTGTTCATCAGTTTATGTTGTTCATTATATCCCATAAATGAGTGAGATCATGTGATACTTTTCTTTCTTTGACTGGCTTATTTCACTTAGCATAATGCTCTCCAGTTCCATCCATGCTCTAGTTTGAAGCAGCTACCTTTTCCTCCTTTTTCTTCTTCTTCCTCTTCATAAAGAATACCTTTCAGCATTTCATATAATGCTGGTTTGATGTTGATGAACTCCTTCAGCTTCTTCTTATCTGTGAAGCTCTTTATCTGACCTTCAATTCTGAATAATAGCTTTGCTGGGTAGAGTAATCTTGGTTGTAGGTTCTTGCTATTCATCACTTTGAATATTTCTTGCCACTCCCAACTGGCCTGCATAGTTTCTGTTGAGAAATCAGCTGACAGTTATATGGGTGCTCCCTTGTAGGTAATTAAATGTTTTTCTCTTGCTGCTTTTAATATTATCTTTTTGTCTTTTGCTCTTGGCATTTTAATTATGATGTGTCTTGGTGTGGTCCTCTTTGGATTCCTTTTATATTGGGTTCTGTGTGCTTCCTGGACTTGTACAGCTATTTCTTTCACCAGGTGGGGGACGTTTTTGGTCATTATTTCTTCAAATAGATTTTCAGTATCTTGCTCTCTTTCTTCTTCTGGCACCCCCTAATTCTAATGTTGGTATGCTTGAAGTTATCCCAGAGACTTCTTGCACTATCCTCAAATTTTTTTATTCCTTTTTTCCTTTGCAATTGAGTGTTTTTGGCCTCTTGGCATTTTAAAATTTTGACTTGATTTTTACGTTCCTCTAGTCTGCTATTGGGTTTCTGTAAGATATTTTTATTTTATTTTAGTCAGTGTATGTTTAACTTCTAGTTGGTTCTTTTTCATATCCTCAAGGGTCTCGCTCATATACTCGAGGGTCTCACTAAACTTATCAGCCTTTTCTAGGAGCCTCTTGAAAAACCTTATAGCTGCGGTTTTGAACTCTATATCCTGTCGTTTGTTTTCCTCCATTTCTTTTGTTTGTGATCTGTTTCTTTCTCTCCACATTTTTACTGCTTCTCTGAGTTGGTAGGGTAGCTTTGTGTGCTAGGTATCTTGGCCTCCCCTGTTACTTGAGGTGGACACTCTTGGTGCGCCCCTTGGTGGACTGTGTGAACAGCCTTGTTGTAGATATATCTTGATTGTTGTTGGTATCACTGGGAGGAATTAGACTTCCAGGCCAACTGGCTGTGAAGATCAGCTGTGTCTACACTGGGAGGTAACCTTATGGGACAAGAATAGCAAATTTGCCACAGCCTTTGTGCTCAGCTTGGATGGGGTGGAGTTTCTGGGTGGGGCAGAGTTTCTGGGTGTAATGGACAACCTTAGCTTCCAGTCAGCCCCATACCACAAGGTCACTGGGTCTTAGCCTCTGCAGGCAATTACTGCAGGCACCTCTGCCAGAAAGGCACCCTCAAGTCCCGCCCACTGCCAGACCGTCTAGTCTCTCCCCCAAGGAATCCAGAATCCCAGACCTTTGCCCAGTACTGGGGCTCTGTGCTGTCAGAACTCCTTTCTCTTTTCTGCCAGACTACACCAGCAGCACAGCCAACAGTTTGCCCTTACTAAGCACACTTGTGAGCAAGCCTCCTGTGATCTGCCCTTGGCTAGTCCCCTGAGACTCCACCTCATGGCACCACCTGGGGCTCTCTGTGTACACCTGCATTCACGCCTCTGGAGCTCTGTGGTTGGCTGTTCCCCCACGATTCCGCCTTACAGTCCAGAGTCCACCTGCAAGGGCCTGGGTCCCCTGGTTTTCAAGTGCAATCGAACTGGGATGGATTAGTGCAGGCTGGAGCTACTGTCTCCTTTTCACTTGAGCACCCCTGCCAGGCGCCCAGACGCCCTGTCCTCTCCATCTCTGCACACGCAAGTCATAGTACCTTAGATTTAACAATGGCTCTGATTATCCCTGTACATTTCTGTTTCCTTCTAGTTTTAGGATTTCCAGTCAGCCAGCTCTCCTGTGGTTGTGGATGATATCCATTTTGTCTTCTAGTTATGTTCTTGAAATTGTTGTGAGGGGCAGCAGCCTAGGTGTTTACTTATGCTGCTATCTTGGTTTCCTCTCAATTATATGTTAATAAAGTGGTTTAATAGATAAAAATGAAATTAAATTGTGCAAAAATTTTTATATCATTTTATTTTCCTTTTCAATCTCTTCATTTTAATCAATGATATATGAGGCAGGCTATATAATCTTCCCTGCTTTATGCACTTCCAGTTTGTGCAGAATTTTTACTGTGTCAAAGGAATGTAATATATTAAAGCATAGGGATTTTCCTTTTTCTCCTCTATATTCTGGAGTAATTTAGAGATTTTCTTTGCATTTCCCTCCATTAAAAGATGGAGTCAAATTGCTTTTGCTTTAAGTCATGTTGGCTTTAGTGACTTGCTTAACCAATAGAATATGGCAGAAATAACTTTATTGGATTTTCAATGGGTAGGTTATAAGAGGTGTTGTAGCTTCCTCTTGACACTCTAGAAATATCTGGAGCTGGAGCTCTTAGTCACTATGTAAGGAGTTCTCCCGCTAAGCAGACTGTAAGGAGAGGCCCTGAGACCATGTGGAGAGGAAGGGGATGCCAGCAAAGCATACCCATCTGGCCATCGAAGCTGTAAAGTCAGATATACAGAGTGTTCTAAAAATGTATGCACACTAACAGCTGATCCTTACATTTTGAAAATTAAATGTATTTTAATAAGCACTGCCTTTATAATTATTCCAAGTGTGTATACATTTTGGGACACCCTGTATGTAAGCGAAGTCTTTCTGAACCCTTAAGACAAGACTGGACACCAGCTGAATACTTCTGGGTGACCTCTAATTGACATACTAGTAACATAGAACACTGCTCGGAAAACATGAATTCACACAATGTATAATTAAATGATTGTTGTTTCAATTCCACTAAGTTTTGAAGATGTTAATTACACATTAGCAGCAACAGAATACCATTTTCCAAAGAGAGTATAGTTTATTCAACTGAGCTATTAAGTTTTCATTTCACTGGGCAGCATAATGAATAAACAGAATTCAAGTAACTGTGAGAAATTATGTCTTGTATATAAAAAATGATACAAAAATAGAAATGAAGGCATGGGAAAAGCAAGGAAATTTGAAATAAAGTACAAAACTAAGTTAGGTTGGCCCTGGCCACATGCTCAGTGGGTAGAGCATTGGTTGGCCTGTTTACTGAAAGTCCTTGGGGTGTGTACACGAGGCAACTAATCTGGAATTGATGTGTCTCTCTGACGTCAATGTTTCTCTCTCTATCCCTCCTCACTCCCTTCCACTTTCTCTAAAAATCAATGGAAAAAATATCCTGGAGAGAGGATTAACCAAAAAATAAATAAAAAAGACTAAGATTGAATGAGGAGGGCAGACAGAAAAATGGGATACATTTAAAAGGCTCCCATGATGAGTGGAACTTTAGTGAAAAGAAATGTTTAATGATAGTATTTTTAAAGAAGTCATTCAGTGTGATATACTATGTCATCTACTCCTTCATGTTCTATCAAAATATTCAGTAAAGATTTTCATAGCATTACAATGCTTTTAGATGAGGGCACATCTTTTTTTAATGTGAAGTTATACTGAGACTCGATTTAATATAAGAGGAAGAACATAGATTTATTCGGATTATACTTAAAAGCATTAATCAGGATAATAAATAATCAGAAACTCAACATTTTTGTAGAACATAATATTGTAAAGTGATGCTAGAACTTAAAGTGAGAGCTCCTAAACATAATTGTAGTTATATACATATATATTTTCAAATACATATTTACACATATTATGAAAAATATATTATTGCATATACATTTATATATTAACATTAGATATATGTACATTTTCAGTGGTATTTTCTTTTTCTTTAAACTTTTCTCCTTTTGTACTTATTTTTCTACTGAGATTTGTTATACTTTAAACAGAATATCAATTACAAAATATTATATAAAAAAAGACTTTATTTTTAAATTTTTCTTTGGCTCGAGCATTTATCTGTCTTGTAACTTTGAACAATACTTTTACTTTATTTTGCCTTACTTTATTTTCACCTACCTTTTCCTCCTAATCATGAATAAATAATGCTAACCATGGCATTTGAGAAAAAGAATAGATTCCTTCCAGTTTTCTATTGGATAAAACCTTGTTTCCCTTGTTCATCTCTTCTGTTCAGCTGTCATGAGCCATCCTTCGTCTAACACACATTCATCTGCTGCCAGCTTATCTCCCAGAGCACCTTCATCCACCTTATCTTGCCTACACCCCTGCTTCTGGACTGTTTCCTCTCCTACTCCCATTTAATTACATGTCTAATCATCAGGAAGGGCATTCGATTTTAACTAATTTTTAAGGAATAAATAAATCATCTACACATAAAACCTAAAAAGATAGCTCAAGCCATAAAAATAAAAAAAAAACATGTATAATTTCTGCATATTGATATTACCATGTACTAGTTTTTTTTATCTGGATTTAACTTTCTTTATTTTTAAAAATTGGATATCTAGCCCTCACCGGTTTGGCTCAGTGGATAGTATGTCAGCCTGTGGACCGAAGAGTCCCAGGTTCAATTCCAGACAAGGGTATGTACCTCGGTTGTAGGTTCCTTCCTGTCCCGGACCCTGATCTGGGCTCCTGCAAGAGGCAACCGATTGATGTGTTTCTCTCACATCAATATTTCTCTCTGTCTTTCTCTCTCTCTTCCACTCTCTCAAAAAATTAATAGAAAAATATTCTTGGGTAAGGATTAAAAAACAAACAAAATGAAAACACTTGGATATCTTTTTATTTAGGTAGCCATTATCTTATACTTTTTCATCCATCAAAATAGGAAACAGGGTATTTCTAACATAGTAGCTACTCATTAGCCTACTCAGTGATGTGACAGTTTAAGATTTATGCTTTGAGGAAAAGTGCCCTGTTTAGAATTTCTCAAAAAATAAATCTACACAAAAATATTTATGAAATTTATGTTCAAAATCATAACTTTGGAAGACAAAATGACCTGATAATGCCATGTATTACTAGTGCTGAATGTCTCCTGGCAAGAAGGCTGCCCATGTATATCTCAAATATGAGTGTGCATTTTCTGAGGCTGCTTCTGATACTAACAACTGTTCAATCAGAGCCAGGCAGGTTCTAATGATGGAGGAGACTACTTAGTGGAAATGAATACTGGGTTAGAGAACAGTAGAATTGCCATGCCCAGGGTTAAAGAAGAAAGGGGAGAAAATTACAATTTTCAACATTCCAAAAGTCCACTGAGAGCTGTGGCAGTGAAAAGGAGGCTGCTATAACTATACAAATTTAAAATATATAATTTTTGATCTCTGATATAACTAATGAGGTAGAGATTTAGATATAACCAATTTATATGTAGATATAACTGAAAGATAGAGTTTGATATAACTATTAGTTCATGTAATTTATTAAGAAACATATGTCAAAATAAGGGATTTTTTCCTTTCCTATAAAATATTGATATAAAAGTTAAAGATATGAATCTTTTGTATTGTAGGATTGTTATAATTTTATCAAAATATTAGTAAAAAAGACAGTGTGATATTTTAATTAGCATAAAATGGAATATAATTTTTAAGTTGGTCCTATATTGATTTCCAAAATCAATAATTGTTATAAATATATGCACTTTCTTTCCCAAGGGCTCCTCTTTTAATTCTCTTTAAACAGAGGCCTTTATAAATGGACATCAAAATTACTGTTTCTTTTCTCTTTTGGAAAACAGTAGGTACACTGAAAGAAAAATAAGATATCCTTAGAGGAAAGTACAGAATATAAATTATCTTAACTAAAATTCAAATGTCTGAATAATCTTATTTTTTAACATTAATTTTATTCATATATATATTTTTTAAAAATGAGCACCTATAAATATTTTTCCATTAAGCCAAAATAGGAAAACTATTCTTTTTGAGCTGTTAAATAAATGTGCAGTCTGTTCTAGGAAAATGGTATTGATCCTGAGAAAGTCCAAGTTGAGTTGTAGTTCACCTAATTTAGTTAAATCAGTTAAGGGTGAGAAGAAAAATAGGTAGTCTTGTTTTATGGAGAAAAACCAACTCACTGATAATTAAGAGAGAGAATTTCGCTCAAACTTCAAAGTTTCCTGACTCATTCTTTTCTTCAATCTTTTTATAACACAAGCACATACATACACACACACACACACACACACACACACACTTCACATCTCATTTTATCAAATTACTTGTTGCTTTCACCAATATTTAAGAATATTCTACTAAGTGAAATAAGCCAATCTGAGAAAGACAAATTCACATGATTTTACTTATTTGTGGAATATAATGAACAAAATGAATTTACCAATAAAATAAGACCTGAAGCATGGAGGCATGGGGCAGATTAACATATCTTGATGTAAGGTTGGGGGGACGAGAAGAGAGATAAACCAATGCACTTTTATACTTAATAGAGGCCTGGTGCACAAAATTCATGCACGGGTGGGGGGTGTCCCTCACCTGGCCTGCACCCTCTCGCAATTTGGGTATGCCAACTCCTAACCATTCACTTGCCTGCCTGATTGCCCCTTACCACTTGCCTGCCTGTCTGATTGCCTGATCACTCCTAACTGCCTCTGCCTCTGCCTCCACTTCCCTGGCTTTATCTGAAAGGACATTAGGAATGATGTACGGAATGTCATTTGGCTGCCTGGTCTAATTAGCATATTATGCTTTTATTATTATAGACTAGAGGCTCGATGCACAAAATTCATGCATGGAAAGGGGGTTGCCTCAGCTTGGCCTGCACTCTCTCCAATCTGGGTCCTCTAGCTCCTAACCACTCACTTGTCTGCCAGCCTGATCCCCCTAACTGCTCTCTCCTGACAGCCTATTTGCCCTAAATGCTCTCCCCTGCTGGCCTAGTCCCCCCTAACTGCTCTCCCCTCCCTGCTAATTGCCTCTAACCTGCTCTGCCTTGGCCCCGTCAACATGGCTTTGTTGGGAAGGATGTCTAATTAGCATATTATCCTTTTATTAGTATAGATGACACCTTGTCCTAAAAATTCAGGTTGTTCCCAGGTTTTCCTATCATGGAAGGGGAGCCCACAGTAGCATCCTGGGTTCTGAAAAGAGCTTATGCACTTGTACTTTATCTCAGCAGATGTGATTTCTAGAAGACTCTTGGATGTACCTTGAACATTTCTATCGAATTTGCCAAATCATCCTCCAAAAATGTTGAACCACTTTAAACTCCAACCAGCAACCATGTATATGCCCTCCATCCCACCAATATCATTGATTTCTCCCTAGAAGCTTCCATCCCATCAGCCAGGACTTCTTGGTACTTGAGCCAACCTCATTGTCAGCTGGGGACTTGATTTCCTGAGATAGAATTATGGAGGAGGAAAAATAGTTTTCCTTTACCTTTCTGAGTTTTTAGTGGAGGCCTTTGTAATGAAAGACAGATCACAGGGAGAAAAACGAAAGTTCATTAACATGTGTACCTTGTGTATATGTGGGAGATACCAGGGAAAAATGAGTAACTCCCCAAAGTGGCTTAAATACAGATTTAAATACCTTCTTTCTAGGGAAAGGGGATGGGCGATATAGGCCTCTTAGAGGAGAGTAAATGATATTTAGGAAAGATGAATGGGGTGGAGGGAAATAGTTTGTAGCAAAGTTTGGGTGTGATGTCAACTTCTACTCTCCTGTCCTGTTGCAGGAATCAGTCTTCTCTGCCTGATGACACTTCTCCCATCAAGTGGACCCATGATATTTAAGCTCCTTTAAAGGGGTCTGATTTTAGGGAGATCAAGAGACTTCAGTGAAATCCTCTGCATGCATTTGCTGTTTTTCAAGCATCTACAGCTCAAGATCATCAATATAACAACACAGCATATGTTGGGGTGGCATGTTCTCTGACTTTCAGAATAAACCCAACAAAAGCTTGTTTTCTCTCTTAGATGATTTGCCACAGTAGCATTATTCCCTGGAGATGGTATTCTGACCAGACCTTCCTGGGAGTGGTCATAACATTACCCTGTGTTTGTAGAAAGGTGTTGGCCACAGCACTAAATAATCCAGGGGCAGTTTTCTCATCTTGTGGAAAGGGAGATAAAGTTATGATAGCCTATCTCCCTTTCCACAGGTTTCTTGTGGGTTTGTGTGTCTGCTGCCCCAACCCATGCCCCTCAGCAACCCAAGAGCCTCTGCCTCAGGCCTTGGGGCTGCTGGGTGCCAGGCTTGTGGGTTTGTATCTCCAATCCACCCCTCCAACCCCCAACCCCAGGTTTGCAATGGCACTGTTAGGGGGCTGGCTTCCCTGATTGGTTTGGGGCTGCTATCCAGACCCCCGCCACCCCAGTGCCACCATGGCCGGGCTCGAGGAGGCAGGGGTCCAGGTCCGGCCTGCCCTGCTGGGTTTGGGGCTGTGACCCAGACCCCCACTGCCCCAGTGCCGCCATGGCTGGATTCAAGGTGGAAGGGGCCCGCCCACCATCTTGGTTGAACTAATTTGCATACTCACTCCTATTGGCTGGTAGCATAGTGAAGGTACAGTCAATTTACATGTTTCTTTTTTATTAGATAGGATATGCATAGCCCATGGATATGGGCAATAGAGTGGTGAAGACCTAGGAGGGGGGTAGATAGGAACTAGGAGGATGGGGATAATAAAGGATAAATGGGAGACATCTGTAATACTATCAGCAATAAAAATATACATAATAAAAAAGAATTATTCTGATCTTAATTCAGAAATATTTTTGATCAGCCTTCATGTACAAAGCACTGAATTGTGCTGGCCATAAAAAAGCAAAATAAATCTATCATATAAGGTAATTTCCCCTAAATAAAGTTGTGTTTATATATTAAAATGTGCAGCCTCATCATTTTTTATATGTTTAGATAATGGTAATGTATCCTCATTTCCAGAAGCTCATTATACTGCACTTGGCTTATATTTTAGTACCCAATGTTTATCAGAGTCTGTTATACACATCTCTTGACAAAAACAGAGTTTTTGGTTAAGTATACTTTACTAAGAAACTTTTTTATACCAGTGATATAACAGTCCTAAGAGTCATAGAACTACAATCATGTTTGATTTCTCACTCTCTTCTTTGACTCTGTCATTCAGTTCATCACTATCTTGTCACTTTGCCCTTGGGGACATTCCTGAAACTCACTCATTATTCACAATGCCATAGTCTTGATCTAGAATTAATTTACTTGTGCAAGGGGTACTGAGACAGCCTTCAAGGTGGAGACCTGTCTAAGACCTCTTTTCTGTCCAATTTATTCAACCCTCAGCAACTGAAAATATTTCCCTCAAAGCAATGTGACTTTCCTTCTCATTTATCTTGAAGTAGCTGCCAATCGTGTTTCTCCTCAAGTCTCAGCTTTTGGTTCTTTCTCCAAGGTGCTGACCTTGTATTCCACTATTACCTTATCACAGTATTTCATTCTTGTTTATACAGTCAGCTCTCAGGACAGACCTGCATACCAACCTCTAAGCATCTACCCCACTTGGTAAGGTATTTGGGTATTGTTCCTTTGAAATTGCTTTCTATCACACTTTATCTTCTTTTCCACTTTCAAAATTCTGCTCCAAGCTTATTTTTTTTTTCATGTTGCTTTTCTCAAAAAAAAAAAAAAATTGTTGAGTTTAACCACTTGTTTTTCAAATTTTTACTTTCTATGTCTCTAAATAGCTAATTATTAAACTTCTTTTATAAATACCAAAGGAATACATAAATTAATGGGACTGGGACCAGCAAGGGAGATCTAACAAGATTTGCAGCACTCTAAGCAGCTACCCTTATTACTCCATAAAATGACTTGTAAGATTCTACTCACCTTTGAATTGGATCTTTCCCTAAAGATCCAATGGATCTTCTGTCCATTGTGTGTAAAACTATTCTTTAATTTTAGGCCTTCAAACCCTAATATTTTACCTAGCAAATATCCATGTATTTTAATCAAGATAGCATCTGTTGAGATTTTTAATTTGCATATTAAACTCTAAACATAAAATTCATATTTTAGCTATTTGCACATGGAAAAACTTTTTTCAAGAACCCTCATCTGTCTAGTATTTTTTAGGTACCGAACATTAAAAAAGTATGCAGTTTCTCTGGACTACTAGTTTCCCTGGTCTTTCTATTTTTTATGTTTTGGGTTAAACTCAAGTCCTCTAAAACTGCCATAACAGAGGTTAGATATTAAAAGTTTTCTACAAGTTTGATGGTCTTTCTTGGCAACCCATCACTCCCTTACCTCAGCCTTTGAATTTATGTTTGTTTGTAAAGCTATCTAGAAATTAAATAAAATTATTTTCATTTTCTTTGTTGTATAGATAATTATATAGTCTCAAAAAAAAAAGTTGAGAAGTGTTCTTCTTGAAGAATTATGTATTACTAGGAGCCCAGCACGCGATATTGCATGGCACTGCCCAGCCACCTGAGCCCTGCGTTAACATCTGAACCTGTCCACGCAGAGCTCCAGTGCACCTGACCCAGCCCCCAAGCCCTCTGGCCTTCTCTGGCCGCTTCAAGCCTTCACCTCAGTCCCTCCAGTCACCTAGTCTGGTCCCACCTTCTTTGGACGCCTCCTAGTTTCTGGTCTCTCCCCCGCGACACACACACACACTCACACATACATCTCCAGAGCAACAACCCAGCTAATATACTAATAACCTGGTCATTACCCGTTATGGCATCCCACTCATTAGCATATTAGCTCTTTATTAGTATAGCTGTCTGGCTGTGAGCAGCTGAGCACAGTGTTTTGAATAATAATGATATTGATGATAACAATAACTACTATTTATCACATATTTTCTGTACAGAGCTGACCTCCCACTGAGAGTTTTACAGTAAAGGTTTCTGGCATTGCACAGATTACAACGTTTAATCCTTATAAAATTCCCAATGAGGCCATTGGACAGGCAAAGGAACTAAAGTACTAAAAGTTAAATAATTTGGTAAAGATCACAAAGTACGTGTTTGAACAATGTTTAATTGTTTCCAATTCATAGGTTCTTACCAAAATGGTATACTAGAAAGCCAAAATACTGGACTTCTCTGAACATGATGACTTATGGTGAGACTAAGAAAAACATACTTGATATTTATCTTTACTGGAAATTTTGAGCACTTGATTACAATATCAGAATAGCATAACAGTGAATATTCAAATTAGGGAATAAGCATAGGTTTGAAGGGGGAAATACAGTAGAATGCAGCAAAAACTAAATCAGAGATTTCATTGTTCATATTTTTTAGGAATGAAACTGTCTTATACTGACAGATAAACCATTAAGCAAACAAATATATAAAGTTCGCATCATACACTCAAAGAACTTGTGTTTCTTTTAGGAAAATAGCTATGTGCTCTGCTTTTAGAAGCAATGGACATTATTTTTATCATATATTGAGTACTTAGCCACATTCTGCCAATATTTGAGTAATAATAATTTATATCAAATATATAATTTATAAAAGTGTGAATATTTTATTTCCATAAGAATGTGAATATCTTATAAGTATTTGAGTGTGTTACAAAATATTTGCTGCTAATATTCATTATTCCAAATAATAACTTGTATTCTATTTGGAAAACTGTACTTTTAAGTATTTTATTAAAACAACCTCATTCATTAAATTAATATTTCATAGCAATGACTGGAAAGGATAGGTGAAGGAAAAAAAGTAAAAGTATTTACCCCAGTATTACTTTTATAACTTGTTATGAGAAATATGAGCAAATGCATAGCATTCTGAACTAATTCAGCAAAATCTGGTACTTAGAGAATTAAAAATCCACCCTGAAAATCATTCATTGTAGAGACTGGGAATGATACTGATTCTCCCATTGTTAAGTATAGGATTTGAAGATATTTCCATTTGACTATCAGAAGAGACAGCAACCCCAGAGGACAAAACAACTAGGCTACATTTACTAAAGTCTGTTTTTACAGTGCCAGTATGTGCTTTTCTTTAACTTCTACACCTGTACCTCATCATGGAGAAGACAAAGTTCAATTCTATAAGCTTTCTGAGCTAATACTGGGACAGATATTGTTTCTTAGTTTTTTGTTTACAAGTGAATACAGTTTCTATCTTCCTAAAACATAAAAATGTCATGAAATTATTTTAGAACTTGAAATTGTGTTATGCCTTGTGGTGATCCCTGTGAGTAAGATGGATCACCAGCATCTGCAGGGCAACTACACACTAACATTTGACTGCCGTTCTTCCAGTTTCATCTGCTAACACATTAGGGTCTGAACAAGGAATATGGCCTCATGGCTGCTAATGTGGAACTAAAAAGAGAATGCTAGTAGCTCTTTGTACATAAAATTAAAAATCTTCATTTAAAAATATTTAAATAATATATATATAAATATATACATATATATATTTAAAGAAAAATAAAATAATGAAATATAAGTCATGAAAATACCCCCCATGTCTGAATAATACTTTTTATTTTAATGTCACTTTAACTGACAAAAATACAAAAATCAAGGCATAATCTTTCTACATTTAGAACTTCTACATGCAGCCATAAAATCTAAACAAATTTATAAATAAATAGCAAAGTACCCAAATCAATACATTCAGATTTATCATGCTTCCTATGTCATTGATGTTTTGCTGAAATTTCGGCACTGCTGGCCACAAAGATATAGTGTGGATCCACAAGTGTGTTTTTGGAACTTGCATATGGCTATAGCTATGTAACTTGAATCAGTTATATAATTAATTCTCTGCATTCAAATTACTGTAACTTTTTTCATCTGACATGCCATTTTGTCATTTCATCTTCCCATGTCTTAACTGCATTATTTGTAGGTTAAGTTCACGTTCTTTGTTCATTTTTCTACAATGGTACTACTTTGTATTAGAATAAAGGAAGCAATAACATGGTGATTATTACATGGTGCTCATGTAGATTTTTTTCATGATCTTTATCAAAATAAAAGGAAAGAAATACAAAACATTCTAATTGGAACTATTAAACACCTTTACAAATGTCCTCTCCTCAACTTTGAAGTTATCACACTCATAATTAGGGAATTTTTCAGTTCTTTTTGTACACATTTAATCAATAAAATACCAATAAATTATATTTTTTACTTCTATAGTGCATAGTTTAATAACAATTTAGTTTCAACTATTTTAACCTGAAACACCATTCATCTTTACCTGAAAAGCACTAACTATATAATGCATAAAGAAATAACTTCTTTAATGGCTACTGATTTGTTTAATAGATTTTTCTATTTGCAATTCAGTGTGGCAATCCTTCCTTGCCCATGGAGGTTCTATTTTGTAGACTGTAATTGAAAACATTTCTTTGTAATCTCAGAATTGAGCACAGATATTTTAAGTGCCATGCCATAAAAACCTCTAAAGATGAAAGGATGGAATACTTAATTTTAGAACCTACAAATCATATTCTACAACCATAATTATTAATTGTATGTAGCATACCTATATGTTAGACATTCTTTTAAAATTCAACTTATTTTAATAATGTATTAAAGATAACTAAGATAATTTTCAGATTATATGTTCTTTAACCATTCTTACTCATGGTGAAGATTAATATTTTTCTGCATATCATCAAGTTGTACGATGTTTATTATGCACTATTACTTTAAGAATTTTAAGACATTAATAAAGTTTATATTCTTTAAAATTGAAAATACATTTATAAGAACAACTATTGATGCAATTTTCTGAGTAAATTCTTTTACTTTTTAGAATTATGCATGCTAATTACATTCAGAAACTTGGGTAGTTGAAAACCATAAAAAGGGCAAGTGGACATCTTAATTCCTCTTTTCGAAATGTTCCTCTCAGCACTAATCTCTTCATAAAAGAAGAAAATGTAATATTTTTTTACTTATGTATCCATTTCAAGGTTTCTAACTCCATGGTCCACAACTGTTGCAAAAATAGACGACATTCAGTATGCTCTTTATGCTAGAAAAGAAACCCATGCTAACATTATGTATTCCTGTCTTAGTCTTGTATATGTTGTTGTTTTTTTCCTACTAAAATCTCAATTATTATTGCAAAGATGTGAAATCACATACATCTGGTTTATGTTTAATGATGAAAATAATTTGCCTTTCTTCCTAATGAGCCCTCTGTGATAAAATAAGTAAATTATAGAAAATAGAGATGGAAAAGAACTTTCAGCTAAATAAAATTTATTTAAAAAACCTTCACTGTAAAATTGAATAGTTTAGTAACATCAAATTATACACAAATTAGTGCCATGATATGGCACTAATAATAAATTTCAAAAAAATTCATTTTTCTGTAAGCATATTTAAAATAATACATAGTTGGACGTGTTTGAGATCATAAACAAAATACCTCAATGGCACAAATGCATAAGCTCTCTGCCATTCCTGTAGTTAGGCCTTGGGCACCCAGCCATCGCCCTGCTCAGCTCAGCCCCGGCTTGCCTGCGACCACCTGACCCCGGGGGTTGGGCCCTCGCTGCCACTTCCGCTCACAGTGCCCTGGGGCTGGGCGCTTGCCACCACTGCCGTTTCATCTCTAGCCCCAGGCCCGGCACTCATGCCACTTGGCCCCGCCCCCGCTACTGATTGGCTGGTAGCATAGCCAATCAGGAGCGAAGGTACAGTCAAATTTGCATGTTTCTCTTTTATTATATAGGATTTTATGTATACATATATACATATATAAAATTTAATCATATACATATATAGAATCATATACATATACACATATATGTATATGATTAAATTTTATGTATACATATATACATATATATACATACATACACACACACACACACACATATATATATAGATATATATAGGTATAGATATATAGATATATAGATGTATAGATAGATAGATATGATTAAATTTTTCCTCTCTTTGGAAATCAATTCAGCAACACTACTCAAAGATCACATGGCTCGATAGTCATATAGCAAGTGATTATATATATATGTGTGAGTTGGTTTTAATATACTCTACTTGTTCGTATGCTACATTGTTTATTAATGCAGTTTTATGGTATATGTCTTCTGAATTTGTTATACTTCTCTAAAAATAATGGGTATTTTTGTTCTACTGTGTTATATACATATTCAAATTAGCTTGCCAATTTCCACATATCACAAAATCCAAGGACTTTGATTTGCAGTGTGTTTATTATAGAGTTCAATTTGAGATAAATGGACACTTTTGCAATATTGTCTTTCAGTGCACAGACATGGGGCATACCACCAGTTATCTGTATCTATTTCAGTGTTAATATTGAATCTATCCTACTATTCAGAGTCTTCTGCATATTTTGTTAGGTGTATTGCTAAATATTTGATGTTCTAGTATAGTACTTTACATATTTGTTATTTTAGGATATTGCTCTTGAAACACATTTCATTTTCTGGTAGTTGGTACTATAATAGAGTATAATTATTTTTTCAACAATTTATCATATAAAAATCAAATAGGTAGCAAAATTAAAGGAATTTTGGAACTACACATAAACTCTACCTTTATTATTTTATCATATTTGCTATCACCCATTATTAAAATATACCTACCTATATTCTGCAGTTAAAAGAAAAGAATATGAAAGATGCTAACAGCGCAAATAAAAAAGAAACTCATCCTATCTAATAAAAGAGTAATATGCAAATTTGACCATACCTTTGCTGCACAACAAGCCATGCCCACAGCCACGCCCACCAGTCAATCAGGAGCAGATTATGTAAATAAACCTCAAAAAAGATGGCTGCTGCCACTGAGAGCAGGAGGAAGGCTTGGGTTTCCCTGGCAACAGAGGAAGCCAAGCTTTCTGCCTACTGTTGCCAGCCTAGGCCTCCACTCAATGCTACGAAGTTTCAATTATAAAAGATACAGAAATGGTGGCAGCCAATGAGCTGGAGAGAATAGAGGCTTGGGTTTCCCTGGCAATGGAGGAAGCCAAGCTTTCTGCCTGCTATTGCCGGCCTTGGCCTCCACTCTAGGCTACAAAGTTTCAAACAGAAATAGTTATTGCCACAAAACGAGCAGAAGGCTTGGCTCCGCTGCAGGCTACAAAGTTTCAATTGTAGACATAGATTAATCCCAGATACCAGGGCCTCTGCTTGGGTTGCTTGGGGGCATGGCCAGCCTGCAAACCTCCACAGGCCCCTCGCCCAGGCCACCCCTCACCCTGAGGGAACCCCACCCTGATCTGGGACACTCTTCAGGGCAAACCAGCTGGCCCCCACCCATGCACCAGGCCTCTATCCTATCTCTTAAAAGAGTAATTTGCAGATTGACCATCACTCCAACACACAAGAGGGCTGCCCTCATGTGTAAAAGATCCTACCCCCATGTGGACACAAGATGACCACCACAAGATGGCCAGCAGGGGAGGGCCGTTGGGAGTTCCAGGCCCTGTAAGGGAAGGCAGTTGTGGATGATCAGGCCAGCAGGGGAGGGCAGTTGGGAGAGACCAGGCCTGCAATGGAGGGCAGTTGGGGGCGATTAAGCCTGCAGAGGAGGGCAGTTAGGCGACACCAGGCCAGCAGAGGAGGGAAGTTCAGGGAAAACAGGCTGGCAGGGGAGCAGTTAGACATCAATTAGGCTGGCAGGATAGTGGTTATAGGGTGATCAGGCTGGCAGGCAGAAGTGGTTAGGGACAATCAGCGAGGCAGATAGGTGAGCATTTTGAAGCCAGCAATCCTGGATTGTGAGAAGGACGTCCGACTGTCCATTTAGGCCAGATCCTCCTGGAAGGATCGGCCTAAACGGGCAGTCGGACATCCCTCAAGGGGTCCCAGATTGGAGATGGTGCAGGCTGGGCTAAAGGACATCCTCCACCCCCCCGTGCAGGAGTTTCGTGCACCGAGCCAAAAGTCCCATCTAATAAAAGAGTAAAATGCAAATTAACCATTACTCTAACACACAAGATCCTGCCTCCATGTGGCCACAAGATGGCCAGCAGGGGAGGGCAGTTGGGAAGGACCAAGCCTACAAGGGAGGGCAGTTGGGGGTAATCAAGCCTTCAGGGGACAGCAGTTAGGGGTGGCCAGGCTGGCAGAGGAGGGAAGTTGGGGGTAACTGGGCCTGCAGAGAAGGGGAGTTTGGGGGGACCCAGACCTGCAGAAGAGAGCAGTTGAGGGGGACCAGGCTTGCAAGGGAGAGCAGTTAGGGGCAAACAGGCTGGCAGGGGAGCAATTAGGCTTCAATCAGTCTAGCAGGGGAGTGGTTAGGGGGTGATCAGGCTGGCAGGTAGAAGCTGTTAGGGTAAATCAGGAAGGTAGGCAAGTGAGCAGTTGGGAGGCAGCAATCCTGGATTGTGAGAGCAATGTCTGACTGCACATTTAGGCCCAAACCTACTGGGATTGGGCCTAAACGGTTAGTCGGACATCCCTCTATGGGTCTCAGATTGGAGAGGGTGGAGACTGGGCTGGGAGACACACCTCCCCATGCACACATTTTGTGCACCAGGCCTCTAGTATATACATAATATGGAAACTGTGAAGTATTAAGCAAAATAATGGTTTTAAAATCAGTAAGTAAAAACATACCATCTTTAATCAGTGTCAAAATAAAAAATCACTCATCAGAAACAATAGAAGATAAAATATGAAAATATGTGACATGATATTTTCAATGTGCTCAAAAAACATGCAGCCCAGCCAGTATTGATCAGTGGTTGAGCATTGATTGGCTCCTGAACCAGGAGGTCTAGGTTTGATTCCCAGTCAGGCTTAGGTTCAGTCCCCAATAGGAGGCATGCAGGAGGCAGCAGATTGATGCTTCTCTCTCATTGATATTTCTCTCTTTCTATCATTCTCCCTTCCTTTCTCAAAAGTAAATAAAAATATATTTTAAGAATATGCAGCCATTTCCAGACCAACAAAACCCAAGAGATGTTGCCATAAGTAAACTCTAACACCAAAGGCAATGACAAATATGAAATTCAAGAAAAAAATGAAATAACTCCATAATAGAGGCCTAAAATGCAAAAACAAAAAAATAAAAACAACAACACACAAAACAAGATGATAAGTGGTAGACCTAAATAAATGTAACCAGATTGGCGAAATAAAATAAGTTTAGTGGGTATAATGGGCTGAACTGTGCTCCCATCAAATTCATATGTTGAAGTCCTACTCTCCACAACCTCATAGAGTGATTCTGTTTAGCAATAGAGCCTTTAAAGAGGTAATTACCTTAAATTTGGGTCATTAGGGTGGGCCTTAATTAAACATGACTGGCTTCCTTATGAAGAGGACATTAAGATACAGACAACACAGTCAATGGGACAATTTGTAAGGATATAGCAAGAGATGCTTGTTAGCAAGCCAAGGAAAGAGGCCTCAGAAAAAACCTGACCTGTGAATATCTTGATCTTGGATTTCTAGCTTTCGGAGTTGTGAGAAAATAAATTGCTGTTGTTTAAATTACCTAGTTTATGGGATTTTATTATGGCAGTCCTAGCAAACTAATATAGTGAAGTTTAGAAAGTAACAATTAAAAAATACAATAGTAGCACAAAAGTGATATGAATTGATAAAACATTCTAAGATATTCTTAATATTTAAAAAGAATGTAAGATATCAATCACTTCAAATGTGTTAGATACTCATGTTTTAAAATGTAGGAAACCTTCCACCCTGACCAGTATTGCTCTGTTGCTTGGAACATCATCTCATACACCAAAAGATTGGGGCATATATGGGAGACAACCACCAATTGATCTCTCTCTCTCTCTCTCTCTTTCTCCTTTCTCTAAAATCAATAAGAACATGTTCCCAGATGAGGATTTAAAAAAATAAATAAGTAAAATAAATTAAAAGTAAAATGCAGGATAACTTCCAAAGGAAATAGGATGTTCATCTTCTAGATGAATAGAAGAAAAGGTATGCAATGATTTAAAAATACAAAATAAAACAAGAAAGGAGTCAAGAAAAGAGAAGAAAAAATGCAGGCACCGAATACAAATACTTTTGTTATATTCAATTATATCAATTAATGAATATGTATTGAATCATGTAACATCCCACTGGAAATACAAAGACTGCCAATCTGGATAAAACAACCTGACAATGTGAGAGAAACAGCTGAAATATTAGAAATTACTAAGTTCAATTGAAAATATGGTTCGTATTTTCCACTGAACAAGGAGATAAGAAATTAGTACTGAGAAGTACTATTTGAACCACATAATTAACATTTTTCCTGAATTGACATATAAAATTATTACACAAACTCTGTGCATTTCAAGCACAGACTGAACATTTATAAAACTAAAGTGGCTAATGAGCCCTGATGAAAATCTCAAGCAATTTTAAGCATTTGAATTACATAGAGCACATCCTCAGACCAATATATAATTGTCATAAAACAAAAGCTGCTTTTAAAACACTTTTAAAATACACTTTTAAATAACTTCTGGCTCAGAGAAGAAATTATAAGATTAAGAAAATATCTTATTCTAAAAGGTAATAAAATATACTCATACAAAACCATTTTGGGTGCTGGGCAATATGGAGGAGATTGCAATTTCTCTAGGTGCAATTCAACATTTCCACAAATACGAAAATCTGGAATAATTATAAAATTCATATATTTAAAGACATTAAATTGCTGAAAAAGGAATGAGGGCTAACGGAAGTAAAACTCCGTAGAGGTGATAAACTTTCAGAAATGAGCTGATGCTCTGCAGTTATCTTTGTCATATCTGGCGACACTCTACACAAATGCACTGCCAAGGCAGGGCGTCTGCAACTATCTTTGGAGACATTCTGTCTGTTCTCATTACCTATTCTGGTTTTGGGTTAGAAGATCTGATTCTAAGATTCACCCAGCATAGGGCTTCTGAGAAAGACTGAGAAACCAACTAAGTTTTTGGTGGGTCACACAAGCCTGGAGTTATATTTTGAACACTCCAGAGCCTAAACCACTTGACTGATTTCTATCTCAATTTGGGTTGAGGAAAATATTGGGCACCCTGTTAAATTTTAACTTGAGATAAACAGTGAAGATTTTAAAAAATATAGTATAGCCACTGTGGAAAACAGAATGACGTTTCCTCAAAAAATTAACAATGGAACTTCCATTTAACCAAGTAATCCCACTTCTAGGAATATATCCCAAGAACTCAGAAACATCAATCAGAAAGGATATATACACCCCTATGTTCATAGCAGCACAATTTACAATAGCTAAGATTTTGAAACAGCCTCAGTGCTCATCAACAGATGAGTGGATTAGAAAATGTGGCACATCAATACAATGAAATACTATGGTACTGTAAAAAAGAAAAAAATATGTTAACATTTGCAAAAGCATGGATGGACCTGGAGAGCATCATGGTAAGTGAAATAAGCCAGTTGGAGAAAGATAAATATCACATGATCTCACTTCTTTGTGTAATATAATGAGCAATAATAGATCCAGAGACACAGAAGAATCAAACAGACTGTCAAACCTCAGAGGGAAGACAGGTGTGGGTGGGAGCAGGGATTAAGAGATCAATCAAAGGACTTGTATGGTGCATATAAGCAAAATCACAGGACGCAGACAGCTGGGGGATGAGGGCATGTGTTGCAGAGTGGGAATGGCTGGGGAGAGGTCAATGGGGGAAAAAGGAGACATATGTAATACTTTAAACAATAAAGAATTTAAATTAAAGAATAAAATACAAAAATAGGTTATATAATAAATACCATGTACTAACTAGATTTTTAAGAAACATTTTTTTAAATATTTGGCACCAGAAACTGATGAGTAAGATCTAAAGTGAAAGAGTAAAGAAAATTAATAGGTTAGATTGAAAGCTGGTGGAAAGCCAAAGTTCAAGAGGTAAAGAAAAAGTCACATTTCTTAAAAATTATACTTGAGCATAGTTTGGCTAAAGAACTGACATTTGTAACATATAGTGTGTAATTGCAAATCAAAAGTGGCATTGGTAGAAATTAATTTTGATTGATGCAATCTAAAAAAATACCTAAAAAATGCTTTAAGAATATCTATATATAAAAGATATATAATATGCAAATTGTCCCCATGGGAGTTTGACCAGGAGACTGATCACTCACTATGACATGCGCTGACCACCAGAGGGTGGCATGAAATGAAGGAAGGACCCAGACGGCAGCCTGGGGAGAAAGGTCCTGGCTTGCAGCTGGAAGGAAGACCCTGGCTGACAGCAGGAGGACCCCAATTGGCCCTGATCGTCAGTCAGGCCTAGGGAGCCTACCTGTGCATAAATTTTGTGCACCGGGCCTCTAGTTCTGTAATAAATATCATTTAGGGTTAGGGTTTATAGTAGAAATAAAGTACAAAAATAATTTAAAGAATAGTTTGAAGTTTAAAGAAATCTGGAAAAAACTCGTATTTCATTACATAACATAAAAAAATAGAAAATCGCATTGTCACACAGTTGCACATGCTGACACAAGCAGACACACATGAAACAACAATCAACAACATGTATGGATTTATCACTTTGCCAGTATAATTAAGAAAGTTGACAGTCCTTACTCTTTTATCTCTTACTTTTTACATATGGTTAATTATCAGTTACCTAACATTTTCATCTTCTCTATATTTTTGTTCTCTGTCACTTTTCTTCAATGTTTATTTCAACTGTACTTTTTAAGCATTTAGCATATCTCACCTATTTTTCACCATGACTATGGTGTTGTCATTACCTCCCTACTCCAAATCTGTTTTCCATAGCACTATCAGAGGAGTCCCCCATATGAAAACTGACTGTCTACCATTTTTGTTAAAATATTGTCAGTAGTTTAACAGACTCTACAAATTAAAATTCCGGCCCTGTAATGTGACATACCAGGCTACCAGAATCTATATGAAAGCATTGTGTAAGTGAAATATGTATCCCATCATATTAAGCTCTATGATCCCCTAAACATTCACAAGGTGAATATTCAAAGGTCTCCAAGTTATGGACCAGTTATAAATTTTGTAGATGACAATCTAAAAGCATAAATTGACTAGAAAATTCAGTGTCACTATCTCTGTGCTAAAGGATATATATATATATATTATGTATTATATATTTATATAATAAATCAATGATAGAGTGGTAGAATTATTCTGAAAATGCAATTCTTGAATTGATTCTTTCAGTTTAAGAGATCAGAGAAGGCTTTTGAAGAAGTAATACTTAATCTGTAATCCAAAAGATGTAAGAACTAGCTAGGAAGAGTTGAGAAACAGTGTTATGATAGAACAAGTTCTGGGAGAAAACATCATATTTTCAAGTAAACAACAATTTGGTATTTATGTATGTGCACATGTTGCTTCTATACTTTCCTCCATAAACTTCTAAGCTTATAATAAATCATATTAATGTTTATATAATTATAGATTAAATATTCAAAATGTAAAGTATTGTTTAGAGAAAGGATATATAGATATTAGCTTCATTTCATAAATTAGAATAATATTATCTAGTTTTCCCATACTGTTTATGTTATGAAATATATTTCTAAATAAAATCCCATGATAAAATAAGATAATATATTTTAAAATATTTGAATATTAAAACAAAAATTTAAAGACATCATATTTTAAGCCTGGTAATAAAATGTAAGAATATATCAGGCCTGGCTGGGTGGCTCAGTCGGTTGTAGCGTCATCCCATACACATATAGGTTGTGTGTTCAATTCCCAGTCAGGGCACATTCCTAGGCTGAGATTCATTCCCTGGTCAGGGAGGATATTGGAGGAAACTAATAAGCTCATACTTCAGTGTTTTATTTCTCTCTCTCACTTCCAATATCCTTGGGTGAGGATTCAAAGAAAATAATATATCAAAACAAAAAATATTTTCAAAACTTAATTGCAGTTGTTCTGTAGCAAAATCATCAGTAAATATTTAGGAAGAATAACATCTTAGGAGAAAGGACAGTAAAATATAGAGATGTTTAGTGGTGGGAAGATATGTTCTAAAATTGAAAAAGAAGAAAAATAAAAAAAGTTCTTCTCAGTGAACTTTCCTTCTGCAGGAACAGAAGGTCCGATGAAGATGGTAAAAACATAGAGAAGTATAAATGGAGAAGAACTAAAGAAGAGGTTTGTAAATCAACTAATTTATTTTTCAAATGGAAACTAATTTGTTTCATTTAAAGTTCCCAGGCACCTTTCTTCTACGAGTTTTTGTTCATCCAGCTCACTAAGTTTTTAAAGATTAATCTTTGCTGTCTAAGAAAAGAGAATGAGATTATTTGGTGAACTGTGAGAGAGCTGAAGCCCTCAGGACAAAGCTTAATCCAACAAGAGGGAACTCAGGGCTAAGCTTGTCATGACATTCTTAATAACAAAAAACGATAATAACAACCCTCACTTATTTTTGGTACACTATAAACATAGAGTAAGACATGTTATTTATCTAGTAGTATGGAATATACAGATTTTTTAAAATATAATTTGCTCTATTGGTTGGTTTTGGAGTTAGAAACCCAATGCAAAATTCTCAAAGGAAATGCATCAGAATTAAATATCATTATAGTTCTGCCTCGCTTGTAGGAAAAAAAAAATCACAAAGTTAGGTTTTCCCCATCAGGGGTATGTTTGGGTAATTAAGGCCTTACTATATATAAGTGCCATATAAAATGTAATTTGAAAAGGAATTATTCCTACATATTATAACTGGCAAGCCTTCTTTGAAAAATCATACTGAACAAGTTTAAAATGTATTTAATTATTAGAAGTTAAGATTTCTCTACATGAAGTTAAAGCCCGTTTACACCTAGTTATTTTTGTTCCTCATTGAAGTTATGGGGATATGCAACAATGGAGAAACTCTTAGCTAAATACACATATAACTGCCACTTTCAGGGTGTTCCTGCTAAGTACTTAATTTTTTTTCTTATTTCAGGCAACTAAAATGTTTAAGATTTTTATCTCTCTCTCTCTCTCTCACACACACACACACACACACACAGGAATAACTAACTATACATTAGCCACACTGGGAATCAAGCCTGCACCACAGGCATGTGCCTGACCAGGAATAGAACTATGATTTCCTTGTTCATAGGTCTATGCTCAACCACTGGCCACTGAGACATGCTGGATATGTCTATTTTTACGTATATATTTTTATTCATTCCAGAGACGGAGGGGGAGAGAGAGAGAGAGAGAGAAATATCAATGATGAGAATCACTGATTGGCTGCCTCCTGCACACCCCCTTCTAGGGATAAATCCCACCATCCTGGCATGTGCCCTGACCAGAAATCAAACCGTGACCTTCTGGTTCATAGGTTGATACTCAACCACTGAACAACACTGGCCAGGCAGTATCTATATTTTTAATTACACTTTTTAAATTGAAGTTATTGAGGTGACATTGGTTAATAAAATTATGCAGGTTTTAGGTATACAACTCTACAATACATCATTTGTAATAGAAGCCATCTGAATGGATTGTGTGAATCTCAAATTGCAATTTTGATTTGCTCTTTCCTAATTATTAGTGATATTGAACATCTTTTCATATGCTTAGCTATTTGTATATCTTATTTGAAGAATTGTCTATTTAAGGCTATTGTTCATTTTTCAATGTGGTTGTTTCTTTTATCATTCAGTTTTATGAGTTATCTGTATAATCTGGATATTAACCCTTTCTTAAATATTTGACTTACAAATATTTTATCCAATGCTGTGGTTGCTGTTTTATTGTTGACTAGAGGCCCATTGCATGATATTTGTGCAAGAATAGGCCTTCTTTCCTCTGGATTCACTCCCAGCTTCCCTGGGAGCCAGCAAGTCCTCGCTCCTGATCAGAACACCACTGCTGTATCTCCCTCTGCCACCCCTCATATCAGGTGTTAATTTGCATACTCATTCATGATTGGCTGTAGCTGTAGCAGAGGTATGGGCAATTTACATGTTTGTCTATTATTAGGTAAAATAGTCTTTTTTCTTCTCAATATTAAACATTTTCATTAAATCAATTTTTAAAATTTTTCTTGTGTTGCCTATAACTTTAGTGTGATATAAAAAAATGACAAATCCATTATCAGGAAGCTTTTATTCTATATTTTTGCTAAGATTTTTATTGCTTAAGATCTTATATTTAAGTGTTTAATCCATTTAGAGTTAATTTTTTTTGCATAAGGCATTAAGTAGGCATTCAATTTCATTATTTTCTATGTGAATAGCTAGTTTGTCAAAAAAGACTGTTAAAAAAGACTTTCCTTTCCCCCACAAAATTTTCTCCACTAGTTTGGTACTATTATAAAAAAAAATCCTTGACATATATACAAAAGATTATTTGTTATCTCTATTCTTTTCTATTGGTATATATGTCTGTCTTTATGTTAGTACTTTATTATTTTAAGTATCTTTGTCTTAAGTTTTAAAATTCCAAAATATGAATGGTTCTGTTTTATTCTTTTCCAATATTTTTCCATTACTTGAAGTTTCTTGGAAATCCATTTGAATTTTAACATGGGGTTTCCTATTTATGCAAAAATAAAATCACTGGGATCTACATAGGGATTGCATTGAATCTGAAAGTAATTTGGGTAGCATTGTGAAGTGATTCTAGCAGATTTATTTCAAGAGCAGCAATTATAGCATTAATTGTGGCAGCATCAAGCACCCAATGGTTCTTCTGGTGATTTATGTAATGTTTATACATTTTTGTGTTCTGATTTCAGGAACTTTTATTCACAGAGTACACTCCAAATCAGTTTCTCTAAGCCTTAAAACAATTCTAAGCCTCTACCAACATCCTCTTAAAAACATCTTTCTATGAAAATTGCTTTCTAGTTTTTGAAGCTGTGTACCCAGATTGGGACAGAAAAAGCCACCTAGATTGTTTGCAGACAGCAGTGGGAGGAATTCTATGATTAACTTTATGAAAATGTTAGGGCTGAGGATAGTAAAAATGCAATTACTCTTAAGGGTTAAAACTTCATGGAAACCTTCCATTAATAAGATAAAAAGTAATTCTATTTTCATATAGGTCATCTGGAAAGAAAACCCACTAAATACAGTTTTGGGAGCAGGCAAGAACTGTTGCTATTGAATAAAAAAAGATAAAAGTTAATTTCAATAAATGTGGTAGTCTCTGTTTTTTCTTTCTTTCTCTCTCTCTTCTCTATAAACTGTGAGCTTAAGCTAATAAAATACAAGTGCAAAATTCCATACTCTTGACTCAGCCATACAATGACATTCAGAAACTTTACATTACTGTGTTATACCCTTTTTTCTTGAGATTTGTGTTGACACTGAATTTTTGGAACTGACTCCTTTTGCAAATAGAGTAAAAGCAGAAATAAACAAGTGGGATGGCATAGAACTGAAATGTTTCAGCACAGCAAAGAAAAGCATTAACATGAAAGACAACTTAATGAACGGGAGAAAATATTAGCCAATTATGTATTTGATAAGTGGTCAAAATGTAAACTATATAAGAAACAAGTAACTTAATAGCAATAAATTCAATTAAAATATAAGAGGATCTAAGTAGGCATTTTTCCAAAGACGATATACAGATGGCAACAGGCACATTAAAAGATGTTCAGAATCAGGAATTGCCAAGGAAATGCAAATCAAAATCACAATGACATATTATCTCAGATGTTAGAATAACTATTATAAAACACAGCAACAAAACAAATTTTGGTGAGGAGAGGAACCTTCACATTGTTGCTGAGATTGCAAATTGGTGTATCCACTATGGAAGCAGTATAGGGATTTCTCAAAAAATTAATAATAGGCCCACTATCTGATTCAGCTATTCAACTTCTGGATAGTTATTCAAAGAAAACAAAAACACTAATTTAAAAAAAATTATGCAACCTTTGTTTTTTGCAACATTATATGCAATAGCGAATACTGGAAAGAAACGATGGGTTCATCAATGAATGAATGGATAAGAGGATAGACAATGGAATACTACTCAGCCATAATAAAAAGAAAATATTGCTGTTTGCAACAACATGGGTGGACCTTGAGGGTATTATGCTAAGTGAAATAAGTCAGAGAAAAAAGTTAAATACCATGTGATTTCACTAATATATAGAATCTATAGAACAAAGCAAACAAACAACTCAAAACAAAACTCATAAATACAGAGAACATATTATTGATAATCAGAGGGGAAAAGAATTGGGGGAAGGGTGAAGTAGGTCAATTGTATAATGACAGATAGTAACTAGACTTATTTTAGTGATCACTTTGTAGTGTATGCAAATATTGAATTATGTTGCACACCTAAACTAATATAACACTATATACTAATTTTACTTCAAAAAATTAATGTATACTGTTTCTAAATGTAAGTGCAAAAGAAAAAACAAAATAACAGAGGGCACCTAGTCTACCTAAATTTAAAAATATATATTTAAATGTTATTTATAAATTAAGAAAATACAAACTCAAAATTATAAATGTACATAACTTAGATCTGCATGCTAAAACACTTACTGGACAGTAGTAATGAGTTAATTGAACATTTTTATGGCCTTTTACATGAACATTTAGTTCTCCATTGAAGTGTTAGTAGAGGCTGAAGTTGGTCATCAATTATTTAACAGGAATTTGCCTTATTTATATTTGTATATAGACTGTGAGGCTAATAAAGACAATTTGAGTTCTTTTGTTTTATGATGCCTTGCATATTATTTTGCTCACAGCCCCAGACTAGAATTGAGAAAAACCTCCTTAGTAAATATATTAGCTTCAGGCAAGAAACAAGGACATTTTTATGTAGGCATGTCACATTGTAACTAAAAGTCAAACAGCAAGTGGATGCATATAAATAATGAGAAAATGTATTCCAACTAAAAAGGTAAAGAAAATAATCAATTATTTTTTTGAAAATTTGTTCCACATTAAAAGTTATTTATTTTTAAAATGATAAGCAAAACTAACTAATATACTTTAAAGTTAATTTCAGAGCCTTTGTGGATAAAATAAATGGTGTCTAATCATAATTGTATCTTTCCTGAGGGTCTTGGGACATTTCTAACATTAACATGTTGCATAAAATGCATATAATATAAATCACCTAAGCACACTTGAGCTATGTGTATATAAATTAGACATAGCAAGGGAAATATATGTGACCTGCCATCAAATGATCAGTACTTTTCTGAACCTCTCATGTAAAAAAAAAGTAATAAATCAAAGATAAACCAAAAGTGTCTTATTATTCTTACTTATCTGATTTTTGTAAACACAAATGCTTGAATACTGCTTATAAATAAAAATGTTAAAATGATAAATATGTGACTTGAAATAAGATTTAAAAAACACATGTAAAAGACATTATTTTAGCCCAGTTGGTGTGGCTCAGTGGTTAAGCATCAACCTATGAACCAGGAGGTCATGGTTCAATTACTAGTCAGGGCACATGCCCAGGTTGAGGGCTCAATGTCCAGGAGGGGGCATGCAAGAGACAGCTAATTCATGTTTCTCTCTCATCAATGTTTCTCTCTCCATCTCTCTCTCTCCTCTCTGTCTTTCTAAAAAAGTTAATAAAAACATATTTGTAAAAGATACATATTATCTTACTTAGTTAATGAGAGGATCCATAAAATGTTTCAAATGGTCAAAGAGAAATTAAATATCACCTGTATGTAGACAAAAAGAAAAGGGGGTACTGAAAAAAATTTACATGTTGGTGTAAACAGGTCTATCCATCTATACTAATAAAAGGACTGTGGCTGTCGTGGGCATAGACTACAAAGGAGACAGAACTGAACCTCACATCACCCTGTTTGGCCCCGGAGGATGGCTGGTTAGCCAGAGACGGGTAAGATTCCTCAGGGAAGGAACAACCTAAGACAGGCACAGTCACAGAGGGGCCAACAGGAGAGAACTAAAAGGTCAACAGAGGTGGGGCACAGACCCTCACCCACAAACCGTGCAGGGGCCTGAACTCTCACCACTTCTGAGGGAGATCTCCTGCCCCCATGGCTGCTTCACCACCCACGCACAACTCAGACTGGGACCCAGGTGGCAGACAGACTCGGCCAGCAATAGCTGCTCTATATCTAAATTCAGTCTGTTACCAGGAATGCTCAGGACCTACTCAAAAATGCAAATAATCCTTTCCACTAGTATTTACAGGGTAAACTAAGATTTCTGCTTGAGTATTAAAATTGACAGTAAAATACTAATCAAGTTTTCAGATTAATTTAAATTGGCCAAGTGAAATAAGTGAATACTCAAGAAAATGTAAGTGTACTGACAAAAAGCTTTTCCTAAAACATTAACTAAAATATCTATTAGTAGTTCATCTCACTGTAAAATTGCCTAACATCCAAAGAACCTAAAGCAGTCATATATGTGTGCAAAAATTAAAATGTAAAATTACCAAGACTGCAAAATAAAATTTCCAAAAGTCCCCATTAATCAAAAGGGGGGGGCAGTGGGGTAATATCATGTAAGGAAAACTATCCTGTAAGTAAAATACATCTAGAAAATTCTTACTCCAGAAAAGTAACTTCCATTTGTAAAGCCAATAGCAGGACACCCATGAAAAAACACAAACGGTGTCAAAATAAGCCAAAGGAAAATCATTTAGGCAAAAATAAAAAGAATCCCAAGTCTAATTTGCAGAGAGAATCCCTTTTTTAACTTTCGGTCAAGAATGTGTTTGTGTGTTTTCAGAGAACAACTCCAAGACCATGTGGGTTCCTGCGACAGTGAGGAACTGACAAGTCTGTTCCAGTCACGAGGACGGTCCAGAGATGGGGGACACTGATAGCACCTTGCCATGCTAGCAGTCGGCAGCTGTGCATGGTTGAAGGCAGCCCAGGACCAAACCAGAGAGAATGGAACTTGCATTGCCACGATGTGTCCACCATCTGGATACCACTGCTGACATGTACACATGAAGAACTATTTGACATTGAAACTGGGACTCAGAAACGTTGGACATTGAAACTGAGACTCAAACATTGTTTGTCCTTATACATTTATTTCTAGTATGCAGAGGCAAGATATGTTTGAAGAAAAGAAACAGGGGAGAGTGATTGATATGATATAGAGGCAGGGTGGCATTGAACAGGCTGTCAAGCTACAGGGGGAAGGCTGGGAAGGGTGAGGGGTGGATGCTGGGGGAGATCAACTGAAGGACTTGATGCATGCATATGAGCATAACCAATGAATGAAAGACACTGGGGTGGGGAGGGGGCAGGTTGGGGCAAGTCTGGGGGGTAGGGGAGGCTGGGGGGAGGATCATGGGAGTGGGGAAAGAAAACATATGTACTACTATTAAATCCAAGTTATACTGCAAAAAAATAAAATTAAATTAATTTTAAAAAAAGGACTGTGGCCATGATGCCGTATGCAGAATCATAAAAAAACTGGTCACCAGGAAGTCCAGAGACCATTGTGACCCCAGTGGGGACCCGCACCCCAATTGAGGGCATGGCCGGCCTGCAAACCACCAGTGCCCCAAGCCCAGGCCAGCCTTACCCCAAGCGGGAACCTGTACCCTGACTGAGGCTATGGTTGGCCTGCAAACTGCCGGCACCCAAAACCCAGGCCAGCCTCACCCTCTGGTGAAATAGTCCTTGTCGAATCAGCCATTGGTCAGCTTTTTGTCAGTGGCCTGACAGCCAGAAATCCCATTCATCCTTACCTAGGACCCAGACAGCAGGGCGGTGGGAATATGTCTAAAGACCAACTATTGGCACTAGGTATGACTGCAGCTGAAGAAAAGCATTGTCATCAACAGAGATATGTCTGAAGACCAAATATTGGCACAATATGGTATACAGGGATATATCAGAATAAGTTTAATCAATTTACCAGTCATTGCTTGTATCAATGTTGTTTTTATATCATGTTTTTGTTGTTTTTATAACATGTATTTGTTGTTGTTATATCATGTTGTTATTGTTTATTTATTAATGCATTTATATATTACTTTCATATACATTTTTCTAAATTTCTTTCATCTCTGACACTTCTTTTTTAAAGATATATTTTATTTATTTATTTTACAGAGAGGAAGGGAGAGAGATAGAAAGTTAGAAACATTGATGAGAGAGAGACATCAATCAGCTGTCTCCTGCACACCCCCTACTGGAGTTGTGCCCACAACCAAGATACATGCTCTTGATCGGAATCGAACCTGGGACCTTACAGTCCACAGGCTGATGCTCCATCCACTGAGCTAAACAGGTTTCAGCTCTCTGACACTTCTATTATAGAGAAAGGGCAAATAGTGATATTAAAGTATTTCTTTAATTCCCTTTCAATGTGCACAAATTCATGCACTGGGCCACTAGTAGGGTAATAATTGGTACATGAACAAATATAATTTGGTTTTCTGTGAACACAACTAATTTGCAGTATTTTCAGTTTTCAATAACTTACAAAGTTGTAAAACAGACAAAGAAAGATGGATATATAATCCAGACAGGTATCTTAGAAAATGCCTAATTTTCAATAAAAGACACCAAATAATTGTTTTAAACAATACCAAAGTATTTTGCATTTGTATGAAAAAAATTTTTCATTAAATTTTACCATGCTTTTATAGAATTATGTTATACTAAGCAGAATTTTTCTCCCTCAAGCCTTTTCATCTCTAGACTTAATAATTTTAGTTTTTATCTATTTCTCATAGATCTGCATTTGACTCTTTACATCGTTGTGTCATATTATTCTGATATATTTTAGTGTTTTCTTAAACTACCAGTTCATATTAATAAATAAAATTCTGATGAAGACAACTTTTTGATTAAGCTTTTAATTACAAACACAAAAATATCTTTTTCTTGAATAATTTTCAGTTGCAAATGCTACTGCAATAACCATAATTGCTGTCCATGAAAAAGAAAGTAGATGTTTGAATGGAATATAAACCAAAGCAAATATCTCAGATTTGGCTCGGAGTCAAGTAAGACTTTCATTGGTAAACACATCTGCAGAATGTGTTGACCTTTTTGTTAAAATCCTCACTTGAGGATAGTTTTCCATTTATTTTAGAGAGTGGAAGGCAGAGGGAAAGACAGAAACACTGATGTGAGAGAAACACATTGATTGGTTGATTCCTACACACACCCTGGGCCCAGGCTCAGGAGGATTCTGCAACAGAGGTATATGTCCATGACCCAAATGAAGTCCAGGACTCTTTGTTCCGCAGGCCGATGCTCTATCCACTAAGCCAAACCGTCTGCAGTGGTCGGCAAACTGTGGCTCGCGAGCCACAGTCAGCTCTTGAGCCGAGGTTTGCAGGTCTGTTAACTGATGACTTTGCCAACCACAGAGATAGGGGCTTAATCACAAGGAACAACAACAGCCTGTAATTATTGGAATCGAGAGTCTAAGTCAATGGTTGGCAAACTCATTAGTCAACAGAGCAGCAAACCGCAGCTCAAGAGCCACATGTGGCTTGCAAGCCACAGTTTGCCGACCACTGGGCTAGGGTGATGACTTAAAAAAAAATCAGATTTTAGAACTTTGGGTGGAGTCCATTTTGTCCAGAGTTGGGGTGTAATTCATTAGTAATCTCGCTTTCCTCTTTATTTAAATTATTTTGTAATCACTCTACTCAAGCAAATCTTCCTTAAAATTTTCTCAATTTCTGCTTTTGTGGATCTTTAAATTTAGGTTGGAGTTTTTCATTTGGGAGATTTTCATGTAGTCAAAGTTGGGGTGCTACAATGCAGAATGCCCAGATTTAAGTTGTTTCATCAGAATAAATTGTGTAGTTGGATTTGGGAAAGAACCTTAACATCACTTACAATAATGGCCTTATTTAATAGAGGAAAAACCAAGGACAAGATAACAAGTTTGACTTACCTCGTTTCCTATATTTCAAGTTAATATGCACTATACAAATCCAAATGTAAAGATCTCAGTTGAATAACAGAAGCTTATAATAGTCATGCGTAAAAAGGATATTCAGAAGCTATATTGTTTGTCAAGTTTAAAATAACTTAGCTTTTTTTTTTCAGGATTTAATGATTTTTATTTATTTATTTATTTTATCTTTATTGTTCAGTTTATTAATTACATTGTTTCCCCTTTTTATCCCCCTATAGCTCCCCTCCACCCTGTACCTATCCCACCCTCCACTCTCACCTCCCCCTCCCCACTGTCCTCTCCCATTGTTGCTAGATTTTTGTCCAATCTCTTGCTGCACTTCCCACAACCCTTTTCTCCCCAAGAATTGTCAGTCCATTCCCTCTCTATGTCCATGTCTCTGTTATATTCACCAGTCCATCCTGTTCAACAGCCTATCAATTCACTTGATTTTTATGTTCATTTGTTGATAGATGTGTATTTGTTGTTCATAATTTTCATCTTTACCTTTTTCTTCTTCCTCTTCTTAAAGAATATCTTTCAGCATTTCATATAATGTTGGTTTGGTGGTGATGAACTCCTTTAGCTTTTTCTTATCTGCGAAGCACTTCATCTGACCTTCAATTCTGAATGATATCTTTGCTGGATAGAGTAATCTTGGTTGTAGATTCTTGCTGTTCATCACTTTGAATATTTCTTGCCACTCCCGTCTGGCCTGCATCGTTTCTGTTGAGAAATCCGCTGACATTCGTATGGGTGCTCCCTTATAGGTAACCAACTGTTTCTCTCTTGCTGCTTTTAATATTCTCTCTCTGTCTTTTGCTCTTGGCATTTTAATTATGATCTGCCTCGGTGTGGTCCTCTTAGGGTTCCTATATATTGGGGTTCGGTGCACTTCTTGGACTCCTAAGTCAGTTTCTTTCACCAGGTGTGGGAAGTTTTCAGTCACTATTTCTTCAAATAGGTTTTCATTGTCATGGCCTCTCGATTTTTTTGGCACCCCTATAATTCGGATGTTGGTATGCTTGAGGTTGTACCAGAGGCCCCTTACACTATCTTCAATTTTTTGGATTCTTTTGGTTTCTTGCTTTTTCAGCTGAGTGGATTTTACCTCTTTGTATTTCAAATCTTTAACTTGGTTCTTGGGGTGCTCCGGGGCACTTTCAGGTCTGTGTTTAATATTGTTTGTTTCAGTCAGTGTATGCTTAATTTCTGGTTGGTCCTTTTTCATATCCTTGAGAGTCTGCTTTATATCCTTGAGGGTTTCTTTCATTTCCTTGTAGGACTCATTCATTTCCACGTTGGTCTTGATCATTTCCACGTTGGTCTTGATAATATCCTTGCAGGTCTCATTTATATACTTGAGGGTGTTGTTCATTTTCTTGTAGGACTCATTCATTTCCTTTGTGGTCTTGCTTATTTCTTTATAGGCCTCGATCTTTTGTTGGAGCCTCTTAAAAAACCCCATAACCGTGGTTCTGAATTCCATGTCCAGTCGTTTTTTTTTCCTCCATTTCTTTCACATCTGATTTCTTTCCATGTTGCTGCATGGTAGCTGCTTCCCTGAATTGGTCAATTAGCTTTGTGTGGTAGACTTCCTACTAGGGATAGTGGCTCAGCCTCCCCGGTTACCTGAGGTGGATATGGGCTGCACAGTCTTGCTGAAGTTAAGCTCAGTTAATCATTGTTAGCACTTGGAGGGTTGACCTCCAGGCCAATTGTCTGTGAAGCTCAGGGGTGCTCAGGTTGGGTGGGCGGAGTCTCCGGGCCAAGCAGACAGCGTTAGCTCCGCCCTATGCGGCCCTGGGGACTCTGTGACGGGGGCAATGGCCGCTAGCACCTCTGAGAGAGAGCCGCTGCGGAGCTCCACCGGCTGCCAGCTGCCAGGGAATTCAGACTTTCCCAAAATGAGTCTGCATGCGCAATGTCTCACCCAGGGTCATAAAACAAAGCAGTCTGATGGTTTTCCGAATGAGAGGCAAGTCGCGGTGCGCTCTCTGTGCCTTCATGCAGCTGAGCTGTTCGCGCGAGCTGCCTTCTCCACAAGCCGGGAGACCCGGCAGCACCCGAGCTTCGGCGTGCCCTCCCACTGTACAGTTTTCACCCCGTGTGATAGTGGGTTCTCTGGACTTTGCCCAGAGCTGGAGAATCAGTCCAGTGGGACGCCTTTGTCTCCCTGTTCGAGAAAACTGGCTTGTTTTCAGCCGCCCGCCCTCTCCGCGGCTCGCGCTCCAAACCTCTCTCCACACGAATCTTTCAACACTGTCCGCCGCTGCTCCTCTGGATCACAGTGTCTTATCTTCACTTTTATTTGTGGAATTTTCACTCCGCGAGCGTTCTGGTGATTCTGGAAGGTGTTTGTTCTTTCGTTAAGTTGTAGTATTAAAATTGCTGATTATGACGGCAAGATAGGTGTTTCGCCTTTGCCGCCATCTTAGTTCTCTCTAAAATAACTTAGCTTTCATAAAAGATGTGTCTGAATCTTTGAGTCCTCAAAGATATTTATTTTGAGTCAATAACTGAAATATGTAAACTAAGGTGTGAAGTGAATCGTGACATAAATTTTAAAGATAAAGCAAAAATCATATAAGTTAATGGAGAAATCCATATTTTTATAGATTAAATAAATCTTTATTGAATTAAATATGTAAAATATCTAAACTGCAAAAATATCATTTGATGTCTTTGATTCCATTATTTCTATTTTATCCTATAATTTATCATTGAACTTTACTGTAGAACTTTTTACGTGAGCATATTTGGGTAGCAGTTTTGAAACCTTAAAAGAAAAGGATAATTAATTTTTTCAGAGAAAAGTCAACAAACACACAACTATGGGAATAATTAAAAATACAGTAATTATTTTGTTTACTTATTTTCTGTGTTTTTAGAATCTAATATCCATTTAAGGTAGAAATTCTTGACAAGTCAGTTCACAATTCTATTCCTACACTTAGAAAATCACCTAGCATGTTTGGGTGACCAATAAAATTTCTGTTGAATTAGGAAATTTCTGTTGAATTAGGAAATTTCTGTTGAATTAGGAAATTTCTGTTGAATTAGGAAATTTCTGTTGAATTCAAAAATTTTTGTTGAATTAGGAAATGGATTTTTAAATGATTGGAGCAATCAATTTGATGTGTCTCTACATGCCTTTCTTTATTCCTATATATCAGTAACAATGTTTTACAATATCAAATAATATTGAAAATATGAAATTATAAAACATATTTGAGCTTCTTAAAATAAAATCAGTTTGTGAATTTCAGATATTATAAATGATATGTCACACACTCTGCCAAGTAAATTTGTTTAGATTAATTTCAAATTGACGCAACCTGATGAAGTACAAAAACTGTCAATGAGACTTCAACCTATTTTTGTAAAACAAAATAGTAAACAGCTTTTCTGCTAGTGATTCTTGGGTAAATGTGATGAACATACACACTAACCAATCTGTTCAAAACGACAAGGATCAGTATCATAACATGACATGGGACAAGTAGTGCAATGATTTTCACTCTGCCCAAATAAACCATTATGACTGAAAAGAGCAATAGTTGTCAGACTAAGCAGATTTCACAGAAGAAAGCCAACTACAAAGGAAATTGTTCTGTGATTTACTGGCCATTAATAAATATGAATGTTTTGAATTGAAAGAATCAGGAGTGAAAAGGCCAAGTAATCCTGCTCTAAGCTTCTTTTTTATCCCCTTTATTGGTTAAGGTATTACATATGTGTCTTTATCCCCCTTTTACCCTCCTCACACCACTGGTGTCTGTGTCCATTGGTTAGACTTATATGCATGCAAACAAGTCCTTTGGTTGATCTTTTCCCCTTACCCCTGCCCTCCCCTACCTTCCCTCTGAGGTTTGACGGCCTGATCAATGCTTCTCTGTCTCTGGATCTGTATTTGTTCATCAGTTTATATTGTTCATTATATTCCAGAGATGAGTGAGATCATATGATATTTAACTTTCTCTGACTGGCTTATTTTGCTTAGCACAATGCTCTCCAGTTCAATCCATGCAGTTGCAAATGGTAAGAATTCCTTCTTTTTTTATCATAGCATAGTGTTCCATTGTGTAGATGTACCACAGCTTTTTAATCCACTCATCTGCTGATGAGCATTTAGGCTGTTTCCAGATCTTAGCTACTGTAAATTGTGCTGCTATGAATATAGGGGTGCACATATCCTTTCTGATTGGTGTTTCTAGTTTCTTGGCATAGATTCCTAGAAGTGGGATCACTGGGTCAAATGGAAATTCAATTTTTAGTTTTTTGAGGAAACTCCATACTGTTCCCCACAGTGGCTGCCCCAGTCTGCATTCCCACCAGCAGTGCACAAGGGTTCCTTCCCCTCCTCCCGCATCCTTTTTTCTTAAAATTAAGATAATAAAACTGTGAGGTTGTATTTAAAGAGTATAGGATAGCCTAGTTGGTGTGGCTCAGCGGTTGAGCAATCACCTATGAACCAAGAAGTCATGTTTTGATTCTTGGTCAGTGCACATGCCTACATGCCTGTTTGCAAGCTTGACTCCCAATGTGGGACATGCAGAAAGCAGCCAACCAATGGTTCTCTCTCATCGTTGATGTTTCTATCTCTCCCTTCCCTTTCCTCTCTGAAATAAATAAAACAAATAGTTTAAAAAATAATAAAAAGTACAGTATTGAAAGTTTATTCAATAACTATTTGAAGGCATCCTTTCTTCTAAAAAATGTTCTCAGAAAGTACAACACACTAGTATCCTATATTGATTTAAAAAAAACAGATTGATTTAATTACTTAGTAGCCAAAAAAGTTTGATGTAGATGATATTTTTATGTGTTTTCTCACAAAAAAATTACAAAGAATTACAAAGATAAATTTAATTATATGCTCATAAGAACACACAAACACTGTGGGGTATCATACATATGAATATTTCATTTTAAATTTGAAACCTATAGCTTGTCTCCAACAGAACAGAAAGAATCTCTTCCATTTATTAGAAACACTAGCTATACAGACACAAACGTTCTATCCATTATTTGAGGACACTATATTAGAACTCTGCATGTAAAGCACAGGAAGTAAGAACAAGTAAAAAATTAGTGATAACATAATATTTAAAAAGAGATGTTGCATTTTTTTACTTCATACATTGAAAAGAAAAAAACTGTTAGGAACAAAGCAATAAATGTTGAAGTTACTATTAAACAAAGCCAGACCTCTATGGGTCTCACAAGAATTTTTAAAAAGTCAGTGGCATGCCTACTAGCAACTCTGGAATGATTAATAAAATATAATTTCTATCTACAGACTTCATTATATTTTGTTGGATACCTGCTTTCATTCCTAGAACAGAATCTGAAGTAAAATAATACAATAATAACAGATAAAGAAAAAAAATCAATTGCAAGTAACCTGAAAAACTCATAACCATCAAATATCTTCCTCCTTCCATACCCGTTCCCTTTCTCTTGAAACTTCTGTTGCAGTACTTAATATTTGAAATGGATATAAACTGTACACAGTGACAGGATATAGCAATTTCTTTTCATCAAGAGATAACACAAATATTTGTCTGGAAAAATAAAAACAAATTATTTTTGATATATTTATGTGTTTTTTTATTAAATGATTAACTTTCTTTCAGATGAGGCAAGCCAAATGCAGGTATAGCTTTTCTTCAATGGGAATCAGATTAAAACTTTATTTGCAGGTATATGTTCACAGTCTTTTAAAAAGTTTAACAATAGATATACGTGTAGCTTTATTAAATAAGGAAGAGAATTTTGTGCCATGCTGCTGAGTTCTTGTAAAGGAAAATGTATCCTAGGTTACATTATTTCATTTTTCACAAAGAAATACCAGAAGCGTTAGTGAGACATTTAGGTTAAAAATGAAATTTAAAAATTATTAACATTTTAGTCTATTTATGTACTGATTCTCAGTTAATATAAATATTGATAATGGTATAATTAATCAACCCATTAGGATTATTAATACTCAATTTATTTTTAAATTATAACAGAAAATATCAGGAATATTTGTATTCATACCTAATCTTCAAATATTTATTTTAAACATTTAGACACCTGATCACAATGCTACTTGAATGAATAATTAGATTTGACATATAGATTCTTCTCTATAATATTTTTAAAAATATATTTTTATTGATTTCAGAGGAATGGAGAAGGAGAGAGAGAGATAGAAACATCAGTGATGAGAGAGAATCATTGATCGGCTGTCTCCTGCATGCCACCCCACTGGGATCAAGTCGGCAACACAGGCATGTTCCTTTGACTATTATCTAACCCGAGACTCTTCAGTCTGCAGGCTGGCACTGTATCCACTGAGCCAAATAAGTTAGGATTCCTCTATAATATTTGTATAAGTGTTTCACTTAAAGAAATAATTGTCAAAATTGGGTCAGTACAGAATTTTTCATCCATTTTTGAGTGTGTTCTCAAATTGTGCTGGACTTGAAAGCATGTCCTAACAAGTATGTCCTATTGTCTCTCTGTTTCTCCTTTTTAATAATTTAATTGTTATAGGTCAATGGAATATATGTAAAAATGTTAGTGGCCTGGTGCACCAGTGGCGTCTCTCAACCTGGCCTGAGCCCACTCGGAATCCAGCAGAAACCGGCAGTCTGACATCCCCCAAAGAATGTAGTAGTATGCAAAGTGACAGGTGGCCAGGAAAGAGCCCAAGCCATTGCTGCCCATGCCCCTCTGCACCTGCCACCACCGCCACTTGATAGTGTGCTGCCATGGAGTGGGAGAGTCCTGTGCCATAGGAGCTACACTGGCCAACTGTAAGGCCAGCATCTGGCATTCATCAATCTGCTGAGAGGTGCTACTCATGGGGGAGTGCACTGACCACCAGGGGACAGCTACTGCATTGAGTGTCTGCCCCTAGTGGCCAATGTGTGTTATAGCAACTGGTCATTTGGTCATTTGGTGGCTTAGGCTTTTTGGTGCTTAGTCTTTTTTATATATATTAGAGGCCTAATGCACGAAATTTGTGCAAGGGGCTTGGCCCTTGCAGCCGTGGCTGGCCTCACAGCCCCTTGCAACCTTGGCCAGTCCTTACAACCCCTCACATCCTTGGCCAGCCCTCGCAGCTCTGGCTGCCTCAGCTGGCCATCACAGCTCCGGCTTCATTCAGAAGGTCATCTGGATAGTCGTTCTGCTATTCAGTCTAATTATCATATTAGTTCTTTATTATATAGGATAAAAACCTAAGTGATTGAACAACTGAATGACCAGTTGACTGGTTGTTATGGTGTGCACTGACCACCAGAGGGCAGACACTCAATTAGGAGCTGCCCCCTGGTAGTCAGTGCACTCCCACAGTGGGAACGCTGCTCATCTGATTGACCCATCCTGGTGGCCACCAGCTGGAGCAGCCACTCACTCCCTCAGTAGTCCTGCAGGTCCAATCTCCAGAGAACAGGCCAGGCACTGATGGACCCATTGGCATGATCCCGACAGCATCACTGGCTTCCTGAAAGTCAGCTTCAGGCACCTTGGCCGCTTCCCCTCTCTAGACGCTCTTCAAGGCAGAAACGATATAAAAGTGGCTACCAGGTGGCTCCTCACAACCTGTGCAAACATCAGCAGGATGGATCCATTTCTCAGGCCAGCAAGGGCATCCCATTGCCTGCCTGGAGGGCTGATTGCACCTCTTGCCCCACCCCCACACACCAGAACCTCCACTGAGGATGGGTGCCAGATACAGGCTCATGGCTGGTGAGTGCCACTGCAGCAACACTGGTCTCTCCTGATCAGGACGGATTGAGTGGAACAGGGCCGGGATGAGCTGGACAAGCAGGCAAGAATAGCAGATGGCACTGTACTGCCAATTTCGGCCCAATCCTCACAGGCCACCCTGCGGGACACCCACTGGTGCACAAATTCGTGCACTGGGCCTCTAGTACATAATAAACATTTAAAAAGTATTAAATGATAACTGCCATTCTGAAAATTTGATAGTTTGTAATCAGGGTTACAGAGATTTTTTTTCTGTTTTGTTTTGTTTTCAAATTAAACAACAATAATTGGGAAGTTTTCTAAAAAAGAGTTCCCAATTTATAAGGCCATAACCTCATTTTCTTCTTTGTTGAAGTAATATTTTAAGACATTAAAAATCACATCAGTTTCATTTTTATTCTTAGGAAGAAGTATTAATTACTTAAAATAATAATTCTATAAAATGTATATTAGACTCTGATACTTATTACAACACAATCTTGGGGTCTATTTTAAATCAAGTTAATATATTTTCCTTATAGCAAATACATTTCATAAAAACAGTATGAAATGATGCCTAAATGCCAGCAAAAAACAGTTGTTAAGCAAAAATGATTCATGGAGTACTTAAACTAAATACACATTAATTATATGATTATTGTGTTCCTAAGGGGACTTGAAATTTGAACTAAAGAATAGTGGGAGACATGCACATAAATGCAAACAATATATAAAATAGCATAAATGCAGCCAAAACCGGTTTGGCTCAATGGATAGAGCATTGGCCTGCAGACTGAAAGGTCCCAGGTTCTATTCCGGTCAAGGGCAGGTACCATGGTTGCAAGCACATCCCCAGTGGGGAGTGTGCAGGAAGCGGCTGGTTGATGTTTCTCTCTTATCAACATTTCTGACTTTCTATCCCTCTCCCTTCCTCTCTGTAACCAAATCAATAAAATATATTTAAAAAATAAAATAAAATAAAACAGCATAAATGCAAACTATGTAAAATTGAAAAATTTAACACTGGTAATAGTCATGTGTCTTAGAAGTCAGATAAACCATCTTTCTCTGTCTCTCTCTCTAACAATGTATATAATTTTTTAAATCTAAATAAACCTGTTAGAATAGTTTTAGATTTATAAAAAAGTTGTAAAGATAGCAGAACGTTACCTTTCCTGCATGCATATATGGTTTTCTGGATAATTAGAATTTATATTTATCACAGTTGAGCCAATATTGATACATTATTATTAACTAAAGTCCACAGTTTATTGAGCTATCCTTAGTTTTTACCTAACATACTTTTCATAGCCCAGGATTTCATCCAGGATATGATATTAGATTTAGTTGTCAGGTTTCCTTAGGCTCTCCTGGCTATGAGTTTCTCATACTTTCCTTATTTTTGATTACCTGGATAGCTGTGAAGAGTACTGGTTAGGTATTTTGTAAAATGCCCCTCTATCGGAACTTGTCTGCTATTTTTTCATGATTAGATTGGAATTATATATTGTGAAGAGGAAGATCCCAGAAGTAAAGTTCATTTTCATTTATCATCTCAGGAGAACATATTTACTTTGTACTTTGAGATATAGTCCAATAATACCTTATTTTGTAACTCATTTCATCCCACCTTTGACCCTTGGGAGCCCTCTGTGGATCTCTGTATCCCTTTGATATGCATCCATTGGTATGGACTGAACTCAGTTCCCTCAAAATTCATATGTTGAAGCTCTAATTATTAGGATGGTATCTTTATAAGACTAGGAAGAGATACCAGGAAGTGCTCTCTCTGTCTCCACTTCCATACAGAGACAAGCTGATTACCTATAAGCCAGGAAGCGAGGTCTCATCAGAAATCAACACTGATGGCACCTTGATCTTCAGCTGCCCGTGTCTAGACTGTGAGAAAACAAATTTCTGGTGTTTAAGACACTCAGTCTAGTAGTTTCTTATGGAAGTGCTAGAAGACTGATATTACCTCATCATTGTGAATCTTTTAATTTTTTTAAACACTTCCTTACTTTCTGGCACTAAAAGTTACTATGGAGTCATCTTGTGTAATCCTACTCCAACCATAGCATTAGACATTTCACCAAGGAGCTCTGGTTCCTTTTACTGGAAAATATCAGAACCTATATTTAAGTTTAATATCCCTCATGATCAGAACAAAAATAGGCACATGAAGGACAGTTCCAAAATAACACATTGACAATAAAATGATTTTTGAAACTAAGCTATAATTAACTTTAACTGTAGTGACTAATATAAATGAGTAATAAATAATTAAGAGGAATAGATAGACATACACATTTTTACAATTCTGTATTATAGTTTCTCTAAAGAGTTACTTGGTTTATTTAAGCTAATTTAAATTACCCTCAATGAAGTCTTCATCAAACCATTACTTAGAATTTCATTATTTCAATTTTTTTTTGAAGGGACAGTCAGAGATACTGTCAGAAAGAGATGCCATATTTAAATCAGCAAAATAACCTCTCAAGTTTCTTAAAATACTAAGTATTTCCTCAATATTAAAGGCCAGGGATTTTTTTAAAATGTTTCTCTAAGGTTTAAATATTTTTAACATAAGTTAATTAAGTTTACCATACCTAACAGTAAAATGACAAGTACAGTACATCAAGTACACTAATCACAGCAAATTCACTTCCGCATATGCAAATAAGTGGAAACAATATCTTTGTACAAAACATAGATATTTTCCTGCCTCTTCTGAATCTTACCACATACTTCTTCTGAGCCAATACCTACGCCCCTCCCCCCCCATAAAGAATATTCTGACATCGGTCACTATTGATAAATTTGACTCATTCTTGAATGCCATGAAATGAATCATATGTATGTATTCTTTTGTGTCTGGCTTCTATTATGCAACATAATTTATGTGAGATTCATCCATGTAGTTGAGCTTGACAGTTCTTTATTTTTCATAGCCATGTAGTTCTAGCTCTATAGTATCCATTGTATAGTTAAATACAAGTTTATTTTAAATATATTCTCCTTTTAATAGATATTTTGCTCCCAGATTTTTATCTTTCAGTAATAATACAGCTATGACCAATCTTTTATCTGGATTTTGCTGGATATAGACACTGTGAAGAATTGTGAAAGACTGAGATTTTTTACCCTTCTACAAGATAACAAGTTACCCTGCCCATTTTATGAGCCAGAGATAAAGGTCAGTTTATAGCTCACAACAAACACAGTAGCCATACTACCAGCATTTTTGCACTGGTTCCCTGAGACTCAACTCCTACAGAGTAACATAAAGAGGACCAGGTGACACCCATGTATGGAGTGGATTGTGTTACAAGAGAGGAACATTAAGCTAAGGGAACTAAAATCTTTTTATAATGGACAATAAGCCTGCAGGCACTTTGCTTTAGAAGAAAACTTTTCTTTTTATTATACTGAAAGCAAGAATGCCTGCCTTGCTTAAGAATAGATTTTCACTATTTTGTAATATCATTCACTATACAAAGACCCTATAAAATAGCCTAGGACAGTGGTCAGCAAATTCATTAGTCAACAGAGCCAAATATCAACAGTACAGTAATTGACATTTCTTTTGAGAGCCAAAAATTTTAAACATAAATTTCTTCTAATGCTACTTCTTCAAAATAGACTCATCCAGGCCATAATATTTTGTGGAAGAGCCACACTCAAGGGACCAAAGAGCCGCATGTGGCTCGCAAGCCACGGTTTGCCGACTACTGGTGTATGACAAAGGGTAATCAGTGCTGCCAAGATAGAGAAATATGCAAGAGACCCTGAATTGTTTTCCTCAAGTCTATCCAACCCTTGTTTCTATGTCATCTTGGGTATGAGTAAATTTTCTGGTGATTTAGCTGACCAACAGAAAATGGGGCCAAATTGAGCCTTTAATTAAGGCTACTATCTACTGGACGAGCAGAAGGATGTGACCAGTAGGTACTATTGACTTCAACCAGGCACCTGAGTCTAGGACACAGCCACCAGATCCATTCCCCTAAATCATCAGTGTCTACCTTGGAATGCTAGGTGGCTTTCTCCTTAAATTTCTATGTTACCTCATCTAGTTGGCCCATGCATTAGCAAGATATATTAGTGACTGGAAAAACTAGCTAGGCCTGGAAGTAGGAAAATAAGGGCAATTCTATTATCCACAACAATACTGGACAGTGAGTTGAGACTGATGTGAATGCCTTTCAGGTCCAAGGTAGAGTCAATGGTTACTTTAGGAATACATTTTGAACCATCTTTTGCTAACTGAAGACTTTCCTAATTGGAGCATAGGTGATTGTCTGCAGAGTGGTTATAAAGAATGAGCCAGTTACCTGAGTCAGTTTTCCCATTGGAGAGGATGTAGAAAAAACTCATATACTGCTGGTGGGAATGTATATTGGTGCAAGCCACTTTGGGAAACAGTATAGAAGCTCCTCAAAAATTAAAACAGAACCCCAGCAATCTCACTTCTGAGTATCTACCTACATTTACTTAAAACACTTATTCAAAAGATATAGGTATTCCTATGTTCATTGCAGTATTATTCACAATAGCCAAGACATGGAAAAAAACCTAATTGTTCTTCAATGGATGATGGGATATAGAAGGTATGATACATATACACAATGGAATATTACTCAGCCATAAAAATGAAACAGTGCCACTTGCAACAACATGGATGAATCTTGATATTATAAAAATAAGACAGAAAAAAGGTCAAGAACCATATGATTACACTCAGATGTGGTATATGAGATGAAAAGAAACATATGAACAAACAGAATGTTGTGGGGAAGATGAAGATGTTTGTAAAGGAAGTCAAATACATGGTGACAGTCGACTAGACTTTGGTTAGTGAGTACACAATAAAGTATACAGATGTTGTATTATAAAGTTGTATACCTCAGACTTAGATAATGTTATTAACCAATGTTACTCCAATAAATTTAATTATAAAAATATTCTCATGTTCTTTATTCATGTTGTTTCTATACAGTTGTATTAAAAAGTACTGATTGAGTGTACGTTGTCTTGAAGTACAATTTTAGTTTGAGTCTCAACTCTACTCATACTAGTTGAATGACTTCAAATTGTGTAACCTCTTGTATCTCAGATTTATCATTTATATAACTGTTATAAGAGTTGTACATATTATCTAAAGTGAATATGAAGACAAAAGGATTTAGCAAACTATTTACAATAGTGAGCTCATAAATACATGTTATATATTTATTATTACACATAATAATATTACATGTTTTGAATATTATAATTGCAACATATGTGCACACATTTTGATGACTTTAGGAGTGCTGAGGACCAGATGACAAAATTTATACATTTATAAATCCAAGTGTTTATTAAGAAATTGAGAGAGAAAAGCTTTTCAAATGTAAAGGAAAATTAATTCAGAAACAATAAGCAAGGATATTTATTTCCTCTTGTTTTCAAAATGCAAATACTATTGTTAGCCATCAATTTTATATATATACTAGAGGCCCAGTGCATGAAATTCATGCATGGAGTGGGGTTGTTCCTCAGCCCAGCCTGCACCCTCTCTAATCCGGGACCCCTCAGTAGGATGGGACCTAAATGGACAGTTGGATATCCTTCTCACAATCCAGGACTGCTGGCTCCCAACTACTTGCCTGCCTGCCTTCCTGATTGCCCCTAACCCCTTCTGCCTGCCAGCCTAATAACCCCCTGGCTGCCAGGGGTTCAGAGCAGGGAGAGATGAATAGATGGACCACAGGTGATCTTTAGGGCAATGAAACTGTTCTGTCTGATACATTAATGGTACATTTGTCAAGACCATAAGATGTTCAACACAAAGAATGAACCCTAATGTAAACTGCAGATTTTGCTTTTGTTGATAATGTGCTGATAAAGGCTCATCAGTTGCAATAAATGTATCACATTAATTTAAGATGCTAATAATAAAAGAAGCTTTAATGTGGTGTGGCCTCGGGCACCGCCCCAGGTTTGCTGAGGCTGGGCCTCAGAGCAATAGTGCGGGTCCGAACCCCCTGCTACCTCTGGGGCGGGCAATCAGGACCCCTGCTGCCACCCCAGTTTTGCCGAGGCTGTGCCTTGGGATGATGGCATGGATCTAGACCCCCTACTGCCTCTGGGGCAGGCAATAGGGACCCCCACTGCCACCCCAGGTTTGCCTAGGCTGGGCCTCAGGGCAGCAGCACAGGTCTGGACCCCCTGTGTCCTCTGGGGTGGGCAATCAGGACCCCCATCACTGCCCCAGGTTTGCCTGGCCTTGGGGTGGTGGCCCAGTCTGGACCCCATGCTGCCTCTGAGGCCAGCGATCGGACCCCTGCTGGCCCAGCGGCCACCTTGGCCTGCTGGAGTGGAGGGGGCCTGCCTACCATCTTGGTTGGGGGTTAATTTTCATATTGCTCCTATTGGCTGTTAGCGTAGCGAAGGTACGGTCCATTTTCATGTTTCTCTTTTATTAGATAGGATATATGTTTGTGTGTGTGTATTTACACATATATATATGTGTGTGTATATATATATATATATATATATATATATATATATACACATACATACATACATACACACACACACACACATATATATATATCCTAATAACTTTTAATTATTCAGACATAGATTTTAATCATGAAATGAGTTGTTAACTTATCATCTAGTAGTTAACATGTTTTCAAATAATTTGTAAGACAATTGAATTCATCAGTACTATGTTCAGGTTAAATATGTGCAATTAAAATTTTTGATTTCACTTTGCTTTATTCTCAATAGGTCTTATCTGTGAGCTAATTTCTTCAAATCACCCTTAATAAACATTATATCTCCCCAAACAACTGAAATAAGTTGATTATAATACATGACAAAAATTATATATGGTACAGTGTATACTGACAAACATTTAACAATAAAATTGACGTTGTAATTTGCATATTCCTGCAACAATGGATGAGTTACTTTGCTGAGCAATGGACCAAGTTATAATCTAAAGCTATAGATACAAACGTGTACAGATGAGAGGCTATTTAACTTACTTCCCCGAGAAGGGTTTTCTTGAACATCTGGATTTTTCAATTCAGAGGAATAGCCTTTGAATTGTTTTGTGTATCTCTCAGGGTTTGTTTTTTTTTTTTTCATACATGCAGGGAAAATATTAGGAAACAGCTGGAAATAATGAAAGCAGAAATCAGAAACCAGAGAGGGAAAAGACCTATTAGAACAAGTGCTTTGTTCCCCTGCCACTAACTGATCAAGAATAAAGAGCCAGAAGAAAAGCAGGACAGGGAGTAAATAATAAAGGTTTACGCAAAGCACACTCAGGGTAAAACATTCAAGACGGCATACTCCAGAGCTGAGACCCACGTTCATACAGGTTGACTGGCATAACAGACTCTAGGAATCTGAGCACCACGAGAGACAAGATCAGAGAACATTTTAGCTTTACGTTTATAAAACATGTTGGTTTCACCTGCAGGCACAAATAAGCCCTGTGGAATTTTACTGAAAGAAATGATCAGTGTGCTATCCCTTGCAGATATAGCTGTATATTTATTTTTAAACATCTGGCCAAAGAAGGGAGCTGGAAAATTACTAAATCTTTATTTTTCAGATATTTTACTAAAATTGAGGCATTTCCACCATAATTTTCTTGTTTCAGTACTTTTAAATTATTCAACTTCACACATTTTAAAGGGTCACCACAGGGGTCATTTAACCATCTAATTATTTTCTTTAGCTTAGAGTTCTTGAAGAAAGTTCTAATTTTCTAACTGCTTATTCAAAACCCTCTTTATTAGGCAACAAATACATTAAATATCTTAGTACAGCAATGTGTTATGAGCTGATAATTAGAAGAGACATTGCACCTAACCACAGTGTATTTAAAATATAGGGTAAAAGAAATAAAATCAGTGATTAGAAACAAAGTGATGTGAATACTATGACGTGAAACGACTGAAACTCTCTAATGAGGAGAACCTAGACAGTTAAGAGTGAGTCATTAACCATCATACGGGCTAATTTTAAGGTTAAATTTGATAAGTAAACTACTTTAAACAGTTTCTGGAACACAGAAAAAGCTCAAAAATATTTGTTTGTATTAGTATTACTATTTGTCAAGTTCTAAAGCTTTATAAAAATGGAGGTTTTGTTGGGTGCATATTAGAATAGTGTTAAGAAGGGAAAACTATTTGATATTTTCACTTGGTTTCCAGAGATGGTGTGAAAACAAGCCCAAACAACATCAAGACATGTCTTTCACTTAGAAAATGGGAAGGGAAAAATGCAATTTTTGGTCCCAAGTGTACCACTTTGGTATATATAAGTATAGCACATATTTTTTAGCACAAATCTATTGCTGGGGTTCCCATTTTTTAATATGATGTTTTCATACATGTTGAGTCACTTCCTATGGGTATCTTTTAATGTTTGTAGATGAAGCATTCTCAGTAAGTCATTCCCTGGGTCCCTACTACTCTTCTTGGAGAAATGACTCAACATTCATTTCAGAGAGCATTACTAAAACCCCCCAGTGGTTTTGAATATGGCCAGACAGTTTCTAATAAAGGTTTTGTCTTAACTCCAGTAATCACAGTTCACACACATAAACCCTAAATTACTAGAGCTAGCAGAACTAATATTGCAATTTAAAAATTTAAATATAAAATATCAAATTTTTAGAAAGTTATAATTTGATTTTATTAATTTAATATCCATATTCTAAAAAGCCTTTTTTTCCCTCCCCATAAAGTCTATAACCCCAAAGATAAACAGTGCTGAATTGTCTAGGAATGGCATGGGCAAAATATATATTACAAGCATGGATCAGCAATTAAAATTACGGATGAGATCCATTGGGTTTGATCTCAAAGATAAATGAAAACCAATGCTTATGTTTTACCATAATTTTACTTCCCATAAATAGTTTTAAACTCTTATTCTATGAAAATGAAACAACTGTTCTTAGAAAAATGAAAGGTAAGAGCTTCTCTTACTAGGACCCAATCATGTTTGTTATATAAGATTAATTTTATTGATGAGACCGTTAAAATAATTAAAATGATCACAATATATTATTTTATGATTTAATTGAATTATTTTATGGTTTAATGAACTGTTCAGCAATGAAATATAAGATTGTATCACTCTGTACTACAAAAAGGAATACCTCCAAATCAGTGCCAAAACATCTGTATGTAATAAAATGCTTCAACCCAATTTACTTTGCATGCTTCCTACATTTGATTTTATCATTAAAATGTCAAAATGGATTTCCATATTCAAATGCATAAATGATTAACCATAAAGAACAGGGAGGTTTTTGTTTATTAGATTAAATTTTAGTTGTAGGAAAAAAGTTTAATGGAAAGGAATTAGCTGTAAAAGTTACATCTTACTAATTTTCTTAAAATTGTATTCAGAGATTTACAAAAAATAATTTACTTAAAATATTGCCTTTAATAGTGTTAAATAAGGTTTTCTCAATTACTATTTTTGGTCAAATAAATTAATTAAATCACTCTCCCTTTTCAATCAATCTCCTATAGGGTACTCTAGAGATAACATGATTTAATGTGAGCACATTACTTCTGTACATTGTCTTTCAGCTTCTCAGAAAACCCGTTGATGTTTCAGGCTGCTGTGCTTTGGTGGGCTTAATAACTACCCTCTGCTATTCACGCATTTTACTATGTAGAAGCGTGCTTTCTTGTTCCACAAATTCTGTCATCCTGTGCCATCAATGCAGGGTTGACAGTTTTGGTGGCCATTTGTTGTGAAACTGGCAATTAATCAGGCTTTAGCCTTACCTGAAGAAGGGTGTCGGGGGGGTGGAGGAGAAATGGTTGTTTCCCCTACAATGAAGGGGATGCTTTTGTTCAAGCTACAACTTTTTCTGAGGCAAGGGAGAGTGAATGGAAAGTATTTCAAAGGTGTTTTGGATCCTAGAATACTTAAACTTCCTAAAACCTCAAAAAAGTTTTATTTGAGAGATAGACATCATGCTCTAGTGATTATTATCCCTTTTGTTTGACAACTAGCTTTCTTAGTAGATCAAAATGTTCATGACTCTTTCTTTCTTCAGCTTGACTCCTTACAAGATAAATTTTAGTCCTCTTACAAAGATAATTATACTAGAAACACATCTCTGGAGTTTCCAGAAATGTATTCAGGAAATACTTATGTTGAATTTTCTCGAAAATGGTGTGTAGAAAGGCCTACATGACATGGTTCCTGTTTATATGTCCGATTCATTTTATACAACTCACCTTACATTCTATAGTTCAGAAATCCTACACAATTTATAGTTCATAATTTTACTATACCTTCTTATTTCTTAACAAATATAATATCTTATGAGTATATCTTCCTATAAGTTTGTCCACAGGGAAAAATTCTGATTCATTCAAAGGATTCAATAGCTGCTTTTCTGCTAAGTTGTCTCTGAATTCTCTGCCACTCTTAAAGCAATCTTTCTTCTATGTCCTATAATCAACACATGACTTAATTTTCAAAATTTTATTGTTTCTACCAGCTTTATAAAAAATGTGTCACTTTTTAAAATTTTAATTTTTTTAAGTTGGAGGAAGGGATTGAGTTTTTATATTTCGTGAACAAATTACGAGAACTTTTGTAAATGCCAAATAGTATTTTGTTGAATTAAGGAATGGATATATAAAAGTAGAAACTTGCCAACATACTTTACCTCAAAAGGAAGTGTCATTATCTTTCATAGGCATAGGTCCCTGCAGCCAATCTTAACAACAGATTCATTGTTATTGAGTTTTTTTTGTGTGTGCATGTTATTTTATCTCTATTGTCATCATGGCAATCCATCCCACATACCAATGCATCTTAGATGGATGTATGAATATATATATTCTTAATAAGACACTGGGTTATTTGTGCCAACTTTGAATATTAGAAATATTTTTCAAATTCATTTCTATTATTATTTTATTTGTAGATACAAAAAGAAAAACAAAAGAGAAAAAAGAGAGATTAAAATATCCAAGTACTATGGGGCAATTTCAATACGTGTAATAAAATAAAATAAAACAGAATCAGAAAAAAGAGAACAGAACAGAAGAGATATCTGAAATAAAGGCCAATAAAATTTCACAATTAATAACAGACATAAAAATCATAAGAAACATAGAGAACACCAAGCAGAATAAAAATAAAAACCAACCAAACAACCAAACAAATATGGGCATATATTGTTATGCAGAAAACCAGAGACAAGAGTAACTCTTAAAGGACGTCAGGAGGATAAAAGGAATGTCTTACCTACAGAGGAACAAGGATTAGAAATATATTGGACTCTATTCAGAAACCATACAAGAAAATAGATATTCAATAAAATATTTAAAGCATTAAATAATTTCTTATCTATTTTTCTTTATTAGAAAAATTATCCACCAAAAGTAAAGAAGAAATACTTTATAAGACAAACCAAAACTGAAGGAATTCATTAATAGCAGACCTTCCTTGCAAAAAAATAAAAATAAATTAAAAACTTTTTCAGGGAAAAGGAAAGTAATATCACTTAAAACCTTCATAAAGACAGGAAGAGTCTTTTATCCTATCTAATAAAAGATTAATATGCAAATTGACCATACCTCCACACCCACCAGCCATGCCCACCAGCCCACCAGCCAATCTGGAGTGTTATGAAAATTAACCCCGAAGCTGGCATGGAAGTGGTTAGGGGATGTTCAAGCTGGCAGGCAAAAGTGGTTAGGGGCAATTAGGAAGGTAAGCAGTTGGGAGCCAGCAGTCTTGGATTGTGAGAGGGATGTATGACTGCCCGTTTAGACCCGGGCAGTCAGACATCCCTCAAGGGGTCCCAGATTGGAGGAGATGCTGGCTGGGCAGAGAGACACCACCTGCTCTCCCCGTGCACAAATTTTGTGCACTGGGCCCTTTAGGATTTATATAAATAAATGACTGAATACTTTAATAAATAGAGAATAAATAAGTCATTAGTACAGATGAATTGCAAATAATTTATACAAATACTCCACCCTAAAGGAGAGGAAGAATTACTCCTCACTTCTTTTTATTTTATTGATTTTTTTTACAGAGAGGAAGAGAGAGGCATAGAGTTAGAAACATCAATGAGAGAGAAACATTGATCGACTGCTTCCAACACACCCCCTACCGGGGACGAGCCTGCAACCAAGGTCATGCCCTTGACTGGAATAGAATCTGGGACTCTTCAGTCCGAAGGCCAACACTCTATCCACTGAGCCAAATCATTTAGGGCAGCTCCTCACTTCTAACGTGTAAATTATGCTTAGTAAGACTTTCATCTGTAGAGTACAGTACTGAAAGTGCAGATGAGTAACTTTCAAGTGGATAAACCTGACAAATATTACCTCAGGAGACCAAAGTCAACATCAAGAGTTATAAATCATGTTGATAGCATAATCTCCTGATATGTTATAAAAATGCACTTTGCCTCTATATGATCTTCCTTCTTAAATCCCACAAAAAATAGCTTAATCATGAAAATAACAGACAATTCCAACAGAATGTTATCCTACAGAATTTTTTATCATTAATAAATCAAAACTGTCAAAATCATTAAAAACAAGAAAAATCTGTGTAAAATATCACAGCCTAAAGTAGCCTAAGGAGACATGAGACATAAATGTAACATACCTTCCTGGATGGGTTCCTAGAACACAGAGAAAAAAGACATCATATGAAAACAAAAGAAATTCAAATAAAGAATTAACTTTTGTTAATAATCTATCAATGTTGGTTCATTGATTATAATAAGTGTGCTGTACTAGTGTAAGATGTTAATAATAGAGGAAACTAAGCATGGAGTTGATAGGAACCATCTGCTCTGCATTCACTTTTTTCCTGCAAATATAAAACTGCTCTAAAAATAAATTCTTTTAGTTCTTATCATGTCATTTTCTGTTTAAAATTATAATTTGAAAATTATCAGGTACACAATTAGTATTACTGGAACCAATTACCATTGACTCTGGTTGTCATACACCCTGTTCTATGCTGGCAGTAAGAAGGAGTTCTGAAGTGACTACTAGAGTTAATTCAAATTTTGACAGTGTGGTAAAATCCCAACTGGACAATATCTGAAGAAATTTGAGGTCTGTCATCATCAGTCTCTACTGAAATATTTAGCTTTTTTTTTTTTAGTCTAGTAGCACTTTCATCCACATGAAGAAGAAGAATATCTATCATTAGTTTCTAAATTTATTTTCTGTGAGCTTTTCTGAAGCCACTAATGGAGAAATCATGAATTAGACAACCAATATTAAACAAACTAGAGGCCCGGTGCACAAAATTCATGCACTGGGGGTGGGTGTCCCTCAGCCCAGCCTGCACCCTCTCCAATTGATGGTTTAGGCCAAATCTGGGACTGCTAGCTCCCAACCACTTGCCTGCCTGCCTGATTGCTCCTAACCGCTTCTGCCTGCCAACCTGATCACACCCTAAACACTTTCCTGCCAGCCTGATTGATGCCTAACTGCTCTCCTGCCAGCCCAATTACCCTCAACTTCCCTCCCTTGACTGCCCAGTTGCCCCTAACTGCACTCCCCTGTCGGCTATCTTGTGACCACATGGGTGCGGCCTTCTTGTGCAAGGGTGTGATGGTCAATTTGTGTATTACCTCTTTATTATATAGGATTTTATGGTATTGTCAACATCATATGCTCTTCAGTAAGTTGAGGAAGTTTCATGCTTGTCTTGGCTCTACCAATATAATCATATATTTTTTTCCTTTATTCTGTTATATCATATTGATATATCCTAATATTAAACAAATCCTGCATTTTCTCTGCTCTATATGATAAGAACTCAAAAGTCTGTCAGGTACAAGAGCTCCATAAATTGTTTTTTTCATAACTACCTGCTCTAGTGCTGAATCTTATGTAGTTTCAACCAACTTTATGGGTACTTTAACATCTAATGTCTCAGGCTGTTCTCAGCGTGTTCTCTATACAGAGTTCTTTCTTAATGTGGCTTTTTCCCCTCTAGTGTTCTACCTACAAATTCAAGCTTTCTGAGGTTCCCCCAAATTCTGAATTATGTCTCCCCAATTCAGTGAGAGCACCACACTCAGCTGAAAGAAGAGAAACCACATATTTTCCCCATCTCTTGGGGATAACTATCCTGTGCGTCATGTGGACAAATGAATAAAATAGTTTGTTATTTTATTTTGTCCTTTTTTCTTTTAAAAAAATATATGATCAGAGTGTAAATCCAGTACTGGTTTCCACCATATCCAGAAACCTACCTTCATTTTAACATTTAAAGAACAGTCTATATTAAAAATGCACTTATTTTGGATTATTTTATCTTCTCATCTTACAGAAAAATGTCCACATCAATAAATGAAGTATTGGTTGCTATTCAGATTTACAAAGGTCTATATTTCTGATTTTCAGAAAATGTAGACAAAAAAATTTAAACATACATAGCTGGTTACCAAGTTCTGAGATATTTATCTATTTATTTGTTTATTTATTTATTTATTTTAGATGTTTATTTTGAGAGTTGTTCCAATTCTGATTTCTCTGAAACAAGACAAAAATGTATCATATCAAATGATCAAATATAGCCCCACCTTCAAATCTAAAATTCTAGACTTTTAAGTATACCTAGATTATGTATTTATTTACCTATTTCCTTCATAATTTTTATGCATCTCTCAGGCTGTCATTTATGCAACACATGCTCATGCCTGTCTTTTTTTTTTTTGAGTACCAGATACATGTTGGGCTGCAGATATTACTAGATGAGAGTAAGATTTGTTTCTAACAAAAGTATGCAAGTATATTTTTTCTAGAAATGACTATAATTTCAATAATAGAAAAGGATATTCTATGAAATTCCAAAATACATAGAATTCTATCTTTTATCAAGAAAATAGACTCCATATTACCCCTGTGAAAACATAAATAGCATGTATATAAAAGTGAATTATTCAGGCAATACGTTTGCCAAAATAAAATGCCAAAAAAGAAAAAAATATTTCTTTTTTCAATATAAAAGAAATATATTTTAATAGAAAGACATGATTTAGTGAAGAAAGCTTGCATCCTTTGTGAAATTGGTAAAACTAACAATTATTTGTGTTTTCCATTCAGGAAGACTCTACTGGAGCTAACATAAAAACTTCCCTAAGTGTAGTCATTTCTAATTTTAAGGAAAAAAAAACTCTCATGTTTATACTAGAATGTAATTTTCCTTTGAAAGTCATGTTATTTCTCATAAAATTACAGAAGTTTATAAGCATATATGTTTACAGATGTTCCTTTTAGTTTTGTTGGATTTGTAAATTACAGAAACAGAAAAGTTTTCTGACTTAATAAAGAAATACTAAATACCATTCAGTAGGGACTCTTTAAACAGAACTTGGTATACTATATAGCAAGGAAGATGATGCATCTCTGAGAACAGATGTTAAAAAATAATGTTAAGCAAAAAGAGGATTGCAAAGGATGTTTATAGTGTGATATACTTATATAATTTATCAAATATCACAAAATTATGTTATATGTTGGTATATGTGCATATATATATATATTTGACCCATTGCAGGAAGATTCCTGTAAGAATAGAGTTTCCTGTGGCCTGAGCAAAGCTCCCTCCTTTCTCTGCTGCCTCACTCCCTTCTTCACTACTTCATTCTCCCCGTCTCTTTTGCCTCACTCACTCTCATCTCCACTTTCTTGCTTCCATCTCCGCTCGCTGCCTCACTCCTGTCTCTGCTGCCTTGCTCCCTCCCTTGGCCCCAGCTCCACTCACTTGCTTACTTCTCTGCAGCTTTGCTCCCCTCTGCAGTGCTTGGCTTCCTTCTATGCCATCTTCTGTGCATGGATATGCAAATTAACTGCCATCTTGGTTGGGTTAATTTGCATTCTCACTCTGATTGGTTTGTGGGTATGCCTTGTGAGCATGGCTTGTGGGTGTAGTGAAGGTATGGTCAATTTGCATTTACTCTTTTATTAGATAGGAAAATACAAGTGTATATTACATATGACCAAATTAATGGTAGTATTTGCCTCTCAGGAGGAACAGGGAAAGGTGGATAAGTATAAAAGCAATTACATCTGTCTTTATCAGCTATATTTTATTTCTCAGTAATTTAAATCAATTATTGAATATAGATCTTAAAATTATAGTAGTGGATACATGTTTATTATAAAATTCTTTACTTTCCAGTTTTTTCAAACATGTTTCTATCATCACTAACTAAATATTTTTAAATAAGTAGATGTTTGTTATTCATAAATTAACTCCTTGTTTTTCAAAAACGGTTTACATTAAAATTGGGAATTGCCATATTACCACTTTCTAAAATACATTTTAATATATCAAAATTGTTGATAGTTATACTTGCTGTTTCTGTTGTCCTACCATGAGATAAATTTTTATGACAATATATTTGAGATTCTATGTAATATATACAAGGCTATTAATTTTACTGTAAAAATACATTTTGGGATGGGAAAAGAATCATCAATGTACTAGAAGATGTATGTATTTTGAGAAATATTTTAAATTAATTTGTGGAATAACTATTCCACATAACTTGAAATGTAGGTCCCAAAAGAGATACTTACAATCCAACTTACTAATAATTTCCAATAGTCAGTTTACCATCTAAGACTCACTAATTTGTATAGTGATTTAATGTCTATGTCTATAATATATTATTATTTTATTCTCCCAACAATTCTATGAAACATTTCCAATTGATAGCCACATGAAGAAACTGAAATAAGAAGTTTTTAAGTGATTATGTAAGTGACAGACTAACATAGTAGAGCCAGTATTTTAACTATGTTTCTTTAAAATTGATATACTCTCAAACACCATACTCTACTGCCCATCAAAACACATCCAAACAAAAAGGCATGTACTCAAAAGGTATCCAGCTTAAATGAGAGAAACAATTTTTCATTTAAAGTCTTCCATTTCCTCCTCCAGTAACATTCCTCTCCCAAATGCAGAAGAAAAGTACTTTCATTCACTTTGTGGTAACCATTCATTTAATTTTCTTTATGATCTTATGCAATTGTTTGTATCCCTAAACCTTATATAGATTTAACTTTTTTTTTTATCAATTAAGCCATTCCTAATTTATTCCTCTATGATTTGTTTATTTATGGTTCAAATTTATGTTCATCCATGATGATGATGTATAAATCTTCATTAAATTACACTTAACAAACATTATATATTTTTATTTTTAAAATATTGCAAATGCTAAGAACATTTTTATACATAATTTCTGTTCACATGCACAATTTTTAAATAGTGTATATCCATAAGTAAAGGATATGGGTATTCCCTTGTCACAGGATATGGGTATTTAAACTTTAAAAGGTAATACTAAACTTTTTTTATAGTAGTAGAATCATTTTCACTTGAAACAAAATTTGTTTTCACCTTGTGGTCTTCATCAAAATCATAAATATTAAAAAATGTATTCAAGTAGCTTATGCACTCATGTGAATCACTATCCATCACTTTAGTTAAACCATATTTTTCTATAATACATGTATAATTTGAAAACTGGTAGTCTCTGAATTACCTTCTATTCTAGGTTTCTCAATGCCTTCTAATATTTATTCTTTTTTTACCTCAATACATGAACTGAGTAAGTAGTTTCCTATATAGAATAACTTCAGGCATATAAGAAATATCCTGGTGTTCTTTACACTCCCTCTATTCCAATAGTGGATGTCTAAAATTATGCAATCATAGCACTAACCCATTTGGCTCAGTGTATAGAGCGTCGGTCTGTGGACTGAAGGGTCCCAGGTTTAATTCCAGTCAAGGATATGTACCTTGGTTGCAGGCACATCCTCAGTAAGGATGTGTGTAAGAGGCAGCTGATTGATGTTTTTCTCTCATCAATGTTTCTGACTTTCTACCCCTCTCCCTTCCTCTCTGGAAAAAATCAATAAAATATATTTTAAAAAATAAAATAAAATAAATTAATCATACTTAACTAGAGGCCCAGTGCATGAAATTGGTGCATGGGGGGGGGGAAGGGGGAGAGTGGAGGATGTCCCTCAGTCCAGCCTGCACCCTCTCCAATCTGGGACCCATCAAGGGATGTCCCACTGGCCTAAACAAGCAGTCTGACATCCTTCTTACAATTCAGGATTGCTGGCTCCAAATTGCTCATCTGCCTGCCTCCCTGATTTCTCCTAACCATTTCTGCCTGCCAGTCTGATCACCCCCTAACTACTACCCTGCCAGCCTGATTGATACCTAACTGCTCCCCTGCCAGTCTGTTTGGCCCCAACTTCCCACCTCTGCCGGCTTGGTCACCCCTAACTGCCTCCCCTGCAGGCTTGATCACCCCCAATTGCCCTCCCTTGCAGGCCTGGGTCCTCCCAACTGCCTTCCCCTGCTGGCCTGATTGCCCACAACTCCCCTCCCTTGCAGGGAGAATATCAAAGGAGAGATGTACAGCAATACAATCATAGTAGGGGACTTTAATACCTCACTATCACCATTGGACAGATCCTCTAAACAAAAAAATCTGCAAAGAAACATCAATCCTAAATGACTCACTAGAACAGATGGAATTAATTGACATCTTAAAACCACAGAATATAGATTCTTCTCAAGTGCACGTGGGTCACTTTCAAAGATGGATCATATATTGGGTCACAGGCAAAGTATCTTCAAAGTCAAGAAGATAAAATCATATCAAACATTTTCTCAGATCACAGTAGCATAAAACTAGAAATCAACTACAAAAAAATCCAAAAGAATCAAACTCATGGAGACTAAATAGCATGCTATTAAACGATGACTGGGTTACCAGAGAGATCAAAAATAAAATAAAAAACATCACGCCAACAAATGGTAATGAACATACAAAATTACAAAATCTATGGGACACAGTGAAAGCAGTCTTGAGAGGGAAGTTCATAGCTCTACAAGCCTATTGCAAAAAACAAGAAACAGTGGTAATGAATTACTTAACTCTACAATTCAAATAAATAGAAAGAGAACAGCAAGAAAAGCCCAGTGTAAGCAAAAGTAAGGAAATAATAAAGATCAGAGTGAAGATAAATGACAGAGAGACCAAAAAAATATTACAAAAGACCAACAAAACCAAGAGCTGGTTCTTTGAAAGGACAAATAAGATTGATGAACCCCTAGCCAGGCTCAGCAAGAAGCAAAGAGAAAGAACCCAAATAAACAAAATCAGAAATGAAAGAGATGAAATAACAACAGACCCCACCAAAATACAAAGGATTGTTAAAAAATACTATGAACAACTCTATTCCAACAAACTGGACAACGTGGAGGAAATGGTCATATTCCTAGAAAAATACAACCTTCCAAAACTCAATCAGGAAGAATCTAAACATCTCAGTAGATCAATACTATGGAAGAAATTGAAGCAGTCATTAAAAAGCTTCCAGGAAACAAAAGCCCGGGGCCAGATGGCTTCACAGGGGAGTTTTACCAAACATTCAAAAACTAAAAGCTATCCCCTTCAGACTATTCCAGAAAACTCAAGAGTAAGGAACACTTCCAAATTCATTCTGTGAAGCCAGCATTGCCCTAATACCAAAACCAGATAAATACGACACAATAAAAGAGTATTACAGGCCAACATCCCCCATGAACATAGATGCCAAAATCCTTAATAAAATTCTAGCAAATCAAATCCAGCAGTACATCAGAAAGATCATACACCATGACTAAGTTGGATTTATCCCAGGGATGCAAAGATGGTACAATATCTGCAAATCAATAAACGTGATACATCACATAAACAAATTGAGAGATAAAAACCACATAGTCATATCAATTGATGCTGAAAAAGCATTTGACAAAATCCAACACCCGTTTTTTATAAGAACTTTCAGCAAGATGGGAATAGAACAGCCATATCTCAACATAATAAAAGCCATATATGACAAACCCACAGCCAACATCATACTCAATGGGCAAAAACTAAAACCATTTCTCCAAGAACAAGAGCAAGACAGAGATGCCCATTCTCGGCACTCCTGTTTGACATAGTACTGGAAGTATTAGCTATTGTGATCAGACAAGAAGAAGATATAAAAGGAATCCAAATTGGAAAAGAAGTAAAGCTGTCCTTACTTGCAGATGACATGATATTATACATAAAAACTTCAAAAGACTCCAACAAAAAACTCTTAGACCTAATAAGTGAATTTGGTAATGTAGCAGGATACAAAATTAACACCAAGAAATCTATGGCATTTCTATATGCCAATAGAGAAATTACAGAAAAAGAGGCTAAAAAAGCAATCCCATTTACCTTTGCAGTAAAAAATTAAGATATCTAGGAATAAAATTAACTAAAAAGGTAAAAGACATATATGTGGAAAACTACAGACACTAAAAAAAGAGATAGAGAAAGACAAACAGATGGAGAACATACCATGTTCATGGATTGGTAGAATCAACATCATTAAAATGTTCATACTACCCAAGGCAATTTATAGAATCAATGTACTCCACATTAAAATACCATGACATATTTCACAGACCTAGGACGAACTTTCCAAAAATTCATCTGGAATAAAAAAGACCCCCAAAAGCCCAGCAATTCTGAGAAAGAGGAACAGAGAAGGTGAGATCTCAATACCAGATTTCAAGCTGTATTACAAAGCCACTGTACTGAAAACAGCTTGATATTGGCACCAAAAAAGACATAAAAATCAGTGGAATAGAATAGAGAACCCAGATATTGACCAAAACCACTCAGGACACATGAACATACAATGGAATGAAGACATTCTCTTCAATAAATGATGTTGGGAAAATCTGATAGATACATGCTAAAAAAAGAAAAAGAAAAAGAAACTAGACTAACTTACACCATACACAAAAATAAACTCAAAATGGATAAAAGGACTTAAACATAAGATTGAAAATCATAAAAATACTAGAGGAATCCATGGGCAGCAAAATATCAGACATATGTTGAAGAAATTTCTTCACCGATATCACTTTTAGGGCAATGGAAACTAAAGAGAAAATAAACAAATGGGACTACGTCAAAATAAAAAGCTTTTGTACAGTAAAAGAAACCATCAATAAAACAAGAAAGTCCACTGTATGGGAGAACCTATTTGCAAATATTTTCAATGATAAAAAGGTTCAATCTCCAACATTTGCAGGAAACTCATACAACTTAATAAAAGAAAGATAAATGATCCAATAAAAAAATGGGCAATGGACCTCAATAGAAACTTTTTGAAAAATGATTGAAGGAAGACCAAGAGACATATGAAAACATGCTCAAAGTCACTAATTATCTGAGAAATATAGATCAAAATGACAATGCGGTACCATCTCACACCTGCCAGAATTGCAATCATCAAAAAATCAACAAATGACCAGTGCTGGTGAGGATGAAGAGAAAAAGAAACCCTCATGCACTGCTGGTGGGATTGTAGACTGGTACAGCCACTGTAGAGAACAGTATGGAATTTCCTCAAAAAACTAAAAATGGAACTTCCACTTGACCCAGTAATCTCACTTCTAGGAATATATCCCAAGAAACTAGAAACATCAATCAGAAAGATATATGCACCCCTATGTTCATAGCAGCACAATTCACCATAACTAAGATTTGGAAACAGTCTAAATGCCCATCAGCAGATGAGTGGATTTGAAAATGATGGTACATCTATACAGTGGAATACTACGGTGCTGTAAAAAAGAAGGAATTCTTATCATTTGCAGAAGCATGGATGGACCTGGAGAGCATTATGTTAAGTGAAACAAACCAGGCAATGAAAGAAAAATACCACATGATCTCACTCATTTATGGAAAATAAAGAACATTGTAACCTGATTAATAAAAAGATACAGAGGCAGTATATCACTGAACAAATTTTCAAATTACAGTAGGAAGGCTGGGGAGTGTTGGGAAGCGGGGAAGAGATCAACCAAAAGACTTGTATGCATGCATATAAGCACAACCAATGGATACAAGACACTGGGGTGGGGGTGGATTGAGGGCATGCAACAGGGTGTAGGAGAAGGTGGGGGAAGGTCAATGGGGAAAAAAGGAGATATATGTACTACTATATGTAATCCTGTAAACAATAAAATAAATTTTAAAAAATAATGACTAAGTATGAATAGTTAAGAAATAGAAGCTGACAGCAGAAAAGCATTCTTGCCCACTTTTCTAAAATGGTGTAAAAATACTTTTTTAAATGTTATTTATCTCATAAAATAAATGCAATTGTATTTGCATATTTTTAAACATTATTATTGTTTAGTTTCTTATGAAAACATGGTAATCATTCTTATCATTGCTTCCTGCCTGGTATGAGCAATTTCACTTTGTATTTGTTTTTTTCTTGATTGCCTTTAAGGGATTTTTTTTTAATATCATTGGTTTTTAAGCAACTTCATTATACATTTCATTATAATGTGTTTTGGCTTTGTTTTATGTCTGCATTCTGCTTGAGGTTCATTGAGCTTTGACTATTGGACCTATAATTCTTATGAATAAAATATTCAACTACTAGTTCTTTACATTTTTGTGATTCAATCTCCCTACTCACTTTGTAAACATCTATATTCAACTGCTTGACATTGTTCCATGGACCTTATTATTGTTCAGTTTATTCAAACCTCTTCCCTTTAGGTTCAATTTGTATAATTTCTACTTCCCTCTCACCAGGTTTACTCATCTTTTCATTTGACAAGTCTAATCTACTATTAGGAACATCTAGTAAATTTGTCATTTAAAAGATTATATTTTTCATCTCTAGAATTTTTGATTCTTAATTATATCTTCCACTTGTCTGTTTATGTGTCTGTATTCTTGTCTGTTTCATCATTATGTTCAGGTTTTCCTTTACATTTCTGAATATAATTCTAATATATTTTACATGTCTAGTCTCTGTTTATTGATTTTTATTTTAGTTATAGGTCTCACTTTATGTTTCTTCTATTGTCTAATAATTTGGGGACATTCTGGGTACTTCAGATTTTGTTTTTCAAGATTTTGATTCTCACTAAATTAGACTATTACATTTATTTACTTGCAGATCAGCTTGACCCTCTAAATGTATGTGTCCAAGCCATGTTAGGATAGATCTAGGGTAGTCTTTATCCTACATATAGATTATCCCTATTATCAATGTATTACCTTTCTGGGACATAAACAGAATTCTTGGCATGCCAAAGGTATCTCTTTATACCCATGAGTTGAAAATCAAATATCTCACAATTACATGCGAACTCTAGTACTTGTCCAGTTTACAGGTAGAAACTAGTAGTTGTTCTTTTTGTCGCAAATATTTCTGTGATAAATTGTTCTTGGTTTGGCCTCTGGAGCTTTGCCTTGAACATGAACAGCTTAGTGTATAATGGGAGACAAAAGGAAATCCCTATAAAATTTCTGTAACTCCTTTTCAAGAAATATCTCTCTCTCTCTTGCACTTTGATCATAAATCTCAGAAGTCTAATATATTTCTCATGATAAAATCATTGTGCTCTGGTCTGGCTTTCCTTATACCTCTTTCTGGACAGAACTTTAACAGAAAGACAGCACAATTATCTTATTTACTGTCAAAAACTGTGATGAGCCCTAACTGGTTTGGCTCAGTGGATGGAGCATCAGCCCTCAGACTGAATGGTCCAAGGTTTGATTCCAATCAAGAGCATCCCCAATAGGAGCTGTGTAGGAGGCAGCTGATCAATGTTTCTAACGCTCTACCCCTCTCCCTTCCTCTCTGTAAAAAATCAATTATATATATATATATGATTTTATTGATTTTTCACAGAGAGGAAGAGAGAGGGATAGAAAGTCAGAAACATTGATGAGAGAGAAACATTGGTCAGCTGCCTCTTGCACACACCCCCTCTGAGGACGTGCCCGCAGCCACGGCACATGCCCTCGACCAGAATCGAACCTGGGACCTTTCAGTCCGTAGGCCGACGCTACATCCAATGAGCCAAACTGGCTTTGCCAATAAAGTATATTTTTTTAAAAACCTGTGATGAGTCTCAGAGTCTCCCAACTTGGAAGCTAATCAGTTAACCTGCTACAGTTTCATGATTCCCGGTGGAAGACACTAGACTCGTAGGTCAATGACAATAGACTTTATTGTCCACAGTACAGCAGGAATAGTGAACTTTATGTTCATATGAGTTCTCCTTCTTCCCCAGCTTTTATGGATTATATGGGGTTTGTAAGAAAACCTGCCCAACCTTTGCCTAGAAGAGAAATACTGTCTGTCTCAAACTAGTTTATTTTACAAATGTGCTTGAAAAGAGGACTGAGACAAAAGCTGTCAATATTTCTGTTGACAATATGTACAGAAATGTGAGACACTCATGAAGGACTGAGTCCCAACACTTGTCTCATTTGTTCTACTTCTATTAAGCGTTACCATTCTGTGTTGCTTCTTGTTCACAATCTGAAAACAGTTACTTCATAACTTAGGAATGATTTACTTTTATAGATGTTTTCTTATGGAAAACTAGTCAGATGATAGTCACATCAAAGAGGAAATCCCAGGTAATATTGTTTAGAGATTAGCAGTTTAAAATAATGCTAAATATACTTTATTTTTTTAATTTTTTATTTACAATATAACTTATATTTAATAGTAGTACATATGTTTTTCTTTTTCCCCCCAATATCCTCCCCCTAGCATCCCTTACCCCCCAGCACATGTCCCCAACTGCCTCCCTCCCCATCCCAGTGTCTTTCATTCATTGGTTATGCTCCTATGAATGCATACAAGTCCTTCAGTTGATCTCCCCCAGCATCCGCCTCCCATCCACCCAGCCTTCCCCCTGTAGCTTGACAGCCTGTTCAAGATCACCCTGCCTCTATATCAATCACTCTCCCCCTGTTTCTTTTCTTCAAACATATCTTGCTTCTGCATACTAGAAACAAATGTATAAGAACAAAAAATGTTTGAGTGTCAGTTTCAGTGTCCAACTGTTTTGAGTCCCAGTTTCAATGTCAAATAGTTCTTCATGTGTACATATCAGCAATGGTATCCAAATGGTGGACACATCGTGGAAATGCAAGTTCCATCCTCTCTGGTATGGTCCTGGGCCACCTGCAGCCATGCACAGCTGCCGACTGCTAGCATAGCAAGGTGTTGTCAGCGTCCCCCATCTCTGGACCGTTCTCGTGAATGCCAAATATACTTTAGATAATGATAAATCTTTTGAAAAATATGGTACGTTGTAAAATATTCTCAAGGATAGTTAGTCTTCTTGCAAATAATTTAAATCTATTTTAATTTGTCCTTTTATAAAAATGTTTGTATATGTATATACATATCTCTATATATAAAAGCCCAGGGAGCCAAACCACAGCACAACCAGAATGACCAGAACTACTGGTGGCTATGAAGTGCATTACAGCAACCAACCAGCCTGATCCAGGCACCCATTGACCCTTCTCTGTCTCCTGATCAGTCCTCAGTACCTTGGTTCCTGATCATCCCCCAACACCCCAATCAAAGAGGAGGCCAGCTGGCCAACTGCCCATGGCCCATCCCCCAGGCTTGCCTTGAGGCAGTTGGATCACTGGCCCCCACCTCCAATCAGCCCCCAACACCCTGTTTGGAGGTGGGGACCAGTGAGCCAACCACATGAAGCCCCTCCCACTGCCAGCCTGGCTCAATGAGCTCCCATCAGAGTGGGCAGGCCAGACCCCACTTGTGTACAAATTTGTGCACTGGGACTCTAGTATATACTGTTTTATTAGATATTTGCTAATTATGGTTAGAATTAGGAAATCTGCTATAGACCTATTAAATTATAATTTTAAAAACAATTCCTTCTTTCACAGAATAGTTTAAGCCTAGAAAATCCTTCCCCATTTTTTCTACTCAGTTCATACTTATTTGTTCTTTAAGTTTAAACTTAAATGTGACTTTGTTGATATAAGACATAAGTTTGAGTCTTTAAACTCAGCCAGAATATAGGATTTCTAGGTTAATCTCATGGACACTAAAATTTGAGAATCACTGATCTTTACAATAAAGAATATCTCTAGGTTGTTAATAAGCAATACTACATATTTAGAGGCAATGTAAAGGATTATTTTGAGAGAGTATTAAAGGCAATGACATAAATGTGAAGGCCAGAGCTAGTAAGGAACTGCAGCAATGGGAATTAGGTCGATAGTCCTGGTGATGTAGTTGGAGGTGAATGACAATGTGAATTGATATTTAAGAAAAGAGAATCAACTGGGCTTAGGTATTGCTTAGATGTAGGTAACAAATGAGAAAAAGGACTATAGATTGACTATTTATGATGTTTTACTGGTTCCCCAGGCAGAATACTATTGTGTAGCCATAAACTTTTTCCAACATATATTACAAATAGTATTTTAATTTATTTTATGTTTTCTTTTTCCCATTTCATTTTAAGATGATGATAATCCCAGGTATATGCTAATGCAACCTCCACAAGACACCGTGAGGTAATGAATAAACCAGACACAACTTACTTATACATTAACTCCATCTTTAGTCCCAAGATATTGGCATTCCATCTGAAGAACTTGATATGGGTGGGCACTACTGAGGGAATGGAGCTATCAGCTTTCATGCCTTCATTTGTAACTTTCTAAAACCCAGTCCTATGACTTTTTCTCCTTTTTCCTTTTGTCCCTCAATCTTCATTCCAACATTTATCCTCTTTAATATCTGCAGTATAAAAAGCTCAATTAAATTGCTTTAATCCTGCTCTCAATAAAACATGAATCTTATTAGCATTCCTTACACTGGTGGTAGAGAGTCTTAATGCTGCCCATTAAAAATTTCTACAAGGTTTATGTAGTATAGGTAAAATTATGAGTAACAGGCTGACAAGAAAGTTCTTAAAATGCCAGACTGCTGAAAATAATTCCCAGGAAGTTAACTATTTCCTCAGATATTACATCACTTCTGTTCTTAAAACCATCATATTTCCCATACTCTCTTGCTCTAAAACAATTAAAAAAATATATAAATTACCACAAAAATTTTGGTCAAGTGACCAGCTTTCCCTCAAACCCTGCATGTAAAGGCCAAACAAGGGCCTAAAATTAGTGCCTATCAATCTACTTTAAACCATAAACTACTTATTTGAATTAAATAAAATATGAAGTCCAAAGTGAAAAATATAAAATAGGTATATGCAGAATAATATTTGAAATATTACTGAAAACAATGACCTTAATTATTACCCAGTTCATGTCAACTACCCAAGTTTCATTGTAAAGCAGCTTTAGGAAAATCATTATCTGAATATCTAGAAAAGACTAGATGTCCATTTTCTACATCGCCTAACTCCCTGAATAGCAGGTGTTTGTAAGAAAGATGGTAGAAAAGTAATGTTAGGTCAGGGAGGCTTTCCTGAAACCTACAGGCTCAATTGACCACTGAGTCCAGCCACCAATTTTCTAAGAATCAAAAATTTGTTGTGCTTAGTAGAAAAAAGGAACAACTCATAAGCCATTCCAGTGCTAAAAATAATACTATTAAAATTGCATTACAATTTAAAATAAATATAACTGCATATACAAATGTCATGTCTTATATTAAAAGACCAATTTCTCCTACAATAATAGAACATCAAGAGAAAAAGTAAAAACACTTGAGAATAATTAATACCAAGAAAAAAGAACAAAAGTAGTACTAAACTTGCAGAACAATAAATGTTTGTCAATAGTTGGATGGTATGGATAGCTTAGTTGACTCTTACAAACCTCAGTGTCCTCAATGCTTCAGAGAAGGACTTATCTAAATAATTTCTTAGTTTTCTCCTAAAATACTAAAATGCTTTGACACTGCCTGACTAGATCGTTTTCAGATAGAAAATAAATTCTGATTAAGGCACGATTTTAGTTCCAATTTCATTTGAACTAATAAAATTGTGACAATCTTTCATCAGGATAAAGTTATTATCCTAATTGGCACTCTTATTCTGAATTAAGATACTTTTCTTAAGCAAAATATGACAGAGAGGAATGGAATAATTAACCAATTTAATTTGATATATGATATTAAACTATAACCTCTATTTCCAACAAGAACTCCTTAACTGCCATCTACTTTTTTCTGTTGTGACATGTTTTTTTTTCCCCCCTAAGAATAGACACTATGCCATTTAGCCACATTACTTTATAAACACCTTTACCCCAGCTTTCAAAATATATTGCTTTGAGTCACACACAAAGCTTGCTTTACACATATATTGCTTTATTTTATGATGAAGTGCCAAATTTAAGGGCTCCCTTGAGAAATGTAAATAAATGTTACCAGGAAGTATTACTGACTCATTATGAATGCCAAATATTCTTCCCTTTTATGTTTACTTAGCTATCAGCAATACTTCAAGTATTTGTCATTTTTCAACTGGAATAAGCAAAATCCTGAAAGACAAAGAATAAAAAAGTGTCTTATGTAGCTGAAATAAGCTATTAAAAATATGTGAATTGCAAAAATAGATAAAGTAATTTGCAGTTTTATTGATTAACAAGTAGATTTACTGCTATATTACTTTATCTCAATGTATCTAGAAAAATTATAATCTGACATCATTTACTTGCTCTGATAAGAAATATGATTTTGGAAATATCAATAATCATATAACCTATAAAAGTTATTATCATTAAAAATAAGTCCTTTTACCTAAAGGACTTAAAGATTTAAAAAATGGCACATAAATAGATGACTAAGCTTTGAGAATGATATGTACAGAGGAAAAAATAAAGTTGGAAACTATAGTGCATGAGTCTAGGAAAAAGAAAAAGCCTGAATAAAAGAAAAGTAGTTATATTAAAGATAGATAGAATTCGGAATCTAGATGTTCTATAGTCAGACTGTTCATGGTAAACTATCCATATAGAACAATATGGCACAATGACTCAATTAAAAGGCTAAACATAAAAAATATTTTATAAGATATATCTCTAGGCATTCAATGCAGATTTGCAACCTAATAAGTAGCTAAAATTATTTAAATAAAAACACCAATGAACTGTTCTTTCCCATTTGCTATAAAAATAATAAAAAAATAAAACAGAACAAAACAAACTCAAAAGATCCAAAATAAACCAACAAAAACATTCAAAGTAACATTGAATAAAGAGGTCTCTTCCAACTTGTTATGGGACTAGTTTTAGAAAACAAAACAAAACAAAAAAAATGTGAGAAGCAAAGATGGCGGCATAGGTGAACACCTATTGTTCTGCCCCGCCCAACGATTTAGGAACTACAACATAACAGCAGAACTGATAGCACCCAGAATCGCCAGAAAGCTGGCTGAATGAAAACTCCACTAACTGGAGAGGAGGTGGGACACTGAGACTCAGAAGCCGCGGGAGCGCAGTCTTTCAGACGGAAACAGGTTAGGAGCCGTCCTGGTCGCGCGCGCACGGGCTGGGGCTGGAGCAGCAATGCCCGTCCCACTGCCCGGATTTCCCAGCACCAGGCGAGATCCGTCCCACTGTCCGGATCCCCTGGCGCCAGGCGAGGTCCCGCCGAGGTCCGTCCCACTGCCTGGATCCCCCAGCCCCCAGCGCCAGGTGAAGTCCGGCCGAGGTCCGGGGGACGCACCCTGGAAGTGGGGCGTGGCAGAGCCTCCTGAACTGCAAGTTTCCGTGAAAGGGTCGCGCAAACCCGCGACTTGCCCCCTGGAAACTTGTCTCCTGGTTCTGGAAACCATTTATTTTTACAATCCTGGGCTAGACTTTTGGTGTGCAGGCACATTTGGGGAAAGGCGGAGTGGTCTGGCAAGGGGAAGAGACTAGTGGCTTTCTCTTGGAGGTGTCTGCAGCCATCCCCATCCAACAGAGACCCGCCCGCGCGAGCTCCGCATAGGACGCAGCTGACACTGACGCTACCTGCGCAGCTCAGAGACTCCGCCCATCCAACCTGAACACAGTCTCCCTTCACAGCCAATTAGCTTGGAGGTCAAACCCTCCTAGGGCTAACAACAAAAAGCTGGGTTTAAATTCAAAAATACTGAATACAACCCATAAAGGATTGCAGTAAGAGCACCCACCTCAGGTAACTGGGGAGGCTGAGCCACTGTCCCTTTGAGGATATCCACCACATAAAGCAGCCACCATGCAGACATATGGAAAGAAATCAGGTGTGAAAGAAATGGAGGAGAAAAGACGACAAGACATAGAGTTCAAAACCACGGTTATAAGGCTTTTCAAGAGGCTCCTACAAAAGGCCGATCAACTTAATGAGAATTACCAGGAAATAAACAAGACCAACCAGCAAATGAATGAGAATTACAAGGAAATGAATGAGAACCTCAAGCAAATGAATGAGACCCTCAAGGAAATGAACAAGGCCTCTGAAGATACGAACCAGACCCTCACGGATATGAAAAAGGACCAACTAGAAATCAAGCTTACACAGACTGATATAACAAATAATACACAAAGTCCTAAAAGCAGTCCAGAGGGCCACAAGAACCAAGTCAAAAATTTGAAATACAAAGAAGCAAAATCCACTCAGCTGGAAAAGCAAGAAACAAAAAGAATTCAGATAATTGAAGATAGCATAAGGGGCCTCTGGGACAACCTCAAGCATGCCAACATCCGAATTATTGGGGTCCCAGAAAAAGAGAGAGAGCAAGTTAATGAAAACCTACTTGAAGAAATAGTGACTGAAAACTTCCCCCACCTGGTGAAAGAAACTGACTTAAAAGCCCAAGAAGTACACAGAACCCCAAAATATAGGAATCTAAAGAGGACCACACCAAGACATATCATAATTAAAATGCCAAGAGCAAAAGATAAAGAGAGAATATTAAAAGCAGCAAGAGAAAAACAGTTGGTTACCTACAGGGGAGCACCCATCCGATTGTCAGCGGATTTCTCAATAGAAACGATGCAGGCCAGACGCGAGTGGCAAGAAATATTCAAAATAATGAAGAGCAAGAATCTACAACCAAGATTACTCTATCCAGCAAAGCTATCATTCAGAATTGAGGATCAGATAAAGTGCTTCGCAGATAAGAAAAAGCTAAAGCAGTTCATCACCACCAAACCAGTATTATATGAAATGCTGAAAGATATTCTTTAAGAAGAGGAAGAAGAAAAAGGTAAAAATATAAATTATGAACAACAAATACACATCTATCAACAAATGAACATAAAACTCAAGTGAATTGATAGGCTGATGAACAAGATAAACTGGTGACTATAACAGAAACATGGTCATAGAGAGGGAATGGACTGACAATTCTTGGGGAGAAAAGGGTTGTGGGAAGTGCAGCAAGAGATTGGACAAAAATCTTGCAACAATGGGAGAGGACTGTGGGGAGGGGGAGAGGAGGGTGGAGGGTGGGATAGGTATAGGGTGGAGGGGAGATATAGGGGATAAAAAAGGGGAAACAATCTAATTAATAAACTGAACAATAAAGGGGAAAAAAACAGAACAAAAAAAACACAAAAAAATGTGGAACCAAAAAAATATAAATTTCCACATAAAATATTTGTAATTTTATGAAAAAAAGTGGTTAACTTATTTTTAATGGTTAACTAGAGAGGTGTTATTTCCATTGCTGTTTATTAAATGCTTAAATGGTACAAATATAGTGAGCACACTTGTGTTAGTTTAAACTAGATAATTTCACAATAATAAATTATCTCCTCAAATCCCAGTGGTTTAAGCCAGAAAAGATTTATTTCTTCCTTATATAACATGTTCACTTAAGCCAATGGGACCTCTTCTATGCATAATGAATCAGATATGCAGGAAAGGGAAGCTTTGTTACCTTGAAACTGTATCATCTGAAATACTTGGCCTCTGTGGCTGCTGGGGGCTCTTATTATTACTAGTAAACACTCTGGCCCAGAAGGACACACTATCTTTACACACATTTTATTGACCAGAACAAGTTGTTGAATCCTATATAAATAAAAATAAGCGATAATAATCTTTCCACGTGCTCAGTAGAGAACAATGGATATAGGTGCACATTAGGGTCTCTCCTATCGTGCTCAGGCTGACATTAGTTAACACTAGTGTTGTAGCCAGTGGGAATGGCACCAGGTGTCTGATTGGTGGGGTCAGACCAAACCTGGGTTCAGCAACATAGGTACTTGGGTTCTGGCTAGGAAAGAATTCAAAATCCAGACCCAAATAGTAAGAGAACATTTATTGGGCAAATTACAGAGGTAGAAAAAGTAATTCTTAGAAGAAATGGTCTCAGCAAACAAGTTCTAGTGGTAAAGGAAGGGACCCTGGAGCTTTGAAGTGAAGAAGCTAATGCCTGGGGAAGAGGAGGGGGAAGAGAAATGAAAAGGAATGAAGTCATGGCATGGGCATCCTCCCTGGAGGGATAGTGGGGAGGGTCCTCTGTCCTAAGGGTTTGAAGGGTGGAGATTTTAGGGGAGGTCCCTGAGGAAGCTCTCTGTAGAATGGTCATCAGTTTTCTAGGTGTGTCCTTTCAGGGTTGTGGTCTCCACTGATTGATAGGTCAGCACTATGTCAGGGGGAGCATTATTCAATGTAGCTGGCCCTGATGTCAACAGTGGCTGGTTTTGTTACTTATCTGGGCCTAGAGCTGAAATACTACAACTGAGGCATAGGTGCTATCTCTAGGGAGGAGAGGTCACTTGACCCCTGATATGCTAGGGGTCACTTGACCCCTGATATGTATGGTGGGATCCCACTCTACAATTGATTGTCCACTGCTAGGCACCTGGGGCTTTCCATCCTGGTGACTGATCTATTCCTGGCCATTCGTCCTTGCTCTAGTCATGTCTGTCTAACTGACTATAGAATCAGGGTAAAAAAAAAAAAAACATCCAATCTGAATATCTGTGTTTGTGGCCTAATAAATCAAGAAGCTAGGAATGCAACTTATTTTGGATCATGGTTCTCAACATAGCCACTTTTTAAGTGCACTAAGAAATATATGGATCTAATGAACAAAATAAACTGATGAACAAAATAGGTCCAGAGACATAGAAGCAAGGAACAGACTAACATCTCAGAGGGAAGGGAGGGAGGAGGTAGGGGAAGAGATAAATCAAAAAATTTATATGTATATATGCATAGCCTAGGGATCCAGACAATAGTAGGGTGAAGCGTTGGAGGAAGGCAAGGGGTAGAAAATGGGGGACAGCTGTAAAACTCTTAACAATAAAAATAAATTAAAAAAGAGAAATATATGGAACACATTAATTTTTTAAATACACAAAAATTTCATCTTCTCTAGCTATAAACCTCATTAAATTGAGGGACATTGAATCTCACCATATTTTTCCCATTTTGGAACATTATAATACAAGTGCTCTAGATATGATTAATGCTTTATGCTTACATAACATTACTATCCTTATTTTAATAATTTTTCTAATGTCATTTTGGATGGAAATAATTTATGATATTTGCCTTAAAAATAAAATATTCTTATGGTGAATATTTAAGTTACAACTACAAAAAAAAACAAAAAAGATTTTAATTAAACTTTGCACTTTGGGCAATAGGTCTCAGATCTTGCAAAAAACTGATTCATAGCAACCAACACAAATGTAAAGCAAATTAAACAGATTTTAAAATCACTATCTCTCAACATATCAGTATAATATGGATAATAGACATATTTTTCAGTGTTATACTAATGAAGGAAATAAACCAAATATTTCCTTAAGCTTTCTTAGGCAAAAATAACTTTAATAATTAATATAACTTAATTTAACATATTTCTATTTGATTTCATTCTAATTCATAAACAAATTTAATCATAAAATGCAGGATGGAACAAAGGTAGATTCACAGTTGTGAGTACTAGAAACAGTTTATTCTAATATCATTATTTATTAATTATTGTACTATTTTCCATTAGACTAACCATAAACCTAGTTTGCCCCACTTTTTATATACTGTAAAAAATATCTGAAAATAAAATAACATAAATAACCTAATGTTCCTGTGAAACAGATATATTTTCACATTAAAATTTTAGTTTTGATAATGATACCAAAAATGCAGCAGTTGTTTGCATCCGAGTTCTTGTCTCCTAAAAATTGAAGAATGACGTCAAAGACAAAAACGATTAATGGAACCTAAGTTTATTGGGAGAAGCCAGTCTTGTAAAAAAGATCCAGGAGTAGGCCAGTGTCCATGTTCCAGTCCGGAGAAGTTCAGCATCCAAATTAATTAAAGTCTAATACTCTATGTGCTGAGGCCCACATGGCCAGAAGCCACATGGACACAGGGATATGTGCTCCCCCACCACAGGAATGGTAAAGGTCAGGCACCAATGGCATACAGAGGAGAAGAGGGGCAGAGAAAGTCTAGATTTTTAATTAAAGGGATGGAGATAGCCTTGCTAGCTCTTGATTGGTCTTTTCAAAGAATTTTGCCTTAGCAACATCATTGTGATTGGTTATCTGCACACTGCATATCTTAGTATTTTAACATTCATGCCTGTTGTGTGTGTCCTTCCTTCCCTGCCCAGTTGGGGTGCCTTAGTAACTCCACTTAGTTGGGTTCCAGATTTTACTTCCTTTCCTGTGGTCCTGACCCTATCTATCTACCTTTCTTCTGTCCCCTCAATGAATTTATTAGGAAAATTGTTTTATCTTGCTTTCTCTAATTTTGTGGTTATTGTTAATCCTCACCTGAGGATATTTTTTTCCATTGATTTTTAGAGAGAGTGGAAGGCAGGAGGAGAGACAGAGAGAGAATCGTGGATGTGAGAGAGAGACATTGATTGGTTGCCTCCCACATACACCCTGACCCCAGTGGGGGTGAGTGCTTGAGTCTGCAACCTAAGTACCTGTCCTGGATGAGAATCAAACCTGAGGACCTTCAGTCCTCAGGCTGACACGCTACCCACTAAGAAAAAACAGCTAGGATCTCTAATCTTAACTGTAAGCTTACAGTTCAGTTTGTATTGTCATGGAGCCGCCTCTCCATGGTAAGGGCTTTTCTTAATGAATGCACTTGTTTAGATATATAAACTCCATTATTCTGACCTGATATTTTTGTTACCAGATGAGCTGTGTCCACTCGTCTTTCCCCTCTTCTGGAGGATCTAAGCAGAAATAATGTTACTGCTTCTTGTGAATGGTTGGCTTTTGACAGAAGTCTTTCCTATCAGTGTTCCAACCCCTAGGCAAAAGCACAATGACTAACACTACTGCTGCTGTGAGCTGGCTTGCCACGCTTCCTAGAGATTTGGTTGATAAGGCTACAATAAGGCCAAATAGGTTTAGAAAGTTTATTACTGACACATTAGTTACACTTATTTACTGTTTATTAGAACCTGAGTTCCTTGAGAATTGAGACATTAGCCTAAGTCATGGTTGTATATGTGAATGAGTTTATTAGCAGCCATATATCCAAAAATGTATGAAATTGTGACCTCTGGATTACAGCTAGTATCATGGAAAATTTTATTGTGTCCAGTGTTCAGAGATTTGGTCAAACATTATTCTAGGGGTGGTGTAAAGGTATTTCTAGATGAGAGCAACAATTGAATTAGCTGAGTGAGCAAAGTGGATTGCCCTCCCTAATATCAGCAGATCCCATTCAATCAATGGAAGACAGGCCTAGAACTAAAAGCTTGAGTGAGAGGAAACTTCTGTTTGACAGCTTTAAGTGGGACATTGATCTTTTCCTGCTTTTGGACTCAGAATGAAAAGCTGTCTTTCCTTGGGTGTTGAGCCTGCTGGCTTAAGGACTGAAACTGACACCATTGATTCTCCTGGGTCTCTAGTTTGTCAACTGCAGATTTTAGGAATTCTCAATCTCCATATTGTATGAGTCAATCCCTTACAATAAATCTCCTTACATACATATTGGCTCTGCTTCTCTAGAGACCATAATTTATACACCTATGTGTCACTTGTTAAAAAAAATTAAGGACAGTCTAGGGTTCTGACAAACAAGAGACCAAATACCCATCCAAAGAAGACAGGTATGCTCTGTCTCTTCTGATTCTTGACCAGTAGGAGTGTAGAACAGTTAAGAGTGCTAACATTTTCACAATAATCTCCAAATTTAATTTTACGCAAAATATCCTTGTCTTAAATATTTGCTAAGATTTTTTAAATCTTCTGCCTAAAAGATTTAGTATATTGAGCATAGGTTTATGACCTTTGTAATTATTCATTTCAAAATTAAGTTTAATTTTTTTGTTTTTAATATTTACTCAAGGAGTGAGAATATTTTTCCATTGATTTGTTTCCAGAGAAAGTGGGGGAAAGGAGGAAAGAGAAGAGAGAGAGAAGAAAAAAAAATACCACATTGATTGATTGCCCCCCACACACCCACAAGAGACAGGGACTGAACCTGCAACCCAGGAATGGGCCTTTGACCAGGAATGGAAACTACCAGACCAAATGCTTTCAAGAGCCTTGACATTCCCCACCTCAGCTCTAACCCCTGAGCCATGGCAGCCAGTGCTAAAGTCTAATGTTTATATTCAGTTTCTTCATGATTCAAGAAGCATATGGTTCCCTTCTGGAAGATCTCCCTTATGGATTACTATAAGTATCAACCAAAGCTTAAAAGATAAATTGTGATGTGATTATTGGCTGCTCTGGCAACAGAAAAGTCTGATGTGGCAGAAAGACAAAAGAATGAAATGTCAATAATTGCTCAGAATATATCACATTTGAGGGACCAGGTACAGTCTGGGAGGTGATCATGACGTGTCCCCAGTGTACTGGAGTCCTCTTTTAGTCCTCTGGGAATGACTAGCCTTCCTGTATCTATGATTAAGTCATCAGAAACAGTCTCCCCAGCATGCAAAGTTCTTTTTTACTCATGGATCTAAAGTCCATATATCAGAATTTTGAAAAGCATAGTTTATATGAAACTAGTTAAAGCAGATAGGCAATAGAAAAATAAGCTTCATGGAGTTATTTGCACTTAACAAGTAGGGAAGTGTAGTTTAAACATATTAAAAGATTATCTAAGATACTACTGAAATTAAAAAAAAGCCAAGAGAAAGAGGAGGCAAATCAAAGGCAGGTATTTCAATCCATTATTATTTAAATTTAAAATGTACCCTCTTATTCACTTTCATGTGCCTTTCCTTTGACCAACTGACCTGACTTAGTATTGTTAGTCTCTGAATACCACGGATACAATGGTTTCTTCTCATTTAATCCTTTCAACACTCAAAAGTTGCTGCTTCTGATCCCTCTATTGTTGGGTAAAGGAAAGAAGGAAATTTAAAGGAAAAGGGAACAATATTACAGGAAAAGTGCTATTAGCTCTCTCATCAGAGCTTTCAGTGCATCACATATTCAGATACCGGTTCTTTTGTAGGTATTTGAATGATGAGTTTTCCATCATAAAATCTCGCATTTGCTTTTCACTTTTCTGCCTTGCTATTTACAGCTCCTCACCAGGGACTGACATATTCTAACAAAACTTCCATATCTCTTTTAATAGAATAATTCACAACTGGTTATAGGTATTATTACAAATAAGATTAAATTTCCTGAAGAGTCACCAATAATACGACAAGTTCATAAATTGGTGTGCAATTGTCACATGAATGATGAAATTAAGTATATCGGGAAAGTAATTGATAGATTTTAAAACATAACTACTGTAACTATATAACAACTAATAACATTAACATTTTATAGAACATACTAAAGGACCGATGCACAAAATTCACATGGTGGGGGGGGGGAGTGGCCCCTCAGCCTGACCTGTGCCCTCTTGCAATTCGGGACCCTTCAGGTGACAGGAGATCAGGGCCTATTGGGGCTTTCCTTCCCCCAGTTGCTGGCAGCTGGCCCTGCCACTGCTTGCCATCTGTGCGGTGCTTCCCCTGCTCCCCCGCCATCATTCGCCTCCCTCTGCAGGTGACAGGCAGGGGTTTGATCACTTGGCTGACGCTGGCCTTCCTATATGGAGTGATCGATCATGGGGCCCCCAGATTGAACGCCCAGCAGAGGGAGGCTCCACCCACCCGGCTGAGGCTCTATGATTGATTGCTTTGCAGAGGGTGGCCTGGGCATCTCTCTTTGGGATGGTCAGTCTCGGAGGCCCCCCATTGATTGCCCCGAAGAGGGTGGCCTGGACCTCTCTCTGTGGAGCAATTGTGGGCACTGGTGGGGCCCCCCAACCAATTGCCTCGCACCGTCCTTGGCCGGTCTAGCACCAGTGCTTGTCATTGTGCGGTTGTCTGGAACAGCCTCCAGAGGGTCGCTCTGCTGTTGGGTTGTTCGGTCAGTTTGCATATTATACTTTTATTATTATAGATGACATTTTATTTGGGATTTATTTTTATATGATTTTACCAAGTTAGTGAGTGAAAAAAACTAGATAGGAAATTATAACATCTGTTAAGCAATAAGTTTTGAATCTATATTGTACTATGACATCCCACTAAATCATGCTTTTCCATAGAAATATTTCAAAGCTGCTATGAGGTCAAATATAACTGTGATTATGGTAGTAATAAACTTAGTCACATGTCCAATATTTAGTTAATTTTCTAATTAAAAGAATGCTCAACAATTGTTGGTAGTGATTAAAATTCATGATTTAAGAAAATCAATTCTATTCCAAGCCTCAGAAAAGTAGTTACAAAGAACTGTGTGATAAATTAAAATGAACAAAAATTCTGGGTCCCCCAAAATTAGGGCAAAATTAGACTTTTACGGATCTGCCAAGATAAAACACGTTTGATTCCTGGATAATAAAACTGAATGCCATTTTGCACCATCTTAACTATTTATTAAAAACTTGCTCTGAAGCTGCATATACCTTTGAACAAAGTTATACCAATTAAACTTTTATTTTCCTGGGATATAAAATTTAAGAACAGAACTTGAATCTGTCAAACTCTGATGAGCATTGGGTCTATAAAATCATATAGTTTAAGATCAATCTACCTTATAACAATCCCAAACAATATGTAAGTAGAACTCATGGAAAACCAAAGACTTGAAGAAGGTAGTTAGCCTGTGGAAAGGAGGATGGAGAAGCCTCCAAAAAGAAGAGACTGAGAGACTTCTGAAATTTTTAGTTTCTGTGAAATATCAGTATGATGTTTAATAACTTTGATATTCTTAAAGTAAGTGTCCCTTTTCTTTTTTATATGTTTTTTATTTATTTGGAGAGAAAGAGGCTGGGAGAGGAAGAGGGGGAGAGAAACATTGATGTGAGAGTGAAACCTTGATCAGTTGCCTCCTGCAAGCCCTCTAATAGGGATCCAGCCCACCTGGAATCAAACTTGAAACCTTAGGATGTACAGATGATGCCCAACCAACTGAGCCACACCAGCCAGAGCTAAGTGTCCCTTTTCTTAAGTTAAATTTGAGTATATTTTTTGCAAGTATATGATTTCTCAAAAGGTTATCAAAAGAGAAGACTGAAAATTATGAAATTAGAGAGGCAGTCTTTATAGATTTTATGTAAAGGAATAATAAATTAATTTCATACATCTATTCTTATAAAGTCCTTTTCAGTCCCTTCAATGCCATTGAGGTGGGCTCTTTTGAATATATTCTGGTAACTGAGCATTCTGAACTTAGTGATACATATATAACATTAGAAATAAAGTGTTGTTTTGAAATCATTAAAAAGTTTGAATATACTATATTTTGATGCTTGTTCTAAGCATATTCCATAAAGTTATATATTTTTTTGAAAGAACAAGTTATATTTTTAATTTGACATTTTATTTTTTTAATTTAATAAATCTTTATTGCTCAGATTATTGCAATTGTTCCTATTTTTTCCCCCAATAGCTCCCCTCCACCCGGTTCCCAGTGCACCCTCTGCCCTTGCCTCCCCTCCACTATCCTCATCCATAGGTATACGATTTTTTCCAGTTTCTTCCGGCATCTACCACAACCCTTTCCCCCTGAGAATTGTCAGTCCACTTCCTTTCTATGCCCCTAATTCTATTATAGTCACCAGTTTTTTTCTGTTCATCAGATTTTTTTATTCACTTGCTTTTTAGATTCAATTGTTGACAGATATGTATTTGCTGTTCATAATTTTTATCTTTACCTTTTTGTCTTCTTCCTGTTTTTAAAGAATACCTTTCAGCATTCATAATACTGGTTTGGTGTGATGAACTTCTTTAGCTTTTTCTTATCTGCGAAGCACTTTATCTGACCTTCAATTCTGAATGATAGCTTTGCTAGGTAGAGTAATCTTGTGTGTAGGTTGTTGCTATTCATCACTTTGAATATTTCTTGCCACTCCCTTCTAGCCTTCAGTTTCTGTTGAGAAATCAGCTGACAATCATATGGGCACTTCCTACAAGGTAACTAACTGTTTTTCTCTTGATGCTTTTAAGATTCTCTCTTTGTCTTTTGTCCTTGGTATTTTAATTATGATGTGTCTTGATGTGGTCCTCTTTGGATTCCTTTTGTTTGGGGTTCTGTGTGCTTCCTGGACTTGTAAGTCTATTTTTTTCACCAGGTGGGGGAAGTTTTCAGTCATTATTTCTTCAAATGGGTTTTCAGTAACTTGCTCTCTCTCCTCTTCTGGAACCCCCATAATTCCGATGTTGTTACACTTGAAATTGTCCCAGAGGCTCCTTACACTATCTTCAAATTTTTGGATTCTTTTTGCTTTTTGCTTTTCCGGTTGAGTGTTTTTGTCCCTTTGTATTTCAAATCTTTGACTTGATTCTTGCAGCCCTCTAGTATGCTATTAGATCTCTATGTAACATTTTTTATTTCAGTCAGTGTATGCTTAATTTCTAGTTGGCCCTTTTTCATATCCTCAAGGGTCTCACTAAATTTATCTGCCTTTCCTAAAAAATTCTTGAAAAACCTTGTAACTGTGGTTTTGAACTCTATATTCAGTAGTTTGCTTGCCTCCATTTCTTTCATTTGTGATCTGTATTTTTGACTCCACATTTTGGTTGCTTCCCTGAATTGGTAGAGTAGCTTTGTGTGCTAGTTCTCCCATAGAGACCAGTGGCTCAGCCTCCCCAGTTACCTGAGGTGGTCACTCTTGGAGCACCCCTTTGTGGATTCTGTGAATAGCCTTATTGTAGCTAAGTCTTGATTTTTGTTGGTATCACTGGGAGGAATTGACCACCAGCCAATTGGCTGTGAGGATCAGCCGTGTCTGCGCTGGGAGGACTTCTATACTGGAGACACCCTTATGAGAAAAGACTTACAAAATTGCAAAAGCTTCTGTGCTCAGCTTGAATGGGACAGAGTCTCAGGGTGGAGCAGACAACCTCGCCTTCCCGTGAGCCTTGCCCTATGAGGCCCCTGGGTCTCAGTGTCCCTCAGTAATCACTGCAAGCACCTCTAAGAGAAACCCCCTCGAGTTTCGCCTGCTGCCAGACAGCCCTGTTTATCCCCAAATGAGTCTATGATCCCAGATTCTCACCTGGAACTAGAGTTCAGCTTCCATCTCCCTCCCACTTGAGAGAGCCAGCCAAGCACTCAGCCGCCAGTCCTCTCTGTGCACACATCTCCATACCTTAGCCTTTTGCAGCTCCTTAGAGTCTCCATGTGCTTTTCTCTTTCCTTCTAGTTTTAGAATTTCCACTCAGCCAGCTTTCCTGTGGTTCTGGATGTGTCTGTTTTGCCTTTTAGTTGTAGTTTTGAAATTGTTGCGCAAAGCTGCAATGTAGGTGTTTACCTATGCTGCCATCTTGGTTTCTCCCCTAATTTGACCTTTGAATGTGTTTTCTTAACTGAGTTAAAACATATTTGTTGAATAAAGTAATGGTTAAGATACTTCATTATTTGAGGCCTATATGAAATGCTCATGGGGCATTTTATTTTATTTTAATATCTTATTGATTTTTCACAGAGAGGAAGGAAGAGGGATAGAAAGTCAGAAACATCGATGAGAGAGAAACATTGATCAGCTGCCTCTTGCACACCCCCTACTGGGGATGTGCCTGCAACCAAGGTACATGCCCTTGACCAGAATCAAACCCAGGACCCTTCACTCCACAGGCCGATGCTCTATCCACTGAGCAATACTGGTCTCGGCCTCATGGGGCACTTTAAAATTTTCTAATGAAGCCTACACATTTGGATGTGTTTTATCTATAAGCTATCAGTCATTTTATGTACAGTTATGTGATTTAACACAATCTGACTGATGAAATCTCCCCAGAGCAGATGTAACTGACAACCTAAATTGATGTTTTATGAAAATGTATTCTGGATCTGACTGAAAAGATGTCTTTGATATAGCATGAGTTATTAACATTCTCTCTTTGTTACCCATGACTTAAAAGGTTAAAAGGTTCAAATGTATCTTTCAAGAAGGCAGAACTCAAAATAACAGGAATGGTTTCTTTCTTGATGCTCCCATCTTGATTCTTATTAATTTATTTTTCATTCTGTAAAGGAAAATGATCCTTTGTAAAAGCAATCAATTGAATTCCTATTCTTAGTAAATTATTAGCACTTATTACTCTTTTTCTTTTTCCTCCCATTATTTATCTGATAATATAGATATTCTATATCTCTAAACCTATAAAAATCAATTAGTATCTGAATTGATCTCCTAATTCCAGCATATTTCTTCTCATATATATTTCATATAATAAATATCCTATCTAATAAAAGAGTAATATGCAAATTGACCATACCTCTGATCAAGCCATGCCCACAGCCACTCCCATCAGCCAATCAGGAGCAAATTATGCAAATAAACCCCAACCAAGATGGCTGTGACCACTGAGAGCAGGAGGGAGGCTTGGGTTTCCCTGGCAATGGAAGTGGCCAAGCTTTCCACCTGCTGTTGCAGGCCTTTGCCTCCCCTCAATACTCCAAATTTTCAATTATAGAAGATATATCCCAAAAGAAATGGCAGTAGCCACAGAGCTGGAAAGAGCAGAGGCTACGGTTTCCCGGGTGATGGAGAAAGCCAAGGTTCTGCAGCCCTAGCACCTAGGCCTCTACTCCAGGCTGCAATGTTTCAATTATAGAAAGTAAATGCCCCAAACAGAAATGGCTGTCACCACAGAGCAAGCAGAAGGCTTGGCTCTGCTACAGGCTACAAAGTTTCAATTGTAGAGATAAATTAATCCCAGATCCTAGGGCCTCACTTGCATCACTGGGGAGCATGGCCAGCCTGCAAACCACCATAAGCCCTTCGCCCTGGCCACCTCACGCTCCAAGGGAACCCCCACCCTGATCTGGGACACTCTTGAGGTCAAACCAGCTGGCCTCCACCCATGCACCACCAGGCCTCTATCCTATCTAATAAAAGAGTAACATGCAGATTGACCATCATCCAACACACAAGCAGTCTACCCCCATTTGTTCATAGTTACTGCTCTCATGTAGACACAAGATGGCCACCACAAGATGGTCAGCAGGAGAGGGCTTTTGGGAAGTTCCAGGCCTGCAAGGGAGGGCAGTTGTGGGCCATCAGGCCAGCAAGGGAGGGCAGTTGGGAGGGACCAGGCTTGCAAGGGAGGGCAGTTGGGAGTGATCAAGCCTGCAAGGGAGGGAGGTTAGGGGTGACCAGGGCAGCAGAGGAGGGAAGTTGGGGGAAAACAGGCTGCCAGGGGAGCAGTTAGACATCAAGTAGGCTGGCAGGGTAGTGGTTAAGGGGTGATCAGGCTGGCAGGCAGAAGTGGTTAGCCGCAATCAGGAAGGCAGGCAGGTGAGCAGTTCGGAGCCAGCAGTCCTGGATAGTCAGAAGGATGTCTGACTGCCCTGGTGGGGTCCCAGATTAGAGAGGGTGCAGGCTGTGCTGCATCGGACCTCTAATATATATATATATCCAGTAATACCGTGATTATACCTTCTATCTCAAAACCCACAGAGAAATTTTCTTTGTACATTTCCATGAATAAGAATAAATGAAACAATCCTCTGGAGGAGACATGCACATAACCCAGCAGATAGTAAGGATGGGGGTGGGTTATGTATTTTGAAAGTAAATGAAGCCATCTCTTTATATAAAACCCTAAGTGACCAAATGATCCAATATTCAGTCAACTGGTCGCTATGATGCACACTGACCACTAGGAGGCAGGCACTCAATGCAGCATCTGCCCCCTGGTGATCAGTGCACTTTCACAGTGGGCATGCGGCTCAGCTGACAAACCCATCCTGGTAGCCCACCAGCCTGGCCACAGCCACTAATTACCTCAGCAATCCTGCAGGTCCAATCTTTGGAAAATGGGCCAGGTACCAACAGACTGGCCTGCCAGCATGATCCCTACAGTGCTGCTGGTCTCCTGAAAGTCAGCCTTGGGCACTGCAGCCACTTCCCTTCCTTAGACTCTCTGCAAGGAAGAAATAATATAAAAGCAGCCGCCAAGTGGCTCTCAACAACTGGAGCAAACTTCAGCAGGTTGGATCTGGATCCCAGGCTGGCAAGGGCATCCCACGGCCTGTCTGGAGAGCCAGTTGCATCCCAGTCCTCCCAACCCCCCTCAGAATGGGTGCCAGATGCAGGGTTCATGGCTGGTGTGCCCCTCTATGGCAGCGAGAACCTCTGCCAATCAGGACTAACTGGGCATGAGCCCACAGTAGGCATGGCAGGGCCAGGTTGAAAGGGAGCAGGAGGCAGGAGCAGAGGCAGTATTGGACTGTGGGTTCTGCACAATCCCGCAGGCCATGCTGAGGGACCCCACCCATGCATGAATTTATGCACTGGGCCTCTAGTGGTTATATAATAATTAGGCATCTACTGTTTTAGGAAAGAAGATATCACTACCTAAAGAGATTTTCTTTTTCTCTCTTGAGAATCTCCATGAATTTGGAGAAGAAAGCATGGGCCTGAATATAGGTGTGGGAACTGAGGGAGTTTGATTGCTCTGTATGTTAGAAGTCAAAGTTAGAAACAACCTCAGCCTGAGGAACATGGCAGGAGACTGTTATCTGAAGCACAAAAACAAAAGCGATATAAAAATCAATAGCAGGTATATTGAATACTTTAATAAATTCATGCATGGCTTTGTGAAATGTTTTATTTTATTTCATTGTGTAGCATTACAATGTGTAGAATTAATTTAAAATTACTATTAGTGAAAGTGCTGTGAACATGTGTGCAAATCTTTTCACGGGCATTAAGGCAATTTCAAAAAATATATTTTAGGTTAGAGTGGTAGGTGTTAGGGAATATGTTTCACATTTTTATTCTTGTTAACAAAGTAAGAGAATTACATCAGCTCCACATCCTCATCAGCACTTAGTAATGTCACTGATCTAACTGAGCCAATTTGGTGGCTGCATTTCTCACATGAATAACAATGTGGAACAGTTTGTGTTTATTTATTGGCCTCTTTGAAGCCCATATGTCTGAAGTGTCTATTCAAGTCTCTTTTAACTTTTAATGAGGTTGACTGCATATTTTTTTTAAAAATTATTTTGTTAGATTTCTCATATATTTTGGATATGAACTATTTTTCAGATATATATACTGCTAGTATCTTCTTATAGACTGTAATATACATTTATCTTAACTGCCTTAATGGTGACTTTTGATGAACAGTTGTGTTTAATTTTATTGAAGGCTAATTAATCATATTTCTTTTGTTATTAATTTCTGTGTCTTGTTTTAAAACTCAGTCTATATCAAAGACAGGAAGGTATTCTCATGCATATTTATTTAAAAGTTTTTTATCTTACCTCTTAGAGTTGGGTCTATGGGTCAGATCCCAACTGGCCAAAGCCAGATCAAATTGGTTTTATTTTGTCATACAAAGTAGGAGGTATATAATTTGACCAATACCAATTTGGGGGAAATTCTAGGTCTTTTGAATTTCCATGTAAAACATAAAATTAGGTGGTCAATTTACACACACACAACACACACACACACACATTCAACTTTTATTGATACTGCAAAGAATCAATAGAGCTATTTCGTAAGTAATACCTTAAATATATTGACTTTCAAAGAAAAAATATGATAAGTGCCTGGTTTTGTTTGTTTTTTAGTATATTTTTATTGATTTCAGAGAGGAAGGGAGGAGAGAGAAACAGAAACATTAATGATGAGAGAGAATCTTTGATCAAATGCCTCCTGTACACGCTATAATGGGGATTGACCCTACAACCCAGCCATGTGCCCTGATAAGAATTGAACCCTGACCTCCTGGTTCATAGGTCAATGCTCAACCACTGAGCCATGCCAGCTAGGCAAGTTTCTGTTTTTGTATATGTCACAACTCATTTGTCTTATTATTATTTTATTATCAATGTAGAAGTTTGCACCCCTTTCATTATACTTATTATTAGGTATTAAATACTTTTGGCTCTATTATGCATTATTAACTTATGATTAACTTTCTAATTTTAGTTGCTAATTTACAGAAGTACATTTTAAAGTACTGACTTTATATCCAGAAACATTTTTCTTTTTCTCTCTTACTCTTTTCCTCTCTCTCTCTCTCAAATCAGTAAAACATATCCTTGTGTGAAACTTACTAAAATTTTTTGACTCATTTCTTTATTTGTTGTTATTATTACGTTATTTATACCTCCTATTTATTTCTGGTTTAATTTTGTTTGTTTTTCTTACTCTTTGAGTAGGAAGCTTAGATTATTTATTTCAAACAATTTTTACTTGCTAATATATGCATTTAAACCTATGAATTCCCGAGATGTTGGAGAACTAAGATGGCGGCAAAGGCAAAACACCTATCTTGCCGTCATAATCAGCAATTTTAATACTACAACTTAACGAAGGAACAAACACCTTCCAGAATCACCAGAACGCTCGCCGAGTGAAAATTCCACAAATAAAAGTGAAGATAAGACACTGTGACTCGGAGGAGCGGCGGTGGACGGCGTTGAAAGATTCGCGCCGAGAGAGAGGTTTGGAGTGCGCGCCGCGGAGAGGGCGGGCGGCTGAAAACCGGCCGGGTTTCTCAAACGGGGAGACAGGGGCGTCCCACTGGACAGATTCTCCAGCTCTGGGCGAAGTCCAGGGAACCCACTATCACACGGTGTGAAAACTGGACAGTGGGAGGGCACGCCGAAGCTCGGGTGCTGCCGGGTCTGCTGGCTTGTGGAGAAGGCAGCTCTCCCGCAAACAGCTCGGCTGCGTGACGGCGCAGAGAGTGCACCGCGACTTGTCTCTCATTCGGAAAACCGTCAGACTGCTTTGTTTTACGACCCTGGGTGAGACATTGCGCATGCAAAGTCATTTGGGGACAGTCTGAATTCCCCGGCAGCCGGTGGAGCTCCACAGCGGCTCTCTCTCAGAGGTGCTGGCAGCCATTGCCCCCGGCACAGAGCCCCTGGGGCCGCATAGGGTGGAGCTAGCGCTGCCTGCTTGGCCCGGAGACTCCGCCCATCCAACCTGAGCACAGCTGAGCTTCACAGACAATTGGCCTGGAGGTCAACCCTCCTAGGGCTAACAACAAAAAGCTGGGTTTAAATTCAAAAACACTGAATACAACCCATAAAGGATTGCAGTAAGAGTACCCACCTCAGGTAACTGGGGAGACTGAGCTACTGTCCCTTTGAGGATAGCCACCACATAAAGCAGCCACCATGAAGAGACATGGAAAGAAATCAGGTGTGAAAGAAATGGAGGAGAAAAGACGACAAGACATAGAGTTCAAAACCACGGTTATAAGGCTTTTCAAGAGGCTCCTACAAAAGGCCAATCAACTTAATGAGAATTACCAGGAAATAAACAAGACCAACCAGGAAATAAACAAGACCAACCAGCAAATGAATGAGATTTACAAGGAGATGAATTATACTTACAAAGAAATGAATGAGACCCTCAGGGAAATGTGCAAGACCTCTGAGGATACAAACCAGACCCTCACAGATAAAAAAAAGGACCAACCAGAAATCAAGCATACACAGGCTGAAATAAAAAATATTACACAAAGTCCTAAAAGCAGTCCAGAGGGCCACAAGAACCAAGTCAAAGATTTGAAATACAAAGAAGCAAAATCCACTCAGCTGGATAAGCAAGAAACAAAAAGAATTCAGATAATTGAAGATAGTGTAAGGGGCCTCTGGGACAACCTCAAGCAAGCCAACATCCGAATTATTGGGGTGCCAGAAAAAGAGAGAGAGCAAGTTAATGAAAACCTACTTGAAGAAATAGTGACTGAAAACTTTCCCCACCTGGTGAAAGAAACTGACTTAAAAGCCCAAGAAGTACACAGAACCCCAAAATATAGGAATCTAAAGAGGACCACACCAAGACATATCATAATTAAAATGCCAAGACCAAAAGATAAAGAGAGAATATTAAAAGCAGCAAGAGAAAAACAGTTGGTTACCTACAGGGGAACACCCATACGATTGTCAGCGGATTTCTCAACAGAAACGATGCAGGCCAGACGGGAGTGGCAAGAAATATTCAAAATAATGAAGAGCAAGAATCTACAACCAAGATTACTCTATCCAGCAAAGCTATCATTCAGAATTGAGGATCAGATAAAGTGCTTCGCAGATAAGAAAAAGCTAAAGGAGTTCATCACCACCAAACCAGTATTATATGAAATGCTGAAAGATATTCTTTAAGAAGAGGAAGAAGAAAAAGGTAAAAATATAAATTATGAACAACAAATACACATCTATCAACAAATGAACATAAAAATCAAGTGAACTGATAGGCTGATGAACAAGATAAACTGGTGACTATAACAGAAACATGGACATAGAGAGGGAATGGACTGACAATTCTTGGGGAGAAAAGTGTTGTTGGAAGTACAGCAAGAGATTGGACAAAAATCTTGCAACAATGGGAGAGGACATTGGGGAGGGGGAGAGGAGGGCGGAGGGTGGGATAGGTACAGGGTGGAGGGAAGATATAGGGGGATAAAAAAGGGGAAACAATGTAATTAATAAACTGAACAATAAAAAAAATTAAAAAAAAATAAAATAAAAAAATAAACCTATGAATTCCCACCTAGCACTGCTTCAACTATATTTTCAAGTTTTGACTATGTGTTTTTATTATTTCTCAGATATTGTTCAGTATTTTCTAATATCTATTCTGATATTTTTCTTTAAAATATGGGTTGTTTAGAATAATGTTTCTTAATGGTCAAGCATTTTCCAGTAATTTTTCTGCAATTTACTTCTAATTAAACTTAACAGTGATCAGAGAACAAACATTGTATAAATTCAATTTTTGAAAATTATCAAAATTTGTTTATGGCCGACACATGATCTCTTTTGGAAAATGCTCCATGTACATGTGAAAAGAGTTTTACTCTAGATGTATTTGAACCTCAATATATTGTCAGTCTGGTGCAACCTCTGAAATCTTTGACAGGATTCCACACATATAGTGGCTATTCTGTTAAGCCTCAGAATTTCACCCTGTCAGTACAAGAAGAGGAGCTAGCAAAGAAACTATCAGAATTCTTACATAGATCTGCAGGCTTACTTTTCTACAAATAGCCCTTCTTTGGATCCTCATAGAACATCAAGGCAGATCTGACCCCCAACCTCTGATTGCTGAATCTAGAATGTTAGTGGTGACTTGAAAGCCTTGCTCTTGTTCGTATTTCTGGTCACAGGAAAGTCTGGAAAATGCTCTGAATTAACATAAGGAATCACTGACTTTGTTATTTTTCTGCACAGACTTGCCAATTATTGTCTAAATTTTGTAAGCAGTTGTTGATGATTATAATTCCTTTTATAATTAATAACAGTAAGACATTTGGTATAATTCAAGCTTTTCCACATTGGTCATAACTCAAAAGATTTGCAATTTTTTTAAGGCCGGAAAATATTAGTGTGTTTATGCTTATAGGAATTATTCAGCAGAATCATACATATCATAGATGCAGGAGAAAATGAAAGGTTCCTATATCACACTATTTGAACAAATGTTAACTATTGTATAGATTAAGTGACTGGCCTTAGCTATGAGAAAGGATAGTTCAAAAAAATAAATGGAGTAAAAGTAGACAAATGTTATGGTGAGAGATTCAGTGAAATAAACAGCAATGTCACCAGTTTGATACCATGATGGGCAAGAAAGTGCTAATTTTGATGAAAGAGGCTAAACTGTGAAAGAATTAACTGGGGAAGTGGAAACGTGAATGCCAAATTTTAATTGCAGTCTAATTGCCAGCTATTTCAAGGCTCCAATGAGGTTTTTAGCATGGATTTAACATGAAAGCAATCCACGTTTTTCTCAACTGTGCTTACCTGTGTAAGTACATAGGAGGAGAGAGTAAAACTGTAGGTTTACTCAGGATTGTGATTTAACCTGGTAAGTACTATGGAGCTAGGAAAGATTTGAGATCCCTATGTAATGAGGTGATTATGATAATTTTCCATGTCATGTAAGGTGGGTAAAGAGTGAAGTGAGAGTATAAAGTAGGCCATAGACAGGGAAAACCAGAAAGTATCTAAGGATTTTAGGAAGTCCAGATTTGTTTTAAGGATTGAGTAGGCAATTAGAGTAAATGAGCTGGAAAATAGGAGATAATCATCAGAATATGGTGATTTTAAATGACATACACTATCTCTCATTGTCTCCTGACATTCCATAAAGCACACTGTATATAGAGTTGACTTAAACATGGTTGTATATGTGTGCTTATGTATGATTTTGTGTGTATGAATGTGCACGTAAAAATTAAAGGGTAAAGTATTATAGTTGGGCAAATATGGTAGAGAACGAGAACAGCACAAATGGCATGTTGATTGCCTCATTGAACTAATTTAGCTAAAGCAAGATTTATAAGGCATATGTGATTATAAGAACATATGCCTTTTAGGAATGTAAGGACTCCTATAAAATTTGATGCATTTTCCATTACATTGTAATAAAAGAGGACAATTTATTTCTATATCAAAGAGAATCAATTCAGTTGGTATCTGGGTTACATTTGAAATTTCCAACTGATTCTTCAAAGTGAGTCACAGTATTTTTGACCAATAAAGGCCAGATACCAAAACACAACTATAATTAAAATAGTAATTATATTATCTATAAAATAATGTTTGTAAAAATTCAGTGAGAGGTTGCTTAGCTATAACTAATGCTCTGCATGTCTTCACTTAACCAGAAAATAAAGTTACTGTTTAATAATATTGGGAAAAGTTGTCATCCTGAACATCTTTGCCAGATTTTATTGAATATATATATATTCAATGTGTGTGTGTGTGTGTGTGTGTATACACACTAGTGACCTGGTGCATGAAATTCGTGCACATTAAAAGGGTATTAATTAGAGGAAATAATTTAATATTGCTATTTGCTCTTTCTCTATAATAGAAGTATCAGAGACTAAAGAAAATTAGTAAAATGTATATGAAAACCTTCCTCCTGTCAGAGTCTGGGGTGCACCACAGGACCCAGTGTCAAGTCCCCACTCACTCACATGTGCCTCAAAAATCACATAAGACCCAGGACCCAGCCACCCACACCCCGTATTGGGGAAGATCCAGACCTAGCCAGTCCCACCCTTGTCAAGCCCCGCAGGGCAGGGGGCATCCTCAGGTCCCCTGGCCCAACACCAGGATGGGGGGGCATAGCCTGAGGTACCCCATCAAGTCCCACCAGGTGGGAGACATGACCTGAGGTCCCCTTCAAACCCCACCAAGCAGAGGAGCACAGCCTCAGGTCCCCCATCAATCCCCACTGGCATGGGGGTGCAGGCTCAGGCCCCCTTTGAAGCCCAGCTGGGTGGGGCGAACAGCCTGACGTCCCCTGTTAAGTCCAGCCAGGCAAGGGGAGCACAGCCTCAGGTCCCCTGGCCTGGTGCTAGGGTGGAGGGTATGGTCTGAGGTTCCCCAGCCTGGTACCGGGGTGGGAGTGCGGCTTGAGGTTCCCTGTTAAGCCCTGCCAGGTGGGGGCGCAGCCTGAGGTCCCCTGTCAAGTCCTGCTGAGTTGGGAGTGTGGCCTGCAGTCCCCTATCAAGCCGCACCAGGTAGAGACACAGCCTGAGGTCCCCCAGTCAGTAGTTGGGGAAGGGGAGCAGCCTGATGTCCCCTAGCCCAGCACCAAGGCAGGAAACGCACCTTGAGGTTCCCTGTCAAGCCCTGCCGGGTGGGGAGCATGGCCTGTGGTCCCCTGTCAAGCTCTGCCTGGCAGAGGGAGCAGCAGGAGGTCCCCTAGCCCAGCACCAGGACGGGAAGCACACTTTGAGGTTCCCCCGTCAAGCCCCACTGGAAGGAGAACATGGCCTGAGGTCCCCTGTCAAGCCCCTCTGGATTAGGGGAGGGTGTAGACCTCCCATCCCACACGCCACAGCTATGCCCCCCACCAGCCTCCCATCCTGCGGCCATGATCACCTAACACTCTTTGTGAGCAGGTATGCATAGGGAAGGCTGGGCCAGGATAATTGGGAGGGGGGTAATGAAAGGCCAGCATCCTGGGTGAGCTGGGCATGACAGCCTCTCTGCTTCAGCTCCCAGCATCCCGGACCTAAGGGGTAGTGCTTTCACAGGGGCCTGGCAGACACTGGATATGGCGATGCCTTAAAACCAGAAGAAGCCCCCTTTAACTCTGGCTGGAAGTGCGTTGGGAACTTATGGTCGGGGGAAGCAGCCCAACACTAGGGCTGAAATAAGATCTTGGGTAGCCTCTGTAGGGTGACTTCAGTCCTTCGCCACGTCCATGCCCCCAGCCAGCTTCTCATCCCTTGAGCTGTGGCCATGGCCCTGCTGGCCTGCAGTCCCAGGCCCATGGCCACGCCCCCCGCTGGCCCCCTGTCCTGCGCCCAGCGGGCTGTGGCCTCACCGCCCCCCTCCTGATTGGCTGGTAGCATAGCGAAGGTAGAGTCAAATTTGCATGTTTCTCTTTTATTATATAAGATATTTAAAATGTCATCATTTAATAGGATACTTCATGATAGTTTTGAGTGAATTTTCTTTATTATAATTAATAACTAGGTTATATGTGTAGCATTGGCTGCTGGAGAACAATGGAGACTATATCAAATATAAAAACTCCATCATAATGAACACAAAAATTATAAAATATAAGAAACAATAAAAAAGGAGGTAAGTAATATAATAGAAACATATGTGTAACACATATAGCAGGCAAAGAGAGCATCCCTAATACATAAGAGATTTTCTATCAATTGATCAGACAAAGGCAGACCACATTATAAAAATAAATAATTTAATGATTATAGAATGTTTTATTTTATGTGAGTGATTTTGATATAATTTTCATGAATCATAATGATGTTTTTTTTTCTTTGTTTTTAATCCTCACCTGAGGATATTTATCCATGATTTCTAGAGAGAGTGGAAGGGGATTGGGGGAGGGAAACATTATTGACATGAGAAAGACACATCTATTGGTTACCTCCCACATATGCCCTTACAGAGAGTGGGACACTTGCAACAGAGGTACGTGCCCTTGATCTAGAATCACACTGTAACCTTTCGGTCCACTGACTGATGCTCTAATTGATGAGCCAAACCAGCCAACACAATCATAATGCTGTTTAAGTTTGCTTTATATATGTTTCCTTTGAGAAATGCTTAAGCATGTCCATTATCCATGGTACTTTTGAATTATTTGTGTTTTTACTTATTTGTTGAGTTTATTTTTTATACACATTGATAATATACTTACTGAAAAGTCCTTCCTTTCCCAACTTCTCTGACATGTCCTTAAAGCACCATACATGCATGGCTCTCACTTCTATTCAGTAAATCAGTTTACTGAGCCCTGTGCCTTACCATACTGTCTTACATGGAATAGATTTATAACAGACTAAAGGCCCGGTGCACCAAATTCTTGCATTGGGGGAGAGGGTGTCCCTCAGCCTGGCCTAGACCTTCTCCAATCTGGGACCCTGTGGGATCAGGCTTAAACTGGCAGTTGGACATCCCTCTCATAATCTGGGGCTGCTGACTCCTAACCACTCACCTACCTGCCTGCCTGATGGCCCCTAACCTCTATGCTTGCCTTCCTGATGCCTCTAAGTGCTCCTCTGCCTTCCTGATTGCCCCTAACCACTCTGTCTGACTGCCTGATCATCCCTAACCATCTCTGCCTGCTGGCCTGTTCCCTCTAACTGCTCTCCCCTGCCAGCCTGATCCCCCTAACTGCTCTCACCTGCTGGCCTGATCCCCCTAACTGATCTTCCCTGCTGGCCTGATCACCCCAAATTGCCTCTGCCTCAGACCAGCCACCGTGGCTTAGTCTGGAAGGATGTCAAGAAGGTTGTCCAGAAGATGTCTGATCTAATTAGCATATTACACTTTTATTAGTATAGATTATAGGGCAAGTCCTAACTCACTACTCTTTCTTTTAGAAGTATACTCTTTAGCTAAAAAATACTATAACAACTATTAGAAAAACAAAAATATTTTTAGAGATACTATGAATATAGCAAAAACCAAGAAACAAAATCAAACTTACAGAAATATGTGTGTTTTCACAGTAAGAAGATTAAATTTATAATGGCTATAAGATGATTAATAGACCTTAGGGTAAGAACTATACAAACACAAAGCATTATGAACAAGTATAAGCCTAATTTTCATTTCATCTCATCTCATATTGCCACCCCCCCTCTCCTAAAGATAGTCAGTTTAGAAAATTGAACAATTAGGTTTATATATTGACAAATAAATACATGGCTGATTTTGCTTTACAAGTTTTTGTGTGCTTTGTTTCAATTTGATAATCCATCATCAACACGAAATGCTATGAAATTTTATCTTGAAGGGGTCATGTATCAACCTTTTATGAAATTAATCTAATCGTTCAAATGGAGAAAAATAGGTTTGTGAACAAATAGTTTTGTCTTCCTAAAACCTCATAAGAATTCGTTCATGCTGACGCCTTATCTTAACATGTAACACTATCACCAATTAGTGTCAAAGTTATTGGAGCCATCACATTGCCAACTGCATTAACCTTATGTACTGGTTCAAGGAAAATGCAATTATTATTTTTCTAAACTAATCACTAATTTCAAAGTCATTATTAACTAATTTAATCTTTAAATTGGTATAACCTATCAAGCTACATGTCAAATTTATTGCTGAAGGTAAAGGAAGAATATTTGCTAATATGCGCCAACCAACACTAATGGAAAATAGGATTTCTTAAAATCAGTTTATAGAGAATTTAACCTTGTCCAGGTCAGAATCATTGGAAGAAAAAAAAAGACATTATTCATGTTATGGAAGATTAGGGGCACTTTTTCTAATTACCTGGCATATTAATGACCAATAATGAGTGAATCCCTTAAGAACCTCATTTATTGTCTTAAATATAAAAATGTTTTAGAGATTAGAGAGGAAATTATTTGAATTAAATAACTGAACTGGCACTCAAGGGATCTAGCACAAGGTTTTCAGACAAAAGCTGGGAATTTACAATAATGACATTTCCTTCATGGTTAAAAAATACAGCACCTGTGGGATTTGGAAGTACTCTTAACATTTTAGCTGATGTCTGGTGAGGGCTTAAGAACCCTTTCTAACGATTTATGTTATTCATTGGAAACTTCTGTCAATTACATTATAAAAAGCATCACATTAAAATAGCCATAAAGTCCAAAAATTTCATCATATAAGTGGAATCGCGTAACTGACACAGAGAAAATTCAGAATGCAAATGGGAGCTTATTAAAGTAATAGCATCACTTAAAATATTATTTTTGCAGGAAATGTAATGTGTAGAATGATAAAAACAGAAATATTGTACATGGTTAGCTTACTCACATTTTTATTTCTCTTGTGGGTTATCAGTTGCAAATGAGACTAGTTTGTGCTTAAGAATCACCCATATGGTGATTCTTCCTATTGGCACGGGAATAGAATTTGTATAAGCATTTGATTATATAAACACCTAAAATGTAAACTTGAAGGTAAAACAAATATGTGCACTTGTTGATTTATTTATCTAGCTATCTATAATTATTTCCCTGATCCTACATTCAATATTGATTTATCTATTCATATATCTATCCATCCATCCATCCATCCATCCTCTCACCAACCCATCCATCCCCTGTGCACTCTACATAGATTTATCTATACCATCTAAAAGCACATATGATACCTAAATTCTTTCTTAAAAATTAACTATTTATAAGTGCTACCTATTGAAGCAGAATTTGCCTTAGTGGACCCAGTTTAGTAAGCAATACTCAAGCATTTGTAGGAGGCATTTTCCACTGTATTATGAAAACTTCATATTTCTTTACATTAAAAAATCTAAAGTTCAAAGACTGATATTCTCCAAAAATCAAAATTGTTCCAATTACAATAGTTTGTGGATATATATTTTATGTATATTGAAAATATTTAAAATCTACGTTTGATAAGCATTGATATGTGAACATACCTATGAAAATATCACACAATCAAGACAATTCATCACCGTAGTTTCATCATGAGCCTTAGAGATTTCTCTATCCTTTCTTCCGTACAATCTCATCCTACTCTATCCCTAGGAAACTTCTGATTTCTTTTCTGTCTCTATAGATGATTTTATATTTTCTATAAATTTATTTAAATAGAATTATACGCATTCTTTTCTCTGGCTTCATGCAATCAGCATATCTATATTTACATAGGTCATGTTGTAGTTTGCATAAATAATTCATTATCTTTAGTCCTGACTAATATTCCATTGTGTATATAGGCAACAGCTCATTTACCCATTTACCTGTTGATGGACATGTGACTGCTACTTGTTTTTGGCTATGAACATTTGCATGAAGTTTTCATAGAGATATATGCTTTTTTTCTTATAATTTTAAGATTTCCATTTAGATCTAAGATTCATTTTGAATTGCATTTTGAATATGGTGCCAAGCATAGATCAATATCATATTTTTCCTTGTACAATTTGCATAAACCAATTATTTCATCAAAAATGTAATAGACTATCTTTTCTCTACTATAGACCTTCGCCTAAAATTAGTTGCTCATATTGAATTTTATTTCATTTTTTGTTTCTCTACTCTGTATCAACATCAGACTATTAAACTCTTGTGGTTTTATAATGAATCTTGGCGCAAGTAATGCCAGTTGCCTGTCTTTGTTAATTTTTAAAGTTGTTTTAATTAATATGTATACTTCATTTTTCTATATTAATTTTAGAATCAGTGAGAATTCCAATGAAATAGTCTGCTGGTATTCTGAGTAAAATATAAATTCTACAATTTCAGAAGAATTTATATCTTAAAGTGATGTAGTCCTATCTATCAATATGTGTATCTCATTATTTAAGTCTTAAAAATGCAGCCATAAAATATATGTCCTTTTGCGACTGTCTTTTTTCACTTAGTAAAATGTTTTTGAGGTCCATCTAAGTTACAACATATATCAGTACTTCATTCTTCTTTATGGCTGAATTATATTCCATTTTGTTTATGCATTCCTCCAATGGCAGAAATTAGGCTTCATTCTAATTTTTGGAATATTTAAGTAGTATTGCTAATGTTACTCATATAATATTTGTTTAAATACCTGATTTCAATGATCTCAGATATATATACCTAAGAGTAGAATGTCTGGGTCTTAAGTTTATTTTATGTTTAACCTTCTAAAGAACCACCAACCCAATTCCACAGTAATGACACCATTATACACTTGCACCAGAAATGAACAAGAGTTCCAATTTTCCACATTCTTGTCAATATGTGTTATTATCCATTTAAAATTATTATCATAGCCTTTCAAATAGGTTTAAAATAGTATATCATTAGGAGATACTATTTCATTTACCTTTCCTTAATGACTAAGATTATTTTTCAATATGCCTGTTGGCATTTGTATATCCTCTTTGGGAAAATGTTTATTCAGTCCTTTGCCCACTTTTTAAAATTGAATTGTGTGTCTTTTTGTCATTGAATTTTAAGCATTCCTCACATATTCTGGATATTTGACCCCTACCAGATATATAATTTACAAATACTGCTTCCCATTCTGTAGATTGTAGTGTCTATCTTTTGATGCATATTAAGTTTTTCATTTTGATGAAGTCCAGTTCACCTGTTCTTTATTATTTTGCTCATGCCTTTGAGTCATATATAAGAATGAATTGACAAGTATAAGATTTAAAAACCTTTAAGCTTTCTGGAATGGATTTTCCACCCTATTTCTTTTTTTTACCATCTATTTTCTACTAAACAGCATGGCTGATTCAGCAAGTACTGTAATCCATAATATGCTTTTCTACATCTATGTCTATGACTGTATTGATTTACTATTTCTGGAAGGAAGCAGTTATGATATAGCATCCTATAGCTGAAGCCAACCGAAAACTAAAAGTTAAAATACATTTAATTATTGAGTATATTAAATTTAAAATGCATATTTCCTGTAATCCAGAAATGGCACTTTTAGAGACTCTGAAAAGAACATATCCCAGTCCATACAGATACATGATGACATTTATAGAAATAATCTTTGTGGTAGGAAAAAAAGAAACAAGACTGAATGAGCGGTGGTATGTATAGTGGAATAAAGTATGCTAAAAATAAAAAATTGTATAATTTTCAAAGAGGATTAGTAGAATTATGTATACTAAAATGGGGCTATATAAAGAATTATTGATAAGAAAAACATATTTTTCCTCAGAAGTTGTGAAAGCCTATTTAAAGTGAAAAATATTTCTATGTCAAAACATGAAAAAAAAATTGGACAAGGCATAAAATTTACATTAACAATGCAAAGCTCCCTGAAAATCAAAACAAAGATGAAGAAAAATCAAAGAAGTTAAGAAACATCTGGTGTCCAAAGAGATATGACAGTCTTAGTAAAGAAAAAAACTGGGATTTCAAATACTGCATAGATTGAGTCAGTGGACACTAAAAATGGCAAGACTGGGTTTCTAAGAACCTTAGATAATGTTGTTATTAAACAGAATCTATAAAATATCTATGTGAAAGTAAACTCTTGAAGCACAATGAGAGTCATATGTTCTTTCCACTACATCACACTGTATCTCCCATTCATGTAGGATTTATACTATACCCATCCAATTTCTCACTGAAAAATAAAGGAACAGTTAACATACTGCTATTATCAGAAAACAGAGGTAAAAAAATTTCAGATGAACAAAAAATGAGTTTGTCACAAAGTGATAACTAATTGAAAATTCACTTTAAGAAAAAAAAGTTGAACCCAGGATGAAATGTAATATAAGAGAAAATGTTGGGATGAAAGATGTAGTAAGTAAAATATGTAATATCATGCTAGCTGGTGATAAGTACTATGAAGGGAAATAAAACAGGACTGGAAGATATCAAAGAGGTATTTTGCAATTTTAAGGTCTCACTTGAAAGGTAATGTATGAGGAAAGACAAAAATAAATAAGAAATGAAAAAACTATGTGGGTAATTGAGGAAACAATATTCCAAAGCAGAGAGAGAGAAGGCCTAAAGCAGGGGTACTTAATGTGTCCTACTGATACCATTATAATAATCTGGTTATCCTATCTAATAAAAGAGAAAAATGCAAATTGACCATGCCTCCACAACATCCAGAAGCCATGCCCACCAGCCAATTAGGAATGAGTAAGCAAATTAACCAAACAAATATAGAGGTGGCCACAGAGCTGGAGAGAGTAGTGGGCTTGAGTTGCCTGGAAATGGAGGAAGCCAAGCTTTCCACCCATCCCAACAAAGCCTGGCCTTTGCTCAAGGCTACAAAGTTTCAATTATAGAAAATAAATAAATCCCAGATACCAGGGTCTCTGCTTGGGTTGCCAGGGGGCATGGCCAGCCTGAAAACCACAATAGGCCCCTTACCCAGGCCGCCCTATACCCCAAGGGAATCCCTACCCTGATCTGGGACACCTTTCAGGGCAAACCATCCAGCCCCCTACCTGCGCACTAGGCTTTTATCCTATCTAATAAAAGAGTAATATGCAAATTGACCATCACTCCAACACACAAGATGGCTGCCCCATGTGGTCAAAGATGGCTGCCCCTATATGGACACAAGATGGCCACCACAAGGTAGCCAGCAGGGGAGGGCAGTTGGGAAGGACTAGACTTACAAATGAGGGCAGTCAGGGGGAACATCAGACCTGCATGGGAGGGTAGTTAGGGGCAATCAGGCTGGCAGAGGAGGGAAGTTGGGGGCAACCAGGCCTTCAGGGAAAGGCAGTTGGGGGGTGACCCAGTCCTGCAGGGAGAGCAGTTGAAGTGGACCAGGCCTGCAGGGAAGGGGATTTGGGGGGAACCCAGGCCTGCAGGGTAGAGTAGTTAGGGGCAATCAAGCTGGCAGGGGAGCAGTTAGGCATCAATCAGGCTGTCAGGGGAATGCTTAGGGGGTGATCAGACTGGCAGGCAGAAGTGGTTAGGGACAATGAGGAAGGCAGGCAGGTGAGTAGTTGAGAGCCAGCAGTCCTGGATTGTGAGAGGGATGTCCGACTGCCCTTTTAGGTCCAATTTCAGTAGGATCAGGCCAAAACGGGCAGTCAGACATCCCTCAAGGGGTCCCAGATTGGGCTGACGGACACACACCTTCGTGCACGAATTTCATGCATCAGCCTTCGATTAATTCATAAGGAACAAAGGGAAACTGCAATGTAAATGAATGGCCAATAAGGTTTGGGTGACTTGGTTAGGTGCTTACTTGTGAATCACAAGTGGGAACAGGACATTGGCCACAGTGGGTGTCTAGGCATGGCCACTCCAAGGATAAGAATATTTGTTATTTAATTCCTGAACAAAGGAGCCCTCTCTCTTTTGCTGCTCCTGCCTTACTCCTGGATTGAGGGGCTCCCAGGACTTGCCCTCATGACCCATACTCATGTGGACTCCACCCATTGGGCTAGTGGACTTTATCTAGCCTGATGCTACATTGGACCCAACTATCTCATGGGACAGAAACTCTGGATACTATCCCTGCTTTTAGCTTTGCTAGAGCCCCATCCTCACCTTGTCTAGGACTAGATTAAGGGAAATGAGACTTTGCAATATGAGGGATATAATTCTATACAAAAAAAAAACAAAACAAAACACAACCCACACACAAAACTTATTCTCCTGTACAAGTCTTAAAAAATTCTTTTTCTCAAGATATCACAAGTTCTCCACTCCCACTAACAGAGAAATTCCACTCACTCACTTCTTTGGCAATGTCTGCCAGGTAGCCAGAAGGTCTGAGTGAATTGACAGAGGAATACTGGGAAATGGACACAATGAAAAGCACATCAGATCTTATATGATCTTATAGACCAAAGTAAAGATTCACCTTTTCTCAAGATTAGAATGGGAAGAGGTTTTTAACAGTGATGTATATTTTTTCACCTTTGAGAATATGCTATAGAAGTCAAGGACTGAAGAAGGAGACCAGCTAAGGAGACATGTCATAGCCAAGCAGAAGATAATGATGGCTGGAAACAGGTGGTGGTAGCCATGGAGGTGAGAAGAGAATAAATACATACTGGATATATTTTCTAAGGAGTGATGCCAGTATCTGTGGAGAAAGTGTTTGGGAGGGGGTGAAAGATAATTCCAAGAGTTTGACACTGGCAAATAAAAAAGATAACAACTGACACTAACTTAGATGAAGGAACCCTTCAGAAGAGCAGTTTTGGAAATAAATATCAGAAGCTGGGTTTGGGGCATTTTATTATTGAAATGTCTTTAGATACTCAAATTGAGATTTTAGACAAGCAAAGTGATAATTAGACAAATCACCCAAAAGCAAGCCAAATTAAAATATCAGTAAGATAGTATTTCTAATCCAGAGAGAATTAGATAAAACAAAAGCAAAACATAAACAAACAAAAAATTGACAATTCCGTGAATTATCAATAAAGTGAGAAAAAGGATTGCTATTTTCACTTATTTTGAAAAAATAAAAATTTGACAATTCCATGAATTATCAATAATGTGAGAAAAAGGATTGCTAGTTTCACTTATTTTGAATATAATTTTTATAACCCTTTAAGTAGAAATTTGGCAGAATCCAGAAAGTTGCAGAAACTGGTTCTTCACTCTCTAGTATTGTACTCTGAAATATTTTATTGTGATATAAAAATTAAATAGGGACAGCTTTGGAAAGAATCAAATTTTAAAATATGAAAATAATTAAACATCTCTTGATTATATAGAATTAGTTGATACAATTTTTATAGAGAAAAGAAACAATCTATTTTCAAGTATATTTTTCTGCACAAAGAAAAGTTTGAGAAAGATGCACATGATGTGTTCATTACTGGGTACTTTAAACTGGTAGAAATCATGACATTGTTTATTGTAAGGCATTGCACATTTATCTGTCACTGCATTAATTGAAAAGTTGTTAATCTTTAAAAACATTTAGATTCCAAAGATTTTAAAATGTTGTATTGGAAACATAATTGCTTTAAAATGCCTTTAGTTTTACATTTATTTCTCCCTTTGATTATAATTGATGCAATCATTGAAATATATTGCAAACATTATTAAATATTGCTTATAAATCTACTAAGTTTATTTTATATAAATAGCAAACTTCACTTCCAAAAATATGTGAGTTGGTAGAAGTGGGATGAATGACTATTTATTAAACATGCTTAGGTGTAAAAATGATAGTTTTATTCTTAAAGATCAAACAAGAGTTGTCTGTCTCTTTCAATGAAATCAAACTGAGATTTTATTGAATAATTCTCATTGAACACATAGGTCCTACGGGGTGTTTTTGAAAAGAATACTTTTTATTTGATAACTTATCAGAACAAAATTAGTTTTAAAAGACAAATTCAACAACATTATATCTTAAAATTTAAAAAAGGATAAAATGCATTTCTTCTTCACTCCACAGGAAAAGTCCATAGAGATTCACTGTGTGCTAAAAGGCAGGTTTTGGTCCATTGCGCATAGAATTGAATAAAATATCATAGCCTGAGTGATATCTGCAAAAAGAAAAGATAAGGCAGGCGAACTGCATCATCTACTTTAGAGGAGCCTGCCAGACAACGGATGCATGCCAGGTAAGACTGCACAACTGAAGCTCAAGGAAGTGATGGCCTATTTTTAGCTTAGCTTTCCCCTCTCTATTTAAAAAGACATGACTGAGCTTTGTGTTCATGTTTTCATAAAATGATGGCTAAATAGCACCAGCTAGAGCCACAATCAGAGAAGGCAAGCATCCCATATGTTTCTGCCAGCATTGGCTCTGCTATCCCCATCCTAAACTTATTTTGAATAAATCCTGCCAAATATTTAGAACTGTCCCAGACACTCTTTTATGAACCATGGACCTCTCTCTCAGACACAGGATTGTTCCCATGAATGGTTAGACTCTTAAGGCAATGTCCTTGGTACTAAGGTGAGTGGAAAGAAATACTGTCAGATCAAGGAATCACTGAACTAGAAAAAAAATAAAATGCCATTCAGGTCAATTATACTCTAATTCATATTTTAAAGACCAAATGAAGGAAAATATCATATTAGCGTCAAAATCAATTGCCATATACTTTTTTTTGCTCTGTAAATAATCATTTTGATTTCTTACAAATAAGAGAAATTTCCTTTTTCTTAGTCATGAAATTATTATAAATTATTTTCTTAATCATGATCTATTTCTCCTAATCACTGTTACAGAATTAGATTCCTTGATCAAATCTCTTTTCTAAATGAGTTTTCTAAATTATGGACTAATTTATAAATATATTTTTAATTTATATTTTTAAAAATCCATCAACATAGTCCTCATTTAAATGTTAGGCACTCATTTTTTTAAAAGAAAGTAGACATTTTTTTAAACACATTGAAATATTTTTTTCAACCTTATAGTTAAAATGTATCATTAAGTTGGTGGGGAGTTTTGTTTTTTTATTATACACTAGAGGCCTGGTGCACAAAATTTGTGCACGGAAGGCAGGGGATGTCCCTTAGCCCAGCCTGCACCCTCTCCAATCTGGGACCCCTCAAGGGATGTCTGACTGCCCGATTAGGCCCGATCCTGTCAGGATCGGGCCTAAACGGGCAATCGGACATTCTTCTCAGAATCCAGGACTGCTGGCTCCAAACTGCTCATCTGCCTGCCTCTCTGATTGCCCCTAACCACTTCTGCCTGCTAGTATGATTGCCCCTAACCACTTCTGCCTGCCAGCCTGATCACCCTATAACCACTCCCCTGCCAGCCTAATTGATATCTAACTGCTCCCCTGCCAGCCTGTTTGCCCCCAGCTTCCCTCCTCTGCTGGCCTGGTCACTCCTAACTGCCCTCCCCTGCAGGCTTGATCGCCCCCAACTGCCCTCCCTTGCAGGCCTGGTCCCTCCCAACTACTTTCCCCTGCTGGCCATCTTGTGGTGGCCATGTTGTGTCCACATGGGGGCAGGATCTTTGACCACATGGAGGCAGCCCTCTTGTGTGTTGGAGTGATGGTCAATCTTCAAATTACTCTTTTATTAGATAGGATGGAGGCCTGGTGCATCGGTGGGGGCCAACAGGTTTGCCCTGAATAGTGTCTCAGATCAGGGTGGGGATTCCCTTGGGGCGAGGGTGGCCTGGGCGAGAGGCCTGTGGAGGTTTGCAGGCCAGCCACACTCCCCAGCGACCCAAGTGGGGGCCCTGGGATCTCGGATTAATCTATGTCTACAATTGAAACTTTGTAGCCTGAAGCGGAGTCAAGCCTTCTGCTCGCTCTGGGCGGCAGACATTTTTGTTTGAAACTTTGTAGCCTAGAGTGGAGGCTTAGGACAGCAACAGCAGACTGAAAGTTTGGCTTCTTCCATTGCCAGGGAAACCCAAGCCTCTGTTCTCTCCAGCTTAGTGGCTGCCACCATTTCTGTATCTTTTATAATTGAAACGCTGTAACAGTGAGTGGAGGCAGGAAAGGGCAGGCGGAAAACTTGGCTTTTCTGTTGCCGGGGAAACCCAAGCCTTCCTCCTGCTCTCAGTGGCGGCAGCCATCTTGGTTGGGTTTATTTGCATAATCTGCTCCTGATTGGCTGCTGGGCATGGCTGGTGGGCGTGATGAAGGTATGGTCAAATTTGCATATTACTCTTTTAGTAGATAGGATATGGAGTCTTTCTTTTTTACACTATTCCTTTGGAAATTCTTTTTTGTATTTTGTTTTGTTTTTTGGTTAATCCTCACTGAATACATTTTTCTATTGATTTTAGATACAATGGAGAAAGAAGGAGGGAAGGAAACATCATGTGAAAGAGATATCATTTGGTTGTCTCCCACATGTACTCCAACAGGGGGCTGGAGTTTGAACCTGCAACCCAGGTACATGACCTTGACCAGGGATCAAACCCACAACCCCTTGGTGCATCGGCGGGCGCTATCACCACTGAGCAACACTAGCCAGGAGTCCTTTGTAAAATCTTATGTGTGAATCTCAAAGTGTAGATTAACCTGAGAGCTTGCTTCAGTAGCGTTTCATTGGGTGACTATACATTGTCACATGCTATGCAACAAGGTTATAACCACTAATCACATGGTCACTGTATTTTTGGGCGGGGATAATCTGATTAGAGAAAGATTAACATCTAAGTAAGTGGTCAAAATTCCCATTACTTCAATGAACAGTGAGAAACCATAAAATAAGATATGTGGTAGGGGAAAACATATCCATTGTTTTATCTGTTTGAGGAATTTGTTTGGGGTTATAAATACATTCTTGTTTACTTCCACTAGAAAAACAAAGATATGTTTATTCTTCCTTTCATCTTTCAGAATGCTGTGAGGCTATTTGACTGTTATGGTGAAGAAAACAAATACTATTTTCAATATCATTAAAATTAAAATAATATTTACAGCTCAGGATGGCTGGCAATGTCAACCATAAGAGCTAAATGTAAAGTGACTCAAACTCAGGCCTGTTAACAGCATCATCATGAATGCTCACAGAGGAGCTAGCCAAGGGGAGTACTTGGGTTTCAGATTGATATGTGGATGTGGCAACTAATTTTGTACTTCCATGCAGGGGTTATATCTGATTTGTGACCTGCTGAACTATGGCAAGAAGTGGGCAATCAGAGGAAAATTTAGTTACACTACAGAAATGAGAAAGAGAAATTACTTTGGGAGAATTGGGTTATTCTAACAAAACAGCACTTTTTACAGCTGTGTTTTCCAAAATATACTCTATTCTGACAAAAGTAAAGTATGTTAGAAAAAAAAAGGTAGAATTTCATAGTCAAGTGACTTAAACACTGCAATAAACAATACTGAACAGATTGGACCATGGTAGGAAAAGAAACTAAAGGTAAATATTAAAGTTCTTCTTGGAAGTTAATAAGAATTTCTTATCTATTTTCTGTGAAGTGTCAGAAAAAAAGGGGAGGGAGCTGTGAAAGGATAGCTCTGAGGATTTTTCTCCTTTTTCTCGTGAATAAATGAAAGGACAGTATGTCATTTGCAGAGAGAAAGAAGATGCCAGGGAAAAGATTGTGAAGATGGGATGAGAGTTCAGTTTAGAACATATTCAGTGTAAATTGTGTAGAAAACTTCCAAGAGGGGAATGGCTCAGTGGTTGAGTCTTTACTTATGAGGTCAGGGGTCCGTTCCTGATCAGGACACAGGCTCAGGTTTCCAGCTCAGTCCCCAGTAGGGGGTGTGCAGGAGGCAGCTGGTCAATAATTCTCTCTTGTCATTGATGTTTCTATCTCTTTTTCCTTCTCCTTTCCTTTCTGAAGTCAATAAAAATATATTTTTAAAAACCCAAGGGGAGGTGTCCAGTTGTCTTGGATCTGAGTGTGGTGGTTTGAGAGAAGTTTGTGCTACATACATGAATTTGGATGCTATTGGCATAAGCACAATATTTAAGCCACCAGGTGGATGAACTCTCCCTCTCCACTGTCCTTACAGAAAAGAGTATAGACAGAGAAGGGGAGCAAAGAACAAAATCCTTCCTCCTATGTTCACAGGCTGCGGAGGAAAAACTATTTGAAGAAAATTCAGGAGCGTCAGAGAGCTGCCTCCCCGCAGAAGGCTGAAGAGAGTGTTTTAAGAATAGAATGTTAAGCTTCTGGATACTTAATATTCAGTGGGACAAAATACAGGCCAGTCCCCTGCAGCGCATAAAGAAGCTTGATAATTAACGCACTCATTGTAGGTTGCTGCGGAGAAGCAGACTTTTGTAAGGAGAGCTGGGTAACTCTGTCAGGAGAGGAGCCACACATGATAGAGACAGGGAAACCAGCAGCAGACTAGGGCACTTACAAATCCAGCAGGAAATCTGTGAGTCATAAAGATAGTGTCGAAGAGCACCCGGAGAGCAGCGATTAAACTTTTAGGACTTGTGTCTTTATGCCACATTTTCCCTTTGTGCCTGTGACACCTATAATCACCCCACTGAATCTTATTGACTTCTCTTTGACTTCCATTCTCAGGAAGGCACTATTATATGGGCTGTAAATATAAAGTCTACGGTACTTTTTCCATCTTGCCTGGAAGTTCTCCTCACCTCCCCTGCTCACACACAGGCGTCTGATTAGGATTCCTGCCAGGTGTGCTCTAACTTTGCTATAGTAAACAGGGAGGAGCAGTTGTATCATTTATTTTTTCTCTTGTCAAAGAAAAAGATAAACTAATTTATGTTTCATTAGCATGCATACTATACAAAATTAAGTATTACATGATGAATTATATACATAATAATTACACATCATTTACTTGGTATCGTAAAATAGAGTCTATCTGAGTAATACAATTATGTAGTCTGAACCTTGTCTACATAATAGTGATGAAGATATAAGAATGCAAGGGTGACAAAATATTTTTACTGAAAGAAATAACTCGCAGTTGTATTTCATGATGTAAAAAGGAACAGAATATTGCATTTTATATGCAGAATAAATATGTTTCCCTTTCTCCATGGATATTTATGTTACTTCAAAAGAAACTCACTTAATCCTAAAGCAGTAGTACATTCTGTAAATACAGGGATTTGGACTATTTTCTGGGCTATTACAAGTGTGAGGCCATGTAACTTTGAGAAATATCCTTCAGGCTGTGTTCCAAAGTGTAATGACTGAACTTATTTATATTTATAAAACAAAAAATAATATTATATGTATTTAAGCTGAAATATACTATAATGGCATCAGAATGTCCAGGTTCTAGCTATCTCCCAGAGTCTAAAAAACAATTGTACCTATATGACAGATACGTACGTACAGTCATACACCAAATAACAATAGGAACACATTCTGAGAAATGGGTCCTTAGGTGATTTTGTCATTGTGTGAATATCACAGAGTGCACTCACACAAACCTAAATGATGTAGCCTACTACTCACCTAGGCTAGATGGCGTATCCATTTGCTCTTAGGCTACAAGCCTGTATAGCATGTTCCTGTACAAAACAACATGGTATTAAATCAAGTGCAAGAGAAAATGATGCAACCAAAAGACATGGTAAGCCCAAGATGTATAAGTCTGCTTTGTGTAAATGACATTGTTTTACAGTAAATTTCTTTATTAGTGGAAAGAATATACTCTAAAACAATAAAATGTAGTATCATACTATCTAACAAAGAGGGAATATGCTAATTGACTGCCCTGCCCTCAAAATGGCATTGCCCATAGCCAATAAGGAAGGAATATGCTAATTGAGTGACCCACCCTAAAAATGTCGGCACACACAGCCACAATATAGCGGAGCCCAGTCTCCCTCAGGCCTCCAGCCACCCAGGGCTGGCCGGAGGCACAGGCAAGCCTCAGATAGTGGCTGCCTATGTGCCCAGGGCTGCCCAAGGCTCAGGTAACCAGGCCCAGCCAAGGCTTCTGCTGCCACAGTGGCAGCAGCAAAGATGTGATGGGGCATCACCTTCCCCTGATTTCTGGGTCACCTCCTGTCCCTGAGAGCTCCTGGGCTATGAGAGGGGGCAGGCTGGGCTGAGGGATCCCCCTCCAGTGCATGAATTTTTATGCATCTTGCCTCTAGTAAATACATAAACCAGTAACAGTCATTTATTATCATTATCAAGTATTAGGTCCTGTACATAATTGTATGAGTTATACTTTTATACCACTGGCAGCATAGATTGGTTTACAGCAGCATAACCACAAGCATGTGAATGATGTGTTGTACTCTGACTTCATGAAGGATACAGTGTCACTAGGTGATGGCAATTTTTCAGCTACAATACAATCTCATGGAAACACTGTCCTATTTGCGGTCCATCTTTGGCAGGAACATTGTTATGTGGTGCATGACTGTCCTTTAACCTTGGACGTAATCAACATTTTTCTACTATCTGGCTTATATTGACAATTATAATTTTCTATCCTTTTATTCATAGGTAAATTTCATGGTATAATTTGTTAAACACTTACATAAATAAGTATCTGCATGTCAAATCACTAAGTGAAAAATCATAGGAAAAAGCTTGAGCACTTCAAGAAAGAACTTCACTGTCCACTCACAGCCATGTTCTCTCTCGAGGTGACTCTCCTTCCTAGAGTGGGAGCTCTGGCTGTGAGTGACCCCTGAGGCCCCAGAGCTGCTCTGATTGGCTGTAACTTTCTCTCATCTGTGGGCTGGCATAGCAGCTGGATAACCTCATCATTCCCTATAGATTTCAAATAATTCTTCCAAGGAAGATGTTTCTATTAGTTTATCAAAACTGGTAGGGCTATTGCTCTGAGTCTCAAGTTGAAAAATAAAGATAGTGAGTTGTGAGAAAGCACAGACTCAGATTCTCTTGGAGAGTCTGCTTTGCACTATTCAGATCTCTATATGGACAAATGAGAATTTGCATATCTTTAAGAGGATGCTTTCCCTTTGTTTTATCTCTTCAAAACCCTGCACCATAAAAGTGATCCCTAGACCTAGCTGGTTTGGCTCAGTGGACAGAGAAGCATCAGCCTGCAGTCTGAAGGGCCCAGGTTTGATTCTGCTCAAGGGCACATGCTAGGCTTATGGGCTTGATCCCCAGTAGGGGGCTTGCAGGAGACAGCCTGTCAATGATCCTCTCTCATCATTGATGTTTCTATCTCTCTCCCTCTTCCTTCCTGTCTGAAATCAATAAAAATGTATTTTAAAAAAAGTGATCCCTTAAGCAGATACTTGTGTTTGCCTACACCTCTTTGTTTAGTCACCATCAATTATAGAACTTCTGAACAGTATAAAAAATGCATAGAAGTTTAACAATAGGGAAATTAACAAATTCATGTTTCATTTATTTTCTCTATTGGTTCTTGTAAAACAAATTCTGAATTGAGAAATTTGTTTTATACATTCTTGCATTGGAATCATGTTAAGTCCAGATTATCGGACTAACCTGCTCATGTGCTCATGACAAGTGATCTGGAATGCTTGGGACGGACCAAGATTTCCAGAAAATGAGGCTATTTAATATCACTGATTTTGTTGTTGATGATATTTAGGCATTTACTTGTTCGGGTATTCGTTAATTCTACTAGTCAATCCAAATAAGGGATTAACATTATGCTTCAGAACACACTAAGAGTTTTGAAATATTTCAAAACTTTGGAGATATTTATAGGCCAATGATTTCTAAGATCCTAAGATACAAATATGAAATCACTGTAAATATGGGAATTTTATATCTATTCTGAATTTCCAGATAGCCCAAATACCTAGTTATCCACCTGTGATGTGGTAGAAAACAAACATAGTGTTTTATAATGAGAAGTATTGATTCTTGTTTTTTGATCCTGGGTAACTAACATTTTTTTAATCTCACTTACCTTGCTCTACACTAATGTCAAAATAATAGCCTCACATAGATGTTGCTAGGATTAAGACACAAAATCTACATAAAAGGAAAACTGAATGGTTGGTCCGTAGAAGACGATGAACATATTTTGTCATATGGCTTTCAATGAGTGCTTTATCATGTTTTCAAATTTTTCTTTACTTATCACAAAAGATATTAGTTAATCCTATGTAACAAAGGGCTAATATGCAAATCAACCAGTCGCCATGATGCACACTGATCACCAGGAGGCAGGAGTTGACCCCTCATGGTCAGTGCACTCTCACGGGGGGGAGGGGAGGCGCGCACAATGCTCAGCAAGAAACCAGGCTCATTGCTAGTGAGTGCAGCTGCAGCAGCGCTAAGAATGTCTGACTCATTACTAAGGCCCACAGGGACTGGGCCTAAGCCATCAGTCAGACATCCCCTGAGTGCTCCCAGACTGCAAGAGTCACAGGCTGGGCTGAAGGGACACTCCCCCCGCCGCCTTGAATTCATGAATTTCATGCACCAAACCTCTAGTATAATTAATATACTTTATGCAAGGCACTTCATACTCTTAAAATTATCTCTGATGAAATAGGAATACTGTATGACATGCTTAACTTTGAACCTATAATACAGTACAATCTCATTAAATTTGAATAATAATTTATTGATTGAACAAATAGTTCTTGGGCACCTGCCCTATATTAACCCTTCTAGACATGGAAACTACAAAGCCCACAGATACCTATTAAACTTACATTTAGAAGTGACATTTTATAATAAATAATCAAATATATCCTATCTAATAAAAAAATAATTTGCAAATTAACCAACACTCCCCTACACCCACAAGCCACATCCACCAGCCAATCAGGAACAAGTATGCAAATTAACCCTAACCAAGATGGATGCAGCCACAGAGAGCAGGAGGGAGACTTGGGTTTCCCCAGCAATGGAGGAAGCCAAGCATTCCACCTGCCCTGGCCAGCCCAGGCCTCCACTTAAGGCTACAAAGTTTCAAATATAGAATATAAATAAGTCCCAACAGAAATGGCTGCTGCCAAGGAGTGAGCAGAAGGCTTGGCTTCACCCCAGGCTACAAAGTTTCAATTGTAGAACATAAATTAATCCCAGATATCAGGGCCTCCACTTGGGTTGCTGAGGAGCGTGGCCAGCCTGCAAACCACCACAGGCACCACAGGCCTCTCACCCAGGCCAACCCATGCCCCAAGGGAACCCCCACCCTGATCTGGGACACCCTTCAGGGCAAACCAGCTAGCCCCCATCCATGCACAAGCCCTCTATGCTATCTGATAAAAAGTAAAATGCAGATTGACCATTATTCCAACACACAAGATGGCTGCCCCATGTGGTTAAAGATCCTTCCCCCATGTGGACACAAGATGGCCATCAGGGGAGGGCAGTTGGGAAGGACCAGATCTGCAAGGGAGGGCAGTTGGGGGCAATCAAGCCTGCAGGGGAGGGCAGTTAGGGGTAACCAGGCCAGCAGAGGAGGGAAGTTGGGGGTGACTGGGCCTACAGGGAAGGGCAGTTAGGAGGGGAACCAGGACTGTAGGGGAGAGCAGTTGGGGGGACCAGGTCTGCAGGGAAGCGCAGTTAGGGATGCCCAGGACTGCGAGGAGCTGTTAGGGGAGGACCAGGCCTACTGGGGAGAGCAGTTGGGGGCAATCAAGCCTACAAGGGAGGGAAGTTAGAGGTGATCAGGCTGGCAGAGGAGGGAAGTTGGGGGCAAACAGACTGGCAGGGGAGCAGTTAGACATCAAGCAGGCTAGCAGGGGAGTGGTTAGCAGGTGATCAGGCTGGCAGGCAGAAGCAGTTACTTACAATCAGGAAGGCAGGCAGGTGAGCAGTTGGGATCCAGCAGTCATGGATTGTTAGAGGGATGTCCGAGTGCCTGTTTAGACACAATCCCAGTGGGCAATTGGATATCCCTCAAGGGGTTCCAGTTTGGAGAGGGTGCAGAGTGGGCTGAGGGACACCCCCAACCCTGTGCACAAATTTTGTGCACCGGGCCTCTAGTAATTACAATAATTTCAGAGAGTGTTAGGTACTAGGAGGTGAATCACAGAATCAATGAACTAGATAGAAACTAGACGTGATGGGATAGCTATTTTGATATTTTGATTTAAGCCACCCTAGAAGGCATCTCTGCTGAAGAGACATTTGAACTGAGACTGTAATGGTAATGTCAAGATTCATGACTTTACTATGCTTACTACATTTTTATTATAGATGATTACTCATTGAGCTAGAATAGACTGAAAGCTTCATACTAAAAATTGTGATGCCTTTTAAGCACCAAAATTATTGGTAAGTCATGTTTTGGAATGAGACACATTTTGTGACAAGAGGGTGTTCTGGCAAAGCGGCTGTGACCTTCCTGCTCTTGTGATGTAGTTCGAATCTCCACAATTATGTTTCAATGACCTTGGTTCCTGAATGTCAGCTCTTTGGAATAAAGTTGCTTGTTGTTGTTTCTTTTGGGTCATATTATATACATTGTATCGTTTTTCTCTCAAGAAACTCTTATGGTACTTAAAAGTTTACAAAAAGGAAGTATTCTCTGGACAAATACCAAAGTTATTTCTGTGTCCAGCACTATCTGTGTCTCAAGTCACATTATTAAGCACCTTATTTTTTTCTTAACTCTGCACTTTTCAAAATCAGCATTTTGGTTGTGCTGGGCTATAATATTTACAATTCTGATGGCTTAACTGACTATGTAATGTGATAAATGCCATATGAAAATAACAGGTGAAACTTCTGTTTTATTCAGTATAAGTTCAAATAGCAAACTACCAATGCTGAGGCACCATTCACCTGAAAATCTTTCCTTGGCCATAGACACATGCATTAATGATAAAGCATTCTGTTTACTAGCCTTGGCCAGGGTGTACTAACTATCCAGATGTCATTTTTATGATTGTGTTTTTTAAAATATATTTTATTGATTTTTTATAGAGAGGAAGGGAGAGTGATAGAAAGTCTGAAACATCGATGAGAGAGAAACATTGATCAGCTGCCTATTGCACAGCCTCTACTGGGGATGTGCCAGCAGCCAAAGTATATGCCCTTGACCTGAATAGAACCTGGGATGCTATAGTTGCAGGCCAATGCTCTATCTACTGAGCAAAACTGGTTTCGGCTGGGTGTTTTTTGTTTGTTTATTCATTTTTTTTTGCTATAACACATAACTCAATAGCATATTATAAAGCCAAAACAATCCATTTACAGTTTTAAAGCTAAGATATGTAGTGATAATTTTAAAAGTTATTGGTTGAAAAAGTTCATTTTCCAAATATGCCTCATAAGTACATAAGCACACAGATTATATGTTAATTTTTAAAATTAATTTTTAGATGGTTTTACATGTCTCATTTAACATTTTTTTTCACTTTTTTTAAATCTTTATTGTTCAGTATATTAATTACATTGTTCCCTTTTTTTTCCACCCTATAGTTCCCCTCCACCTGGTACCCATCCCACCCTCCGCCCTCACCCCCCTCCCCTGTCCTCTCCCATAGTTGCATGATTTTTGTCCAGTCTCTTGCTGCACTTCCCATACCCCGTTTCTCCCCAAGAGTTGTCAGTCCATTCCCTCTCTATGTCCGTGATTCTGTTACATTCACCAGTTTATCCTGTTCATCAGCTTATTAATTCACTTGATTTTTAGATTCATTTGTTGATGGATGTGTATTTGTTGTTCCTAATTTACACTTTTATCTTTTTCTTCTTCTTCTTCTTCTTAAAGAATATCTTTCAACATTTCATATAGTATTGGTTTGGTGGTGATGAACTCCTTTAGCTTTTTCTTATCTGTGAAGCACTTCATTTGACCTTCAATTCTGCATTATAGCTTTGCTGGATAGAATAATCTTGGTTGTAGATTCTTGCTGTTCATCACTTTGAATATTTCTTGCCACTCCCGTCTGGCCTGCATCGTTTCTGTTGAGAAACAAGCTGACAATCGTATGGGTGCTCCCTTATAGGTAACCAACTGTTTCTCTCTTGCTGCTTTTAATATTCTCTCTTTGTCTTTTGGTCTTGGCATTTTAATTATGATTTGCCTTGGTGTGGTCCTCTTAAGGTTCCTATATATTGGGGTTCGGTGCACTTCTTGGACTCCTAAGTCAATTTCTTTCACCAGGTGTGGGAAGTTTTCGGTCACTATTTCTTCAAATAAGTTTTCATTGTCTTGCTCTCTCTCTTTTTCTGGCACCCCTATAATTCGGATGTTGGTATGCTTGAGGTTGTCCCAGAGGCCCCTTACACTATCTTCAATTTTTTGGACTCTTTTGGCTTCTTGCTTTTTCAGCTGAGTGGATTTTACCTCTTTGTATTTCAAATCCTTAACTTGGTTCTTGGGGTGCTCCAGAGCACTTTTAGGTCTTTGTATAATATTTCTTATTTCAGTCAGTGTATGCTTAATTTCTGCTTGGTCCTTTTTCATATCCCTGAGAGTCTCCTTTATATCCTTGAGGGTCTCCTTCATTTCCTTGTAGGACTCATTCATTTCCACGTTGGTCTTGATCATTTCCTTTGTGGTCTTGCTTATTTCCTTATAGGCCTCGACCTTTTGTTGGAGCCTCTTAAAAAACCCTATAACCTTGGTTTTGAATTCCATGTCCAGTCGTTTTTTTTTCCTCCGTTTCTTTCACATCTGGTTTCTTCCCATGTCTCTGCATGGTGGCTGTTTCCCTGAGTTGGTCAATTAGCTTTGTGTGGTAGACTTCCTACTAGGGACAGTGGCTCAGCCTCCCCAGTTACCTGAGGTGGATATGGGTTGCACAGTCTTGCTGAAGTTAAGCTCAGGTTAATCGTTGTTAGCACTTGGAGGGTTGACCTCCAGGCCAATTATCTGTGAAGCTCAGCTGTGCTCAGGTTGGATGGCCGGAGTCTCTGGGCCAAGCAGACAGTGTTAGCTCCGCCCTATGCGGCCCCAGGGACTCTGTGCTGGGGGCAATGGCTGCCAGCACCTCTGAGAGAGAGCCGCTGCCGAGCTCCACGGCTCCTGGGGAATTCAGACTTTCCCCAAATGAGACTGCATGCCCAATGTCTCACCCAGGGTCATAAAACAAAGCAGTCTGACAGTTTCCCGAATGACAAAGCAAGTCGCAGAGCGCTCTCTGCGTGGTCCCGCAGCTGAGCTGTTCGCACAAGCTGCCTTCTCCACAAGCCGGGAGACCCCGCAGCACCCGAGCTTCGGCGTGCCCTCCCACTGTCCAGTTTTCACCCCGTGTGATAGTGGGTTCCCTGGACTTCACCCAGAGCTGGAGAATCAGTCCAGTGGGACGTCTTTGTCTCCCCGTTCGAGAAAACTGGCCGGTTTTCAGCTGCCCGCCTTCTCCGCTAGCGCGCGCTCCAAACCTCTCTCCAAAGGAATCTTTCAACACAGTCCGCCGCCGCTCCTCCGAGTCACAGTGTCTTATCTTCACTTTTATTTGTGGAGTTTTCACTCGGCCAGCTTTCTGGTGATTTTGGAAGGTGTTTGTTCTTTCGTTAAGTTGTAGTATTAAAATTGTTGAGCATGACGGCAAGATAGGTGTTTTACCTAAGCCGCCATCTCGGTTCCCCTTAAAATTAATTTTTAAGCAACTTTTTTCATAGTTATATCTTCAGTGTTCTCCTGCACAGTGATTCAACTGAAGCAAGATCAAACCTAGATATGTTTCCACCATAATCTAACTTATTCACATATGGTCCAAAATATTTTACACATTTAATTTAAAGTCTGCAAAAATGCTTAATAATCATTCTTTTCTTTCTTCCTTTCACTGTCCTTCTTTCTCATCCTTATATTCAATGTCCTTTTTCCTCTCTGCTTTACATCTGATATTCAAACTCTTCTTATTGACCTTCCCTAATTGGTGGCCTAATTTTTATATAATTTAAAACACAATTAAACAAACAAAATAAATCTAAATGAGCAGAAACTATGAAAACTCTTGACATAAGAAAGAGGACAGTGCCTTTTATGATGGCATCTCTATCCATCCTTTGTTGTACATCATTTATAGTCTTGTCTGATATTCATTTCTACTGGGATTGTGTGTCTTTATGTTTAGGTCTTTTCTTCCTTTTGTTTTTAATCTTTGTGCCTGCAAATACTTCATTTAATTTTAACATAGTCTTAACTGACACTATAGAAGTTTCTTTCTGCAACTCTATACCCTAATATATTTGCAGTTACTCCTTGAGTTAGTAAATTACCTTATCTTATTATCAGTTTCCTCACCTATATGATAGAAATAGCATACCTAATTAGGGGTGAGGATTAGAGACAATTTATATAAAGCCCAGGAATAAAGAGGACACAGTACATTGTCACTACCTCAAGTAGTAAAAGAACAAAAGGGTGTGGAAAATGGAAGCTGATTTTTACATAAGTTACTTTGTGGCAAGTTAAATTGCATTGTAAGTGAAGAGAGTTTTTACTATGCAGATTCACCAAAGACAAACTTTCGGTATAAAGAATTTCTGCTGTTCAAAGATGACTTTTAAAATATTCAAATTTAGATACTAGTTCAGGAGCACTAAATGGAATAATTCCTCTGGAGACAATAATGGTGCCTTCGTTTTCCCCAGAGTCTAAGCTTCAAATATTTAAATATTTAAGTGTAGTGAAAGAGTTAAAACTTGAGGAAGGAAAAAATATTTTAATGATGGGCACTATTTAGTTTATTTTTGAATGATTGCTTATTGTGAATGTCCTATCCACATAGACACTTGAGTATCATTTCTAGAACTATTCTCTGGTGATTTGTAAAAGTAATGTTCCAGAGATTTCTAGAACTGACTTAATTTTCCAATGGGGCACAGGGTCTATGCACATATACATGTCCTATCAAATAAAAAAGTAATGTGCAAATTTGACCATACCTTTGCTACACCCACCAGCCACGTCCACCAACCAATCAGGAGCGTGGAGGCGTGGCCAAGGCAGTTCAGGCCACCGGGGGGGGGCGTGGCCAAGGCCAGTGCTAGCCAGGGCTGAGCTGGCTGGGGCTAAGGCCCTGGCCGGAGGGTTGTGGGGTCAGGGTTGGGATGGAGCCAGCCATCTGCCCCATCGCAGGACGATGGCTGGGTGCCCAAGGCCTAAAGCCTCAGCCAGAGGGCTTCCAGTATGTGTGAGGGGGCAGGTTGGTCTGAGGGATCACCCACCCCCAGTGCATGAATTTCATGCACCAGGCCCCTAGTATACATATAATAGGAGTGGGTAAACATAAGTTTACAGTTGGAAAATAATGCATATGAAAAATAACAATAATTAATAAAGAATAAAATAAGAATAAACTTTGTGTTTTGTATATTTACAACTGTAAACCTGATTTTGTCTACCCCTGTAAAGGTATATATGTGTGATTTTCAGCAAAATATCTGATGGAGGCAATGGTTTTAGTTTAAAATCTCTTTGCAGTGCAAGAAATTCTCACTGTGGAGCTATTTGAGGGTCTGTACTTGTGAATCTGGGGAGAGATATTGAGTACATATGATGGGCTCAATATGTAAAAGCTCCATAATACTGTCTATTTTCTAGTTGATAGAGGATAAAAAGACGCATAGGCTGAACATTAACATGGTAAATGTTAGAGGAGAAATTTGCACAATTGAGATTGAGGAAAATGAAGGTGGGAATGAAAGCCTTCATAGAAGTAGCTCACAGTTACATCTTAGATGATGAACAGAGTTCCATTAACTGACAGAGACATGCTGAAGCAATGGAAACAATAAAAAAATTGTATGTAAGTATGTAAGTATGTATGAGTCCAGTTAAAGTCATTGGGATGCTGGGACCCCAAAGTTTTATGCCCAGGTAGAGGCATTTATTGCCAGAAGTCAGGGCCAAAATAACTGTAAAACTAGCCTGATCAGAATAACAGCCAAGATGTTTGACTTACAAGATATTGTAGAGATGGCTACAGTTTGAAGTTTCTAGGGGAAGGACAGATGAGCATTAAACCATGTTAGTGCCCAAAATCTTTAACCTGTAAAAGGCAAAAGTGGAGTTATAAGAGAATGAAGATAATCATCCTGATAAAAAGTCAATATCTGTTATTCAATTCCTGGACCTAAGCCCATTTTCAGATCTGAGCATCCACCTTCATCAGGATAATAAATAAAAAAAAAACAATCCTGCATCTGGTGGGTGAGGAGAGATTAGTGCTGCTATTACTGACTTCCAGGATGCAGAGAGGATGGTCCCTATTATATCTCTGTTTAACTTGCCAGTCTGGCCCTGGAAAAGCTGCCTTCCTTCTGCCTAATGAAATGAGGACTACTTTTATCTCAACAAAGTACAATTGACCCTCATTATTCATGGCTTACATATTTTCAAATTTGTCTACTCATCAAAATTTATTTGTAACCCACAAAATTAATACTAGTGGCACTTTTATGTTCATTCATAGACAAGTACAGAGTGATGAAAAATTTGAGTCACCAGACACACATGAATAGTTAAACAAGATAACACAATTAGTTCTCACACTGTAAACAAGTATCCTTTTGTACTTCATTGTCACATATTTTTTGTTGTTGGAGGTGATGACTTTGTTGTTTAGAAGAGTCCCTATCATTCGGCTAAAGCAGTGTTTAGTGTCCCTAAGTTCAAAAATGCTAAAAGAAGATTCATGTATTAGATGAACTTTATTCAGGCATGTGGACAAAAGGGAAGCCTAATGAATGCAGACTGGTGCAAGCAACTATGGAAAACAGTATAGAGTTTCCTCAAATGGAAAAATGGAACTCCCATTTGACCCAGTGATCCCACTTCATGGAATATATTCTAAGAAACCCAAAAACACAAATCAGAAAGAACATATGTACTCCTATGTTCTATGTTTTATAATAGTTATGATTTGAAAACAGCCTAAGTACCCCCTTCAGAAGAAGAGTACATAAAAAAGCAGTGGGACATTTATACAATGGAATATTATCCATCTGTAAAAAAAAAGAAAAAGATCTCTTACTATTTGGAGGGGCCTGGAGATATGCTAAGCAAAATAAGCCAACCAGAGAAAAGTAAGTATCACAGGATCTCTTTCATATGTAGAATCTAATGAACAAAATAAACTGATGAAAAAAATAGATCCAGAGACTTAGAAGCATGGGACAGACTGGGGAATATCAGAGGGAGGGTGAGTATTGGGGGGTGGGTAGGGAGAGATTAACCAGGGAACTTATTGCATATATGTATAGCCTCTGGACATAGACAATAGTGTGGTGAAGGCCTGGGAGGGGCAGGTGTAGGGTGAGAGGGTCAATGAGAAAAAAAGGGGGACAACTCCAATACTCCCATCAATAAAGATAATTCAATAAAAGAAAATATTGATATTTGAAAAAAGAAGAAGGAGACATCACTAGAGGACACAAAAGCTTTCCCAAAAAATTAACATGGAACAATGCACTTCAATATTTATTTGGTGGGGTTCCACACCCTTTGCTTTAGTCATGAGTTTTTCACTTTTATCTCTTTTCAGGGATATGTTCCTTAAGAAAAGTATCAATATTGCCTGCAGACAGGGATTAATAAACTTCATAGCTGATGGGAAAAAAGTAAAATAAAATAAAACTACTCCAATCTCTTTTGCTGACATCTACAAGCAGTGGCCATTTGATGCACTTGCTAGCATTGAGTAGTGGCCAAACCTGAGGGTAGGGAGTGGACAGACAGAGCGATAGAAATAGAGACCCATCCATTCCCTGGACAAGTAATGCATTCCATCCACTCCGTTTCATGGTTGCTCACAGTCACCGCTTAGCATGCTGAAGGAAAATGAATAGAAGGTGTTCAGAGGCATGGTGTTTGCTTCTCTAGACACAGTCTAAAGACTGTGACACCCTACTCTTTCTGTTGACCTCAAAGTGGTGTTAACCAATACAATGCAAATGCACACATAAATTGTAGCATATTCCTATAATAAGGTATTATTCTATTTGAAAAGAAATATAATTATATAATTTTCCATATTAAAAAATCTCAAAAGCAATATAAAAAAAGCATAATGTGATACTCATTTATAAAATAATTTAAAACAGGAAAAACTATGCTATTTTTAGATCATTTGGAAAAGCTTTTCAAAGAAAGACAATCTTGAAAATCATGATGGTCATTAACTCTAGAGACAGAGTGGTGATCACTGCAGGTTATTCACTTCATAAATATGGTTTGACTACTTATATGTATATATTATGCACTCTGCCAATTATTTCTCAAAAAATTACATTAGATAATGACACAGTAGTACAGACACTATTTTCTCAGCCATGTTAAGAATGCCTGAAATGTAATATTGAAGGAAAATAGGGTTAATAAACACCAAGTTTTAAGAAACGTTTTTTTCCAGAGTTTGTAATATGAAAATAAGCTCATTTAATTTTTGTATTATGAAAATACCCCAAATTACATATTATGTACTAGAGGCCTGGTGCATGAAATTTCTGCACGGTGGGTGGGGGGGGATGTCCCTTAGCCCAGCCTGCACCCTCTCCAATCTGAGACCCCTTGAGGGATGTCTGACTGCCCGTTTAGGCCTGATCCTCCTGGGATTCTACTGGGATCGGGCCTAAATGGACAGTCGGACATTCTTCTCACAATCCAGGCCTGCTGGCTCCAAACTGCTCACCTGCCTGCCTCCCTGATTGCCCCTAACCACTTCTGCCTGCCAGCCTGATCACTCACTAACCACTACCCTGCCAGCCTAATTAATGTCTAACTGCTCCCCTTCCAGCCTATTTGCCCCCAACTTCTCTCCTCTGCCAGCCTGGTCACCCCTAACTGCCCTCCCCTGCAGACTTGATCATCCCCACTGTCCTTCCTTGCAGGCCTGGTCCCTCCCAACTGCCTTCCCCTGCTGGCCTGATAGCCCACAACTGCCCTCCCTTACAGGGCCTAGAACCTCCCAACGGCCCTCCCCTGCTGGTCATCTTGTGGTAGCCATCTTGTGTCCAGATGGGGGCAGGATCTTTGGTCACCTGGAGGCATCCTTCTTGTGTTGAGTGATGGTCAATCTGCAAATTATTCTTTTATTAGATAGGATAGAGGCCTGGTGCATGGATGGGGGCCAGCTGGTTTGTCCTGAAGAGTGTTCCAGATCAGGGTGAGGGTTCTCTTGGGGTAAGGGGTAGCCTGGGCGAGGGGCCTATGGAGGTTTGCAGGTCAGCCACACACCCCCAGCGACCCAAGCAGAGGCCCTGGTATCTGAGATTAATCTATGTCTACAATTGAAACTTTGTAGCCTGGAGCAGAGCCAAGCCTTCGTTCACTTCGTGACACCATTTCTCTTTGAAACACTGTAGCCTACAGTGGAGGCCTAGGCTGGCAATGGCAGGCAGAAAGCTTGGTTTCCTCCATTGCCAGGGAAACCCAAGCCTCTGTTCTCTCCAGCTCAGTGGCTACTGCCATTTCTGTGTCTTTCATAATTGAAACTTTGTAACATTGAGTGGAGGCTTAGGCCAGCAATGTCAAAGGGAAAGCTTGGCTTCCTCTGTTGCCAGGGAACCCCAAACCTTCCTCCTGCACTCGGTGATGGCAGCCATCTTTGTTGGGTTTATTTGCATAATATGCTCCTGATTGGTTGCTGAGCAGGGCTGTGGGCATGGCTTGTGGGTGTGACAAAGGTATGATCAAATTTGCATATTACTCTTTTATTAAATAGGATAGGATGATAGATTTAAAAAGCAAACTAAAGGGTTTAATTGCAAGCATAATCTTGACAACAGAATTCAAAGCAATTAATGGTGCAGCTGGAAATTTTTCTCCTCTTTTTTACAAGATAAAATATTACAAACCTTTTTTCTTGTTGTTATTTTGTTATCTAATGATAAGCATATTCAAATTACTTCTTAGGAAGCTGACTATACACCTTCATAGTCATGGCAATCACAAACTGAAATTATGTAACATTCAATAATATCGGCCATGGCCTCAGTGTGGATTATGTGATTATCCTGGGGCATGGTAGCTAAAACTTGGACCCTCAGGGAATTGTATCATTTGATGTGGCAATTGTGCAATTTTGAGGTAAGCCCTCTCAGAACAGTATAGGGAAAATTTTCACTGTGGCTAAAATGACTTGATGGGCTCCCTGAAGGTGAGAGGAAATAGGAAGAGGGTAGTTTTAAAAAGCAATAAAATCAAACTTTATTCATTATTTAGTTTTGGTAGAAACCATTCTCTATTGAGCATCACAACTAACTTCTGATCAAGGTAGAGAAATTAAAATCTACTCTATATTAATTCTTTCAGTATTCCATACTCATATTCTTTACCTAGAATGGAAACCTTAAAATGCTGGCTTATAAGAAATAAAATAAGCAGTTTCTTGGGCCACCGGATAAAGAAGAAAATAAAGTAAATGGCATGAACTGTTGATTCCTTATGTCTCTTCTTATGTCTGCACCGAAATACAGTAAGGTGACTCAGCCTTCTCCCTAACAAAGGGTTTCCAATCCCTTAAACTGGGTCGGAGGTTACAGTGACCTCAGCACGAGCGCCATAGTGGATCAAAAGGAGGTGCAGGCCATTCACGTTTTGCCTATTTAGTTTCAGTGTGAGATCGCTCAGTCCTTAGGTGGTTCTTCTGTTGAGATCTCACAGGGAGTGGAGGACTTGTACGCAACAAAAGAGGATAAGCTCTGTGTTCTTAGATTTTATGGAATTCAGCTTGGGGAGCTCTGACACATAGTTGATGTTTATAGGGGACTACTTGTTATATTCAGACATAAGTTGAATGACCCTCTCAGCAAGTCTGCCAGCATTGTTGGAAGCAGTATAGGACTACATGAACAATTTAGCAGTGGCAGCCCAACCCAATTCATGAGTATTAATCAAAGTTATCTGAGTGATTCCCTCTCATCCTACTCCAAATGGTGGGATCAGTGGCATACCTAGTTCCATTCTAAGTCTATCCACAATAAGAAGATCATTTCTCCCCTCTGGCCTTTCTACCCCTTACATACAACTAAAGGCCCGGTGCACAAACATTCATGCACTCAGTGGGTCCTTCAGCATAGCCAGTACCCCTTTGTAGACCAGGAGCCTTCAAGGAATGTCCTTGGGAGACAACCCGCAGGCCAATCAGGGGACAGCGCTAATCAGCAAGTGGTCAGTCCTGCACCCCATTGTCCTGCTGGCTGCCGCCAGTGCCCTCTCTCTGTGGAAGGCAACTGGTGTTTTGGTCAGGGGACTGCACTAGCAGTGAGTGGTCAGCCCTGCCCCCAGTAGACCTTGGCTACCACGAGTCACCACTGTCTCTGACTGCTGGCACCCACCTTGGCTGGCCTGACACTACCTGCTTGCTAGCCACACCCCCTGCCGACCGGTCATTCTGCTGTTCGGTCAATTTGTATATTAGGCTTTTATTATATACTAGAGGCCCAGTGCATGAAAATCGTGCACCCTCTCCAATCTGGGATCCCCCGGGGGATATTCAACTAAACAGGCAGTCAGACATCCCTTTCACAATCCCTCCCAACTGCTCACCTGCCTGCCTCATTGCCCCTATCCACTTTTGCCTGCCAGCCTGATCATCCCCTAACCACTGCCCTGCCAGCTTTATCGATGACTAACTGCTCCCCTTCCAGCCCAATCATTCCCAACTGCTCACCCTTGACAACTCGGTCACCCCCAAAAACCTCCCCTGCATATTCCCTCTTTATTAGATAGGGTTTTTTTCTTTAGCATATTGGACAGCCCTAACTGTTTGGATCAGTGGATGGAGCGTCAGCCTCCAGACTCAAGGGTCCCAGGTTTGATTCCAGTCAAAGGCATATACCTTAGTTGGGGGCACATACCCAGTGGGGAGTGTGCAGGAGGCACCTGATCGATGTTTCTCTCTCATAGATGTTTCTAGCTCTCTATTCCTTTCCCTTCCTCTCTGTAAAAAATCAATAAAATATATATATATATATTTTAAAAGGAACATTTAAGATGCCTCCATATCTTCCAGGATGATGTGACTCAGTGGTTGAGATCCCAGGCTGCCACCACTGGAAGGGTATCACACCTCAGTCAGACTGAGACTCCAGCCCAGGCTTCCATCTCAGCCTGACCAGGGATTGTGCCACAGGGATGTGCACCCTGGTCAGGCTGAGACCCAAGTCCAGGCTGACATTGCTGGCCAGGGATGGTGCCACGGGGGGTGCCCTCCCAGGCCAGGCTGAGACCCTACCCAGCCCGGGCTCCATCCAGCCTGGCCACAGATTGTACCAAGGGGGTCCGGGCCCCAGCCAGGCTGAGACTCCAACCCAGGCTGCCATCTCAGCCTGGACAGAGATCAGGCCAAAGGGGTGTGCACCCCAGCCAGGCTGAGACCCGAGTCCAGGCTGACATTGCTGGTCCAGGATGGTGCCGTGGGGGGTACCCTCCCAGGCCAGGCTGAGACCCCAGCCCAGGCTCCATCTCAGACTGGCCAGAGGTCACGCTGGAATGGGGGTGCTCACCCCCACCAGGCTGAGACCCTAACCTGGCTGAGGATCATGCTGTGGGGGTGTGCAACCCGGATGAGACCCCAGCTCAAGCTGCTGCCCCTGGCCAGGTGATCATGTGGTTGGGTGCATGGCCCCAGCCCAGGCTGCTGCCACTGGCTAGAAGATCATATGGCGGGGATACATGGCCCTTCTGGCCTGAGACCCCAGCACAAGCTGCCACTGCTTGCCAGGGATCACACTGGGCGCTGGTGCCTCCCAGCTAGACACGCTAGGCTGCTGCCACTGGCTAGAAGATCATATGGCGGGGATGCATGGCCCTTCTGGCCTGAGACCCCAGCCAAGCTGCCACTGCTTGCCAGGGATCATGCTGGGCGCTGGTGCCTCCCAGCTGGACACCCTAGGCTGCTGCCACTGGGCAGACTGGGGGACTCTGGTGGGGCTAAGAGGACTGGGCACCAACATCTTGTGACTATGAGCACCGCCATTTTTATAGGGGAGTGATTGTTGATTTCCATATTACTCTTTTATCAGATAGGACTAGAGGCCTGGTGCATAAAATTCATGCATGGGGGGTTTGTCCCTCAGCCCAGCCTGTACCTTCTCCAATCTGGGACCCCTGGAAGGATGTCCAACTATCTGTTTAGACCCGATCCCACTCCCCTGCCAGCCTGATCAATGCCTAATTGCGCCTCTGCTAGTCCAATTACCCTTAACTGCCCTCCCTTGCCAACCTGGTCACTCCTAACTGCCCTCCCTGCAGGCCTGGTTGCTTCCAACTGACCTTTCCTGCAGGCCTGGTCCCCACACAACTGCCCTCCCTGCTTGGTCCCTGGGACACCTGGCCAGGCTAACAGGCTCAAACAGTCCAGCCTCGCTGCTCAGCCCCAGACACTCCAGAGGTGGCAGAGCAGCAAGGCTTGATCTGTTACCAGAGTGGATGGATCCCACCTATAGACTTGGTCCCCGTGACCTCTGGCCCAGCCAACGGGCCCAAACACTCCAGCGGCAGGGCTGAGGGCACTGGGCACTGCCATCTTGTGGCTATGGGCACCGTCATCTTTGTAACTGAGTGACAGATAATTTGCACATTACTCTTTTATTGGATAGAATGATTCTCCTCCATACTAATAACATGTACCACCTAGAGTCACATTGCAGTACTACCATGGGTTTCTCCAGTTTCCACCAGTGGCTTACTACAGTTTTTATGTCTCTAGTAGGATAAGGAAGGCAAACAGTAGTTAGGTTTATGCATTCCTCCCAGAATCCCCATCCCTCATCAGTCTTCACATAGATGTTGGATGTAACAGCTTTGAATTCCCTACATTTGCATAATGCTTTATGACTTAACTTATTTTTCAGAACATTTTACTTTTACTGTATGCTGGCTATAAAGACTACACCCCAAGCATTGTATTACACTTCTAAGGAGTAATATAGTTTTCCCATTAAAATAAAGGTATTTGTTTTATAAAAACTTACTGCAAATAGTGGTTATATAAATCCAAGGCAACAGAAAAAGTACAATCTGTAAAATACTGTCTGGTTCTAGGTGCATAGTATTTCCACTTGATTGTAAGAGGTATATTTTCATTTACTCTCAGGTTCTGTTTCTCAGGAGGCCCTATTTGTCCTGGGTGTATAATGAGGAAAGAAAAATGTCATTTATCTTCAAGCATATGGCCTGTGGTGCCTGATTATCTACCAGGGCCCGAAGCTTTAGTGCTGGAGCTTCATGATACTACTACTACTCTGGTGTTCAGTAGCTTCCAAGCAATACTACCATGTGATATAGCTGGTTCTTAAGTATCTTTCCCTCCATAAGAACTATGGAGTTTGTTTCATTCTTCATTGGAGGATTCCTTTAAAATTTCTTCTTGCTTTGAAACCATATTTTGGGTAGCATAAATCGTTTTATGGTTTGGCTTAACACCAAGCTCTCAGGGGCTTCACTCTGAGTAAGTGAATAATTGTTGGAATTTTGGAAGTTCTCTGTGTTGTTTGCTTTTGCTCTTATTCAGATTAAATTTGTCCCCAAACAAATACATCTTACCAGCACTGGAGACTATTGTACTTTAATGTAGAAGATACCAGATGGATTCATTCTCCCCCCTCTATATTTAGCACTACAAACTATATTTTTGCCTTAAATTTTTCATCTGAAGAAAAAAAATCTCACTCAATTTACTGTTTTCCACTTTGAAATTTTCTGTTTCTGGTATTTACTTTCTTCATGGTGTTTACTTAAGACAATTTAAATATTAGGGAAGAGTTCTATTCAAGTGAACAAAGATTTCATGGATGCCTGTTTTGTTCTGGAAAAGCAAAGTAAAAATGATGTTAATAATCTCATTAGCAAAGAAGATATCTTTCAAAAATAAGAGATAGATTAGTTTAAATGTGCATAAATATTGTATTTTAAATTCATATGTAAATATATATAATGAAGGATATATGCCTTATATAATCCTATCTAATAAAAGAGTAATATGCAAATTTGACCGTACCTTCCCTACACCACAAGCCATGCCCATAGCTACCCCCACAAACCAATCAGGAGTAGATTATGCAAATAAACCCCAACCAAGATGGTTGCCACCACTGAAAGCAGGAAGAAGGCTTGGGTTTCCCTGGCAACAGAGGAATATAGTAAACTTATGGTAACTTATCACAAAGAAATGGAGATGGAGAAGATGCCCAACAGAGAATTCAAAATAATTGTTCTGAGTAGGCTCAGAATGCTCCAACAGAATACAGATAAACAATTAAATAAAATCAAGAAAACAATACAAGAGCAAAATGAGAAGTTCAAAAAATGAGAGGGAAAACATTAAAAACTACCAAACAGAAATATGTTAAATAACGGGGGAAATAAGACACAGGAGGAGGTAAATGTAGTTTAAAGGTTCAAAATTTCTATGGAGTTGAGGAAGATAGAAACAGAATGATTTTTATTAACCCATAATGAGGCAAGGATGCATTTCATAATCTCTATTATAATGAAGTATAGTTAAAAATGCATTACTACAGAGGCAAGATTTTTTAAAAGAAAGAAATGGGAGAAATAAAAATAGATACAGAGGCAAAGACGCATGGAACAGACTGTCAAACTACAGTGGGAAGGCAGGGGAGGTTGGGAGGTGGGTGCTGCAAGAGATCAACGGAAGGACTTGTATGCATGCATAAAAGCATAACCAAAGGATACAAAACACTGGCGGGGGGAGGGAGGAGCAGGTAAGGGGATGTACTGGGTGGTAAGGGAGGCCGGAGGAGGAGGTCAAAGGGGGGGAAAAAGGAAACATAGGTACTACTATTTGTAATACTTTATACAAACAAACAAAAAATAATGTATAACCTGCCCTAAAAAATGCATAACTTACAAGTGGATTGTAGATAAAAAATAAAATGTTAATATTTGTATGGTTTAAAATCTTCAAAACAGGAAAAAAGATAACTTACATGTGAGACAAATAGTAAATGAATAAAAAATAGTAGATCTAAACAAAAACAAATTATTATATAAACTTTAAAAAAATGTACCAGGTAAAAGTTTAAGATCATAAAGCCAGATAAAAACTGTCCCCATTTTATCTAGTTTATAAGACACTTCCATAAGAATCCCCAGAATGATTTAAAGCAACATGCTTGCAAATATTAAAAGAAACTGACATAGTTGTGTCAAACAATGTTGATTTTCAGTAAAGCATCTTTAATGCAGATCAAGAGGAACACTTCATCATCATCATCAAATTGCTCAAATAGGAAAAGATCCTAAATTCTCTTGCTTTCCTCCAAGAGTCTATTCGAGGAATTCCTATGCCGGAAGTTACATATGTTGTTCTGACCCACCGTCTTTTCAGCCTATGAGCCTGTCAGTAGGAATGCATACTGGTAACCAGTACAAACACCTAAGAACTGAGGCTCATGAAATCTAATTGATTAGACACTTTATCCTTGAAACTGGTTTCACTCTAGAAAGTATGACTCCCATATGGCAATGTTATGGTGAATACTAGTCTGTATGGTATCCAGCATAAATACATTTGGCTTCTGCCTATTATCTTTAAACTAGAGAACCTGTGCACGAAATTCGTGCAAGAGTAGGCCTTCCTTCCCCCAGCTGTGGGCATCAGCTTTCCTCTGGCACCCAGGATCCAGGTTTCCCTCTGGCACCTGAGACCCAGGCTTCCCTCACAGCCTTGCTTTCATCCAGAAAGTCATCTGGAAGGGCGTCCTGTCTAGTTAACATATTACACTTTTATTGATATAGATGACCCATTCTGGAAATGCTTAATAAAAAGGGCTTTATAAAATGTTCACCTATGCCCTTTTAAATATAAATATTTACAACTTATATTTTTATCTTAAAGGTCAGGGATAATAGTTGTAATGCTATTAAAAGTATATGTTTTTATAGCAAAGGTGGAGATATATTGAAGAACAAGTGTAGACTCCCCCATGGGGAGGGGGAAAGGGTCCCCTGCTTCAGGTTTTTAGTTTGATATAGTCTCATTCACTTATTTTTGCTTTTACTTCCCTTGCCTTTGAGATCAAATTCAGAAAAGCTTCTCTAAGACTAAGGTCTAGGTTTAGTACCTATATTTTCTTCTATGTAATTTTTTTGTTTTGGGTTTTATAAGTCTTTGATCCACTTTGAGTTAATTTTTTGTGTATGGTGACAAATAGATGTCCAATTAAATTTCTTGCATGTGGCTTTCCAATTTTCCCAGATGAAAGGGGAGGTCATAAATGGAAAGGGAGGTCAAATTTATGGTGACAGAGTAAATTTGACTTTGGGTGGTAAACATACAATGTAATGCACAGATGATATCTTATAGGATTTTACACTTGAAACCTATGTAATTTTATTAACCAATGTCACCCCAATAAATATAATTTAAAATTTTTAAGATAAACTATATGCTTCAGGATTTTTTCTATGCCTAATTACAAAATGTATTTTAAAATATCTAGAGATGTCATCAATGTTAAGAAATAATCTAATACTGATTAGTGATGCAAACCTTCTTAAAAAGTCATAATTAAAGCCATTCATTGATTATTTTTAAGGGCACATCTGTAAGGGAAAAAATGAAAATTATTATCTTGAAAACTCATAGTCACAAACAACAGTTTGGTCATTACTAAAGAGACAGAGTATAGTGAAGGGCAAAGGGGGTCAAATATGTGGTGATGGAAGAAAATTCGACTGGGTGGTGAGCACACATTGCAATGTACAGATCATGTATCATAGAATTATGCACCTGAAACTTGTAGAATCTTATTAACCAATGTAACTGCAATAAGTTTAATTAAAACATACCATCATTACTTAGGAAATATTTTTGCTTTCTCAAATCTAAAATTAGATAAAAATTGATTCAAAATAGCAAAATCTTTGTTCCAGTTACTGGGATTATAATTGAGAATGGACACCAAAATTAAATAGCTATCAGTGTTTCTTGGCTACTGACTAGAAAATTTCAGAGTTATAGGTTATAATTTACCTGAAAACTCCTGCTATTATGTTGAAAAATGCTTGTCTTTGTGAGTGATTCAAGTTGCTAATTAGTTCTACAGCTCTGTTGAGGGAACAAAGATATTAAAGACTACTCTTTAATCTATGAGACTTCCCACAGTGATTTCATGTACTGCCAAATTTCACAGATTGACATTTTATTGTAATTCTACATAGTAAAGCAGGAATATTCCCAAGAGGTAGATACTTAGAAAAAAGATGAAAACATAAGTACAATCTCTCCAATGTAGTGGATATTGATATCTTTTGACCCATGGAAAAAATAAGAGACATAATAGATAATCTATTTCACCTGCATCTTTATGCCAAAAATAACACACAAATAATAAATAAAAAAAATCTCTCACGATTTTGAAAGAATTAGTGAAAATAGATGTAAAGGACATGATATCATCTTTGTTTATTTGTTTTTTAGATATGTATATAATACTAATTTTGGGGCCATTTATTAGTATATGATATTTAGAACTGGGATGGTTATTAACTATAATATCAAAAAACACATTTTTAAATATATATTTTATTGATTTTTTACAGAGAGGGAGAGTATTAGAGAGTTAGAAAAATTGATGAGAGAGAAACATCGATCAGCTACACACCCTCTACTGGGGATATGCCCGCAACCAAGGTATATGCCCTTGACCAGAATCAAACCTGGGACCTTTCAGTCCACAAGCTGGTGCTCTATCCACTGAGCCAAACCAGAATTGGCAAACAACACATTTTATAAGTAAGGAAATTGAGGGCAGGGGTCAAGTATTTGTGGGAGGTCTTAGACTTATACTTGAATACATTACAACATAATTAACATATCATAATGCAAATGAGTATTTTTCTCTCTGAACACCATTTTACAGTTAGCCTTTTAAGAAAAACATAAATATTAATCAATATTTTGAATTCTTAATATTTTGTATCATTTTGGTACATTATAAGTGTTAAATAAATATTACTGAATAAAAGAGAATATCATCATAAAAGTTCCATAGTTATACTTTAATCATGTAAGAAATAACATATTATTTTTTGAAAATAGATGTTTGAATATCAATCACTTATTTTCATAAAATATAAAAATGTGATAGTAAATTAGTCATCGATATAAATTCCAATGCCAGCATCTATTGTCAATAACTAAATACTTATGTACCACTTACTATTTGCCTCATGATTTATATGATTTAGCTCATTGTAACTTTAGGGTTAATACTGCGTAAGAGGTAGGTACTATTAAATCTTGATTTTATAGATGAATTTAGAAGAGTTGCGATTTAAATTTGGGGATCTTAAGAACTACATTATAATGTCTTAAGAATTTAATTTAAAGTATCTTAAATAATATCCACTTAAAGATGTACAATGGGGTATTGGAAACACAGAACTTCCTGGAGTTCAGGAGAAAGTAAACTTTGAAGATATAAATTTGAGCTTACCCGATATCAAAGGAATGGGTAAAAGGTCCCAAAAGAATATAAATTGGGGATGGAGGATGTATCACTGCAACTCAAATTAAATAATGTAGGGTGAGTAGCAGCATGCTCTAAACAAACAAACAAACAAAAAATGACCAGATAAGTCTCCTACAGTACAGACATAGTTATTTTTAAAATTAACAAATTATCATACATTTTCAGATTTGTTTTTATTGTTAAATAAAGATTTTCTGATTTAAAAATTCAAAATAATAAATATGACATTTACCTATTACTTTTTGTTTTAAATAAGTTATAGAAATTTCAAAATAGAGAGCTTATCCACTACATATATTTTAAAAATCTCAAAATATTTTGAAAACTTTGAAACTTCTCCTACAAAATTGTCCCACTTCATATTGATAAGTACAAGGAAGTCTTTAGAATTACATTAATTAATTTATTCATTCAACAAATATTAAGAACCTACTATGTGTTATGTATTGTTTAAGGTGTTGGAAGTAATACATTTTTATATAATACATATTAGCATATAAAATGTATTACTTCCTTCATGTATTTTATGCTCTTGTGGGGAAACATATTGGCAGGAATGTAGATAAAACATGAAATTATAATTTTAGATGTTGAAAAAATTCTAAAAAATAAAATCAGAGAAATGCAATAGGGAGTTGTGGTAAACAGGTAAGTGGAAACTGAATTATCTAGTACAATCAGAAAAGGCTTTTTTGACTGATTAACATTTGGAATGGAATGTAGATGATAAGAATCAGTGAGCCATGGACATTTCTGAGATGTAATTATGGGCAACATGAAATGCAAGTACAAAGACCAAACTTAACTTTTTGAAAGAGCAGTAAGAAAGACAGAAGTAACTTAACATGAGTAAACTCTAGGGGTTGAATTTCAAGAGATAGACAAAATAATAACAATTATCATCATATTGGCTCTACAAGATATCACATCATTCTCTAGATCTCAGTAAGTGATGTACATTGGACTCCATAAACTATGAAAAGTAGGAAGGTTTTAAGGAGGAGAATGATAATGATCTGATGATATATACTGTAGGAAAAGGAGTGAGGCTTTTATTGGAAAATAAACTCTAATGAGAAAATAGTAATAGAAAGCTAGAAAAGAAACTATTAAAGGAGATCTATGAGAGATGATAAAAAAAAATTGCCTAGCCGTGAAACAGATGGAACTGGTGAGAAATGACTAAATTATGAAGTTTTTTAAAGATAAAATCAGCAGAAGTAGTAACAGATAGAATATTGAACTGGAGAGACACAAACAAATCAAGAATGACACTTGGAGATTTGATCTGATGGAGTACATATTGTTGTCATATGCTGAACTATGGGAAAACTAGGAAAGGAGGTGGCTTGTGAAGGGGAAGAGGAGCAATCCATGTTTTCAAACCCTTTCACTGGGACACTGGAGGATCCATTTTTACCTTGTATAGAAGGGATTGAGTAGTGGAGAGGGGCATAGAGAGTTAGGAAGGATGTTAAAAAAGTTATTGTTGAAAGTATTACATGTACCCCACTGATCTCTTCTAGCTTCCACCACCCTATTGTCTGTGTCCATGGTTATGCTTATATGTATATAAGTTCTTTGGTTAATCACTTCCCACTCATCCACCCATCCCCACCTTTCCTCTGAGATGTCACAGCCTGTTCCCTACTTCTATGTCTCTGGATTTATTTTGTTCATTAATTTATTTTATTAATCAGATTCCACATAAGAGTGAAATTATGTGATACCATTCTCTCTCTGATTGGCTTATTTCACTTAGCATAATACTCTCCAGGTCGCTCTATTCTGTCCCAAATGGTAAGAGATCCTTCTTTTTTACCTCTGCATAGTATTCTATGATGTAAATGCACAACTTTTTTTATCCACTCATCTATTTCTAGATCTTAGCTATTGTAAGCAGCACTGCTACGAACATAGGAGTGTATATATTCTTTCTGATTGGTGTTTCAGCTTTCTTAGAATATATTCAAAGTAGGATCAGTGGGTCAAATGGCAGTTCCATTTTTTTTTTTTTGAGGAAACTCCATACTATTTTCCACAGTGACTGCACCGTGGTCTTCATTCCCAACAACAGTGCAACAGGATTCACTCTCCTCCCCATCCTTGCCAGCAGCTACCATTTGTTGATTTGTTGATGATAGCCATTCTGACTGGTGTGAAGTGACACCTCATTGTCTTATTAATTTACATCTCTCTGATGATCAGTGACTTTGAGCAGTTTTTCATGTCTCTTGGCCTTCTGTATGTCGACTGTGGAGAAGTGTCTGTTTAGGTCCTTTATCCATTTTTAAATTGGATTATTTGTCTTCCTTTTGTTAAAGTATATGAACTCTTTATATACTTTTAATTAATCTATTACCAGATATATCATTGGCAAATATGTTCTCCCCTATAGAAAGCTCCCTTTTAATTTTGTTGATGGTTTCTTTTGCTGTGCAGAGGATTTTTATATTGATGTAGTCTCAATTGTATATTTTGTCCTTAGTTTCCATTGATTTAGGAGATATATTGGTAAATGTATTACTTGGGAGATGTCTGAGATTTTTCTGCATATTGTTTCTTCTAATTCCAAAACTAGATAGAGACACTACAAAGACAAAGAATTGCAGGCCATTATCCCTGATGAATACAGATGCTAAAATCCTCAACAAAATATTAGCAAGTTGAATCTAGCAATACGCTAAAAACATCATACACCATGACCAAGCTGGGATTTACTCTGGGGATGCAAGGCTGGTACAATATTCACGAATCAATAAATGTGATATGTCACTTAAACATATTGCAAGACAAAATCACATAATCATATCAGTTGATGCAGAAAAAGCATTTGACAAAATTCAACACACTTCCTTGATAAAAACTCTCAGCAGAGTTGGGAATAGAGGAATCATGCCTCAACATAATAAAGGCCATATATCACAAATCTTCATACTCAATGGGCAAACACTAAAGCCATTTCCCCTAAGAACAGAAAAAAAAAACAGAGATGTTTGCTTTCACCACTCTTGTTCAACAAAGCACTGGCGATCCTAGCCACAGCAATCAGCCAAGAAGACATAAAAGGCATACAAATTTGAACGGAGGAAGTAAAACTGTCAGTATTCATAGGTGACATGATATCTGTGTTTGGTTTTCTTCTAAGTGTGATGAGAATCTTTATGACAATTACTTTGAATTCTTTATCGTGTAAATGAATTCTCTTCATTTGATTGAGGTTTTGTTTGTGTTTTTTTTTCTTAAGGATTTATCTTATTTTGTTTAGAATATATACCTCTATTTCTTCATTTTGTTTGAGACAGGGGATCAAGGGACTCCCCTGAGTGGCAGCCACAAAAACCCGCTCATTAGACACATACAGGAGCTTCCTTCTGAGAGCTGCTGGCACTCTGGAGCATGGTAGAAGGAGAGCACAATGCTAGCTCTCTTCGTAGGTCTCAAGGAAGGTTTATAATTAGCCCTTATATTTGTGTTTGATTAGAAACTCGCCTCTCAGGCTATAGCTATGATGATAAGCTGATAGGCTTCTTTCACAGAAACACCGAACCGCTTGATCTGTTGCCTTGTGCAGTGTCTTGGGGTGGTAGCTGTTTAGGAACTTTTCTCCATTGGTTACAGTCCTGTGGGACCCACAAGCACAAGCTCTGCTGGTCACCGGAGCCAGGTGATGTAGAGGTATTTCCTGGCAGCAGCCATCCTACATTGTCTGCCTCTCCTTTGCCTGATGTGAGGGGTGATTTACACTTTGGGTGTTTATTGCTTCTTGAGTTAGTTTTTGGTAAGTCATGCCTTTCAAGGAACTGTAACATTTCAAATAAATTATCAAATTGATGGGTATAGGGTTTGTTGTGATATCCCTTTTCCTTTTCATCTCTGTGGATACTCCTGTAACCTCTTTATTTTCATTTCAATATTGGCAATTAGTGTCTTCCTTTTTTACGGTGCTTCAGTCTTTATATACTTTTCAAAGTAAAAAGGTTTTTTCTTGGTCAGTATGACTACAGGCATATCAAATCCATTTTATTCATCTTTTCAAAGATAAATCTTAATTTTTAAAAAGTAATCTTTTATTTTCATTAGTTCTATTTCTTTATGGTTTTAAATTTAATTATCTTCTGAATTATTCTTCATTATTTTATTTCCTTGTGTTTCCTTTTGGTTTATTGCTCTTCTTTCTCTAGTTTCTATGCAACCAATCTATTCTCTCTCGTTTTCTTATGTAAGCATTGAGTGCTGCAGCCAACAGTTTTGAAATATTTTTTTTCTTTTTTTGGTTAAAATATTTTAAAATTTTCTTTCCATGCCCTTGTTTATTCAAAGTTAATTTAAAATAATATGTCTGTATTTCCAAATATTTGTGCTTATTGTTCACAGCTATTTCTTTAACTAATTTCTAACTTAAATCTGTTGTAATCTGAAAGCATAGTTGTCATAATTTTTATTGTTTTAATTTTCTAAGATTATTTTTTTCACCTTATGTTGGATAATGATTATATGCTTTGATGAACAGTATGTTTTCTGATGTTTTGGGGCTCAGTTTTTGATAACTGTCAATTGGGTTAAGTTGGTAATAGTGTTCAGTTCATGTATGTAAGTTTACTGATTTTCTTTCTACTATTCTATAAATTATTGAGAGCATTGAATCCTATATCTATATGTTGTGTAGTTGTCTATTTTTTTCCTTAGAGCTATCAGCTTTCACCTAATTATTATTATTTTTTGGTAGCTCTGTTGTTAGGTACATACACATTTATGATTGCCATGTCTGCTTAGAGAATGCATCTGTTTATAAAATGGCCTTTTAAAAAATCTCTAATTACATTCCTTCTTCTGAAATCTATTCCATCTTAGCAGTATATACCTGTTCTGTGTTTGTTATGTTTGTCTGTCTGGCACATCTTACTTATTCTTTACGTTTAATTAAGTTACAACTTTATACTTAAAACTAGTGGCCCAGTGCATGAAATTCATGCACTGTGGGAGGAGGGGTTTTCCTCAGCCCAGCCTGCACCCTCTGCAATCTGGGACCCCTTGAAGTATGTCCTACTGCCATTTTACAGGGATCAGGCCTAAACTGGCAGTCAGACATCCCTCTCACAATCTGAGACTGCTGGTTCCAGCTGCTCACCTGCCTGCCTGCCTGTCTCATTGTCCCTAACCATTCTGCCTGCCAACCTGCACATCCCCAACTGTCTGCTGGCCTGCTTGCCCTGAATGCCCCTCCACCAGCCTGATCACCCCTAACTTCCCCCCCGTGCTGGCCTGCTCACCCCTACTTTCCCTCCCCACTGGCCTATTTACTCCCAGCTGCTCCCCATGCTGGCCTGCTCACTCCAAACTGCCCCCCTTGCTGTACTGATCACCTCCAACTGACCCCTACTGATGGCCTCCTCACCCCAACTTGCCCCCTGCTGATCTGCTCAACCCCTACAGCCCCGATCCTTGAGCCTGATCACCCACAACTGCCATCCCATCCTGGCCTGATCACCCCCTGGTGACCCAAGCTCCCAGCCCCTCCTTTTTTATTTTTTATTTTTTATTTTTTATTTTGTTTCCCAGCTCCTTCTTGAGCAGAGACCAGGGCTGGCTGGAAGCAGGTGTCTGGGATTTATTTATCTTCTATAATTGAAACTTTGTAGCCTTGAGTGGAGGCCAGGGCTGGGCAGGAAGCTTGGCTTCCTCCATCACTTGGGGCAACCCAAACCACCTGCTTGCTCCAGCTCCATGGCCACTGCCATCTTGGTTGGGTTAATTTGCATACTTGATCTTGATTGGCTGGTGTGCATGGCTTGAGGGTGTAGCAGAGATATGGTCAATTTGCATGTTTCTCTTTTATTAGTGTAAGTAGTTTATATTGAAAACAGCATATAATTCCAAGAGGTTTCCACCAGTTTTCAAAAGTGGTAGATTTTGTTCCTCTGTTCCCTGGAAATGAAAATGTTTCTTCCATAGGAGAGATAAGGGAGGTGGGTCTTAGTAGATTTTCAACAGCAGCTGCTTTTCCTCTCTCTTAGCTAGTAGCCCAAGAACAAGTCTCTTGGTGATTTTCCATATGAATGCCTGTAAAGTTTGTAAGGAAAATGTTTGCAAGAACTTACAAGTCCTTTTATGCCTGTAGCAATTGAGGACTTCACATTTTCATACTGATCTGCACTTAGCATTTAACAATTTGTTTAAGGAAATATAGCTGAATCTTTTTATTTTTATGAACTCTGACTCCAATATACCATGAAGAATTAATGCCTGGGCATTCTTGCTCCTTGCAGGTACTTATCTATCACCTAAATTCCAAGTCACATCTTTAAGTTGTATAATAGGTTTTCATGGATGCTCTAGAAAATTATCAACTTAGTGGTTTAACAATACAGTATATATTTTTTACAGTACGTAAGTCAGAAGTGTGACATAGATCTTACTGGAATAAAAACAGGCATTGCTAGGGCTGCTTCCTTTCTGTGGATTCTGGATAAGATTTATTACCTTATCTTCTGTAGCTTCTAGAGGATGCACTTGGCCCTTTATCTTTAAAGTTATGAAGGTAGGCTGAGTCCTTCTCATATTGCACTGCTCTTTGGTCCCCTTTTCCCACCTTTATGGACCTCTGTGAGTACATAATTCCAGGTAGCATCTTGTCTTAAATCCAGCAGTAAAGCAGCTTTAATTTTCCTTTTCCAGGTAGCACACCACATCCATTGGTTCTGGGATTAGGACATAGACATCTTTGGAGGGATGATTATTATCACTATCACAGTCTGTCCTATAGCTCTCAAAGAATCACATCTGTCTCACTACAAAATATTTTCATTCCATTTCAAGGTTTCTAAAATTCACAACATGTTACACTGTATGGACTCAAGTCTCTGAAAGTCTAAAAAATTAATCAATTTATATTTTCTACCTTTTTATAATTTATGTAGTAATTATCATTTTTGGAAGAAGTAATATATAAAATGTTATAATATGGCTAATTATGAATTCATATGTGAACAAGAATTTGACCTAAAATACTGGTAAATAATTTATTAATTACTTTAGACTGTTACATCTTTATGCTATAACATTATGTATATTTTATTATGAAGTATACCTGCTTTCTACATATGTAGTGCATTTGGTAACCTCATAATTTCCCCTTTTGTATGTCAGTCTTATCAGATTGGGAATAGGGTATTCAAAACTGTATGTAGGATATCAACTATGTAGACATCTCTAAAATATGCTTTGGGACTGTATGTAGTAAAATATCTCTGTTATTTTTTGAAATGTTCACACTTTAGGTTCTTGGAGTTGTGATCATTTTATTAGGTCAAATACATTCCATGCGTCATTTAGGTATTATTTAGGTTGCACAACTGCCTACCTTTAGATTTTTCAGTCAATATACAAGATGCCCACAAACCATCACCAAGAACCTCACAGTACACATCAGTGAAAAATATGTTGCCCGCTCCCCACCCCAAGGGAACTTCAGGTGTTAAGAGACACATAAAGAATACACCTGAAGACCATCATGAACCATAATCATATTTCATGTTAACTGAGGGAAATAGAAAGGATAGTAATATTCTTGGAGCATGAACAGAAGGGAAGGTTATCAAGAAAATTTTTTAACGAAAAAGCGTTCAATATGTATAAGAGGTTTTATGGTGCTCAGCTCATACTTCTGTACTTATGCTATTGTACCTGGAGCTGATAAATCCTGAAGAATGCATCCACAAAATGCTGGCTAGGAACATAAATTTATTCACATATAGCCAAGAAGTAAAGTGTATCATAGTACTCTATCAGTGTAGAAATGATATATACAAAATCCAGAAAGAATATAGCCAGGCCAGATCTCAGTCTTTGTTCTGTGGATGTACTAAAATCACAATAAATCTCTCTCATTTTGTTCTACATCCCCCAGACTGTAAGACCTGTGAGGGCCAATTACATGGATAGAACAAACAGTACCTTGTAGAGAAGGCTATTTACACAGCTTCTATGTCTCTGGATATATTTTTGTTCATCAGTTTATGTTGTTCATGGCAGTGAGCAGAGAGAAGTTAATAGGGGGGAAAAGAGACATATGTAAAGTTTTCAACAAAAAGAATTTAAAAAATATAATACATTGATAAGAATCTAATAGAGAAAAGCCTTTTTTGTTTAAAAATTTTTTTTCAAATTGATAATAATTAATTTTGTTGTAAACTTTAGCCTCTGGATCAAACTAAAATTAATTAAGAAACCCTGTAATTTAATGGTCAACTAAAAATGGTCCTTGGATCCTTGGTTTAATTCATCCATTAATTTCCTGAGAAAGAAAATTATCCATTCCAGTTATGTACATTCTTCCATCCATAGACATGTGGACCCTACTCACTCTGTGATGCATGTCACAACATGATTTTTTAAATATGTGTTTATACCTTTGAAAATAGAGGATATGTTTAAAAATTAATCTGCTTTGGTTAAATATATATCTGTATTTTGTTATTTAAATAAAATGGTACCTTTTACCCATATCTGCAACCTCCTACCCTACGCACTTTGTTGCAGCCAACACTGTTGTTCCTTCTGTCTATAAACATATTGTTTTTGTTTATTTGTTTTAAATTCTGTGGATTGCCTAAGGAAGAACACACAAGACCAAAGGGTAAGGGATTATAAATTTACTAGATCCCTGGTGCATGGATTCTTGCACCAGTGGGGTCCTTCAGCATGGCCTGCAGGGATTGGCTGAAGGTGGCAGTCCAAAGCTGCCTGCCACTCCTGCTTGCTGCTCCTGCTAATCTTGGCCCTGCTGTGCCTGTGCGGCCACTGCTTGGTAGGTTCACTGCCACTCTGCTGCATCTCTGGGCTGTGGTGGCCAGCCCTGTGAGTCCTGTGTATGGAGACCATTGGTCAGCTGAGAAGCACTCCCGCTGTGGGAGTGCACTTACCACCAGGGGGAAGTTCCTGCATTGAGCATTTGTCCCCTGATGATCAGCGTGTGTCATAGTAACTGGTCAACCAGTGGAATAGTTGTTTAGGATTTTATATATATAGAAGTTTAGGTCATCTAGATATCAGATTGGCTGAGCCCCCAAAAGGTGCCAGCCCCCAAAGACGGGGAGTAAGAGTCCTTTTTAAAGGACTCTATGTGGGCTTTTTCTGGGTGGAGGATTCTTTATGCAGGTATGGATTCTGGGAAACTCCAGAGGGAGAGATAATAGTCTTAGCAAGTGGAATGTGGTCTAAGCAAATGGAATGTCCATTGTAAAGTGGCCTAAAATTCAGTTCTGATGGGAGAGGATAACAATTCAATTATTCGATCAAACTTAACAGATTCCACCCTCCTATCATACAGTATTTGTTTTTCTCTGTCTGAGTTATTTCATGTCGCATGATGCCCTTGAAGTCCACCAGTATTATAGCAAATGACAAGAATTATTTTTATGGCCAAATAATATTCACTTTATGTGTGAGTATAACTTTAGTGAGTTCATTTATTAACCTAACAGGACTTTTAATAGAGCCTTAGGGTTTTTATATATTAAATATTATCTGCAAATAGTTACAATTTTACTTTTTCTTTCCAATGTGGAGTGTGTGTGTGTGTGTGCATGTGTTTATTTCTTGCCTATTTTCTCTGGTGAGGGCTTCTAATACCACCTATATACATAAAGAGCCAGGGTTGTAACATCCAAAATGACAAAAGGCTTGACTGAACACCAGGCTGCACGTGCAGCAGGCAAAAGGGCTGAACTGCTGACCTCTGAGAGGGGCGGGGGGGGGGGGGGGCTGATCAGCAGTGGCAGTGGCTGCTGGCGAGGCTCTTTTTCTCTCCCAAAGGTCAGAAGTTCAGCCCACTTGACAGCAGCCTGGGGAGGCCGCTGATCAACCCTGCCCCTATGATCAGGCCCGGAGATAGGCCCAGAGATGTTAACTGGCATAGAAACTGACCAATCAGAACCAAATCTGGGTGAACTGTGAGGAGGCAATGGCTCCCTAGAAGGCAAGGCTTTTGATGTTGACTGCCATAGAAACAGACCAATCAGAACCCACTCTAGGTGAACTGTGAAGGCAGAATCTAAGGTGAGGACTGAGGAGGGGTTTTAAGAGCAACAGATGTTTGGTGTAAGGTGTAAAACTGGTTTGGCAGTACAGTACATATGGCTGGCTATCAGTCCAGATATAGGGATTATATGTTTTTCTGCAAAGAGCATCTCCTCCTGATAAAAAAAAAAGGTCCCCTCACCCATTTAAATAATCCTATAATAAATAATCTACTTATCTATTAATAAAAGGGCAATATGCTAATTATACTAGGTTGACTGCCACCTCCCAGACAAAGCCATGGTGATGGGGTCTGAGGCAGAGGCAATTAGGAGTGATCAGGCTGGCAGAAGAGGGCAGGTAGGGGCAATCAGGCAGGCAAGCAGAGGCAGTTAGGTGTGATCAGGCAGCCAGGGGTGCAAGGTGAGGGCAATCAGGCTGTTAAGGGGACAAGGTATGGACAATCAGGCTGTCAGGCAGAGGCAGTTAGGGGTGATCAGGCAGGTAGGCAAAGGGGTTGGGGAGATTAGGCAGGCAGGCAGGTGAGTGGTTAGGAGCCAATCATCCCAGATTGTGAGAGGGATGTCTGACTGCTGGATCAGGCCTAAACTGAGGCAAGATGGCCAGCAGAGGAGGACAGTTGTTGATGATCAGGCTGGCAGGGTTGGAGAGTTAGGGGCAAACAGGCCAGCAGGGGAGGGCAGTTGAGCGTGATTGGGCCAGCAGAAGAGCAGTTAGGGGGTTATCAGGCTCACAGGCAGAAGCAGTTAGGGGCAATCAGGCAAGCAGACAGGCAAGTGGTTAGGAGCTAGCAGTCCCAGATTGTGAGAGGAATGTCTGACTGCTGGATCAGGCATAAACCAGCAGTTGGGCATACACTGAGGGGTTCCAGATTGGAGAGGGTACAGGCTGGGCTGAGGAACCCCCTTTCATGTATGAATTTCATACACTGGGCCTCTAGTCCTATATCATAAAGGTATAATATGCAAATAGAACAAACGGCAGAACTACCAAACAACCAATCAAAGTGCAATATGCTAATGATATGCTAAGGATGCACAACTGCTCTTTATGATCAGTGGTCAACCAGTTGCTATGATGTGCACTGACCACCAGGGAGCAGATGCTTTGACTGGTAAGTTAGCTTGCTGCTGATCAGGACTGAGCAAGATGGGATGGACATACCCTGGAGCCCTCCTGTGGCCCCTCCCCAGCCTGATTGTGCACAGGTGGGGTCCCTCAGCCTGGCCTGCACCTTCTCCCAATCTGGGACCCTTTGGGGAATGTCAGAGAGCCAGTTTCAGCCCGATCCCACTGGCCATTCTCTTGGGAGGGTGACAGATACAGGCCTCACAGCTGGCGAGCACTGCTGTGGCAGCGAGAGCCTCTCCTGCCTGGGACTAATTGGATGCAAACCCGTGACAGGTACAGTGAGGCTGGGATGAGCAGGAGTGGCAGGTAGGAGCTGCAGGCAGCTTTGGACTGCAGGCTTCGGTCCAATCCCTCCCAGGAGGATCCCACTTGTGCACAAATTCATGCACTGAGCCTCTATTGTTGAATAAGAGTGATGAGAGTGGGTGTTCTCTTCTTTCTGATTTAAAATGAGAAGCTTTCAGCTTTTTACCTTTGAGTATGATGTTAGTTATAACCTTTTCATATATGGTCTTTTTGCATTGTGGTACTTTCCTCTATGGTCACTTTTTAAAGAATTTTTATTACATAAATTTGTTGAATTTTGTTAAATCCTTTTCTTCTGCATCTATTGTGATGATAATAAAATTCTTTCCATTTCTTCACTTTCTATTTGATTGTGTTTTTACATATAATGGTAAAGTTAGTCTTGTAGGCAGCATGTAAATGGTCTTCCTTTTTTTATTCATTCAGTCTCTCTATGGGTTTTGCTTTGAGAATTTTGCCCATACACATTTAAATTAATATTAATGAGTGTGTATTTACTGCCGTTTTATTGATTGTTTATTGGATTTTTTTTTAGTTTCTTTCTATGCCTTTCTTATCATTTGCCCAGTGTGTAGTCATCACTCAACCAGCCTTTAGGTTTCCTTAAAAAATTGTTCTAGTCCTACCTGGTTTGGCTCAGTGGATAGAGCATAAGTCTGTGAACTGAAGGGTTCCAGGTTTGATTTTGGTCAAGTTCACAAACCTCAGTTGCAGGCTTGACCCCTGGCTTTGGTTAGGACTAATGTGGGAGGCAACCAATCAGTATGTCTCTCTCACATCAATGTTTCTCTCCTCTCCCCCTACCTCCACTCTCTCTAAAAATCAATGGAAAAACATCCTTGGGTGAGGATTAACAAACAAAAAATAAATAAATAAAATTAAAAATTAATATCTTTTTTTTAAGAAAAATTGATCCATATATAGATGTAAAATCAGTATGTCCCTGTGAGGAAGTGAGTTCAGGATCTTCTTATGTTGCCATCCTGAATTGGAATCTGAAACACACAGATTTTAGGATCATCCTCATCTAATACATGAAAACACTGGTATACATTTTATTTGACTCATGTAACCCACCTCTTCTCTCTCAGTAGTTCTGTGCTAATTACTTTAAAGCTCTTCTGGCCAGGACTGCTCATTATCAGGGTCAAATTTAATGAACATAAGAATGCATTAGGGTCTGGTTTTAATTCCCTGCATTATGCATTGTTATTCCAAGTTTGATTTTCTATTTCTTTCTTTTTGTTTTTTTTTTACTATAATGTATTTTAATATGTACTCCGTATGTTGATGTTTTTTATTTTCAAAATTTGATTTCAGCATAGTAATTGTTGGCATATAACATTAACTCTAAGGTGGAAAGTAACTGATTATCCAACTACATATTTGTTAATAAGTGTGTTTATATCACTTTGAAAGATTAACAGTGCTACTCAATAATTTAAAGTGCATAGAACATGAACAACATATTGCTTAAAAACAGATTTTTTTGTTTTACATTTCCACTACGTATAGTAAAATATCATTTGGCAGGATAGAATTGTTGGTGTGCATGGGAGACATTTTATAAGCAAGGAACATTTACTCTCTGTAGGAAGCTAAGCAGAATTCTGTGAATCTTATTAAAGATTTTGGGTTCTTAACTCACATCTAAATATCATATGATTAGAATATTATTTTAAATAATTTAAAGATTCAAATAATTTAAAGATTCAAATTTTACTTATGAAGTTTTAAAAATGGCTACACAGTTACAGTTTTTAATCTTTTTACTGAGTCAAATTTTTTCTTTTTGCAACATTCTCTAAATACTTCTAAGATTTTGAGACACATCAAACTTCATTCCAACATGATAAATTTTAGTTACTGTGTTTTAAATTAACTTTTGTTTATTCTTACCCTTATCCTTCTTAGAAGTATTTTATTATGTGGTTATTAGGTAAATTCCAATATGGTAACTTTATTATTATGCTCAAATTTTTCAAGTCCCTAAAATATTATGGTATCTATATTAAGCACAATATTGCAGATGTAGTTCTAACTATCCAAGGATACCCTGCAAAGAGCAAGAAGCAGTTACATAGAAAGAGTAAATAACAGATTAGAGGGAGAAGTTAAGAAAGGATACAAGAAAAATAGATATTGATTTATTCCCACAGTTACTATAGCATGATCAACACTTGATAAATAAATATATGTTGATAGATAAATAAGTTACAGAATATCTTGGTAATTATTTTCTAAGGCAACTAAAATAGTTATTGAAACCTCCAGTTACAGTAGTTCAAGAATGGTTTTGAGTGGGCATGGAAATTAGGGTCTAAAGATCCTCTTCATTATGTAACCTTAGCCAAACCACTTAATCGGAGTTTCGTAGTTACAAATCAGAGTTATAGTAACACCCCAATAAATCAATTAAAAAATAAAAATAAAAAGTGAGTAAGTAAATGCTAACTAACTTGATAGTTTATAATGAAAATATTAATTCAGTTTTCCCAATTTAGTCCTGATACCTTCTCACTCCCTAAATTTTTACTGAGATTTATAATGAGGCACTTTGGAAATGCTAAAAATTTTAAAAAGCAACATTGTTTAATACTATCATTCTTAAAATTTTATAATCTGTAATTTTGGCTAGAGCTTAATCATTGATCTTTAAAAATAACACACACACACACACACACACACACACACACACACACACACACACACACATATCCTATCTAATAAAAGGGTAAAATTCAAAGTAACTGTCTCTCCATTAGAAAGATGGTGGTGCCCATTCCTCTCAGCCACGCCAGAGTCCTCCAGTCACAGGGGGTGGGGTGGGGAAGGACATGGCTGCTGAGAACAGCCAGCATAGTGACCAGCATGAGCAGCCTGGTGGAATGTTTGCTTCAACTCTGTAGCAATGAGGCAAGCATTTTACACTTGGCCAAAGATGGCCCTCTGGCCAGCCTGGGGCGTGAAACACTTACATAAGAGAAGAAATGAGCTGAACAGAGTTGAGTGGCCCCTGATTCCCAGGCAAGGTCCAGTCCAGGATGCCAGAGGGTAGAGGGTGGGAGGATAGTTTGACAGGAGGGGCTGGTACTGGGGTGAAAACCTGCTGAGAAAGAGGAAGGAATCCCTTTACTGGAGTTCCTGAGAACAGGGAGGAAAGTTGTTTGCATTTCCCAGCCACGGATGGGTCTCTGGGACATGGAGATCCTATGGCAGTGGACACGAAGTGGCCAGGTCCCACAGAGAGCTATTAAAGCACGGATTCATGTGCAGGGATACGAATATATACACTGAGTTACCAGATTATTATGATCTCTGAACCCATAATAATCTGGCCACTCATTGTATATGTAGTGGAGGCCTGGTGCATGAATTTGTGTATGAGTGGGGTCGGTCCACAACCTGGACAGGGAAAGGGGACATGGGCGATTGGCCAGCCTATCTGCTGGTCAAACGCCTGGTCGAAGGGACAATTTGCATATTAGCCTTTTATTATATAAGATATACACTGAGCAACCAGATTATTATGTGTTCAGAGATCATAATAATCTGGCCACTCGAGGTCTGGTGCACAAAATTCATGCACAGGAGGTGGGTGGTCCCTCAGCTCAACCTGCCCCCTCTCACATACTGAGAGCCCTCAGGGAATATCCTACTGATGGCTCACCCCTGGCTTGCCCAAGGATAAAAGCTTCTGGTTGAGGCTTTCATCCTTGGGCAGGGGACCTTGGTCAGGGGACCCCAGCCAGCAAACACCCTGTGATCCAGCAGATCGCTGGCTGGCTCAGCCTCAGCCCCAGCCTGCTTGCCCAAAACCTCTTGGCAAGGCTTTGTCCAGCCTTGAGAACCCAGCAATAGTCCTACCATGGGCAGCAGCCATTTTGGTTGGGTGCTAATTTGCATATCACTCCTGATTGGCTTGTAGGCATGGCTTATTGGGTGTAGTGAAGGTATGGTCAATTTGCATATTACTATTTTATTAGATAGGATATATATATATCATATATATATTACATAATCATTTAAGGATATGGTGACCTATATACTGTGAGAGAACCAATTATGTGGTGAGTTTGAGTAGCTTTAGGAATTGAAATTATTAGGGATTTAGGTAATCCATCATGTTTCATAAATAAAGTGATATGGCAATAGTAAAGTATTATACTAGCCTTCAAATATTATCTGTATGTAGAGAGAGAAGTGATTCCTGTGGCATATGCCAGACATTTACTTTATTTAGCAGTTCCTTAGGGAAATACTAGGCAATTTATATCCATTCATTGGCTTGTGATGTAATGATGTGCTTGGCAGAGGTAAGTTAGTTGAACAAGCTGATCCGCTTACACAGAATCTGTAAGTATTGCATTAGTTGAAGCATTAATTGATTTTTTTTATTGCACAGACTGAAATGAAGGGCTTCTTGAAGGAATTTTTTAGATTTGGTAGTATTTTCCAGTTTAATACTACTCAATGAAAGGTCACTGGCTTGAAATACATGCTGACCTTGTTTTGAGTTTACATTCTAGTAATCATTCTAAGTGTTTGTGCATGATGCTGGAAATTTGCAGCCAGTGATGAAACTGGTGCCTGCATTAATTAATGGTGTCTCCCAATCTGTAGTTCTGATTAAATGAAATAAAGAAGTTGTTTTAAGAGGTTCCTTTTGAAAAATATTTATCTTTACATGGGATTGTAGATAGCAAAGGTTTTTGTCATGCAAAATAAATTAATATTTTTATATCATATATCACATGATTTTGTGCATTTCATAGGAGAGCAGTATTCAGGTTTATAAATGACCCTGTAGAAAGCATATTATAGAATCTTACTGAAATTTGAATAAAACTGTCATTTTAAACTTTAAATATGTGATGCAAAACAAATAGTAATTAAATATGCTATTAGTTTATTGTCTATTAGTAGTATACATTTCAAAATCAGTGGTAGAAATTTTTGCATTTTAATTATGCATTTCTCTGTGTAAATAATATTATCTTGTAAAAGTAATAGCATGTCTTCCATTTTTAATAGAAATACAGAGAGTTTACTAGAAGTTTATTAGCATAGAGTTTGAACCCAACAATTTTTTAAAACTATCTATGAAGGTGTATTTTCAGGGTATAAATAAGGCATTGAAACCATTTTTGCCCCTATTTTCAAAATGGATCTTGAAACCATTTCTGAGGCAGTTCAGATATATAAATGCTCTCTTGAAAGCATTAAAATGCCATCTTAGTCCTTGTTTAGATATTATTGATTTTATATAAGTAGATGAAAAGTTCACTTGGGGAATACAGCTGTGTAATTGCTGCAATGACCTAGCCATCTAATACTACCCAAGGAAAAAGCCATTTGCTCAAAATCAATGTAAAATATACATTTATCCTTTTGAGACTTCTCGGATATAGAGAAGAAAAGAGGGAAGACATAAAATATGAAGAGCAACACTTAATAATTTGACTCTAAAAGTAATAGAAATTACATCTTTACTAACTCTCAAATGCAAATTACTTCATGACTCTGAGTTCTGAAGCCATGGGGTTTATTGACAATAAAATAGACAAGTCAATAACTTCTGCAAAACCTCAGTGTTTAAAAGAAGGAATCTTGTATTAGTGTGTGAAGGTAGCTTTACAAAACTGCTCAAATGGTATGCTCCTTGTTTAAGCACATGGTTGCATAAAACACTGGGTAAGTCTTCTATTTTATCTCTTATCACATCATATCCTCATGGAAATTCTTCTCAACCTCAATAACATTAGATTTGCAAAACTCAAGTTTTGCTCTATTAAGTCCAACTTCTTATTTGATCCCAAGAGTATGAGAGGGTGGTTGGGCACTGATGGATATCCTTTACTGGAAAGATGGATTTATCATGAGCAAATGAAGCTTCCACTTCATGCCTTCTTGGGAAGAACTCTTTGTGTGGCCCTGAAATGTGTATAAATATGTTCATGTTTATTTGTAAAACTTAGGTTTATAAAATGGTGAGATATTTTTAACTTTATATGATTGCTTTCCAACCCAATTATTCATGATTTATTTACTTGGGTCCAAAACTGTATTATCATGAAACCCCACAAACTCAGGATCTGCTCCTGCTTTTGATAAGACCCATGAAATTATCCAAGTTGAGTGTGTAGGTAGGGGTGTACTATATCACCAATAATGTGTTCTTGGTCTAGATGTCTAGTTTCTGTGTCAACCGCGATTGACCAATTTCGAACTGAAAAGGGTAAGTCATACATGAAGTCAATATTTCTAGCAAGAACAGAACTTGTATTTTTAATGCAACTTAGTGCAATGTTATTTTAATAACTTGCTACACACTTGCAAACAGGAAATCAACATTTAGAGCAATCATGCTTCCATCTCCACTATTTCTCACACTTATCCATGAATGCAATGATATAAAAACTTTCCAAGTTGATCATTATTTATGAGAGATACATTCTGAACCTAATGATTTCTAGTTTATTCTCTGATATACAAAGAATGTACAAAAGTTAAGAACTTATCTTCAGTGTGTGAGCCAATTAAAAAGATTAGAAATTTCCCAAATGAAAAACATTGTCTTCAGACCCTTTGAGATATCAAAGATGCTCATTTTGTGTTTCATCATTCTGCCTTCTAGCTATGCACACTACATCCTTCTATCTAATACAAGGGTGGGGAACTTTCTTTTTAACAAGGGCCATTTGGATATGTCTAACATCATTCATGGACCGTACAAAGTAATCTATTTAAAAATTAGACTGGTATATTCAATCAAACATTTAATTAACTCACCCTTAATAACTTAGCAGGGCCAGATCAAATGATTTCACAGGTCTGATACAACCCTCAGGCAGAAGTTCCCCACCCCTGCACTCGCATCAATAGGTCTTATGTGTAAGAACCAAAGGATTCATTCATTCCTTAATTCATCTATTTAAGAAATATTTATTTGAAATATTTCTTACCTTGGCTTTCTTTTAGAAAAGGAGCGAGACAAATTCAGATACTACTTTTAAAGAACTTAAACTGGCAAAACTTTGATGCCATGATTGTCATTGCAGTATCAACAGAGAGGACCAGTCCCGAAGAAGCAAGAATAGTACATCATCTACCTTGGAAATACCAAGATTTTCTGTCTGGCATATTCAGAGAAACCCAAGACTTACCATCTAAGGAAAAGCACTCTTTGGATGGAGAATGAAGAACTATCTTCCATGTCAGAGTATCACTACTGAGATCATTATCGTCATAAAGGTGCACATGCATTTGTTGTATAGTCTCCTTGCTTGATGACACGCTAAGTAATGACAAGTTATCTCACACTATTATATCCCATATACATGCTTTTACAGCATAGTGAATTTTTAATATTTCTTAGAATAGCAGAGAGAATACTGATTTTTCCCCCCATTCTGTATATTGTTCTTTTGCTTTGTTGATGGTTTCTTTGGCTGTGCAGAAAGTTTTGAATTTGATGAAATCCTACTTATTTTTTATATCGTTGCAAGTGCTTTACATGTCATATTCAAAAAAAAATTATTACCAAGACTCATGTCAAGGAGGTTTAGTGCTATAGTCTTACATTTAAGTCTTTAATCCATTTTGAATTAATTTTTGTGAGTGGTGTAAGATATGAGTTCAGTTTAATTATTTTACATGTGAAAATCTACTCATCCCAGCACCATTTATTAGAGTCTGTCTTTTCTATGCTGAATATTCTTGGCTCCCTTGTCAAATATTTGTTGACTATGTATGCTTGAGTTTGGTTCTGAGCTTTCAATTCTGTCGCATTGGTCTGTCTGCTATTATGCAAGTACCACACTTTTTTGAAGACTTAGCTTTATAGTATAGCTTAAAATCAGGTAGTGTGATGCCTCCTCCTTTGTTCTTCTTTATCAGGATTTAATTGGCTTTTGGGGGATCTTTTGTGATTCCACATACATTTTAGGAGTGTTGTTGATCTTAGAGGAAAAACATTTATTTTTTCACTGTTCAGTATGTTGTTAGCTGTGGGTTTGTGTATGGTTTTTATTATGTTGAGATAGGTTCCTTTTATGTCTAATTTGTTGCATTTTTATGAATGGACGCAGAATTTTGTCAAATGCCTTTTTCTGTATTTATTGTTATGACCATATGATTCATCACTTTCACTCTGTAAATGTGACATATTGCATTTATTGATTTGCATATGTTGAACCATTCTTGCATCCAAGGTGTTCATTCAATTTGATCATAGTGAATGATCGTTTTAATGTGCTCCTAACTTTCATTTTGCAGTATTTTGTTGAGAATATGTTTATATTTATAAAGGATATTGGCCTATACTTGTCTTTCCTAGAGATGTTGTTTTAGTATCAGGATAATTCTGGTCTTGTAAAATCAGAGAGTATTTTATCCTCTTTGATTTTTTGGGAAAAGTTTGAGAAGTACTTACATTGATTTTTCTTTAAATGCTTGGTACAATTCATCATCAAAACCATCTGTTTTTGGGCTTTTACTCATTGGGAGAGTTGTAATTTTGTTGTTGTTTTTTTTAAATTTCTTCTAGGTGGTCCAATTTATAGTTGTTAATAATAGTTCCTAATAATCTTTTGAATTTTTGTATTACCAGTTGTAGTGTCTCCTTTTTCACTTATAATTTTATAGATTTGGTCCCTTTCTCTTTTTTCCTAAGTTAGTCTAGTTAAGGCTTTATCTATTTTGTTTCTTTTCAAAAAACAAATTGTTCACTTGGTTAATATCTTCTATTGTTTTTCTGTTCTTTGTTTTAATTCTGCCCTAACCTTTATTGTATCCTATCTTCTGCTAACTTTGAGCTCAGTTTGTTCTTCCTTTTCTAGTTCTTTAATGCATAGAGTTAAGTTGTTCTTTGGGATGCTTTTTGCTTCTTAATGTAGGCATGTATATCTGTGAACTTTCTTCTTAAAACTGCTTTTGCTATATCCCATAAATTATGGTATGCAGTGTTTACATTTTATTTCTCTCAAGAAACACTTTTAAAATTTCCCCTTTAATTTCTTCTTTGTTTAGGAGTTTAGCACCTTTTAACATCACGCCATTATACTTACACTAAAATCAGATTCCTTGTCATAGCTTATAAAGATTTTAATTGCCTTTCAGATATTTTCTATACAAAAGTCATCTAAGTATTTTATCTTTTTCTAGAATGCTCCAAGTTCTTTTTCTTCTATAGGCCTTCTCAAATGTTTTTGTCTTTGTAGCACTTTTTTATGCCCCTCAGCCTTTAGGTCTTGACTTAAAGTTGATTTATTTATAAAATCCTGTCCTAAAACCTTATCTAAGTAAGCCCCCTTGTCAGTCTCAGTATTATTACAAACTGTCACTTTTTAGAATTATATATTTATTCATTTACTTGTTTTTGTTTTTGTCTTGTCAATCAATTCTACTACAAACAATACCCCATGACATCAACACAAAGCTTCATTTATTTAGTATTTATCATTCAGAACCTAGTATAATGCCAAAAGCTTACAGGTATTTATAAAATTTATTGGATGAATATTTTTAAAGGACATTAAGGTAGATAATAAAATAAATTTCACAATATTAGCCTATCGAATAAAAGAGTAATATGCAAATTTGACAGTACCTTTGCTACACCCACAAGCCATGCCCATAGCCTTGCCCACTAGCCAATCAGGAGCAGATTATGCAAATAAACCCTAACCCAGATGGCTACTGCCACTGAGAGCAGGAGGAAGGCTTGGATTTCTCCAGCAACAGAGGAAGCCCAGCTTTCCACCTGCCGCAGGCCTAGGCCTCCACTCAATGTTACAAAGTTTCAATTATAAAAGATACAGAAATGGCGGCAACCACTGAGATGGAGAGAACAGAGGCTTGGGATTCCCTGGCAATGAAGGAAGCCAAGCTTTCCACCTGCTGTTGCTGGCCTAGGCCTCCAATCTAGGCTACAAAGTTTCAAACAGAAATGGCTGCTGCCAAGAGCAAGCAGAAGCATTGGCATGATCCAGGCTACAAAGTTTCAATTGTAGACATAAATTATCCCAGATCCCAGAGCCTCCACTTGGGTTGTTGGGAGGCATGGATGGACTGCAAACCTCCACAGGCCCCTTGCCCAGGCTGCCCTCACCCCAAGGGAACCCCCACCCTGATCTGGAACACTCTTCAGGGCAAACCAGCTGGCCCCCACCCATGCACCAGGCCTCTATTCTATCTAATAAAAGATTAATTTGCAGATTGACTATCACTCCAACACACAAGAGGGCTGCCCCCATGTGGTCAAAAATCCTGCCCTCATGTGGACACAAGATGGCTACCGCAAGATGGCCAGCAGGGGAGGGCCCTTATGAGGTTCCAGGCCCTGCAAGGGAGGGCAGTTGTGGGCAATCAGGCCAGCAGGGGAGGGCAGTTGGGAGGGACCAGGCCTGCAAGGGAGGGTAGTTGGGGGCGATCAAGCCAGCAGAGGAGGGAAGTTGGGGGCAAATAGGCTGACAGGGGAGCAGTTAGACATCAATTAGGCTGGCAGGGTAGTGGTTAGCAGGTGATCGGGTTGGCAGGCAGTCGCTGTTAGGGGCAATCAGGAAGTCAGGCAGGTGAGCAGTTTTGAGCCAGCAGTCCTGGATTGTGAGGAGGATGTCTGGCTGCCCATTTAGGCTGGAAATCCCTCTAGGGGTCCCAGATTGGAGAGCGTGCAGGCTGGGCTAAGGGACATCTCCCACCCCCTGTGTACAAATTTCATGTACCGGGCCTCTAGTATGACTGATAACCAAGTTAAGAACTAGAACTTGTTGTTTGTAAAGGTCTAAGTTTTAGAGGGCAAAATCAATAAAAATGTAAATTATATGTAATATATCTAGTCCTGGTATATTCAATGTTTTGGTAATTCATACCAAATGTTGATGAACTAATTGTTGAAATATTCCTCAATAAATAGTTCATGAATTAAGTTGTGCAAGATTGTAAGGTTTGTTTTTATACTACTTGGAATAATAATTTCCATTAGCCTCAAGTACTTTAGAAGTATATATTAAAAATTCACAAGTGAAATATATAGCATTATTTATTTATTTAGACAGATACCCTCCAGGTTCTCTATTACACAGCTTGATCTACTTTAGTAGAAATCTCTGATAAATATTTAATGGTATCTAAATATCAATTCTTTAAAACTGTTTCATATTTTATACTAAGTGTATATTAATGCTAATTGGTATCATATCCCTGTGTCAGAATAGAATAGGTTGTTCCAAATTGAACAGTAAAATATTAAAGACCACAACAACAAATACTTAGTTCCCGCCATATATCTGTCATTGGTTGGATTAGGCTCTGTTCCATATAACCTTTACTTTAGGGTTTAGCCTCAGTGAATAGCCACTTTCTGTAACTTTGTTGGTTGTTATTGCAGAAGAAACCTTGTCTGCTATGAAACATGAGCTGGTTTTTAAATCTTCTGCTCAAAAAGAAAAAAAAAATTGTATCATTTGCATCAGCCTGGGTAGACCAGAAGAGTGTTATGCTAAGTGAAAGAAGCCAGTCAGAGAAAGATAAGTATCACATGATCTCGCTCAGATGTGGAATCTAATGAACAAAATAAATTCAAAGACACAGAAGCATGGAACAGATTGATGAATTTCAAAAGGAGGGTGTGGGTGGGTGGGGAGTAATTAATTAACAGGGAACTTAATGTATGTATGTATGCATAGACCATGGACACAAATAATAGAGTGGTAAATCCTTGGAAAGAGCGGGTGCAGGGTGGAGGGGGTCAAGGGGAAAAAAGGGGGGAAGTCTGTAATACTTTCAACAATAAAGTTTACTTTTGAAGAATCTCCTGCTCAAGATACATGTCACTTCTATTCCTATTTCATCACACAAAGCAAGTTATTGTATGAAGTATGAAGTCATTGTGACCAATACAAATAATTCTCCCTCAGGGTGTGGCACTGAATGTGGGCAAAAATTAATACACTTACGACACCTCATTTTTCTTATATGACCACTATATCAATGTTAGACTTGTTTTACTTAACCACTCTGAAATTTGCAGTTTGATTTTCTCTTTACAGAAGGACCATTACCACTTTTATCTGAGATAATTCTGAAACATCAACTGACCATATGTACTTTACAGTAGTCCCTGATAACCATAAAGTATTTTCATGATCATTTTTAAGTGAAATACATGAGCATTTCCCTTAATAAAATTGTTTGGGGAAGATAAACATGGAATAAGTTTGGAAATTTTATTATAATTACCTTAAACTTTAAAGTTACTTTGAAGTGTTTTAATTGTAGCTAGAACTTAAAATCCAAAATTCCATGATCCTTGCTTGGACTCATTTTCCCAGGGGAAAAAATGATCAATTCAAAGAAATTGCCTATCACATAAGTTGAATTAATATTTTTAATGATTTCAAAAGTAAGAGGCAATTAAACACAAATAAAAGACAAAAGTTACACTAAGGCATTGAACTTGGTCATTTTTCTCTGAATCTGGATGTTTCAATAAAAGAAAATACACTTTGATTCATCACATTTTTTAAAAAAATGGGACAAAAACTAATAACTTATGGATTTTTTATTATATGTAGGGATCTGAACTACTATCTTAAATATGCATTTTCTTTATTTTGTAGTATAATCTTCGAATGTAGGTATTTTAATTATCACTTTATTAAGAAAATCAAAGCCTAAAATGTTTAATGAATTGTTCTATGACATATCTGTTAGTGGATATCATAAATTTAAAATTTATACAATTTTGCTTTTAAAAACTTAAAATTTCCAGTTGCATCATGTATTTTTATTTTATGTTTGCATTATCAAAGATGGTATCAATGTGTATTTGAAACATAAAAGTAGGACAGTATTTTTGGAAATGGTACTTGTATCTCTATTCTGGAACTCTATACTGAGCCTACAATAGTTTTTTTTTTTTTTATTATTGTTGACACTATTACAGATGTCTCCCATTTACCACCTTTTTTGCCTCCATTTACCCAGTCCCCCCTTCACCACAAAGCTAGAATAGTTTTTTGCCCACCAATTCTTCACCTCAATCTATATAAATTAGCATGCATCTTTGCAAATGATAAATCTGTAATATTTGATAAAATTGTGCTCAGTGCTCAGAACATATTGGGTGTAATTGATCCTAGAAAGTAATAAGTTAAGTAATTCCCAAACTTGTGTGTGTTTATTTCACTGAGACACATTGAGTAATGTATATTAAAAAATGGATTGAGTAATGTATATTAAAAACCCTAAAATGGCACTGCCCAATGTGGCTCCTGTTTACTGAAAGGTTGTGGGTTTGATTCCTGGTCAGGGCATATACCTAGGTTTCAGGTTTGACCCTGTAAGTATGGGATGGCAATCAATCAATGTTTCACTCTCATACTGATGTTTCTCTTACACACTTTTTCTCTCTCTCTCTGTCTCTCTTTCCCTTCCTCTTTCTCTAAAATCAATAAGCATGTCATCATGTTAAGCTGGAAGGAAGGAAGGAAGGAAGGAAGGAAGGAAGGAAGGAAGGAAGGAAGGAAGGAAGGAAGGAAGGAAGAGAGGGAGGGCGGGAGGAAGTTTAAAAACCCTATAATGCATAAAAGTAAAATCATCTAGTAATCAAAAGCAGTTTCTGGCATTGGGCAGATGTATTTGTATCTCCCAGTTCTGCTGTCTACAAACTGTGCAAACCTGTGTTTATTTAACCCTAGCTGAAATTTTATTACTTTATCTGAAAAATGTGAATAAAATAAGATATTTTCTTCAAGTGTTTATTCTTAGTATTAAATAAGATAATGCTCTTAAAGTCCAATTCCCATGTTTCTTCTAAATTTTGATGTTTACCAGCAATTTTTTGTTTATTTTTACTACACTTGATTTTGATAGAAACATTCTGAATACAAAGCGCTGAAATAAATGAGTAATCATTAACATAAAATAATAGAATATTTTAATAAAAATTAATATTTTTTCTTGAACATTAACTTATCACACACTGAATAACTGCACAAATTAATAAGTATAACACAAGTAAACCTATTTTTCTTGTTCTCCAAAAGTGAAATATTTGCTCTTGCTCATACCAAACAACTCTATACAAGACTAATGTGGCAATCTGCTGCTAAAATATTTGCTGCTAGTTTTATGGAGAGAAATGCTGTGCCTGCGCATAAGGCACATAAGGGAAATGAATGCAACATGAATATAATAATCAGTCATTAGCGAACATTGTTGTTCATTATTAATTGTTATGCATAACAGAATATTGCAAAAATTAAGTTAAGAAATATTTATTAGAAAATTTCTTACATATCATTACATTGTCTAGGCCACAAATATTCATTGTGGGCTGCATGTGGCCTGTGGGCTGGGAGTTTGACATGCCTGCTCTAGAGAAGATCCCTTACCTCTTCTACCATATGAAGACACAGCTAGAAGTCTGCAAATTAGAGGAAGGCCTTTATCAGACCATACTGTCACCCTGAACTTGAACTGTTAGACTCAGGAACTATGAAAAATAATTTTCTATTATTTCATAAGCACCTAGTCTGTGATATTTAGTTATGGAAACCAGAAAAGATAAAAACATATACCATGCCCAAATTTGAGTCTTCAGAAATAATACAATAGAAATAAATAGTAGTGTGTTTCGAACTAGAACTTTAGTTTTAATACAAAAATGGCTTGTAAGCACTATTATGTTATACTGATTATTGTATGACATATTGGATATTGGATGCCACTTCAGAAGAAGGGTGATGATGTTGTTATTTCTAACTTTATAGAGGGTGATTAAGGTCAGTGTTGCATGTACATTTTCCAAAATAACATATTATTAAAAATCAAGATCAGCAAAAGAAACCATCAACAAAACAACAAGAAATCCCACTGCATGGGAGAACGTATTTGCCAATGTCACCACAGACAAGGGTTTAATCTCCAACATTTACAGGGAACTCATACAACTCAACAAAAGTAAGATAAACAATCCAATCAAAAAAGGGCAATGGAAATAGATATTTTTCGAAGGAGGAAAGAAGGAAGGCTAAGAGTCATATGAAAACATGCTCAAAGTCACTAATCATCAGAGAGATGCAAATCAAAAGAACAATGAGGTGTCATCTCACACTTGTCAGAATAGCAATCATCAACAAATCAACAAATACAAGTGTTGGCGAGGATGCAGAGAAAAAGGAACTCTTTTGCACTGCTGGTGGAAATGCAGACTAGTGTAGCCACTGTGGAGAACAGTATGGAGTTGCTCAAAAAACTAAAAATGGAGCTCCCATTTGACCCAGTGATCCCACTTCTAGGAATATATCCCAAGAAACTAGAAACATGAATCAGAAAGGATTTATGCACCCCTATGTTCATAGCAACACAATTCACCAAAGCTAAGATTTGGAAACAGCCTAAGTGCCCATCAGCAAATGATTGGATTAAAAAACTGTGGTATATCTACATAATGAAATACTATGCTGCAGTAAAAAAGAAAGTTCTTACCATTTGCAATAGCATGGATGGAACTGGAAAGCATCATGTTAAGTGAAACTAGCCAGTCATAGAAAGACAAATATCATATGATCTCACTCATTTGTGGAATATAATGAACAACGTAAACTGATGAACAGGGCCAGATCCAGAGGCAGAGAAGCATCGACCAGACTGCTGGACCTCAGGGGGAAGGTATGGGAGGGTTGGGGGAAGGAGGAGAGATCAACCAAAGGAATTGTATGCCTGAATATAAGCCTAACCAATGGACATGAACACCAGGGGGGTGAGGGCATGAGTGGAGGGAAGGTCGGGGGGTTAACAGAGGGATAAGGATATATATGTAATATCTTAATCGATAAAGAAATTTAAAAAAGAACAATAATAAATGATAATATTTTAGGTAAATGTTCCTTGATAGACCTAATATGAATTTTGAGAAAGCAGGTTTCATAAATAATGATGTAGATGAGGCGGCATCAATTTGTTTATCTATACTGGTGACATTAACATGGACTAAAATCTTCTTTCATAGAACAATAGTAAGTTTAGGAAACTGCCCCCAAAGTGTCCAGAGTTTTCAAGGTTATCAAGATGTAGACACAGAGAAAAGGTATGGTGTGGATAATTAAGACAAAGATATAGATGGTAGGATTAAATGACATAAGAGAACAGTGACTAGCAAAGTAAAGTCTAAATTATATCATTGAACAACTGGTTAATCTAAACCTTTTCCTGACCAATTGGTCTATCGAGTCAGACAAAAGAAACTCACATATTTCTGCCTAAAAAAGATATTGATCCTCCTGGAAAGTTTAGGAACATTACTATGACACAGACACTAGACAGATGAGTCAAATTATTTTATTAATAAAACTAAGGCCCTGGTGCAGGAAATTTGTGCACTGGGGGTGGGTGATCCCTCAGCCCAACCTGCCCCCTCACTCATACTGGGAGCCCTCAGGAGATATCCTACTGACACCTCACCCCTGGCCAAAGCTTTAGACCTTGGGCACCCAGCCATGGCCCTGAAATGGGGCTGATGGCTGGCTCTGCCCTGGGTCACCTCAGCCCCAGCCCTCCCCAGCCCTGGCCTTAGTCCCAGGCGCTGGCAACCGCCAGGCAACTGCCTGGCCCCAAGGGCCCCTTGCTCGCTGGACGCCTTGGCCCCGCCCCCCCAGCCTAGGCCCTAGCCCTGGGGCACCCTACACTCAGAGGCCTACTGCACCCCTCGGCAGCACAGGGTGCGGCCCCACCTCTTACACCTCGGTCATGCCACTTGCACCCGGCCCCGCCCCTTGCCTAGCATGCACCTCGGCGGCCCTCCCCCCACCTTGCACATGCCTCAGCGGCCTTGCCCTCTGCCTCACACTCACCTCGGCAGCTCTACCCTTGCCTCACTTGGGCCTTGGCCCCGTCCCATGCCTCAAGTGCCTGTCAGCCATCTTGGCCCTGGCCACTGGTGAACGCCCAACCTCAGGGCCACCCCCATGCTTGCTGGCTGCCTCACACATGCCTCAGCCCCGCCCCCCAGCCCTGGCTGCTTAGGCCCCGCCCCCTTAGCCTCACCCCCACTCCTGATTGGCCAGTGGTCATGGCTTGTGGGTGTAGTGAGGATATGGTCAATTTGCATATTACTCTTTTATTAGATAGGATAACAGATACACTGGCTAATTGCTACCATATCTAGTTTATGCATTTCTTTATTGTATAATAGAGGCCCAGTGCACAAGATTCATGCACTGGCAGGGTTGCCCTCAGCCCAGCCTGTTTTTTCTGGCAGTTCAGGACCCTTCAGATGTCCAGGCCTACCGGCTTAGCCCCAATCCCTGGATTGGGGCTAAGCCAGCAGTCAGACATTCCTCTCGCAGTCCAGGGCTCTCACAGTCTGTAACCCTCACTCCTTACTGCCCACCTGCAGTGGAGACGGGAGAGGCTCCTGCCATGGCCACTGCACTTACCAGCCATGAGCCTGGATTCCGACTGAGCAGTGCTTCCCCTGCGGGAGTACACTGACCACTAAGGGGCAGCTCCTGCATTGAGTGTCTGCCCCCTCATGGTCAATGTGCATCATCACAACCGGTCATTCCACCATTTGTTCGATTTGCATATTAGGGTTTTATTATACAGGATAATATAGCTTCTTAGTGTTCCAGTTGTCAGCCTCTTTCTCTTGGGTGGTTTATCATGTGTTAGAATTTGTCAGCACAATTAGACATAGACTGTTCTTTTTAGGAACATGATAATTATGTGAAAATGTGTGTCTTAGAGGCCATGTGAGGTGAAAACAAATGCTGTATCTGGGTGCTGAATATTAACCTAAGTAGAATTGATTAGGGTAGTCATAGTTGAAAGGAGAGAATAGTATTTATGTGTCCTGACTTATCTTGGTAGAAATTCTATAAAGCCTTCCAGTTGGGTAAAGTTGAGGAAATTGTATTTGGCATCAAAACATCTTCTGAATAACTAGAATGTAGTGAAACAAGCACCTGAGACTCAATTTATGGTGCTTAATTCTCTTGTAATTCTTTTCTTTTTCTTTTTTTTAAGTAGCTTTACCTCTGTACATCAGAAGTAGGGCTACCTCTTATTTTCCCCTTTTGTGTTTCTTCCATGAGCAATGAGGCTGTATCTATTTTGTATAATTCACTTATTACTAAGACTTAAGAGGATTAAAGGGCTCATTGGCTCAAATGAGATTTATCTTAGAAAGTCAGATATATTAGTGCTGGGAAATGTAAGTGTCTATAATGTATAATTATATAATACACTAGAGGCCCGATGGACGAAATTCATGCAAGGGCCTGGCCTTTGCAGCTCCAGCTGCCTCGCCGCCCTGGCTGCCTCATGACCCTGTGGCCCCACAGCCAATAACCTTGCCAACAGGTTGTTCCAGAAGGTTATTCCACTGTCCAGTCTAATTAGCATATTAACTCTTTATTATATAGGATATATATGTATGCATATATCTATAGGGTTTGTGTGTGTGTGACTATCAATGTAGGTTTATGTTTGGTTTATTACTTTATAAAACTACTTCAGTCAAAACAGGCATTTCATAAAATAACATAATTTGATTCTCTTTTTTTAAATGAAATATAATGGCAGTATATTTTTGTAGAACTTTCTAATTTAGATCCACAGAAGAAACTGCAACAGGGCTCTCTTAATTAAGGGTTCTATTCATTTGGACTGTTTGATAAGTGGTAAGCCATTGAATCAAAATTCCCTTTATTTAAATGGTCTAGTCATTGCAGTGAAAAAAAAACAGTAAATATATTCCGTGAACTACATGTGCTAGATTACGGTATTGTCAAAATGCTTACTATTCCTTTTATCTAGATCCTCTCTATGGGAGAACTATATATACCTTCTCATAGATATTGGGCTTAGACATGTTATTGTCGTTGAGCATGAATGTTTGGAAAGTGTCATGTAGATTTTCTAAGTGGAAGCCTTGACAATCATTGAATGATACCATTATATCTCCTTTCTCATTTAAGAGCCGGGCAATAGTCCAATACAGGTGGTTCTCTTAGCCTAGTTTTGGAGTGAAGTGGATATTAAAAAGAGAATAGGTAGAATTAAACACCTATTACTGTGTAAGCCATCAAGATTTGAGGTGGAATGTTTTTCCATCATAATATAACTTAGTTTATGATTTATAAAGAAATGTTTCCCAAAAGAATTTAATGCAATGATATAATTCATTCCTATTATACAAGCATACAGGCACTTAAGGATACAGCAAATACAATAATTTTATGTTAATTTTAATATCATATAGTATAATATAAGAAATTATGCTAGACATAAATTTAGTAACTAGTGTTTAGAGCTCTGGCCTTTCATACAGTGCTAAGGGAATATACTGATACAATATTTCCAAAAGGTAATTTTTAATGTATGTTAAGTTATTAAAACACAATCTTGGACACAGTAATCTTACTTTTAAGAAAAAAAAACACAAAAAACAAAATATTCAGATGAAGTTATTTTTATGTATAAATTTTTGAAGCAATTTAATGTTCAAAATAAAAGATTGATAAAATGAATAATCGCCCATAAAACAAAATATTATGTAGCTATTAAATAATATTGTGGAGAAATATTCAATGATATAAATATTTTTGATAAAGAGAAAAAGCAAGATAGATGTGTAAATAATGCATTACCTCAGTTCTTTTAAGTCATAAACATGTATATGGAGACTGGAAAGAAACGAATCTACAATTTTGACAGTGTTTATCAGTACATAGTTTAACTTTAAAAATTGACATGTAATATTTTTAGAGCTGGAAAAGTGTTATCAATTCCAATTAAAATAAAATGTGGTAAGAAAGGGGGGATATATATTTTTCATATACAGCACATAAAATTCCAAAATATGTGTTAAGTGAGAAAAGTTCTGTCTGTGGCTCTCCCTGCCCAATTTGACTATCTATTTGTATATGAATTGTTACATGCTATTACATCACACTTTCATCTTGATGTGGCAATTTTTAAAATACATTTTTTATTGATTTCAGAGAGTAAGGAAAAGGGAGAGCTAGAAATATCAATGATGAGAAAGAATCGCTGATCATCTGCCCCTGCAGCCACACAGGGGATCAAGCCCGCAACCTGAGCATATGCTCTTACCAGGAATCAAACCATAACTTCCTGGTTCACAAGTCCATGCTCAACAACTGAGCCATAAAGACTGGGCTTGACATGGTATTTTAATTAAATTTACACTAGTTTTGAAATTGGGTTAGTAGAGTTGTTAAATCAAGAGATCTCAAATCTTTAAAATTCGAATAAGTGCTGGGGTAACAATATTCATATCTGACAAAATAGGCCTCAAAGTGAAGCCCATAACAAGAGATAATGAAGGCCACTTCATAATACTAAAGGGATCGATACAACAAGAGGATATAACTCTGGTAAACATATATGCACCAAGTGCAGGCACATGCAAATATATATATATATAAACTTTTGGAAGATTTTAAGGGAGAGATCAACAGTAATTCAATCATAATAGGGCACTTAACTCTCCACTAACATCACTGGATAAAACTTGTAGACAAAAAAATAACAAGAATATAGCAATCCTGAATGACACATTAGATCAGATGGAATTAATTGACGTTTTCAGAAAATGTCACCCTAAAGCTAGAGAATATTCATTCTTCTCAGGTGCACATGGGACATTTTCAAAGGTAGGCCACATATTAGGACACAAACTAAGTCTCTACAAGTTCAAGAAAATTGAAATGATATCAAACATCTTTTCAGATCACAATGGCATAAAATTAGAAATGAACTGCAATAAAATCACTCAAAAACATTCAAACCCATTGAAGCTATATAGCATGTTATTAAACAACGAATGGGTTACCAAAGAGATTGAAGAAGAAATAAAAACATAATAGAAAGAAATGAAAATGAACACACAACAACCCCAAATCTAAGGGCCATAGTGAAAGCAGTCCTGAGAAATAAGTTCATAGCATTAATAGGAGCCTGGTGCATGAAATTTGTGCACTGGGGATGGGTGGTCCCTCAACCCAACCTGCCCCCTTTCACATGCTGGGAGTCCTCAGAGGATGTCCAGCTGATGGCTCACCCCCTTTAGGCATTGGGCACCCTTTCATCGCCCTGCTCAGCTCAGCCCTGGCTGCCTATGACCACCTGGCCCCAGGGGCTGGGCGCTTGCTGCCACTTCCACTCACAGCACCCCGGGGGCCAGGTGCTCCCTGCCGCTGCCACCACTGCTGCTGTTACCGCTTCCCTGCACAGTGCTCAGGGGCTGGGTGCTCGCTGCCACCACAGTTTCATCTCGACCCCTAGGGCCCGGTGCTTGTGCCACTTGGCCCTGCCCCTGCTCCTGATTGGCTGGTAGCATAGCCAATCAGGAGCAAAAGTACAGTCAAATTTGCATGTTTCTCTTTTATTATATAGGATAGGCCTGCCTCTAAAAACAAGAAAAGCTTTTAATAAGTTGTCTAATGCTACAACTTAATTAGAAAAAAGAATAACAAGAAAAGCCCCAAGTAAGTAGAAGAAGGAGGGAAATAATAAAAATAAGAGGGGAAATAAATGACATAGTGACTAAAATAAAAATACAAAACTATCAATAAAACCAAGAGCTGGTTTTTTGAAACGATAAACAAGACTGATGAACGTCTAACCAGACTCATTAAGAAACAAAGATAGAGGACCCAACTAAATAAAATAAAAAACAAAAGAGTCTAAGTAACAACTGACCCCATAGAAATACAAAGGTCATAAAAAATACTATTAATGACTATATTCCAAGAAACTGGACAAAATGGATTAAATATACCTAGAAAAATACAATATTCCAAAAGCAAGTCAGGAAGACTCAGAAAACCTGAATAGATCTATAATTGTTGAGAAATTGAATCATCAATAATAATAAAAATAATCCAGCAAACAAAAGTCCTGGTCCATACAACCTCACAGTAGAGTTTTACAGAACATTCAAAGAAGAGCTAACTGCTATCCTCTTCAAACTACTCCACAAAATCTAAAAGAAGGAACACCTCCAACCTCTTTTTATGAGACCAGCATTACCCTATTTCTACAACCAGATAAGGACACTAAAAAGAAAGAGAATTATAGGCCAATATCCTTGATGAACATAGATATTAAAATCCTCAATTAAATATTAGTTAATTGGATCCAGAAATACATAAAAAAGATTAATCACCATGATCAAGTGGGATTTATTCCAGGGATGTAAGGCTGGTATAATATTTGTAAATCAATAAGTGTGATCCATCACATAAACAGATTGGAAGACAAAAATCACAAGATCATATTAATTGATGCAGAAAAAATTCAATAAAATCCAACATTGTTTTTTGATGAAAGCACTCAGCAAAATGGGAATGGAGGGAGCATACCAAAACATAATTAAGGCCATTCATGACAAACCTACAGTCAACATCATACTCAATGGATAAAAACTAAAACCATTTCCCCTAAGAACAGGAGCAAGACAGGGATTTCTGCTTTCACCACTCTTGTTACATAGCACTGGAAGTCATATCCATAGCAATCAGACAAGAAGAAAAAAATAAAAGGCATCCAAATTGGAAAGGAGGAAGTAAAACTCTCATTGTTTGCATATAGCATGTTATTATTCACAGAAAACCAGGAAGACTCCACCAAAAATCTGCTAGATTTAATAGATGAATTCTATAAAGTAGCAGGATACAAAATTAAAACCCAGGAAGCTTTGGCATTTTTATACACCAATAATGAACTCTCACTAAAAGAAATTTTAAAAAATCACATTTACCATTGCAACAAAAAAATTAAGATTCTTAAGAATATACTTATCAAGGTGGTAAAAGACCTATACTTGGAAAACTACATAATGTTAAAAAATGAGATAGAGAAAGACATAAAAAAATGGAAGAATATACAATGTTCATGGCTTGGTAGAATTAATATCATTAAAATGTCATACTACCTAAAGCAATTTATTTATAGATTTAGTACAATCCCTATTAAAATATCAATAGCATATCTCAGAGATCTAGAATAAATACTCCAAAAACTTATATGGGACCCTGAATAGCTACAACAATCCTGAGAAAGAAGAACAAAATTGGAGAAATCACAATCCGATATATCAAGTTATACTACAAAGCCATCATAATCAAAACAGCCTGTTACAGACACAAGTATAGGCATACAGATCATTGAACAGAACAGAAAACCCAGAAATCATCCCAAGCTTTTATGTTCAGTTAATATTTGACAGGCATACAATGGATTCAAAATAGTCTCTTCAATAAATGGGAAAATTGGACAGGAACATGCAAAAAAAGAAAAATAGACTGCTAACTTACATCCTACACAAGAATAAACTCAAAATGAATTAAAGACTTAGTATAAGTCAGGAAAGCATAAAAATCCTAGAAGAAATTATAGACAGCAAATATTAGACATCTCTCACAACAATACATTCATGGATATATCTCCCAGGGTAAAGGAAACTAAGAAGAAAAGAAACAAATTAGACATTTAAAAATAAAAAGCTTCTGCATAGCAAAAGATATCATCAAAAATGGCAATATAGCTCATTGCATGGGAAAATATATTTGCCAATGATATATCTGATATGGGTTAATTTATGAAATCTATAATGAACTGATACAACTTAACAAAAGGAAGACAAATAATAAAATTTAAAAAATGTGGAAAAAACTAAATAGACACTTTTCTAAAGTGGACATACAGATGGCCAGGAAACATGAAACAGTGCTCAAAGCTACTAATCATCTAAGAGATGCAATTTAAAACTACAATGAAGTATCACTTTACACCTATCAGGATGGCTATCATCAACAAATGACAAAGGTTGGCAAAGATGTGGGGAGAAAAAGGAAACCTTTGTACACTGCTGGTGGGAATGCAGACTGGTATAGCTATGATGGAAAATTGTATGTAGTTTCCCCAAAGAATTAAAAATGGAACTGTCATTTGACCCAGTGATCCCATTTTTAGGAATATATGCAAAGAAACATGAAATACCAATCAGAAAGAATACATGGACTCATATGTTCATAGCAGCACAAATAGCTAAAATCTGGAAACAACCCCAGTGCCCATCAGCGAATGAATGAATAAAAAAAAAAGCCATGGTAGCCCTAATGATTTGGCCCAGTGGACAGAGCATAGGCCTGGGACTGAGGGGTCCTGGGTTCAGTTTTGGTCAAGGACACATGCCTAGTTTGTGCACTTATCCCCATTAGGGGTCATGCAGGAGGCAGCCCGCCAATGATTCTCTATCATCATTGATCTCTCTCTCTCTCTCTCTCTCTCTCTCTCTCTCTCTCTCTCTCTCTCTCCTCTCTGCTCTCCCTTTCTCTCTGAAATCAATAAAATATATTAAAAAATGAAATAGCTGTGGTACATTTGCACAATGGAATATTATTTAGCTAACTAATAAAAGAATAATATGCAAATTTGACCATACCTTCGTTACACCCACAAGCCATGCCCATCAGCCATGCCTACCAGCCAATCAGGAGCAGCGGGTGGGCCGAAGCTGCCAGTGAGCACCTGAGGTGGAGGGCAGGGCCAAGGCCTGTGTGAGGCGGGAGGCTGGCATGGTGTGCAGGAGGCTGGTGCGGCCACCGAGTGTGGGGTGCCCCTTGGGCTGGGCAGTTGCTGCCTGGGCTAAGGCCTGGGCTGGAGGTCAGGGCCGAGGCGTCTGGTGAGTGTGGGGTCCCCTAGGGGCTGGGCAGTCGCTGGGTGGTCATCAGCAACTGGAGCTAAGGCCAGGGCCGGTTGGGCAGGGCCAAGGCAGCTGGGGCAGAGCCAGCTATCAGCCTCATTGTAGGGTGATGGCTGGGTGCCCAAGGCCTAAAGCTTCGGCCAGGGGTAAGGAGTCAGTAGCACATCCCCTGAGGGCTCCCAGTATATGTGAGGGGGCAGGTTGGGCCAAGGGATCACCCCACCTCCAGTGCACAAATTTTGTGCACTGGGCCCCTAGTTTAGCTATAAAAAAGAAAAAAAGACTTACCATTTGAAACAATATGGATGGACCTGGAGAGTATTATGCTAAGGGAAAGAAGCCAGTCAGAGAAAGATAAGTATCACATGATTTCACTCATGTGGAATCAGTAAACAGAATAAAATGATGAAAAAAAATTGATCCAGAGACATAGAAGCATGGAACAAACTAATGAATTTCAGAGGGAAGGCAGGGATGGGAGGTATGAGATGAGTGATTAACCAGAAAACTTATATGCATACTAGGGGCCCAGTGCACAAGTTTGTGCATGTTGAAAGGAACTGTGGGGCCAGAGGCTGCAGTAGGCACAGGGGTGGTCTCTGACTATCCTCAGCGCTCTCACCCAGTCCTTCCTGCTGTAGCCATTGGTCCCTTATCTGCCAGCAGCCCTGTACCCACTGTCTGCCGCAGCTTTCACGCACTGGCAGTGCTGGCTCTGCTCACACCTGCTGATGGCACAGAGCAATTGGGGCTGGCGCCAGCAGCTGGTGTGAGAAGGGCCAGTGCAATTAGTGGGTGCAAGTGGTAGCTGCTGCCCCAATCACCCCTCAGGGGCAGGGGGGGAGATGGAGAAGCACTTGAGGTTGATCAAACCAGCAGCTGCCATTTACATCTGCTGATGGCGCTGAGTAATTGGGAGCAGCAGCTCTGGCACTGGATGCAGATGCAAGTGGGGTTGGCGCTGACTGTGGATGTGAGTGGCTCCAGCACTGGCAGTGGGTGTGAGCAGGGCCAGCAGCAGGGTGGGACCATGGCACATGGGAGCAAACATTTTCAGTAACCACTAGAGGCTCACTCCAATGACAGTGATTGGTGCCCCGCCTTTGTCTGGTGCCCCTGCTCACCTAATCCACCATCCTCCCATGGCCAACACCCTCCATGTTCCATACACACCCCCTGGTGGTCAGCACACATCATAGTGACCAGTTGTTTGGTTGTTCTGCCATTCGGTCTATTTGCATATTAGCCTTTTTTATATAATGCAAGGACACAGACATTAAAGTGGTGAAGGTCTCAGAGGGTAGGGTACTGGGTGGAAGAGGTCAATGGGAAAAAGAAACACAAATAAACAAAAGTGACATCTATAATACTTGCAACAATAAAGGTAAATTAAAAAAAATAAAGTTAGACTAAATGCAAGTGTCTTAACTATACTGCTATCTGTTTTTTAACTATTGTAAGAATAGAGAATTCATGGTAATTAAATATTATTTAGTCATTAAATCCATCTGGGACTGCTGATAATTATGTCTCAATATGACTTTCTCTAAGATATCTCAAATACCATTGATAAATAGCTAAGAAAAAATAAGGGGATTAATAGTAATTATTGCAAAATGGTTTGCTATTAAATTAATTGAATAAAAAGTAAAGTAATTGGATTATGTATGATCTTTAACAGCTACTACAGTTTAAACTTTAATTAAATTGTCATAGTCATTCAAAAAATGAATGTTTGAGCATAAACTACTTTTAAACAACAAGTATAGCAGAATGCTAATCAGGGCAGCCTGTACCACCAGCCTTAAGTTAAAAGCTCCAGCAGACTGATTACCAATTACATATTATGATTGCTGAAAAAAAGAGGTTGAACTCTAGTAATAATTTGCAGGCTTTTCAAATATTATTACTTGATAAAAAGTCAATTAGCATCGACTAAGAAAACTCATTCTTAACAATTAGAGGGGTTGTGTGCATTAAAGAAAACCTAGGTTTTTAATTCTGCCTGGAAATTTTTAGAGGCAGAATTCCCCAGTTAAGTCCAAAGTTATATTTTATCAACTCTTTCTATATATACCATGAAAGACATTTTAAACACATGATATAATTTTTCATGTTCAACTCATTCTAGTAATTTTAAAGTAAAAATACATAAACAAAAATATTATATATGAAATTATGTATATATACATATTTACATAAATGAATGCACAGAAATACACACACACACACACACACACACACACACACACACACACACACATATGCATATCATCTAGGACAGTGGTCGGCAAACCATGGCTCGTGAGTCACATGTGGCTCTTTGGCCCCTTGAGTGTGGCTCTTCCACAAAATGCCATGGCCTGGGCAAGTCTATTTTGAAGAACTGGTGTTAGAAGTTTAAGTTTAAAAAATTTGGCTCTCAAAAGAAATTTCAGGTGTTGTACTGTTGATATTTAGCTCTGTTGACTAATGAGTTTGTCGACCACTAATCTAGGCTATCTTTCAAGCAACTACTTGAAATCTGTAGGTAAAATTTTTAAAATTTCTCTGAGGAAAAGACAAGCTGTTACATTTTGCTTTGATTTTTCTAGTTCTGCCTTGCACAGAGGTGGTAAAAACACAGAATTACCTCATTGAAATACAAATATTCAGAGAAATAAAGGTATTTGAGTATTTTAAATTTAAATGTGTGTTTTTTTAATTGCAGTCTTTGAACTATCCTAAGAGAAGCTTAATTTTTTAAAGACTTATTGAGAAATGCTTGATAAAATAATTCTCAAGATGTACCACTACTTTAAATTTTGGGAGGAATTATTTTGAGTTACTTTGAATTTAAACTGAAGACTTTTTTCAGAACATTATGATAGATTTTACATTATTGTTTTAGATATAAATTTTTACAGTTTTAATCTTTTATTGACCTTTATATTGATATATTTGATTTTTGTAGCTATATATGTATTTATGTATCTATATATATTTTACATCTGCCACCAAAAACTCAATTCTAACATAATTAATACAATTTGCAACATAATATCTTTAATTGAACTTTGAAAATGTGGTATTATATACATAAATATAAAGATATAATAGCCATAAGTAGTTATAAAAATGAAAATAATGATAATTATGGTTGTATGATCATAACCTGATTCCTTCAGAAAGGGAGGTGGTGTTCTCCACAGAGCAAATAATTTTGCTAGGCAATTTCAGCCCAAATATGTCAAGTAGTTGCTTTGGATTTCAGAATTATCACTATACAGTAATGTTGGGAAATAACAATTTTCCAGTCAGAAATTTTTTTTTTAATTTTAATTATTTGTATAAATCACTTCCCTCTCTAATTGAATACATTTTATCTTTTAACTAGAGGCCTGGTGCATGAATTTGTGCATGGGTGGGGTCCGGCCAGCCTGCCCACTCACCAGGCTGGGCCAGCCAGGAAGAGGGGCTTCAGGCAATTGGCCAGCCGGCCCTACCCCCTGGTTGAACTCCTGGTCGAATCCTGGTTAAGCGGACAAGTTGCATATTAGCCTTTTATTATATTGGATATCAAAGTAATATAATATAACTATTCTGGTCTTTATTCCCTAAAGATTAATATTTCAATGCTGTTTTATTAAATATCACATGATTTCATTTTTTTTGGCCTATGGTAATGATTTTAGTATTCTTGAGTTTTTCTTGCTTCTTTCTAATTTCTTTACCTGTTTCTTTTCTTGAGGAAATTTTAAATTCTAACTAGACAGATTATCAAATTTGGAAATAATAATTCTTGGAATGGGAAGTAGAATTGGAGAGCATAAGTATAATAATCCAGTCATTTTCTTTAACTTTAGGGGCTGAGATTTTTGATAATAACAATATCTAAAAAATTCAAAAAAAATGTGTCATAACTAACTTGTTAGAACTACTAGTGAAATTTTAACATTGGTATATTTCCATTACTATTTGCAACATATATGTCACATATATGGACATGTATATATTTATTCCTCATCTGATTGATTTTAATGATTTTTTAATGTTTTTTAATGATTTTTAATGATTTTTTAATGTTTTTTAATATGTTTTCCTTGATTTTAGAGAGAGAGGAAAGGAGAAGAATAGAGTTAGAAATATCAATCAGAGAAACACTGATTGGCTGCCTTCTGCATGTCCATACTGGGATTGAGCCCACAGTTTGGGCATGTACTCTGCCTGGGAATCAAACTGGTGACCTCTTGGAGCATGAGTGGACAATCAACCACTGAGCAACACCTGCTGGACTGTATTGATTTTTTTTAAGAGAGAAGGGAAAGAGAGAAACATTGATTGATTACCTGCCTGACACCCCAACCTTCAACCTAGTTATGTGGGGAATCAAACCTGACTGGGAATCAAACCTGCAACCCTTTTTTTGGTACATGGAGGGGGAGGCAACCTATGAAGCCATCCATCTAGGGCTGTTTATAACATATTATATATATATATATATATACACACACACACACACACACACACACACACACACACACACACTAGAGGCCCGGTGCACGGAATTAATGCATGGGGAGAAGCGAGGGGTGACCCTCAGCCCAGCCTGCACCCTCTCCAATATGGGACCCCTCGAGAGATGTCTGACTACCCATTTAGGCTTGATCCCAGTAGGATTGGGCTAAATGGGCAGTCGGACATTCGCACAATCTAGGACTGCTAACTCCAAACTGCTCACCTGCCTGCCTCACTATTTCCCCTAATTGCTTCTTCCTGCCAGCCTGATCACTACCTAACCACCACCCTGCCAGCCTAATTGATGTCTAACTGCTCCCCTATCAGCGTGTTTGCCCCCAACTTCCCTCCTCTGCCAGCCTGGTCACCACTAACTGCTCTCCTCTGCAGGTTTGATCACCCCCCAACTGCCCTCCCTTGTAGGCTTGGTCCCTTTCAACTACCCTCCCCTGTTGGCCTGATGGCCCACAACTGTCTTCCCTTGCAGGCCTGGAACCTCCCACTGTCCTCCCCTGCTGGCCATCTTGTGGTGGACATCTTGTGTCCGCATGGGGGCAAGATCTTCGACCTCCTGGGGGGCAGCCCTCTTGTGTGTTGGAGTGATAGTCAGTCTGCGTATTACTCTTTTATTAGATAGCATAGAGGCCTAGTGCATGGGTGAGGGCTAGCTGGTTTGTCCTGAAGGGTGTCCTGGATCAGGATGGGGGTTCCCTTGGGGTGTGGGTTGGCCTGGGCAAGGGGCCTGTGGTGGTTTGCAGGCCAGTGACGGCACCCAGCAACCCAAGCAGAGGCCCTGGGATCTGGGATTAATTTATATCCTACAATTGAACCTTTGTTGCCTGGAACAGAGCCAAGCCTTCTGCTCACTATGTGGTGATAGCCATTTCTGTTTGAAACTTTGTAGCCTGTAGTGGAGGCCTAGGCTAGGGCTGCAGAAACTATGCTTCTCCATTGCCCCAGCACCCGTAGCCTCTTCTCTCTCCAGTTCCATGGCTGCCTCCATTTCTGTTGGGATTATATATCTTCTATAATTGAAACTTTGTAGCATTTAGTGGAGGCCTAGACCAGCAATGGTAGGTGGAAAGCTTGGCTTCCTCCATTGCTGGGAAACCTAAGCCTCCCTCCTGCTCTCAGTGACGGCAGCCATTTTGGTTGGGGTTTATTGGCATAACTTGCTCCTGATTGGCTAGTGGGCGTGGCTTGATCAGAGGTATGGTCAATTTGCATATTACTCTTTTATTAGATAGGATATATTTTTATTGTTTAAAGTATTATGAATAGTAGTACATATATTTTCTTTTCCTACCCCCATTGACCTCCCCCCGTCCTCTCCTACCCACCAGCACATGCCTTCACCTGCAGCTACCCCGCCCACGCACCGTGTCTTGTATCCATTGGTTATGCTTATATGCATGCATATAAGTCCTTTGGTTGATCTTTTACAGCCCTCACCTCCCACCCTCCCCTGCCTTCCCACTGTAGTTTGACAGTCTGTTCAATGCTTCTTTGCCTCTGTATTTTTAAGTTTAAAACTATATCCAGATTTTTGCTTTAGAGTGCTTTACAACAGACATTTAGGTATTTACTAGGGGCCTGGTGCACAAAATTCGTGCACTGGGGGTGGGTGATCCCTCAGCCCAATCTACCCCCTCAATGGGTCTGATGGCTGTCTCTGCCCTGGCCACCTCGGCCCCATCTCCCTGGCCCTGGCCTTAGTCCTGGCCACTGCCAACCACCTGGCCCCCAGGGACCCGTGCTTGCCAGACACCTCAGCCTCGCTCCCCCAGCTCAAGCCTTAGCTCCAGTGGCGACTGTCCAGCCCTAGGGGCATCCTGCACTCGCAGTGGCCTTGTGTGCACTGCTTGTCTGTCACTTGGCCCTGCCCCTGTACCTCAGCCCTGCCCTTTGCCTTGCCTTGCACACTCACCAGCCGCATTGACCCTGCCCCTCTCCCCCACAGCCTGGGTTGCCTGGGCCCTGCTCCCCGCTCCTGATTGGTTGGTGGGCGTGGCTGGTGGGTGTTGTTTGTGGGTGTAGCAGAGGTACAGTCAAATTTGCATATTACTCTTTTATTAGTTAGGATAATCTACTGTTGCATGCAAAATTATGTAATTTTAAATGGAACACTTTCTTCTAATTATTAGGCAGTCCTGGACATAAAAATGAATGCACACAAACTCACAAACACAACACACACACACACAAAATAAGACCACCTAGCCCCAGGAAAAGAATATTTTTGCATCATTTACTTGTGTAAATAGGAAAAAAGTGCTTAGAATTATATTTTTAACTTCAAAGGTTTATTGACTTTAAATGAGAATTTTCAACTCTTTGAAACTGTACTCGTGTATATCACTTCTATCAGTGCAGAATAGCATGTCTCAGACTTTTGTAAACTACAGTTTGTATGTAAAGTGAAAGCTATAACAATTCAGAACTATTAGGTTATTAGAATGTGCAGTGTTAATTTATATTACAAGTACATGACAGTCTTATAGTGTGAATTTCTCAACTGCATAGGCAATAAGCATTGGGAAAAATACATTGATTAACTGCATGCTGTATTACATAAGTTAATGCAGATATAAAGTGACTTTTATGAAAAATAAAAAGCATATTTAGTGACATTTTTTCTCTTTTGCTCTGTACGTAAAACAAAACCAGAGGTGAGATAAAACATGAGATTTTTCAGGCTTAAGACTTTGAATGACAAGGTAGAGCTTTTGGTTTTCATAGATGTTGAAAACAAGGATGAAATTGAAAGTGCTGAGCAACTTCTACTCCAGAAATGTTTTCCTAATAAAATTTACAGGCTCAATAAAAGTTCTATGATGTCTGGTCTCATGTTAATTTTCTCATATAACTGTGCAGATTTTAAAGGATGAATAAAGTGAAAAGACTGAACATTTTGAAAAAATTAATATTTATTAATCAAATATTTCTACCAAAAAACTTTGAGGACATTTGTGGTTAATTTACTTTTGCACATATGGTAGGCAGGTTATTTTTGTGGTAAAATACTAAAAGAAAGAACTCTTACCATTTGCAACAGCATGGATGGACCTGGAGAGTATTATGCCAATCAGAGAGAGATAAGTATCACATGATCTCACCCATATGTAGAATCTAATGAATCAAATAAACTTATGACCAAAAATGGACCCAGCCCTGGCCGGTTTGGCTCAATGGATAGTGTCAGCCTGTAGACTGAAAGGTCCCTACTTCAATACCGGTCAAGGGCTCAATGGATAGAGTGTCAGCCTGTAGACTGAAAGGTCCCTAGTTCAATACCGGTCAAGGGCACATGCCCAGGTTGCAGGTTTGAGTCCCTGTATGAGGCATGCAGGAGGCAGCCAATCAATGATTTTCTCTCATCATTGATGTTTCTGTCTCTCTCTCCCTCTGCCTTCCTCTCTAAAATCGGTAAAAATATATTTAAAAACAATAGACCCAGAATCATAGAAGCATGAACATAGTGTCGAATTTCAAAGGGAAAGCAGGGGAGAGTGGGTGGGAAGAGATCAACCAATGAACTTGTGTGCATATGTACATAACCCAAAGACACAGACAATAGAGCTGTGAGGCCCTGGTTGGGGGGAAAGGAATTGGAGGAGAGATGAGAGTGGACTGGAAGAGGTTAATTGGGGGGGGGGGTGGCAGTAAGAAGGACCTAGGTAATACTTTCAACAATAATGATCTTAAAAAAGAGAGAAAGATACTTAACATGATATGCACCCTCTAACACAGTTTTAAGTATACAATACATTATTGTTAAATGTAAGCACTATGTTGTACAGCAAATCTCTAGTCCTTATACCTATTGTTCAACAACTTTCCATTTTACCTTTTCCCAGCTCCTGGCAATGATCATTCTACTCTTCTATAAGTCTGATTATTTTAGATATTGCAGATAAGTGGAATCATGTTGTGCATCAAATATCCTCTCATCATCATATTTCCCAGGTCTCTGCAATTAGAAAAAAGATTACTGAGGCAATATAATCTTTTTCATAATTTTCTTTTTCTCAATTACTAGTGGAATACCACATTTTCTTGTACTACATTTGATATACATATAAATATCAGTGACCAAGACAAAGGCTGTGTAAATAATCTAAATGTTTTTGCTTTCATTTAAAAATATATTTGCTTAGGAGATTTGAAGATGGTGGTGTAGGTAAATGCCTGTAGTTGCCAACTCCCACAACCACATAAAAATTACAACTAAAATACAGAGCAACCATTGTTCAGAACTACTAGAAAACTGGGTATATGGAAGTCCTAAAACTAGAGAAGTAAAGAAGTAAGCACACTGAGACTGGTAGGAAAGTGCAGAGACATGGAACAGGCTTATCCAGCACACATGTGTGCAATGTTTTTAATTGGTAGGGAGACCATCTCTGTGGAGGTAGCCTGGAGGAGCAAGGGGTCCCATCCCCACACCAGATCCCCAGCCCAGAGTCCTAAAGCTGGGAAAAGAAGTTCCTATGGACAGTAAAAACTACAGGATGAAAAATCGGTGCAGATTGGGGATCAGTGACACAGAAGCTGATGGAGACCCAGCTGTTCCTCTTACAAGGCTGGCACAATGAACTGAACTTACAAGGTTCTGCTTCCTCTTCGCTCCAGCACCAGGATAAAGGCTCTGGGGAACACAAACACATACAAGAAGGAAAAGGATTGTCTAGCATCAGGGCAGGAACTTGGGAGCAGCTTTCTTCCAGACGGAGGTGCTTCCAGGAGATTATTGTTTCTATAATATTGTGCTGGGACCTCTTCTATCTCAGGGTTGACTGGCAGCCATTTCTATTAGCTCCACCCTGGTGATTCCCTAAAACCCCACCTCATCCAATTTATAATCCCACCCAAACTGTGTGCAATAGCTTTTGCATATGAGTGGTCTGTCCTTGTTCAGGCTAAAACTCTCAGACAAGCTGCAACTGGTTCAGGGAGCCCCAAGCCTATCAATAAAAGGCCCCAAACCCGGAACCAGCACCAGCCTGCCTTGCTTCATATCTGGGCCTCATCTGTGCACTTCCAAACCCAATATAAAAAGAAGGAATCTACAGATCTCTTTGTAGCTTCTGCGGGGTGGCCACAGGCACTGGTTGACTTTTGTCCTCTCTGGAGACTCAAGAGCCAATGTATCCAGTGGTCAGTGTCAGACCATACCAGATTACAGCTCTACACATCCATAAATGACACACTCAAGGGACAGACTTAGTGAGCAGCAAAGCCTCGCCAAAGTAATGCCTACTCCATAGGGGTATCTCCTACCCAGCAGCTCTTCCATTATAGTCACAGCTGGTCCTCACAAGCAATTGCCCTGGAAGTCAATTCCTCCCATGACAGCAACTGCAATCAAGTCTTAACTACAAGAAGACTGTGCTCATAGCACAAAGGGACACACCTAGAGTGGCCAGCTTGGGTGGACTGGGGATACTGAACAACTGGGCTCTATAGAACACCTTCTACACAAGGCCACTCTACCAACTCAAGGATACATAGAAACCCTACCCAATAAATAGAAACAAATACAGGGAAGCAGCCAAAATGCAGTGACAAAGAAACATATAAAAAAGAAAGAAATGGAGGAAAGTAAATTAATGGATTTCAAAACCATGGTTATAAGATTACTCAATAATTTTCTAGAACCTCCACAAGAAATGGAAAAGGATTAGTCAGAAATTAAGCATTCCCTGTTGAAGTAAGAATAATATGTCAGGATTCAACAATAGAGTAGAGAATTATGAGAGTCAAATAAATAATTTGAAATATAAGAAAGCAAAAAGAAGAGCAACCAGAAAAGCAAAAAGAAGAAGGAATACAAAAATATGAAGACAGTGTAAGGAGCCTCTGGGACAATTTCAGGTGTAACGATATTCACATGGGGGTGACAGAAGAAGAGAGAGCAAAAGTTATTGAAAACCTATTTGAACAAATAATGACAGAAAATTTCCCCTACCTGGTGAAAGAAATAAACTTACAAGTTTAGGAAACACAGAGTCTCAAACAAGAGGGACTCAAAGAAGACCACACCAAGACACATCATAATTAAAATGCAAAAAGCAAAAGTCAAAGAGAGATTCTTAAAAACAGCAAGAGAAAAGCAGTTACTTACCTACAAGGAAGCCCATATGACTGTCTGCTGATTTCTTGAAAGAAACTTTGCAGGCCAGAAGGGAGTGGCAAGAAGTATTCAAAATGATGAATAGCAAGGACCTATAATCAAGATTACACTACCTAGCAAAGCTATTATTTAGAATTGAAGGTCAAATAAAGAGCTTCACAGACAAGAAAAGGCTAACAGAGTTCATCACCAAACCAGTCTTATATGAAATGTTGAAGGGTATTCAAGAAGAAGAAGAAGAAGAAGAAGAAGAAGAAGAAGAAGAAGAAGAAGAAGAAGAAGAAGAAGAAGAAGAAGAAGAAGAAGAAGGAGAAGAGGAAGAAGAAGAAGGAGAAGAGGAAGAAGAAGAAGGAGAAGAGGAAGAAGAAGAAGAGGAAGAAGAAGAAGAAGAAGAAGAAGAAGAAGAAGAAGAAGAAGAAGGAGAGAGGAGGAGGAGGAGGAGGAGGAGGAGGAGGAGGAGGAGGAGAAGAAGAACAACAACAACAGCTACAACAGCTACAACAACAACAACAACAACAAAATGGCAACAAATATATACCTATCAACAACTGAATCTAAAAATCAAAATAAATGAATAAGAAATCTAATGAACAGAGTAAGCTGGCGAATAAAATAGAATCAGAGGCATGGACATAGAACAGACTGACGATTCTCAGAGGAAAACAGGGTGGGAGGGTGGCAAGTGATTAAACAAAGATCTTATATGTATACAAGAGGCTTGGTGCATGAAATCTGTGCAAGGGGGGTGAAATCTCCTTCAGCCCAGCTTGCACCCTCTGCAATTGGGGACATCCCTTGCACAATCTAAGATTGCTGGCTCCCAACTGCTCACCTGCCTGCCTGCATGATTGCCCCTAACCACTTATGCCTGCCAGCTTGATCACCCTCTAACCACTCCCCTGTCAGCCTGATTGAAGCCTAACTGCTCCCCTGCTGGCCCAATTGCCACTAACTGCCATCCCCTAAAGGTCTGGTCACCCCCAACTGCCCTCCCCTGAAGGCCTGGTTGCCCCTAATTGCCCTCTCCTGCCAGCCCAGTAACCCCTAAATACCCTCTCTGATTGCCTGTAACTGCCTTCCCTTGCAGGCCTGGTTCCTCCTAACTGCCCTTCCCTACTAGCCATCTTGTGGTAGCCATCTTGTGTCCACATGGGGGCGATGATCTTTGACCACATGGGGGCAACCATCTTGTGTGTTGAGGTTATGGTCAATTTGCATATCACTTCTTTATTATATAGGACTAGAGGCCTGGTGCACAGAAATCATGCATGGGTAGGTGGGTGTCCCTCATCCTGGCCTGAACCTCTCCAATCTGGGACCCCTCAGGTTTAAGCCTGATCCCACAGGTATCCCTCTCACAATCTGGGATTGCTGGCTCCTAACAGCTCACCTGCCTGTCTGCCTGATTGCCTCCTAACTGCTCCCCAGCTGGCCTGATTGATGCCTAACTGCTCCCCCAATGGTCTGGTTTGATGGCCCCCAACTGCCTTCCCCTGCTGGCCCAATCACCCCAAACTGCCCTCCCTGCCAGCCATCTTGTGGTGGCCATCTTGTAATGATGTGAGAGTGTTGCATGAGGGTGCAAGGAGCCACCTAGCATTTTATTATTATAGATATGCGTTATCCATGATACAGACAATAGGGTGGCAAAGGCCTGGGTTGGGGTCAGAACAGGGTGGAGACTGCAAAAGGGGGGGAAAAGAGGGACATTTGTAATAATATTTAAAAGATTTTTAAAATATTCTTTTTTACTTACATACACATATATTTTTAAAATATTTTCTAAAATAAATTTTTGAAATTAAATTTCAATGAAATTATGATGGATATTATTATTTAATTAAAGTGTTTTTCAAATCTGTAGCTTATGGTAATACAATGCTCACATGAAAAAGCTTATTTAAATACTTAAGAAAATAATGTGCAAATGTAATGGTTCAACAAATCACTTATAACACTTATTAGATGGAATTTATGAGGACTACTTTCAGTTAGAAAGAATATCAATAGGTGATTATTTGAACATTATTTCAACTTATACTGGAATTTTTTCCCTTTCGTACTAAAATAAATCAAACATTCATTATTTATGTCATTCATAGCCATATAGTAAGTCCTGTTTTTGGTGAAATATGAAAACTCAAGAATGAGAAACAAGACTCATGTAGCAAACTTTTTGAATGAGAATTTGCATGTTAACTATTCCCTTCTAAGAAAATGTTTGACTATAAATGTTTGATTTTCAATTGCTAGGACTAGTCAATCAGTGCTCATTGTAGGCAACGACAGGATCTAAGATAAAAAAAAATGATATGTTTTAAGACGTAGGTCAGTGAGGTGAGAGAATAAATCAACAGTTCATTGTATATTGCCAAAAAAATAATGTGAATACTGAGTGCATAATTTAGGATTCATATTAAATATTCATGGCTTCGATTCATTGCTATGTTTTAAGCATGCTAGTAAATATTTTAATGTAATTAAATCAATGGACAGCATTATGACATGACTGTTGTTTTTTTGGTTTTAATTTGTTTTTATAAATATATTGAACTATCTGAAAAAGAATTATTTGGCAGGCCTGCCAGCTGTTTTAAGGGCACTCTGAGCAATTTTCTGACATTCTATACTTGGAGAAAATCCTGCTTTATTAAATTTGCTTCAAATTGCATCACATTTTAAAAAATGGCTCCAAATTATCAGGTTAAATGTGAACTTGTACATAACTTGGATTGAAAGATTTAAAATTTTAGTTAAAAATATAAACAGTAGCACTTTTTTCAGTAACTAGCATGTTCTAAATAAAACATTTTTATGACTACAAATAAAATTTTAAGGAGCTTATTTACTCTGCATTATGCATATAAAATGTATTAATATTTAGATATAAGGAAATGCATTTGGTGTAGTATGTGTGTATATTCAATAAAAACAAATTGAACAGATCTTTATAGCTATTAAGGATCATATACACTAAACACTTGACATCGCATTAGTTTACAGTTAAATATTGTTCCATATCATATTTATGAAGGGATGTTTTCAAGGTAAGCATACTATTTTATTTCCAAAAAATTATCAGAACAGAATTTACTAAAAATCTTTACTTGTAAGATTTATGTGGGAATATTTTCAAATAGTAATTAAATCTTGTTCTGGTGTAGCATTCTCATTAATAGAAATAATATTCATTGATATATTCAGTATGTAGTCAATAAAGATTGAAATTTGTGGTTCCCATATCATGAGTATAAAAGAAAAAGAGAATAAGGAATTAGATAAAGAACGAAGAGCACTCTAAGAACATTGCTACTCAATGATGGGAAGGCAATAAAACCTCCTGCTTCAATACCATGCAGTACTCACGTATGATTTCCAATACGTTAGAATGTTTCTGATTTCAGAGCTATCAAGTCCTCTTCTTTAAATCTCTCTCTCCACCAATGACTAGGTTGTCTAATATCTTTTCCTTTGGACTCATTTTTAAGCTTCTAAAGCATATTGGTCTTGAAGATATAATGAGACCAAGAGGGATCATACTGAAAGTCCCAGAAAAGAAGAGGTAAGTCATGCATTTAAGCATTTGGTGTCCAACTAACTTTGAGTACAAATTCTGTATAATTCAAATAGTATTTGTAACCTATTAAGACCTTTTTATGTATAATTTACGCTATGTCATGAAGCCAAATATGTAGTCAATCCTCATTATTCTCACATTCTATATTTGCTAATTTGCCTACTAACTAAAATTTATCTGTACCGCCAATGTTTATACATAAGTTCATAAGTTCATTTGCAGATGTGTGCACATCATCACAAAATTAGAGTCTCCTGACAGGTACATTCCAAGCTAAGGTCACACAGAACAATGTTCTGCCTTCTTGTTTCAGTTCTCATATATAAACAAGTGTCTTTTTCATTCTACTTAGTGTCACATATTTCATACTTTTGTGCTTCTTATTGATAATTTTGCTGTTTTAAATTGCCCCACCTCCTTTGTTAAATTTAATCTAAGTATTTTATCTTTTTATGCTATTTTATGTGGAATGGTTTTCTTACCTCAATTTATGCTTTGGTTTTAAGGTAAATAAAAACTTACTTTTGTACAATAATTTTGTATTCTGCAGCTTTAGTGAATTTATTTATTTATTCTAACAGTTATGTATGTGAGTATGTGTATTCTTTAGTGTTTTGTAAATATTAGATCACTAGAGGCCCGGTGTATGAAAATTCAAGCACTGGAAGAGGGGGTCTCTCAGCCTGGCCTGTCCCCTTCTCACAGTCCAGGAGCCCTCAGAGGTGGGAGGTGACCTAACGATCAGGGGAAGGTAACGCCCCATCACACCTCTGTTGCTGCCACTGCCAGCAGGTCAAGCCTCAGCAGCTGAGGCAGCTGAGCAGCCACCATCTGAAGCATGCCTGTGCCTTGGGCCTGCCCAGGGTGGGGGCTGAGAGGACTGGGGGACTCTGGAGGCAAGCTCATGGTAAGGCCTGCTGCCCTGGCAGGGTCAAGAAGACTGGGCGCTGCCATCTTTGAGGGCAGGGCAACCAATTAGTATATTCCCTCCTTAATGGCTGTGGGTGCTGCCATATTTGAGGTGGCGTGAGGGTCAATTAGCATATTCCCTCTTTATTAGATAGTATGTTGTTACAGGCACCTCTTAGAGACACCAAAGATATCTTATAGAACAGCCTTCTGAGTCAGAGGGAGAGGGCTGTCCCCACCTCCATTCTTTTTGTTGTTGTTAATCCTTACCTGAGGATATTTTTTCCACTGATTTTTAGATAGAATGGAAGGAAAGAAGGGAGAGGGGAAGGGAGAAAAAAGAGGGAGAAAGAGAGAGGGAGAGAAACATCTGTATGAAAAGACAAATCAATTGGTTGCCTTATGCACATGCCCCTAATAGGGCAGGGATCAAACCTGCAACCCAGATACATGCCCTTGACCAGGAATTGAACCTGTGGCCATTTGGTGGGTGGGCAAATCCTCTAACCACTGAGAACACCAACCAGGGTCCCACCTCTGATTCTTGTCATGCTTTTAAGAATAAATCCAAATGAATGGCTCAATGTAATAATTGCATTATGTTAAAGTGTATTTATTAAAAAATTACAGTAAACAAATTGATTAAAGAAGCAAGGCAAACAAATGTACTACATCTGATTTGGGCCCAGCGAGTTTGGAAAAGTAAGTTTAATGGAGATTTAAAGAGTTATATGACATCCTGTCTATAGGTGTTTCTTTTTGTTGTTTTTGTTTTGTTTTATTTTGTTTTTAATTCCTCTGATAGTCATACTGGTACAGATGAACTCTGAAGGTCTCCCCTTTTCTTTGTTATGGTTTTCCCAGAATTTATGAGAAGCACATGGTAACTTTATCAAGACTGATGTGCTGGGTAAACTTCATTCAGGCAAGAGTTAATAAATTATTATTCACTGTAAGTTTAATATAGTTGAATCAGCACTATAGCACATTCAGATAAGGGAAGAGGAAATTCATCCTTATGCAAGGCCACCCTAGAAAATGCTAGAGATCTGCGGTGCATTATGAAGCTATAGAGGAGATGCAAAAGAGACTAAATATGTATATTGATATAGTGACATCCAATTTTAAAAACCACATTGTTAGGAAATTGGAAATTAAAGCAACCTTGAGATACCCTTCCACAACTATTAGAATGGCTAAATCCAGAACACTGACAACACCAAGTGTTGATGAGGAGGGAGCAACAGAAATTCTTGTTTATGCTGACAACTTCTACCAGTTTTCTATAAAACTAAATAATCTTATAAAGGATGGAGCAAAACCTGGAAGCAACCAACATGTGCTTCAATAGTGCATGAGTAAACAGACTGTAACATTTTCAGACAACAGATTATTCCACACTAAAACAAATGAGCTCTCAAGCCATGAAAAGGCATGAAGGCAGTTATCTAACATTGCTGGCTATATTACATCTGTTCTTAAGATTTTAAAAGATATACCTTAATTTATAAAATATCCTATCTAATAAAAGAGTAATATGCAAATTGACTGTACCTCTGATCAAGCCATGCCCACAAGCCATGCCCACCAGCCAATCAGGAGCAAATAAACCCCAACCAAGATGGCTGTGGCCACTGAGAGAACTGGCGAGCTGGGGCCATGAGTGTAGCATCTGTGGCCCTGGTCAGCCTACCCAGCCATGCAGAGAGAGGAGAGAATGGGCTCCCGGAGCTAAAGGGTGCGGATCCAGCCTCCTACTCCACTGCTGGAGTGTCTAGGCCTGTCAGCCCTGCTGGGGTTTGTGGGGACCAAGTGGAGAGGCTGGATCTGTCCCAGACATGGCAGACAGAGTCCAGACAGCAGCGCTTGGGGGGTTTTTCCACAGGGTGATGGCGGGGAAACACCAGGCCTGGCAGACAGAGCCCGGACAGCAGGGCTTGGGGACTTCCTTAGCACAGCAGTGGTGGGGAAGTCCCCAGAAACTAGATCGCAGGGCTTCGGGGCTTCTTTACAAGGTGGCAGTGGGAACACCCCGGGGTTCCACATGTAGAGCCCATACAGCAGGGCATGGGGACTTTGTTTGCAGGGTGACGTCAGGAAAGCCCCAGGCATGGAAGACAAAGTCCAGACAACAGGGCATGGGAGCTTCCTTAGTGTGTTGGTGTTGGCGAAGCCCCCAGGTCTGGCAGACAGAACACACTGCAGGTGACTGGGGCTTTTGCATGGTGCATGGAGGTGGCAGGCAGAAAGTGGACAGCAAGACATAGGGGCTTCATCTTCATGAATGCAGTGAAACTCCCAGGCCCCACAGAGAGCAGAGAACAATAGGAGTGGACCTAAGCCATCAGTAGGACATCCCCTGAAAGCTGCTGGATTATAGAGGGTACAGGTTAGGGTCAGGGACCCCCAGGCATGAATTTCATGCACCGGGCCTCTAGTATTACTATATGAAGAATCTTTTTAACTTAGAACATTCTTAGCTTTGTTTTGATGGCTAGAAAAAAATAGTACAAAATGATTAAATCACTTTAAGATTAGTTGATGAAGTGATGAAAGCATTAACCTCGTCTGAGGGGACTTAAGTGACTTATGAAATATTGAGAGGAAGAAAAGTTACTTTCCATTTATCCTAATGTGAGGAAACATTTGAAAAAAGAAACAGAGGTTGAGAAAAATATCCTTGGAATAAGTTCTATTAGAAAGTGTTTAGTTCTTAGGATGGAATAAAGAAAGTATTCAAGGGAAAAGTTGAGAAGATTAAAGCATATCACAAAATGTATTTGGTTAAGGTGGCTAGAAATTTTTTTTAATTATTATATTTAGTAACAGTTTAGCCTGAATGTTCTCCATTTTTCCTCTGATTTTTTGGGGGGGATCATACAATAAATATTTTAGTGTTTATAGAAAACTGTTTTAGAAAATAGAAGTCATCAACTGCTAAGTTGCTGTTAAACATTTTAATAGAGCCTATTTCTTCATTAATGTTTCAGTTATGTATCTAATTTTGGGGGGCACTTTTTAAATGTGTTAGATATAGGAAAGTAAAGGAGAGATAATGCCCTTGTCTGCAAGTAAAAGTTAGTCTAGTAGATATATAGATATAAAAATTAACTGACTGTGACCATAATTCACATTAGGGTGAACCATCTGAGGTGTTATTTTATAACTAAAATCTATTTTCATATTGGCAATTTCACATGGCTTAACATGGTGCAAAAGTATGAATGTTTGTGCCCCTCAAATTCCTATGTTGAAGTCCTAACCACCCCATAGGCATTTGATTTAGGAAGGGGGCCTATGAGAGATGCCTAGGTCGTGAGAGTAGAGCCCTCTGGAATGGGATTAGTACTCTTAAAAAACAGTCCTCACCGAGCTCATTACTCCCTTCCTCCAGGTGAAGGCACAGCAAGAAGTTAGGAGTCTGCAACCTGAAAGAGTCCTTATTAAACCATGGCTCCCTGATCTTGGTGTCCAGAATTGTGAAAAGTGTTTCTTTTTTACTTATAAGCTACCCAGTCTGTGTTATTTAATATAGTAGCTCAAAAAGACTAAGAAGATTGCATTGTAATAACTATTTTGATGGAAGGATATGTAGAGTGCAGTGAGGACAAAAATGCATTCATTTCAGATTCGCCTGGTTTTCAGGAGCAGGTGACACAAAGAATTGTCTTAATGGTGGTGGCAGGGAGAGGAAGTTTTGTAATTAGGCGCAGGCAGTTATTCCACTTGGCATATTTATAGTACTCTTTCAAATTTTCAAGGCGGGGTTACTTATTCTGCCATAACAATCATCTGACCCCATTCTTACAGGGAGCATTTCCAATGACTAAAATAACATTCTAGATGGATATGAAAAGTCAAAAACTAGATTTGTCTAAGACTGACACTTTATCTTTATTTAGTCTCTGTGCTATTACATTGGAGTGTAAACTAAAGGTTTTATTTGAGATTCTTAACATTTATTAAAAGGAAGTATGGTCTTTGGTTTGTGATTCTAGCTGACAGAATATCTTGAAAGTCTATTAACCAAAAATTTGTAATTAAAACAGATACATTGAATGACAAATATTGATAAGTAAAGAAATCCTGGCATGCATCTATAATAATAAAAGCATAATATGCTAATTAGACTGGAAGTCCTTCTGAACAAAGCCAGAGCTAAGGAGAAAGCCTGGGTCCTGGGTGCCAGAAGGAAACCAGTGCTGGCAGCCAGTGGGGGTGGAGGGGAGGAAGGCCTACTTTTGCACAGATTTCGTGCATCGGGCCTCTGGTGACATATAACAGGGGTTTATAGAACTCATTTTGCTGCCTTACATCTCTGTTTGCTGCATGAGAATATATTTCTGTACCTCTTCAAGGTGATAACATGTGCTCTTTATTGTTCCCTTTATACATTGCTGATTTTTATTATTATCTACTAAACTTTTTATTAGATAATAAATCCAAAACAAAGATGAAAATTAATAATGAAATATATCAGCAAAACTGCAAAAGGGGAATTTTGCAAATATGCAATTTTTGTCAACAGATGACAAATTCCAATTTTATGTTAACATTAAATTTTTTAATAAAAAAAGGAAAGCTGCCTATCAAATCTACTAAACAAATGATAAAGTAGCTCTTAACAGAAGTAAAAGTAAACAATAAAGCACTGGCTTTCCTTGCAGTATAAAAATCCTCTTTTTCAAATGCAATATGATGAACCATTATAAAATAAAAATTGGCATTAAATGTTTCTTCCCTACTCAGCAAACCATGAGTACTTTTAATAATTTTAATGTTTGGCTCTTGGAAAGGTCAATTTCATTTTGGGGGGTGGTCAGAAAAAGTAATATACATAATCCTATATAATAAAAGAGTAATATGCAAATTTGACTGTAGCTTCGCCATACCCACAAGCCATGCCCACCAGCCAACCAGGAGCAGATTATGCAAATAAACCCCAACCAGGTCGGCTGCCGCCACTGAGAACAGGAGGAAGGCTTGGGTTTCCCCAGCAACAAAGGAAGCCAAGTTTTCCACCTGCTGTTGCCTGTCTAGGCCTCCACTCAATGTTACAAAGTTTCAATTATAAAAGATACAGAAATGGCGGCAGCCACTGAGCTGTAGAGAACAGAGGCTTGGGTTTCCCTGGCTACAGAGGAAACCAAGCTTTCCACCTGCCATTGCCATTGTTGGCCTAGCCTCCACTCTAGGCTACAAAGATTCAAATAGAAATGGCTGCTGCCCCAGAGCAAGCAGAAGGCTTTGCTCCACTCCAGGCTACAAAGTTTCAATTGTAGACACAGATTGATCCAGACACCAGGGCCTCCACTTGGGTCACTGGGGGACGTGGCCAGCCTCCAAACCTCAACAGGCCCCTCACCCAGGCTGCCCCTTACCCCAAGGGCACCCCTACCCTGATCTGGGACACTCTCAGGGCAAACAAGCTGGCCCCCACCCATGCACCAGGCCTCTATCCTACCTAATAAAAGAGTAATTTGCTGGTTGACCATCACTCCAACACACAAGATGGTTGGCCCCATGTGATCAAAGAATCTGCCCTCATGTGGAGACAAGATGGCCACCACAAGTTGGCCAGCAGGGGAGGGCCATTGGGAGGTTCCAGGCCCTGCAAAGGAGGGCAGTTTGGGGCAATCAAGCCTGCAGGGGGGGGGGGCAGTTAGGGGTGACCAGGTCAGCAGAGGATAGGAAATATCCTATCTAATAAAGGATAGTTGGGGCAAACAGGCTGGCAGGGGAGCAGTTAGATATCAATTAGGCTGGCAGGGGAGTGGTTAGGGGATGATCAGGCTAGCAGGCAGAAGCATTTAGGGGCAATCAGAGAGGCAGGCAGGTGAGCAGTTTGGAGCCAGTAGTCCTGAATTGTAAGAAGCATGTCGGACTGCCTGTTTAGGCCCGATCCTACCAGTCAGACATCCCTCAAGGGGTCCCAAATTGAAGAGGATGCAGGCTGGGCTAAGGGACATCCCCCACCCTCCATGCACAAATTTCATGCACCGGGCATCTAATAACTTTATAAATCTCATTACTTTCATTTCTACAGTCATACATATATTACTAAAGTCACTGAAATATTATTTAGAAGTAAAATTATTTTATATATACATATAGTTTTAAAATGTTTTATACAATGACTTAATTGAAATTATGTTCCATTTGAATTTTTGTTTAAAAAAACTTGATGTTTGCTTTAAAAGTGTTAACCTAAGACAATCAATGTGTCCTTTAAGAGAAGGTTGGATAAAGAAGATGTGCTACTTATATACTATGGGATTTTACTCAGCTATACAAAAGGATGAAATATTGACATTTGCAACAACATAGATGGACCTGGAGAATACTATGCTAATAAAATAATCAGCAAAAGCTAAGAATAATATGACTTTACTTGTACGTGAAAATAAAACTGAAACACGTAGAAACAGAAAACAGAATGGTGGTTACCAGAGAGAAGGGGTGGGGGGATAGTAAAGGGTAAAGGAGGTCAGTATATGGTGACAAGATGATTTGACCTTGGGTGGTGGGCACACATACAATATAGAGATTTTTTTCTTTAAATTTTTAAAATCTAAATGTAAACTACTTTTCTGTATTTTTTTCTCATTGAAGGTGTTTATAGATTTAACTTTTTATAATCTCTATCAGTATTCATTTTTTATATATTTGTGTTCTCAAGCAATTAAAGCAAATAAAATAAAATGCTGTAAACATATTACAAATTATTATTTTATATTCTTAGTTTGATAGTATGGAAAATCAAATGACTGAATGTATATTTATGAGTCTATATTTTTAAAGCATGTCATTATTTAATAATTTTATTTGCTAGGTGGTCTCTTTTTATATTTGAAATGTCTTTATTGATGAAGGTGTTACATATGTGCTCTCATCCCCCCATTAGCCCCTTAAAACCCCCCCCAAACTCATGCCCTCAACTCCTGTTGTCTGTATCCATTGGTTAGGCTTATATGCATGCAAAAAAGTCATTCGGTTGGTCCCTCCCCTTTGTCCCACCTTCCCCTACCTTCCCTCTGTGGTTTGACAGTCTGATTGATGCTTCTCTATTAGGTGGTCTCTTTGTTATTCACTTTTCTTGTATATATTTTCTTTTGATCCTCTGTTAACTACAATCTCTTTTCTTTTGTGAAGTGACTTTACACTTCTCTATGTTTTATGGTCATTATTAACAGAAACAAATTTCATTTTTATTAAATATATAAAATATCTGTTTTAGAGTATATTTCAAGAGCTTATAAGCATTTTTTTGTTTGTGTCATTGACTTGAAAACAAGCTTTGTTTACCATGAAAAAGGCCTGTCTTTTTGGTATTTATTAAACCTTTAGTACACTATTGTCTCCATAAATCTAGCACTCTTTTTGGTTTATAGGTTTTACACATATTCCTCTTTCGAACTATCCCGATAAAAGTGAATTATAATTCTTAGGATGAATTTGTTCTCAAGAATAATGAGTTATAAAATACATAGCAATTTTCATGTTACTTAGAACCATTTTTTCCTTCGCCATCATTTCCTCAGACAAAACCTTTTGGTGTAAGATATGTTCCATATTCTGTATTCCGTGTTCCACTTGCATTTGGTCAGACTCTATGTGAATTCCCCACCGTCTGGAATCACATTTGAGAACTAGACAGGAAATCAAATATCACAATGGACCGATCTTAAATTATATAAATAGGAAATCTGTGATAGAGCAGCATATATTCATACCAATAATTGCATTCATTGATCGCTCCCAGGCATTGAAGGAGTTTGTCTGTTCTCCTAGTTACGCTAAGGGCATTTGGCCACCCAGGATGGATGAGCAGCAATAAATAGAAAGCAGAAATAAACTAAAAAAAAAATTGTGGAATTGTCAGGTCAAACCAACATATCTGTTATTGGATGTAAGTTGAGTAGAAGTTGAAATAGACATTGATCATACTAAGGCACATTAGCATTGATCATATTCTTGCTTGATATTTTCTATTCATTGAAGTTAAAAAAAAAAGAAGAAATTTTGAAAGGTGAGGGGAACCAATAACTGAGTTCCTTTCTCAACTCTGATATCAATTCTTACGCATTCTGTTTCATTTGAAATTAAGTTTTGAAATCTATTTTATTGTTGCTTCTATAGTAGAAACAAATGATTTTATTTTCTTAGACATTAATTCACATAAAATTTAAGCAGGCTCTAGTTCTCAGTTACTTGCCATTCACAAAGTTACTGTAAAATTTTGGACATATCCATTTTTATTGTAAAACTAGAGGCCTGGTGCACAAAATTCTTGCATGGGTGTGGTCGCTAGGCCTGGCTGGCAATTGAAGCATGAGTGTCTGCCATGGAAGGGCAGGTCCTAGCTGACCTCCGGGCCCTGGGCAGCACCTGAGCCCCCAGAGCGCCCGCTCACTCCCTCCACCTGAGTCATGGCACCTGAGTCCCCACATGGGGATGCAGTGAGTGCAGACAGATGCCACAGGCTGGGGTGCAGAGTGGTTCTCTAGGCTGCCCAGTGGTGCCGCACAGAAGCTGGGTGGGCAGCATACTCTTTCCTGGCCAGCTGGCCTTGCAGCCCAGCTCCTGTGCAAACCTACGGGGAGCCCCATGGTACCCTGCAGTTTGGTGGCTGCAGCCTGGCTCCCCTGGAAGATGCCATGGCTGTGTGGTGGGCTCCTCGCAGGTGCCTGGCACCTGAGCATGGGGGCTTCCCTGGCTACTCAGGGAAGGGGATCAGGGGGAGTGAGAGTGAGCTTGGCAGATACCCCGCATTCTCACCACAACTTTGTCCCCATCATTCACTGCCCCAGGTAGCCAGCGAGAGATTGCAGTGCATCACCAACACCCACGTTCCCTGTCGCCCCCCCACCCGGTGGTCAGCGTGTGTCATAGCAAGTGGCCGAACACCTGGTAGAGGGGACAATTTGCATATTAGGCTTTTATTATATAGACTTGGGAAAAGTCTTTTGTGTGTATCTGATCTCTTCTGAGACCAAGTTTAAAAATTAAGAATTGTTATGGCTACACTAAAAGTACAGATTGTAACAAGGTTGGAAGTATATGGGAGATTCAGTTTTAAATCCTAACTCAGTTACACAAACTCTGACTTAGTTACACAAGCTCTTGTGCAAAACTTTTCAGTTCTGAAGTAGACAACATAGTGTAGTGCTTATATTCATGGATTTTAGAACCCTAGATAAACATCCTATCTTTTTTTTTAATAGAGCACTCAACTTTCTTTTTATGATAATGCTTCATAACAAGGAGCAACATTTCTCCTTAAAAAATCAAAGTAAAATCCCAAGATAGCAACAAAGCAGCAAAACAAAAAATGGGGGCATGGTCTTTCCCGCTGAGGAGGTCACTCCTCCTTTCAGTCTCTGACCTCTGTCAGTTCTTTCAGTGACTCTTTAATCATTATTGATCTTTTCTGGAATGAATTTTAGACTCAGAGAAAAATTGAAAAAACAGTTCCCTCGTGCAGTTTACCCCAAGTGGGACATCTTACATACATTTAGTACAAGGGCCCAAAGGTGAAAATTCATATTGATGTCCATCTTTATTGTTATTTCCCAGTGTTAATATTTCATCTTCTCTTCCCTAGACTGTTGCTATATATATATATATATATATATATATATATATATATAGCCTTACTAGAGGCCCGGTTCATGAAATTCATGCACGGGTAGGGTCCCTAGGCCTGATCAGCGATCAGGGCCGATCAGAGCCTTCCAGGAGCTGGTCGGGTCCTTCCTTCTGGCTGCTGGCTGCCAGCTGGAGCCTCCCTTCTCCAGTTGCCAGCTGCTGGCCTGGGCCTTTCTTTGTTCCACACCGCCCCTTGGTGGTCAGTGCACATCATAGCGATTGGTCTTTTGTTCGAACTCCTGTGGAGACAATTTGCATATTAGGCATATATATATAACCTGTCTGATCTAATCATCTACATCTGTGCCTCCAGTCCAATCTGGGAGCACGAGCAGAGAGAGAGGCCCACAGTGTAGGACTGCTTTCTAAATGAAATGTCTTCTTTAAAGCCAGCACTCCCCATTTTGGTATTCAAGTCCCAAGCTCCTCTAGCCCCAGCCATTCAGGCTCAGTGGGTAGAGTACTGGCCTGAGGACTGAGGGGTCTCAGATTCCATTCCCATCAAGAGCATGTACCTCAGTTACAGGCTCCGTCCCAAGGTGGGGGCAGAGGGCACATATGGGAGGCCACCTATCAAAGTGGCCTCTATCTCTATCTCTATCTCTATCTCTATCTCTATCTCTATCTCTATCTCTATCTCTATCTCTTTCTCTCTCCTGCTCTCTTCCACTCTCTGTAAAAATCAATGAAAACTTATTCTCAGGTGAGGATTAACAAAAAAAAATTCCCCCTGCATCTTAGTCTCAGTGTGCATCTCCAAATTTAGCTTTGATGACTGAATCTTCCAGTCATACCTTCTCTTAAAATGTATTTTGGAACTTTTATCTCACTATCCTCCTCTCACCTAGAAAGTTTTTCCTCTAATTCTTTTCCATTCCACATAGTATTGAAATAACTATACACATTGTACTTTCACTTGTTTATTTTAACCAGATAATTGATAGTTGCTTGTGAACATGAGCCTTAAGTTTGTTTTTCTATATGGTCCCCAGTGTTGGGTGGAAAGACATTTAGTGCATTTTTTTTTCTAATTGTTGATTTTGTAGAACCTCTGAATCATCCTTCTGCATAGAAATTCCAATTTGACAGGCCTATCAACTGCTCAACAAATATTATTGTTACACTAGAGGCCACGTGCATGAAATTCATGCACGGAGCGGAGGGTGTTCCTCAGCCCAGCCTGCACCCTCTCCAATCTGGGACCCCTCGAAGGATGTCCAACTACTCATTTGGAAGTATTTGGGACATTCAGTTTTAAATCTTAACTCAGATAGGATGTCCAACTGCCCTTTTAGGCCCACCAGGATCAGGCCTAAACAGGCAGTTGGACATCCCTGTCACAATTCAGGACTGCTGGCTCCCAACTGCTTGCCTGCCTGCCTTCCTGATTGCCCCTAACTGCTTCTGCCTGCCAGCCTGATCACCTGCTAACCACTATCCTGCCAGCCTGATTGATGTCTAACTGTTCCCCTGTCAGCCTGTTTGCCTCCAACTTCCCTCCTCTGCCAACCTGGTCACCCCTAACTGCCCTCCCCTGTTGGCCTGATTGTCCACTACTGCCCTCCCTTGCAGGCTTGGTCTCTCTCAACTGCCCTCCTTTGCTGGCCATCTTGTGGTGGCCATCTTGTGTCCACATGAGGGCAGGATCTTTGATCACATGGGGGCAGTCATATTGTGCGTTAGAGTGATGGTCAATCTGCAAATTACTCTTTTATTAGATAGGAGGATTTTCCTGGGTAGCATTTGTCATTAAAAATGCTTCCAAAAAGATTTTGAGTTGGCACAATCTTGGAAAAGCTCTGCCTTATTTCAGTAAACACAGAAGTCCGCTGCTGAGATTCACCTATGACTTCCATTTAGTGGGAAACACTCTTGCCCTCATTGCTGGGAGCATTGCTATTGACAGCTCAGGGCTGATTCTCCCTCAGTGGAAGGCAGCTGCCCAGTCCCAGGCCAAGCCTGCATTCCCAGGGGCATTCGTATAGCTGGTCAGTACTGGGGCCCAAAAGCTTGGCCCCATTTCCTCAGTGACATCCTAGCTCTAGATGGGATTTCATGGAGATCTTTGATATGATGATGTCACAGCCCAAGTGATGGAATGACGTTCAGCTCAATAGGATCTTTTTGCCTCCCCAAGATACTGATCAAAGAGGATTCCCCAATACAAATTCTGCAAGAGATCTTTTCTATCTCAAACTCTCCATTCATCTATGACGCTTTCCTCCCATTCCTCATGAAATCAACACACAACTTACTCATCGATCCGCTCATTCCACAAGCCAATACATGTTTGCCAACTGCTATATGTCACACACTTCCTAGATCAGGAAGACCCCGACCCTGCCCTTGTAGAACATGATGCTTGCGATCTCACCAGACATCTCCAATTTCTCCACAGTTTCAGTGTTCACAGAATCACCCACCATCTCTCTGAGTCTTTTGCCTTCACTTGTATTTGACTGATTGCTCAGAATGTCTTCTGAGCCCCTCTACTTCTGGTTAAACTCTGCCTGTCTTGAATAATTTAACTCAAAGGCTATGTCTCCTAGAAAGCTGTCCTGAGTCACTCCCTCTGTGTACTAAGTGGGGGACCAAACCTGGTGCTATGTTTTCAGCTAAATTTCTCTGTATAGCTGTCTGTCCCTACTTCCTCCTCCCCCACCAAACTGTAAGCTTCTTGCCTGTTAATTTTGTCTTAGTATGTATGCTTTATATCAAGCAGGTCATATGTGCTTACCTGCCGAATGAATGAGAGAATAAAAGATAATTTATCCTGGTGGCTTCATTTCCCAAACATGCTGATGAATTGGTGGCCCTGATATAATTTTATAGTCTGAGAAATGGTATAAAATAGATAAACTCTCCCTTTAATATCTCTGTAGAGCTTTTATTTTTTTTATTTTTATTTTTTTATTTTTTTGTTTTTGTTTTTGTTAAACATACATTTTATTGATTTTTTACAGAGAGGAAGGGAGAGGGATGAAAAGCTAGAAACATCAGTGAGAGAGAAGCTGATGAGCTTTTAGCAACAGCCATTTAAAAAATATTTTCAGTTGTGCTTTTACAAGACTTCAATGCCTCATGTGCTATTATATTATTATGCAAATGTTTCATATTTCTTTGGTATGCTTCCTTTTCAATAATCTCCATGCCTACGTGAGTCAGGTAGCTTTAAAATGATAACTACAAAGAAATCTTAACTAATACAGATTCTAAAAGGGGTATCTTTATATAGTACTTCACCCTAGCAGTACTTTTTCTTTTGAAAAACTTGAATATTGTTGAAGTTATGAGTCACATTCTATCTTTAGTTGTGTTCACTTACCCAAGGTTCTCTCCTCCAAAGGGAGAGTAGGGGATGCTTTCTTGCTGCAAGTACCACTCTGTAGCTGGCTAGACATGGAGGAGGGGAGAATTTACTCTTAAATTAACCTTGTAGTTTTGGTTATTAGTGCTGTCTGGATGTAATAAAAATACTGCTTTTGGATGTAAACTGGTGTTTTGTTTTTATGTTCACTTTGCTTATTTGTTTTTTAAAGTAAAATACATCAGAAAACTATTGAGGGCCATACGTATCATTGGACACATAGATACAACCAGACAAAAGAGGGAGCTTAAAGGAACAGTAGGAGCAAAAATAAAATTGTTTTATATTACTGCTCTGAGAACTGGTTGTTTACAATAAAAGCTAGACACAAATTTTGCAAGGATGCAGCCACTATATTAGAACTTTTTCAACCCATGTAAACACTTCCTAGAATTCTTCCTGTCCTAGTCCTATTTTTATTTACTTCTGCCTAACCTCTATCATATCCTGGTTCTTTTAAAATAGTCCTATATATTTACTGGATCTTGTGTTCTATACTAAAAAGAACAATAACAATAACATTAAATAACATAAATAGGTTTAGGATACCTTAGTGGTCTGTGTGAAATGAATCCTTAGTTTTCAGACTAGTTGAAAAAAATCCTCTGTGGTACAACAGTTACAATTTGTCAAGTGCAATTTACCACAGAAAGCACCATTTAATTTTTTCAGAACCTACTTCTTCCCTGTTTAGGAAAAGAGCATGTAGATTAAAAAGAAAATGCAGCATGCTCTTCACTGACAATTAGCCTTAAACAGAATACTGAAATTTATTTGAACACAAATGAGCTAGTATTCTATAGAGCCAATAACAAAATATGAGTAATCATGATATGATCAGAAATAATGAACAATCTAGTAAAGAAAAATTATGGAGATAGGTACATTTTAAAAAAGTAAGAAGTCACACAACATTTTTGTGAGAGTGACAAAGATATATAAAAGAGAAAAGACAAAAATGATAAGATAAAGATGAAAAGGACAAAATAATGCATGCAATAAATTTGAAACCCTTATGAAAGATATATCCTGGAAAAAACGTAAAGCATCAAAATTGGTATAAAAAATTAAAATTGTATTGCAGGCCACATCTGAGTTTAGGTCTTAGATCATCAAAGACAGATGCTGTTATTTATTTTGAATAGCTAGTTACAATAATCACTAGAAAAATGTTAAGGTAACTAACAAGAAATATTTAAACTATTTGTGTATGTGCATGTATGTATGTGTGTATATATATGTATATTATATATGCAGAAAGAGAAAGAGCATGTATTTTCCTACTAATGGTTGATACATTCTCAACACATCTTCTCTATTTGCCACATAAATGTTTGGCATCCATTTTTCATAATTTTAATTCTGTTACAAACAAGGTAGATCTTATATTTTTATTTTATTGCATCCATCTAAATCTGTTGAGTTTTGTCCAGGCAGATCAACTAGATTGTGTGAAACCATGGGTTCAGGCATTTTTAGGTAGGGACCAATCTATTTCTTTCTTTTGCTTAAAATTTAAATTCTTTATTGTTGAAAGTACTACATATGTTTCCTTTCCCCCCATTGACCTCTCCTCTGGCCCTCACACACCCCACTCATGGCCTGTGTCCATTGGTTATGCTTATATGCACGCACATAAGTCCTTTGGTTGATCTCTTACTTCCTGTCCTCCATCCCCTGCTTTTTCTCTGAGGTTTAATAGTCTCTTTACTATTTCCCTGTCTCTGGAACTATTTTTGTTCATCAGTTTATGTTGCTCATTATATTCCACAAATGAGTGAGATCATCTGATACTTAACCTTCTGTGACTGGCTTATTTCACTTAGCATAATGCTCTCCAGATCCATCCATGCTGTTGTGAATGGTAAGAGTTCTTTATTTTTCACAGCAGTGTAGTATTCCATTGTGTAGATGTACCACAGTTTTCAATCCACTCATCTAATGATGGGCACCTAGGCTGTTTCCAAATCTTAGCCATTGTAAATTGTGCTGCTATGAACTCTGGAGTACATATATTCTTTCTGATTGGTGTTTCTGAGTTCTTGGGATATATTCCTAGAAGTGGGATTACTGAGTCAAATGAGAGTGCCATTTATAAAAATCTTAGAAAATTCAAAGGCACAAAAATATTAGATATTTCTTGTAGCAATATATTTACCAACACATTTCCTAAGACAATGAAAACTAAGGAGAAAATTAACAAATGGGACTACATTAAAATAAAAAACTCCTGCCCAGCAAAAGAAATCATCAACAAGAGTGCCCACTGCATATGAGAACAAACATATTTTCCAATGTTATCTCCAATAAGGGCCTACTCTCAAAAATTTAAAGGGAATTTATACAACTTAACAAAAGGAAGATAAACAATCCAATAAAAAAAAATGGACCAAGGACCTAAATAGACATGTCTCAATATTGAACATACAGAAGGCCAAAAGACAAATGAAAACATGCTCAAAGTCACTAATCATCCAACAGATGCAAATCAAGATGCCAATCTCAATCAAAATGGCTATCATCAACAAATCAACAAATGACAAGTGCTGGCGAGGATGTGGAGAAAAAGGAACCCTCATGCACTGCTGGTGGGAATGCAGACTGGTGCAGCCATTGTGGAAAACAGTATGTAGTTTCCAATCTGTTTCTTACTTAGGGACTACTTCTAAAACATCTTACTCAAGGTACAATTGAAGACCTAAATGTTTAATGAGGTATCTCCATTTTTGCCAGTCAGGTTTGCAAATTCTGCCAACAATGTGGTATGTCCAGAATAGGCATTCATAGCACTGTGGCCCATTAGTTGTTCTCTCTCTGGCTTCACAAAGTCAATTTCAGTGCACATGTAGATAAGAATTCATACAAATTCTCAAAGGGAGCTGAATGCAGTGCTCTTCATGTACTTGTCTGTGTAACTCCTTCATCACTGGTTCCTGTCCTTCAAATTCCAGCTGATTCAGCAGCCCCATCATCCAGACCTCCAAACCACGGATCATATAGTTAAGTCTCTGCATTGTTTAGTCTTCAATTCCTCATGTCACAATTAAGGTAGTGACCCCCACAAAAGCAAATGTGGATATGAAAGTTGCCTCATATGTTCCTTTCTCTCAAGCACCACAGTGCTGTGCTGTCTGATGTCTGGTAAAGAGGGATATCATGTATGCTTACCATCTTTGCTTCATTTTTATTGAATTCATTGGGGTGACATTAGCTAATAAAACTATATTGGTTTCTGCTGTTGGGGGACTGGGTGAAAAAAGTGAAGGGATTGAGAAAAACAAACAAATAAACCTCATAGACACAGACAGCAATGTGGTAATTACCAGAGGGAAAGGGGTATAGGGGAAGGAAGAAGAGAGTAAGAGGAATAAATGACTTGGGGGTGGTAAACAAACAATACAATGTACAGATGATCTATATTATAAAAACTCAGTGGCTCTAATGTCATAAGTACCAAAGACCAGTCACCAGGAGGCTGTGTGTGCTGTGAGGCACGTACAGGTGTGTGGGGCTGCCTGCTCAGTGAGGCATGTGCAGGTGAGCAGGGCTGCATGTGAGGTGAGGCGCTCATGGGTGGATGAGACTTGACTCTGGGTCCCACGGAGTAGCAAAACTTCCCTCTGGGAGAGTACTGCACCACCAGCGAGACTCAGGAGAGTCCTGCTGCATGGCAGGGTCTGGGGTCCCGGGTCTCACACGTTTTCACACGCTGTGTCACTAGTATATTATAGAATTGCACACATTTTTGCTTCTTAGTTGTTTAAAGCAGAAGAATATCTCCAAAACTTGCTACATTGTCAAGACTCTGTTCACATTTCTGCCTACCTTTAAGACTCTTCATTTTCTTTTATCCACCACAAATTTGCCACTTTAGCAATAAATAATTTGAAAATTATGCATGTTTTTCTATTCATAGTTAAAATCTTAGATTTTATCCCATGATTCTCTATACTACAAAAAGTGTATTATCCTTGATTATTTCCAATTCAGAAAAAATATTTAACATGATTTTATTTCTTTCTCTCTTCACCAAAGATTACATTCTAATAATGAAACTATTACAAATAATGTAGTTTTGCAATAACATAATTACTTTAAGACAGTGGTTGGCAAATGCGGTTTGCCGCGCTGTTGACTAATGAGTTTGCTGACTACTGCTTTAAGGGATTATTTTAGTACTAGATGCCCAGTGCACAAAATGCGTGCACTTGGGGGAGGGGTGTCCCTCAACCCAGCCTGCACCCTCTCCAATCTGTTACCGATTGAGGAATCTCCAACTGCCTCCTTAGGTCCAATCCCAAACCTGCAGTTGGATATCCCTTTAATGATTCAGGACTGCCAGCTCCAAAGTGCTCGCCTGCTTGCCTGTGTGATTTCCCCTAACTACTTCTTCCTACCAGCCTAGTCACCCCCTAACCACACCTCTGCCATCCTAATCACTACCTAACTGCTTCCCTTGTAGGCCTGATTGCCTCCAACTACCCTCTTCTGCCAGCCCGATAGCCTTCAACTACCCTCACCTACTGGCCTGGTCACCCCTAACTATATCCTCCCTTGCCAGCCTGGTTGCCCCCAACTGCCCTCCCCTGTCGGCCATCTTATGGTGGCCATCTTGTGACCACATGGAGGCAGCCATCTTGTGTGAGGGTGTGAAGGTCAATTTGCATATCACCTCTTCATAATATAGGATTTGTATTGTATCAAATTTTAAATATTTCTTAGTTTTCATCTCAATCATAAAGATCACAGTTATATAATATTTCCCATTGATGAATTCTCTATTAAATGAGATAAATTTTCAGAAATCCCAGCCTAACATAGGAATTTCATAAATAATATATGCTGTGACATCTGGCATTATTGTTATCATCATCACTATACAACACTATGACCACCAGCAAAAACAATATATCTTAAGCTACTAATTGCTTTTGAATTCATTTACCAATTACAAAAATGGAAAAGCCAACTCTTTTGGAGGAAATTAAGTCTTCTCTCTCCTTTCATCTCTCTCTGTCTGATGAAAAACATGTTACAATTAATTGGCTATACAACAAATAATAATTTGGAGGATCATACAAGTTCTGTAGTTTATTTTAATATTATGATTCTATATATTAAAATTGCTGTGAGTATATTCGTCTTACAATCTACTTTAGAAAATTTAGGGAACATCAAATGTAATAAAAAGTCTATATCTAATTTAGTTATATAGATAATCCACAGCATATATAAATAATTATAATTAATTTAAAAAAGGAAAGAGTTCTGTTCAAACAGAAATATTGCCTCATAAAGATGGCAACCATCCTATCTAATAAAAAAGTAATATGCAAATTTGACCATACCTTCGCTACACCCACAAGCCATGCCCACAGCCATGCCCTCTAGCCAATCAGGAGCAGATTATGCAGATAAACCCCGACCAAGATGGCAGTCGCCACTGAGAGAAGGAGGGAGGCTTGGGTTTCCCCAGAAACAGAGAACACCAAGCTTTCCACCTGCCATTGCCAGCCTATGCCTCCACTCAATGCTACAAACTTACAATTATAAAAGATACAGAAATGGCGGCAGCCACTGAGCTGGAGAGAATAGAGGCTTGGGTTTCCCTGGAAATGGAGGAAGCCAAGCTTTCAGCCTGCCATTGTCAGCCTAGGCTTCCACTCTAGGCTACAAAGTTTCAAATAGAAATGGCTGCCTCCATGGAGTAAGCAGAAGGCTTGGCTCTGCTACAGGCTACAACGTTTCAATTGTAGACATACATTAATCCCAGATACCAGGGCCTCCACTTGGTTCACGGGGGAGGGGGGGGGCATGGCTGGCCTGCAAACCTTCATAGGCCCCTCGCCCAGGCTGCCCTTCACCCCAAGGGAACCCCCACCCTGATCTGGGACACTATTCAGGGCAAACCAACTGGCCCCCACCCATGCACCAGGCCTCTATGCTATTTAATAAAAGAGTAATTTGCAGATTGACCATCACTCCAACACACAAGAGGGCTGCCTCAATGTGGTCAAAGATCCTGCCCCCATCTGGACACAAGATGGCCACCACAAGATAGCCAGCAGGGGAGGGCTGTTGGGAGGTTCCAGGCCCTGCAAGGAAAGTCAGTTGGGGGCGATCAAGCCTGCAGGGGAGGGCAGTTAGGGGTGACCAGGCCAGCAGAGGAGGGAAGTTGGGACCAAACAGGCTGGCAGGGGAGCAGTTAGATATCAATTAGGCTGGCAGGGGAGTGGTTAGCAGGTGATCAGGCTGGCAGGCAGAAGCAGTTAGGGGCAATCAGAAAAGCAGGCAGGTAAACAGTTTGGAGCCAGAAGTCTTGGATTTTCAGAAGCATGTCAGATTGCCTACCAGGATCAGGCCTAAACAAGCAGTTGGACATCCATCGAGGGGTCCCAGATTGGAGAGGGTGCAGGCTGGGCTGAGGGACATTCCCTGCCCCCTGTGCACAAATTCCATGCACTGGGTCTCTAGTATGTATATAACTTCAAGGAATTTGAACCTAAATTATCATTAAGAATTTTATCTGATCTAGTTCTCTCAAAAAAAGTTGCAATTATGAGTGTGGTAGTGATTTACAGCTGGATTACAATCTGGTTTTATGTCAAATACCAACCTTAATTATTTAAATAATGATGAGGTTCAGGAATCCTAGAATTGGAGTGTCATATCCCCAAGTATTCATTTCATGTATAACTGGAGGAAAGAAGAAGTCATCTGCCTTAGATTTGTTACCACTAATTTGAAGATGACTAAGCGAAAAAAGTATGTTGATACTCATCTGTCCTTTCATTATTATTCCACTAGAGGCCTGGTGCATGAAATTCGTGAATGTGTTGGAGGGAGTCCCTCAGTCTGGCCTGCACCCTCTCACAATCTGGGGCCTTTTAGGGGATGTCCAACTGCTGGTTTAGGCCTGATCCTCAGAGATCCCTGTGGATTAGGCCTAAACTGGCAATCCAACCTCCCTCTAGCAATCCAGGACTGCTGGCTACTAACTGTTTACCTGCCTGCCTGATGGCCTCTAACAACCTTCCATGCCTGCTTCATTGTCCCTATTGCCTCTCCCTACCTGCCTGATTGTCCCTAACCATTCTTCCTCCTTTCTGACTGCCACAAACCTCTTGCCTACCTGCCTCATCACTCCTAATGCCTCTGTCACCTGCCTCATCATCCCCAACTGCCTAGGCCTGCTTGCCTCATTGCCCCAACTGCCTCTGCCTGCCTGCATGATGGCACTTAACCACTCATCTGTCTCCTGATAGCCCCTAACCACTCTGCCTGCCTGCCTTATCACCCCTTGGGGTGCAGGGCCAGCCAGGGTGAGGGGTTGTGGTTTTCTGGTCTCTGGTCATTCTAGTTGTTCCACCGTTTCAGTCACTGGGCTTTTATTATATAGAATAGATATTTTATTATGTATCAATGATAATATACTAAATTCTTTTTTCATACATGTAAGTTACCTGAGGCTACATTTGTGTCCCCAGTTAAAAAAACTGAACCTCTTATATACAATGAGCATAAAAAATCATTTTTTAAAAGTTGAAGGAAAATTGAAACTATTTAGAAGACCAAGTCAGTAGGAAAATACATGTGTAGACTTAAAATTATGAATGCATTTGCATTTTTGAGGGAGTTTAAATCAATTCCCTCTATAGATAGCTGTCACAATTTGGGTTCAAGGTTTTTAAAATATAGTCTAAGAAGTACAGGCATTGTAACTCTTGCAATACACCTTGTGGTTCCCATATAGTGATAATATAATGAATTATGTTCACAATAAATCATTATAGTTGTTTTTTATGTTGGAATTCAGGTTCACACTTTTCCTTAATATTTTATTCTACAATCAGGCTATGGAATAGGGCTGAGAAGCCATGTATAAGTCTGGGGTTGAGTTCCTTATATGACCTGATAATAGAACATACATATATATGGACATTGAAAAAAAAGTAGGTTTTGAATATAAAACTGTATCTCCTAAATTGGACAACTGAAGTTTATATATATAATTTTATGACTCTACATATTTATCTTTAAACTTACAGAACTGATAGTGATTATCATAAAATGCTTCCAGCTCAAGCATTCTATAATTTTATGAAAAATGTAAATATGTAAAGTTGAAATACTTACTGAGACTTAAGCTTTTTCTAAGAAGTGTTTTATTCACTAAAATGTGTTATCAATGAAGATTTGAAAAATGTCGTTCTGAAAATTTTCAAATGTAATAACCAAATTATAATTATGTTGTATGTAAAGTTTTCACTTAACATATCTAAGATGTAATCCCTTACATAGAAAAGACAAATAATTTATCTACATGTGTAAGAAATTTTCTTCAGACAATATATTAGTTTTTATTATTTTCTTCAGATGGTGTAGTAGATTTTTTATTGTTTCCATAAAAAATTCTACAAATTAAGGAGCTTAAAATGATGCAAACTTATTATTTTACTAGGGGGCCAGTGCATAAAATTCGTGCACTGGGGGTAGGTGCTCCCTCAACCCAGCCTGTCCCCTCTCACATACTGGGAACCCTCAGGGGATGTCCAACTGATGGCTCACCCCCAGCCTGCCCAAGGCCTAAAGCCTCTAAAGTGATGCTTTAGGCCTTGGGCATCCAGCCATCACCTTGCTCAGCTCAGCCCCACCTGCCTGCGACCACCCAGCCCCAGGGGCTGGGCGCTTGCCACCACTTCCACTCACAGCACCTGGGGGCTGGGCGATCGCTGCCATCACCGTTTCATCTCCACCCCCAAGGCCCAGCGCTAATGCCACTTGGCCCTGCCCCCATTCCTGATTGGCTGGTAGCATAGCCAATCAGGAGTGAAGATACAACCAAATTTGCATGTTTCTCTTTTATTATCCTATCTAGTAAAAGAGTAACATGCAAATGTGACCATACCTTGGCTCCTGATTGGCTATGCTACCAGCCAATTGGAGAAAGGGGCGGGGTTGAGAGGCGTGGTGGCCAGGCCCTAGGAGTGGAGAAGAAGTGATGAAGGCTTCAAGCTCCAGGCCCCAGGAATAGAGACCAAGCAGTGGCAGTGCTGGTGAACCACAGTTGCGTCTAACTGAGGCCCCTGGCATTGCTAATGTTTTACATGTAGCTTCAGCTGTATGCCAGCAAAAACAGAAGGCAACTGCCAAAGGGAAGGCCCCAGAGTCCCAGCTTCAGCATCCCAGCTGTGGAAACTGACAACAGGTAGAAGGAAGTCCCACCCCCACAGAATCTGTCCAAATCAGCCATTGGTGACACTGCTGAAAGGCCTGACTGTTAAGACTGTCATTCTCCTCTATCTTAGAATGTAGCAATAGAGAGGTAGGACTATGTCCAAAGAAAACTGTTGCTACAACAGAGCTGTATAGCAGAAAGGTGCTGGTGTTATCGACAGATAATGTCTGAAGAGCAACGTGGGTCTGATCTTGAAAGAAGGCGACACTTGCGACAGAATGTATCTGAAGAGCAGCTATTGGAAAAATGTTGCTCTGAAGCCGAAAAACACCAGCATCTTCGACAGGGAATGTCTAAAGAACAACGTGCCTTTGAAGTTGAAAGAAGGTGGTGGTGAAGACAGAATATGTCTAAAGAACAGTCATCAACAAGTACTAGCGATAGTGATAGGAACTGCCTCTCAGTGAAAATGGAGTACGTGAGGATGCAATTCTCGAACATAGTTGTGGTAAAATGACTGTTAGATGTGAATTTTGCCTATCACTAAATTTCTCTGATGAAAAACCATCTGATGGCAAATTTACTCAATGTTGTAGCAAAGGGAAAGTCTGTCCAAATGATATACATTTTCTAGATTGCCCGCCATATTTAAAAAGATTAATGACAAACGAAGATTCTGACAATTAAAATTTCATGGGAAACATTCGATCTATAAATAGTTCTTTTGCTTTTGCTTCCATGGGTGCAAATGTTGCATCACCATCAAGGTAAGGGCCATACTGTTTTAGAATACATGGACAAGTTTATCATCATACTGGAACTTTACATCCTTCTAATGGTGTTTCTCAAAAGTTTGCTCAATTCTGTATTTTGGATACAGCCGAAGCTATATGTAAAAGATTAGCAATCCCAGCAAACCAGAAAGACTCATGATCAACATCAACAACCTCATGCATGAAATAAATGAATTAACAAAATCGTACAAGATGCTACATGAGGTAGAAAAGGAAGCCCAATCTGAAGCAGCAGCAAAAGGTATAGCTCCCACTGAAGTAACTATGGCAATTAAATATGATCGTAACAGTGACCTAGGTAGATATAATTCTCCCAGTGTAACCGAGGTTGCTGTCATATTCAGAAACGAAGATGGAGAACCTCCTTTTGAAAGGGACTTGCTCATTAATTGTAAACCAGATACTAATAATCCAAATGCCACTAAAGTGAGACAAATCAGTATCCTGTTTCCTACATTAGATGCAATGATATACCCTATCCTTTTCCCACATGGTGAAAAAGGTTGGGGAACAGATACTGCATTAAGACTCAGAGACAACAGTGTACTCAACAATAATATTAGACAAAATGCAAGAACACAAGTCACCCAAATGCAGTGTTATGGATTTCATCTCTCTGTGAGGGACACGTTCAATCCTATTTTAAATGCAGGAAAATTAACTCAACAGTTTATTTTGGATTTGAGTTGTTGTTATATCATTTTGTTATTATTTATTTATTAATGAAATTATGTATTATTTTCATATACATTGTACTCATTACCTTTTATCTCTCACACTTTTATTGTAGAGAAAGGGCAAATAGCACTATTAAAATATTTCCTCTAATTAATACCCTTTTAATGTGCATGAATTTTGTGCACTGGGCCACTAGTATAGGATAATTCTGTAGGTTGGAAGTCCAACATGGGTAGACAGCAACTTTGGAAGCCGGTTACATTCCTTTCTGATATCTTTAGGAGGGAATGTGTTCCCTTCCTCACTCAGATCATTGACAGATTTTAGTTCCCTGCTGTTGTAGAGCTGTGGTCTCTAGTTCCTTGCTGGCTTTCGGTTGAAGAGTAGTCTGTCTTGTAAATCAGATTCTTTGGCTCATCGCCTGCATCCCACTACCTTCAAAGCTAGCAAAGGCTGGCCAAATCTCTCTCAAGTTTGATTCTCTGCTGCATCTTGTTTTATTTCACCTCTGATACTGTCTTTGACTATAGATGTGAAAGGTTCTCTCATAAATAGGGATTATGAGATTAGAATGAGCCCACTTGGATAATCCAGAAAAATATTCCCATCTCAAGATCTAAATTCTTAATCACATTTTTAAAATCTCTTTTGCAAAATAATATAATATATTCACAGCTTCCAGGGATAAGTCTTGACGTCTTTGGAGGTCATTGTTCTGCCTACCACAGTAGTCTTTAAAAGATCTTTCAATTCTAAAATCTATGAATGTACAATATTGCTTCCTTAATAATATCTCAACTTTCTGAGAAAACTCATTCTATCTCCCAACTCCTTTAAGCTCCTTTAGATAATAGTCAAAGAGAGTTTTCCTTCGTGCTCTAAATTTCATTTGGATAACATTTTTCTAAGTTCTGTTTGTCACCTATTGTATTAAACATACTTTGAAAATGAATATCTCTATTTGAATATACTATAATACAAATGTTTTTTATTCCCATGCCATCCATAATGAATGGTGATTATTTCAAACCTTAATGTTTGTCTATGTTCATATCTGAGAACTGTTACTTATGATTATGATACTTAATCAAATGATTTAACATCCCTTAAGCTCAGTTTCCTCATCTCTCAAAAGAGGATAGTAATAATGTGCATTATATACAATTACATTTGGTTAATAACTAATAAAACTAAGTTAATATACAATTAAGTTAATAAGGTGGTAAAGAGCTTGGGAAACTTTGACATCTAAAAAGAGTAAAATGATGAATTAATTAGCATATATCAACAATAAATTAAAAATTATGTAAAATGAATATATTCTACTTGGTAAAATACATTTTTTATAATTTGTAACCTGTGGTGACCAGCCTTTTACATGAGTACATATAAAACCAATAAAAGGGAAATAAATCAATCCCAGTTCTCTTGACTTCTACAGTAATAAAGCTTTCTATCATGAATTACCTTGCCTCTTTGATATAAATATGTATTTATGTAGTTTGTGAAAATGTCAATGCCTAACATAATAAGAAATATAAATTTTTCAGTAGGTTTTATTTAGTTTTGTTCTTAAATTAGGGGTTGATATTGCTCACAGGGATTTTATTGTATGTTTTATTTTACTTTGTTTCAGAAATAATTTAAAACAGTTCATAAGAATATAAGAAGCATTTCAATATAATATTAATTAAATTTGGTAATAAAGCATAAAGACAAATGGGAATGGGAAACTTTTATAATTAGGGTAAATGTAAAAATTATGTATCCTTGTGGAAATCCTTTTCCTGTCCCGCGTGTCCAAGGTTCCCATGTCAGTGTTCAGCGTCTGGAGAAGGCCTCACACAAATGAAGAGAGACTGGAAAAGCATCCATTTTGGGCATAATGGGGGCCGAGCGGGAGTCCACCTTTAGGGAGAGGACGTGACCCGCTCTGGCTTTCCTATCCCCTTTTATTAGGGCTAAGTGATACATCCATGCCCTTTAGGTCAGGAAATTCCAACAATGAAATCAACCAGCAAGAATTAACATAAGACTAAAAGACGGGCAACTAAAGTCTCACCTAAGAGGTGAGTAAACAGATCCATTAAGGTTTGACCAGGTTTCTTGTTTGTTCTATTTACATCTCTATTGGTGAGGTAATGTGTGTTTCTGTTTCTTGCATATCCTAATTTGTTTTCCATAGTCAAAGTGAAACAATAAATTTATTACACATTATTACTATCCTCTTTTGAGAGATGAGGAAACTGAAGGGAAATATGGTGAACAAAAATACTAGGCTACAGTGTGTCAATCATTCTTAGCAAAACCTGAAAAAATATAGCTATTACAACTCCTGAAATGTAACTCTCTGAGGACAGATATTGTTATGTATTTTTCCCTTGGTTGAGTGAAACATATAATGTACTCAGTTCATATTTGTTGAGTAAATGTTTAGAAAGGAATTTTCTGAAAAAAATGCCTATAAAGAAGAACAAAGCTTGAATTGATATGTGTGGCCCAAGCCAAATATACAGTGGAAAGTTTTCTAATATTTGAAAATGTGTGTCAACTGTTATCTGTCGATAAATGACATCTAGAAATGTTATTTATCTTAATTGAATTTCTGAAGACCATTGTATTGCAATCAGGTTAAGTTTGTTTTCTTAGCCAGATACATATAAAACAGTTACTCTTTACTTTTTCTCTTCTCATTCTGGTTTTACTGAGTTTTATTCCACAATGGCTCTAGAGTATGGGAGTGGAAAAACTTGTTGACTATTAAAATTTAAGATATCATCTATTATATGTTATTATTAGTAAAATTACATTTATTTAGTTTGTAGTAAAATTCATTGGCACTTGATTTTATAAATTTTCTAACCTGAAAATAAAATTAGGTTTCTTTTACACCAAATTTTTTAATTTTGCCTTAAAATAGGAGACACCTTTTTCAGGTATAAATTTTTAAATTAGTTATAAGTTACCATTTTCTTACTTAATATTAAATGATTTTTCTTTTGAATTATAATGACACATTTATTTTTTCTTTCTAGTACTAAAATACTAGAATTTCAAATTTTAAGAATAAAAATAGATGTGGTGAGGAAGAGAAATATGGTGAGCAAAAATACTAGGCTACAGTATGTCAATCATTCTTAGCAAAACCACTAACTTTCCTTTCTACTTTACCAGCCAAATTAAAATAATAAAAGGGATAGGCTGTTATACTGGAGTCCCCATAAAAAATGGAGAGCATCTTCTATGTTGCAAGTGGTGGAAACAATGTGATCCATTATGATTCTTGGGTAGCTAATCAGATAATTTCCTGTATATGAGTCCACCTATTGAGAAAAAAAAAACTCTCTAAAAGGCTAATATACTAAGTATCTGACTGTCTAACTGGTCACTATGATGCACACTGGTCACCAGGAGGGGAGAAGCTCAATGCAGGAACTGCCGAGCTGCAGTGGCTTGGCAGCAGTGGTTTTTGGGTGATGCTCCCCGAAATTACAGAAGAGAGAGCCCAATTTCTTGCAGGGCCACGTTATTCCACGTTAGGCTATATGTTATGTTGCTGCTGGGGCACTGTTGGCCCCAAATATGATTTACTGCACACTTGCTTTTGTGTTCCACACCCTGTACCACAGCAGCTTTGCAGAGTGCCCTCTCACATTCCAGTACCCCTTGGGTGATGTCGGAGAGCCACTTTCAGCCCGATCCCCACAGGCCAGGCCAAGGGACTCCATCTGTCAGAGGGATCTGCTTACTCTGCAGATGCCAGGGAGGGTCCTTGGGAGTTTGGCTCCAGGGCCTGTCTGGCCCATCTCACCCAGTCCTGCCCCACTGGCACGAATCCGCGCACCAGTTCACTAGTATAAAAGTGAAGCTCAGCCAACATGCCTTAATGTTAAGTGTTGACCTATGGACCAGGAGGTCAGGGTTCGATTCGCAGTCAGGAAAAATGCCCAGGTTACTGTCTCAGACACAGGTTAGGGGAGTGTAGAGGCAGCTGATTGATGATACCCTCTCATCCTTGATGTTTCTAAATTTGTTTCCCTCTCTTCCTCTCTGAAATCAATAAAAATATGTTTAAAAAATAAAAGCAAAATGAAAATCTTCTTTTCTATCTCTTTAGTCTTTTCAGTAGCCAACCACCGTACCTATTCAGTAACTAATACCTTTCCTGGGTGTAAACCACCCAGTAGATTTAACAATAGACTAGACCACATTATAAGTCATACTGATTTGAATCCCACAATTTAAAGCTTCTGAGAGAGAAGGATTTAAATTCTTGAAGACATCTGAAGCCAGGGCATATTTGGAGTCTCCAGATAGAGAGTGGTTAAGAAACAAACAAACTTTACTACCTCTGTTTTTCTTTTCTGAGAAGCAAGAAGCCCCTGAGGAGTACAATGGGAGTAATTCTGTCTGGAATAGTTTACAATCATCCAGAAGCCTAAGGTTTTATGATAAAAGATGACTCCCCTGCCTTCGTTGATGAATGGCTATAATTTTCCATCAGACATCTTGAATCAGCTACCCTGCCACAACAGGGGAAAAAGCTCTCTAACTCTGAATTGAAGGTATAATTCTAAAATGTAAGACTTGGCTGCACAACAATAACATTTTCTAAGAACCCTTGACATATAGGAGTTATAGAGAAAAATAACAGGATGTATTTACAGAGCACCGACATTTGGATAAATTCATAAATTTCATTATAAAGAATGAATGATAATGAGATAAGGAAATAAATATTCTGAAACATAATGGTAAGAAATTCAACAAAAATTGAATTTCAAACAAAGCTATCATGTGAGACAATCAATCAGTCAAAGCATCTTGAGTGCCTGATAAGAAATATCTTGTAATAAGAAATATCTAGCAGGGGGCAGAGAAGAATATCACATTCAATTTTAAAGAACATATAACATACAATCCTATATAATAAAAAGCTAATATGCAAATTTTCCCCTCGATCTGGAGTTCAACCTGGAGTTTGATGAGGGGCATGGCTGGCCAATCTCCCATGTCCCCTTCTCTCTCCTCACCCCCCCCCCCCCGCCAGCCTAACCCAATCAACCCTGATTTGAGCAGGCCAGCCCTCCTGTGCACAGGACCAGCCTCTAGTAATTTGATAATTGCAATTGCCTAAGTATGAACACATTTATTCTACTTTGAGATAAATGAAAATCTCATATTTGGCGATTATAGGTTGTTTTTCTGGTTATTATTGTCCCTTCCCTATTTCATGATGTTTCTGAAAGTAATTACTTCTCTATTTGAAGATATCCTAAGTTGATTTACCCATTACCTTTTCTTTTGAGAGGTTAAAAACTAAGCTATTTTTTTTTACTACTATAGTATGAACATTAGTGCCTGTGTTGCATTTCAAAAACTTGTATTTTTTTAATTCACAAATTAGAAATTTTATTTAATTACTATAGTCATGTAGCAATTTGGATATTACTAGTGTACTGTGGTGCATTTATATTGGCAGCTACTGAACATTCACTGTAGTGTCAAGTTGCACATTCAGTAAGCAGGAAGAAGCAATATTATCTCAGTTTCATATATATATATATATATATATATATATATATATATATATATATATTTCTAAGACAGTGATAATACTGAATATGTAATAATGAATTGAAATGAATGAGCAAGAAAAGTGCCTGAGTTTCTATAGATAAACTTGTTATTAAGAGTATATTATAGAAAATATCAAGGCTTCTATGTTTTTGCCCAATGAATCCTTTCCACTTGTATTCCAGGAAAAAAGTAACTTTTTCCCCCAATCAAAAGCAGACTGTTAATATACAGTGGATAGGCATTTATTTATAAACTCGAGGCCCATTGGCAGAAAGATTCTTGCAAGAATAGGGCTTCCTTGGGCTTCACTCCCTTCTCTGCTGCCTCACTCTTTCCCTTCTTCACTTCCTCGATCCTTTCCTTCTTCACTGTCTTGCTCCCTACCTTCTCTGCTGCTTCAGTCCCTTCTGTAGCATTTGACTTCCTTCTTTGCTATCTTCAGTCTTCACTCCATACCTGCATATGCAAATTAACTGTCATCTGTTTTTAGTTAATTTGCATACTTGCTCCTGATTGGTTGGTGGTCATAGCAGAGGGACTGTCAATTTGCATGTTTCTCTTTTATTAGTGTAGCTAGATCTAATACCATAGATATATATTTAATTTAATATAGACAGAGTTGATATGGGATTCTTAGAGATTCAGCTACTGGAAGCTCTTATATTTATATAGAGAAACAAGCAGACCATCAATGACTAGGAATATCCACTGGGCTCACAGAGGTATTTATTTAGGTCATGTGCTTATGTAGAGTAACTTGTGGTACAGGGTAAAATATTCCCAAGATACACTTTGATATTCACTTACCACATCACGGTATATAACTCAATTCCTGAAGTAATTAACTGAAGAGGCAATCTGAATTTTAAGATTTTACAGGAAGCAGGACTACTTAAGGTATAGTGGAGTATACTTAAATTCAACTTGAACAAATGCAGTGAGACAAATTTCTTAAAACTATTTGTAAAATAACTCAGTGGCAACCCTAAATACATATTTTGCATAAAAGATAAAAAGATAATCAGGAAAAAATGGATTTTTTTGTAGGATTTCAGCATTTGACCTCTGACACTGGCACTCCTAACTTCGAAGCTGCATATATTTTAATGGATTAATGTCTTTTTAAAGTTTATTTTAGTTACACAAATTATACAAGAATAGAATCTGATCTAAAAGATTCAAACCATTACTGAAAAGCATTTAGCATTCCCACACAATTATTGTTCCCAGAGGTAATTTCATTTCAGTGTTACTCAGTATTACTCTATTAGACCTTTTCTCTTTTTACAGAGAGAGGGAGAGAGAGAGAGAGAATGTGTGAGTGTATGTGGCTTTGTTGTTTACCTAAATGACAGTATTTATTGCTTTATTCATATGAAATTTGTAAAATTTACTCTGAAAGTAATACACATTTGGAAATTTCCCTCTGACTTTGCATTTTTATTAAAGATGTGTTAGATGTGTTCTTACATTTTTAACTTTGGCAGAGAAAATTCTCTTGCTTTTCATAAAATGGAAATAAATTTTTATAAAAATAAAATTTAAAAAGATAAAAAAAGATTGTAAACTCTGATAAAAAGAAGGCAAAAAAGTATAAAAATCTTAGAGGAATTCTAATCAACCACAGAAGTCACAATAACCATTTTTAGTTCACATTTCCATTATTGTGGCCAGAAACTTTATTTTGGCCTTGAGATTAGGTGGTTTAATTCACCAGTCAACAAGTAAGAAAAATTTAAAATCTTAAAACAAAATCACAGTACTTAATAGTAAAAACCATTTCATGGATCTTTATGTTTAAAGAAAATTTGAAGTAGTTAAATAAATTTATATGTATTTAAAACCATGATATGCAAATGAACCAAACAGTGGAACAACTGAACAACCAGTCTCTATGACATGCGTTGATCACCATGGGGTACATGCAGAACACGCTGGGTGTTGGCAGCAGGCGGTAGAGCATGGAACATGGCAGGCAACAGCCCTTGTGGGATGATGGAGCAGGTCAGCAGGGGGACCAGACCAAGGCAGGGTGCTGGTTGCTATCTCTGGTGGTTACTGAAAATTCTTTGCTCCTGTATGGCATAATCCCACCCAGCATTCATACCCACTGATAGCAATGGCCCCACTCAAACTCACTGTCAGAGCTGGAGCCACTGCTCACACCCAATGCTGGTTCTGGCCTTGCTCACACCCACGGACGGCACCAGAGCTGCCACTCACACCTGTTGCTGGTGCTCTGTGCCTGTCCAATCATTTGGCACTATCATGAGATTCGAGTGGTGGCTGCCACCTCAATTGCCCCTGAGGGTTTTTCCACCTCCACCTGCTTCTGGGGTGATATCAGGACCAGCAGCCACTACTCACACCTGCTGACGGTGCCAGCACCAATCACTCTGCGCTGTCAGTTCATGGGAGAGACAGAGGAGTGAGTGGGGTTGCCAGCAGACAGGGGATGGGGGCCACGATGTGAGGGTCTGGGTGGGGGCTCAGAGGATAGGCCAAGACCTGCCCCTGTGCCTTGTGGCCCATAGTTCTTTTCAAAGTGCAAGAATTTGTGTACTGGGCCCCTGGTTGTATATAAAAAAACTCTAAAGACTCCATAAAAAGACTACTAGACCTAATAAAAGAATTCAGCAATGTAGCAGGATACAAAATTAACACCCAGGAATCTATGTCTTTTTTTATACACCAATAATGAACTCGCAAAACAAAGAGACAAACAAAAAAATATCCCATTTACTATTGCACCAAAAAAATTAAGATACGTAGGAATAAACTTAACTAAGGAGGTAAAATAAGAACAAAAACGTGTATAAACAAAGTGAGGAACAGATATGGAAGAACTGATATCAAAATTATTTGGCAAGATATGGTATATTACAACTTAATCATAGAGTTAACATCTAAGACAGATACCAGTGCCAATCTAAGAGCTCTTAAACACTAAATTTTTAAAGAAATATTCACACTCTATCCTTTGATGCTAATGCATTGGGTACATTTACAATATTCTTTAATTGGCTTCTGCCTTTCTCATGTGTCACACAGAGGGGTAGCATTTTCACAGTTCTGTTCTGAAATGGGCCTTTGGGTTCAAAATAAATAAATACACATCTATGTGTTTGTAATTTTTATTTTTGCTGTTATTTAAAATGCATATATAATAGTTTATCTTCTTGAAGCCAAAAAAAATCAGAATTACTTTATTCAAATATAAGTCATGTCTGACCTAAATAGAAAAACTAAAATTCTATTTTACTTGATAAGTACAAATTCAGATATTCTACTTTTTTTTACCCCTAAACTCAAAACTTACTGAATTGTCTTGTAAGTATAAATAAAATTGTCTTCCTTTTTATCCAGATTTTCATGATATGTACCCTAAATTTATAGCTAGCATTATTTACTACTAATCTGAAAATGTTACCTAAAGAGAAAAGAAAAATTGTGAGTTTGTGTGTATGAGGCTCTGGAGCCTGCATGATTCAGTCAGTGCAGGTCAGCCTCCGTGGATAAAGCCAGACAGAGGAGAATGGGGATTCTGTTTGTAGAAGCAAAAAGAGGATATACTTCAAACAGTGTGAGCTGATGCTGTGACAGTGAAACACAGTACCAACTGATCAGCCAACTGACTTCACAGCTGTAGTCAGAAAACTTCATATCATGCATAAATCAAAAGCTATTTCTTTGTGCTTCCATGGTTTGAGAGATTTTAGAAATTCTTTTCATAGGTATTTTTATGATCTCTTGTTTTTTGGAAATAACAACAGCATCAGAACCTGAGCTAATAAACAAAACACACTTTCTACAGAGTTCTTTATCTCTCACATAAATAGATCCTATGGACTTTCTAGATAGCCCAACAATGATCTTAAATTCTAATGTTCATATCCTATTACCTATATCAACAAGAATTCAGCAATGTAGCAGGATACAAAATTAACACCCAGGAATCTATGTCTTTTTTTATACAAGACTCATGGAAACTGATTCAGTCCTTGAACCTTGTCTAATCTTTAACGTGTGAACAAGATTTTAATGAGTGTAAAATGGAAGTGAATATTTCTGCTGCACAGAGTTACAAGTAAGTTCATCTAACTTTCCTCCAGCACATGTACATTACAGGGAAGTTTAGGTTGGAATTGAAATATATTTTATTTTCAAATAATATCTCAATTTTATATTTTATATTGTTTTAATTTCAAATAATATCTGAATATTATTATATTCACTTTATTCAGTGTATTCGGGAAAATAAGGTTACTTTTTGGATGATACCAGAAAATTAATTTTTATCTTTTATTTCTACTCTCTTTTGCTAGCTGTGAAAATCAAAAAATCCCAAACAAATAAATAGCAGGTATTTTTCCTCACTTCTAACTAGTGGAGTAATCCAATCTTGGAAATAACATAGCTAAATACATTTTTTTTTCTTCATTGGTCAGTGATCTTTTTCTATTGTTGAATTGTAATCCATTCTTTTTTATTTATGTGAAGGACTATTCATATATCTCTAATGCCAAAATCTGAATGGTTTATAATAATCAAGGGCAACAGCGTCATTCTACAGCTGTTCTCATTTATTTAGAAGTACCATTCATAAAAGAAAAATATTAACCTTGGACAATACCATTGCTTCCCCTACAACCCTGATCCATAATTACCAATGAGCTATTGTGCAGATTCTATCATGATAAATAATCGCTTTAGTCATAATCATGAACATTCTATTCTCTAATAGGAATACTATATCCATTCCTTCCAGCAACTGATTTGTTATTCATTCTAGTTATTGTTATAATGCAATCTCCTGAAAATATTGCTTGGTTAAAACAAGAAAATGAACAGATATTTTAATTGCAGATGCATGTTTGCAGTTGCATCATGGATTAGAAATAAAATGCTATTATATGGGAGCAGCTGGTAAAAGATACAAGAAGTGTGTAAACAAATGTGAATCAACTATGAAAAGATTACTTGAGAAATGGACAATATGGCCTCATGATTATAGGATACTTTGTGTTGAATCATGGAAAAATGTAAATAAAACAAACTATAGCCCTAACTGGTTTGGCTCAGCGGATAGAGCATTAACTGGGCTACAGACTGAAGGGTCCCAGGTTCAGTTCTGATCAAGGGCATGTACCTTGGCAACTGATAGATGTTTCTCTTTCATTGATGTTTCTAACTCTCTATCCCACTCCCTTCTTCTTTGTAAAAAATCAATAAAAGACATTAAAAAATTAAAAAAAAAAACTATATACTTTCCAGAGGGGAGACAAAATTTCTTTTTTTTTAAACTTCCAGAACAAGGGAGAAAAGGATATAAGGATATGTGGGGAAAAAGTATATAAAACAATGTTAACATGTACTACTATGTTAACAATGTGCATAAAAGTATTGCATGACTTCAATATAACATTTTAAATTATAGCTTCCCACAGACCCCAGAAAACATTTACTTGATAGACTGCTTTGCATTTATGTACTGATATAGAAATGTATTATTATGATTTTAATCATTTTTAAATATAGTTTATTGATTTCAGAGAGAAAGGGATAGGGAGAGAGAGACAGAAACGTCAATGATGAGAGAGAATCATTGATTGGTTGAAATCTGGACATGTGCCCCTACTGGGGATCAAACTGTGACTTCCTGGTTCATAAGTTGATGCTCAACACGGAGCCTTACTGATCAGGCTATAATTTTAATTATTGAGGAAGTTAAAGATTAGACAAGGTTCAAGGACTGAATCAGTTTCCATGAGTCTCCTGTATTTCTGTATGTCTTATGAGCAAATTACTGTGTCCATTATCTATCTAAGAATATTTGTATTGCAACCAGCCTAGGAAGACAGAAACAGTGTCTCCCTCCAACGACAAGAACTAACTAATTACAATCTATAATAATAAAAGGGTAATATGTTAGTTAGACTGGATGTTTTCTGGACATCATTCCGGACATTCTTCCTGAGGAACCTGGGGCCTGAGGGAAGCCAGCCCGGATCCCGGGTGCCTGAAGGCGGCAGGAGGAGGGAAGGAGCCTGGGTCCTGGTACCTGCCAACAGCAGGAGGAGGCAGCATTATCTTTATTACATTGTACCTTCCCCTGGCTGCCGACACTGGCTTCCTTCTGGCATCCGGGACCTAGGTGTGGGCCTGGATGTGGCATGTACCTGCAGCCCCAGTGAGGTTGAGGGAACTTGGCGCCACCATCTTGTGGCTGTGGGCACAAGTCAATTAGCATATTCCCTCCTTATTGGTTGCATGCACTGCCATCTTTGTGATGGTGTGACAGTCTATTTGCATATTCCTTCTTTATTAGATAGGATAAGTAATTCCAGCCATGAACTACCACAAAATCCAGTAGAGAACACAGACACACAAACAGAAATAAAACCATATCTGAAGCAATGAGCTAGGCAGGCACAGAGAAGAAAAATGGCACCAGTGCAACCTGGTACATCAGAAAGTACTCCCAGGTGAGATATTACTGATGATGGACAAGTCACTATCTTCCCAACTGAAAATGTTCCAGCTGACCTGACTTGTCCATCTCAGGTTCTTATCTAAATATCCTCAGGACCCTTACCCAAAAATCACCATAATGCTGTCTAGCCCCTCCTGACCCTCCTGCCAGAGCAAGTTCACATCTATTTTATCTTCATAAATCTCACAGCAACCTTACAAATGTATATGTGTTAAGACAGGGAAAGAGATGTAATAGGAATTATTAATGACTTAAGAGCAAACAAAAACCACACACACAATAAGGATAAATGATTTGCTTTAATTTGAACATACACTAAATCTAAAAATATAATGTATTGTAAAAATTGGTGCATTTAAATTATATATGTGGCCCAGTGCACAATATTTATGCACATTAAAAGGGAATTAATCAGAAGAAATATTTTAATATTGCTATTTGCTCTTTCTCTATAATAAAAGTGTCAGAAATGAAAGAAAATTAGTAAAATGTATATAAAATCTTCCTCTTGTCAGAGTCTGGGGTGCACTGCAGGACCTAGAGTCAAGTCTCCACCCACCACCTTCATGCACTTTGAAATGCAGGAGACCCAGACCTGGCAGCCCCACCCCTGTCAAGCCCCTCCAGATGAGGGGGGCACAGCCTCATGTCCCCTGCCCTGGCGCTGGGCCAGGGGGTGCTGCCTGAGGTCCCCTGTCAAGCCCTGCCAGGCTGGGAATGCAGCCTGAGGTCCTCTAGCCTGGTGCTGGGGTGGGGAGCACGGCATGGGGTCTCCCAAACTGGCACTGGGGCAGGAGGCAGCCTGAGGCCCCAGCTTCGCACCAGGGGGCATGGCTGGGGGCATAGCCTGAGGCTCCCCATCAAGACCCCCTGAGAGAGGGGCATGGCCTGAGGTACCCTGTGAAGCTCTGTGGGGTGGGAGGTGTGGCCTGAGGTACCCCATCAAGCCCAACCCTCCCCCTGCAGCATGATGTCAGTGCTGAACAGGGATGTAAGCAGGCAGTGTCACTGAACACAGCCAGAAATGCAGGCAGGCAGCTGCACCTCAGCACTGGGCAGGGACTCATGCAGACAGCTCGACCTTTGCACTGGGGGTGGATGTCTCCGCCCCCATCCCCGCCCACAGTAAAATAATTCATAGTTATTCTGCACATCTGTTTTCTTAGTCATATACATTCTGCCTTACAATGGAATAAGCTGAGTATTTTAAATATTAGGAGGTTTATATTTCAGGTACAATACCATAGTAAATGTTACTGTTCTTTAAAGTACATATAAATAACTCTAATACCTTAAAAATTCCTGAGTCAGTCCAAGAGTACTGCCAACTCATTGACTTTGCTACAAAACTATCACATTAAAACCCAGGAGGTCCTGTTTTGTAGTGAAAAATAAATTTAGATCTTTAACTACTTGTTATTCATTTACATCCAAAATTTTCCAAGTAATTACTAAATCTATAATTTCTAAGCATAGTATTACATTTTATCTGCATTAAGTTATTTTTAAATTTAAATTTTGATTTCTAGCTATTCAGTTTTAGGGTAATACTCAAATGCTCCTCAGAGCCAATATATTCTATTTCTCTACTTCTTTCTAGGCAAATTGATGAGTGGTGTTTTGAGGATTGGCTGTGTTCCCAGTTCCCACAAATGGCAGAGGCTTCTGTGCACCGAGTTAATTAAAATTGACGGCTTGTTTTAGGCAGAAGAAACAGGCAGAATGCAGGATGTTCTAAAGAGTGATTGAGCAGTTTAAGCAAACAGAACAACCTGCCTTCAAGCTAAAGAGCACAATAGTGTATTATGTTGGCTTTGCTCAGAAAAGAGCAAGCCTTTAAAATGGACATTTTAATTGAAAAAATATAAATATGAAATATATACCTGAATCAAATAAAATCTGCTATACTAGATATAAGAACAATAACTTCACAAAATCTATTAATTAGCTTATTTTTACTAATGTTTTAAGAGAAGATTAGCTTTGATTGTAGATATATGCTAGATTTATTTTACTAGCGTCTATAACAAAAGCCATATTTTCCAAATTATGCATATGTTGGTCATCAATTTTTATCTAATTCATGGAGCTCAGGAAAACTATAGCAAATAAATAAATAAATAAATAAATAAATGATGTTAATTGGCATTTTATGATGGAACTTATCTTTAAATAGCACTATGTCTAAATGTTTGTGAGGATCCTCTAGAATCTAGAGTCTAGATTCTACTGTATTAAAGAAAGTTACCAGCTAAAATATTTAATGAATGGTGTTAAAACGGCTTAATTTAAGAGCTGAGAATTGACTCTATAACCATAGTCTAGTCATATTTTAGGCAAGAAATGGAAGGCTGCTAACTTGAGCTGAGCAGCTACTCATTGGCAAGAACACTACCTAGCAATGCAAATATTAATGTAAGAAAACTAGGATTAATTAATTTGTACTATTTAATTTTATTTCATTTATTTTAAATTTTGATAAGCCCTGGAGCTTGCAAAATCTGTTACTTTCATTTTTTCAAAATTTTAGGTAGGTAGAATGAGTTATTTGAAAATATGTCAAAATCCAAGGTGTATAAAAATGAACTTGAATCAAAACTACAAAATCATATACTAATATTCATGTGTTTTCCTCAAAGAAAATTACCTTCAGCATACACTCAGTTTATATACATACATGCCAACCAAACTTGATTTTCTGAATTCCATGAGAAGATAACATTAGATGTTACATATTTTGAAAAGTTGGAGGACTAAAAATAATTGCGTGCCAAAAAATATAGTAAGTATCACAAGGTAAGTCTAACTTTTGAAAATAAAAGGTTGAAAATCTGAAAAGCCACTGGATTTCTGAAGTGTTTCTTTTTAGAATTGTGCAACGGAGCTCAATCGAGCATACATTAGCTATCTCTACATTATACTCTTATCTTGCACAGACAGATTTTTATAAAGATGTAGGTTGTAGAAACATGTGTATGTTTAGCATACGTTTAATTTCCCCTCCCATATTTCTCAATGTCCAAAATTTGTCTTTTTCACTTGTAAATCCATCCTTCATAGCTCAACCCAGGTATCATTTCTTCCACAACAAAAATCTGACCCTACAAAACCAGATTAAATGCCATTTCTCATACATTTTCTAGGCTACCCAGAGACTAGACTTTTTTTTCTTTAGTGCAGGTGGATATGGATGCGGGAAGCCAGACATTGCCTCACCAATAGAGATGTAAATAGAATAAACAGGAAACCTGTTCAAAGCTTAATGGATCTGTTTACCCATTGTTTAGGTGAGACTTTAGTTGCCCCTCCTTTAGTCTTACCTTAAGTATGAACTATTCACATATTGTTTAGGTGACACATTGGTAATTGTAAAAGCTTCCACACCTATTGTCTTATGTTAATTTTTGCTGGCTGATTTCATTGTTGGAATTTCCTGACCTAAAGGACATGGATGTATCACTTGGTCCGAATAAATTGGGATAGGAAAACCAGAGCGGGGGCAGTCCTTCCACTAGAGGTGGGCTCCCTCCCGCCTGGCCTCCATGATTCCCAAAATGGATACTTTCGAGTCTCTCTTCATTTGTGTGTGGCCTTCTCCAGACGCTGAAATCTGACGAGGGAACCCTGGACATGCAGGACGTGAAAAGGATTCCACATATGGATCTTGGTATGAAACAAAGTACATCACTGGAAAAATCAGTCTCTCACTTTCCCAGGTCATTTAATGCAATTATTAAAACAGTTTATAAATTTCTAGGATGCTATTGGTTGCTTTTCATATAAACTCTTTTTTCTTCTTTCACTTTTTAAATTGAGTATTACTTTTTCCCCTACACATTCAAAATCTACATAATTTATCTTATTCTTTCATTTATTACTCTTAACGTGTTTATATGCACACTAAGTCTCAAAAAGCTAAATAAATATTTCTACCTAACCATAGAAGAATGCAAGGATCTTGGATCACTTTAAATCAAATTAATCTCCACCTAGCTGATTTATTTATTTTTATTGTTCAATATTTTTGTCCATTAATTTTTAATTTTCCACAGTTAGACAATTTTATTAATGTGTTATAAATTAAAAGTTCACTTCAATGTAGTATATTTATCAATTTCTTTATTAGCCTTCTTGTATATCATTCATTTCTTCTAGGATCATATTTCTTTCTTCCCAACTATGTTTAAAAATTTCTTCAATAAAGGTCTATGCATGAAGAATACATTTGTCTAAAACAGTTCCATTTTGCTTTTAGGCTAGAAAGCCAACTTTCTGATTACTCTTAACAATGAAAGTGTCATTTTCCTTTTCTTAAAGTTTCTGTATTTAGCATGGATAAACTTGTTATTATTGTAATTATGATTCATTCTTAGATAATCTGACTCATCTTTCCTTCCAGAAAATGTTACAACTTCCTCTTGGTAGTAAGTGGCCTGTAGTCTAATTGTAACTAGTTGAGATGTGTATTTTTAAATTAATTTGGCTCAAAAATTTTTAGCAACCTAAATATAATTTATAACTTTTATTAATTTTGAAAATTTCTCACTTTCAATCTCTTTCTTTTACTTTCTAACCCCTTTCTTTAAGTATCTCCTTCTGGAATTCTTTTCAGATGAGTCTAAAACCTTTTCCATGTCTCTACAATTGTTATTTACAGAAATTTTCATTCCTTGTCTTGAATTCCAAGTAATATTCTTCATATCTATTAGAAATTAGCCCATTTTTCTTCATCCATGTCTAATCTGTTGTTTAACCCATCTGTTACAGAGCACAGCCCACCACAAGACAGACCACCACACAAATTTGAAGTTTTGGAATATTTATTTGCTGATTCGAACCAGGGCCTCCACCGTCCAAACACAAGTCGTGGTGGAGAGCCCCGATCTTCAGTCAAGCCGATATTTTATACCCCGCGCAGGGGGTGAAGGTTGGCTTGGCAGCTCCTGATTGGCTAATACAAAGCTAAAAACCTTAACTACTTTGTTCTGTCTTGACGCAGCTAAAGGTCACATTTGCAAAGTATATTTCAAAATAACACTTCGTGGTCAGGTCTGGTCTACATTCCGGGAAGCCGGTCTCTGCTAAAGTTTATCCGTATCTACCATCTGCTTACACCTGGCCGTTTATGGCCCGGCCCGTTTGTCTCAAAATCTTCCACCCCTTACATTTCGGGACCTTCCAGGCCCCAGGGCGGTGGGGCTCACACCATCTATTAAAATTTTATTACTTTTTTTCATGTCTAGAAGTTCAATATTTTCTTTGCACAATTAACTGATATTCTATAGTATATATTTTATTACTCATGTTTTGATAAGTTATATACATACCTACTAACCATTTTAGTATATTCATATTATATATATATGATACTCCCATTATCTGACGTTCTTCTAAATCTAAATTTTGCTGCAAGATTTTTGTTTGTTTTTCCCTGCTATAATAATTATTTTTTCTTGTGTAATTTACGTTAAAATATTAACTCATGATCAGTAGGATTTTTCTATTAGAATTTTGAAAGGTCTGGTTTAAGATTATAAAAACATTTGAATTGCTTCTTTCTTGAGTAACTGCATCCAAGAAAATATACTGTTAATTTTTCTCCTATTCTTTTTGAGCTTTCCTAATTTATAAAAGTGGAAATGGTGAAGTAGATATTATCTGAGTTCCCTTTCAAATCTGGCACCCTGAGATTCTGAATGTTACACTCTATTTAAACACATTCGCAGATGGGCTTGTGGCTCATGTGTTAAATGTTGTATAGAAAAAGATGGCTGAAAAAATGTAAAACATAGCATTTAAAATTACTTTTGCCTCTAGGAGGGTTTTTACTTTCATTGAATATTATAGACATACATTTTTTTCCAAAGAAATAAGTTATTTCATGTTTCTCGGTAATAAATGCTTATGTCTCTTTGTATTAGTTGAGAGAAAACCTTCTAAAAATACTCACTGATTAAAAGGAAGAACCTTTTTTTTTTTTAAAAATGAACCAGTTCAATAGAAGAGGGTTTTACTTCAAATTATTAAACCTGCATTTAGTTCAAGTTATTAGAGAGGATCTACTCACTGTTACTTTCATTTCCATAGTCCAGCAGCAGGTACTCCTGAGAAAGATTGGAGTCAGGGCACAAAACCACAGAAAACACCTTAAACAACATATATCCCATTCCCTGGCCCCGAGTCCCTGAGAACCACCATATTATCTCTGCTTTTATGATATCAGTCTCTGTAGCTTCAGTCTTTTAAATAATTTTTACATCATCATTGAAGTCAACTAAATACAATTACTAGTACTTGGGGAATGAGGATTTTCAAAGGGTTAGTTTCTAATCTAGTTGACTACAGGAAGAAAAGGCTTCTCTTCCTGATTCTGGTGTTTTCTTTTGTTTTCCTCTTCCTCTTCCTCTTCCTCTGATTCCATGCATACCAGTGGTTTCTGTAAACATTTAGTGGAGCTCTGCCACATTGAATTTCAGTTGCATCTCCTTGGAGGTTTTCTACTGAGACTCCCAAGATACCACCAAGGGTAGAGTTCCCTCCCAGTCTTCAGCTGTTTGCTCCCATAAGCCCCCAGAGAGTTATTTCCTGTTTGCTGGATCTGGTTGCAGTTCTCCACCACCAGCCTCTGCCCCGAGACCTTCTCCACAATCCCTTTGATTATAACCATACCTTCTCTAATGGTATCTGACTCACAACCTTGAGGCAATATATTCATTCCTTAGATACTCTCCTCAGTACTAAGATATTGTTTAGGACTCTCTTTGTCCCTTTAAAGGTAATCTCTTCTTTATAGTTCATAATTCCTTATCTGAAAGGTTCCTTTTTCAAATTGCCATGTGGTTCTTATTGTCTTACTAGGCCCTGACTGATCATCCATCTTACATATGAGGAAATTGAGGCACAGGAATGTTCAGTGATTTGCCCAAATTCACACAATTCATTGAATCACTTTTCAAACTCAAGTTCTCTGGTTCCAGCATATGTAGCCACTAAGTTGTAAAAAATTGACAGAAGTAGATTAGTTATTTGGCATATTGAATTTTGTATATATAAAGTATCTTTAATAATAGAAAAAACTTGCTATTTTTCCCTCTGTTTCCTTTAGTCACCAATGTACTTTCAATTCTTCACTTCTGTCACCAAATGAAATAAACAATTAACCATGAAAATTCTAATATGCACACTGAGGAAATGAACAAAATTCCATGACATTTCTATGTTCATTCTACCTAATGATTTTCAAATTAAAGGTTAGTAAAGAAAGTTTAATAGATTAATAAGGATAAAGTTGAAATAAAATTAATTACAATGAGATAATGTATATAAAATGCTGCTTTTGCTGAAAAACTCAGAAAAAAATTAGAATTTACTGACATGCAGAAAGCACTGAATATAACCCCAAATGCTGAGTTAATTTTCCTACTCTGAGCCAGGAAATAGGCCACTGCTGAGTTTTCATGACAGCTTTTTTTTTTTTTGTATTCTTGCAAAAAGATGAATGAGATGAAAGTAAATGATACTTTCACTCATAGTAGAAAGGCTGAGATCAGGTGACCTGTTAGCTCTCTCATCATAAACCAGAGAGCAGAACTGTGATCGAATACATGTCTTGGAGATAATATTATGAACTTGACTTCAAAGAAGGTTATTCTCTAGACTAGACAACACTGTAGAATATAAAATAAGATATTTTTATTCAGTGGAAATATATTTTATTTCCTTATACTAGGCTCCGTTGTAAACTATGGCGTGGTTCTAAAATCCACACTGTATGTGAACTTATAGAAAACAAATGGGTAGGAGAGTGCTTAGTTTTTCGCCTTTGTTCTTTGTCCTCCATAGGAAAGAGATTCTAAATACATTTCATTGAAGCATTACTTACCTACCCTTGACATAGAGTCCATTTTATAGCTTCATAATTCTTGGTTTATACCATGAAAATAGATGCCAGCCATTTAGGAAAGCAGACAGGATAGATTAGATCCAATTTCAATGCTGTGCATGTACGAATATAAGTTATCACATATAACATTTTCCACAGTGGGCCGTTCTCCCATCCTGCCACCTTCGTTTCCCAGGACAACAGTTATATGACCTTTCCTATGGCTTTCGTAAACCTGTGTTTTTTCCTAAATACACAAAGACTAAAAATTAAAAGCCATATATGCCCTGATAAGAGTATATTTTCCTAACTTCTGAAAAATGACGAATGTAAATAGTTATTCAAAGTTTAGGTAAAGCTATGTTTCTAATCCTGTAGCTATTCATTTCTTTTTAAGTGACTAGTTTGGGGCTTTGCCTACCACTGGGGTTCTCTTTATATTTAGGATTTCAGTTTTTCTCACAATCACCTTGCCTTTCTTGTACAGTACTGATGTATAAGATATAATGCATCTGACTCAGATTTACTGCTTGACCATTAGTCATGACAAAATTAGTCAGCTTTTTTGAGAATTTGTTTCATCACCTAATAAGATTTATACTACCTACACCAAAGTATTGTGAAAAGAAAACAAAGTGAGAAAACTTAAAATATTTTGTAAAGTACTTATACAAATTGTACAAATTATATATATATGTGTTACTGTTATTGTTTTTGATATTGTTAAATCTCAAATGGCTTTAATCAATAGCTAGTTCAATTGTAGGCAAAAAGAAAAAAATCAACTTTAGTTTATCACGACCATACTTTTGCTTTGACTAGTTAAGGTCTTGCTCAGAGACTTCTTTGGATACAAAATGAGGAAGATATTTCCATTTCAAAATAAAATGATTAAAGGAGTCATTTATATTTAATGGAAATACTAGGTGTACTGGTTAATAATGGCAGATTTGATCATCAAAGAAAACATGATATTTTCAACAGAAATATCAAAAGTGCTTTATTCAAAGCAATGTCCATCTCTAGCTAAACAGCTAAACATTTCCCCCATCTTTCAGGTAATTTGTGGATATCCTTTCTTGTTTTGAGGCAGCGGTATATATTAATCGCCAGTCACATTTCGATGCAAAAAGACTTCTTTCATGCCATTGAAGCAACATTTTTACTGATGACTTTTTGGTTTTCCATTTGTCTTTCATTCAGTGGATGTGGCACCCATTTTCCTTCCTTTAAAATGTTTCCCATTGCTTGTAAATGATTTGAAATTGCTGAGCTATGGTTAATCTTTCTGCAAGTTGTTTTTGAGTTTGATATTCATCTTCATCCAATAATGCTTGTAATTGTGTTGGTCTTCAAACTTTTTCAGTCGACTTGGATGTTCTCTATTTTTCACATCAAAATCATCACTTTTAAAGCATTAATACCAGCATTTACCAGTATCTTGTGACTGAGCATGTTCACCATAAGCTTCCCAAAGTATATGATAACTCTTCCTTTAAAATAAAATAATGAATTAAAACTTCCCACAAATGTTCTTTTTTTGGCATGGAATTTGACATTTTTAAATAAATCTTTATTGTTCAGATTATTACAATTGTTCCCCTTTTTTTCCCTCATAGCTCCCCTCCACCTGATTCCCACCCCACCCTCTGCCCTTCCCCTCTCCTCATCAATAGGTGTATGATTTTTGTCCAGTGTCTTCCGCACCCACCACATCTGCTTCCCCTGAGAATTGTCACTCCACTCCCTTTCTATGCCCCTGATTCTATTATAGTCACCAGTTTATTCTGTTTACCAGATTTTTTATTTGTTTTATTTTTAGATTCTTTTTTTTTTTTTTTTTTTTTTTTTTTTTTTTTTTTTTTACAGAGAGGAAGGGAGAGGGATAGAAAGTCAGAAACATCGATGAGAGAGAAACATCGATCAGCTGCCTCCTGCACACTCCCTACCTGGACTGTGCCCGCAGCCAAGGCACATGCCCTTGACCAGAATCGAACCTGGGACCTTCCAGTCCACAGGCTGACGCTCTATCCACTGAGCCAAACCGGTTTCGGCTAGATTCATTTGTTGATAGATATGTATTTGTTGTCAGTTTGTTGTTCATAATTTTTATATTTACCTTTTTCCTCTTGCTCTTCTTAAAGAATACCCTTCAGCATTTCATATAATACTGGTTTAGTGGTAATGAAATCTTTTAGCTTTTTCTTATCTGTGAAGCTCTTTATCTGACCTTCAATTCTAAATGATAGCTTTGCTATATAGAGTAATTTTGGTTGTAGGTTCTTGCTATTCATCACTTTGAATATTTCTTGCCACTTCCGTCTGGCCTGCATAGTTTCTGTGAGATATCAGCTAACAATCGTATGGGTGCTTCCTTGTAGGTAACCATCTGTTTTTCTTTTCCTGCTTTCAATATTCTCTCTTTGTCTTTTACCCTTGGCATTTTAATTGTGATGTGTCTTGGTGTAAGTCCTCTTTGGATTTCTTTTGTTTGCAGTTCTCTGTGCTTCCTGGACTTGCAAGTCTATTTCTTTCACCAGGTGGGGGTAGTTTTCTGTCATTATTTCTTCAAATAGGTTTTTAATATCTTGCACTCTCTTATTCTGGCACCCCCATAACTTGGATATTAGTACATTAAAGTTGTCCCAGACGCTACTTACACTATCTTCATGTTTTTTTATTCTTTTTTCTTTCCGAGTTGGGTGTTTTTTGCTTCTTTGTATTTCAAACCTTTGACTTGATTCTTGTGATCCTTTAGTCTGCTCTTGGATCTTTTTATATTATTTTTTATTTCAGTCATTGTATGCTTAATTTCTAGTTGGCCCTTTTTCATATCCTTGAGAATCTCACTAAATTTATCAGCCTTTTTTGAGAAAATTATTGAAAAATATTATAACCATGGTTATATCCAGTAGTTTACTTTCTTCATTTTCTTTCATTTGTGATCTGATTCTTTGTTTCCACATTTTGACTGCTTCCATGTGTTGATAGAGTGGCCTTATGTGCTAGGTGTCTTTTAGGACCCAGTGGCTCAGCCTTCCCAATTATCTGAGATGGACACCCTTGGTACACCCCTTTGTGGGCTGTGTGCACAATATTGTTGTAGTTAAGCCTTGATTTTAGTTGGTATTATTGGGGAGAATAGACCACCGGACCAATTGGCCGTGAGGATCAGGTGTGTCTACGATAGAATTTCTGTGCTGGAGACACCCTTATGGGGCAAGACTTGCTTCAATGGGGCTTTGGAACTCACTGAGTCTGCCCCCTGAGTGTGCATCTTATGGATCTGAAGAATTGTAATCTGGATGGTCTCACTCTGATCACTGGGTGCACTGGCTCTTGAATCTTCTAGGAGGTGCAAAGTCAGCCACTGCCTGGGGCCACCCCAGTAGGAGCTACAGAAAGATCTGCAGATTCTTCCTCTTTGTTTTTGGTTTGTAGGTGCCCAGATAAGGCCCAGCTCTGAAGCAATGAAAACCGCTATCCAGCTTTGGGCCTTCTTTTGGGGGCTCTCTGACCCAGGTGCAGTATGTTAGGTATTAGATTGTAAAGGGCCAAACCAGTCATATTCAAAAGCCTCTGCACACAGCTTGGGTGGGCTGTAAATTGCATGGGGTGGTGTCTCAGGGAATCACCAGGGTGGAGCAAACAGCAATGGCTGACTGTCCACCTTCTCTAAAGAGGTCCCTGGGTCTCTGGGTTTCATAGTACTATGCAGGAACAATGATCACTGCAAGCACATCTAAAAGAAAACTGCCCTTATATTCTGGCCCAATAGCAGACAGTCCAGTTTCTCCCTGTATGAGTCTTGGTCCTCAGAGTCTCACCTAGAACTGGAGTTCAGAGCAGTCTGGAGCTTATGTCTCTCTCCCAATTGAAAATACAACAGTGTACTCAGTTTCTAGCCCCTTCCCGTGTGCACTTCTGTATCTCCCCACTTTACTTCAGCACCTCCTCCTAGTCTCCGTGTGCTTTTCTCTTTCCTTCTAGTTGTATAATTTCCACTCAGCTTGCCTTCCTGTGGTTCTGGATGATATCTGTATTGTCCTTTAGTTGTACTTTTGAAGTGGTTGTGCAAGGCAACAAGTTCAGGTGTTTACTTATGCCACCATCTTGGTTTCCTCAAAATTTGACATTTTTAAGCATAAAAATATTTATAATATTAACACCTTCAGCAAATTTGACATAGGAATTTTTTAAGCTTGATGTCAATGCAAAATAGCATACATATCAAATTGCATATATAGCAACATATGTGTAACTCCATCTATTGTAAAAAATCTGCATTATTAACTGGTACACCTAGTAGTCATACATAAATATAAATATAAAAATTATACTAGTACAGTAATACATATTAAACAACCAGTGATAGTTATAAAGTTTAAATTTAATATAGAAAGTGTTTCTTATTTTTAAATATGACACTTGGGCTATAGTTTGTAAAACAAAACAAAAAACACCTGTATACCCAAAATAAAATTCATTCACACAAGTAGTACCATAATTATTTAATGGCTGGAAATACTACAGAAGGTTAGGGAAATAGTTGACCTACCCTCTTAAATATAGTGGTTAAGCACAGACCTTACCTTGAGATTCTGAAAATGTAATTTCCACACTAAAATACTTTTTTTTAAAATTTGACATTATGGGACCATATCCTTTTATTTATATGTTTGTCAACATGGTCAAGAGATATTATCACATATTAGAAGACCTAAAAAAAGGGAAAATTAGAATTCGGTATCCTTTCATTTTTGCTTAGAGGAAGCTACAAAGACACGGTGCAAACTCATTTAACACAGATATCAATTACTGGAAGAAAAAAAAACACATTAGTTCTGTAGTGTCTGAAGAACTTAATTTTCAGCAGAATCCATTTACAATCCTCAAAGTGACACTGACTCCATTAGAGACCAAGTGTAAGTAAATGATCAAGCTTAACAGAAGTCCTTAAAGAGCCATAAATCAGGAACAGTTTGAAAGTGAGGAGATTATTAAGGTTAACTGTTGTAAGATAAGGAGGTGAGAAACCTTGACAGAGCAACAAGATAGTTATCACTAGTTTAAGGTAAAAATCATTACTTTAGAAGGGGAATTTAATTTGTTCCTAAATAAAAAAAGATTGATGTTTGTTTTCATTTTGTAGGTTTTATTTTCCTATTGAAATTTCAAACTGGAGATTAAGGTTAATGGCAAAGAAAAATATGGACACATTGAAAAAGCTTTGTTAAGAGAAATTCATGAGCATGTATTTGTTTTTGTGTGCATTATGAGAATTGAAAAATACAAGTCCCTAAACAATCAGAAATGGATTTTCATTTCATTTATACCACTATTACATTTGCAAGATTAGATATTGTCATGAAATGAGGACAATTAACAGAAGAGAGGTGAGCCCAGGAAATTTCCAAACTTTTACATAGAATTTAAAGTTTACCTGAACTCAGATGTTTTACTAATAGAAAAAATTTCTGGTAATAGCAAAATTATAGTAATAAGATATTCATATATTTTTACATTTATCTCTAAAAGAAATTAGGAGATGATTTTTCAAGGTGGCGATCAGGATTCAAATAGCTCTTTCTAATTAATTGGAAACAGTTTCAATTGCCTTTGATAGTATCTGATCCTCAAAGCAGAATGCAGGTAAACTGATAGACAAAAACCACAGAGAAAAATATAACTACAGTGGAGTAATACCACGGCAGAACCCCCCCCCCCCGCCTCTCTCTCTCTCTCTCTCTCTCTCTCTCTCTCTCTCTCTCTCTCTCTCTCTCTCTCTCTCTCGTCCTTTTGCTCTCATGCTTTCTCAGTTTTAAAGTGACTATTGTAATTTGGGGCAAGATTCAATTAAATTTTTATTTCTTAAATTATACAGTAAAAATAATATCACTCCTGCACCTACTATAGGCTAGGTGCCATATTAGGCACTAAAAATACAAATATGAATTAAATTTATTTTCAGCTCTCAAGAAATTCAGTTTACAAACATGTCAAATAATGAATGTGTTTGTATAGAATAGGTGTTATAATAATGAGTAATGCATTATCCTTTAAAAATGAACATCATTAGTCAATTCCTTCTTTTCATTTATTTACTAGAGGCCCTAAAATTTGTGCAAGGGTAGGCCTTCCTTCCCCCAGCTGCCAGCACCAGCTTCCCTCTGGCACCGGGACCCAGGCTGCTTCCCTCTGGCCGCCAGCAGGCATGTGGGCCAGCGCTTGACTCTGGGCCTGGCTTCATCCAGGAGAACTTCCAGAATGATGCCTAGAAGGACGTCTGATCTAATTAGCATATTACCATTTTATTATTATAGACTAGAGACCCAGTGCACGAAATTCATGCATGGGGGTGGGGGGTGTCCTTCAGCCCAGCCTGCACCCTCTCCAATATGGGACCCCTCGAGGAATGTCCACTGCCCATTTAAGCCCAATCCTACCAGGCAGTTGGACATCCCGTGCACAATCCAAGACTGCTGACTCCCAACTACTCACCTGCCTACCTTACTAATTGCCCTTACAGCTTTTTTCCACCAGACTGATCACTCCCTCAGCACTCCCCTGCCAGCCTTATTGATGCCTAACTGCTCTCCTGCCAGCTGTTTGCCCCTAACTGCCCTTCTCTGCAGGCCCCTAAATCCCTAACTGCCCTCCCCTGCAGGCTTGGGTCTCTCCCAACTGCCCTTCCCTGCAAGCCTGGTTGCCCCCAACTTCCCTCCTCTGCTGGCCTGGTCACCCCTAACTGCCCTCCCCTACAGTCTTGATAGCCCCCAACTGCCTTCCCCTGCTGGCCATCTTGTGGTGGCCATCTTGTGTCCACATGGAAGCAGCCATTTTTGACCACATCGGGGCAGCCATTTTGTGTGTTGTAGTGATGGTATGTTTGCATATTAATCTTTTATTAGATAAGACAGAGGCCTAATGCACGAGTAGGGGCCAGCTGGTTTGCCCTGAAGGGTGTCTCGGATCAGGATGTGGATTCCCTTGGAGAATGGGGAAGCCTATGCAAGGGACCTATGGTGGTTTATAGGTCAGCCATGTACGCTGGCAACCCAAGCAGAGGCCCTGGTATCTGGGATTTATTTATCTTCTATAATTGAAACTTTGTAGCCTTGAGTGGAGGCCTGTGCCTGCCAGGGTTTGTGGAAAGCTTGGCTCCCTCCATTGCCCAAGAAACCCAAGTCTCCTGCCTGCTCCATGGCTGCAGCCATCCTTGTTGAATTAATTTTCATACTCACTCCTGATTGGCTGGTAGGCATGGCTTGTGTGTGTAACATACATGGTTAATTTGCATATTACTCTTTTATTAGGATTATCACAATCACTGTCAAGTTTAATAATTCACAGATAATAAGAAATTAATCCCAATGAAAACCAGTTGTTTTATAATACTTCTGCAACTGTTTCAAACTTGCATGTGGTATGATCAGTAAATCTTTGACCTTTTGTAGTTGAACTAGAGGCCTGGTGCACAAAATTTGTGCATGGAGGGTTGGGGTGTCCCTTAGCACAGCCTGCAACCTCTCCAATCTGAGATTCCTTGAGGGATGTTGGGCTGCCAGTTTAGGCCCGATCCCACCAGGATGTCAGGCCCAAACAATCAGTTGGACATCTCTGTCAAAATCCAGGACTGCTGTTCCCAACTGCTCATTTGCCTGCCTTCCTGATTGACCCTAATTGCTTCTGTGTGCCAGCCTGATCACTACCTAACCCACTCCCCTAACAGCCTGATTGATGCCTAACTGCTCCCCTGCCAGCCTGTTTGCCCCTAATTGCCCTCCCCTGCATGCTTGTTCATGCCTAACTGCCCTCCCCTTCAGGCCTGGTCCTCCTCAACTGTCCTCCTCCGCAGGCCTGGTCCCCTCATTTGCTCTTCTCTCCAGGCCTGAGCACAACCAACTTCCCTTTTCTGTCATCCTGGTCACCCCTAACTTCCCTCCCATGCAGACTTGATTGCCCAACTGCCCTCCCTTTCAGTCCTGGTCCCTCCCAACAGCCTTGCCCTGCTGGCCATCTTCTGGTGGTCATCTTGTGTCCACATGGGGGCAGGATCTTTGACCACATGGGGGCAGCCATCTTGTGTGTTGGAGTAATGGTCAATTTGCATATTACTCTTTTATTAGATAGGATAGAGGCCTGGTGCATGGGTGGGAGCCAGCTGGTTTGCCCTGAAGGGTGTCCTGTATCAGGGTGGGGGTTCCTTTGGGGCATGGAGCAGGCTGGGCAAGGAGCCTTTGACGGTTTGCAGGCTAGCTATGCCCCCCAGGTGACCTAAGCAGAGGCAGGTGCTGGTATCTGGAATTTATTTATCTTCTACAATTGAAACTTTGTTGCCTAAAGCAGAGCCAAGCCTTCTGCTCGCTCCATGGCGGCAGCCATTTCTGTTGCAATTTATTTTTCTTCTATAATTGAAACTTTGTAGCCTTAAGTGGAGGCCTTGGCCAATCAGGGTGTGTAGAAAGTTTGGCTTCCTCCATCACAAAGGGGGGGGGGGCCGCAACCCTAGCATCCTGCTCTCTCCAGCTCTGCAGACGTTATTTATCTTCTATAACTAAAACTTTGTAGCCTTTAGTGGAGGCCAGGGCCTGCCAGTTTGTGTGGAAAGCTTGGCTTCTTCCATCACCAGGGAAACTCAAGCCTCCCTCCTGCTCACTCCCTGGCTACAGCCATCTTGGTTGGGGTTAATTTGCATAATCAGTCCTGATTGGCTGGTGGGTGTAGCTGTTGAGTGTGACTGGTGGGTGTAGCAGAGTGATTGTTAATTTGCATATTACTCTTTTATTAGCCTGGATTATCATTTATTGGTACAACTGTATTATATCAGTCCAGCCCTCCACCCACCCAAACAACTGTTATGTAGAGTATGTTATTCTACTAAGGTTCACATCCATTTCTAAGAGTATCATGACACACAAGAGGCTTGGCCATTGTTGCACTAATGTTAGTTATTTAAACCCCAAACATTAAGTACATGGTATCCTCATTTAAGTCATGAAATCAGGGCCTTTACATTCACTACCAAGTTGATCTTCTTTTGAACATTCTACCTAGGGTTATAGCTGAATTCTGAGAGGGTTGAAATTCAGAGAGATTCTTAGCCTATACAGGCTACCACATAGCCTGCCCTCCGATACCAGTGGACTGGAGGAATGCTGGAATTAATATTCTTGTTAAGTGAACAGCAGTAAAACCCAATTTATCTCCTACCTTCATAATCATTGAGCATTCTCCAATATGAGAGAATAGTTGGCCCTTCACCAGCATTATCTTCTACCTTGCTCCTCTCCTCTAACTTCCATGCTGCAAGGACATCATATTTTACCCAATCTCACTTACACTCCCTTATTACCTATGTTCTAGAATCTTATATATCCTCTATCTCTACAGCCCATTACACTGATATGCCCATGTCTGCCTACCTTAAATACCACCTGCCACTATATTTGCCTGAAATTGTTCTCCACTTACCTACATAGAGCTTAATTTATTTATTAAACAATTTTTTCTTTAGTTCCTAGCCTGTATGAGGCACAAATGTAAAATTACTACCATAGCAAGAAACATTAAAAACATCAGTATACAGTATAGTAAATGTCACAAAACACAAATTCTGGAATCACATGGCTTAGATGTGAATCCCAGGTTTGACATTTCTGAGCTGTTGCACTTGGACAGTTTACTTAAATCTTCTCTTCTGGTTCTTCATATGATGTGTTCAAGCCACAAGGAAAGATGCTGTGTAAGTCTACAAATACCTTAGAACTAACCAGGATACTTCCTTTTAGTTTGTAAAACATCTCCATCCAAAGATGATCTTGAGGAACAGCGGCATGCCTTAAGATGGATGTACCTGATGGGAAAACTCATCTGTTTTTGGAGAGCAACAGATGGGGACACCATGAGCATTTTACATTAGTGATAGAGAGCAAGCAGAACACGAGGGCCACTGAGTTTCAGGCAAAAGGAGATTGGAATAAGGTTAGCATCAAAGCCTCCAAATGGCATCTGAGCTATCTTAGTATACCTTTTCTGGTTATGCTTGTGGAAGAACCAAGGAAATTCAAAATGCTTACCATATACAATCTGTTCATGGAATTCCCAGTGTATTCACCCCAGCATAACTTCTTACATGCTTACAGTTATAAAAACTCCAAAGCCTGCCAAAGGAGCAGTAACAGGGACTAGAGTAGTACTGGATACCACAACAGCCTTAAATTATTCTTTCTTTAGTCCTTAGCTAAATAAATATGGAACTAATAGAGTTGACAAAAAAAAAAGAAATAAAAAATAGAGCAACTGAGGAGGCAACATACATAGGTCCTTCACTTAAAAATGTACCAGCTACAGAGAACCTAGAAATCGACCCAAACCACTATGCTAAATTAATATTTGACAAAGGAGGCAAGAGTATACAATGAAGTCAAGACAGTCTCTTCAATAAGTGGTATTGGAAAAGCTGGTCAGATACATGTAAAAAAATGAAACTAGACCACCAACTTATACTGTACATAAAAATAAACTCAAAATGGATAAAGGACTTAAACGTAAGACAGGAAACTATAAAAATATTAGAGGAATTCACAGGCAGCAAAATCTCAGATATATGCTAAAGCAATATCTTCATCGACACAGCCCCCAGGGAAATGGAAACTAAAGAGAAAATAAATAAATGCAATTACATTAAAGTAAAAAACTTCTGCACAGAAAAAAAAATCAACAAAACAAAAAAGCCCACAACATCGATGAATATATTTGCCAATATTATCTCAGATAAGGGTTTAATCTCCAACATTTACAGGGAACTCATACAACTTAACAAAAGGAAGATAAACAACCCAGTCAAAATATGGCAATGAACCTAAATAGATACTTTTTGAAAGATAACATAAGGAAGGGGGCAATGGATGGATAACAACACATATGTAACCTTAATCAATAAAGAAAAAAAAGTAAACATGCAACTACCATAAAAAAAGGGCACTATTATAAACTAGAATTCTGAATGTACTGTATTTTCCGGCATATAAGACAACTGGAACTGATGATGATAAGAGAAAGATAACAAACAATAGAGAGAGAGCAAGTGCAGGGCAAGTCCCTGATGAGTTAGCATCACCCATCATAACTGCAAGCTATGGTATTTTTACACCAGGCGTATAAGATGACCCCCGACTTTTGAGAAGATTTTCCTGGGTTAAAAAGTCGTCTTATATGCCAGAAAATATAGTAAACGAATAACTCTTCCTGAGAGATAATTTGAAAAAATGAATCAAATTTTTAAAAATGCCCCTATTCTTTGACCCATAAAGTTTACTTCCCAGATTTAGTCTAAAAAAATCACCATGGATAATCGTTAATATTTAACTATAAATATATTTATCAGAACTATAGATAACAAAAAAAGCAATCTAAATGCCAAAAATAAGAAATTAAGGCAGTACCTTCAAACAGGGAGATATTATGCAGTCACAAAAGAGGCCATAAATATGGAGAGCATGCTGCCAGGTTTATAAAATGTGTTCAGGGTCCACATGACAGGCATGGGCATAGAAAATAACCTGGAAAGACAATCACCAAAACGTTAACACTGATTCCTTTTATTTAAGTGCATTATTTAATTTTCTTCTCCAATGAGCACATATTTACTTGTGTAATTTTGAAAATTATTTTAGAAGTATATATTTTTAACTTCCATCAAATTAAATGCATATATGTGGATACATAAGATAATATTCCAGGAAAAGTTACATCAAAATGTAAACAGTGTTTATTCCTAGGTTATAAGATTATGGATCACTTTTTATGTTCTTGCCATTTATCTGTTTTCTAAAAATTACTATGTGTTATTTAGGTATTTAAAATAATAAGTATTATAAAATACAAAGCCAAAAAAATGTACCAGCTACATTCCCTTGCATAGAAATCAAGGAATGTTTATAATTGAATAGAAACACTTCTAAAACTAGTTCAAATCCTGCAAATAAGAGATTCGGCAGAACTGGCTTTTTCTTGAAGAACTTCAAAGCCTGTCCCACTACAAAAACAGTGGTCCTGTTATGGGTAAAAGAGATGGATATTGTGTTTAAGACTAAGAAAACATAGGAATATGGTGTGGCATCGTAGGCAGTGCCGAAAATGAGGAGCTGAAGATCACTTTTGTTACAATTTCTGAGTCCAAAGGGACAATAACTTCTGAAGTCTGTTGAGCAGAGGCTGCAATGATTGGCGATCAAGGAAGTATCATTATACAGCCAATTTCAGCTTTTCATTACTTCAATTTAAACAAGTAATAGGAAAAAAAAAACTATGTCTTCTCAGAATGAAATGTTATCTTCTTCTTTAGCCCCCATGTTCCACAGCCCTCACAGCAGATTTCGTCATGTAAACCATCCCAAAGTCCCCAGTCATGTAGGGCACCATCTTACATCTATGATCACAAAGCCAATATGAGTGCTCCCCTTTACCTGAATCCCTCTATGGTTTTAGTTCCCTAGGACTTTGGGCTGTGAAGCAAAGACAGAACACACTCAGGGAATAGTCAGTGGAATAAGAAAAAGTTCATCAGCATTTGGGGCCAATAAAATAGGAAAGTCTATAACTGCTACCACATGTGGCTTCTGAATTTCCATTAATTAAAATGATAGAGAATTAAAAATCAAAGTCCTATATGAATTAGATATATTTCATGTACTCAATAGTACATGCAACTATGGTTACCTACTACAGAGCCCAGAGTTACAGAATATTTATACCACTGCAGAAAGTTCTTTTTGACAACATCAATATAGACGTAGCAATTCCATTCCTAGGTATCTACCCTGACGACACCCTCATACATGTGTTCCATGAGACAACCGTAATAATGGTTATAGCAGATGTAACAGAAAAACACTAGAAATCGCCAAAATCTCCATCAAGAGGAAAATTTATAAATTAAGTTATATGTATATATGTATATATGCATATGGTTGGATACTGCACAACATTGAAAAATGAGTAGTAGATAAAATGAGTAGTAGATATATACATCAGTGTGGTGGTTATTATATAATTTTTAAAAGAAGTTGTAGAAGAATACCTGTAATATAGTCCTCTTGCTACACCACTTAAACAAACAAAATCAAACAAGTTGTTTAGGATAAACACTTGGTAAAATTATAGAAGAAAAACACGAGGAAATGAGAAACAAAATTTCCGAATACTGATTTCTTCCAGGGTGGATAGTAGGAAGATGTGGTCAGGGAGATATGCAACAGGGAACATTGATGTTGCTGGCAATTCTCTGTTTCTTAAGCAAGGTCGTGGGTCTGACAGTTTTTATTTTTTGTCATGTTTTGACATCTCAAAGTCAGGATAGTCTTATAATCTCTGTTAATCAGTAGTAATTGTGATATAGTTGTTTTTTGTTGATTTGTTTTTGTCTTCAAAATACTATACCCAAAATGATTTGTCCATGGTTTTCTTTTTATACATACATAAAAATTATATAATTCAAGAATCTATCTAAAAAATATTTTAATATGTATTTTTAAAGCCTTAAGTTGCAAGTATTGTGGCCCAGGGCGGACTGTCCCAAGATATTCCACAATGCATATTAATTATTTTGAATTAAAATCACTTTAGAAGCAACAGGAGCAGGAGGAGCACTCTGACTCTCCTGTCTCTCTACATGCAGGAAATAATTCTCCCTATGAAAGTTGTCCTTCCTGCTATAAAAGAGCTAAGGAGCAATCACTCTGATAGAAGAGACACCTTAACATCAGAGATAGAAAATCTGGACCTAAGAAGCCTATATTAACACACCTTTCTTAATTTCCTAATTTATTGCCCTACCTCTACCTTCTACTTAAATTTCTTACTTAGTTACCTCAAAGCTTATGTTCCTTTGTTTTGTCAAATCCACACAAATTTATTGTTTCTTTATGGAAAGAATATGTAAATGGTCTGCTCTATTTCTCTCAATAATTCAGAGAATTATTCTTTTAATTCTCCCATGTACACATAATAAAATTTAGGATATTCTTGGTTATTCTGTCTTGTGCCAATTTTATTAGCACGCAAGAAGGGTAAAAGGAGCAATTCCCTCTCCCCAACACACATATACACACACACACACACACACACACACACACACACACACACACACACTATCTCTGGCAAAATAGGCATACTGCTACGTTCATTAAAAAGTGTAAATATTTCAATGTATTAAAATGATCATTTAGACTTGAACCTACTACACTGTCTAAATAATCACCTATGGATTATGAGAAAATTAGTCTAAAATGACAGAAAAACAAAACAGAGAATTTATCTGTTATAGTGGGTTAAAATGTCCTAGAAGTCATCAAATAACTACAAGATATTTTATTCAAGGAAAGCCACACTCTTATAAGATCAAATAACTTTCATGACTTAGACAGTTACAAGTCTCAGGTGTTCATTACAGCTTGGCTGATCTATCTCAGGACTGTATGTTCCTAATCTTTGTTAGACATACACATTGAGAAATTTATATTTTCCTTGTAGATTTGCTTTTTGCATACTACAGTGCATCATTTATAAAAGCTTAAATGGCTTTCTTGGAAGAAATAAAACTCCCAAGTCCTAGTATAATGTTTGCGAAGGGCAATATATAGCATATTCCTGACAATGAGTGACATGAGCATGTGGGGTAGGAAACATAATTTTAATTTTACATCTACCCCTTTAGGTTCTGGGCTGATAAGTATACCCACCTACCCATCACCCTATAATAATAAACAGATTAACAGGAGAAAAATAAATAAGCATTTAATAGCATGTATACTTCCTGTATACATGGGAGAGACCAGCCCCATCACCAGCTAAAATCAGAATATGTCAGAAAGAGGAGAATCGGGTTTTCAATCAAAGCACATCAGGAGTTTGGGTGTCATGTGGGCTTAAGTTCATGCCTTCTCCACTGATGAGTTTCTACAGATTGAGCCATCCTCCTCTTCCTGGTACAGAGAGGAAAACATCCTTACAAATAAAGATTTCCCTTATAAATGTCAGTGCTCTTACAAAAGGATAACTCCTATTTGGTTTTCAGGGGTTCTCCTCTCTGCTGGTTTCTGTTTTTTAATAATCAGATGAAGAAATATTTTATGCCATAAAGGCGTATTGAGGGTGACAAATTCTGTTCCCTTTCAAATGTTATATCAACACAAAAAATGAAGTGTGGGGACAGAGGTTTTTAAGTTTCATTTATTAAATATGATATAGTTTTCAATGAACTTTTCAGAAACATGGGTAGGGATTCATTCAATTAATTTACAGGGATACACATAAATTAGTTTCCCTACTCCAGAAATCTGTTGTTAATAATTATAAAACTTGAATTTGTTATCTATTATTTTTGTCTGGAAATGAAACATTTTAAAGAATGGGAGACTTGTTTATTAATTTGTTACAAACACCAAAAAAAGAGAGAAAGCCTCTCTTTGATTCAGCACCATTATCCACTAAAATAATAGGTATTTTGGTCCTCAGGAGCTTTATCACTACCCTTGTTTCTACTGACTCATCTTTCCCCAAATGTCCTTGCTTTTCTCTACTTCCTCAAAACCCTAAAGGCTGCCTTTGACTTGCTTTCACATGTCAAAAAGGATAATATACTAAACGACATTAAAGACTCATAATTGATAAGACTGAAGATACATCTCTTATCCCAAAAAGTAAATATCTCCATTCTCATTGCTGTCCACATTTTAAAAACAAATTCATTAATAGTTTGAAGAATCCAGAGATAGAAGCTTTAATAGAACTGGTGATACGTTTCTAGGAAGTTATCTGATACACAAAACAAAAACCTCACAGAAGAGAATAAATGGACAGAAGCAAAGAATTCCTATATAAGTCTAAATGTCTCTTGAGATTTAAAAATTAATTGGGGTATAACCTTCCCTATTTCTCCAAATAGGGCAAGGAAATTAGTTAAAAGTAAGAAGCCTATATGCTATGTCATTCTCTTGACCAGAAAGACCAATTGTATCTAGGAAATGGAATGTTTCAAACAAATTATTTTCCAATGAAAAGAACTTAAACTATTGTATTTTAATAGGTGCTCTTTTCCTTAGAGAGAAACTTGGGCTGCGTGTTAATGAAGCATCCATCTTATATAAAAACTGCTGTTTTAAATTTCAACCCTGCTATTTTGGCTTCTGTAAATGCTTGCTTACTAAAATAATAAGGAAAATAAGAGTACTCCCATTACAGAGAGGCCGTGGACTATGCCCCAGACAGAGTTGTCAGTGCTGACAGAAGGCCAGACCTTGAGATATGGTTTCATGGCCCCTTCACCAGCATGTAGGCCTTCTTTCCCACAAGGCCTGGAAGTCTCATTCCAAATCTGGGAGACAGAAGAGCTAGGATAACTATAAATAGAAAAGGTTTCCTGGGGGCGGGAGAGCAGAATTTGAAAGGCACATTTTTCTCTGGCCCTGCACTTAAAATAATGTAACTCCCTTTCTCTAAGCATGGGTTGGTTTTTTTGTTTTTTTTTCCGGTCTTCGGTAACATTAAGATTAGAGTAAATTTTCCAATGCTGTACATGAGTTAATAACTGGAATAGTAAGATATTTCAACTACATGTACTCAAGGCAACACTTACAAGCTGGATAATATTTTTAATCCTATCCTTTTTTGAGAAAGCTGAGTGATTTTTGTTTGTTTTATAAAAGAGGAAAATAGATCTTTACCTGTTATGTTTCTTTAGGTCATGAGAGAGACCATTGTTGGATGTGTTAGCTCTCTATACCTATTAAAAATTAAAAAATATTCAACACTTAGGAGAACATGTGTGCCATCAATAAAATATGAGAATAAATTAAAAAACTGGTACTCCGTATGAGAAAGCAATATATACAAATATTTTAATAGGTTCTTAAGTGAAGAGGGAGGTGTGGAGCATAATCATACTAAAATTTCACAGCTCTAAGAAGAATGAAGAGTTGACTGGGGTTACAAAATTTAATTTTAATTTATAATATGTTTTTTTTAATCTTTAATGCAAACTAATACTATGGGAATGGTCTAGGGAATAAATTAAATAAAGACCTAAATTTCACAATGGTACAGTAGGACAATGCAAGTGAAATACAGTATAATTCCTAAATTTAATTAATATAGCCAAGCAGGGGCTCAGAGCCAGTAAGTAACCATAAAAATGCAAGCCCCAGAGAAATATGCAACAATCTTTGAGAGGACTTTGTCCTACTGGGATTGAGAAATATTAATTTTAAATATTAAAGGACATATAGATGTTACCTGATATCTGGTTGTAAGTGCATGACTTATTTGTTTTAAAAGAACTTTCCAAGGTGTGTTAAGGAACTGAGAATTCTGATTTAAACTAAATATTGAAAAATTACTTCAACTGTCTTTTTGCTTTCCAAGTGACACTAAATTTTTCTCATTACTTATTTTTTGAGAAAGCATTTTCTTTTATTATCCAAAATATTTTTATTTATTCAGAATTACATGTGCTTCTAAAAACAGTAGGGGAAAAAATTACAGGAGAGCAAAAGAGTGATAGCGAAAGGAGAGTGATAAAATTGCTATCAAGATTGGGCATTAAGCCCATGGGCCCAAACCATCGAGTTTAGAAATACCAGACAGGGACAGTGCTGTCTTAAAACATTTGAAATTAAATGAAACAATTGTTCCAAATGTTCAAATATTTGAGAATCACCATGATTTTTAGTGATCTGTTCTTTCTGAAAGGAAAATACCCCAACTGCCCTCCTCTGCTGGCCCAGTCACTCCTAACTGCTCTTCCTGCCTGCCTGATCATCCACAACTGCCCTCCCCTGCAGGCCTGGTCCCCCCAACTGCCCTCCCTGCTGGCCTCCCCTAACAGCCCTCTTCTGCTAGCCTGTTTTCCCACAACTGCCCACAACTGCCCTCTCCTGCAGGCCATCTTGTGGTGGCTATCTTGTGTCCACATCAGGGCAGCCATCTTTGACCACTGGGGGTGGCCATATTGTGTCTTGGAGTGATGGTCAACTTGCATATTACTATTTTATTAGATAGGATAACAAATCACCCCAATATTCAGCAGCTCAAATAATGACCATTTATTTCTTCTTATGATTCTGTTGCTTGACCAGGCAATTCTTAAGCTTCTCTTGGTATCAGTTAGAGCAAAGGGTATTGGGAAGTTTGAACATGGACTAACCCACCAAGTTGGATGTTAATGCTAGCTGCTGATCAGGAGCTCAACTGGACAGGTAGAGGCTTCAGTTCTCTGACATGTCAGCCCCTTTTGTGGATGCTTGGGCTTTCTTAGACAGCGATATGTAAGTTCCAAGATGGACCATTCCAAGATGCAGAGGCAGACCCTGTGATTCTCTTAAAATCCAGCCTTGAAAGTTACATGACATCACCCTCACAATATGCCATGTTAAAATATGTCAAAAGGTGAGCTCATATACAAGGAAAGAAAAAATATTCTCCATTTGATTGGCTAAGTCATATCTCCAAATATAAATGGGTGGGTGTGGGGAGACTTTCTGACCAATCCGTGGTAGACATTCCTCATATTCAGCATTCATATATGATATATGTGTAAATATAAGTGCTATATTACAATCTTCCTGCAACCTAGGTATCTAGTACTTGAAAGTGGTTTAATTATTTTAGTAGGATAAATTAATAAACATCTAAAGAACATTTTGTATATTGATTGTGCATGTTTTATAATATTTGATGCATAAGGCAAAAGGTATATTCTCCTATTATTTCCCACTAACTGCCAGCCTATCTTCTTTCGATGGACTCTTCTCATATATTAAAGTGGTATACTGTTTAATTCTTATTACATCATGAAAGGAATGCTATCACAAAATGCAGACAAAATTGATTTTTAAGTTTCAAAAGCCTTTGTCCTGAAAGAAAACTGAGGGCTTTGAAGTCTGCAGACATAGAGTGATTATCCCTTCAAAGAAGCAATGGTAAGTCAGAAATAGGCTTCTAGCTGTCGACACTATAACAAGATTTCTGAGCTTGAATTTAGATTAGGTGATTAAATTATGTGATACTTTAATATTACATGGTTCTCAGGGTTATATAGGCAATCAATACATACTTGATTTATTAATTAACTTTGCTTCAGAAAAATTTGGAGATATAAGAAATACATAGTAAAATTTGCAAAATGTAAACTCAAAGAGAAAAATGTAAAAATTAATCATAAACATCATATGTATTCATAATTATCTGGAAACTTTAGGCAAAAATGCTATGTATTGATCTGCATTGCCTAGAATAATGTTGCTTATATATGTATTTTATAATCATAAATTCCTTGAGCTTTTAAATTTATTCTTTTAATCTTTATTTTAATGTTAATCTAAAAATCAATAAAATCACATTATGGATCATTTGGATAACCACACTAATAATGAACACTCAATTTTATGTTATTGACCCAAATTTTGTGTTTGCAGATGACAAATGACACCATTTTACTGTGCAGTGTATAAATAAAGCATTTTAGTACTTCAATACAGTTATGTAAGGCAAGAATTCAGAAATCATATTGCAAATAAGTAATGATGTGTCAAATTAAAAATATATGTATTTGTTGTACTCTATATCATGCTCTATATACCTTTCAAGCAGATATAATGTATGAGCACCACATTTCTTTGAAACAGTTTTATAAATGTTTGTAGTTGTAGATAAACAAAGAAAATACTGCATTATTTCCCCGGTATTAAAATTTGACATATACTAGTAAGTAGATTAAAGATAATGAACCTCAATTTAAAATGAACTTTTTAAATTAAATTATTAATTTTCAAAATTATTATCTATTTTCCTAGAAACAAAAGAAGCCAGTCTATAAGTAAAACACAAAATATAAAATTCATAGTTTATTACTAAACCAATATCTATGCTTAAGCACCTGCATAATTTTAAATTATTTTAAACTTAGTAAATTAATGTTTTAATTTGAGTTATATTGGTTTCTAAGAGTTTTATATATGGTACAAATATGGTTTATATTAATAATTGAGGTATAATATTTTATACCACAATTAATTAATTGAGGTATAATATTTTATACCTCAATATAATTAATTGAGGTATAATATTTTATATCATTTCAATCTATAAATATTCTTACAGCATAATTTTTTAAATTTTAATTAAATAGAATTTTATTTAAATTTAATTCAGTACTGAAAGTCCTCACAATTTTTTTCCTTGGGAAAATTTCAAGTTTGAGATCAAACTGATTTAGACAATTTCAACTATAATGAAATTATTTAGCATATGCAGTGGTTCCTCCTAATATCAGATGCACTATTGATACAACCATCTCCTAAATTTGCAAAATAATTAAGTAAAAATTGAGTTGTTTACTAAACAATTGCTACAATTATGTCAACACCTAAATTGCCACTCAAACTTGGCATGCTATATGCACTCAAATGTTGGAATGTTAGTATGTTGTTCTATTTGGAAAACCATATTCAGAAAAGGATACCATTGTGTGGTAATTGTTCATTACATTTATCACATGAATGATGAATGCTTACTCTGGATGTGTTAAACTATCCATACTTTTGTAAAAAATCAAAACTTTACTTTCTTTATTGATTATTAATCTTTATTCTCAGAAAAGTTAGTCATGTAGTAAGTAAAATTTCAGATGTTTTAGCATCTTTGACTAAATACTTAACACTTAAATTATTCAGTTAATGGCTTTCAAGTTTATCAGTTCCAGTTACTATCATATTAAGAATACATAAAAAAAATTCACCATCCATCATTACATTAAATTAAGTAAAAACATTCAAGGGGAGAAAAATCTCCTATATAATAAAGACACAATATGCAAATTGGCCTTCACATCCTCACATAGGATGGCCACTCCCATGCAGTCAAAGATAGCCGCTACAAGATGGCCCACAGGGGAGGGTTGTTGGGTGGGACCAGGCATGCAGGGCTGGGCAGTTGGGGACTACTGGGTTGGCAGGGGAGGGCAGTTAGGGTGACCAGGCCATCAGGGAAGTGCAATTAGGGGTGAGCAGGCTGGCAGTGGAGGGCAGTTGGGGGCAACTAGGCCTGCAGCAGTAGGCATTTGGGGGTGACCAGGCTGACAGGGAGGGCAGTTGGGGGCAATCGGGCCAGTAGGGGAGCGGTTAGGTGTCAATCAGGCTGGCAGGGAAGTGATTAGGTGGTGATCAGGTGGCCGGCAGGTGAACAGTTGGAAGCCAAAGTCTTGGATTATGAAAGGGATGTCTGACTGCAGATAAGAGGGTGCAGGCTGCACTGAGGGACAACCCTCCCCCTTGTGCAAAAATTTCGTGCACCAGGCCTCTACTATTATATAATAGGCTTTCTCCTAAAAGCAATATTTAAAAATATCCCAGTTGATTTTCTGACAAATCAAAGATAACAAAATGTGGTTTTTTTTAATGAAGTCTACATTGTTTAAATATTTCAGTAAAGCCTGGGATATTAGCAACGTTTGCTATATAAATATAGAAAATAATGGGAATATATATTAATATGTATTGAGTTTATTAAGCCCTAATTCTATCTAATAAAAGAGTAATATGCAAACTGATCATACCTCTAATCAAGCCATGCCCACAAGCCATGCCCACCAACCAATCAGGAGCAAATAAACCCTAACCAAGATGGCTGTGGCCAATGAGAGCAGGAGGAAGCCAAGGTTTCCGTCTGCCCTTGCTGGCCTAGGTATTCACTCAATGCTACAAAGCTTCAATTGTAGAAGATATGTCCCAACAGAAATGGCAGCAGCCATGGAGCTGGAGAGAGCAGAGACTAGGATTGCCCAGGTGATGGAGGGAGCCAAGCTTCTGCAGCCCTAGTGCCTAGGCCTCCATTCTAGGCTACAAAGTTTCAATTATAAAATTTAAATAAACTCAAACAGAAATGGCCGTCTCCACGGAGTGAGCAGAAGGCTTGGCTCCACTTCAGGCTACAAAGTTTCAATTGTAGAACATAAATTAATCCCAGATCCCAGGGCCTCCTTTTGGGTCACTTGAGGGTGTGGCCGGCCTGCAAACCATCACAGGCTCCTTGCCTAGGCCACTCCATGCCCCAAGGGAACCCCCATCCTGATCTGGGACACTCTTCAGGGCAAACCAACTTCCCCCACCCATGCAACAGGCCTCTATCCTATCTAATAAAAGAGTAATTTGCGTATTGACCATGACTCCAACACACAAGAGGGCTGCCCCCATGAGGTCAAAGATCCTGCCATATGGACACAAGATGGCCACCATAAGGGCAGGGCCATTGAGAGGTTCCAGGTCTGCAAAGGAGGGCAATTGTGAACAATCAGGCCAGTAAGGGAGGGCAGTTGGGAGGGACCAGGCCTGCAAGAGGGGGCAGTTGGAGGAAATAGAGCCTACAGGGGAGGGCAGTTAGGGGTGATCAGCCTGGAAGAGGAGGGAAGTTGGGGGCAAACAGGCTGGCAGGGGAACAGTTAGACATCAATGAGTCTGGCAGGTAGAGGTTAGGGAGTGATGACACTGGCAGGAAGAAGCAGTTAGGGGCAATCAGGGGCAGGCAGGTGAGCAGTTTGGAGCCAGCAGTCCTGGATTGTGAGAAGGATGTCCGACTGCCTGTTTAGGCCCAATCCTCCCGGGATCAGACCTAAATGGGCAGTCGGAGATCCCTTGAGGGGTCCAGATTGAAGAGGGTGCAGGCTGATCTGAGGGACATCCCCTGCCTCCCATGCATGAATTTCAAGCACCAGGCTTCTAGTTTAATAATAATAAGCACAGTTGTGTCAATAAAAATTAACAAAATTTAAGAAAAGTAGGGGGCTGGGAGCTGGGTGGAAAGGTGAAGGGATTAAGCAAATATATATACACTAGAGGCCCAGTGCACAAAATTTCTGCATGGGGGTGATGTCCCTCAGCCTGGCCTGCACCCTCACAATCTGGGGCTCCTTGGAGAATGTCCAACTGTCGGATTAACATTCAGACATTCCTCTCACAATCCCGGACCACTGGCTCCTAACCACTCGCCTGCCTGCCTGCCTGTCTGATCACCCCTAACTGCCTCTGCCTGCCAGCCTGATCACCCTGTAACTGCTCCCCTGCTGACCTGATTGCCCCCAACTGCCCTCCCCTGCAGCCTGATCACCCCCAACTGCACTCCCTTGCTGGCCTAATTGCCTCCTAACTCCTTGCTCTCCTGCACTGACCTGATCTTACCCCTAACTGCTTGCTCCCCAATGCCGACTTGATTTTGCCTTTAACTGCTTGCTTCCCTGCTCCTGCCTGTTTGTGCTCCTAACTGCATGGTCCCCTGCTGGCCTGGTCGCCCCTAACTGCTTGTTCCCCTGCTGGCCTGATTTCCCCTAACTGTCTTTGCCTTGGCCCCTGGCACCATGGCTTTGTCCAGAAGGAAGTCAGACGTGTGGAAGATGTTTGGTTGACTCAGCCTAATTAGCATATTACCCTTTTATTAGTATAGATGTGTGTGTGTGTGTGTGTGTGTGTGAGCGCGTGCATGCGCGCGCGCGCAAACCACCTTATGGATTTATTATTGGAAAAAAGCTATGCACATTTAATATATGTGATTTAATGGGTTTGTAAATAATATACATCTGTGAAACCATCACTACAATATATTCCATAAACATATCTATCATGTCCAAAAATGTTCTCCCATCCTCATTGTTTACTATTATTTTTTATCTGATTATAATAATTTGACATAAGATCTAACCTCTCAGCAATTTTTAAAGTATACAGTACAGCAATTTAACTATAGGCCCTATGTTGTTCAATGGATTTCTAGGACTTATTCATGTTGCATAATCAAAACATTGTACTATTTCCCTAATATCTTCCCATTTCCTTTACCCCTCAGGCCCTAGCAATCATCATTCTGCTCTCTGCTTTAATGAGTTTGACTTTTTTAGATTCCTCATATAAGTAGTATTAAATTGTATTTGTCATTCTGTCCCTGGTTTATTTCACTTAGCATATTCTTCTCCAGTTTCATCCATGTTGCAAAAGGGAGGATTTTTCTTTAAGGCTGAATAATATTTAATTATATAAGCACATATATGTACATTTTCATTATCTATTCACACACCAATGGACATTTAGGTTTCTACCATGCCTTGAGTATACTGAATAATAAGATTGCAAACACATCTTTGAAATTCTGATTTCAATTCCTTTGGATATATACCCAGAAGTAAGATTGCCAAATTACATGGTAGTTCTGTTTTGAGAGTGATATCTACTACCCTCACATGGCCTTTCTCACATGGCGATCTAACTGGTGTGAGGAAATATCCCATTGTGCTTTTGATTTGCATTTCCCCGATAATTGATGATGTTGAACACATTTTCATATACTTACTGGCCATTTGTATATCCTCTTTGTAGAAATGTCTGTTCTAGTCCTCGCACATTTTTAAACCAGATTATTTTTTTTTGCAATTGAGTTGTAGAAGTTGCAATGTATTTTGGATATTAAAACTTTTAGCAAATATCCTCTACCGTTCCATAGGTTGTCTTTCATTTTGTTGGCTGCTCCGTTTGTTATAAAAAAGTTTTTAATTTGATGGAGTTCCACTTGCCTTTTTTTTTCTTGTGATGGCTATGCAGTTGGTTCATATCCAAGAAATCATTACCAAAACCCATGTCAAGAAGCTTTTTCCCTATATTTTTCTTTCAGAATATTTATTATTTCAGGTCTTACATTTAAGTCATTAGTCAGTTTTGAGTTGATTTTTCTGAATGATATAAGACAAGGGTATATTTAATTATTTTATATGTGAATCAGTTTTCCTAGCATCTTTTATTAAAGAGATTATATTTTCCTCATTGTGCCATTTCTTCAAGTCTTTGTTAAAGATCTGTTGACTGCATATGCGTAGGTTTATTTCTGAGCTCTCTATTTTCTTCCAATGGTTATGTCTATTTTATAACATCACCATAGTATATTGATTACTATATCTTTGTAATATATTTTGAAATTAGGAAATATAATGCCTCTAACTTTGTTCTCGATCAAAATTGCTTTGCCCATTAGGGGCATTTGTGCGTCCATAGAGTTGTTCTTTCTGCTTCTGTAAAAAATGCCAATGAAGTTCGATAGAGATTGCATTGGATAAGTAGATCAGTTTGTCTATTACTTTCATTTAGTTTTCCATGCATGAAGCAACTATTTCAGCGCAAAATTCAAACACACAAGAGCATTAGTTGGAGCCAACGATTTGGGGCATCAATTGTATGTATTCATGTGTACATACCATTTTCACACTCACTATAAACATTCTTTCATGAATCTGGAAATTATTTGTATGTGTGTTTTTTCTGTATGAACATGATAGTGAAAACTACAATGACTACTAGTAAGTTGACTGCTCTATTTAAATCAATCGGTTTTCTAATAAAAGAAAAATAAATAACCCTTAATATATTTAATTCTTTTTCAACAATAATTTCCTCAGGGATATTTGTACTTTTGAATATACATATTCAGAAGATACTTTTCGATATTTATTTCTACTTAGCTTATGCTTTTTTAGTGATATTTAATTGATATTTCCCTTTAATTTTTTTACTTATAAAATCATGTTACCTATAAAATATGATATTTAAAATAATGATTTCTAGATTTTAGGTTTTTCAGTTATTTTTATCATGTCATTCCACTATCTTGGACCTCTAGCACATCTACACTAACAAAAGAGAAAGATGCAAATTGACCATATCTTGTGACACTCACCAGCCTATCAGGAGTGAGTATGCATATTAACCCAATAAAGATGGTGTATTAATTTGCATACACAGGCTCTGAGCGGCTGCAGGTGGGATGCTTGCATCATCACCATGGTCATGATGCAGGCGTTCTGCACTGTCCCAGCTGCTGCAGGCCTCTGGGCAGTGTGAGAAGATGGAAAGGCAGCTCTGGGCCAGAGCAAAGGCTGCTCAGGCTGGAGTGAAGGTGATGCAAGCAGACAGGGGAAGGAAGGTCCATTCTTGCACAAATCTTCATGCATCGGGCTTCTAGTTACTGTATAAAATTATTGTTATCAGGTATATTTTATTCCTGATTTCAGGAGGAAAACTATCAATAAATCATATTAATATACATGCTCTAGGTTTTAGCTATAATTTAAATCATTAAAAATATTATCTTCTACTAGAGGCCCAGTGTTTGAAATTTGTGCATGGGGTTGGGGGTGGGGGTAGGGGTTGTCCCTACATAGAATAGAGGCCTGGTGCATGGGTGGGGGCCAGTTGGTTTGCCCTGAAGTGTCCCAGATCAGGGTTGGGATTCCCTTGGGGTGTGAGACAGCCTGGGGTAAAGGCCTGTGGTGGTTTTCAGGCTGGCCAAGCCCCCTAGCAATCCAAGCAGAGGCTCTGGGATCTGGGATTAATTTACATTCTACAATTGAATCTTTGTAGCCTGGAACAAAGCCAAGCCTTCTGCTCACTCCATGGTGCAGCCATTTCTGTTGGATTTTATTTACCTTCTATAATTGAAACATTGTAGCTTGGAGTGGAGTCCTAGTTACTAGGGCTGCAGAAGCTTGGCTTCTTCCATTGCCTGGGCAACCTAGCCTCTTCTCTCTAGCTACCACCATTTCTGTTGGGATATATCTTCTATAATTGAAACTTTGTAGCATTGAGTGAAGGCCTAGGCCCGCAACGGCAGGCAGGCAGAAACTTGGCTTCCTCCATTTTTGTGGAAACCCAAGCCTCCCTCCTGCTCTCAGTGGCCACAGCCATCTTGGTTGGGGTTTATTTGGTCCTTATTGGCTGATGGGTGTGGCTTGTGGGCGTGGCTTGATCAGAGGTATGATAAATTTGCATATTACTCTTTTATTAGATAGGATTCCCATTTTTCTAACATTTAAAGAATTTTTCAAATGAGAGTTAACAGTTTTTTAAGAATCTATTAAGATATCAACATAGATGTTAATTTTTTCTGTATTCATATGTTGACTACATTAGATGTGATTTTTAATACTATTCACTTTGCATATAAACCCTGGTCAAAACTTTATTGTTTTCTATACATCAAATTTGTATGATAATGTTTTGATTAGTATTTCTGAAACTATGTTCAGGAAAAATAGGTCTGTAATAATCCTTTGTGGTAAGTCACTGGCATATTTTAAGTTAAAGTTATAGTTGCTTCATATAACTAGTTGAAAAGTGTTCACTTTCTTTCCCTTGCACTAATTTATCTAAATTAGACATAAAATCTATCTTAGATACTTAAAGAATTCAACTTTGATGCCATCTGGACCAGCATATGGTTATTTTTGGTAAATCTTACATGTGTAGTTGAAAATTATTCTGCCATTTTTTTCTAAAGTGTGATATTCATTGTATTTCTATTAGGTCATTTTGTTGAAAAGGTTTTCCAAATTTTTTTACCTTGACTAATGAATGTATCATCTACTTTTTCTATTAACTGTTGAAAATTGTTAAAGTCTCCCAATCTGATTATAGTTCACTAGAGGCCCAATGCACAAATTTGTGCATGGGTGGGGTCCAGCAAGATCAGGCTGGGTCTGTTGGGAGGAGGAGATGGCAGCAGGTTGGCCAGCCAGCCTTCCCTGATCAGGCCTGATCAGGGCTGGGTGATTGGGGGAAGGGGCCACAGGTGATTAACTGGTGGATTCTGCCCTCTGAATGGGATGGGGGTGCTGATGGGGGTCCAGCAGCCTTGGGGAGGGGCCATGAGTGGTTGGCTCAGCTGGTCCCGCCCCCTATTGGGGGGAGGATCTGGTGTGGGGTTAGCTTGGGGGAGGGAGGCGTATTTGGCTGGCAGCCTGCTTTTGATTGGGGTGAGAGAATCCAATCAGGGATGGGTTGGCACAGAAGAGGGGCCACGAGGTTGGCCAGCTGGCCCCACCTCTTCATCAGGCCAGTTCGCTGGCCACAGTGGGTGTCATAGTGACCAGTTGTTATAGTCATTACGGTCACTGGCTTTTTGTATAATGAATTTCCATTTGTCCTTATAGTTCTGTCAGTTGTGCTCCATATATTTTTACAGCTTTATTGCGATATAATTCATAAATTATAAATAGCACCAATTTGCAGTGTACAATTTGATAAGATTTAACATATGGGTATATATCAGCAACACCATCACAAAAATCAACAAATGTCATGAGTACTTGATTCACATCCCAAATTTTCTCATGCCCCTTTGTAACCTCTCCTTCCCATGTTTCCTCATCTCCCACACTAATTCTACAAGCAACTACTAACATGCTTTCTGTCACTATAGATTTATTTACAATTTTCTAGAGATTTATATAAAATTATTCATACAGTATGTACAGTTTATAATTAATTTACTCAAACAACCTTAATAGTATGCCATTCTTGATTTTAATTATTTGCTAGAATTTACTTTTATTGATATTTTAAATATATCAACATATTTTTTATTTTATAACTTTAAACAATTTAACTTGCCTTACATTGCACTACCAAATGCTCAAATAATTCTCTTAAGTATGGTATATGTATATTTTACATAAAATATTTTATTTATAAATTATATTCTTAGGACATTATTAAATTTATAAGCATAATGGCCAAATTACTTATGATTTGGAGAGTTAATGGACAAATTAAAACTGAAATATAAGAAAACTATAATGGATTATTTTCCTTTAACTTTAAACACTTTTCTAAAGAATGGTTTTCTTATCAAAAAGGAAAATATTATTTTAGTTCTTAATTCTTTGTGAGTAAAACCAGTAGCATGTGAAGAGAAACTGAAAGAGATTTGGAAATGCCCTTCGCTCTATTTTCAGTATGATTACATCACAAACCCACTGTTTTAGCACAGGTTGTATCTTTTATAACTGGCAGTAGGAGAGCACTTTGCTTAGCTTTCAATTAAATGTACAAAAAATACATTTCTTTTTCTAAAATTTTTATGTGAAGAGTATTTCATTATGCTTTTTAAGGTCATATCTATCCTCTGAAATTTTGATATCAAGGTTAAATTGAATACTTTTGTAAAAAATGTTGGCTTAGCCGAAACTGGTTTGGCTCAGTGGTTAGAGCATTGGCCTGCAGACTGAAAGGTCCCAGGTTTGATTCCGGTCAAGGGCATGTACCTTGGCTGTGGGCACATCCCCAGTAGGGGGTGTGCAAGAGGCAGCTGATCGATGTTTCTCGATATTTTTGACTTTCTATCCCTCTCCCTTCCTCTCTGTAAAAAAACCCAAAATATATTTTTAAAAATGTTGGCTTATAGGGTAAAGAGGAATCCACACTACTAAATAATAAAAACAAAATAAATTTCATAAGATGAACAGGCTCAATTTATCAATAAAGAAAAATTAACTAACAAAATATAAGTGACATTTGAAAATATAAAGCAAAGTAAGGCATGTTTATTTAAATACTGAATTTTTTAAATGGGTCAACTGAAAAGTATTGTAAAATGTACAAAGTGTGTAAAGCTTCCAAGGGAATGTCAACTTATTGACAATTCCTAAATTAATGTGTCTCCTTTATGCCTGGACTTGAATTGTTCAATTAAGTAATTTGAATGAATGTGAGCCAGCAACAGGTCAATAATGAGGCATTGAAGGTTAAACGTGATGCTTAGAGGAGTGGCTTTTCTTCACATCATTTCCAATATCCATTGAAAATGTAGCTTTGTTTACATATTAGAAGTTGTTTCCTGAAATCAATGGACTAAGTGATGAAACTGTCGCAAGATTTAAGAAATTCATAATCATATCAGAAGTAATTATTTTATTCTAATGTCTTGTCTCAACCACTTATCCCCCTAGTGAGTGCATTTTAGGGTCATGGATGAAAAATAGACTCATATATGCATATTTTGCATTGATTTATTTGATTCATACTACGTGAGGAGAAAAGTGAAGACAAGACATCATTTAACTGGGCATAGAGGCAATACATAACAATGAGAATGAATGCAACACCAGACCTGAAACAAAACAAAGAAAACTGCCTAAGTAAAAATAAATTCTCTGAAAATATTAATATTCTGCTCTGTAAAACTCTACAAAAGTTGTTTTACAGATTGTTTCTCTTTAGTAATTGCATTGTTACCTCTCTCCAAAGGGTATTTGCATTCTAAATACTCTCTATAATCCTATCTAATAAAACAGTAATATGAAAATTGACAGTACCTATGCCACACCCACCCACACCCACCAGCCAATCAGGAGTGAATATGCAAATAAACCCAACCAACATGGCTGTAGCCACAGAGGGCAGGAGGGAGACTTGGATTTCCTCAGCAATGGAGGAAACCAAGCTTTCCGCCTGCCCTTGCCAGCCCAGGCCTCCACTCAATGCTACAAAGTTTCAATTATAGAAGATAATGATGGCAGCCATAGAGCTGGAGAGAGCAAGAGGCTTCAGTTGCACCCAGAGATGGAAGAAGCCAAGCTTTCCACCTGCCCTGGCCAACCCAGGCCTCTGCTAATGGCTGCAAAGTTTCAAATATAGAAGGGAAATTAAACCCAACAGAAATGGCTGTCGCCACAAAGCAAGCAGAAAGAAGCTTGGCTCCACTCCAGGCTACAAAGTTTCAATTGTAGAAGAAAAATAAATCCCAGATACCAGGGCCTCTGCTTGGGTTACCAGGGGGTGTGGCCAGCCTGCAAACTACCACAGGCTCCTCATGCAGGCCACCCCATGGTCCAAGAGAACCCCCACCCTGATCCCGGACACCCTTCAGGGCAAACCAGCCTGCCCCTATGCACAAGGCCTCTATCCTATCTAATAAAAGAGTAATATGCAAACTGACCATCACTCCAAAACACAAGATGGCTGGCCCCATGTGTTCAAAGATCCTTCCCTCATGTGGGCACAAGATGACCACCACAAGATGGCCAGCAGAGGAAGGCAGTTGGAAGGAACCAGGCCTGAAAGGTAGGGCAATTGGGGGGCAATCAAGCCTGCAGGGGAGGGAAGTTGGGGGTAATCAGGCCTGTAGGGAAGGACAGTTGGGTGTGACTGGGCCTGTAGGGGAGGGCACTTGGGGGGAACCCAGGCCTGCAGGGGATACAGTTAGGAGCAAACAGCTGGCAGGGGAGCAATTAGGCATCAATCAGGCTGGCAAGGGAGTGGTTAGGGAATAATCATGCTGGCAGATAGAAGTGGATAAGGGCAATCAGGAAGGCAGGCAGGTGAGCAGTTTGGAGCCAGCATTTCTGGATTGTCAGAGGGATGTCCTAGATTGGAGAGGGTGCAGGCTGGGCCAAGGGACACCCCTTCCCCCCATGCACAAATTATGCACCGGGCCTCCCTCTCTCTCTCTCTCTCTCTCATAAATATATAAGAACTAGAGGCCCAGTGTACAACATCCATGCACTGCAGGGGTAGGGAGGTCAGGGACACTTGTGGGATGTCTAACTGATGACTTAGGCCTGCTCCCCATCGTCAGACATCCCTAGTGCTTCTATGGAGGTGGGAGAGGCTCCTGCCATGACTACTGTGCTTGCCAGCCTCCAGCCCAGCCTCTGGCTGAATGATGCTTCCCCTGTGGGAGCACACTGACTACCAGAGGACAGCTCCTGCATTGAGCATCTGCCACCTGATGGTCAGTGCCCGTCATAGTGACTATTAGTTCTGCTGTTTGGTCGATTTGCATATTATGCTTTTATTATATAAGGTGTTTACATTACGTATTTATCAAGGGAGTATATTGCTGACTTACTGAAATATCTACATTAATAAAAGAGAAACATGCTAGTTAACCATCACTCTAACACGCCTATCAGCCAATTAGGAGGGAATATGCAAATTAGGAGAAAGGTGGCAGTCGCCCAGCACATAGTGTATGGGTAGGGCAGGACACCTTCTTTGAAAGGGAGGTTGGGGGGTGAAGGGACCTACAGGAGCAGCAATCTGGCCACAGTGAAGACAAAGATAGCAGACTCTGGCCACAGTCTGAGTGAAGATGAAGATGGCGGACTCCAACTAGAGCAAAGGCCTGGGTTCCAGGTGCCGGAGGGAAACCGGTGCTGGAAGTCAAGGGAAGGAAGGTCAACTGCACGATTCTCTTCATGCAACAGGCCTCTAGTATTTACATAGAAAAATGGCTTAAAGGGTGAGAAGAGCTTAAAAATATGTGGGCAAGACAAACTAAAGGGGCACTTCCAGGACTCACTTATTCTTATTGGATCTTATATATAAGTAAAGAATGAGTAAAATCTCCATAATACTTTAAATTCAACTATTTCAAAACAAAAATGTTTTTGTTAAATATAAATTATATGACTACATCCCCAATCCCCTATTCCATTTGGAAATCCAATAGATATCATTAACATAAATTTTAATTAGAAGAAAAGTCCAAAGGTTTAGGAAGTATCTAAATTCAAAAAACCCATCATATTCTGGTGTCTGTTTCCTAAATTATATTGACTCTCTCCATCATTATGCAGTAATGTATTTTTTCTGTAAAACACTTAGCTATTTTAAAGTAATAAATGCTTGTCATGTTGTAAGTCCTAGAAAAATATTTTTTTAAGATATGAAATATGTCTGTATGCATTGAGATTTCCTAAACAATGAAATAGGAGTACCACTTTAAATAGTTTTGAATTCAGCTGAATAAGGGATATAGGAGAGCAGATGATAGAGTATACTATTTTAGTGGTATTATGGACTGAATACTTGTGTCTTCCCCCCACCCCCCAAATACATATGTTAAGGTCCTAACCTCCAGTATGGCTGTATTTAGAGAAAGAGTCTCCAAGGAAGTGATTAAGCTTACCTGAATTCTTATGGGAGGGACCTTGATCTAATAGTTACTGGTGTTGTTATAAGAAGAGCCAGCAGAGAATTTGATCTATCTCTCTCTCTGCACCCAGGTACTGAAGAAAGGTCATGTGAGGACACAGGAAGAAGGCAATCATCTATAAGCATGAAGAGATTCCTTACCAAAACATAGAATTTGCCAACACTTTTAACCTGTCAGCATCCAGAACTGTAAGAAAATAAATTTCTGTTGTTTAAGCTTTCCAGTCTTATAGCATTCTACTAGCAGCCCAGTGCACAAAATTTGTGCACTGTGAGTGGGTGGTCTCTCAGCCTGACCTGCCCCCTCTCACATATTGGGAGCCCTCAGGGGATGTCCTATTGATGGCTTACAGAGGCTTTCGGCCTTGGGCAGGAGACCTCACTCAGGGGACCCCCAGAGCCCTAAAATTGATTGATCGCAGGCTCCGCCCTGACCTGGCCTGCCTAGGCTGGAAGCCTCTGCCTGAGGCTTCCAGCCTGGGCAGGGGACCCTCAAGCCCCTCAGATCACTGGCTATGCCCCTGCCTCCTTTGATCTGATGGCTTACCTCACAGTGACCCAGGTGCCAGGATATTCTCAGAACACAGGCACTGGGTGCCTATGTATGCAAGTTAACTGCCATCTTTGTTGGGTTAACTTGTATACTCACTGTGATTGGTTGTGGGCATAGTGAAGGTACAGTCAATTTACATGTTTGTCTATTATTAAGCAATACTGTAGCAGCCAAAGCAGATGGAGACAAGTAGATGACTGAAATAAGCATTTGCATGTTTCTTACATGAACAAAAACATAACTAATGCAAACAAATGAGCCAGTTAGAAAATGGGAAAGTTGGGCAGAATTTCTAATACTAATTATGTAATTAGTATGTAAATATGTCCATAAAATAAAATAAAAAGTAATGATAAGATTCTAAGGTATGAATCAGGTTGGTGTGTTTGATAAAGATTAAAAAGTCCCTCTGGAATATACAGGAAAATATTATTGGAAATTAGAAAAATTATCAAGGATCAAATCAATAAGACTATCATCTAAAACCATGACAAGGATGTTGGATTTTACTTCAAAAGTTATGTGTAGTTCTTAGAATGTTTTGAGCAAAATTTTTGAGAGATGATATTATTTACATTTTTAAAAGATCACTATAGAGGTTGTAATTATAGATAAGCATGGATGGGCTCACAGAGATTGATAAGGGAAATCCTGAAATACTTCTTGGGCCACTTTAAATAAATATTCCATTATGTCAAAGAAACAACAGACTCTCACTGGAGCAAAGAAAACAAGAGACTCACTTGAGCAGCAAGTTGAGATTTATGGTAGAGAAAACAGTGGCCTTATGTTAATAAGAAAACTTTCTGGTATATTTTAAAAATAAAAACATAATATACCAACTCTAATGAAAAATTTGTTTTAAATTCAGTGTTGTATCCAGTTTTAGGGAAGAGGGCAAAGATAAAAATTGAGATACATTTAACATATATATCTACTTATCTCTATCTACACACACACACACATACACCATATCTTATAAAAGAGTAATATGCAAATTTGACCATACCTTCACTACACCCACCAGCCACGTCCACCAGCCAATCAGGAGCTGGGGGCAGGGCTGAGCGGTGGCGCAAGTGGCACCTGTGAGGCCACTGTGAGTGTAGGGTGCTCCCGGGGGCCGGGTGGTCACCACAGGGCTAAGGCCAGGGCCGTGAGGGGCGGGGCCGAGGCAGCCGGGGCAGAGCCAGCCCTCTGCCCCATTGAGGGGGCAGGTTGGGCTGAGGGATCATCCACCCCCAGTGCACGAATTTCATGCACTGGGCCCCTAGTATTCTGATAAAAGGGTAATATGCTAATTAGACTGGGAGATTGGACACCTTCCTACTGTCCAATCTTCTTCTGGACAAAGTCATGGTGGTGGGGGCTGAGACAGAGGCTTTAAGGGGCTATGAGGCCGGTAGGGGAGGGCAGTTGGGGCCATCAGGCCAGCAGGGGAGCAGTTAGGTGGTGATTAAGCCGTTAGGCATGCAAATGATTAGAAGCCACTGGTTCTAGATTGCGAGAGGGATATCTGACTGCTGGTTTATAAATTGGTAGTCGGACATCCCCCAAGGGGTCTCAGATTGGAGAGGGTGCAGGCTGGGCTGAGAGACCCTTCCCCCGTGCACAATTTCGTGCACCAGCCTCTAGTATATATACAATTTTATAATGAATATATATATATGCATGTAAAGAGAAATTAATATATAATGTAATTATGTAATTAGTGTATAGATATATTCTAAAAATGTTGTTATGACTTAACATGATTCTAAGAGATATATAATTTTAGATTTCCTGCAGTATGATAAATTTATGTCATAGAAATAAGAGAGACAGACAGACAGAGATTCTTAACTATAATATTTTTTAGAAATACCAGGACATAAAAAAGATATTAGCAGATGAACAAAAGAAAAGATGAAAACTTTTTCTATATTTTATTGATTTTTTATAGAGAGGAATGGAGAGGGATAGAGAGTTAGAAACATTGATCAGCTGTCTCCTGCACCCCCCCATGTCCGCCCTAGTGGGGATGTGTCCACAACCAAGATAGACACACTTGATTGGAATCAAACCTGGGGCCCTTCAGTCTACAGGCCAGTGTTCTATCCACTGAGCCAAACCGGTTAAGGCGAGGATGAAAACTTTTGAATAATGAAAACTAAAGCAAATTACGTTTTTTAATAAGATGGATTTAAAAAAAATATATCAATTCTTCATCAACTTAGGGACAAAGATAACCACCAGCTTTCTGAAATTCATTTGAGCATTATGAAATCACTATAGACTAAGATAAGAATATCTATATTCACTTTCAAGCATATAAGTAATAGAAAGTAGGTAATGACAAAGTTAAACAATGAAAAATAACATGTATAATTAAATATAGATTTAATTTTTCAATGTAAATGAAAGACAGATGGTATTATTAAAACATTTTCAATAATAAGATTTTCAAAGATGAGGATGTATTCTAGACACAAAAATCAAAACAGAAAGTCCTTCACAAAAGAAGGCTAAACTTTTTCAGACACTAGAAACAGGAGTGCATGACAGAAACTCTTTATATATTATAAATTCTGACTATCTTATTAAGAGGATTGCTTGCACCAGTAACCTCTCTTTTCTTAACTATGTAAGAATAGATGACAGACAATTTGTCATTGAAATGTTCATATTTTTCAGAAGAAGTTATTTGCAGTAACAAATGCGCACTCTCATCTCACTGACATACATAATAAATAATCTCACTCAAGGAACCCATCTAGTGCAAGTACTCTATGTAAGCACTTGGGGATCTAGACTCAGACTATACAAACATGCAATTGTACCATCAGGAACACAAACTATTTTCCATTCAAAGTTTGTCTTAGTGTTAAATAAATAGGTGTTTATAAATATTCATGGAAATAAATTGTATGAGAGGTCACTATATTATCCAGGTATCTAATGTTCTATAACTGCTTATTTTACAACTTACTCTAGGCCTGACATTTTAGACTGCTGAAAAGTACCAATTTGATTCTGCCTGTTTTCTTCTTTAAGCTTGTAGGTAATTGGTTAATAATTTAGGTGTTGGTTTTTAAAGGCATTTTTGATGCATGGTTCTTTTAATAAAAATTAATATAAAGCTCATTGATCTGAAAGATAAAAGAGAATAATAGCTTCTGCAATATATTCATAAATTGCTATTAAAACTAGAAATTTTTGTGTATCACTATTATCTGCATAGTGCAATAATCTTGTCATACTGATAAGAAACAAAAGCAAACAATTGATACAGTTGGTATGGGGTAATCATAACTGATCACTGTTACAACAAGAAAACGTATAAGCTAATCTATCTATATTCTATCTAATAAAAGAGTAACATGCAAATTGACCAAAGCTCCCCTATGCTACCAACCAATTATGAGCAGGGGGCGGGGCTGAGGGGCAGGAGGGCTTGGCCCCGGGGTTAGAGACTAAGCAGAGGTGGCGGTGAACAGCCGGCCCCCCGGCCGCTGAGTGTGAAAGTGGTTGGGGGGCGATGGCGAGGGTAGGGGCGGCAGTGCGGGAGCACCCTGGCACCTGGACCCTGAGCGCAAAAGCAGCAGTGAGCACCCAGCCCCTAGGGCCGGTGGTCACAGGCAGCTGGGGCTGAGCTGAGCAGGGAGATGGCTGGGTGCCCAAGGCCTAAAACCTCCCTAGAGGCTTTAGGCCTTGGGCAGGCTGGGGATGAGCCATCAGTTGGACATCCCCTAAGGGCTCCCAGTATGTGAGAGGGGGCAGGTTGGTCTAAGGGACCACCCACCCCCAGTGCATGAATTTTGTGCACTGGGCCACTAGTAATCTATATAATAGAGGAATATGCAAATTATCTGGCACCCAGTAATGTCATGACCAAACAGCAGGGATCTGAGGCTGCATGGCACCTGGCCTGGGTGAGGGACCTCAAGCCACACCCTCCATCCCAGTGTTGGGCCAGGAGGGGCTTGATGGGGACTTCAGGCCATGCTCCTGCTTGTCAGGGCTTGACAGGGACCTCAGGCCATACTCTTGGCCTAGTGGGGCTTAACGAGGGACCTCAGGTCATGCCCCCCACTCTGGCGGGGCTTGACTGGGGAACAGAGACTGTGCCCTACCCCCTGTGCTGGGTTGGGGGACCTGAAGCTGTGCTCCCTGCCTGGAGAGGTTTGACAGGGATGGGGCTGGCTAGGTCTGGGTCTCTCCCAATGGTGCTGGGGCTGTCTGGGTCTGGGTCTCCTGCATTTTTGGAAGCACATGTGGGTGGTGAGCGGGGACTTGACTCTAGGTCCCACAGTGTGCCCCAGACTCTGATAGGAGGGAGATTTTCATATACATTTTACTAATTTTCGTTCACCTCTGACACTTCTATTATAGGTAAGGGGCAAATAACAATATTAAAATATTTCCTCTAATTAATTCCCACAAATGTCATGCACCAGGTCACTAGTCAGTTAAAATACCCAATATTAAGTCAACAGATATTACTTGTGGGATTGTTCTGAGAAATGACATTTTGCAAAATAAGTGAGTGTGATGTTTGCTGACACCAAAAGAGTTAAAAAAGAGGAACATATCCCCATAGCCTTAGTTAATTCATTCTCAGTTCACACCTTGGTTTCAGGTGACCGTATTCATAGGATAATATCATCTATTCAAGGGAATTTAAGTCTACCTCCTGGACTGATAACAAAAATAGCTATAATTCAAGGAAAAAATCATTCAACTATGGTTTTTACTAACTTATTTGTATGTATTAGGTCAATGTATTTAAAAGAAGAAATATGTTGCCGAAACCTGTTTGGCTCAGTGGATAGAGCGTTCGGACTGCAGACTGAAGGATCCGAGGTTCGATTCCAGTCAAGGGCATGTACCTTGGCTGCGGGCACATCCCCAGTAGGGGGTGTGCAAGAGGCAGCTAATTGATGTTTCTGATTTTCTATCCCTCTCCCTTCCTCTCTGTAAAAAATCAATAAAATATATTTAAAAAAAAGAAGAAATATGCACATATGTATACATAGAGAAAAATAGTACATACTATATAATTATTAACTATGACTTTTTTCTTGATTGTAAAACAATATCATCATTGAGGCTCCGTTAAAAATACAAATTCATAAATTGAAATGCATGACTTCATGCACCATGTCCCTAGTTTTCCTATATTTTGCCCTGACTTTAACATAATTAATTTAGGTTAAACATTTATAATTTTCCTCAATAAAGATCAGGATATTAGTCTCTATTTTCTTCTTAAACATGTCCACATTTTCTTATACCTGTTTTAGAATTGCTCATTCTTATCTCATTGCTGCATTATGCACTCTTCTTCATATAAAAATTTCCTACATATACTGGTAGATTCTTTCCAGAATTAAACTCTAGACACTAACATAGTTTCTAATAGCTCAAGGCTGCATTCCTAACATCCCAAATTCCTCTATTAGTAGACTGCTATTACGTATGCTTACAGTGGACCCAGAGGAAGGGAGTGGGTATCAGAGGTGAGGGTGAGAGCAACTTCCCTTGTGTCTGTTTGGGAGGCCCAAGGTTCCATAATGTCATTCTAGCCTGCACATGGTATTTAGCAGTTAATTATGGTTTTAGCTCATGTATCCTTCCTTTGTGTTTCTTAAATATGCTTCTATATTATCTTTTTTAAAAATATGTTTTTATTGATTTCAGAGAGAGGAAGGGAGGAGGAGAGGGAGATAGAAACATCGAGGATGAGAATTATTTATTGGCTGCCTCCTACACACCCCCTCCTGGGAATTGAGCTGGAAACCCAGACGTGTGCCCTGACCAGGAATTGAACTGTGATCTCTTGGTTCATGGATCAATGCTCAGCCACGAAGCTGCACCAGCTGGGCTATGTTGTCTTTTAAAATAAGAATTTCTATCCAAAATTCTGATTCCAATATTATTTTCTTTCTATTTGTGGTGACTTTGGCCTTTTTGTCTACATGCTTAAAGGCTTTTTCCCCCCTAGTAATTTTACTAGTTTTCTCTCTATGGTTCAAACTAGCTCATTACTCCATGCTATTCATGCTCATTTTACATGACATATACATATATTGATATTTTTCTTGAATTGTAAATTTTAGTGTATTTTGGCACTTTTTCTACTTCTTTATGTTATATGCATATTTAATGCTCTTTGTCTTATCATGTAATTAGAAATAATTTTTGTCATTTTAAAATTATTTTATTTCCACATTATATTTATTCTAAGACATTTATTAACCTTTGTACATATTTGTATTTGACCCTTGTGCTTTAGCTTCATTAAGCAATTTATTTTATTTTATTTTTCCTTAGAAATAACATCTCACTTCTGAATTTTCTTAGACTTAATTTATGTTCATCAATTACTTTTTAATGCTACCTTAATTTATTTTTTCCTTAGAATATCAATTTAAATTTGCATCTACTTTAAGCACATTTTTAACTCTATGCTTACACTTTTAGAAGGAGTTTATATTTTTAGTTGACTCAGCCATGATTCTTTCTTTAGTATATTTTTCATGCACTTAATATTTCTAAACCTGTAGTGGAAAGGGTAAATCAGAATTGCTTTTCTAGTGTTCTGACTCTAATGCTCCATTTTTCAACATCCTGACAAAGTGATAAAAATAATATACACTGAGATGGCATTTTCTATTGCTGTTACCCTACTTTTTATCTAAATCTTTGTTTTCCTTTGCTCGTTTTGTCTCTGTCCTGCTCAATATGGATTTCTAGACATTTAGAATGACTTTTTGCCAGAATGATACTTTGATTTGTTAGTTTTGTGAGTTCACAGGGCAGATAAGATTCAGCTCCTGGAGACTCCACTTCAGATTCTTTGCACTCATATGTGTATTGTAGTTTGTTAAAGCATCTATAAGTATACACCATGGTTATTTTCAACTGGTTCATTGAACTTTCCAGTAAAAATCTAGTGGAAATTTTCATATTCTCTTTTTTCCCACGTCTCTCAGATTCTCTGTTTCAGTTTCATTTCATAACTTTGTGACCTAGTTTTTGTTGTTTTTACATATCTATGCATGCTTGAATTTGCTATAGGAAAACAAATCAAATTAGGTTTACAAAAACAACAACAAACATAAAATTGTATCACAGATCATACTAGAAAGCCTAATATTTAACAAATACCTTCTAAAACCAAGAAACAGAAATTATTCAAAATTGCACACCAAATTAAAATATACTATACAGGTGTATAATACAAACTTCCAACATATGGAGTTCAGTGCGGTTATCTGATTCCTTTGTATCACTACTAAATGCTAGATAACTGACAATATAATAACCAATCAAAATAAATCAACAGGTCTTCGACCCACAGGTTTAGAATCGCTGCTATAGAGCCTAAGACCATTGGAAAACACAGATATTTACATTATAATTCATTAATAGAGGCAAAATTACAGTTATGAAGTACCAATGAAAATAATTTTATGGTTAGGGGTCTCCAGAACATGAGGGACTGTATTAAAGTGTCACAGCATTAGAAAAGTTGAGGACCACTGACCTAGAGGAAGAAGATTATGGGTGAGGATAAGCAGAGGCTAAATTAGCACCTCCTCGGAGATCCAAGAGTCAGTGTACCCAGAGGTCAGAGCGGGACCATCCAGGTTACAACTCCACAGATCCACAAGGGACACCCTCAGAGGACAGACTCAGTGAGCACCAAAGTCCCACTGAAGCAAGTCTTGTCCCATAAGAACTTCCAGCACAGAAGTTCTCCCATCATAGACACAGCTGATCCTCACAGCCAATTGGCCTGGAGGTCACTTCAGGTTGGTATCACTCCCAGTGATACCAACAACAATCAAGGTTTAATTAACCACAACAAGACTGTTCACACAGCCCACAAAGAGGTGCATCGAGAGTGTCCACCTCAGGTAACTGGGGAGGCTGAGCCACTGGGCCCTATATGACACCTAGCACACAAAGCCACTCGATCAACTCAGAGAAACAGCAAAAATGCAGAGACAAAGAAACAGATCACAAATGAAAGAAATGGAGGAAAGCAAATGACTAAATATAGAGTTCAGAAGTGTGGTTATGAGGTTTTTCAAGAATTTTCTAGAAAAGGCTGATAAATTTAGCAAGACTTTCAAGGATATGAGAAAAGACCAACTAGAAATTAAGCATACACTGCCCGAAATTAAGAATAACGTATAGAGATCCAACAGAAGACTAAAGGATCACAAGAATCCAGTCAAAGATTTGAAATACAAAAAAGCAAAAAACACTCAACTGGAAAAGCAAAAAGAAAAAAGAAGCCAAAATATGAAGATAGTGTAAGGAGCCTCTGGGCCAACTTCAAGCATACCAACATCAGAATTATGGGGGTGCCAGAAGAGGAGAGAGAGCAAGATACTGAAAACATATTTGAAGAAATAATGACAGAAAGCTTCCCCGACCTGGTGAAAGAAATAGACTTACAACTCCAGGAAGCACACAGAACACCAAAAAAAAAAAAAAAAAAGGAATTCAAAAAGGACCACACCAAGACACATCATAATTAAAATGCCAAGAGCAAAAAACAAGGAATATTAAAAGCAGCAAGAGAAAAATAATTACCTACAAGGGAGTATCCAGAGGATTGGCAGCTGATTTCTCAACAGAAACTATGCAGGCCAGATGGGAGTGGCAAGAAATATTCAAAGTGATGAATAGCAAAAACCTACAACCAAGATTATTCTATCCAGAAAGCTATCATTCAGAATTGAAGGTCAGATAAAGAGCTTCACAGATAAGAAAAAGCTAAAGGAGTTCATCACTGCCAAACCAGTATTATATGAAATGCTGAAAGGTATTCTTAAGAAGAGGAAGAAGAAATAGGTAAAGATAAAAATTATGAACAATAAATACATATTTATCAACAAATAAAAATCAAGTGAATAAAAAATCTGAGGAACAGAATAAACTGCTGAATATAATAGAATCAGGGGCATAGAAAGGGAATGGACCGACAATTCTCAGGGGGAAAGGGATGTGGGGGTGTGGAAAGAGACTGGACAAAAATCGTACATCTATGGATGAGGACAGTGGGGTTAAGGGCAGAGGGTGGGGTGGAAACCAGGTAGAGGAGAGCTATGGAGGAAAAAAAGGAACAATTGCAATAATCTGAACAATAAAGATTTATTTAAAAAAAACAAAAATAAACCTAAACCTTTAATATTTGCTTTTGCCAATAAATTTAAATATCTTAACACAGATTTTTTCCACTAAAAATGTTTAAGAAGTTGATTTACTTGTATCTTTTACTAAAGCATACCAGCATTACTGTCCAAATTTATCTTGATACTTTCTAAACTGTATTGAATGCTTTCTGAATTCATTGATGTTAGATTTAATATGATTATTTCAGTTTGACTAAAACGGTTTGTCTTTGAAAATATCCAAATATTTTTGTTGCTTACAATAATTAAAATTAATCAGATCTTGAGATTTAGTATAAAGCTTGCTGGAGGCTTTTCCTCTTCTCACTTCAACCTCTGAATGATGTGCTATTTTTAACATCATTTTACAGATGGGAAAGCTAGATATAGAGAGATTACGTGGCTGACACATGTCCCTCAGACCCATGCTATTAAAATTTGCCCAAAAGGCCATTATGCCATTATGGTATCTTTAAATAAAACCTTACAATTAAGGACAGGAATTGTGTATCAGGTTTCCTATTGTTTTGGTTGTCACAAGTGGAAATATCATGTCAGTACCCTGGTCTCTTCTGCTCCATGGATCCTGTCCTCTGCTTCAAACATTCACTAAAGGCATACACTACAGGTGTCTCTCTAAACAGGACTCTACCATCTTTTCACTGTCCAACATTACCTAACTTTATGCCTCACTCCTGCTAGTGCTCAGTTTCCAAAAATCATTTGACCTTCTGGGACTACAACTACATTTATTATGCCAATTTTTCACTATTTCTTAACTGATTCATATAATTTATTCTCTTCCAATCTAAACCCCCACAGTGCTTGTTAAATTACTCTCTTCTACTATATCTCCAACTCTCTTGTCACTATCTACTTTTATAACTTCTACCTGGCAAAACCTGGAAATTTCATAATTCCCATCCTCTTCCTACTTGGCTCCTGCACATAGATCTCATTGGATAATGTGGTTGAACAGAGCTAACAAAACCAAAACCCAACACTAAACAACAACAACAACAAAACAACATTCACAAACATACCACCTACCCTCACTATATATTTACTATAAACACTTCGAATTATCCTGAGTGCTGTCCAGTAATCATTCTACATTTTCCAAGCTCACTAATTCACATAAATGTTTCATACCTTGTCATCTATCTTCAAATGTCAAACATCTTTTCACTTTTAGTTGCCAACCTTGAAAGTCCATTCTCACATGCCACACTACTATTCTTCCATTGCATCTGTACCAATATTTTCTTCCTTCTCTGCTGTTGCTGCTCCATGAAGTATATTCACGTTTGCAATAAAACCACCCTTTTCTATTTGCTGCAGTATCTCTCTAGCCAGTCTTTGTATGTGTAATTTTTCTCATCTTAATTATTTTTTCTGTATCCAATACTAATCCAGTTACTACATCATTTTTTTCTGCTCTCCTTCCAATTGCTCTCTTTCCACTCTTGTATTAACTATTTGAATCAGACTTTTAACCCAAAACTTCACTGAAAACATTTCTATAAAGGTTAGCAATGATCTCAACATTGTTAAATCTAATTGTCTATTCTCACATCTTACTTGGTCATAAGCAATTGACACAATTGATTACTGATTTTATTTTCATTTGGCTGAGGGATATTCTAATCTAGTTTTATTCCTACTTCATTAACCATGCCCCAGTTTCTTTTTGATTGTTCCTTCTTAATTCCCAAAGAATCACGTTTTAGATCTCTTGTCATCTCTGTCTTCACTCAATTCACTCTTTAAAAATCATTTATACACGGACAACACCCAAATGTAGCTCTCCATCTATACCTCTCTCTGTACTTTAGAAGCATATATCTAAAGCCTTCAACATCTAATTGGCCTCTTACATCCACCACAGCAAAATCCTAATGCTCACTCTTTTTATCTAAACCTACTCTTCTAATATTTTCCTTTTTAATTGAGTAGGCAAAAAACGTTGAAATATTTCTTGACTTTCCCTATGTCTCACACTCCACAACCAATCTTCCAAAAGAAATCTGTTTTCAAAATAAGTCTGTAATAAAACAGCCTCATCTGACTTCCATGGCTTCCACACAATGTGTTCAAGCTACAATCATATCCCCACTATCTATTCTCAATGCTACAGTTATCTTAATACTTTTTAAAATTCTTTTTAAAATCCTCATCTGAGGATACTTTTCCATTGACAGAGAAATATTGATGTGAGAGAAACACATCGATTGGTTGCCTCCTATAAGAGTCCCAGCCAGGGCCTGGCCAGAGCCTGCACCCAAGATCTGTGTCATTGACTGGAATCAAACCCAGGACCCTTGGGTCTGCAGGCCAGCACTTTATCCACTGAGCCAAATAGGGTAGGGCTTGATTCTTTTGAAATATAGTATTTAAGTATGTCAAACTTCTCAATATCCTGTAATGACTTCTTATATAATGATAAGAAAAGATAAATACAGTGAGATATCATGCCATACATAAACAAGATGCTGGCTGTCTCTCAGATATTAACTACTACATCCTCTCTGGTGCACTCTTTCTTCTACAAACTTCCTTACAATACCAATAATGCGGTTAGATGGCCCTATCACAGGGACTTTACACTTGCTATTCTCTCAGCCTTAATTGCTAATGCTTTCTTCTTACATCTACCACCCATTCAGTGCCTCCTCTTTTCTAGGTTTCTGCCTAAATGTCAGCACACAAATTCACTACCCATACCCCTCCTTGTTGATTTTCTTTCATAGGTTCATCACCACCTAACATAATGTACATTTTACTTTTTATAAGTTTACCACTGTCTCTCTCATGAAGATGTACACTGCAAAAACAAGGAATTTTGAAAGTGTTTTATTGTTTTACTAGAGGCTTGGTGCACAAAATTAATGCGTGCGGGGGGGGGGTGGCCCTCAGCCCAGCCTGGACCCTCTCCAATCTGGGACCCTTCTCACAATCAGGACTGCTGTCTCCCAACTGCTCGCCTGCCTTTCTGACTGCCCCTAACCACTTCTGCCTGCTAACAGCCTTATTGATGCCTAACTGCTCCCCTGCCAGCCTGTTTGCCCCTAATATCTATGTGCACCAATCACAATCTGTGGCCATGCCAAAGTTTGACTTGGGGAAAATGCATTTACAAAATCATTCATGTGACTATTTGCAGGCCTTGGGTTCTTTCTGACTGCTCCTTGTCTCATGGGCCTCTCTATAGGGCAGCTCTCATCACAACTGGCTTTGCTTCTGAACAATCAAGGAAGGTAGTGAGAACGGGTAAGACACAGATTTAAAATATTTATTTTATTGATTTCAGAGAGAAAGGGAAAGGGAGGGAGAGAGAGATGAGAGAGAATCATTGACTGGTGCTCCTGCACCCTGGGAATTAAGCCTGCCTGTGCCTGACAGGAAATTGAACTGTACTCTCCTGGTTCACAGGTCAGTGCTCAATCACTGAGCCATGCTGGCTGGGCCAAAGACACGGATTTTATAATCTAATATCAGAATTTACATTATTTTTGCTGTGCTATATTTTCTAGATATCAGTCATTAGATCTAGTCTATATTTAAGAAAAGGAAATTCCACAAAGGGGAAAACCCAGAAAGTGGAAATCATAGGGGGCATTTCAGAGGCTGCCTTCCATACCATTAGTAGATATTTTCCTATTCTCCGACCCCCTCTGGTCAGCTGATACCTTAATTAAGGGGTGTAGAATGTCCAGCCCTCGAAATCATTTATTTGGTCGGGCCCTGCCAAGGCATTAGGAGTGAGTTCATTAAATGTTTGACCAAATATAGCAAGCTAATTTTTAAGTTGATAATTTGTATGGCCCTCAAAGGATGTAACACATATTTAAATGGTCCTTCGCAGAAAAAAGTTCCCACCCTTGCATTAGTTTTAAGCAGGTGCCTTGAAGCATAATACATTAGATATTTTCTGTTTTGGTTTTTAAAAACTTAAACTCAATATTCAATACTTATAATATGTAATATTTTATCCTAAAATATAAAAAATAATGTAAATTGCATATACCTTGAACATTTCTGATCTATAGAGATGTGCATGGTAGACAGCCTGTGATTGCTTATTGTTCCCCTGAGATCAAGAGAAGGGGTTCAGAACAGTCCTCATGTGCCCCAACTTTTGTCTGTAAAGCATTTAAAATTGAAGACAACTGGGACCCTATGGATTCGTAGGATATTTTTTCCTCCCTCTTGAAGAATTTAAATTAGAGACCTTGCCCATAATAAGATCTGTCATCAGGAATACCTTTTTATAATCCAGGGCAGTGGTCGGCAAACTCATTAGTCAACAGAGCCAAATTAACAGTACAATAATTTAAATTTCTTTTGAGAGTCAAAATTTTTAAACTTAGACTTATAATATCACTTCTCCAAAATAGACTCGCCCAGACCATGGTAATTTGTGGAGGAGCCACACTCAAGGGGTCAAAGAGCCGCATGTGGCTCGCGAACTGCAGTTTGCTGACCACTGGTCTAGGGCAAAACAAATTTCTAATTGCTGAACATCTGCTCTTATCATGATACAAATGATCTTCCTTCTTTCTGAAGCTCTAAGGTGACCTACCCCATCCTTAACTCAGAAGGTCACATATAACTCATTTTCCCTTTCTGTCTCTGAACCTCTCTATATTTGGGGTTTCTGATTAATATATGTGGGGTTCTCCTAAATGTTTTTCACTTTCTGGAGAGAAGTATAGAAAATCCTCTTAGAAATTATTAAGATTTATTACAGTTATTCCCTTATACATATACATTAAATTTGGTTTCACATAGTCAATCTCTCTCATGTCATTTTGATTACTAGAACAGCCTGTTAACTCTAAAAGAACCTAGAAGGGTAGAGGAAAGTTTCTTCTACCCGCATACACGTTACCTAAGTGATAAAAGTTGCAGCGCTTTTTATGAACCCACTGTAATGAGCTTTATGACATCTGAGTCAGCAATCCTTTTGTTTAGAAAGCTCTGTTTTTCCATTATAATTTAAGTATATAGTCCCTCAGTGTAAAGTGTAATTATTTAGGGGGGGAAACTGATGAAATTATGTAAATTACACATCGACATAAGACAGATAATGCAGAAACACTGCTTAATGGCAATTTAAACTCTGAGAAAAGAGTGATTGCTTACAAATTAAAAGGATTGATACACAGTTATATATACTAATTCCACTGTTGAATTAAAAATAAAAACCATGCCTAATTCAGTTGAGTGGTATTGCCAGTGCTTTTACTACTCCTTGGGTATCATTAATTACTCCCAAGACTCCAGATGATATCATCTCTGGCTGACTAATCCCTTGTAAGCACTATCCCCTTGTATTCAGTTTCCTATCACTATATGGACAATTCACAAATTCTTATAAGTCTAAGCATCAAAATTTCAAAATCCTTCAGTAGGTTTTCTAATTATATTTAGAAAATAAAAGTTCCTAATCCTTAGCATGATCTACAAAGATTGCTGATCTCTCCATTCACTATTTTTGTATATGACACACACACTGACCTTCGTGGCTGTGTTTCTTAGTCATTTAGGTATCTTACAAGGGCAGTTATAATTTTCTTGAGGAAAGAGTGAGAAAATAATTTATACTTCACAAGACAGATGCTACAGAGCGACTGTCTCATGGTAATTAAACTTTTAATTATGTAGTACAGTAATTTTCAACCTATTTTATCTCATGCTATGCATAAACTAATTACTAAAATTCTGTGGCATGCGAAAAAAATATTTTTGCTAATCTGACAACAAAATAGGTATAATGTTGATTCATTCTCACCAAACAGTTATTGTTATGTTGGTTATTATCATTTCTTTATTTGACAATCTCAGGGAAAATAGGTCAGAGTTTCAATTAAACTTAAGATAATATCTTAGTTGTGTTTCAGCTCCAGAACCAGAAAAGTGATGAATTGATGCCATGGCTGACATCAGAAACAGATGCAATGGTCAACTACCCCCCTAACTGAATACAGATCAATTAGTAGAGAGAGACCACAACCTTGACCATGACCCTAACTTCCTTAGACACCACAATTAATGACTTTCCCCCTATATGTCCCATCCCTGAAAGCCATTGGGGAACCAGGTTTTTGAGCATTTAGCTCATCTGTGACTTTGGACATAGACCACTTCCTCAACTAATTAAACCTTACTGACCTTTCTGGAAGCTCCATTTCATGTCTTATTGGGCTTTAATAAAGGCAGGCAATTGGATACCTTAGTCTAGTAACAAAGGTAGATTTAGATTTTCTTCTATAATGAAATGCTGACATATTGCTATTAAGTTGGAGAAGAATAACATGCACATTGTACCCAAGTTATCTGTTTGAAATGTCTTCAATTGAAAGCAACCTTATGTAAGAAAAAACTATTACATACAAAATGTTAAAATTATAACACTGAAAACTTTGTCATATCATATATTTCAATATTCATAAAGCTATTATAGAACACAATAGTTTCACTTTAGTGTTGGTTCACTAAATGAATTGGAATTGATTTGTTATTACAGAGTAAAATAAACTATAGTCTAATATAAAAATAACTCCCAAATGTGTCTTATATCAGCTGTATTTTTATGTTTTTTATTGGCTGAGTATTTGAGGGAATAGAGGTGATTCTTTATAGCACCAGGAAGCAAATAATGTAAACATCTCAGCTTTTTTAATTCTTCTCTTCACTGGTACCTTTAGCATTCTCTCTCCCCAATGCTTCTCTGCAGGTTCTCCCCCTTCTCAATTGTAGTTTCACAGATTCACCCATGATTTGATCTTTATCCTTCAAAATCATCCACATTTTTTCCTTATGTATTCTAAACCCTTTATTTCACTGCTCCTTGAAAGCCTTGCCTTATAATTAGGTTTTATAATAAAAAAACATTAAAATCAGATGCATACTCAAGATAAACCACAAAACTGTCTTAAGACTAAAGTGGTTATGCTCAAATAAATTATATAGCAAATACTCTTATATTTGTATATCTTTATAATTAATAAACTAAAATTTAGTACATTTTGAGACCCAGAATTGACCAGATAGTACATATAATTTCACATATCTACCAACCACCTCCACACAGTTTCACCTGCTATTAATATCTTGTATTAGTGTGAAATACATTACAAATAAAGATTCAATATTGAGTCAATATTGATATATTATTATTAAATATAATCTATAGCTTACATCAGGGCTCAATTTTTGTGTTGTGTAGTTCTATGAATTTTAACAAATGCATATTTGCCATGTATCCACTATTATAGTTTCATAAAAAATAGTTTCACAAACCCTATAAATTCCCTGTGCTTCACCTATTCATCCCTTCTGAAAAGAAGCAAAATATGCCTCTTTGACATATTGGTTTTTTAAGTTGATTATTTTAAGGAACAGGAGACATAGGAGATGCTTTGACCACTGGATATGAGTTACCGTTTTGTAAGGGAAAATTATGTTTATAAGGAAAATCTCCATTTGTAGCAGCAGTATCTCCCTTTCCCTACCAGGAAAAAAATGACTCTAAATCTCTAGAAACTCTTAGGAAGGAAGTAGGCAAAGACTTAAATTTGTATTATAACCTGAACTTCATTTACTGTGCTTTTCCTGGTAACCTCTTATAACTGGTCTCCCTTATCCCCAACAATTTCTTTTGGTCTTTAGCTGGAGATGCTATTTAAGGTGATGTTGAGTCACTTAGGGAGTTATCCAGTTTTCCTGAGCTCTGCCACTTATATAAGAGGTATACATATTATTAAACTTCTGTTTGTTTTTCTCCTCTTAATCTGTCCTATATTACAGGGGAAGAAGGGTGTATCAGTCAGAAACCTGTAAGGGTAGATTAAAAATTATTTGTCTTCCCCAAACTTCCTACCTTTCCAGAGAACACCTGGCAATCACTCATCATTTTACTTTCTCAATAATTTTGTCTTTCCTATAATGTTATATAGTTGGACTCATATATTATTGTAGCCTTATCAGAATAACTCCTCTCACTTAGCAATATGTATTTAACATCCTCTATGTCTTATCATGGCTTAGATAGTTCATTCTGAGTGACATGCATTATAAATGTACAATAGTTTGTCTTTTTACCTACTGAAGACATTTTGATTGTTTTCAGTTTTAAGTAATCTTATATAATAATCTTATATAATAATCTTATATAATAAAAGGATAACATGCAAATTGTCCCCTCAACTGGTAGTTTGACCAGGATTTTTGACCAGGGGGTGGGGCTAGCCCACCAACTGGCCCCTCCCCCTGGCTGTCCCTACTCCCAATTGGCTCCCTCCACCCTGATCACGGTGGCTAGCGGGACCCCACCTGTGCATGAATTTGTGCACTGAGCTTCTAGTTATATATAAGGTGCAAGAAACCTTGTGCAGGTTATTGTGTGGCCATTAGTTTTCATCAAAATTAAGTAAATACTTTGGAGGCCTGTTCACGTGATGGTAAGTGTGGTATATGTGGAAGGGAGATCATTCTACAATCCTCTAATTAAGTGTATTCCTGATTTATTACTTCACAAGAGCTTCTTAGCATTTATCCTTCCTTAGTTGAGAAAGAAAGTCTAGAGAGGGCTGGAGTTAGTTAATTTCCTCTCATTCAAGTCCTATTAGGATTCAGTCAAGACTTTTGCTTGGTGGGCATCTATTATGAAGGTCCATGAGAACATGGTAGGGCTTCCGGAGGAAAAACCCACAAAACTGTTGGGCAGCATACATTAGGTCCCCTGGAGTGTTTAGCCATCAAGTGGATCACACTAAACTTCCGGCAGTTTACTGGTTATTTTGTAAGTATTCTTTACGGGCTCCATGACTTCTACTTCAGATAAAATGATTTATACTCTTTGTATTCATCTTTCTCTCCAGTTTATAGGATGGTGGTTTACAGTATGACTTCAGTTCTCTGAAGGATTTAAGAAATGTTTTTGATTTTTAGTTTTTTCTGTCTTTTTTTTTTCTGCTGTGAAGGTGTAAGTGATGACTTACTAGTTCTTTACATGTTGGAGTAAAAATTGAAAATCTTTCAAAGGTAGTTTTGATAACAATTTATTTTCCTCTCTGTCTCTCCTCTCAGAGAATGTAGAGGAGAAAAAGGCAGATCAATACATCTGCAAAATCTGTAAAATCCATGTCTGTAATGTATATATATTGTTCTATTAGCAGATAAAAAACAAAAACACAACTATGACCAATATGACCTTAATGTTGCGTCAGTTTGACTTAACTTTTGCCAGGTTTCTTCATGATTTTAGGCCCTTGCCCTCCCTTCCTTAGAACATTTTTTTTTAAAAAAAACATCATTTTAAATTATTCTTCTGTCCCTTGAGTACATAAAGCTTTAAAAAAATATCTTGCAAGCTTTCCAACCCCAAACTGTCTTTTGTAAGGACCTGTGAGTATTCTTTAGGGATGTAATCTTAAAGGAAGTTAGCACCCCATTTCTCAGTCTCTGTGGGAGGATAGAAGCCTTACTTGAGAATTCTCTTCCTCTAAGCTGTACAGTTACCTCCTGCTCCAGATAGAAATTTGACTTTTCTTTTGGCAAAGTCAATTAGCAATCACAAATGATCTGTGTTCTCCCTCTCACTTCACTGCTTACAAATCTTTCTATCCTTTTTTTCAATTAAGTCAAGGTCACACTGAGTTCTGACCTTTCCTTGCTATTGAAATGCTCTTATGTATATATTTGTATGTGTGTCTATGTATGCATACATGTTTATGAATAAGGGATAGGGGGAGAGGTGAGGAAGGTGATTAATTAGCAATAAAACTTGAGAATATATCCTCAATTTATATAAAAGGAGTCACTAGGACTGTACATAGACTTTGTAGTGAAATACAGTAGCAATTATCTCTGGTAAAACTACTGAAACTTGATCCTGCTATTCTGCTTAAAACAAAAGGGTAGTCTTCAGCTATCAGCTTTTGCAAGATAGGACTACATTCCCACGTCTAGCAAGATACATGGTTAGAGCAGGCAACAGAGTCAATCATAGTCTGCTGTAACTTTTCTATGCCAGATACGATCCTGAGAACTGTTCTTGGAATTTAAAACAATAGAAGATTATAGTTAAGACTCTATAAAAGGACTGCCTGTACCTGGGACAGTGTGGTTGTGAGTGTTAGGTCTCCAACAGTCCTGGCCAGTTCAATAAATCCTTGCTTGCTTATTACCAACTTAACAGCCTCCATGGTCATTTGCAACTGGTTGTGGAAGACACCACACAGCATTTGGAGGTTCCCCAGCGAGATTTCCAGGGACGGGAAAGGGATCTCCGCTTGGCAGGCTGGGAGCTCTCCTTCCTTTCCGAAGATCAAAGCTGGAGAGGGAAGCCGCAAGGATTCATTGAAAAAGGGAAGACTGGTCTCATAGGAGGTAGGGCTCTGCAGTTTGAGATCTCAAGGACAAGTGCCAGAGGGCTGGAAGCAGCTTTAAGCTCTGGACTCTGGGGGAGGACAAGACACTGTCCTCCCCTGCCTTACAGGTGTGTGAGTGTGAGATTCCCATAGGAAGAGAGAGCGCCCCCCACTGGAGGCTCTCCTTCCCTTCAAGGGAAGAGAGAGGGACCCCCACTGGGCGGGCAGGGGGCTCTCCCTCCCTCCCTCCCAGGGAGCTCTTAGTTGTGTCTGGACTGTTTGTCTTATGTTTGTTGTGGTTATGTCAGGACATTTTGTTTAGTCTTGTCCTAATTGGGCCCAGTATGTATCATTTGTTAGGTTTTAATTTGTCAAAGGTTTGTCAATTTGTTGTAAGTTTGTTGAAATCCTCTTAGAGTACATTAAGTGGTTCTTCCCTTCCTGTTTAAGCTTTGACTGTGCAACTGGATTACTGATCTTTTTTTTATCAAGATTCCTTGCAGATTTCACCTCTCCTGAAATAACCTTCTATGTATAACCTGCCCCTCCCTGACTAAGCACTCTTTTTCCCAGGTCAATGCCGGAGTGCAGGATGACTTTCCCCTCACAGTCCTTGGTGGACTCCGGGAGCAGTTTTAAGCTTTTTTTTCCTTCACAAACTGGTCCTGTGGCAGCTGCAGCAGCAGCAGCAGCAGCAGTGGTGGTGGTGCTTGCAAGCTCTTCCCCTCCCCCAGGGTGTTGGCTGTGCCACCCCTCCTGCTCCCTGCCTCATTAAGGGAGGCAGGAAAAGCCCCGGAGAAACTCCCCAGGTTGTAGGATGGGGCATTTATCTGTTTGATGCGCCTATTAACCTTGTTTCCTTTGTCCAATATGAATGCCATTTCTGTTTTGCTGAAACATGGGTCGAGAGTCCTGTCTGGGATGTGGGAAAGGGAGGCCACCACATGTGTTCCTGTTAGGTCCCCATCAGGGGACTTGGCAGTGTTCCTGTTATCTGCTCAGATCCCAAGACTGTAAGAGTACTTGTTCACTGAAAGGGTGTAAGTACAGATGTTTGTTTGATATTTTCTTTGTCTGCCTGATTTTAATTATTTAGTCATATACGTATGGAAGTCTGTGAGAAAAAGAAAAAAAAGAAAGTAAACATTTGGTGTATTTAAGTCTGAGTGCTCTGACAGATAAAAAACCGCACCGACTGGCCACTGGGATTTCTTTTTCCCAGTGGTGCTTGCTCTTTGTCAGAGGAGGAATCGGCCCACCAAAATTTCTGTCTATGTTTATTAATTTGATAAATTTGTAACAATTATGGTCTGAAGAGGTTTAAAGCAGGGACAAAATTTGAAGTTAACTCTTTATAAGAAGGAAGCCAGAGCTGGCAAAGTCACCAAAGCCTGCCCAGAAAAGTAAATGAATCTTATTTCTGCCACCTGCCGCCACCCAGTCTTAATTAGAGGGGGAGGAACAGTGAGATAGGACTATGTTCCCATGTCTAGCAAGATACATGGTTAGAGCAGGCATCAGAGTCAATCATAGTCTGCTGTAACTTTTCTATCCCAGATAAGATCCTGAGAACTATTCTCAGAATTTGAAACAATGGAAGATTATAGTTAAGACCCTATAAAAGTACTGCCTGCACCTGGGACATGTGGTCGTGAGTATTAGGTCTCCGATGGTCCTGGCCAGTTCAATAAATCCTTGCTTGCTTATTACCAACTTAACCCGCCTCCGTGGTCATTTGCAACTGGTCGTGGAAGACACCCCACAACAGTAGTAAATGTAAAAGTACAGTGGAACTATACATGACTTTACAGTATCAAGTTTTCCAGGAGTGATTCAACATCTAAAAATATAAGTGAATATTAAACATTCATGAATAAATTATGCAATTGCCTATTTATTTCATTGTCTAATGTAAAAGGCTCTGGTCATTTACTAAGTTTGAGACTGACTACCTCAATTTTCTCATATTTATTAGACTGAACCATAAGAAATGATTCAATTTTTTTAAAAGGTACAACACTAATCATATCATTTTGGTCACCTAAATACAATGTAATTAAAATACTGCTCTTTCTTAAAGAATAATTTTGGTTACCTCTTCACAATTTAACATTTATATAAAATGTAATAATTATTAATTATTAAATGTATTATTAATTGGCTCCCAATTATATTAGTGTCCCAATTTTTAAACAGAAATCACCTTAAAATAATTCCTACTTTTATCCCTTTCCAAGTCTACCCTATATGTTAAAAGAGGAGATAATCTCACATTTAGCATCTAATATTTCAGAGACAAACAGAACAGATGTAAGTTCAGCTGAATAAAGACATAAATATATATTTCAGTCTTTTGTTTCTTACCTACTTTTGCAATTGTAAATTATGGTCTTTTAAAATTAGAGTGCACACCAAATGTTGAAGAGTTACCTTAAAGTGATGTTTCCTTTAGTATACATTGTGCCAAGTGATATCACATTACAACAGCTTATTTGTTCACTACAGCAATTTATTTACTGTATTAAATATATTGAAATAAATGCTCATTTCAGCCACATTTGCCATATCATGTGAGTCTGGCTTTAAACCAAATGTCACTCTAATGTATTCACCCTAATGAAAGAGAGAAAGAATGATGGATGCTGTGAACCTAGGAAGAAATCACATTATAAAATAACAAGATTCAACATGATAAAAAATTCAATTTATATCCCCACTTCCTTTTATGGGAAAAGAGGTCTTACATATCAAGGAATGTAATAATAACATAATTTTAACTAAAATGAGTTTATAAGTGGCAAACAGCCTGCTGAAGTTCCTTAGTTTTCTTTGTGTGTTTCATGATTGTACATATATATATATATATATATATATATATATATAGTTGACCCTTGAGCAACGTGGGTTTGAGCAACACAAATCCACTTATATACAGATTGTTTTCAATAAATATGTACAGTATTATAAATATATTTTCTCTTTCTTATGATTTTTTAATAAAATTTGTTTCTTTAGCTTGCTTTATTGTGAAAATACATTATAATACACATAACACAAAATAAATGTTAATCTTTTTCAGTAAGGTTTCCGGTCAACAGTAATCTCTTAGTAGTTAACTTTTGGGGGAGTTAAAAGTTATATATGATATTCAATTATGCAGGGAGTCTGTGCCCCCAACCCTATGCTGTCGAGAGACTATTAAACACACTTTCAAATAATACCATGTTTTAGTAATATACCTCACTATTTGAAGGATTTAAAATAGGATATATATATATATATATATATATATATATATATATCCTATCTAATAAAATAGTAATATGCAAATTTGACCATACCTTCACACCCACAAGCCATGCCCACAGCCACACCAACCAGCCAATCAGGAGCAAATTATGCAAATAAACCCCAACCAAGATGGCTGCCACCACTGAGCAGGAGGAAAGCTTGGGTTTCCCTGGCAACAGAGGAAGGCAAGCTTTCTGCCACCCTAGGCCTCCACTAAATATTACAAAGTTTCAATTATAAAAGATACAGAAATGGCGGCAGCCAATGAGCTGGAGAGAATGAAGGTTTGGGTTTCCCTGACAACAGAAGAAGCCAAGCTTTCAGCCTGCCTTTGCTGGCTTAGGCCTCCACTCTAGGCTACAACGTTTCAAACAGAAGTGGCTATTGCCACAGAGTGAGCAGAAAGCTTGGCTTTGCTCCAGGCTACAAAGTTTCAGTGTAGACACAGATTAATCCCAGATACCAGGGCCTCTGCTTGGGTGGATGGCAGGGTGTAGCCAGCCTGCAAACCTCCACAGGCTCCTTACCCAGGCTGCCCCTCACCCCAAAGGAACCCCCACTCCGATCCGGGACACTCTTCAAGGCAAACCAGCTGGCCTCCAACCATGTACCAGGTCTCTATCCTATTTAATAAAAGTAATTTGCAGATTGACCATCACTCCAACATACAAGAGGGCTGCTCTCATGTGGTCAAAGATCCTGTCTCCATGTGGACACAAGATGGCCACCACAAGATGGCCAGCAGGGGAGGGTCATTGGGAGGTTCCAGGCCCTGTAAGGGAGGGCAGTTGTGGGCAATCAGGCCAGCAGGGAGGGACAGTTGGGAGGGACGAGGCCTGCAAGGGAGGGCAGTTGGGGGTGATCAAGCCTGCAGGGGAGGGCAGTTAGGGGTGACCAGGCTGGCAGAGGATTGAAGTTGGGGGCAAATAGGCAGGCAGGTGAGCAGTTAGACATCAATTAGGCTGGCAGGGTAGTGGGTAGCAGTGCTCAGGCTGGGAGGCAGAAGCGGTTAGGGGCAATCAGGGAGGCAGGCAGGTGAGCATTTTGGAGCCAGCAGTCCTGGATTGTGAGAAGGATGTCTGACTGCCCGTATAGGCCCAAACCTACCTGGGATCATGCCTAAACGGGCAGTTGGACACCCCTCAAGAGGTCCCATATTGGAGAAGATGCAGCTGGGCTAAGGAACATCCCCCGCACCCCCCACCCCATGCATGGATTTCATGCACCAGGACTCTAATATATATATTTAATTTGCAAGTTGTGTTGAAAAGAATTGCCAAAATGAATTAAAGGGAGTCATGATTGGAGTACTATAAATCTTACAGATTGATAGAGAGGTAATGTGAGTGAGCAGTCAAGAGAATATGAAAGCTTTTAAGGTTGAATGTTTATAATTTTGACAACTTGACTATGAATGAAGATGGCAGGCATGACCTTTTATCAGTATCTTCTTGGAAACTAAGAATGAAATACTCTGCAGAAGCAGGTACTGATTGACCTTACCACTTACAATATGATAATGTAATATTTTATTTAAAAAGATGAAATAAGTCAGAAGAAGATGTTTACTTTGTGGAAAAGAATATTTAAAAAATGTGCCATTCAATCATTTTTAGCAATAAAGTAAAACACCTTTTTGTCATCTCATTATATCTCTAAATAACTTGACATTTAATAGCTTAAAATTCAATGGGCCCTAAATATTAAGCCTTAATCAAAAGAATTTTTAGATCAGATACTTATTTCATAAAGAAAAATATATTAATAGCACTAAATCAGTGATCCCCATTAATTAAGGAATACAGGATTGTTGAAAATAAAATGTTTACAGAACAATATTTATATTTCACCCAGAATCATTTCTTCTACCTGCTTTATGACTAGCATTCCCTTGACTGTGAATAGTTAATCAGTCTTCTCTTTGAAACATTTTCTTCACATAGCTATCTGAACATTTAAATTCTTTCCTGATTATCCACCTATATTAATTCCTCAATCTCCTTGAATAGTCTCTCTTTATTTCCTTAACACTGCAAGAGGCTCTGCCTCTTGACTTTTATTTTATATTTATAACCATATAATGATCTCAGTCAGTCACATACCTTTATCTATATGCTCTCTCTGTATATTGTTACATATTTTAAATTTATATCTCTAGCCAGAACTCTCCTGAGTTCCAAGCAGACTAATCTGTCCAATTACCTCCTATATATTTCCAACCTTACCCAATTTCCTTCACAAACTCAATGTTCTACTGTTCTCCATCCTTACACTTGCTTTTTGCACAATTTCCCCTTTCTCAGATAATAAAAACCCCATCTTCAAGTAAAAACCTTAGTGACATGTTTAATTCTAATTCTTGTCTTACAGCTTGCAAGTGTATCAAACTCATGGACCGTGGGCCACATATTTTTGCAGCCCAGCCAATATAACAGTATGTATGAAACATTTTAATAAAAATTTCATAACTTAATTTTTACAATATCCTGTTATGCATATGGAAATTAATAATAATGAACTACAACGTTCACTAACAAATGATTACTAATAATTGTGTTGCTTTAATTTCCCTTAGCAACTTACGTGCAGGTGCGCCATTTCTCTCCACTAATACTAGCAGCAAATATTTTAGCAGTTAATGGCCATATCATTAGTCTTGTACTAACTTGTTTGGTGTGCACAACAAGAAATATTTCATTTTTGGAGAACAGGAAAAATAAGTTTATTTGTGTTACACTTACTAATTTGTGCAGTTATTCAGTGTCTGGTAAGTTAATGTTCAAGAAAAATATTATTTTTTATTAAAATGTTCTATTATTTCATGTTAATGACTCAAGGCCCAGTGCAGGAATTTGTGCACAGATGGGATCCAGCCGGCCCACCCCAATCAAGCTGACTAGGCATGGGGGAAGGACTTGGGAGGTTAGCCACCTGGCCCTGACCCCGTCAAGGGGACAATTTGCATATTGGCCTTTTATGATATAGGATTACTCATTTATTTCATCCCTTTGTATTCATCATGTCTCTATCTAAATAAACCTATGTTTCTATGAAAATTGAAGCTTTTGTTTTTTTGAGGTCCACATAAACTTGAACCTTGTTTATATCACCCATGTTAGCCTTTGAGTTTGATATGCTTGGAAATTCAATGTTTCAGCACTCTATTTTGCTTGTATCTTGGAAAAAATAAAACAGCCTGCTCTTTCTTACCAAGTTCATTGCTATTTACCCAATGTTAGTCACAACCATTTCTAACCTGCTTTAATGAATTAGAAGGTTTCAATTTTTCAAGCTACAGTATACTCAGTACATCAGCCAGAGTAATCTTGTCAAAATATAAGTCAAATCATATCACTTCTTAAAATACTCTCACAGCTTCCTCTGGCATGTAGGCTAAAAGCGAAAAGTCTTTCAATCATTTACCTCCTTGATCTCTTCACATACTATTTTTCTTCTTTTACAAAACTCCTGGCTCCTTTTTGTTCATTAACTTTTTAAAATAGTTTTTCATAGAAAATCAATAGTGAATGAAATTCATGAGGATTTGATAAAATAATGCATATCTAATTATTTGACACAATTCCTAGCATGTAATAGATAATCACTTGTTTTACTGTTATTGTTTAACTTTTTTCTTTATTATATTTAAAAGAAGCAAATTTAGGTCATGGAAGCACATGCTACTTTAAGAATATAGGTCTCCAGATCTTTGAATCTGCCTTCCCAACTGTCTTATTGGTTAACTTTTAAAAACTTTACTTTTTTATAGTATTACCTTTTACCTAAGTTAATTTCTATCACAGAAAAATACTTCCTATGGTTTATTGAATAAGCACTTAAAATTGTTAGGCGCTTCTGTTTGTCTATTTTAGCCTCTTTTCAATGTCCCTATTAAAAACTTATAGATTGTGCCCTGGATGGTGTGGCTCAGGTGATTGAAAATTGTCCTTTGTCCTGTGTACTGCAAGGTCACCAGTTCAATTCCCAGTCAGGGCACATAACCAGGTTTCAGGTCCAGGTGTGTACATGATGCAACTGGTCAATGTTTCTCATCTCTCTCTCTCTCTCTCTCTCTCTCTCTCTCTCTCTCTCTCTCTCTCTCTTCCTCTATAAAATATAAATAAAAACATATTTTAAAAAATAACACAAATCTAGTAGGAAGATTGTTATTATAGAATTTTTTATTTCTACAGATCACCATTTTTTATCCATCTGCAAATATTAAGATGGTCTACCTGACTATCTTTTGACCCCGAGAAGGTTTTAATCTAAATATGAATAATAGATGTCATTTGATTATCTCAGAATATAACAAATTATATATGAACTTTCAGTCATTGAGAATGGCCTTCCAGATTTTACTGCCTTTACAAGAATTTTACAATAGTATTTGGCCATGAGTTTTACAAAAGATATCATTGGAAGGTTTTAGGTTTAATTTAATCAAATATTTTATTATTGTGTTACTGATATTATATAGTACATAACACACACACACACACACACACAGATCCTATCTAATAAAGAGGGGATATGCTAATTGACTATCACAACCTCAACGATGGCAGCACCTACAGCCACAAGATGGTGGCATGCAGTTCCCTCAGCCCCGCCAGAGTAATAGGTGTGCAGCAAGGCCAGGCCCATCCTCAGGTGGGTTGAGCCGCTCTGCATGCCTGCTTTCAGAGTCCCCTATACCCTCACTCCCCCAGATTCCCAGCCAGGGCCAGCCCAATGCACAGGCAAGCCTTGGATAGTGGCTGTCCAGCTGCCCAGGGCTGCCTGAGGCTCAGGTAACCAGGGCCGGCTGAGGCTTATGCTGCCAGCAGTGGCAGTAGCAGAGATATGATGGGGGCATCACCTTACCCTGATCACCAGGTTGCCTCTTGTCCCTGAAGGGTCCCAGGCTTTGAGATGGGGCAGGCTGGGCTGAGGAACCCCCACTCCAGTGCATGAATTTTCATACACCGGGCCTCTAGTATATACACTGAGTGGCCAGATTATTATGATCTCTGAATGTATAATAATCTGGACACTCAGTGTATTTGTATCTCAAATGGGTACCAAAAGTATTTCAGACTTTTGCTGGAGATAAACCACCTATTTTCCCTGAGCTTTCTATCAGCCAGTGCAAAGGGGAAAACTGATCAGGTGCACAATTTATAGTATCTTTGATATCAAATAAATGAGGTACTCAAGAGAAGTACACTAAGTGGCCAGGTTATTATGCATTCAGAGATCATAATTGTCCACTCAGCGTATATCCAGGACTTTTAAAGACCAATCATACATAAGTAATTCATAGAATATATCGCATTCATAGATTGAAAAGATGTAATAGAAAATAAGTCACAATACTTTCTTCCTAAGAAATGAATTAAATGCTATTACATAAATGATCTCAAGAAACATACTGACCCTTAATTCTACCTCAGGACTATTTTAGTTAGCATTTTATAACTTATAGGAAATTTTGAAAAGCATATTACTAAAATATTTTTTATGTTTTGAATAACATATCCAATCCAAGATCACAAAGAAAATAAATAATATATTATTTTAATTATACAGAGTCTGAGAAAATATAAATGCAGTCTCTGTATTTACTGATTTAGTCACATGGCAATGGTAATTTTAATAACAGTCATACAACTAGAAAAATACTAAGAACCATTTCTAAAATAAAATGTATAAGCAAAATAACGAATATTAACAGACTAGAGGCCTGGTGCACAAAATTTGTGCATGGGGGTTGTGTGTCCCTCAAACCAGCCTGCACCCTTTTCAATCTGGGACCCCTCAAGATTGGGATCAGGCCTAAATGGGCAGTCAGACATCCCTCTCACAAAGGACTCCCAACCATTCTATTGCCTGCCTCCCTGATTGCCCTTAACTGCTTCTGCCTGCCAGCCTGATCATCCCATAACCACTCCCCTGCCAGCCTGATAGACATCTAACTGCTCCCCTGCTGGCCTGCTTACCCCCAACTGCTCTCCCCTGCCAGCCTGGTCATCCCTAACTGCCTTCTTCTGACAACCCCATCACCTATGACTGCCCTCCTGTTAGTCCTGATCACTCCTAACTATCCTCTCTTGCAGGCCTGGTCCCTCTCAACTGCCTTCCCCTGCAGGCCATCTTGTGGCGGCTATCTTTGACCACATCGGGGAAGCTACTTGTGTGTTGTAGTGATAGTCAATTTGCATATTACTCTTTTATTAGATAGGATTACTCTTTTTTTAACCTTTTTTGAGATCCAATATCAAAGACAAGATAAATAAGAATTCATTTCTCTTGTAACCTTTGAAACTTTTATAGCTTTTCCTAGTTCTGAGCCTTTAAACAATACAATATTGATTTATTTTTATATTTCTCCTAACCTCTCTTGGAAAATATGAACATGGATGCTGTTATTTATATTGCTTCTAGTTCTTTGAGACAAAAACGATAATTTTCTTGAAGATTAGGTGCAAACTAAATCTGATCATATTTCTATTATTCTTTAAATTGAAGTTTTCCACAGAAGAAAGTTTAAAATATATATGGTCTACCATTTGTTGTATGTTTAAATATTTATTTATCCACTCATTAATGAACTTATTGATGTATTCAACAAAACTTTTTAAAGAGCTACTAGAGGCTGTAGAGAAGAGGGTAAAACACCCTGTTACTGCCTTTAACTTGCTGAGTCTAATGGAGCATCTGAACTACTGTTAGTGCTTCTCCTACTGCTGCTATTACTACAAACTATTCCTTTCATAACACTTAGTATGTTCCAGAAACAGCTCTAAATTCTTTTCATGTATAATTCTAAATGTCATCTCTTATATGACTTTTGTTTCCACTGTATAGGAATAACAATGCATTGATATTCCTATACAGTGGAAAATAGTACATAAAATTACTTATTGAATATATTTTATGAATCTTTGGGAAGAGGAGATAACTGAAAAACAAAATATTCGCATTTCAAAATATTTTTATCACCTAAGCGAAGATGCAAAAAAAAAAAAAGTTATTTAATTCCAGGATGAAATAATGCAAGGAAGAAAGCAGAAATTATTTTCTTATTGTTTTTTTATATAGGTTAAACAGCATTTTGGGGGTGCATACAGGAGAGATATTTGTCTAGTTTCTTAAGTCACTAACAAAAAAATGAAATATTTTTAAAAACAATCTTGTGCTGAATTCACTGTGCCATACATATATAAATTCCTCACATGGTGCTTCTAGCAAACATAGCCTTCAAATTATATAGAGTTTCAAGCAATAAATTTAAGGTTCCCAAGCATGTCCACAGTACAACTTTTATATGTAAAAGTAATTTGGGAAATATTACATAGCACAACATTTATTTTCTAATATAAAATAATTGATTTTAAAAGCGATTAGGGTTTTGTACTGCAGAATTCCTCAGAGTAGTACAAATCATAAGATTTACACATCTTAAATGTTAACATCAAATGGGAAGAGAAAATTAAAAAACTCAAAAATGTAATTAGCAGTTACAAAAGCAGAAGTATTATCCCTTGAGACATGGGAATTCCATGTTATTATAATTAACAATCTTCAACCTTTCTCACTCTCCTATTTTGACTATTTTCCTTTTCAATCCACCCCCAAAATATTAAATAACTCCCAAAAATATTCTGCTTGTGAAATTTCCAAGTTAGTAAATGTAATTTTAATTATGGTAAACTAGCATGGGAAAAACATTCATTGCAAAGGGAATATAATAATCCAATTATATTTTTAAAACTCCATTTGACTTAAATATTTACCTGTCACTCTGCATTTTATTTCAAAAGCCTAGTTACCTAGCAAAATATCCCTCAGTATTTTTAGCAATTTTCTGTGAATGTGAGAAAAGAAACTCCAAATACCATGTCTCCAATCTACCGCTTATCCTCTTTCACCAAGTGATTTTTCATCATTTCTAAATAATATGATTGTATATTTATTATAAATGTATATAAAGAACTAACATCATAAATGTTAAGTTTGAAGGTGAGGGGGAAAATCATCTCTTGGAAATTTCCAAAGGAACAATTTGAGAACTATTTTCACAACTGTTAGAACTCAATCTGATGCAGTAGGAAATAGGCAGAGTGGGAAGAACTACTGATGAGAACTTTTTGATAAAAACTCTTGCAACCTGTGAGCACTACAGAGAGATGAGGTCTGCTGCCTTCATACCTCAAATCAGAGGGTGGATGAAATGATTTCCCTGTAACTGTAGAGGAAGACAAAGACTAGCAAAAGCTAATGTGGGCTGTGACAGTCTGAGAGAGATCTTTGTATTTGTGGCATTCACAAGACAATACTTGCAATTCCTATAAACCAGATTCAGCCATACAAGTGTACATATAGATCAGAGGTTCCCAGAAACTCCTCAGATTCCTTTAATTTGCAGAGTGACTCAGAGAATTCAGAGAAACATTTTACTTACTACATTGCCGATTTATTACACAAGCATACTAGTATAACCAGGAACAGCCAGATGGAAGAGGTACATGGAAAAAGTACGTGGAAGGGGCACAGGGCTTCTATGCTCTCTGGAAACACCATTCCCCCTGCATATCTACATGTTCACCAACCCAGAAGCTCTCTGAACCCCATTCTTTTTTATATTTATGGAGGCGTCACTACATAGATATAGTTTAAATCATTCGCAACTGGGAATTGATTCAAATTCCAGGCCCTCTCCCCTCCCCAGAGGGAAGGTGGTGGGACTGAAGATTCAAAACTTCTAATCACATTATTGGTTCCTCTAGCAACCAGCCCCCATCTTTAGGATGCTCCTCAGCAAACTTAGGTGCTTTCTAAAAAGTCACCTCATTTACATACACTCAGATGTTTAGAAGGATTTGTTATGAATATCAAGACACCATTATTGCTCTTATCATTTATGAAATTCCAATGGTTTTAGGAGTCTATGCCAGAAATGAGGTCTAAGACGAAAAATATATTTCTTACTATAAATCACATTATCACAGTGTGTATCCATAAAAGGATGGAAGAATTCCAGCAGAAAGGAACTGGGGTGATGAAAGATTCCTAAAGACTGGAATGAATTGCATCTGTTAAATCAAAGAAACAGATGTCTCAAAAGGAAGCTTTGAATGTCCTTAGAAAAAACTCACATGAGTCAGCTCTAAGTATCTTTCAGTCCTACGGAATGAGAAGCTCACTTCCAGTGGGAAATTCTTTCCGGTTCTTTTCCTGTTTTCTTCCAATTCTTTTCCACATGCCCTGATCAGAAGCTGGCTAGTAAGGTTAGAAAATGAGAGAAGAATGGGCGGGAAAGGAGAAGCACAATGCAGAGAAAGAAACAAGAATGGTGATGGATCCCCCCCGCCCCAACTAATGGACCGACTATGATATAACCTGAGTACCTAACCAGGCACCTTATATGGACTATACATTGAACCACCAATCAGCACCTGCCAAATACCTTAAGCTCTTGATTCCTAAGTACCTAAGGCCTAATCATGTGCCTTACATGAAGCCACCAATCAGTGCGTACGGAATACCCTAAGCCCCCATTACTTTCCATTCCTCCCTCAAAAGGCATGTTCACCTCTGCATGTTGCTGTTCTCCCCTTTCAAGACAGCCCAGCAGGTTCTTCTCCTCTAATAACGCCTATATCCTGGTTTTCAGCCTCTGTCTGATCTTTTAAAAGGAATCTCACAGGGCATAGGAAATGACTCACACTAAACAGATGTTTAAAAAATGGTGAGAGGTAAAATGATAAAGTATTTTCACTACATCAGGAGACATGTGTGATTCGAATACCTGAGGCCAAGATAGCCCAAGGTCCTCCAACATCCTATGGTCACTGTTTCATTTAACAGAAAAATGAAATGACGCAAGACTCAATTCACATAATAGCTATGTGTTTTTAGCTCTAATGTGTTGTCACTCCCCCCACCCCTACCCCAACCCCAATAAAGCAGCAAAGGTCAATTTCCTTGGTTAATTTGGTGATGATGAATTTGCTACATGTGTGTTCCTGAGTCATTACATCCTATATACTTCTTTTTGAGAGTCATTTGGTTTCCATTTATGGTTCATCCTTCCTAGAGTAACTAGGACATGAAATTATACAATAATCTACCAGAGCATTTGATTTTCAAAAATTTGAAAAAATGTCTCTGGGAGTTGCTGCTTGGTAAGTCCATGCAACAGCAGAAAGTCCCAGTACATCTAAATTGGTGCATTTGGAAAGCATGTCACTGCTGGATAACAAAAACTCCCTGTTTGTCACAGCACAGCAATAATTTGATGGTCTAGGTCCATAAAATTACTGGACCTAGACCACAGATAATAGAACAAAGTAGAAGAAACCAGGTTTTTAAGTCTAGTATTCCCTTTCCTTTGTTTTCCTTCTTAATTGACCTTCCCATTTTTATATTCAAGCTCCATCAGTCTTTCTAATTAAGAGTCAGAATGAACTATTGACCTATGAAAAACTAAATAACTAATTTATTTCCAAATCATAATGTAAAACATTTTTAATGATGCTATTACAGAAAACCAGAGAAGAACCAAATTAAAAAAAAAAAGTAATGATGCCATTTTCTCTAGTTTGAATTAATCTTCTGGGGGCCAAAAGTCAGAAACTGGCCCCAGTCGGTGGAGGGCGGGGGTTTCCCCAGAAGGCAAGCAAGACACAGTAGGACCTGCTGGGTTACGAGGAGGGAGGAGTATCAGGGTGTCAGATGCGGAGAAAGGACAGGCTGTCGGCCTGAACTTCGAAGCGCCTCAGAGGAAGGCAGAATGGGCCCAAGGCACTGGCAGCCGGGCCTGTCTTCCCAGAAGAGCTCTCAGCAATGGCTATCAGGAGTCCCACCGGACTGCCTCAGTCCCACCCACACACATCTGTAAGGAGCACCTGCCTCGCAAACACCAATTCTTGTTCATATTTACTTGCACCTCCACCGCCCCATGCCTGAGTCCCACAGTCAGACTCATGGTGCAACGACGTCTGGCTCCAGTGGCCCCGCCTGGGCCAGAGCAAGGTCCAGCCTAAAAGGCTTCCTAGGCGCAGCAGCGCCCACGGCTTCCACAGGAGTGACCTAAGGTGTGCGAGCTGCATCATAGCCTGCTGGGGCCTGAAGGTTCTGATCCAGGACTTCCGGCGCAGAACCCTGAGGTGCATTCTTATATTTGCGGAGGTCCAAGGCTGAAGCGACCTAAAGGTAATCCATTGCACATCCTTGGGGCCAGCTGTTTCTCCCAGCAGCTTCGAGTGGAGATGTCTAAATCCCAAGCAGGAGACCATTGCTGCCTGTGCCGTGAATCATTCCTCTAACAAGCAGACTCAAGGCATTAGGCTTTCTGACCCAGCACCCTGCCATGTGAAAGCCGGATCTTCACCACCACCACCCCTCCCCCAACCCACACCCCCACCCCCTTGTGGGGAGGCTTGTAAAACCTTGTCCATGCCTGGCCTGCACGGTTGAGCATTGACCTACATACCAGGAGGTCATGGTTTGATTCCAGTCGGAGCCCTGGTTGTGAGCTCAGTCCCCAGTGTGGGGCATGCAGGAAGCAGCTGATCAATGATTCTCTCTCATCATTGATATTTCTATCTCAACCTCTCCCATTCCTTTCTGAAATCAATATATATATATATATACAACTTTGTTTACTTCAAAACTCTTGTCAGATACATAGTTTGTTCTGGGGTAGAAGAAGGCTTTGACCTCCAGAGAGCTCCATCTTGCCCCTCCTTCAGGCAAGACAAACCAAATCTTCTCTTCCCCAGAGCAGAGATTTAGTCTGAAGGTCTAGGTCAAACTGCAAGAGGGGCCTTGGGCCTCCAGATACTAACCCCAGATCAAAGTTGGGGGCTCCAGCATTCCCCACCGAGAAGAGGGGCAGTGAGATCTTATGGGCCTTTTGGGGAAGGGGAAGCAAGCATCCACCCCTGCATCTGGCTACGGAGAAGTGGGACAGTGGCTTGTGATTTTGGCAGCCCCTTCGAAGAGGCAGAGGATGGCGATCAGCTGTCTGGCCTAGGTCTTCTCAGGCCAACTTGAAAATGGGGGCCACTATAGGAGGGTGGGAGGTTTCAGTGTCTTGTTTGTTTTAAGGTTTTTATTTTTTCCACTTCTTAAATAAACATGAATGTAAATATCTTTCATTAAACTTTTGTAGACTTGTGGATAGGGTGGGGACGGTGCATGTCCTGGCCTCCCAGCATAACTCATCATGTCACCAAAGTTCTGATGTAGGAGGAAGCTGGCAGTCAAATCCTCTTTTGATTTCTCAGGTAGGTCTGGATCACCATGTTCTCTGGGAAACCCAGGGCCTTCAACATCCCCATAGCTTCGCTCCCCTGTCACTTCACATGGATGTAGTTCATCTGCAGGACCTCCCTGCCTGTGGATCCACCTCAGCCTCTACATCAGATACATTGGCCAGCTCCCCAGGAGACTCCTTCAGCATCTGATGAACTGCTCCTGTTGTTGACTAATTTGCTGCAAAACCTGCGAGTCTCCAGGCCAAACATTAATTGAAAAGATGTGTCAGTACATTTCTGCACTCACCATTTTATTCTGTTGACTTATTTTTCTACATGTGAACCAACTCTATACTCCCTGATATATAACTTTAGAAATAAATAATCCAATGTGAAGAAAAAAAATAAAGTTTGAAGAATAAATAAACAGAACCTCAGAGAAATTTTGGAAAACACCAGATGAACAAAAATATGGGTAACAGGAGTCCCAAAGGACTAGATAAAAAGAAAGAGCAGAAAAATATTTGATTAAAAAAAAGACTTCCCAAACTTGATACAAAATCTTAGTCTACGTATCCAAGAAGCTCAATAAACTCCAAATAGGATAAATGCAAAAATCACATCTAGTCAGGGTTTTGAAAGTGAAAATATGGATTGCAGAAAGAGAAAAATGTTTCATCACATGTAGGGAAACATCAATATTTTTGAAATCTGTTTCATATCATAAATAATGGCAGATAGAGGACAGTGCAAGACATTCAAAATTCAGAAATAAAAAATAGTTTTCCTAATTTACTGAGGTAATAATTATATTAATCATCTTGACTGTGGTGATGATTTCATAAGTATTCATATGCCAAAACTCATACAATTGTATACTTTAAACATATAAAGTTTCTTGTATATCAGTTGTATCTCAATAAAGCTGCTTAAAATTCTATATACAAAAATATTTCAAAAATGAAAATGAATAAAGTCTTTCCCAGATAAATAAACACTGTGAAAATGTGTTCCTCATAGATTTATATTATAAGAAATTCTCCAGGAAGTCCTTCAGGCTGAAATGAAATGATACCAGGACATAAATAGGAAGATATGATGAAATCCAGAAATTATAAATATGTGGATTACTTAAGCCTAGGGAAAATTATCTAATGCTGAAAATAAGAGAAGGACATAATTTTGAGTGAACACAAAGACAAATTGATGGTCATATTCTGACATTGGATTGTCTTGATGTCTACACACCTATATAATTTTTCTGAAATCACTGAATTGCATACTTAAGTAGATTATGAATTTTATAGTAATTAAGTTATACTTAAATACAACTAATTTAAAAGCCAATTAACATTATCAGTTTTACATAATAAAAAGCAAAACCAAATGATGATATTAATATATGCTTAAAGGCATTTGACATCATTCAATATGAATTAATAATAAGATCAGCAATTTAAGGTTAGAAAGAAACATCCTTAACCTGACAAATAGTATTAACACTTACACTTAACATCATATGTAAAACAAGATTAAATGGTTTTCTCTTATGATTAGAAACAAATATCTACTTGTTACACTTCTTTTTAAAGATTTCACTGGAAGTTCTAGCCAATACAATAAGCAAGAAAAAAATGAATATTGATTTGAAGGAAAAAATAAATGTTTACATTACAAAAATCATTCTTATTTACATAGAAAATACCAAGGAATAAACCTACAAGTTCCTAGGAACTAAAAAAAAATATATATCAAGTTGAAAGAATGCGAGATCAATATACAGAACAGATTGTATTTCTTCTATATATTAGCCAGGACCAATTGAAAGTTGAAATAAGTTACCTTTAAGTTGCTTCAAAAATAACATATTTGATGCAAAAATATCTAACATAATATGTGCAGGATTGATATGTTGAACACTACATAAAACAGATAAAAAATAAAATACATAAATAAATGGTGAAGTAGGCCATGTTTATGGATTTGAAAGCTCAGTATAATTAAAATGTTAATTCTCTCAAATTGTTATAGATTAAAAAAATCCCAGTCAAGTCCTAGTAGGAATTTGGGTAGATAGCTACAATCTAGATCTAACTTATTTATGAAACATAAAGTTGCTGGAATAACCAAAATAATTTTGAAAAAGAATAAAGCTGGAAAAGGTATATTTGGGATAAAATCATATTATCCTATGATCATCTAACAAGTGTAATCTTGTAAAAGAGTAGACATATAGATGTGTAAAACAGAACAGAGTCCAGAAATAAATGCACATAAACAGTTAGTTGATTTTGAAAAAGGTGTAAAGGTAATTCAATGAAGAATAGCCCTTGCAACAAAGTGTGCCATAACAACTGAATATCAATATGCAAATAATTGAGCATTGATCTCTGCCATTTCAAGGAAGGAAACAAATCTTTCATTCTACCCATCCTAGGCTTTTTTTGCTGAGCCTTCTAAATGAGGATGACTAGAGACAGATTAATGAGAGAAAACAAACAAGCTCAATGGCATATGCAAAGCACTTACAAATGGGAGTACCCAGCGATGAGTAATTCAAAGAATTAGTTAGTATTGAGGTTTATATCTTAGCTAAAACAAAGAAAAAGGAATTTGGGGCTTCTGAGCAGAGGAAGCAAGTTAAAAGAAGGTGACTAGGAAAATAATAGTAAGCAAAGGTTGTTTGCTAAGATTTATTTTATAACTATTAAGTCAGTGCTTTCTCTATTGGTAAGAGTTGTTGAGAGACTTCCTTCTCTTCCTGATAGATATTTCCACAGAAGATAATTTCCTTTATAAATTTAACTTTCCTTTAAAAAATGTGCCTTGTTTTCAGAGCTGTGCCTGTGTCTGCTGGTCCTCAGTGGCCCTTAACTCAAAGTAATCCAAATGACAAAGAGATATACTTTCGGGTGGCATATTCTGGTACCTCTTACCTTATACTTTATACAAAAATCAATTCAAAATGAGTAATAGATATAAATATAAAAACAAATATTTTACAAGAAAATTTCAGAGAACATCTTTATGACCTCAGGTTAAGCCAACTTTTTTTGTTAAAACATTTAAAAATTATTTGTTTAAAAAAATGAAGTTGGACTTCATCAGAATTATTTTTATTTTGCTCTGAGATGGTTGATGATATAAAGATACAAGCCAAATACTGAAGAAAATATTTTCTCCATATCCATCTGTTGAAGCACAATGTGTAAAGAATTTGAAAAATATATAAATATTTGAATGATAATTCACCACTGAAGATATATGGATGGAAAATATGCATAATAAAAGATACTCAATGTTATTAGTCATGGAAAAATGAAAATTATAACCTCAATGTAATATGACAGCATAACTATTAAAGGGGTTAAATTTTTAACAAATGTCAGTGTTAAGTTTTGAGGGTCTGAGCAAATGTAACTCTCAAATATTGATGGAGGAATGCAAAATCATATATTTTTTTAATAAGTCAAAAAAATTTTTTCACATTCAATAGATTTTTGTTTTATTTTCAGGTGTATAGCATAGTGATCAAATAATCATACTCTTCACAAAGTGCTACCTCAGTATTTCCAATAGCACCTGACATCATACATAGTTATCACAATACTATTGACTCTATTCCCTATGATGTATTTTACACCTCCATTTCTATTTTATATTTTTTTATAAAATTAAAAATATTTTTACCATATGACTTAGCAACTCCATTCCTAGGAATTTACTTAGAAATAAAAAGTATTGTTAACAAAATCACCTGTGTATGAATATTATAGCAATGATATTCATAATGGCCAAAATCTAAAAACAGATCTCCTATGGATGTACACTACTCAGCAGTAAATAGAACAAAATGCTTTTGTATGATGTTATATGTTACTAGAGACCCGATGCACAAAAACTCATACACTGGTGGGGGCGTGGGTGTGTACCTCAGCCCAGAATACACCCTCTCATGGTCTGGGAGCCCTCCCTCAAGGGATGCCCAAGCTGAAATCTGGCCTCCCTCTGCAAGAGGCAACCAGACTGATCAGGGGAAGGTGCTGCCCCATCACCCTGCCACTGCTGCCACTGCTGACTGCTGTAGCCACCCTTGGCCTCGCAGCCACCATGGCCTTGTCCAGAAGGACGTTCAGCTGTCCTGTCTAATTAGCATATTACGTTTTTATTATTATAGATTTTTATAGACTAGAGGCCCAGTTAAGGGGGTCCCCCAACTGGTCTGAACACTCTCCAATCCAGGACATCCTTTTCACAATCCGGAACTTGCTCCTGACCACTCACCTGCCTGCCTGCCTGTCTGATCACTCCTAACCCCTCTGCCTGCCAGCCTGATCACCTCTAATGGCCTCTGATCATCTGCCTGATCACCCTAACCACCTCTTCTTTGGCCCCTGCCACCTTGGCTTTATCTGGAAGGACATCCAGAGACGTCTAATCCATCTGGTCTAATTAGCATATTATCCTTTTATTAGTATAGATAGTATAAGTAAGTCTCACATGAATTATACTTCCTAAAAGAAGCCAAAATAAAATGGTAGCAACTATAGAGTTTCCTTTATATGATATTTTGGAAAAGTCAAAGCTATTCGGATAGAAAACAAATAGTGGTTGCAATGGGTTGAGATGGCACAGGGAGGATTTGAGGAAAACAAAATTTCTTTTGAGTGTAGCAAGGAATGTCTTCTCTGACTATATGAAATTCCCAATATTTACTCAAACATAAATATATATATATGTGTGTGTGTGTGTGTGTGTGTGTGTGTGCGCGCACGCGTACGTGCATGCACATGCATATATTAGAATTTTGTATTCACATATATTTATTATTCATTGAATTTTGTGTACATGTATTCACAAAAAAAGAAGACACACACACACACACACACACACACACACACACACACATACACACACACACACATAGAGGCTCGGTGAATGAAATTTTTGCATGGGGGGAGTGTCACTTAGCCCAGCCTGCACCCTCTCCAATCTGGGATCCCTTGAGGGATGTTCTACTGCCCATTTGCAGGGATTAGGCCATGGGATTGTGACCAGTCTAGGTGAGGGGCTGAGGGCTGTTTGCAGGCTGATCACACCTCCTACAGATTGCAGGGGTCCCCGCTGGGTTGTCTGGCCAGCCTGGGTGAGGGGCTGATGGCTGTTTGCAGGCTGGCCAAGCCCCTCAGTGGGGACCCTCACACCATGGGGGCGGGGCCAGCCTAGGTGGGGACTGAGTGCTGTTTTCAGGCTAGCCACACACACCCAGTGACCCAAGCTCCCAGCCCCTCCCCCCCCCTTTTTTTAGCACCTCCTTGAGCGGAGGCCAGGGTTGGCTGGAAGCAGGTATCTGGGATTTATTTATCTTCTATAATTGAAACTTTGTAGCCTTGAGTGGAGGCCAGGGTAGCCAGGGTGGGTGGGAAGCTTGGCTTCCTCCATCACCGGGGACAACCCAAGCTTCTTGTTTACTCCAGCACTGTGGCTACCACCATCTTTGTTGGGTTAGTTTGCATACTCACTCCTGATTGGCTTGTGGGTGTAGCAGAGTAATTGTCAATGTGTATGTTTCTCTTTTATTCGTATAGATATATTACTAGAGACCCAGTGCACAACATTCATGCACTAGGTGGGAGGCCCTCAGCCTGGCCTGTGCCCTCTTGCAGTCCAGGAGCCCTCAGGGAATGTCCAACTGATGGCAGAGAACAAGCCTAAGCAGGCAGTCAGACATCCTTAGCACTGCTGTGGAGGTGGGAGAGCCTTCTGCCCCAACCACTGAGCTCTCCACTTGTGAGCTCGGCTTCTGGGCTTCTGGCTGAGCAGCGCTGCCCCTGTGGAAGTGCACTGACCACCAGCGGGCAGCTTCTGTGTTGAGCATCTGCTCCCTCGTGGTCAGTGTGTGTCATAGCAACTGGCTCTGGCATTTGGTCAATTTGTATATTATCCTTTTATTATATAGGATTGTATGTAACTGAAATAATTTTAAGTAAAATAACTATTGAACACATGATGGTATGGATGTCTATTTCTCTTCTTAATGCCTCCAAAATATTCCTCATCCCTTTATTTTTTGCTTGTTCTGCAGAATTTATTTGAAGCTAGCTTTCATTTTATAATATCTCTTTTTAGTTATATCTTCTATACTGTTTAATCTATCCAATTAAGTTTTAATGACAACTATTCTTTATATTTTTCTTATAAGTTCTACTTGGTTATTTTTTCTTATGTGTTCTGTATTTCCAAATAAAATCTTTCTCATTATGCTATACTATTTTAAAATAATTAAAATATTCACCTATCTATTTAACATTTTATACAAAATAATAGGTATTTCATTATTTTATAGGTAATATTTATTAAGTGACATAGAAGGAGTATCCGACTCTCAGTTTGTCTTTTTTTATGATTTTCTATTTACCTGTGCTTTCTATTTGGAAATTCTTGAGTTTTGTGCTTACTATTTGTTCTTCCAGAGAATATTTGCTTTAGCTTTTATCAGGCATCTTGGCGAAATAGCAATAAGACCAATCTTAGTTAAGGTCTCAGTTTCTTGAGTCAGGTAGTTAGTGTAATAAAATTTCCAGTCATGGTGAGAGGAAGTTTGCAGTAAAAAAAGATCCTGGGAAATACTGTTTCTTTTTATCCTTCTAAGTTGGGAAGGCCAAGTTTTCTTGCCTAATTTTCATGGTGGGCACATTGTTCCAGAATTCTTGCTGAGTTAGAAACTTTAAGAGATCTTATATTCATTCAGGAATTTCTGTATCAACTCTATATTCATAGTGTGGCCACGACAAGGTTGGGGAAATTGTTAAATCGTCTATGTAATTGTTATATCATGAGTGTGTAGATTTAAAGAGATTGGTCAATGCTCACTACAAAGGTGCATTTCCATAGACAATTATCTTTACCATTCTAGAATCTTATATTACCATAAAGCTTTTCCATGTTTTCTTGAAATGTTGTTAGTTCTACACAGTAAAACATTTTTAGTTTGTTAAAAAAGAAGGTGTTGTTTAGATATGCTAGGAAATATAGTCTATTATATTGCCATCATCAAAAGTGGTAAAAATATTATAAATTATGGGATACCTTTATTGCTCTCCAAATTAAGAAACCATATTCATGTTTTATTTGAATTTGATTGGACTTCCAAAATTATTATGTAGGCGATCAGAACATGCTACTTTACACTATGTCTCTAGCATAAAAAAGTATTTTGAGACACAGGAGAAGCTCTAAAAACAGAGCAGTAGTTATCTGTTTGAAAGGAAAATTCACATTTATATATAAAGAAATTTTCATTTGTAGGAGTCTTTTCCTCCCTGTACCAGGAAGAGAATGAGAACTCTAAATCACAAGAGAATCATATAAATGGAGAATACATAGATTCAATCTTCATAACCAACCTCACACTTGTTTGCCATGCTTTTCTTGATCACTTTCTCATATATGACTTTCTTCATACCCTACTCTTTTTTTTTAAGATAAATGTGGTATTTAAGCCTGAAATCTAAGCCACCTTTGAGGGTTACTCATTTTTACCTGGATATCTCTCAGATACACACAAAATGGAAATGTTAATAAATTTCGGTTGGTTTGGTTTTTCTTCGTTTTGTTAATCTTGTCTTTTGCTACAGGAGTTCTAGTTTAAAATTTAGAAAGATAGAAGGAAGAGTAACTATCTTTTCCTGCCCTACTGATATGGTATGGAGTTGGTGGGGGGGAAGATCCTCTTTCCCATGGGTGCTGCTGGTAACTTCTTATGATATCCCAAGAAAAATAATATTCTGAAGACTACCACGAGTAATTTTTCTTTATGTGAACGAATTATTTTTATTTGAATGGAATTTGATCCCTGTGTTTCTGAAGTTCCATATCCTTTATTCTAGTCATAGAAGAAGTGTAACTGGGATTTCAGTAAAGCTAGAAGCAAAGCCAGTGTCCAGAGTTTCCTTTCTATGTTGAAGGCAGGTCCAATATATCATCAGGATGGTTGCAGTCCATCAATCCATTATGTGCATGGGTCCACATGTCCATGAGTGACATGAGAGAATGCTAGGAAGCCAAGCATGAGCCATCAGCCAAGAATGCCAAGAGAGCAAACTTCTTTCTTCAGGGGATTATATGTCCTAAATTTCCCCCAGCTTGTAGTGGCAACACCCATTATTTCCAATGACCTCTGTTTCCAACTGTGACTGAAAGCACCCTCCCTAGTCTCTCCAACTTTATTGGGCATTTATCTATCTTTTCTTTGTCTAGGCCCTTTCCCCAGTATTTTTCAGGGAACATGGTAATAATGTCTGACCTTCCTTTTATTCCTTTATTTTATTATTAACTAGAAGCCTGGTGCATGAAATTCATGCATGGCGGCATGGTGTCCCTCAGTCTGGCCTGTACCATCTCTAATCTGGGACCCCTCGGGGGATGTCCGACTGCTGGTTTAGGCCCAATCTACCAGCAGTCGGACATCCCTCTCACAATCTGGGACCGCTGGCTCCTAACTGCTCAACTGCCTGCCTGATTTCCCAAACTGTTTCTGCCTGTCAAGTTGATTGCTCTCTAGCCACTCCCCTGACAGCCTGATTGACCCCTAACTGCTCCCCTGGTGGCCTGTTCTCTCCCGATTCCCTCCCCTGCCAGCCTGATCACCCACAACTGCCCTTCCCTGCTGCAACCTGCCACCTGCACTGTGTGCAGGGCACTCTTGTGACAGCCATCTTGTGATGATGTTAGGGCATGATGCATGAGGATGTAATGCCACCTAGGCTATTATTATAATTTGCCAATATCAATGGTATCACTACCATAACAAATATCTTTCTGCTTAGACTGCAAAGAGCACATAAAAAATGTACTTTTCCATGTGGCTGATATAACCAAATGCATTTCTACTTATTCTGGAAGATATAATTATGCTGATCAGAGTTTTAGCCAATGAGCCAGTTTGGATATAAAGATAGGAAAAGAATAACTTAGAAGCATGTCCAAAAGTAGAAAAGATATGCTCCAAGTAGGTCACAACACAGATCTGGCCAACATGAGTGATAGGTTCAGCAACTGAAACTGGCTGGCTTATGTGAATCAATCCAGAATATATAAACACATGCATGGGCTTTAATTTAAATTTAAGCACAGCTGACAAATGCTTCAAGTTGAAGAAGGCACAGAGGTGATTTCAAGAGTGAAGAAGGAACAGTGGATAACAAATGGATAAGAAAAAGGAATGTAGAAGTCAAACAGTAGATTTATAAAATATTCTCTACAAAATTTGTTTGAAGGTGGCATTATTGCACTTGTTTTCTGTTCCCAGGTGCTTTATCTATGAAGCCTAAAGATTCTCATCAAAATTCTGTAAACTCATCATTTCTGTGCCCTCCTGGTCTGGAATGTATTGGCAGAGTGGCACTAATTGCACTATGCTTATCAACAGAAGCAATCCTAATCCACTCTCGCATACCCTGAAAATAAAAATCAGAATGTGTGACCCGATATTTCAGTTTACTAGGAAAGCAGTGTCTTTGCAGATTTGCATTTTTGTTTTGTTTTGTTAGTTTACATAATTTAGAAATAAATTTTAAAAATAGTGTTAATATTTTCAGTGTTTTTAAACAGGATAAACATTTTTAAGTAAGCTAATGACTTCAAATTTCTTATTCATACATTTTCTGCTTGCTTTCTGGAATATTAAATAGTCCTTTCAATTTTATACTATAATTTTAAGAATATATTTAAAAATCAAACTAGATTACAGAAGGCTTTTAAAAAATGTACCACATAATTTGTATAAATTATGACAAAGGTACTCAGTGCTTATTAAAGCATTAATTTTAAAGATGAGTAGCAAGATTTTTTATGATATTTGTTTAAATTAATATTTTTCTAATTTTTAAGCCAATCATTTTCAGTCACATTTAGGGTTAAAGGAATCCATCATAAAATATGAGCATGTACATATACTGTCATTAATAAAAAATCATTTTAATATTACATGCTATAATTTTACATGATGACAAAATACTAAAATATAGACTTGTAATTATTTCATTTGGTTGCAGACTAACATATGGTTGATTTTTATCTGCTTTAAATACTTACTATAATTGGTGATGGTATTGATTTTAATTAAGTTAAACAGCCTACTTCAAACTTTATTTATATAGTGACAATTCCTCTAACAAAAGTTGTAAACATATGCCTAAATAGCTTGTACACATGAAAAGGTTTTGAAATGTCATAATAATTTTAAAACATATAATTCACCACTGAAAAATTAATATTCTGAAGCATTTGCCATTTATCTAATAGCACAAAGCTAAGACTTTACCAATTTGAACAATACTGGACAAAGAACATATTTATTCAAATGAAAAGAAATAAAATAAACTCATCATTTAGTCCCTATACATTTAAAGTTATTATTGATAGGTACTTGTTGATAGCCATTTTATTTTTTGTGCCTGTGTTCCTTCTTCCCTTTTTATTTCTTCTTTTTACACCAGTTTCTTTAGCATTTCTTGCATTGCTGGCTTGGTAGTGATAAACCCCTGTAGCCTTCTTTTTGTCTGTGAAGTTCCTTATTTCCCTTTCAATTTTGAATGATAGCCTTACTGGATAGAGTATTGGATTCAGTCCCTTGCTTTGCATCACTTTATAAATTTCCTTCCATTTCTTTCTGGCCTGATGTGTTTCTGTTGATAAATCATTTGATAATCTAATGGGAAATCCCTTGTATGTAACTTTCTGTCTCTCTCTTGGAGCCTTTAAGATTCTTTCTTTGTACTGAATATTTGCCATCATAATTATGACATGTCTTGGTTTGGGTCTTTTAGAGTTCATTTTGTTTGGGACACCTTGATTGTGTGACCTTTTCCTCCCCCATATAAGGGAAGTTTTCTGACATTATTTCTTCAAATAGGTTTTCCAACCCTTGTTCCTCTTCCTGTCATTCTGGCACTCCTATTATTTGTATGTTGCTTCATTTCATGGTGTCCCAAAGCTCCCTTAGGTACTCCTCCTGTTTTTTTATTTTATTTTTTTCTCTAATTATAGTTCAGTTTAGGTGTGTTTTGCTTCCCTGTCTTCTAATTCGCTAATTCGGTCCTTGGCTTCTCCTTGTCTACTATTGAAACTTTCTATAGTATTTTTTTATTGCAGCCATATCACTCTTTATTCATCTTGATTCTTATATAAGTTGTTGATTTTTTCCATCCTCCTAGTTCATGAACTTTGTACCCTTATTCAGAATTATTTTCTGACATATTGCATGCTTCTGTTTCACTTAGCTGTCTTTCTGGTGATTCCTCCTTTTCTTTGAGGGTTTCTTTGCCTCTCCATATTTGCTCTCACTGAAGGATCATCCAGGGGCTGCTCCTCAGGTGGCAGTGGCTCCTTGGGCACTCACCACAGTGGTTGATTCTCAGTTGGAAGCAGTTCCTCTGGTGGGTGCTGCTTGCAGTTCCTTTGGCTGGCAGGGGCAGGCTGCTCACACAGCTGCTGCTTATCTGATGGGGATGGCCTGCTCACGAGGCTGCTCTTCCTTGGATGGGGGCAGATTGCTTGCAGGGTTGCTGCTCCTCCTATGGGGGAAGGATGCTTGTGCAGTTGCTGCTCCTCAGATGGTATTGAGCTGCTCATGTGGCTGCTGCTCCTCAGAAAAGGGCAGGTTGCTTGTAGGGCTTCTGTTCCTCATATGGGAGCGGGCTGCTCCTATGGCTGCTACTGTTTTCACTTTTGATTATTAAAAATAATTCTGCTAAAACTTATCTGGAAAGTTGCTCATCTAGGTCACAGAGGAAGGTTCTTAACAAGACTCACTGAACCCTGTCCAGATTATTCTACTGAAAATCTCTGTCAGCCCGGACAAGTGATGCCAGCAGTCATGAATGTGGAGCCATCAGAGAAAATACTCAAGAAACCTTTGCCAGGTTCACAGCATCCTGTTGCATTAATCCTCTTCAGTTAAAATTTCTTAATGAAAGGAACCACCTTTACTTCATTAGGCAAATGCTCAGAATGTATTTCCATAATCTTAAGTACCCCACTGAGCAATGAAGAAGAATGGATTATGGAATGGAAAAAACTAGAGAAGTTTCTAGATCCTACTGTAATCTGTACTCTAACATGTATAGAAAGCTACTTCACCCACTGTACATGATGAATGCAAACTAGATTTCAAAAGGAATTAATTTCTATGGAGACATAATTTAGTATAGAGAAACATGAGAGAAGTTGATGAAAGTAATAGTTAAAGCCAGGTGGTTTGCTAGGAGGGTAATCTGTTCAAAGCCTATTTGCATAAGCTATAATTGTTTAGCCTGAAGTTGGGTTGTTTCTGGAGACATGGATATATATTTCTCCAGATACTCTGGTAAACAAATCTCAGATGCTCAATATAAGAAAATATAAGTGTTAATACAAATCTAGGTCACAGTAATTTTGACGTTGGTACAGACTAAAATCAGAGTCTGAGCTTCATAACAGAATCAAAATTTTTAGTTGAAGTACAAGAGAAGGAATACATTGAAGTTATGTATGTATAATTTTATTATATCATTTTAAAAATCTCACTTTCCTCTTTTATTTATTTTTAATTACTATTTTCATGTTATCACCAAAATATTTTAACTAATATATCTTTCCATTGAATTATAAATTATACTTCTATATAGTTAGCACATTATTATTTAAATGTTCAGTTAACCTTTTATTAAATACTGCCTAGTGATGATTACAATGACCATTCAAAGTCCAATACAAATATAATAAAGTAAAAGCATTTTTCAAAAGGATGTAAGCATGAATGGATTTGATAATTTATTTCTTTGATAGAAACATATACACTTAATTTTCTTAAAAGTTGTAATGTATTGCAAATAAACACATTATCAATATATTTTGTGATCTTTATAGTATATGGACAACTTTTTCATTTTTATAAGTATATGTAAATTCATATAAGAAAGGCATATTCATAACTTCCTCCATATTCCCTTTAATAGGTATGAGAAAAGTTTTATTTTCCTAACAGCAATTTAATCAAATCACAATTATCTGCCTGAATGAAAGGCAGAAGTACCACAGAATATCCCCTAAACAAAAGAAATATAAAAACTACATATACTGACCTTTGAATGTGTTGTGAGTCATGTTTATAGCTTGTTATTAATGTTACATTGAAGGGGGTGTTAAAATCAGTTTATGAAGAACTCAATAAATGATGTAGAGGAAACAGAAAACAGAAACTTGGTTTGTGGTGACCATCTTTCCTGACATTAAATGTATGACATAAATCATATCATTACTAGATAATCAATGAGAAAAATTGCCTGATTACTATACTGCAGTTTGGTAATTAAGACAAGTGCTTGTGGCCAATTATTTGATCTCTAAGTTATCTATAATGTGGCTGAATTCTTAGAATATTCTACAACAAAAGCTATACCATTAAAGGACATTTTTCAATTATCACAAAGGAGTAAGCATGGTGGATAGTGCTAATTGTTTTGATGTCATTTTAAGGTCAATTTTAACCCTATCAATATTTCCCATTCTTTTTATGACTACGAATCTCATCCAAGCATAAAATGAACAAGACCTTCATTTACAAATTCATATTAAAAACTGAATGACCGAGTCCTAATATGTCCTACATACTCTTGTATATTTGCATCCTTAAGAAGAAATATGATAATGTGTATATTTTATAATAAGTATAACTTTAATCATAGAAAAGAAGTGAAGAATTTTATCCCATAGGTAATGTTTAGAATATGATATAAGTAGAATATCTTTACATTGTCTTTTAAATCTGTTATATGAATATATATACTAGTAATATCTAACTGCACAAAATGTAAGAGTTGAAATCGCCTATCCTATCTTTTTGCCTTATTAACTAAAATTATAGTGCACTGTGCTATTATTTTTCTTTTTTCCTTTCCCTGCTTTTATTTCCCATACTTCAAATGCTGTTTATGGGATCAACAATCTTTCATTATATAGTTTTAGTATTTAGAGCTTAGTATGAATTCTATCTATTGCACAACTTCAAGTAACTGAAAGAATACCAACTTGCAATCACTTAATGATCAAATGGAATCATTATAAGAAAAGCAAACTTAATATTTTACTTCACTCAGAAGGTTTCTAAAATTTTTATTGATCTGTTTCTGAACAAGGCTAAGAATATTGGATTATTTATCTTGCAATGATGTTAGCATCCCAGATAAGCAAGAGAGGTATCTTTTTTAACTTTTATGATGAATTTACCTTGGATTTGCATACATTAAACAACCACTCCTGATGTTACATCACTGTATGCATAATAAAATACTGCGAGAGGAAGAATATATGCAGTTAATGTGTGAAAAATTGGGGAACAGAATTAAAACAAAACAAAACAAAAAACACCTCAAGGATTTTAAACACGATAAAATCTACCTGTACCTATTTAAATGCCAAGAAAGAAATGTGCACACACATACACATGAACATATATACAAACACAGACAGGTGAAACTTTTTGTAAAGACATCTTCCACATATTTTGAAGCTCTTTCCCTTTAATAAGAGTCTATAAAATGACATCTAACTACCTTTGCATTTGAGAACTGATATTGCTAACAGGACAAAGTGATTTGTTGAGATCCACTTTTCTTGTGAATAAGGATGGTATTCAATGCTATCTTTGTCAACAATGCTTCTAAGTGGTTTCTACTCTGTGTGTTTTCTTAGCTTAAGCAAAATATTGAACTTTGGGCAAGAAATGAAAAAGGCAAAGGTTTATTTCTGGTGCTTCAGATTTAGCAAGAGTTAAAAACTTTTCATAAATCCTTAATTTTATAGAAAAAGTGATAAAATGGAGAGCAAAGAAATGTGTCCCAAATTTGCACACAGATATTTCCTATTAGAGTTTGGAAGAGAACCAGTTCTCTGTTAACTTATCTATAATGTGACTAAAACAAACAAACAAAAAAAATGAAAGAAGTGCATAGAATTAGTGATATGAATACTAATCACTGACCACAAATTGTCTCTCAGGCACTATAGTGAGTGCCATTACTTAATAACATAAAGATGTACCTTCACTCTTCCAAAATTCCTTTAAATAATAGCACTAAGGACAAGAGGATATTGACTAACATTTAAATGTTGATACCATGAAAGAGCCTTCCTCTGTGCCTTTACTTTTAAAATTGTTATATTTTCTAGATATCATTTTGCCCCTTTAAAATTTTTTTCTATATTCTGCTTTTGATGCTTACTAAACAAGAAATGCCGATCTTGTTTAAGAAATTCAGAATTTACTTGGAAGCAAAACAATAAACAGATTAATAAAAATCCAAAGCAATAAAGAACTCTTAGCAGAGTAGAACTATTTTTGAGAATACATACAATAGCAACTTGATTCTTAAGGTTTCACAGAGGTAGTAACTTGTTAGTTGGAACTGTTATACCCAGAATTCAAGATCCCCAATAATTAACCACCAGGGAGCCCTTTATTATCCAATGCAAAACCAAAGAGCCTTTATTCAAACCCAGGTTTGGCTCCCAGTCTCTATCTGGCACAGCAGTGAGACGAGAGAGCAAGGCCGGCAAGAACAATAGGTTATAAAGGGTTGGTCATTTGGGTGGTCTTAGGGAAGTGATGTGGGTTACAGAGATAGCCTTATTAGGCAGAGTTTTTCAGCAGGGGTCTTACAGCACAAGGATCAGGAAGTGACCAGTACTTTCTGAGCTTGGAGCCATCCCCCATTGTTTCCCAGTTGGTCAACAGTGATGTATAGGGGAGTATCCTGTGGTTATGCCTTATTAGGACCTAAGCCATGTCCTTGGGGCTGCATTGGTCTGCTCAGGCATTGGTTGGGGGAGTTAGGACATTCCTGGCACCCTTGTGGCCATTCTCAGCAAGGGGGGGAAGGGGACTAGGCTGACCAGCCCTGCAAGATGGAGGATAGTCAGCTCTGCTTTGTCCCTTCAGGACTTGACCATTGACTAGAATTTTGTCAGAACTGAAGAGCAAAATGGGCAGCAAGGGTTATGCTGTTGCTGAAACTCAGTGCTGGAATACAATAAACCCAGTTGGCACAGTAGATGGCTAGTCTTTGTGCCTGTGGCTTTTGCTATTATTAAACAAATCATAAAGCACTAATAGTCAAAGTGTAACTTCCAAAGATGGCAATAAACGCACCTTCAAGAATAAGTGACTCACAAGGAAAGATCCTTGAAGCAGAACAGAGGAAACTATGTGTTTTTTTTTTTTTTTTTTTTTTTTTTTTTTTTTTTTGTGTGTGTGTGTGTGTGTGTGTGTGTGTGTGTGTGTGTGTTTAATGCATGATGGGGCACATTTTTTCTTTGAGGGAGAGAACTTACCTCAGTAATAGAGGCCCCACGAGGAAACGACTTCCATTCTCCACACTGACAAAGACCATGTCTTTATTGTCCTCTGCAGCACTTAGCGCACTATGGATGTTTAATTATTGAAAGCTTCTCTCACTATATTGAGTAATGTTGAATTCTAACATCCAGGCTTATGTTTCACTGCTCTTACGATGGAAATATAGAGTTCTTCTCAAGTGTAGAGTCAAGTGACAAGTGAGTAATTCTCCTCCTTCCAAATGCAGGGTCAATAACACTTAACAAAAGGTTTTGACTTGTAAATCATCTTGTTCAGTGGCTCCTAACCTGGTGTTTCTCATATGTATAAATTATAACCTGCTTTATTTACAGTAAGTCTACTACCATATATGGGTAAATGTGAATTTTAAGAACATTAAACATTGAATTCTGTTAATACGTTTGTTACAAGGCAACTCATGATTTGGCATTTTACCTTAGATCACATTGGAACATTTTCCACATTTAACAAACATCCACAGTTTCATCCTTAAGAGAAATAAAAGTGATTAACACTTTTACAAGCATGCTTCTAGTATTAAATGAGCTTGGTTCTTTCCTAATGTTAAGCTACATTAGTGTTCAGAATTTTAAATGAGAATCAGTGAAAGAAATGGATTCTGTACTTTGGTATTTTTATTATATTGTTGGTCTAAGTGTGTAAGAGGCAAACTCTAAATAGTAAATCATGGTAATCCTAGACTATAAAAGACCCATAGATTTCCATAGAGATTTGGAAAATTCACATATCTGACCTAGAACTAGATAATATTAAATTTTTGTGACTAGTGACGACTCATTATGAAGTAGTTATTAATAACAGTCCAAACATAGTATGTATGTGTGTGTGTGTGTGTATACACACACACACACATACTATGTAAATACATATATATATTGTAAATGAACATATACTATATTCTTCATAGGAATGGCAAAATTGTGAACCAATTATAACATGTTTAAAATATAGACATTTTGCCCAGCCTGTGAAGCTCAGTGGTTGAGTATCAGCCTATGGACCAGAAGGACATGGTTCCATCCATGGTCAGGTTACATGCCCAGGTTGCAGCCTCGGTTCCAAGAGGGACATGCAGGAGGCAGCCGATCAATTATTCTTTTTCCTCATTGATGTGTCTAACTCTCTCTCCCTCCCTGAAATCCATAAAAATGTATTTAAAAAAACATTTAATTTTTGAATTGTTTTTGTGGTATATTTCAGAAAGAGGAAAGGGAACAAATGAAATTAACAATAACAACAATAAAGAAAAGTAGAAATTTCTAAGTAATATTGATGTTGACCCAACATTTTAAAATATTTTCTTAGCAATACCTAAGCCAGTTATAACAATTGAAAATAAATCTCAATTTTTAATTACATCTGGATATTTTTTCAGAAATTGCAGCTGCACGTTAAATTATAGTCTCAAAGAGAAATGTGAGTCTCACATTTTAAATCTTGATTTGATTAATTCACTTAGACTTTATGTTCTTCTGCCATTCTTTAGTATTACATCAATGCTCTCATTTCTCTAAGAGTTCCTTTCCTAAAAGAACTATGGCTAGAAGTTGTCTTTTAAAAATTATTGTAGAAATCATTTATTAAAAAGTTGCAAATATAGTACATAGAATTTTCATCTACTTTTCACCTAATTTTCTCTAAAGGTAACATCTTACATTACTATGGTACAATGGTAAAAATTAACATTGCTACAATACCATTAACTAAACTACACACTGCTCAGATTTCACTGGGTACTCAACTAATAATTTTTTTCAGCATTTAATCCAAGATCTCAGACTGCATTTAGATGTTCACGTCTTATTGATACCATTGTAACCAACCTAGTTATTAATAGGAAAGGAGCAAAGGGAAGACCAAATATGATGGGCATGTCATTTGTGCAGCTTTCCCAGGAAGCTGCAGTTTAACACTCCCCAGGGAGCCTCCAGCCTCTTCCCTGCAGATCCTGGGTGAAGGGACTGGACAAAGTGAGAATAGAAGCATGCCCCATAAAGTCTGGGTAAATTAGGAAGGGACTTTTGGTCAGTCACACCTAGGAACAGGTCATTAGCCAGTGGTAGGTGTGGTCACTGTGAGCAAGGGAGGATGTGAGAGACTGAATCCCCTAAATACAGAGGATTGCTGTCATACATTCCGGGTTTCTCTATGCTTCTGGCACTCCTGTTTGCACTCTCTTGGCTCTCGTGCTCCTGCATTTACCCATGGCCCTCAGCCATGTGGACGTCACACAAATGGACTAATAAATTACATCTACCCTAATGCTAAACTGATCCCAATTCCAACATGGCATGAAAACTCCGGGTGCTGGCTTTGCTTCTAGCTCTTCTGAAAATCCAGCTGCACTTCTTCCAGGACTGAATTAAAGGAAATAAAACTTTGGAAACCCAGCGATGTAATTCCACACAAATAAAAATCATTCATCCTCACATTCAAGTCTCAGAAAATTATTTTTCTTGAGATATTGTAAGGACTCCACTCCAGCACCAAATGGGGAAGAGGACACCCCACTTTCACCAATGACATTTTCACATTAAATAGCTAAATGTAATGGCTGGATCACATGGTAAGTGTATATCTCACTTCTTAAGACTTAAAGGAACTGTTTCCAAAGTGGTTGGACAATTGTACATTTCCAAAAATAATGTCTCAGTATTCCATTGCTTACATATCTTTGCTAGCACTTGACATAGCCAATCTTCTTAATACTAGTGATTCTAACATGTGCCTAGAGGTATCTGAGTTTTTAATTTACATTTCTCTCATGGCTAATGATGTTGATCATCTTTTCATGTGCTTATCTTCCATACTTATATCTTCTTTGGTGAAGTGTCTGTTCACTCTAAATTCTGATTGATTGTTAGTATACAGCAACATACATTTCTTCTAAAACAATCAAAGTTTCAGAAAAAAAGGTATGAAAAGATTTCAAGACACTGGGTTTTATGCAATGAAGGATTATGATGTCTGGGAGATGAGAAACAATCACAATCATTTTCTCAGGTTAACTTCCTTGAGAAAGTTTCCATTGTACTGTGAATAGTGGTTGGGGAGTGGGGGGTGGAGGATGGGGGTGGTGGGCAGTTAAAGAAATGGAGCTAACAATTTGGAGAACAAAAGGCAATTAGTTTATAATACAGAGCTTTGGAGAGGAGAGAGATACACAAAGGAAGGTATCAGAAATCTGAAGAAAGTGTCCCTTAAGAATTCAGCAGAATGCTAATAAGAATCACATATGTGAGTAAACTACCACAGATGGGGAAAAAAGTGTTTGAAATCATTATAGAACAATTCTAAGCATTCATACCAGTAGATTGGGAAAATACATAATTAATTGTGCATTATTATCTTTATGTTAGCTGAGCTTTCTTTATTATTTGTTTCCTTGATTTTTTTTTCTTTCTTTCTTTCTTTTTTTTTTTTTTGGAGGGGGGAGGGATGGCTGCTATAGGATTTAGATTACACATCTTTAATTTTTAAAATAGAAGTCTGCTTTCAAATAATCTTATCTTATTTTAAAAGTAGTGTAAGGTCATGATGACTGAAAAAGAGTTCAAGAATATATCAATGAAGTCTTTGTCGATAGATGACTCACTGATAAAACTTCCCACCACCCCTTGTGCTCCCAGTCTCTCAACACATTAACACTGAATAATGTCCAATTTAGAAGAGAAAGTTAAATTTTTTTTGCAGCCTGGAAGAAAAGTGAGTTAAAATTTTAATTTTATTTCAAGGAAAAAAGAGAAGAGAGAAATAAAAAATAAAGAGAGAAGGGGGGGATAAAGAAAGTTATATTTAATAAATATTAATTCAAAATCCTGAAAATCATTCTTACTATACAAGTAAGATGTGAATTGGAAAGAAGAAAGATGGATACTCAGATTCAACACATTGCATCCAAAATCAATTGCTACTGTAATTCTGCCAAAACTTAGATAGTTGTACTACAGTTCCTAAAGTTATTCCTATAAATTGTCAGGAATTTTATAGGGAATGTTGCAGAACACACTCTATGAAGGAAAAAAATAAAATAGACCTCAGGGTGGGAAAATAGATATCTATATATATAAAAGTCCAGTGAACAGAATGGCAGAATGACCAGAACAACCGGTGACTATAACAAGCACTGCAGCAGCCAACTAGCCCGATCTGGGCCCTGATCACACCCCACTACCCCTGGCTGGCCTGGCTCCCAATTGGCACCCAACAGCCTGATTAGGAGTGGGGCTGGCCACCAACTACCTGTGGCCCTTCCCTCTAGCTAGCCCCACCCCCTATTGGGGTGTTGGGGATCAATGATCAGGGGTGAGACTGACCAGCCAAACACCCATGGCCCCTGCTTCCTGATGGCCTGGCCCAATGGGACTCCATTGGGGCAGACAGGCCGGGCCCCACTGTGCACAAATTCCTGAACCAGGCCTCTAGTATACAGATGAAAAAGTTGACAGAGGGCTCCCATTCAGATCTTGTCATTTATGTCATTAATGTTGATCATAGTATAAAATATGGAAAGAGTGGGTATTTTCAACATACATATTAAATCATACATTGGGAGAAATAGTTATAAATTTTTAATTTACCTATTGACATCACAATATACCCTCCAGTATTGAAATACTGCAAAGAAAATAATTTTCAAAACATTAATGTGCACAGTCCTGGTAGAGAATAGATTTCTTAAGGGGACAATTTGTTTTTAATCCTTAACTGAGGATATGTTTATTTAATTTTCTAGAGAGAGTAAGGAAAAGAGAGAGGGGGGAGAGAGAGAGAGAGAGAGAAATCAACCTGATTGCCTCCTATATTTGCCCACACCAGGGGATTGAACCAGGTATGTATTCTGACCAAGAATCAAACCTGCAACCCTACTGATATACTGGATGATGCTCCAACCAATTGAACCACTCGACAGGTACAGGGGAAATTTTTTGAAGGTGTTTTTTTACATCCATTTTTTATTCCCAGAAGCAACTGGCAATTCTTTACTTCTATAGTGCTATATATCTGTTAAATAAAGGAAAACATGAATTTGTGAGGGAATGACATGGAGTAAAAAGTCAAAAGTTAACTGCAAATACTGTAGCTATTTACCTGCTTGCTTTATTTTCTCTTCAACACACCTTTAGAAAAGCATTATTAATCAGTATTTGCTGTGGCAAGAAAATAACTCCAAAATCAGTGTATTTCAAACAATAAAAAGTAATTGCACTCACAATCATGCCAGTAAATTCTACTCAGCCTCAACCACTTTGTGTTCAGCTCTGCTCCTCAAGTCATCTTACTTCAGGACCCAGGGACAGCTCTGAAATGAAGCAAGGTGTTCGCATGGAAAAAGGGAGGAGCAAGAAGTCTGGCTGAATATGTTTAAATCTTCTCATCATACATGGTGTACTCCATATAGGGAATTCACATGGCTAAGCTGAAAATAGGGATAGAGAAAATACTGCACCTACAGGGAGACCTGTCAATTATGGGAATGTCTGATGCTCCTACAAAAAAGATTCAATTGTTTGACAATAATACAAAGACCTTGATGCATTTTTTTGTTATTTATTCCCAGAGATTCTTCTCTCACAATGAATAGAGATCCCACAATATTATTTTCTAAAAATTTTAGAACCATCCTACATTTGTGTGAACAAATATTTGTCAAATTTACAAGTTGCTTAAATTCTGCAAATGTGTTTTAAAAACATATTTGTCTACTAAATAAGGCTGCTGCTTTCAACTCTTTCCAGTCTTCCTGGGATATAAATATTTATCTTTAGTTGTGCACTTGACATGTTCAATTGAAGCTCAAAAGCACAAAGTTTTAGGAATCCTATATAATAAAGAGGTAATATACAAATTGACCATAACTCCAACACACAAGATGGCAGCCCCCATGTGCTCAAAGATGGCCACCCCTATGTGGACACAAGATGACCATCACAAGATGGCTGGTAGGGGAGGGAAGTTGTGCCTGCACAGGAGGGCAGTTGAGGAAAACCATACCTGCAGGAGAGGACAGGTGGGGGGAGCAAGGCCCGCAGGGGAGAGCAGTTAGAGGCAACCAGGCTGGCAGGGGAGGGTAGTTAGGGGTGACCAGGCCAGCAGGGGAGCAGTTAAGAGCTGATCAGGCTGGCAGGAGAGTGGTTAGGTCAGTGGTTCTCAATCTTCCTAATGCCATGATCCTTTAATATACATGTTGTGGTGACCCCAAACCATAAAATTATTTTCATTGCTACTTCGTAACAATAATTTTGCTACTGTTATGAATCATAATGTAAATGTCTCTGTTTTCTGATGGTCTTAGGCTCTACAACAGTAGTTCTTAAGCAGGGGTGCTTAAGACCATCAGAAAACACATATTTACATTATGATTCATAACAGTAGCAAAATTATAGTTATGAGGTAGCAATGAAAATAATTTTATGGTTGGGGGTCACCACAACATGAAGAACTGTATTAAAGGGCCATGGCATTAGGAAGGTTGAGAACTACTCAGTTAAGGGGTAGTCTGGCAGGCAGAAGCGGTTAGGTGCAATCAGGCAGCCAGACAGGTGATAGGTTGGGAGCCAGCAGTCCTGGATTGTCCCAGATTGGAGAGGGTGAAGACTGGGCTGAGGGACACCCTTTTCCCCGGTGCATGAATTTTGTGCACTGGGCCTCTAGTATAAATATAAACCTATAAAAATGAAATAAAAAAGAACCCTTTCCCAAATACAGTATATGAAAATGTTTTAACAAATAACAAGTTCTACTATTAAAATAAGTATGTATCTATCTTAAGTGAAAAATATCATTTTTGGAAACTATACTCTAGAGTCAGATGTCAAACACTTTTTTAATTTCTAAAAACATATTTTAATTAGGTTGGGAGAGGAAGAGAGAGAGAGAGGGGGGGGGGGGAGAGAGAGAGAGAAACACCAATGATTAGAGAATCATTGATAGGCTGTCTCCTCCATGCTTCCCACCAGGAATTGTGTACACAGCCTGGACATGTGCTCTGACCAGGAATCAAACCGTGACCTCTGGGTTCACAGGCTGATGCCCAATCACTGAGCCACATGGGTTGGGCAGAAATCAAATACTTTTCAATGTCATTGTTTTTCTTTAGCTATTTCTGAATACCCAAGTTCATAAGTTTCTTTCATATAACCTATAAAACTTAAAATATTAAATAGCTACCTTATTTCAAGTTGGTTAAGAGAAAAGTAAGAATTCTTTGCACATGGCTTTAAAAAGTGAGTATTAAAAGAGTTAAACAACCTTATATGACAGTCTAAAATTATTTTTAAATGAGCATGGCATTTTATCTAAATTATTTGGAGTTGGAAAAAATGTTGTCACTGTATGAAGAGTCAAGAACATTTTAAGAAGAAAATTTTCCAGTTACAGTAAAACCTAAATCAATGACAACTTACTCTGAATAATAGTGTTAGAACTACTAAAAAACATTTTAAGATATAGTTTCTATTTAAATAATATTTCTATTTAATAAAAAAATTCATGTATATTCAGCCCCTTTGCCCATTTTTTATCTTTATTGTTCAGTTTATTAATTACATTGTTCCCTTTTTTCCCCCTATAGCTCCCCTCCACCTGGTACCCATCCCACCCTCCGCCCTCTTCCCCCTCCACTGTCCTCTCCCATAGTTGCATGATTTTTGTCCAGTCTCTTGCTGCACTGCCCACACCACTTTGCTCCCCAAGAATTGTCAGTCCATTCCTTCTCTATGTCCGTGATTCTGTTACATTCACCAGTTTATCCTGTTCATCAGCTTATTAATTCACTTGATTTTTAGATTCATTTGTTGATAGATGTGTATTTGTTGTTCATAATTTATATTTTTATGTTTTTCTTCTTCGTCTTCTTAAAGAATATCTTTCAGCATTTCATATAATATTGGTTTGGTGGTGATGAACTCCTTTAGCTTTTTCTTATCTGCAAAACACTTTATCTGACCTTCAATTCTGAATGATAGCTTTGCTGGATAGAGTAATCTTGGTTGTAGATTCTTGCTATTCATCACTTTGATATTTCTTGCCACTCACATCTGGCCTGCATCATTTCTGTTGAGAAAGCAGCTGAAAATTGTATGGGCGCTCCCTTATAGGTAACTAACTGTTTCTCTCTTGCTGCTTTTATTATACTCTCTTTGTCTTTTGCTCTTGGCATTTTAATTGTGATGTGCCTTGGTGTGGTCCTCTTAGGGTTCCTATATATTGGGGTTCAGTGCGCTTCTTGGACTCGTAAGTCAATTTCTTTCACCAGGTGTGGGAAGTTTTCGGTCACTATTTCTTCAAATAGGTTTTCATTGTCTTGCTCCCTCTCTTTTTCTGGCACCCTTATAATTCAGATGTTGGTATGCTTGAGGTTGTCCCAGGGGCCCCTTACACTATCTTCAATTTTTTGGATTCTTTTGGTTTCTTGCTTTTCCAGCTGAGTGTATTTTACCTCTTTGTATTTCAAATCTTTAACTTGGTTCTTGTGGTATTCTAGAGTACTTTTAGGTCTTTGTATAATATTTTTTATTTCAGTCAGTGTATGCTTAATTTCTGGTTGGTCCTTTTTCATATCCTTGAGAGTCTCGTTCATATCCTTGTAGGTCTCATTCATTTCCACATTGGTCTTGTTCATTTCTTTGCAGGTCTCATTCATATCCTTGAGGGTCTCGTTCATTTCCTTGTAGGTCTTGCTTATTTCCTTATAGGTCTCAACCTTTTCTAAGAGCCTCTTGAAAATCTCTATAACCGTGGTTTTTAATTCCATGTCCAGTCGTGTTTTTTTTCCCTCAATTTCTTTCACATTTGATTTCTTTCCATGTCTCTGCATGGTGGCTGCTTCCCTGAGTTGGTCAATTAGCTTTGTGTGGTAGATGTCCTACAAGGCACAATGGCTCAGCCTCCCCAGTTACCTGAGTTGGATATGGGTTGCACAGTCTTGTTGAAGTTAAGCTCAGGTTAATTGTTGTTAGCACTTGGAGGGGTTGACCTCCAGGCCAATTGTCTGTGAAGTTCAGCTGTGCTCAGGTTGGATGGGCGGAGTCTCTGGGCCAAGCAGACAGCGTTAGCTCTGCCCTATGTGGCCCCAGGGACTCTGTGCCGGGGGCAATGGCCACCAGCACCTCTGAGAGAGAGCCGCTGCCGTGCTTCACCAGCTGCCGGGGAATTCAGACTCTCCCCAAATGAGTCTGCACACCCAATGTCTCACCCAGGGTCGCAAAACAATGCAGTCTGATGGTTTCCCGAATGAAAGAGCAAGTCACGAGTGCTCTCTGCTCGGTCACGCAGCTGCTCTGTTCCCAAGTTCACACGCACTCCGCACAAGCTTGTCTTCTCCACAAGCCCTCTGACCCCTGCACCACCCGAGCTTCGGCATGCCTTCCCACTGTCCAGTTTTTACCCCGTATGATAGTGGGTTCCCTGGACTTCGCCCAGAGCTGGAGAATCAGTCCAGTGGGACATCTTTGTCTTCCCCATTCGAGAAAACTGGCCATTTTCTGCTGCCCGCCCTATCCACTGGCGTGCGTCCTCCTCCAAATCTCTCTCTGCGTGTATCTTCAACGCTGTCCTCAGCCGCTCCTCTGAGTCACAATGTCTTATCCTCACTTTTATTTGTGGAATTTTCACTCAGCCAACTTTCTGGTGATTCTGGATGGTGTTTGTTCTTTCGTTAAGTTGTAGTTTTAAAATTGCTGTGTATGGTGGCAAGATAGGTGCCATCTTGGTTCTCCCTCTCCCCTTTGCCCATTTTTTAATTGGATTGTTATTGTTTTTGTTTTTGGATTTGGTTTTTGGTTTTCTGTTGGGCTGTATATGTTCTTTACAGATTTTCAGATATTAATTCCTTTTTAGATGTATCATTGGTGAATATGTTCTTTAATTCAGTAGGTTGTGTTTTCATTTTATTGATGGTTTTCTTTGCTGTGCAAAAATATTTTTAACTTGATGTCTTCCCATTTGTTTATTTTTTATTTTCCTTCCCTTGCCTAAAGAGACATATCAGAAAAAATAGTGCTACATAAACATCTAATATTTTACTGCCCAAGTTTTATTCTAGGTTTTTTATGGTTTTGAGTCTTACATTTAAATTTTTAACCCAAATCTTTCTTTGTGCAGCATGGATAGACCTGGAGAATATTATGCTAAGTTAAATAAAGACAAATACCATAGGATTTCACTTATATATGAAATATAATAAACAAAATAAACAAATAAAATAGAAACAGACTTATAGATGCACAAATCAGACTGTCAGCCATTGGAGGGAATAGTATTGAAGGGCTAGGTGAAAAAGGTGAAGGGATTAAGCAAAACTAATCATACTCATAGACACACAAAAATATGGTGATTATTAGAGGGAAAGGGGGTCTGTGTGATGTAGACGAGGGTAAAGAGAGAATAAATGGTGATAGAAGGAGACAATTTGGAGTAGTGAACATGCAACCCTATCTAATAAAATAATATGTTATTTGAACACACCTCTGCCACACCCACAAGCCACGCCCATGAGCCAATCAGTAGTGGTTATGCAAATTAATCCAACTAAGATGGCTGCAGCCACAGAGCAAGCAGGAGGCTTGGGTTTTCTCGGTAATTGAGGAAGCCAAGCTTTCCGTACACCCTGGTGGGCACAGGCCTCCACTCAAGGCTACAAAGTTTCAATTACAGAAGATAAATAAATCCCAGATACCAGGGCCTCCACTTGGGTCACTGGGGGGCATGGCCATCCTGAAAACCACCACAGACCCCTCATCCAGGCCACCCCACAACCCAAGGGAACACCCACCCTGATCTGGGACAACTTTCAGGGAAAACCAGCTGGCCCCCACCTGTGTACCAGGCCTCTATCCTATCTAATAAAAGCAATTAGCAAATTGACCATCACTCCAACACACAAGATGGCTGCCTCCATGTGGACACAAGATGGCTGCCATAAGATGTTCAGCAGGGAAGGGCAGTTGGGAGGGACCAGGCCTGCAAGGGAGGGATGTTGGGGGCAACTGGGCCTGCAGGGAAGGACAGTTGCGGGGGACACAGGCCTGAAGGGGAGGGAAGTTAGGGGCAAACTGGCAGGGGAGTGGTTAGGTGGTGATTAGGCTGGCAGGCAGGAGCAGTTAGGGGCAATCAGAAAGGCAGGCAGGTGAGCATTTGGGAGCCTGCAGTCCTGGATTGTGATCCTACTGAGATAGGGCCTAAACGAGCAGTCAGACATCCCTCAAGAGTTCCCAGATTGGCGATGATGCAGGCTGGGCTGAGGGATACAAACCACCATGAATGAATTCTATGCCTCGGGCCTCTAGTATAACATAAAGATGATGTATTATATAATTGTACACCTAAAACCTATATAATTTTATTACCCCATAGAACTCCAATAAATTAAATAAAAATTATTTAAAACCATTCATGTCAAGTTGTATCAGATTATCAGAGTTCACTGGAATAAGTGGGCAGGATTCCTCCTCATATATTAGCATTTTAATTTAGGAAGCAGCCTGTTTAATTGAAGGCATAGTTTTTTAAAATCATCTATTCCTTAGGAAAGTAAATTCCAATAAATGATTACTGTAAAAGTTATGCTTTGTATATTGTGGTTCATATAATTTTTTTGAAAGAACAGAACTAAAAATAATGTGCTCTGTGTAAAGTGTGTAGGGACATTATGTAGAAGTGGGAGGTATCTAGAAACTAGCAGAGAAAACAAAGGGTCAAGAAGCATAAGATTCATCAAAGGCAAAATTGACACTCAAACTCAACCACCACTTCCAATTAGCAAATAGATTTGGGAGTAGAGCCATGTCAATGAACATTTTAATGTAAGCTTTAAGATATGTTAAATTCTCTCCTTTCTCTTTCATTAAATATCTAGGTAAGTGTGTGTCTCAGTTTTTGGAGCTCTTGTCCCATACACCAGAAGGTCATGGGTATGATTCCTGGTCAGGGCACATACTTAGTTTGAGGGTTCGATCCCTGCTTGGGGCATTTAGGACAGGAAACCGACTGATGTATCTCTCTCACATAAGTGTTTTTCTCTCTCCGTGTCTCTCTCTCTTTCTCCCTCTCTAAAATTTAATTTAAAAAATCTAGGTAAGGGTATTGTGTATAATAATATTAGGATATTAATAGTGTTTCTATATGATAAGAGAATGATGACTTGATTCATATGTAATGATTAATCTTGGATGACAACAGAGACAAATATGAATAAGCCAAGTATCTGTTTGATGTATATGCTAATATCCATTTATTTACTTACTTATTTTTATTCTTATTTAGAGATTGGTATGTGCATTTATTCATATAAAAGAGAAGCATACACAATGCCTAGAATGAAAATAACTAATGTTCCTATGGCACTTTAGAATTGAAAAGTATTTTCATGTGTTTAGTTCTACTAACTTTATGGAGTAAACATTTTACCAGGGTATTGTCTTATTTGTGAGAAATAAAAAAATCAGGATTCGAACCTGCGTCTCTGAAAACACAAATTTTTAAAATAAAGTGTAGTATTTGAAAAAAAAAACAACAACATGTAAACCTGATCACTGTATTTCCAGCAGAGAATTATACTCAGACATCTGTCATTCTGACCTTTAGAGAGGCGCTGGAAATGCCATGCCTAGCCTAAATAGCATACCAATACATGCTGAACTGTTCAACAGAATTGAAGCCTGGGACAAACAAGGGCAATCTGTCAAGCCAGCTGTTCTCAACACTTGATAACACATTTTCCTTTAGGAAAAGAAGCTTGTTTCTGATATGTTCTCCACTCAGGGGTGATAAAGGCAAGTATGTCAATTCTTCACATATTTGAGAATTCTCACATATCTAATTATCACATATCAACATTTGAGGTCTCCCTCAACAGAGTGAACACAGCACTGCTAAGACAACTTTGCTTATAACATAAACAGAATTTGAATTTGTAGATGATTAATGATTATCATTTTTTTTTGCTGATAGGTCAAGGAAAAAGAAAAAAGAAGTAGGATAAAATGCCATTCAAACTAGTTCATATTTTTATTTTCTCCAACTTCAAGTCATTAATTACTTCTAACATTGTTTTTTTTTTTTAATTTCAACTAAATGTTCAAAATGCCAACAATTGCAATAGGAAGATTTTTTAGCAAAAAGCCACTTTTTGCTTTTTCTCCTTTTCTTTTTTCTTTCTTTCTTTTCTTTTCTTTTTTCTTTTTTTGGTAAAGAAAAACTAAAACTAAAAATATGTAAAATAGTTTGACTATTTGATTATTGAATAAAATTTATGAGGTTATTAGACCAGAAATTCTATTAAAATTGGCTTTAGAAAATAAGTTTTATCAAATATTAATGTACAGTTAACCTAAACGTAGATAAAAGAGAGAGCAATGAAGAATGGACCAACAATGAAAGGAAATGAGAAGAGAGAAATTAGGATCTGAATCAAGCCATCAGGAGGTTTTCCTTTGTTGTCAGGTAAAGTGAAAAAAATAAACGCCTTAATTTATTTGTGCATTTTATGAAGTTAAAATTAAGTTAAAATATAACAGACCTTTACAGAATACTCAATGCATGTCTCTTATAAAAGGAAATGAAAATGCATCAACTAATGAGCTTTGGCATTGTAATGGTATAGTAGAGACTTGTAGTTATCTACTCAATTCTCATTTTTCCCTTCTTCCTCAATGTTGGAGTTAGAATGTTCCCTCTCAAAATATTATATTAGCCAATCGCTCTTGAAGTAAAGAGCAACAGGTTAACTAAAAATTTCACCAAGGGATATGAGAAATATTGTGTGATACTTTTAGAAAGCTCTCCCTATATTGTTTTACAAGGTTACCCTAATTTAAAACATTACTATAATCTTAATGATTTAAAATATAACTCATTATAAATAAATATTTATGACAAGCTCATATTATATTTATGATTCAGCCGATGCTATTCTTTACATCTCTTTATTCAGAAATCCAGTCTTAAAAAGTTTTTCTAATTTGGGACACGGTAATTGTATATTCCTGAGAAAAAAGAACTATCTGGTGTAAGGAAGGCTAGTATTTGTGGGCATCTTGACTGGTAAAACTGAACCCAGGTAAGCACTGCAGGTGTACCATCTTAAAGATGCTAGGGAAAAGAGCAATTTTGCTATGAGCAATTACAGACTCAGTTGTGTACTAGAAGAGGTATAAATAAAGTAAAAATTTGTAGCTTTGCTGGCCAAAAATATGATCAAATAGTTTATAATGAATGGGGAAAATCTGCATTGTTGTTAGGCTGAAAATGTTGTCTTGGTTCAGGGTGTTTAGAAGTCCAGCATGAAATTTAATTCAGCCAAACTTTAAATTAGAGAGATTAAAAGGCTGTGATAAGCTCTTAAATATTTCTCATAGCCTTCCAAAGTATTCATGAGTGAGGATGAATGAAGGGTTACCTGTGGAAAATGATAGCCAAAGAAGACTTGAGAACTGGATGAAACCTGAATATGTTCTTTAGCCATGCACAGTAAGATTGGCAGAGGGTGGAAGCCTGCAGGCTCAAGATTTTTTTTAATATAAATTTTGACCACAAAATTACACAAATAGAGGGTTGCTTCCCAGTTATATAGGATGAAAAAACATTAAAGTCACAGAGTAGAAAGACAATGAATCTAGAACTAGAAAACAGAAATACTTGGAAATATTGCATGAAAAATAATCCAAGTAGGAGAATTAATAATAGTAAAGAAATGGGGAAAATGTATTTACATATATTTCTATGACTTTGGCTCTGAGAGAAAATAAAATAGTTAAAAACTGCAGATTGATATTTAATTTAATTAAGGTACTCTTTCTAAATCTGGGATATTTTTATTTAAGTTTAAGGTATTTGAAGATGGCATTAGTAACAAATCCTTTAGAATGTTGGAATGTACTAGGGATTGTACTAAGTATTTGCATGTATCATCTAACTTAATCTGAATAATAACTTTATGAAATGTGAGTTTAAGTATTAAACTATAATTAACTGTATTTTAAACCTGAGAAAGCTGAGGTTTAAAAAGGTACACAGTAGTAAGTGGGAAAGCCATAATTCAAACTCTGGCAGGTTAGCCTTTATAGCCACACATTTAACCACTCTAGTGCCTCCATGTCTGTTATCTGATGGGAATAACACATTAGAAGAGGAAGTTTGATGACACACTGTAGGGATTAAAACAGGAAAGTGATCCACTTTAAAAAGTGAGGACACAGATGGAAAGAATAGCCTTCGATAGTAAAACAGCGTCTTCTATGAATGAGATGCTAAGACATATACACATTCAATACTGTATTGGATTTACAGTATTCATATATTTTAATGTGTATTTTTTTTGAAGAGTTACGAGGCAAGATATTGAACTGGAAAATCCTACTAAAATACATAAATTAACATTTGCACAGTTTTCATGCTTATAAATGAGGTACTTTCAAAGAATGTTTGAAAACTTAATGGCTAAAAAGAGGGACAAAATGCTTTTTTAAGCCTCAAGGAAATTTTTGAATCATTTGTATAGGAAGACATTTTAATGGGTGAATTGATGGAGTGAAGTTAATACCATATCCTGTTCAGAAATAGAGAGGCAATGAGACAATGAGGAGCTAAATGCTCTGTATAATGACATAAAAAATTATCTTTTTGAACTGTAGCCCTGAGTGTATCATTCAAGCTAGAGGCAATTCTAAGAGAAGGAAAACTTATTTGTCTCATCTACTTTAACCTTGGGAAAGGATGAATGCCTGATTTTGAGGTGATAATAATCATTGGTAGTTGTTTGGAAGAGCATGGGGTCAGGGGAGAGACGGAAGATTGAATTCTTTCAACATTTTAGCAGGCTGAAAAAGAGGCTGGTAAGAAACCAGCAGAGGAACTATAGATGTAGATAGCTGCTCCAGAGAAAGCAATATTAATTGTCTCATTTTAGGAAATTCTTCTTGTATTTTCCACATACTATGTCTAAGCAATCAGAAATGTTATTTCCAATTTTAACGAAACTTTTAAAAAGTTATTTATAACAGTAAAAATAAACCTAAGTCACCACAATAATAATTGGCTAAGTTATGGAAAGACAACCAAGATGGATTTACTGACTTGTAAACTCTTCCGTAAAATTATTAAAAATTAAACAAAAAACAAAAATAAATTTTATGGAAAGCCCAAAAAGAGACTGGAACTACCGCAGCCTTGCTGGAGAAGAACTTGAGCTTTCATTTGGGAATTACAGAAATGGATTACATTCTAAAAGATGAGGGATTTGAGAATATTGTGATTATTTCCAAAATTGCTTTAAAATATGATGCATAATTTACTTATATATTGGGCTAATCTCTATTTTTAATATAGAGCAGATAGTGAATTTCAGTCTTACCATGACCTCCAGTATTAGATAAATGGTCCATGTGGTAAAAAGAGACCTCAGTCAGTATTTGTCTGTTGAGTTACTATTGCCATAGACAGATATTCAGGGCAATGAGGAGTCTACCTGTTTGGCCAAGATGATGTAGAAAAATTCCTTCACTGAGCATGCCCAAAGTTAGAAAGATGAATGGACAGATGGACAGGGTCCCAGTGTACCAAAAGCTAGCAAGATAATTGGACAAAAAATAAGTCACTGCCCTTCTCTATTTCTAGAAGAAGGGAGGACATGAGCAGGAAAGGGGGGTCATCTTTGAGAGGGGGAGTTCACCATTCTCCCAGGTATGCATAAACTTTCCTGTTGCACCAGCACTTGCCTCATTAGTTTGGCTTTCATTGTGGTACACAGCCAAACCTGCATTTGTTAATTTACATTACTACCACAAGATAAAAGGTTAGTTGTTAAAATTATCCCAACATTACAATTCTAGTTGGATGCATTATTTGAGGATAACACCTCCTATCTTTAATCTGCAGGAGTCATAGGTACCAGAGTGAAAAGAAATCATAAAACAATCAAGTGCGAAAACAAGAAAGATGTTGACCACACATCATTTATTTACAGTTCTTTTTTACTAGTGGCCTGGTGCACAAAATTCGTGCACACAGGAAGTGGGGGGCAGGTTTGTCTCTCAGTCTGGCCTGCATCCTCTCCAATCTGAGATCCCTGTGGGGTCAGGCCTAAACTGGCACTTGGACAATCCCCTCGCAATCCACTCCTAACCACTCACCTGCCTGACTGCTTGATCACCCCTAACCACTCTTCTTGCTGGCCTGATGCCCCAACTGGAACCCTATGCCAGACTGCTCAGCCCCAATTGCCCTCCACCAGCCTGATCACCATCAATTGCCCTCCCCTCCTGGCCTGGTCAGCCCTAACGGCCTCTGCCTTGGCCCCGCCACCATGGCGATCTGGGAACCCCGCGTGCCCTGCATGATCTGGGACCCCTGGCACCCACAGCAAAGTGCAGCGGTGGGCAGTCTTCCCCCCAGCCTCCTGTGGCCCCATCTCCCACTCCTGATTGGCTTGTAGTGTAGCAAAGGTATGGTCAAATTTGCATGTTTCTCTTTTATTATATAGGATGACTGATTTGGGCCTAAGGAAGAGATTCTAAGTGAGAAGTGAACATTCTGATTTAGCTCAGAATGAAGTTTTTAATAATTAGAATTAAACTGTTAACATCTGAAACAATTATAAATCCCTGGCATCTACTGATACTATTGTTTAGCAGCAAAAAAAAAATTCAAAATATTATTGAAAAAGTGTTGTAAAAAAAAAATAATGCATCCCAGGGAATATTTCTCATTTAAGATAATGATTTTACTAATACTCTAAATTAACTGTATATAGAGCATGTATATCTGCATGTGTATTGTTTTTATACAATAAGAACATATGAGGACAGCAATTTTCATCTCTTGCCACAAAGAAACTAATTACTAAAATTCTGTGGCACACCAAAATATATATTATTTTTTGCTGATCTGACAAAAATAGATATAATTTTGACCTATTCAAAAAGGCAGCTATTGTTGTCTTGGCTGTTGTATTTTTATTTTTATTTGACAATATAAGGGAAAAGAGGTCAGTGCCTCTGACTACATAGACAGGTATTGCATATTTTAAAAATTCTTGTGCCATACTGGTGTGCTTCTGGTGGCACACTGGTTGAAAATCACTGCACTAGAGCATATTCTCTACAAGAGCAAGGGATTTGTTTTTGTATACTGTTGTAGTTTTTTATTTTTATTGAATTTATTGGGGTGACGGTTGTTAATAAAGTTATATATGTTTCAGGTACACAATTCTATAATACATCATCTGTATATTATATCGTATTCACCACCCCAAGTCAAGTCTCCTCCCATCACCATTTATCTCCTTTATACCCTATTCTGCCCACCCACCCCACCCCTTTTTCTCTATTGTCTATCAGTTTTCTGTTTTTTCTTAATCCTTTCACCTAGCCCCCAAAACCTCTTCCCCTCTGACAATTGTCAGGTTGTTCTCTGTATCTATGAATCTGATTCCATTTTGTTTGTTATTTTATTTTCTTCATTAGATCCCACAAATAAGTGAAACCATATAGTACTTGTCTTCTTTGGCTGGCTTATTTCAATTAGCATAATAATCTCCAGATCCATCTATGCTGTCACAAAGGTTAAAATTTTCTTATTTTTTTAATGGCTGATTGGTATTCTATTGTGTAAATATACCACTGCTTTTTTATCCACTCATCTACCGATGGACACTTGGGTTGCTTCCAAATCTTGACATTGCAGCTTATAGGAAATTCTTGAAAGGTGAGGAGACTCAGCTCACCATCATAGCCAGTGGCTACTTCCAGAGTTCCCAGATCTTTGGTCGATCTGCCTAAGATGGTTTATAACTAGCTCCTACTTGATGTCTGCTCGCTCCTTCCCTTCTTAATACACCAGCCATGTCCAGGAGGGGCAGATCGAGGTGAAGGAGGCCACTGAAGCTGCAAAAGCTGAGGAAGCTAAAGATGAACCCCCCTCTGAAGGAGAATCTGAAGAGGAGGAGAAAGAGAAGGAAGTGACTGATGAAGAGGAAGGAGAGGAAGAGGAAGAAGGTGCCAAGGAAGAATTTGAGGATGCAAAGGAGGAAGAAGAAGGAGGTGAAGGTGAAGGAGAAAATGCCCAAGATTCTGAGGATAAGAAGAAAGATGAAGGTGCTAGAGAGAAACAAGCAACCAAGAAAAGATTGAGCCCCTTTTCCTTAATGATTTCAGGAATAATCCTCCTGAAACCAGGTCAACCCTGTCACCAACCAAGCAGTTGAGTTCCTGATACTATATGAATTAAGAAGTCAATATATATAACATTCTGAGGTGACCCAGGTTGGACATTAAATGACTTTTCTCCTTATGCAGAATATTTGTTTGCTTGCAGAGTGGCTTCCTGGCTTGCTGCCAACCTGTGCATGGTCCATGCTTATGAGTTCAGGATCTATGACAATGTGAATAATTTAGATGCTTACAATAAAAACACATGATGTTAATGTTAACCTTCATAGAAAAAATAGTCCTTTGAATCTTTGGTGGTTAGAAATTAAAGATCTCAAATCATATGCAATAAACAGTAAATAAAGTTACACAGAATGACAAAAAAATACATTAGAGGCCAGTAAATGTTCAAAGAACTGGGGAACTATTCCCAAATCAGGAAGGGAAGTCACAGGATGTATGTTATTGCTATGAATACAGTATTTCCTACTATTTACAACATATACAACATAATGTGTTAGATGCCTTCCTATGGCATGAAGTATGTATTCTCATAGAGTAATACTGGTACATATGTTATAGTTACGGCAGTATATTATATCCTATCTATATTAATAAAAGGGTAATATGCTAAGTAGACCATGAGATCTTCCAGAAGTCCTTCTGGACAAAGCCATGGTGGTGGAGCTGAGACAGAGGCGGTTAGCGGTGATCAGGCCAGGAGGGGAAGGCAGTTGGGGGTGATCAGACCAGGAGAGGAAGGCAGTGGAGGTTATCAAGCTGGTGAGGGGGGAGTTGAGGGTGAGTAGGCCAGCAGAAGGGGGGACTAGTTGCGGGTGAGCAGGCTGGCAGGGGGGTGCAGTTGGGGGCAATCAGGCCAGCAGGCAAAGTGGTTAGGGGTGATCAAGTAGGCAGGCAGGTGAGTGGTTAAGAGCCAGCAGTCCTGGATTGTGAGGGGGTTGTCTGACTGCCAGTTTAGGCCCGATCCCACAGGGGTCTCAGATTGGAGAGGATGCAGGTTGGGCTGAGAGACACCCCATCCTCATGCATGAATTTTGTGCACTGGGCCACTAGTGTGTGTGTGTGTGTGTGTGTGTGTGTGTGTGTGTGTGTGTAAACAAATGAGAATACATTGAGTGGGAGATTACACTTGAAGGCCTTCTACTTGCAAAATTGGGAATCCTATCATTTTCTCTTAACCCTTCAGAATCCTTCAATATATCAAAGCAATTAAAGATATCTCAAAAAAATAAAAAATAAAACCTATGCACTAATTTCTTGCTTTGTAATTAAGCATTGTTTAAAATTATCAAGAATCTTCAAAAGTGCCTGTAGTTCAAGAGAGACCATCACTCTTATGTTCTGGTATGTTGTAGGAATTAAAAAATAAGGGAATTAGGGGGACCCGATTTCTTACCTTCCGAAATGGCCACTTAACTAATCACTTATTAAACACACAGCCTCCACACTGTCCATGCTGATCAGATATCCCATGGTCACCCCCTTCGCCAAGTGGATGCAGGTTAATCACATGATAACATATGAAGATATTAGTTCCCTGATTGTAGAAAGCTTACAGAACACTGTGATTAAGTATGCTCTGAGTTTCACAATGTAAGTTTTTATATAGGGAATAAAATTGTTCATATTTATATGAACACATGGCTTAATGGGTCAATGAGACAGAATTAAAGACTATTTTGTGGTATAAATTTTCTATAGTTCCATAAGCTTTCTGAAAGAAAATGCATTGTTTTTCATATTTTGTACATGTATAACATATTTTTAAAATATGTATAAGTTAGACTTATTTAAAATATAAGAGTACTTAGCTTTAACAAAGGAGCACAATTGAAAGATGAAAATATTTTCCATCCTATCAGAATTCTCAGGTTAACTAGAGGACTATTCTTTCAGAAAGAATTCTTGAAATGGGGCTAGAGAGTAGAGCTATATTGATTATTATGTGTTACTAGAGTCCTGGTGGACAGATTCATGCACCAGTGGGGTCCTTTGGCCTCATCTGCAGGAACTGGGCTGAAACCAAATCTCTGACATCTCCCGAGGGTCCCAGATTATGAAAGGATGGTTCTCAGGTGATGCACCCCAGAATTGGGCTCTCTCCTCTCTAGTTTGGGGTGAGTCACCCAAGAACCACAGCTGCCAAGTCACCACAGGTGGGCAGCTCCTGTGTTGAGCATCTGCCCCCTGGTGGTCATTGTGTGTCATAGCTACTGGTCAGATGGTTGAATGGTCAGATGATCACGTAGGCTTTTTTATACATAGATATGTACATGATTGTTTGCAAAATGTAAATTATATATATGGGCATTGGCCTCTCCTTAGTAATAATAAACATTGCATGCCACATAGGGCTGTGATTCAACAAGAATTATGTGTTGAGCTAATTATGTTTTTTAAAATTTCAAGTGCATCTTTAAATTCTCAGAATCTTGCCAGGAATTTTAACTCACAAAATTTAGAAAATGCAAGCACCTTGTCGTTTCTGATGTTATTAGTCACTTATTTAGGAAACATGTCATAATCCCTAACAAAAGGATTATAAAACTTACAAGATGATTCTTTTTTTCTTTCTCTTTTATTGATTTCAGAGAGGAAGGGAGAGAGTTAGAGAGAAAGAAACTTCAATGATGAGGATCATTGATCAGCTACCTCTTGCACACCCCCTACTGGGGATCAAGCCTGCAAGCCAGGCATGTGCCCTTGGCCAGAATCAAACCTGGGACCCCTTCAGGCTGAAGACTGACACTCTATCCACTGAGCAAAACCAGCTAGGGCTACACCTTGATTCTTGATAGTCCTCTTTGTTTTTCCAAAAATTTAATTTTGTGGAATTTCATTAGCCTTTTATCACTGGTTACATGAAATTAATAGCTGTGCTTTCTATTTACCTGTCTCCTTTTTTCAACTGGAAGCTATTTAATACTAAAATTATGTATTTATTATTTGTTTAGCAATGGGAAAATATGAAAGAGAGATAAGACATATTTTTAGACTTAAAGAATTAAAGTACCTGACAACTTAAATCACAATCTACACACAGGTAATTGTATGCAAAATTAAATGACTATAACCCATTTTGTGTATATAAATAATAGTTTTTAATTAATTCTGAACAAAAAAGCACTGAATCTTTGATGTCTAATTACCTATCTACTTAGTCTTTCTATCCAGAAAGTGACCAGAATATATTAACAGCATTTTTTGAAGTGCTTTTTTATGCATACACTTATGCAAAGACATATAGATAAGTACATTTCTTCTTCAGATTATCACTAGTTAGGCTATTCCATGGCTCATACAACCACAAGTTAGGAGGTGCTGGAAAATACAGAATATTCTTCTGTGCTCCATACATAAAATATACCTCACTTCTATATTTAATCCCTAAAACACCTAAAAGTGACTATTATATGGCATATGACTATTACACATTTGATAAATTTAAATGATTGTTTAGAATTTGATAGAAATATGGTTTGCAATTAAGACAAATTTTCCTTCTTCCTATTTCAAGACTGAGTGTAATTACTAATCTCTTGGATATAAAAGGAGAATAGAATCTAATATGCATTTATTTCAATTAAGTATGGCAAACATTTATACAAGATGGGGCAAAAGTAGGTTTACAGTTCTTCATATGGCAAATAATACATAACTAATCAATAACTAGAGGCCTAGTGCATGAAACTCGTGCATGGGAGGGGGCGTCCCTCAGCCCAGCCTACACCCTCTCACAATCCTGGACTGCTGGCTCCTAACTGCCCACCTGCCTGATTGCCCCTAACCACTCTGCCTGCCTACCTGATCACCCCTAAGCCCTCCCCCACTGGCCTAATCACCCCTAACCACCCTTACCCATCAGCCTGATTGCCCCTAACCACCTCTGCCTCAGCCCCCGCCACAGTGGCTTTGTGAGGACTGGAAAACCGGAAGATGTCCAATTGACCCAGTTTAATTAGCATATGACCCTTTTGTTAGTACAGATAATACAAGAATAAACTGTTTCACATACTCACAATTATAAATCTATTTTTGCCCCACCCTGTATAATGATAGAAAACGTTGACAGGGATGCATTTGATTGCTTTTCTTGAGAAATATAATATGTTTATATTAATAAGCTTACTCAGAATTTGAGCAAAGGCATTCATTCCCTTTCAATACTGGAAACATTTAGAGGGAAGATTTATAAATGATACATGAGGGAATTCATATCAAGGTGAAAGTTATACTACTAAAATGTTTTCTTCCTTATACTTTATAACTCAGCATGAGTTACATACTTACTTTCATATTTGATCTCTTATAAGAATCCATTACTAGTAAAAGCCATGGAACTTATTTCCATGATAAATAGATTTCATAGCCATGGGCTCCTGAATTAATGGCAATTTTTAAAATTTTTACTAGGTTTCTCAAAAGTTAAATATGACTCTCATAACATTGGAATTTGGACACCGATACAATTATATTTACTACTAGTGACCCAGTACATGAATTTTTGCACATTGAAAGAAAATTAATTAGAAGAAAGATTTTAATATCACTATTTTCCCATTCTCTATAATAGAAGTGTCAACCAAATTCACAATCGACAATGACAGATTAAAACACGTGTGCGATTGGCGCCAGTGAGAGCTTTATATGTATTGTGCATGCGCAAGTCAACTTAGCCTTTTATAAATATAGAATAAACTTGTTTAATTAAACCTGCTTTCTGATTTAGCTATACTTTTTGCAGCCCAGTGAAGTACCCCAACTTCTCTTTCAGGTAATTGTCAGCAACACAGCAGTAAATATCAACATGAAGCACATTATTATTGTAGATCACGCAAGGAGAACAAAGGGTAAAATATTTAACTGTAGCAGTGTTCGACTATATTCTGTATAGTGAGAAAACATGAAGTCATTTTATTTATTTATTTTTATTTATTAATATATTTTTATTGATTTTTTTGCAGTATAACTTATAATTACATGTTTTCCTTCCCCGCCCCTTATCCTTCCCCCAGCCTCCCCTACCCCCCAGCACATATTCCTACCCTCCCCCCTCCCCGCCCCAGTGTCTTTCATTCATTGGTTATGCTCATATGCATGCATACAAGTCCTTCAGTTGATCTCCCCCAGCATCCACCTCCCATCCACCCAAGCCTTCCCCCTGTATCTTGTCAGCCTGTTCAAGGCCACCCTGCCTCTATATCAATCACTCTCCCCTGTTTCTTTTCTTCAAAAATATCTTGCCTCTGCATACTAGAAATAAATGTATAAGAACAAAAAATGTTTCAGTCTCAGTTTCAATGTCCAACTGTTCTGAGTCCCAGTTTCAGTGTCAAATAATTCTTTATGTGCACATGTCAGCAATGGTATCCAGATGGTGGATACATCGTGGCAATGCAAGATCCATCCTCTCTGGTTTGGTCCTGGGCTGCCTGCAGACATGCACAGCTGCTGACTGCTAGCATGGCAATGTGTCGTCAGTGTCCCCATCTCTGGACCATTCTTATGACTGGAACAGACCCGTGGGTTCCTCACAGTCGCAGGAACCCACATGGTCTTGGAGTTGTTCTCTGAAAACACACAAACACATTCTCGACCAAAAGTTAACAAAGGGTTCCTCTCTGCAAAATAGATTTGGGATTCTTTTTAATTTTTGCCTGAGTGTCATTTTAAAGGTCCACCATTTCTTCTTTTCACTCAGATCAAGTTTCTAAGCTTTCCAAATCTCTGTTTTCTGGCTAATGAAAAGAAAATAGGATTCTACTTACTCTCCTATATACCTACACCAGGACTTCTATGAGGATCAAATGAGATGGGGCACAGGAAAACACTTCACAGACATTTGGTTACATTGTAAAGTGTTTCCCCTGTGTTCCTGGGCTTCAGAAACTCCAAGGAGGCTAGTCTCTAGGGAGAGGAAAAGGGCAGTGCTACATGTCATCATTACCTGAACAGACAGTTAGCATATTAGCTATATATATATAATTTGGATTTTCTTCTTGATTTTTCCTAGAAGAATATCATGGCCTCCCTAGTTCATGGTACCTATGGTATTTATGTCCACTGACTAAAAGAGGTTTCAGGAATAATTTTGAAAATATTTAGCTTATCTTTATCCACTCCTCCCAAAATACAAAAAATATTTGATTTTCTGTGTTCTCACCAGCCCTCAGATGATCTATTATCTGCTTGGAACCTTCTAAACCTATGCTTCCCCTCTTTTCCATAATGCTTTGTTGTTCCTGTTTTTAACTCAACACTGCAGCATTTTGAATCTATCTCATTATAAAAAGGTCCCAAACTTCTTAAATATGTTGCACTGCCTTGAAGTAGTTTGGTAATTATCTATATTTACTATTTCAAAATAGAAAGATCTCCTGGGGCAGTAATTCTGACCCAATAATTGGCCTCTCCTCACTCTATATTCTAATGTGAGCAAAGTAAAGGAATGTGGATGCTTGCTAATGACCTTTTCTTGTGCTTGTCTTTAATTATGCTGGTGATTCTTTTGTTCATCTTTCTCCACACAAAGATATTGGGATTTCTTACCAATTTATAGAAGCAAATCAAGTATGTTGTTTAATCTTCTAAACAAGCCACCTACCAATGGGTTTACTCAAGACTGAGTAAATATAAAATTAAAGTGTAGGTAGACATATTCATTAAATATTTTTATCATATTTTAAATTCTTCTTTTGCATTTCCCTGGGCTATCAAGACAGAGAAGTTAGAGCCATATGGGACTTAAACAGATGGACCTCACAGTGAGATGATAATTTTCTGGAATGGTCTCTATATATCATGAAGAGATGATTGTCCTTGAACCTCAGAGCTCCAAACACAGAAAGACAACCCTGACAAGCTTTATAAGCTGAAGTTCAAAGCTCCACAATTATAAGCCAGTTTTCCTCTACAGTTCTATTCAGCCTCTCCGAGAGGTTCTTCCCAAGAACTGGCTGATAGTACCTCTCTACAAAGCCCCATGACCAATACACAAGTGTGATATTGACACAATACAAATATTACACATATCAAGCATTCCCAATAGAATGGAATATCTTAGTCATGAAAGCCTACACATTTTATATGATAGAATAATAAGAAATTAGAAAGAAAAGTGAATTTTAATAAACATATAGAAGAATACAGAAAGGAGGTACTCCAAGGAATTGTTGAGGACTATTAATGGTGTAGCTTGCTCAGAATTGCAAAACCAACATCCTAAAAGTGAAAATACCCAGCTGATTCTAGAGTGCCAGTGGGTATGTAGATCTTTCATAAAAGCTCATAAGAAAGAACCTGACATTGAATGAGAAATAATCAAGGACTAGTATGGAAGCTGTAGGAAATTAACAACAGTGCATTGTAGACACATGATATGACAAATAAAAAGAATATATAGAAATAAGTATAATGGCCAAGAAGATATGCAAAACCAAAACAAAATAAAACCTTCCAACCCAAGCCTGTAGGTCTTTTTCAAGCTCTTTCGAAGTTATATAACTATACAGAGAAAATTGTATGTGTAATTAGTCATGTCAGAGTGATAGTTTTGATGGTTTTTACTGTAAAAAGCTCTATGATTGTGTTTGATGACCCTCAATTTGTGGAATTTATAAAGGGTTGTTTTTTTTTCATTTGTTTTTCACATCCGTTTTTTTGGTAGATAGTACTGTAATTATTTGGTAGATAGTACTGTAATTATTTATATAAATATGAATACTTTATATGATATATAGATGGATTCTATTTGTTTTCCAAGAAAAAAGAAGAAATTAATTTGATATTTTCAGAGCAAACAATATGGCCCATTATTTACATGGTGATTTTCTCAATTGAGAACACAAAAGTTTATTAAAATGAAAACTGATGTATTAAAAACACGGAGTTATAATGGGAAGATACTAATGAATACAAAAATGAGTCAATAAATGTACGCCTTGTTGTACCAGTCCAGACTCAGGCAGCAGAGAAATTGGTCATTCAAACCTATAATTGAGAATAGGTTTAACAAAATACAAACAAAGAAACCACATACCTATGCACAGGGGGTTTAGGGAAAGGAAGGGCAGTGTCTCAAGGCTAGTGACAAAAGAAAGCTGTTGACACCCCTAGACACGATCATGTCACCAGGGAGGGAGCAGAGACAAAGCTGTGTGGCTGGAGCAGCCTGACAAAGCTGTTGCTCACTGGCAAGAAGAGCCTATGCACAGAAACCCAGTGAAAGGAGTCTGGGTAATACCTACTCTAATCCTATTTTTTTGGAAAGTTGACATGGGTAGAGTCATTTTAGGATAGAACAAAGGAGACATTTCAGAGAAACTGTCATGCACGTCTTACTCCTCGAACCTTTGGAATGTTTGAACTGGACACCATAGCCATTAGATCGGACCAAAGTACGATTGTATTACAGACCACTGTTTGTAAAGCTAACAGGACATCCTGACTATGGAGCTGAAAGTCAACCACATTCTTTAGAATCAGCACTACAATGTGCAGCTAGAGAACAATGTAGCTTGTTTGCACCTATAGAAATGCCTTAGTTGCTGATTAGCACCCAGAAATTCTTTTTCTTTTTTCTGTTCATGCTGGTACAGCAGGTCCTCAGGTTACTTTGAAGTCCCATTGCTATGGCACAACGTAAGGCGATTTTTGCCCTAAGTCAGAACCCACCTATGTAAGCAACTACATCATTCATATGTAGCACACAGTGATGAAGTGAAACAGAAAAAAAAAAGAAAGATACAATTTGTGGCCTTTACTTGTGGTAAATAAATAATATAAAACATAAAGCACATATGTACACACGTCGAAATGACGGAACTTTTAAAAAAATATAAATAAATGGGAGAGGGCGATGTAACCATGAAACGATGTACATTGATCAAATCTGATGTAACCGGAGGACTGCCTATTCCCTTCTCTTTTCTTATAAACTAGAGGCCCAATGCATGAATATATTTCCAGGGTTTTTAAAAACCAATCATTCATAAATAATTCACAGCCTATCTCACATTCATAGATTGAAAAGGTTTAATAGAAAATAAGAGGAATTCACATTGTATTCTTCCTACATGCTATAGAATTTGTTAAAGGCTATTACATCAATTATTGCAATCTGTAAACCAAGCTTGGAAAGTAAGCACTTACTTTCTCCATTTATATAGATGAAAAAAATTAGATTTAAAATTTTGAAAGAATTGCCTAACATATAAGAGAAATAGAATTTTTTATTTAAGTTCTACACAACATATATTTTTGCAAACTTACTAATTATCAAGTATTGTTCTAAACTGAAAATATTTAATGATTCCAAAGGAACTAAAGACCACATACAATGATTTCCACCCATTGTTTTTCCTTTTTGTTGCTTTTAATAAGCAAAATACTTAAAATGAAGATAATAATTCTACAATGTACAGAGAGAGAGTAAAATACTAAAACATTATCACTGAAGTGATTTAGATAGATTTTGGGGAAAACAACATGTTTGTGAAATCATATAAGTCAATTGACTAATTGCCTAATTGTTTTGGAAAGTAGATTTAAAAATTGTATTTGCAGGAGTTTGTAGTATATAGATAATGACTCTGAGTAAAGGTGATGTGAAAAATTTATATGAACTTTTCAGAATTTTACTGCAAAGATATCATGGAGATCACTGTATTTAAAAAGGGGTGAAAGCATTTGATCTTAAAGAGTCTGAATTATATAAATAGTCAATATTCATAATATATTTTATTTTTATTTGGGTGCTTCATAGACAATATAGAATTGAGTTTATTTTAAAGAATATTATTTGTAGCTTTTGTTAAGATCAGAGAACCAACACTAGAATAGGATGAATTTTAGGAAGAGCATGAGTAGTTTATAATGGTACCCAAACCATTTATATAAATGTGTGTGTGTGTGTGTGTGTAGATGTGTGTGTTTGTGTGAACATATGTGCATTTTTCTAAGGAGGTGTTTCACAGTTTCTATGACACATTTTAATGTAAGCCTTGACAGTTGTTTTTTTCTTTTTATATGCAAACTAGGGGCCCAGTACACAAAATTCATGCACTGGGAGTGGGTGGTCTCTCAACCCAACCTGCCCCCTCTCACATACTGGGAGCCCTCAGGGGATGTCCAACTGATGGCTCACCCCCAGCCTGCCTAAGGCCTAAAGCCTCTAGTGAGGCACCCAGCCATCGCCCTGCTCAGCTTAGCCCCGGCTGCCTGTGACCACCCAGCCCCGTGGGCTGGGTGCTCACTGCCACTGCAGTTTTATCTCCCCACCCATGCCACTTGGCCCCGTCCCTGCTCCTGATTGACTGGTAGCATAGCCAATCAGCAGTGAAGGTATGGTCAAATTTGCATGTTTCTCTTTTATTATATGCAAATGAATGACACCTGTCTTCAATAAACACATTGTCAGCCACATGACTATTAGGTAAAGAGCCAGGTTACCTCTTACCAGACTCTAGATAACTGACCACTTGTTTTTTCTCTTCCTTTGCTTTAAATTCCAGCACTTATGTTTTAAGTTCACCAAACAAGAATAAGTCCAGCATACTCCAGACCCTCATCCACCCTTGATCCCAATAAAACCAGAACCCCAGGCTCATGCACTCTTAATGCCAACTACATGTGTGGCCCCACTTTAGTTGTGCAATAAGCCTTGTCTTTTTCAAAGTTTCCTAATGGTTATTGCTGAGGATGTCTTGCAATGATAATAAGAACCACAAGAACCTGCCTGGCCACAAGATGATTACCAATAGGTTGAGATCTGCACAAAACACATATTTAAATGCTTACAAAATGCAAAAAATTTTTAAAAGCATTGGCTCTGAATTTTTTGAATATATGCTATCAAAATGCCTGATTCTATCATACTTATATTTTAAAATATTTAGAAAGAGGAAAAGGGAATAACTTATAACAACATGTCATGTTAAAGCTCAAGTCATTAAATATTAGATTACTAAACTTCTGAAGGTAGAACAATCTAGAAAGTCTGGGGCCAAATCAACACTGTGAGTCACCTTTGGGGTTACTACTTAAGCAAAGAGACTATCTAGTACATGAATGATGCTCTGAAACAAAATTAGTATCTTCTGATCCATAATAGCTATGTTATGTGATTTGCAAATTGCTGGTGAAAGGGGATAGTTTAAGTTTTAAATCGGTCCACAGTGTACATTTCCTTATAAAATTTTAAAATGTAGGGAAAAAAAGCCATTGTAATATGTTTCGGGTTTCTTTTCTTCTCTAACATCATAAAATGTGATATCTTTTTGTAAGTTATTTTCAAACTTTTTGCATCTACAGTTCACGAATCCACTGGTATTTACTTTAGTGTATCGAGTTTGGAAACCCGGTATCATTGAATTATACTAAGTCCATGGCAGCACATACAGGATCATTTTAGATGAATTTTTTCATGCTGTCTTTGGTGTAATTTTATTCTGCTTTGCAAATGCCTGTTCTTTTTCTTTTTCTCTCTCTTTTTTTTTTGAGAGGGAGAAAAGCAGTCTAATGTCCCAAATTAATATTGGAGGATTAACACATGCCAAAGCATCCTGTCCATACCAAGGTTTAGCACAAATTTCCCTTATCAAAGAATCATGCATAGAAACTTTGACCCTAGATTCCTTGACCAATTTCACTTTTACAAATTATGCCTCACATCACCTTTAAACTCATTTGTTTCCTAGGGCTGCCCTAACAAATTAGTAAACAAATGGTGACTTCAACAGGAATTCCTTCTCTGAGAGTGCTGGAAGTTAGAAGTCTGAAACCAAAATGCCAGCAAAGTTGGTTCATTCTGGGAGTTCTGAAGGAAAATTTATTCCATGATGCTCTCCTAGCTTCTGGTGGTTGCCAGCAATTCTCAGTGCTTCTTTGCTAGTACATCATTTTAATCTGTGCCTAGATTATCACATGGCCTTCTTTCTCGAGTGTATCAGTGTATCCTCTCTTCTTATATGGACATCAGTCATTGGATTTATAGTTCTTTCTAATCTAGTGTGACCTTATTCTATTTAATTACTTCTGCAAAGACTCTATTTCCCCAGAGATCAAATTCTGAGGCCATGAACTATTAGGGGACACTATTTGATGTATTATAACTAGGGGTATTTTAATGAGGTCAATTATTGAATAGCATTATTTCTATCATTTGTGCAATCTATTGAATAAAGAATAGGAATCCACTTATCATTCCCATCCATTATCTCACTTTGTAAATGAATTTTAGCATATACATTTACTTTGGTGCCATTCCTTTTTTATTTCCTTTCAAATATAAAAACTATCTTTTCCAGACAAGCCAGTTATTATTATTATATTGATTAGAAGGCCAGTGCATGAAATTCATGTACGGGTAGAGTCTTAGGCCTGGCAAATGATCAGGGCCAATCTGTGGGGCAACCAGCGGAATAACTGGGGGGGTCCCTGGTGGCACCCACCTTGGCTGGCCTGGCACCACCACTCACTGGCCCTGCTCCCCACCGCTGCTGGTTATCTCCTTCTGCAGAGTGACAGGGCCCCTGCTGGCACCTGCCTTGGCTGGTGTGGGGCCTGCAGGCTGGGGGCAGCTCCTGTGCTGAGTGTCTGCCCTCTGGTGGTCAGTGTGCATCTGAGTGATCAGTCATTCCTCTGCCCATCATTATGCTGTTCGGTCTATTTCCATATTAGGCTTTTATTATATAGGATGCTTCAGATAAACCCTAAAGTGACATAACTGAACTATACATTTTTCTCTTACCCACTTAATTGAGACCAGAAACTCTTGCAGTTATTTTGGGTGGTGTAAGGCAAGAAATATGGATACAAATTTGTAAAGGATATTTAAACCTGGATCAACTTTATCATCCATTACAACAACAGCTATATTCTGCTGAGGTCTGCATTCATTATGTGTGGATTCTTTTTGAATGATTTCTCAGGTGATTTTACACACTTATTATTAAATGAGAGTAGCAGCATCTTGCCTGATTCCTCCTCTGTTCTCATTCTGATCCCATGTGTCAATCAAAATGATGTTAATTTGAATCTCAGCACACATAAAAAATAAACTAATCTGAAGTTAATTTGGGAATTTGCTGTCTATGGTGGCTGAAATTTCATTCAGAATACTCATCAGTGCTTTCTAATTTGAGATGCAATTCAACATCCACACTATAAAACCTCCTCACTTTTCCAAAGGAACTCCCACTTCTTTCAAGAGAGATAATTATTCATAAATTCTGAATCTATAACTAGGAAAAAATAACTGTGTTTCCAACAGGGAAAGAAGGTAGTGGGTGTTTTCACAGCTGGAAAGAGCTTCTCATGCTCTTGTCTCCCAGGGTGAAGGAAGAGCATAATGAAGCAAGGCTTCCAGCTGTTCCATTTCCTCAGGACATCAATTAAGCCATGTATTTCTGAAATTTGTTTCTGTTTATCCATTATGTGAATTTTTTTCGATACAGATGTATCTCCCTCTAAATCACATTCCAATTATCCTGAGGAGGAGGATGAGAGCATGAAGCTATGCCAAAATCCCCTTGTTGGTTAACAAACAAATAACAACTGTACCATTTACAATGACTATTCTACAAATATTGTACTAGTTTAACATTGTTCTGAACCTCCAATTTTGGCAATGACATTTGTCCTGTTTCCACTTACGTGGCATCATATTTGAGATTTCTAATATGTACTGTACCTAGAGAAGAGGTTTCAATAACACAATTATAATATAAAATATGAAGGCAAAATCAAATATTAAAATTGTAATTAATTTTACACTTCAAACCTCATGAAATTATAATTGCATATTAATAACTACAAGCGGCTTTGGGTCTGGTGAAAGATTTTAATTTTTACGATGAGAAAAAGATTGTTTTCAGAAATAACATTCTTTTACACTGGAGTCGAACTAGCAGAAGTTATTTTAATAGTCATGGTATTTAACCTGTCATTCTAGGCAACCCCAATAGTTATGGAAAAGCTGATATATTAAAATAAGGATTACATATAAGACTCATGAGAATATAGGCTTGATATTGATAACTCCAGAGAGTACTCCTCTGACAGTAGATCGCTCTTGTACAAAATATAATTGGAATTTTTATACCCTATAAGCAACCTGATTTTCAGATTTTCACTCCTGCAGTAACCTATTAAATCCAAGGGGAAATTTGCAAGTTGAGAGAGAGAGAGAGAGAGAGAGAGAGAGAGAGAGAGACTTTTTGTTCAAATAAACCAGAAAGTATAACTAGTAAACTTGATTCAGATCAAGTCAAATAGCTCTAAGATTGATACTAAAAAGTGAAGTTATAATGATAATAGCTTGTTTCTAATTTTTAAAAAATTAATCCTCTATATCTAATGAGAGTCACCAAATTCCCGCATGTGTGTATGCTTCCCTTAGCTCTTGAAGCTATCTACTTGGCACCTAGAAAGGCAAGCGAGAATTATTCATAGTTCCAGAATTTAGCAACTTAACTTTAAATGAGGCTTATTGTCGTGTAATTGTTATAGATTCACTATTATCAGGTCAAGTAGCAGAATTCTTGTTACTATGCTCCACCTTATACAACAGCACACAGAGATCCAATTCTGGCCTTGCTATGTATGTAAGCTATGTGACTTCAGGCACATCACAATTCTTTTGAATCTCCAGTTTATTTACCATCAGTGTAGTAAAGCTAAAATTACCTTCTGCTTTCACATCTGAGATTAAATTAATACAGGTGAAAAAAACTGTAAAAAAATCATGGGAATTTGTACAACTCCCAGAGAGGTTATGTGCATTGAACATTCTTCCATTTAAGACAGATTAAATGAATAGTTACTATGGACTAGGCTTTGATTTACTTGGTATAGTTAAGCAGTAAACAAAAATGACTAACAGCTTTGTCATCAGAGAATTTATCTTTTAACTTAGAAGGCAGTGTGATAGTAAATAAGTAAAGGTTACTTCAGGGAGAGAATGAGAGGGAACCAGATTAGATAGATTGCTCATGTACTTTTAATTATTTTATTAGGGTGAATATATATCTATATAGATATATAGGTACATATACACAGTAGTATATATACACTATATGTATGCTATATATACTATATAATGCTATATACAAATTATATATATATATTCATGTATATATATATACTATGTACAATATATAAACTATATGTATGTAGTATATTATGTATATGCATACATCATGTATCTACAGGGTGTCCCAAAAATATATACAAACTTTAACAGCTGATGGTTGTTAAATTAAAATGAACAATGCCTTTATAATTATTCAAAGTATGTGTATACATTTTGGGGGGATATCCTCTATATCTAGCAAGTATATAATATACAAGGGGCCTAATGTTTTGGTTAAAGTTTAGACAACTTTTGGAGTCTGGTTTTGTGTCTTTCCCTTACCTTGGAAAATTATTAACCAATATTTCTATTGATTCTGCTCCATTGTCACTGTTCTTCTATGAGATCAGTTATATGTATACACTTCATATTTCCCTTATATTATTTTCTGTATTTTTGTCCCTTATAATTTTAATGTTTGATATAGATATTCTCTACTTGCTATATTTCAGTTTTCTAAACTATTCTGCTATAGATATCTATTATTAAAGAATCACCTACCTATTCTTTAGTTTATATGTTATATTTGTCATATCTAATTTAATTCCATTTACTTCTTTTTCATAGATTCAAGATTTCCGATGATAGCCTCTATCTTTTTGTCTGCCTTGTTGTAAATATTATTATAGTTATTTTAAAGTTATTTTCTCATAAATATAACATCAGGGTTATATGATTCTATTTCTTATTTTTTATTCTTGGCTTATAGTATATGAATCTTATTTCCTGGTATGTTTAACTGAATGACTATGTTTTATTTAAAAATGTAGAGCTTATTAATGGTGATAACTTAGAATTTAATTTTCTTCTTTCAGTCATGTAAGGAGTGACTCTAGAGTTAAGCCTTGGATTTACCTGTGGCAGAACCACAAACAAGTCCTAGTTTAGAGGGCAGAGTCATCTTAGCTTACTTAAGCTTACTTAACCTTACAGCCCTCCCCAGATCTTTCTTACATACCTAATGGGCTGTGGGAGGTGCAGCAAGTGCTGCCAAAACAAGTGAAACTCACAAGAACACTGTAACTATGTTGGCCACTACCTTGTTTTTCTCTGATTATAAAATAAAGCCTCAGCTTGCCTGGATCTTTCTCTGTGACCTCATCAAGGCCCAAGAGGTCCACTGAGCCCCAGCTATATTCCCTTTGTCTGTCTTTTCTTTAATCCTTTGTCACAACTCCTCAGGCTCACCAAACCCTTGGCTGTGCTGGCGCAGCACACAGTCAGGCATTAGATTATGAGCTGATCATCTTGACCCACTGGACACCATTATTTCTGAGTTGTAGTCTTTTTCCTGCCTCAATGAAAGCCATAGGTATTTAACAGATTTCTTTATTGCACAAACCCTGATATCTAATTCTTTATTTCCAACGCCATGTAAGATTTAATGTCTTTTCCGTGTAGAAGCTTTTTTTTCTTAGCCCATAGAATACATATTTATATCCAGTAGTTGGAAAATGTCTCAAGAGAAGATTGCATAAAAAATATTTTGCTTACTTCTTTGAATCCTTTTTTTCCTCCTGGGGGGAGGGAGAGTTCTTGGTCCTTCAAATCCTTCAAATCCTTCAATCCTCTGAAGTTTATCTTCCTAGCACAGTGACACTGTGGTGAACAATTGTCAATTTAAAAATCCATCCGTTTTTCAATGTTCTTGTCAGTACAGTTCATCTCACTCCAGCTAAATGTCATAGCCGGAGGAGGGATATTGATATTTGTTTTAAAACATAATTTGTGTTTAACGTATGGAACATAATCAACAATGAAGAAAAGGATAAAAACAATGAGACATGTCAGAAGGCTAGTGAAGTATATTGACCCGGAATTAGGGGGTGTCAGACTGAGAAAAGAGGAAGAGAGTTTGAGAATTTGAGGGATATAGGAAGAAAGATGGATGCATGTAGAATGTGAGAGGGTTATATAAATAAAAAATAATTCCTATTCTACTTACATGGTTGTTTGCTTGTTTATGTGAAGATATTAATTTTTCTTTAAAAAAAGTAGTAGTTGATGGTAACAATTGCTGAGACAGAAGAAGCAACCAATTTGGAAGAAAACCTAACTACTGTGCTTTGAGCATATTCAATTTGAGGTGCCTGTTATTAATAGCCATGAAAGTGCCCCATAGATATTTGGATGTTTGAATCTTAGATCCAGAGAAGTGATCAGAACTTATAATACAATGTTGGGAGTCACCAGTATATAGAAGGTTTTTAAAAACATGAAAGTAGGTGTCACTATAGAATAAAAAAGGATCTGAAGATGAGCCCTCGTGCAGGCCAGCACTTAGGGGTTAGCAGAAAGAAAAAAATAACTAATATGGTTAAGGGAAAAAAGCTAGTGAGACAGGATGAAACCTTGGTTACGAGGACAACACAGAAATGATGCACAGAAAATCTTTGTGAAAGAAGAACTGATCATAGAAGAATGTAAGTGATGCTAAAAGTTGGAGTAAAATAAGGAAAGATATTTTGGATTATTTTTTAATCTTTCCACTTCTATTCAGATTGTTTTAAATTCATATATCAGTTTACAGAGAACTGATATTTTTATATTGAAAACTTCATACTGATTATCCTTATTCTAAAACAGAATATGTTTTCTTCTCCACTATTTCAGATATTAGTTCATGTTCCCAGTAGTATTTTAATGTGTTATTTATATACACATTTCATATTTTGCCTTAACTTTATTTGCCTCAATTAAAAATAGACTGTTATGTCTATATTCCTACAAACAAAACTACAGATAGTCAATATTCTGGTTATAGAATTATGTCTGCAAATTTCCAAGTTTCTAAATTGGTAGTGGGTAACTCAATTTAGTGACTAACCTAATGAATGTATCACCACATAGAAAGAGATATTTTCTTTGAGACATAGACTCAATCTTCATCTTTCCACGAAACATCCTTGAAAAACACTTTTAAAAACTCTTATGTTTTCCTTTCAGTGGAGTTGAGTTCAGTATCATTCCCTTGTTGCAATACTATTGGAGTGAAATTGACTTTTGTTTGTTCATCTTTTCCAGTATGTTTTTTGTTTTTCCTTAACAACTGCTGCCCTGGATCTGAAATGTCTAGCCCTGGATTTGCTGTTATTTAAAAGAAAATTAACCTCACTTTTATTTCAGTCACTGTTACTTGTGGAAATCTAATCCCTAACAGATATATAATAATTCTCTAAGAAATAAAAAATATTAAAATTGAATCATGGCTTATACCCATTTCAAGTTCAATCCTCTTAGGCACATAAAGCAGGAGAGAATAAAGGAAAGAAAAAAAGACAGATAAAACAAAAATAATATTACCCAAGTGTTGAATTAAAAGACTGAAATCAATCTTCATAATATAATAAATAAGAAAATGGAGGTAGGCAGGATTAGACTTTCCATAGTAAAATCAATTCTTACTATCTCAAAATTATTATTAAATTTATTTCTTGAGAAAATCAAACAATTCTTGTTGAGGGTTTTCTTTTCCTTTAAATAGAGAAAAAGACAACTATTTGCCTTGTGTCATAAAATCTTTTCAAGAATAAATATTAAAAAAATCTAAGATACTTAGTTCATTTAGTCTGAATATTGTTCACATATACCTGTTCAATAAAAGTTCAGAGAACTTATGTAGGAAAAACACTAGCAATCAACTATTAGTCATTCACAGTGAAAATACAGAAAAGCAATATCTACCACACCTAATTAAATTAGCTAAATGCTGTCTGGATTTATTTATCTATTGTAATTTAATCAAAGTTAAATAAGATCATTGTTTAATTAAAATAGAAACTAATTAATTGTCCCAATTATTGTTTCTATGAAAGTTGCAATTCTTAACAAAGCTAGTTGATGAAGTGAAGAGATGCTTAGAAAATTGCCTTAGGACCTTTGCTGTGAATTGAAGTCATTCACAATGTAATTATCTTACTTTGAATTAATATACAACACTGAAGAGAAAATGTTTACTTTAAGTATTAAGCTTTTTAACTGTTACATTTCTTAAAACAAGAAAGTTAAATTATTTCTTAAAGTAACATATTGAAGGAATTGAATAGGAACTAAAACAATTATAGAAGTTTGATTTTTTAAAAATTATTCACCTCCTACTACTTTCTTTTTTTTCTGTTATTTTTTATCTTTATTGTTCAGTTTACTAATTATATTATTCCCTTTTTCCTCCTATAACTCCCCTCCACAAGGTACCCATCCCACCCTCTGCCCTCACCCCCCCCCAGGGTCCTCTCCCATAGTTTCATGATTTTTGTTCAGTCTCTTGCTGCACTTCCCACACCCCCTTTCTCCCCAAGAGTTGTCAGTCCATTCCCTCTCTATGTCCCTGATTCTGTTACATTCACCAGTTTATCATGTTCATCAGCTTATTAATTCACTTGAATTTTAGATTCATTTGTTGATAGATGTGTATATGTCGTTCATAATTTCTACTTTTATCTTTTTCTTCTTCCTCTTCTTAAAGAATATCTTTCAGCATTTCATATAATATTGGTTTGGTGGTGATGAACTCCTTTAGCTTTTTCTTATCAGTGAAGCACTTTATCTGGCCTTCAATTCTGAATGATAGCTTTGCTGGGTAGAGTAATCTTAGTTGTAGATTCTTGCTATTCATCACTTTGAATATTTCTTGCCACTTCCGTCTGGTCTGTATTGTTTCTGTTGAGAAATCTGCTGACAATCATATGGGTGCTCCCTTATAGATGACTGTTTTTCTATTGCTGCTTTTAATATTCTCTCTTTGTCTTTTGCTCTTGGCATTTTAAATATGATGTGCCTTGGTGTGGTCCTCTTAGGGTTCCTATATATTGGGGTTCGGTGCGCTTCTTGGACTCCTAAGTCAATTTCTTTCACCAGGTGTGGGAAGTTTTCAGTCACTATTTCTTCAAATAGGTTTTCATTGTCTTGCTCTCTCTCTTTTTCTGGCACCCCTATAATTCGGATGTTGGTATGCTTGAGGTTGTCCCAGAGGCCCCTTACACTATCTTCAATTTTTTGGATTCTTTTGGATTCTTGCTTTTTCAGCTGAGTGTATTTTACCTCTTTGTATTTCAAATCTTTAACTTGGTTCTTGTAGTATTCTAGAGTACTTTTAGGTCTTTGTATAATATTTTTTATTTAAGTCAGTGTATGCTTAATTTCTGGTTAGTCCTTTTTCATATACTTGAAGGTCTCATTCATATCCTTGAGGATCTCATTTTTTCCTTGTATGTCTCATTCATTTCCTTGTAGGTCTTGCTTATTTCCTTATAGGCCTCGACCTTTTCTAGGAGCCTCTTGAGAAGCCCTATAATCGTGGTTTTGAATTCCATGTCCAGTTGTTTTTTTTCCTCCATTTCTTTCACATCTGATTTCTTTCCATGTCTCTGCACGGTGGCTGCTTCCCTGAGTTGGTCAATTAGCTTTTTGTGGTAGATGTCCTACAAGGGACAGTGGCTCAGCCTCCCCAGTTACCTGAGGTGGATATGGGTTTCACAGTCAAGTTGAATTTAAGCCCAGGTTAATCATTGTTAGCACTTGGAGGGGTTGACCTCCAGGCCAATTGTCTGTGAAGTTCAGCTCTGCCCAGGTTGGGTGGGCGGAGTCTCCAGGCCAAGCAGACAGTGTCAGCTCCACCCTATGCAGCCCCAGGTACTCTGTGCCGGGGGCAATGGCCGCCAGCACCTCTAAGAGAGAGCCGCTGCCGAGCTCTACCAGCTGCCAGAGATTCAGACTCTCCCCAAATGAGTATGCACACCCAATGTCTCACCCAGGGTCACAAAACAATGCAGTCTGATGGTTTCCTGAATGAGAGAGCAAGTCATGACTGCTCTCTGCACGGTCACGTAGCTATGCTGTTCCCAAGTTCATGTGCACTCCGCACAAGCTCACCTTTTCCACAAGCAAGCAGGCCTCTGCAGCACCTGAGCTTCTTTGTGCCCTCCCTCTGTCCAGTTTTTACCTTGTATGACTGTGGGTTCCTTGGACTTTGCCCAGAGCTGGGGAATCAGTCCCGTGGGACGTCTTTGTCTCCCCCGTTCAAGAAAACTGGCCGGGTTTTCAGCCACCCGCCCTAAACGCTGGCATGCTCTCCAAACCTCTCTCCATGCATATCTTCAACGCTGTCCTCAGCGGCTCCTCTGAGTCACATTGTCCTCTCTTCTCTTTTATTTGTGGAATTTTCACTCAGCCAACTTTCCAGTGATTCTGGATGGTGTTTGTTCTTTCGTTAAGTTGTAGTTTAGAAATTGCTGTGTGGGGCAGCAAGATAGGTGTTTACCTTTGCCGCCATCTTGGTTCTCTCCACCTCCTACTCCTTTCAACTAAACAATCTGATTTCTACTTTTATTGACATTGCTCATAAATATTTTCAGTTTTAATTTAACAAAATATTTCTGTGTTTGCTTACTTGATTGATCTTTCTATCTGACTTAACTGATTTCTGCTGCACTACTCCTAATTTTTTTTCTACTAACACTGCTTTGATTAGACACTTCTCAACTTTATCCACTTAAAGTATGTCATTTCCTATCACTTCTACATTTTATTTTTTTATTGTTTAAAGTATTACAAATAGTAGTAAATATGTCTCATTTTTTTCCCTTCTACATTTTAATGATGAGTTGCATTCTGAGGGTATGAACCAGAGAAAGGTCAGGGTTTGGGTGCATTCATAACTTATATAGTAGTTTGAGCAAAGTCATGATGACACTTGCTAGCATGTTTGGGAATCTGCAAGTTGCTCCAGATGGAAGAAAGCCTAGATTTAGAAAAACAAAGTTAGAAAGAACAGTTTTGTCTTATAGTGCCTTTCCCCCCCTTTCAATAAAGTTAAGGAATTGATATGATTTCTACAACCAGTAAGGAAACCATGCATATTGTGTTCTACTTTTCTTGACCACATCTCATTATTACTCTTTGTTGAAATATGCCCTTCCACACCACAGGGGTGACTAGACAACCAAGAGAAATGTGAATAAAGAGAGAATTTCCTCAAACTCCATTGCACGTGTGCCCTCTAGTCTTACCTTGGCACATGTGGTGTATTCCTTCCAAAGTTTAGCTCATCAAAGTGTGAGAGTTCATAGTGTGAATGAGAAAAATAAGGAGTTCAACTTAAGAACCCTGAAGACATGGTTGGACTATCTTTCTATAATCATTCTTCCCCTGACTAAAAACAGGGGAATGATGAAGTTACTTTTAGCTAAATGTCAGCATGCCCAAGTAAGATGTCTTTTTATAAAAAGAAAAATATTCAATAATAATTTAAAATATCAACATTCTCATGGTAGAGAATGGCTTAGGGTAGAGAATTTTCCCCCTCTATGATATTTATTCAAGCTGCTAAATATATTCATGGCCCAAGGGGAAGAAAGAAATATTCTGATGTCAAAATGGTAAAGAGACATTTGCCCTTAATTCACAGGCAGTCTTTGGGCTCTTATAATCCTTTCAGAGATGCAATAGCTCCTTTCTTTTGTTCACCTGTGGCTGTCTCAGGAATAGAGGAAGCACAGCGAAAACATACACCTAAAAATACACTGGATGATGACAAAATTCATAAATTTTCTACAGAGGAACCAGGTATAATCAGATTTCTGACACCAATTGCTTTGAAGTCTTGGACAATTATGTTGCTTATTAAAGCACTTTCTCATTTCTGACTGAAAGGGATAATTAGGTAATTTCTAATATCCTGTCCATCATTTAATACTACTTGGTTTTCATTCTAGAATTCACAGAAGGATTGTGTGTCCTCTAATATAGCCCATATGTGTGAGGCTAGTGTCTGGGAATAAAAAGATAAGCACATTCATCCCTGCTTCCAAAAAGTCCATGTATTAATGAGAGAAGAACAATGAGCCAGAAAGGTCTTCTTAGAAGTTATTGTAAACAGATGTCATGTTATGTGTTTGCTATATGATCACACATGGATTGACAAAAAATTGGAATACAAAGATAATTATAAAATTCCTTTTCCTTAAGCAATATGCTGTCCAGTGGATACAACATGCAAAGAAAAATCATTGTGGGAGAACAATTTTTATCCAACTTGCAGCAAGATGAGGGCCATATCACCCAATTAGAAAGTGAGGAATAAATTACTCTGAAACTGTGGCTTGAGACAAAGTATAAACTTATAATATAAATTATTCCTGGAAGATAAGTTCTCCAAACAACCAAAGACAATTAATTACTAATAACGTCCAAGATATTTGCTAAACCATTGAGCCAGAGCAAAAGAATTCAAAAAAGAGGTCATTTTCTCCTCAGTAACCATCTAATTACATAGCCTAATATATACATATGTATTTTAATTTAGATATTGAATATAGGTGTATCTCAAAGTTATTGAAATTAGAAATGTTTTCTTTAGTCATTAAGCATGCCTTGGGATGGCTTATGATAAATAGATGGTAAAGATGAATACTCAGGTAAGTCTGAGTTAAGAAACACTCACATACATACACACATAATTAAAAGGCACACCTTTTGGCTCTGCTATTATATGGATATAATGAATTCCCACAATAAGTATCATTGAGTAACTTCATTAATACAAATAATTAAAAATTAACAGATCTTTATAAACTTTTGCCAAAAACAGACACATAGAAAAATTATCATATAAATGGCATATAGTAACCATATATAAGTGAATTTAATAAGATATATTTGAGGAAAAAAGAAAGAAACCTTCTACAGTATATAGTATCTGTGTTCAAGTTCAAATGAAGAAATTGAGAAAGAATGCCTGGAGGAGTATAATCCACCACTTTGTTCTCAGAGATAATTTTTCTGTCCCATTGATTTTTGCAGAAGTGTTTGCATGTGAAGTCTCATACAGAGTTATGAGTAGAGGAGGAGACAGGGCAGTCTTTGCGGTACTTGTGCTATAAAATCTGCTTCTGAGAATTTTTCAGGCAGTGTCATGTCAAGGGTGGGTTAATCTCTCAAGGAGTGTGTCAACAAAACAATGTTAAACAAATATCACAGAGAGCTAAGGAAGCAATCAGGAGTGGGGGGTGGGACTGAGGTGTGCATGAGGCAAGGGGCAGTGGTGCAAGGGGCAGGGCTGCCGTGTCACCAGCAGCAGTGGCCCCACACCTCAAGCCACTGCTGCTCCGTGGGGCCTCGGAGGGATGGAATGGGCACAAGGGGCGGGGCCGCTAACACAGCGTCTGCTTCCCAGGCCAGGGCCATGAGGAGAAATGGAAAGGGCACTGTGGATGCAGGGGGTCCCAGATCACAGCCCAGCCCCAGCCCCAGCAGGCAATCCAGCCACCCTTGGGGAAGGCTGGCTAGGTCAGTACTTAGCTGCAGGAGCCTGGGGTCCCCAATTGCAGCCCAGCCCCAGAGGACAAAGCCATGGTGGGAGGGCAAGGCAGAGGCCATTAGGGTTGATCAGGCCAGGAAGGCAGTTGAGGGTGATCAGCCTGGTGGGGGGAGCAGAGGGGACCAGTTTGGGCAATCAGGCCAGCAGGCAGAGTGGTTAGAGGTGATCAAGCAGTCAGGCAGGTGAGCGGTTAGGAAAGGATTGCGAGGGGGTTGTCCGATTGCCAGTTTAGGCCCGATTCCACAGGGGTCTCAGATTGGAGTGGATGCAGGCTGGACTGAGAGACACCCCCTCCCCGCTGTGTGCACGGATTTCATGCACCAGGCCTCTAGTTTACCTAATAAAAGAGTAACATGCTAATTGACTATGCCTTCACCATGCCCACCAGCCAATCAGGAGTGAGTGTGCCAATTAACCCAACAAAGATGGTGGGTTAATGTACATACATAGGCACTGAGTGGCCGAGGACAGGGGTGGGAGAATGCATGTGTTATTGCCATGTCGACAAAGCAGTCATTCTGCACCACCCCAGGCAAACCACCCAGCCACTCCTGGCTTCTGGGCAGCGTGGTAGGGCAGAAAGCCTTTTTGCTCCAGTCAGAGCAAAGGCAGTGCCAGCAATCAGGGGAATGAAGACTCATTCTTGCACAAATCTTCATTCAAGCATTGGGCCACTATTAATTAATTTTAAAAAAAGAGAAAGAGGCAGAAGAGTAGGTCAGAGACATAAGACATAATAAAACAAGAACGATGATCCAGGAAAGATGATGGTGGCATCTGAAGGTAAAAACAGCCCTTAACTGACGGCAAAAAGAAAATAGAGACCTCAGCCCTATAATGGTAAGGAACTGAGTTCTGCCAACAAGCTGAGTGAGCAAGGAAACAGATTCTCTCCTATAGTCTCCAGAAAGAAGCATAATCTACACCTTAATTGAGAATTTATCAGACTCTGACCTACTGTAAAAATTGTAATATAATAAAATGGTGTTTTGTTCATCCACTAAATTTGTCATAATTTGTTATGGCAGTAATAGAAAAGTAATATAATACTCTACATTTATTAAAGTTAATGTGATACTTCTACCTAATTTTTTCACTGACCCTATCCTTGCCTTGTGTACTTTTCTATATTTATGAAATACATTTTTTGAAAGTAAACTAGTTTTACATATACATACAACTCATTACCTTCTGAATAATTCTAAATAATGTTTAGAAATCATTGGATTGCAAGATTAGTTACTTATTATTCTACTAAGTGCTTACTTGTTGGTAAAAATAATATAATATACCAAAGGGAATTGGTTATGAGAATAGACACTTAGTTCCTTTGTGGAAAACTATCCCAAAACAGATGGTGATGTATAGTGTATAAGTACCAAGTCTGAGAGGTTCTGCGAAATTATGTTATGAAATAGTTTTTCTACTAAGGTTATTGATGTAACTTGAGAAAACAAAATATGCAAACCTGAATTAAAGTATGATCTTCCTATATTTGCAACGTTTTTAAGATATATTTTATTGGTTTCAGAGAGGAAGGAGAGTGTGAGAAAAATAGACACATGAATGATGAGAGAGAATCATTGATTGGCTTCTTCCTGCATGCCCCCCATTGGGAATTGAGCCCACCACTTGGGCGTGTGCCCTGACTGGAATCGATCCTGGTTAATAGGTTGATGCTCAACCACTGAAATATTCTGGCAGGGCAATATTAGCAAAGTTTTTAAAGCTTAAAAGTAGAATTAGCATGTTTTCTCTTTCTGCTTTTACTTTAAATGTCAATTTAAAAGTATATGTATAGCTTCATTAGTCTTCTGCTAATTTTATGTAGCTTAGGTTTTTAATTACTGAAAGGTTTTTAATTACTCCTTATTTTGTCATGGGGTCCTTATCTAACTTGATATGAACATGCTATGTAAAGTTAGGGTATGCAACAGTTTGCTATTTAAAAAATTTCCATGTCAGCAATACTTAGCTCAGACAAAGAAAATCTCGAGGCCCACAAATATTAAATGGCTGAAACAAAAACTGATTGCTTAAATTATTTCCTGGTAATAAAGATTTAAAGATGAAAAATACTAAGGCACTTCCACAGTAAACTAATAAGCGAAAGATGGAGATATCATGCTTGTGCTGAGTTCACTTCTGGCATCCTTTCATTCAGAGAGTCTTTTCATGTACTCTCTCGGTAGAAATTTGGAAATATAAGCAAAAGCAAAATTATGTGAGAATTTGGGATATTTAAAGTGAAAAAGGCAATGAGGACTTAAAAGATAATTGGTATTTAAAGTGAATAAAAAAGAGTTCAAAGGCACTATATAAATGTTCAAGTCTTCTGTCACTTCCTACATTTCATAAAGAATCTGAAAGTTATCTTAGAGATAATCCAGCACAGATGCACCAAGGTATGGGTAAGGTAAAGGGATGGTCCAAAAGTATGAAGGTACATAGAGAGAGAGAGTGGATCTCTGTCACTCCTAGTTAAGCACCCTTCTTTTCTCTATCAAACATTGTTCTGTTTTTTTTGGGGGGGGGCCGGGGGGAGTAAAAATGTGTTTATTGCTTAAGGTATTACAAATAGTAGTACATAATGTCTCCTCTCCACCGCTCCCCCCCCCCAATTGGGAAAAAAAAACATTGATTTTTACATAATATTTTACATCTTTCTTAAGAACAGAGAGGAGGACTCAAGAAAAATATCATTTATAAAAATGTTTACATCAGTAAGTCTGTAACATAAAGGATATAGAAGTAGAAAGGTTACAAAGAACATTTCTTTAAAATTATGTTCATTTTAATAGACCCTCCACAAGTGACCTAACATTTCTTTCTCAATGCTCTCCTATAGCTCAGGTTGTATGATAATCCCTTCCTATCTGTATCACCTCAAAAGTGGTATAACTGATAACGGTTCAGAGTCTATGAATTTAATAGCCATAAATTACTATATATGCATATTTCTTATAAGTTTAAATAAAAGAGGAATCTAGAAAAAACATAATATCTTTGAATAGTTTTTTAATGAGAGAATACTGCTCACTCCCTTAACAAGGACACCATGACATCCAATGCTAATTACTTGAAGTTTCAGCTGGGTATAGACCACAGGGTTGACAAATTATCTTTATTTGGTCTGTGGTAACATTTATGTTTTCTGATATCCCTAAAAGTAGCTGGTAGTAATAAACTTGAGCTTCTCATTTTGACACTAGGAGATATACTGGAATAAGAGCATATAATGAATGAGAGAAATGTTTGCTCATTTTTTTTTTTGAGTCATACCTACTGCTGCTGCTAGAGACTATTGAGCATGAGCATACACGCCAGTAAGTGTTCTGAATTATCCAGTTGAGTTATTTCACACCCACCTTGTGTGCTTACTCCTACCACTGGCAACAGTGGAGATTCAAAGAATGTACAGTCAGTCTCAATGTCATCAAAAGGTTTGGCAGCTTTAAGCAAAATGAATTATAAGGACACCAATTTTACTGTAGGCTAATTGATAGAAACAAGAATTAAGTTCCTAAGGCATCTCATCAAAATTATAACAAAATGAGGTTGAACAAAACGATGTTATCTGAGGACCTGGTATACATGAAAAAGTAATTTCTAATAGACACTGGAAGTCTCCACTAACTATAGGAGAAAAGAAACTACCAGCACTCATACTTCCCAATTTGCAGAGGAAATTTCATATTATACAAGCTACCAAAATAGATTTCTTTAGAATTTTCCTTTCCTAGGAATTAAGGTAATAACTTAATATTTAATAACGGGTTATTTCTTGCTTCACACATCCTGACATGAGAGTCAGTTGTGGAGGTAGGAGAGTGTCTTTGCTCCAGGCAATCATTTGGGGCCTGTTTTTATTCCATGTAATGGTTTGATCATTCTGTAGGGCTTGATAATACTCCATTGGAAATTCTGCATCACTCAACAATGATCAACCAGAAAGATATTTTAGTGGCCAGCCTCTCTGTTCACTTCTCCATGGTTAAAACTGGTTCACTTGGCACCATAGAAATGCAAGAGCACTGGGAATACAGTCTGGAAGCTTTTTGTTTTGTCTTGTTTTTCTTTAAATAAAGTTCATTGAGATTGGTAAACAAGTATTTGCTACAGTAAATGTCATGAAATTATTTAAATAAGGTAAATTGAGTCACAAATTGATTCCACACCCAGAGATACTCTGCATTGTATTGGGGCTGCATGTATTTCATAAAAATCTGTCAAATGATACTATAATTCTCTACCATTCACTGTCACTAAAACTCAGTATTTACACTCACTTTAATGTCTGCAAATGAGCTGCAGTTTTGTTACCTGATAACTAAAACACTTGGTGACACTCTCAATCCACCTCTGGTTCAAATACAATAAGTAGTTACACCAGATAACCCTGAAGATTCAGTTGAACAATTATTCTTGATCAGCAGATTTTTAATCAAGGAAATAGATGTAGTTAATTATGCACACAGGTTGTGCTTTAAATGATTCTTATTAACTGTATGCTTCACCGGCTACTAGAACACAACCCAGGTGTGACAAGGCAGTTCTTCCTCAACTGATGCTGAGATTACAGTCAGAGACAGATTTAATCCAATTAGCAGGCCCGTCCTCATGCGAAAAGTGGGAAGCTGCTGACAGTTGCAAAGACTCCCAATAGTCATTTTATGTTGCTGTGCTATTTAATTATATCCCTCCACCACCACTAAGATGTCACAGGGCCAGCAAACACACAATGAAATATATTTGAATGTGAAAATGCTATTTTCTGATGGAAATGCTGTGATTTCACAAGGGCCTATGGTACAACATTAAAGATAGGTCATCCCTTGAAAATTTTTATTTTATTTTTTAATCACCTTCCCTAACTGGCTTATGCTTTTATTTTGAGTACTAACTCGGGTGTAGAGAAAAACTGTAAAGTAAAAGCAATAGTGAGTAAAAATGTGAATAGTTGGGAGTTTTATAAATGTACCTGAGTAGATTTCAATGTTACTACTGGATACAGGTGGTGCAATTTATTCTTATTAATGAGATTACTAGAGTAATTTTTAAGATAAGGTGTGCATGTAATATTTCACAACAGTGAGCATTATGCCCCATTGCTAGAGTAAAAAGCAAATGCAAAATAAAATAGTCTGGTTCCTCAAATTATGGTTTTTATTATGTGTTTCACAACTATTATCAGCTCAAGACAGACTAGGAAATAAGAGTCCCTGCTTTGTATTTAATGTGAAATACTATTTGTTTAACCTGATTCTGTCCACACACACACACACACACACACACACACACAAAAAAAAGAAATTACACATGGTATTTCTTTTTGAAGATTTAAAAATCTGAATTTAAATCTGGAATATATTTTTGAGAGAGATTTCCAAAAATCTGAGATTAGAGATTATCCCATTGCTTTTATGCTTCTACTAGTGGCCCAGTGCATTAAATTTGTGCATATTACAAGGGGTTTAATTAGAGAAAATAATTTAATATTGCTATTTGCCCTTTATAATACAAGGATCAAAGATGAAAGAAAAATAATAAAATGTATATGAAAATCTTCCTCCTGTCAGAGTCTGGGGTATACCACGAGACCCAGAGTCAAGTCCCCGCCCACCCACATGAGCCTCAAAATCGCATGAGATCTAGACCAGGCCAACCCCCTCATTGGGCTAGATCCAGTCCTGGCCAGCCTCACCCTTGTGAAGCCCTACCAGGCAAGCAGGCAGCCTCAGGTCCCCTGGCCTGACACCAGGATAGGGGACATGGCCTGAGGGCCCCCAGCCCAGAACTGGGAGGGAGGTGCAGCCTCAGGTCCCCCATCAAGCCCCATCAGCAGGGGGGCACAGCCTCAGGTCCCCCATAGAGTCCTGCTGGGCAGTGGGGCAGCCTGAGTTCCCCTGATCCAGAACTGGGGGTGTACCTTGAGGTTATCAGTCAAGCCCCACTGGGTGGGGGGCATGGCCTGAAGTCCCTTGTCAAGCTCAGCCAGGCAGAGGCCCAGCCTTAGGTCCCCTGGCCCAGTGCTGGGGTGTGGCAGCCTGAGGTCCCCCAGCCTAGTGCTGTGGTTAGGGGAGCAGCCTGTGGACCCCATTATAATTTTCAGTTTCCAGATATGGAAGATTGTCCAGGAAAGAAAGGTGGGTTATCCTATCTAATAAAGATGGAATATGCATATTGACTATCACTCTGTCACAAAGATGGCAGCACCAGGACAGGAAGCACACTTTGAAGTCATCAGTCAAGCCATGCCAGGTGGGGGGCATGGCCTCAGGTCTCCTGGCCTGGAGCTGAGGCAGGGGGGATGGCCTGAGGCCCTGTCAATCGCTACTTGTTGGGGGATGCAGCCTGAGGTCCCCTGTCAAGCCCCATGGGGGCAGGGGAGGGTGTAGCCTCAGTCCCTGCTGATTGCTTGTTGAGGCTCCTTATGGGAACTTGGCCTCAGCTGTGGGTGCAGCCATCTTTGTGACAGAGTGATAGTCAATATGCATATTCCATCTTTATGAGATAGGATAACCCGCCTTTCTTTCCTGGACAATCTTCCATGTCTGGGAACTGAAAATTATAATGTATACCTTTTTTACTTAAATTTCCTCACTAAGTAGCACCTTGATTATATTTATTTTCACATAAACTGTGTAGATTTTATTCTTCTGTGCAGACATTTGTGAATTTTGCTCAGGGTCTATATTACATTTTCTCAGAAATATCAATATCAGAGTCCAAATAATCAAAATGAGAGAAACACTGGATGATATTTTGTGAGATGTTAAAGGCAGGGAAGATGTGATGCATACATAGTTTTTAGGTTCATAGATAAATAATAAATTATTATATTTATATAATTATATATGATATTAATATCTATACTAATAAAAGGGTAATATGCTAATTAGGCTGGGTCAACTGGACATCTTTAGGATGTCTGACTTCCTTCTGGACAAAGCCACGGTGGGTGGGGGCCAGGCAAAGGCAAGCAGAGGCAATTAGAGGTGATCAGGCAGGCAAGTAGGCGAGTGGTTAGGAGCCAGTGATCCTGGATTGCAAGAGGAATGTCCAACTGTCAGTTTAGGTCCAAACTGGTAGTCACATCCCCCAACGGGTCCTGAATTAGAGAGGGTGAAGGTCAGGCTGAGGAATTCATTACTCCTGTACATGAATTTCATACACCGGGCCTCTAGTAGATTATTATTATGGATATAGTTGCTTACTATACTTCAGTACATAAGTAATCATATATATATATACAATTGAATATTGCAATATGTGTTATATAATAATTCCTATCTATCTACATCTCAAAACTTGAAATTGAGACTGACAATCTCCTTAAACACTCAGAATATCTTATTAGCTCAGAAAACAGCTTTAAAAGAGACAAAGTTCCTCCTCTCATGTATTCTAGCTGGCAAATGATACTAAATTAAGTGTTATAGTACTGGCTAGAAATACTACTTTAGGAAAGGTCATCATAAAAACACTTCCTGAACTGATAAAATTTAAGCTGAGATTATGACATTTAGGATGAGACTTGAATGTCACAAATAAATCAGTTATGCTACAATCTGTAAGAAATGCATTCACAACAGGGAATAATTAGTGAAAACCATTTAAATTAATACTGGTGCATTTTAAGCTGTTAGGAAAACAATATATGATCAAAGAACAGGTAAGGAATTTCTTATATGTTTCTTTGATCTCCTGGCTAGTACCCATGCAAAAGATAAAAATAAAATCAGATTACAGCAAGGATAAATCTCAAAATAATTATGCTGAATGAAAACAAGGTAAAGGGATGCAAAAGTGCACATACTATTTGATTCTAAAAATATAGACTATATTTAGGGAGAGAAAGCAAATTAGTGGTTGCCTAGGAGAAGGATGCATTACAAAGGGATACAACAATATTTGGGAGGATGATGGGAATAATTGTAATTTTGATTGTGGTGATGGTTTCATGAGTGTATATATATATATATATATATATATATATATATACATATTTTGACATATTTACATATATGTCAAAATCATTCTTTAAATATTACACTTTAATAAAATTTCTGAAATGGCCAAAACCTGTTTGGCTCAGTGGATAGAGCGTCAGCCTGCGGACTGGAAGGTCCTAGGTTCGATTCTGGTCAAGGGCATGTACTTTGGCTGTGGGCACAATCCCAGTAGGGAGTGTGCAAGAGGCAGCTGATCGATGTTTCTCTCTCATCGATGTTTCTGACTTTCTATCCCTTTCCCTTCCTCTCTGTCAAAAAATCAATAAAAAATATTTTAAAAAATAAAATAAAAAAATAAAAAATAAAATTTGTGAAATGAATCATTGTAGCATTCTAAGAAGGACTGGAGAGTTGGAATTGATAAGTAAAGAATCTACCTACAAAAAAAAGAGTAACATGCCAATTGACTGTACGTTCTCAACACCTACCAGCCAATCAGGGGTAAGTATTTAAATTAATCCAATAAAGATGGTGGTTTAATTTGCACACACAAACACCAAGTGACTGGGAGCAGAGGGAGACACAGGCATTCCGCACCACCCTAGCTCCTCCGGACTCTGGGAAGTGAAGGAAGGTAGAAAGGAAGCTCTGGCCAGAGTGAACATAGATGTTGCCAGCAGCCAAGGGAAGGAAGGCCCGTTCTTGCATGAATCTTCATGCATTGGGCCTCTAGTTGATATAAATAATTGAGAGTAGAAAAACAAATGAAGGTGATGAAATTCGCCAAAAATTATTCTGGGTTGTTCAATGTTAAGCATACAAAAAAAGTATCTGTGAAGGAAGCAAGTCAATTTTATAAACATAATACAGGAAATAAAAGTTTTGTCCTTTCTTGGGCAAATAACTATGAATTAGTTTTTCTATGAATGTCTAATCAAATGATCCAGAGAATCACTTAAAACTATTACCTAATCAAAATGAAAAATGCATTGATGTGTGATACAATTAAGCAATAAATTCTAAGTGTATTCATTAAACAGCAATTAAAAATAAATATGCTTTTATGGTCAGGTCCTATAAAACTTGAGTCAGGCTGAAACCAGTTTGGCTCAGTGGATAGAGTGTCAGCCTGAGGACTGAAGAGTCCCAGGTTTGATTCCTGTCAAGGGCATGTACCTTGGTTGCAAGCACATTCCTAGTAGCTGATCAATGTTTCTCTATCATCAATGTTTCTGACTTTTTATTCCTCTCCCTTCCTCTCTGTAAAAAATCAATAAAATATATTTTTTAAAAAAATGAGTCAATACTAAAGTTAATCCAGCAGAGTTGCAGTAATTATGTTAGCCGTTCAAATTCTATAAAGTGAAAAATATTAATCTGTAAATATAATATATTGTCTTGATTGAAGAGACTATTGCAAAAGTTCTTCATCATCCTTTAAAAAATCACCACTCATCTATTTGATTGATATTAAACCAATTTAGGTTTTTTTAATCTTAAGTATTTGTTTTTTAATTGCAGTTGGCACTCAATATTATATTCTTTTGAGATGTACAAACCAGTCATTAGAGATTTTGTAACCAAGTGATCATTCTAATAAATCTTGTACGCATTGGACATCATACATAGTTATTACAATGTTATCAACTATATTCCCTATACTGTATCTTATATCCCAATGAATATTCTATAATTACCAATTTGAAGTTCTTAATCCCTTCATTGTTTTCATCTACCCCCCAAAACCTCTCTCCCATCTGGATCTAGCAACCATCAAAATGTTCTCTAAATCTAAGTCTGTTCATTTATTTTGCTTTTTGGATTTAATTGTTGATATATATATATATATATATATATATATATATATATATATATATTGCCATTTTATGATTCATCTTTTTAAAATTTTACTTCTTAAGTTAAAGCTTTTAATATTTGTTTGATGATGATGAAATCCTACAGCCTTTTCTTGTCTTAGAAGCTCTTCATATGAACAGAATCTAACCTAAGACCCTTCAGTCTACTGGCTGATGCTCTATCTATTAAGCTTAACCAGCTAGGGCAATAATTATATACACTCAGTGGCCAGATTATTATGATCTCTGAACATGTAATAGCCTGGCTACTCATTATATATATACATTCTCTCTCTCTCTCTCTCTCTCTCTCTCTCTCTCTCTCTCTCTCCCTCTCTCTCTCTCTCTCTCTCTCTTGGCCCGGTGCACGAAATGTGTGCACAAGGGCGGGGGATGTCTCTTAGCCCATTCTGCATCCTCTCCAATCTGGGACCCCTCAAGGTCTGTCCAACTGCCCGTTTAGGCCCAATCCCCGTAGGATCGGCCCTAAATGGGCAGTCAGAAATCCTTCTCACAATCCAGGGCTGCTGGCTCCAAACTGCTCACCTGCCTGTTTCCCTGATTGCCCCTAACCTCTTCTGCCTGCCAGCCTGATCACCCACTAACCACTACCCTACTAGCCTAATTGATGTCTAACTGCTCCCCTGCCAGCCTGTTTGCCCCCAACTTCCTTCCTCTGCCAGCCTGGTCACCCCTAACTGCACTCCCCTGCTGGACTGATCACCCACAACTGCCCTCCCTAGCAGGGCCTGGAACCTCCCAACCGCCCTCCCCTGCTGGCCATCTTGTGGTGGCCATCTTGTGTCCACACGTGGTAGGATCTTTGACCACATGGGGCCAGCCTTCTTGTGTGGTAGAGTGATGGTCAATCTGTGTATTTCTCTTTTATTAGATAGGATAGAGGCCTGGTGCATGGGTGAGGGCCAGCTGGTTTGCCCCGAAGAGTGTCCCAGATCAGGGTGGGGGTTCCCTTGGGGTGAGGGGCAGCCTGGGCGAGGGGCCTGTGGAAGTTTGCAGGCTGGCCACACCCTCCAGCGACCCAAGCAGAGGCCCTGGGATCTGGGATTAACCCATGTCTATAACTGAAACTTTGTATCCTGGAGTGCAGCCAAGCCTTCTGCTCACTCCGTGTCGGCAGCCATTTCTGTTTAAAACTTTGTGGCCTAGAGTGGAGGCCTATTCAATGGCAGGCTGAAAGCTTGGCTTCCTCCATTGCCAGGGAAACACAAGAATCTGTTCTCTCTAGTTTAGTGGGTGCCGCCATTTCTGTATCATTTATAACTGAAACTTTATAACATTGAGTGGAGGCCTAGGCAGACAATGGCAGGCAGAAGCTTGGCTTTCTCTGTTGCTGGGAAAAACCCAAGCCTTCCTCCTGCTCTCAATGGCAGCAGCTATCTTGCATGGGTTGTTTTTTTTGTGTGTGTGTAATCTGCTCCTGATTGACTAGTGGGCATGGCTGTGGCCGTGGCTTGTGGGTGTGGCAAAGGTACAGTCAAATTTGCATATTACTCTTTTATTAGATAGGATTAGAGCCCTGGTGCATGAATTCATGCATGGGTGAGGTCTGGCCAGCCTGGCCATGGGGAGGAGACACAGGCGTTGGCCAGCCTGTCTGCTGGTTGAACTCCTGGTTGAGGGGATAATTTGCATATTAGCCTTTTATTATATAGGATATATCCTGAGTGGCCACATTATTATTCATTCAGAGGTTATAATAATCTGGCCACTTAGTGTATATAAATAAAACATTTTTCCTATTCACATATTGGGGATCATTTCCCTTTGACACCTCATAGATTATTTGATACTATAAGAGCTACTCTGAGTATTGTAATACACATTGAAAGGTTTATAATGTCTAGGGTATGACTGAGAGAAAGTATAAGCCCCAAATTGGGTGAAAATATATACACATCACATACAGGGTGGGGCAAAAGTAGGTTTACAGCTGTAAAATAATGCAATGATTAATAAATAAATAACAATATATGAATAAACTGTTTGCACTGACCAGTTCTGTTCAATGGACCAAGGTCTCAGGTTTGATTTCCAGTCAAGGGCATGTACTTGGAGTTTCAGGTTCACTCCCTGGCCCTATTGGGATGCAAGCAGGAGGCAACTGATGGATGTTTCTCACATCAATGTTTCTCTTTCTCTTTTTCTCTTCCTTCCTCTCTAAAATAAATAAAAATAATATATCCTCTGGTAAGGATTTAAAAAATCCTTTAATATTTGAGTCTTAAAACAACACTTGGGTCCCCAACTTGAAGAACAGTAAGTCTCTGCCAAAACGTTTTTCCGTGATACCCACCTCAAACACATCTACAGAGGAAAATGGGCAACGGAAAGCATTGTGACTGCTGAGTCTGGCTGGCACATGAAGGCAATGGAGGCAAGGATTCCTCCTAGAGAGCATAACCAGGGGTTCACAAGGAACTTTATCACCGCCATTAAAGCAGGGTTCACCCGAAGGCGATTTGCATTGCCTTTGACCAATAATACTGTGTTTTTCCCCTCTTTTTTCTAATGCAAGTTTTTGTTGCTGGTAGGGTTTTTCTGTGCTTTCAACCAACACTATTATATATAGGTTTGTAGTGGGGAAAAGTGGAGACAGATAAATTGATTTTCATTTATAAAGCACCAGATATATGTAGCTATACTTAAACACGAAGGAGAAAAATGCACATACTTCAGAAGTTTTAAATCTTTAAATAGAATACAATAACTAAATGGGACTTGGGATTGTTTGTCTTTGGAAAACAATTATTAACTGCTATCAATCTCCTAGCCTTCAATTGAAATAAAAACCCCTTTTTGCCTGGCTGTTGTGGATCAGTGGTTGAGCATCAGCCTAGGAACTAGAAGGTCACGGTTTGATGCTGGTCAGGGCACATGCCCCAGTTGTGAGCTTGATCCCCGGTGTGGGGCCTGCAGGAGGCAATCAATGATTCTCATCATTGATGTTTCCATCTCACCCATTTACTTTCCTCTCTAAAATCAATAAAATATATATATTTTAAAAAAAACTTTTCACAGTCATCTTGTAAAACATGGGCAATTTTTTATGTTTTGTTTCTCATTATATTTTCATAATATGAGAAGGATAATCTGTGGGATTTGGTCTTATAATTTAATCTCATAACAAACATTTGGCTTAATAAAAAAATAAACTAAAGAAATTTTTGAAATGTTCTTTATTGTGTTCTGCTCTAAGATGCTCATTTCTATGTATGTAACTCTTTTTTACAATATGTGAGAGGTTACAGGAACATTTTACATATACTTCAAATGGCATATCACAAATTATAAATTTAATTTCCTAACTAGTAGCAGAATGACTAAATGCTTTCATCTGGCAATATTGCACGTAAATGGTTTCTAAATGGTATATTCCCAATGGAGAGAGATTAAAAATTATTTTCAGGTGTTATTTATCCTCACCAATATATAAAAATGGCAGGATGACCCATTTAAAATTGGTCCATGTTTCAAAATTGGATTATAAATGAACTATGTATAAATAATGGTTCTAAAGTATAATGTGCGGTGCTATTTACTGGAAACATTTTGACACTTTAACATTTGGCAAGCAGGGGCAACAGATTTTAAATCTACTTGCTCTTAGAAATAGCAGTTTTAATGATTTTGAACTTGGATGAATTTACTGAAATCACTCTCTAAACAAACTATTGAGAATGTATTTCATGCACATAAAAAAGGGGCAGAATTCCAAAGCAAATAAACAGATACATTCCCATGCATTCATTTCCCAAAGTTTATTAAGAGAAGCAGGAATGATACAGATGCTCTGGGAACATTCAAAGGTAAATGCCCTCCTGCTGCCTCACTTTTGAGGTAAAGAGTCAGGCAAAGCTGCCTCCTCTTCTTAGTCAGCATTCTATACCTCTGGTAAACCTAAAAAGCTACCAACATCAATTCTTCATAGTAATCTTAATCAAATGTTGCAATACATATGCTGCCTACTCCGAATGGCAGAACTGCCAGTCAAGACTGCTTGATCCCATCCTTGGCTGGTTTGGCTCATTAGTCAGAGCATTGGCCCAGAGACCCAAGGGTCTGGGTTTGACTCGAGGTCAAGGGCAATAAAAAAAATACTGTTTTATTCCTGTCAAAATGTGATAATAACAAAACTATGTCAATATTTGGCTAAAGCACACACAAAAGTGTTTCCTTAATAATAAAATATGCATTCAATTAATTTAATTAACAAACATGAATATATAATACTAGGGGCCCAGGGCACAGATCATGCACCTTGAAAGAAACTGTGGGTCAGGCGGCTGTGGTGGGCATAGGAGTGGGTCTTGGCTCATTCTCTGCACCCCACCCAGCCCATCCTGTCACGGCTCCCCCCAACAGACCCCTGTCCCCTGTCTGCTGGCTGCCTGGCTCCTGCTGCCACCACTCCCATGTGCTGACGGTGCCAGTCCTGCTCGCACCTGCTGCGGGTGTGGAATGTTTGGGGCTGATGCCAGGCGCTAGCAGTGGGTGTGAGTAGAGGCTCCAGCGCTGGCTGCAGGTGTGAGCAGGGCAGACACTGGCATCTGGTGTGAGGGCTCAGCAAGACCGTGATACATGGGAGCAAAGAATTTTCAGTAACCACCAGAGGCTCACCCTAATGACAGCAACCAGTGCCCCACCTTGGTGTGGCACCCCTGCTCATCTGCTCTACCATCCCTCCACAGCCGACATCCGCCATGTTCCACCTGTGCCCCTTTTGGTCAGCGCACTTCATAGTGACCAATTGTTTGGTTGTTCAGTTGTTCGGTTGTTCTGCCATTCGGTCTATATGCATATTAGGGTTTTATATGTATAGATTGTGCAAGAATATAAAGTGATGAGTCATTTAGATTAGAAAGATAGACTTGCATAAGTATATAGTATATCTTTTGATTAAGAGCTTCCAGAAGAGTGTAGAATTATAATCTTGGTTGCACAATTATACATGATAACTGTAACTTGTTAGAGTCTTTAGTTTATAAAGCACTGACACATATACTATTCAATCACTTATTCTAGTATTCAGGATATATACTGAGTACCTACTACATAATTTGAAGATGAGTTGGAAATTAAGATATGATGCTATTAATATACAGATGGTAGTTGAAATTAGAAGAGGGTATAAACATTTCCCAAGAAAGAGTGAATTGACTAAGAAACTCTGAAAAATACTGACATTAATAATTGGAGTAGAGATTATTAGAAAAGAGCAAAGTAACAAATGAATATGCAGTTTCAGATATTAAGAGTATTAAGAGCAGCAGAGAGATGCAGAAATTATGAAGTTCAATAAGATAAAGATAAAAGCTGGACTAAGTAAAAAGTATTTGTTGTATTTTATAGTTAGAGATGGATAATAAATATTCACCACCCAGAAGGGCAGTTTAAAAAATCCATATGGCCAAAACCAGTTTGGCTCAGTGGATAGAGCATCGGCCTACGGAATGAAGGGTCCCAGGTTTGATTCCAGTCAGGGCACTTACCTTGGTTACAAACACATCCCAGTGTGTGTGGGGGGGTGGTATGCAGGAGGTAGCTGATCAATGTTTCTCTCTCATCGATGTTTCTGACTATCTCTTTTCCTTCCTCCCTGTAAAAAATCAATAAAATATATATTTTTTAAAATCCATATGTCCTCCATTGACTCAGGAATAAGCACATGATCTAAATTCAGTCAAATAGAGATCTTCCAAAATAATTTCAAACAAAAACTATGAGAAGAGAATTATTCCTACATTAGTGAGATGAGAAGCAATGGAGTTGTGATATACTGATTTTTAAAATGGCCAGAAAACATCACCCCTCCCAATTACCATACTTTATTGTGACTTTCCAATAAGAAGAGGATGATAGTATTTATTGCCCTTTGAATTTAGGCTTGCCTTATGACATTCTTTAGCAAATATAATGTGGAGGACAAGATGGTGTGCCCCTATGATCCTAGGATTAAAGAGGCCTTGCACATTTCTGCACTCTATGTTGGATTCCTGCCTCCATAAAATAAAATCTGGATAGCCTGTTGGATGATCAGAGAGTGTGTAGAAGAGAATTAAGTGGGACCCAGGCAACAGCCAACCACAGCAATCATCAGAAGCAGAGTTCAAAACTTCCCTAGCTGACATACAGCTCACTGAATATGCATGAGGATAACCAGCTGACATTTGAAGAACCAGAAGGACTATTCATCTAATTCTAATATAAAATTTCTGATGGCCAAATCATAAACTAAATAACTCAGGGTTGGCAAGCTATAGCTTGGAAACCAAATCCAGGTGCTGCCTGATTCTGTAAGTAAAGTTTTTCTGAAACACTAGCACAATAATTTACTTATATATTGTCTATGGCTGCTTTAATATTACAATAGTAGGGTTGAGTAGTTGCAACAAAGACTTTTTGACCTACAAAGCCTAAAATATTTATTACATAGTCCTTTCCCAATCAAGTTTCCTGAACTATAAAGTAAATCATTATTGTTTTATGCTACCAAGTTTTTAATGGTTTGTTACACAGAAATGACTGGCTTATATGGAAATAAAAAAAGTTAGAAGCTCTCATCAATCATATGTCATAAAACATGGAGGTAATCCTGGATGCATTAAGAAAGTATTAAGTTCACATATTGATATAAGCAAATAAAATAATCGGAAAAAGATAGAAGACTAATAAAATTTTGGCCCCAAATAGTTGTCCTTGAGATCCAAATGCACCTATTTTTCTATTTAAGGAATATGTGACATCCCTTTATAAGCCTTTATTAATAACTAAAGGCCTGGTACACAAAATTCATACACGGGGAAGGGGGTCCCCTCAGCCCAACCTGCACCATCTCCAACCAGGGACCCTTCGGGAGATGTCTGACTGCCGGCAGTAGGACATTCCTCTCACGATCTGGGACTGCTGGCTCACCTGCTTACCTAATCATCCCTAACTGCCCCCTGCCCCCCTGCCAGCCTGGTTTCTCCATGAAGCCTGCTGTTCAGTCATTTGCTGACTCCTCACTAATCCCCCTGCCAACCTTGTCACCCCAGGCAGCTTGGTGGTTGTTACTGTGATGGCATCCTGGACAATTTGCATATTCTTCTGTTATTAGAATATATTCTTTTTTGTTTAAATTAAACTTAAGTATTACTGTTTTTAAACAAGAGAGCTTTAATTAATACACATACATATACATAATAGAGAAAATCAGAGTTTTGACATTGCTTAATATTGAAAGTAATTTAATAATTTATGTGCCCTATAATTCATATAACAAGTATTACATTTTCTTTATTAAATTGAGTTGGATAAACTAAAATAGAAATCACAGAATAAGAGAGGAGGCTAAAGCTGCAATGATATAATACTAACATCATATATAATTCATCATTATTAAATATTTTACCATAAAAAGTACCTAGTTTATACAATAAATGCTTAGTTAAGGGCTAATAAATTTTTTTTCACTATATTGAACCATTCTGTATTTAAGATTTTTAAAAATAGACTTTATTTTTTAGAGTAGTTTTAGGTTTACAGTAATATTGAGAGAAAAATACCGAGATCTCCCATATACAATCTGCTTGTTTTCTTTTTGAGTTTGAGTTCATTGTATATTTTGAATAACAGTCCTTTATCAGATGTGTCTGTTGCAAATACATTTACCAATCTGTGGCTTATCTTTTGACTGGGCCTTTTACAAAAGAGATTTTTACTTTAATGAAATTCAGTTTAACAATTCTTTCTTACAGGCATCGTGCTTTGGTGGTGTATCTAAAATACCATCACCAGCCTGACCAGTGTGGTCCAATGATTGAGCATTGACTCATGAACCAGCAGGTCATAGCTCAAGGTCTATGTCTAGATTATTTTCTGTATTTTTTACATGCACATATACAGTTGTTCTAGTACCATTAGTTGAAAAGACTATCATTAAGTCATTGCACTGTCTTTATTCCTGTCAAAGATCAGTTGATTATATTTAAGGGGTTTGTTTTTGGAAACTTTATTTTGTTCCATTGATCTATATATTTTCTCTCTCACCAATACCATACTATCTTAACTACTGTGGTTTTATCATTATTTGTGACATTATGTAGTTCTCTTTCCCCCTCAGGTCACTCACTCTAGAGATGTCAGCTCCTTATTAGGAGACAGCCCGGCAGGGAGACTAATGTGAAAAGAACGAGGTGGGCTGGCAACCATGTAAATGAACTCGAAAGTGAATGCACTAAAGTTGAACCTTCAGAGGAAACTGGAGCTTCAGTGTATACTTTCAAAACAATTTTCTGACTGACCTTGTACATAGGGAATGGAGCTAGTCATTCCCAGATTTCTGATGGACAGAAACTATGAAAAAAAATAATTTTTTTCAGTTTACAACCACTAAATTTTGAAGTAAATTATTAAGTAAAAATGGATAAGTAATTTGGTATTTTAAAGCTACTGGTTTTGAAATTAGAGATAATCTATAATAATAAAAACATAATATGCTAATTAGACCAGATGTACTTCGAGATGAAGCCAGGGCTGCGAGCAAAGCCCAGGTCCTGGGTGCCATAAAGAAGCCAGTGCTGACAGCCAAGGGAAGGAAGGCCTACTCTTGCATGAATTTCATGCATCGGATCTCTAGTCCTATCTAATAAAAGAGTAATATGCAAATTGACCATACCTCTGATACACCCACAAGGCATATCCACCAGCCATGCCCACCAGCCAATCAGGAGCAAATAAACCCCAACCAAGATGGCTATGGCCACTGAGAGAAGGAGGGAGGCTTGCGTTTCCCTGGCAATAGAGAAAGCCAAGCTTTCCACCTGCCCATGCTGGCCTAAGCTTCCACTCAATTCTACAAAGTTTCAATTATAGAAGATACATTATACCAACGGAAATGGCAGCAGCCACGGAGCTGGAGAGAGGAAAGGCTAGGGTTTCCTGGGCAATAGAGGAAGCCCAGCTTCTGCAGTCCTAGCACCTAGGCCTCAACTCTAGGCTACAAAGTTTCAATTATAAAACATAAATAAATCCCAGATACTAGGGCCTCTGCTTGGGTCACTGGGGGGCATGGCCAGCCTGCAAACCACCCAGGCTCCTCACCCAGCCCATCCCAGGCTCCAAGGGAATCCCAACCCTGATCTGGGACACACTTCAGGGAAAACCAGCTGGCCCTCACTCATGCACCAGGCCTCTATCCTATCTAATAAAAGAGTAATACACAGATTGACCATCACTCCAATACACAAGAATACTACCACCATGTGGTCAACGATCCTGTCCCCATGTGGACACAAGATGGCCACCACAAGATGGCCAACAGGGGAGGGCCATTGGAGGTTGCAGGCCTGCAAGGCAGGACAGTTGGGGTGATCAAGCCTGCAGGGGAGGGCAGTTAGGAGTGACCAGGCCAGCAGAGGAAGGAAGTTGGGGACAAATAGGCTGGCAGGGGAGTAGTTAGACATCAATTAGGCTGGCAGGGTAGTCGTTAGGGAGTGATCAAGATGGCAGGAAAAAGCAGTTAGGGACAATCTCAGAGGAAGGCAGGCAAGCAGTTTAGAGCCAGCCATCCAGGATTGTGAGAAGGATGTCGGACATCCCTCAAGGGGTTCCAGGTTGGAGAGGGTTCAGGTTGGGCTGAGGGACACCCCCCATCCCCCATGTGCAAATTTTGTACACCGGGCCTCTAATTATTAATAAAAGGAAAACAGGAAACATAGTTAATAGTAGTGCTAGTCATTAGTGCATTGTCATGTATGAACTGTACTCATTATTGATTTTCTTTCTTGGTATTAAATCTGTTTTAAAAATCACTGTAAAGCTCGGAGAACCAAGATGGCAGCATAGGTGAACACCTATTGTTCTGCCTCGCACAACAATTCAGAGACTACAACATAACAACAAGGCAAACATCACCCAGAATCACCAGAAAGCTGGCTGAGTGAAAACTCCACGAATAAAGGTAAAGGTGGGACAGTGGGACTCAGAAGAGCAGCAGGAGCGCAGCCTTGAAGACAGAAACAGGTTAGGAGCTGTCCTGGTTGTGCGCGAGGACTGGGGCTGGAACAGCAACCCTGGCTGGATTTCGCCAATGGGGACGGTGGAGACGTCCCCCTACACGGACTCCCCAGTGCCAGGCGAGGTCTGAGGTCCGGGAGATGCACCCTGGAAGCCGGCTCGGCGGAGGACTCCTAGTCTGCCTAGAAGCCGGGTAGCTGGGAAAAGAAGTTTGCCGCAAGTAAACTGTGCGACAGCACAGACGTGTGACTTGCTCCCTGGAGGCTTGTCTCCTGGTCCCAGAAACCACCTGTTTTACGACCCTGGGCAAGACTTTGGGTGTGCAGACTCATTTGGGGAGAGGCAGAGTTGTCTGGCAATGGGGAAGAGACTAGCGGCTTTCTCTTGGAGGTGCCTGCAGCTATCCCCATCCAACAGAGACCCGCGCTCGAGCGCCGCATAGGACGTAGCTGACGCTGAGGCTGCCTGCACAGCTCAGAGACTCCACCCATCCAACCTGAACACAGTCTCCCTTCACAGCCATTTGGCCCGGAGGTTAAACCCTCCTAGGGCTAACAACAACAGGCTGGGTTTAAATTAAAAAATACTGTACAACCCATAAAGGATTGCAGTAAGAGTACCCACCTCAAGTAACTGGGGAGGCTGTGCCACTGACCCTTAGAGGACATCTACCACATAAAGCAACCACCATGCAGAGATATGGAAAGAAATCAAGTGTGAAAGAAATGGAGGAAAAAAGACGACTAGACATAGAGTTCAAAACCACGGTTATAAGGCTTTTCAAGAGGCTCCTAGAAAAGGCCAATGAACTTAATGAGAACTACGAGCAAATAAACAAGACCAACCAGGAAATGAATGAGACTTACAAGGAAATGAATGAGACTCTCAAGGAAATGAACAAGACCTCTGAGGACATGAATGAGACCCTCAAGGAAATGAACAAGCTCTCTGAGGATATGAATGAGACCCTCACGGATATGAAAAAGGACCAACTAGAAATCAAGCATACACAGACTGAAATTAAAAATATTACTCAAAGTCCTAAAAGCAGTCCAGAGGTCCACAAGAACCAAGTCAAAGATTTGAAATACAAAGAAGCAAAATCCACTCAGCTGAAAAAGCAAGAAACCAAAAGGATTCAAAAAATTGAAGATAGTGTAAGGGGCCTCTGGGACAACCTCAAGCATGACAACATCCGAATTATTGGGGTGCCAGAAAAAGAGAGAGAGCAAGTTAATGAAAACCTATTTGAAGAAATAGTGACTGAAAACTTCCCACACCTGGAGAAAGAAACTGACTTAAAAGCCCAAAAAGTACACAGAACCCCAAAATATAGGAATCTAAAGAGGACCACACCAAGACATATCATAATTAAAATGCCAAGAGCAAAAGATAAAGAGAGAATATTAAAAGCAGCAAGAAAAAAATGGTTAGTTACCTATAAGAGAGCACCCATACGATTGTCAGCAGATTTCTCAACAGAAATGATGCAGGCCAGATGCGAGTGGCAAGAAATATTCAAAATAATGAATAGCAAGAATCTACAACCAAGATTATTCTATCCAGCAAAGCTATCATTCAGAATTGAAGGTAAAGTGCTTCGCAGATAAGAAAAAGCTAAAGGAGTTCATCACCACCAAACCAATATTTTATGAAATGCTGAAAGATATTCTTTAAGAAGAGGAAGAAGAAAAAGGTAAAAATATAAATTATGAACAACAAATACACATCTATCAACAAATGAACATAAAAATCCAGTGAACTGATAGGCTGATGAACAGATAAACTGGTGACTATAACAGAAACATGGACATAGAGAAGGAATGGACTGACAATTCTTGGGGAGAAAAGGGTTGTGGGAAGTACAGCCAGAGACTGGACAAAAATCTTGCAACAATGGGAGAGGACAGTGAGGAGGGGGAGGTGAGGGTGGAGGGTGGGATAGGTACAGGGTGGAGGGGAGATATAGGGTGATAAAATAAGGGGAAACAATGTAATTAATAAACTGAACAGTAAAGATTAAAAAAATCACTGTAAAAATATCCTTTCAACAATTTTAGCCTAAGCTTTCCCCCTCATCTGTATAGCAATAGAGCTCTGATGACTTATTCTCCTTTGTGTCACTAAATAACAGATTATAACACTGTTTCACATTTCCAGTTGTGAATGTAATAAAAGATATTTGATGCAATTTAAACTCCATGAACATTTAGATCACATAAATATTGGCTTGTACTTGTCATTGTAACTTATAATTACAGTACATGAAAGTACATCAGGATTTCTGTTTGAAAATTGAGTGTATATAAACTAATAAAAAAGTGCCATTAGAAAAGAATTGTATCTTGGAATTAGCTGGCTGTAAAGATTTTGAAAATATTTCATCTGAACTGATGCATGTAAAAGTGCAACAGCTCATAGAGTTTTAGAATAAGGACATTTTAATGACAATAATTTACATAAAAATAAATCTTTTATTTAGCATGTTAACCAAGTGTTGATACTCAAATAGGTTGCTGAATATTTTAGAGTAACTCCCTGCTTCTCATTAATGCTATTGGTTAGCAGTCAACAGGTAAGACTTCACTGATACTATTCATACTCTTCTCAGTCAGAAGCATGAACTCCAGAATAAGTTTTTTCTAAAATATTTTACATGATCTTTAATTAGTCATTCAAACTTCTTTAGAAAATATTTCTTAAGCTTTCAAGAAAAAGCTGGACCAATAATGTAGAAGTTCTTCTTCAGTACCATGATACTACATAGAAAGGACAAGGCAAATTTCCCCCTATAGATTCAACGGGGTCTGACTTGAACATTATGATTTTTACTGCAGTATTCATTTCATTATGCAGCAGAACTATAATTTAAATAAAATTCATTCTACTCCCAGCTCTTGTGTTGGATTCTAAGCCAATAGTACCATTCCCATTTTATCACAGAAATTCAGGAACTTCAAATCTTAGTTAACTAGGTGGAACTCCTCTGCGCCTCAGACGAAACCAATCAGTGCAAAGCTTGATACTTGTCTCTAGAGCTTTTGAGACATAGAAACTTTAAATGTTCTAAAATTCAAACATAAAGCTGGAAACAATAAAAGCCATTTTTCCATGTTGAGGGACATGATCTTGAGGAACTAAAATAACCATCAGAGAAGAGCAGAGCTAAAAAAAAACAAAAAACACATAAACTGACCAGTGTTTTGAGTCACACTGAGCAACACAAGTGAAATAAACATATTTCAAACAGCATGACTGGTATAAACAACTGATAAAGTTCAGTTCCAATTTACATATCTCTAAAATGTAAGAAATACATATTCAAAACCTCTAGAATAAGAGTTATTAGTTACAACTGAGCCATCGGTAATAACACTCAGCTGTTGTTTTGTTGTTGTTTTTTTAAAGATTTCCAGTGAATGCTTTTGTGACATCTCTTCAAGAAAAACCTGTTTCTATTTCATGAAAGGCCTTGAACTCAACTGCATCTTGCTCCATTAATGGCTACTTAAATTTTTAAGAATTGTGCCACACTTACATTAAGTTCATGTTGCTTGCAGTTGTCTGTATAGCAAGGCAAAAGTTCCAAAGTCAATACACAAAGAACTTCCTTTTAAGTCTAGAATCAATAATTGCTGATGATGAATAACCATCAATTATTAACAATGTATGTGGTTTAGGTTGTTTTACTTATGTCTTCTTTTAAAGCCTTGTAATGGATTGCTACTGTCAGGCATATCCACTGAACAGAGTTCACTCTGCTGAAAACACAGAGAAAAGTAAGAATTGTTGACAAGAGATGTTTAATAATCCCAGGTTACCTCTGATTTAAAAATTGACTTCTTGTGATATACCAAAAAGCTGACTTAAAAATGGGCTTTTGACATGTTATTTACAAAAGAAAAAAAGTTTTGTTACATGTTTTCAGATTTTATTGAACATGCAACCAATTTACTACACTAGAATTTGCCAAAGATTAGACAAGTTTTTCCATTATTCCCAAATAAGAGTCAGAAAGCTGTTGGAAAAGGAAATGCTACACACTAAGTTGAGATAAGCATGATGCAGCATAATATGGAAGTAAAGCACTTTAAGATATTTTTAAAGAGTATTTTATCTTAAGTTCCAAAGAAGATCAGTATGGAGCAAAGTTTCAGGATAATATTTATTCAAAGAATTAAAGGCATATGTGGAGAAGAAAATTTTGAGCAGGGCTCGCTTATATTTCAAAACTAGAAATCCAAGTACAATAAAACACAAGCAAATGGTAGGAAATCAAACAATACCTTGAGTTTATACCATGAGAGAAAATGAGTCAACAATGTAACATAGATCTACTTAGAATAATTGGACCTATTTGGAGTGAAAGAAATGATGATTGGATTAGTCCTTTAAAGAACATGATCATTAATCCACAATTAATTATATGTATTATCTATGTGGCTACTTACTGCTAGTTTTTTCAAGTATGAAGTATTACCTTTATTCTTAAAACTAGAGGTCTGGTGCATCAAATTCTTGCACTGGGGTGGGGGGTGGAGGGAAGAGGAAAGGATCCTTCAGCCTAGCCTGCAACCTCTCTAATCCAGGACCCCTCAGGGGATGGCTGACTGCCAGTCTAGGCCCAATGTTGCACGGATTGGGCCTAAACTTGCAGTCGGACATCCCTCTCACAATCCGGGACCGCTGGCTCCTAACCACTCACCTGCCTGCCTGCCTGATCACCTTATAACTGCTGTCCTCTGCTGGCCTGATTGCCCTTAACTGCCTCTGCCTTGGCCTCTGCCACTGTGGCTTTGTCCAAAAGGAAATCTGGAAGATGTCCAGTCTAATTAGCATATTACCCTTCTATCAGTATAGATTATCAGTATAGATAGCTCTGTGAGGAGACCATTATGATAATATTTATTCCATGTGTGTATCTGAGGTTCAAAAATATTAAGTTACATGTCCAAGATACTACAGCTAAAAAATAAACAAAACATACTTAATCTTATTGTTTTTTTTTATCTAGTTTGTGGCCTAACATTGGTGTTTTCTGTAACAAACATCTAGGACTAAGAGAACTTACAATAAAATGTTTGATTTTCTTGTAATTTGCAATTTTTCCAATATCTCATCTCTTGACTGTGTCAATTGCCTGGAAATATAACAATGCATTAAATAAGCAATATAGCACTTAGTACCATTATTTATGTGTTGATATATGATATCAGAATAAATTTCCTCACTCTAATCTTGAATTTCTAGTAAGAGTAGGATTTCTACTAACAGAAGCAGCTGAGGTTGTCCTCGACTTAAAAGCATGCTTTCTTCCAGAATTTTTTGTGACAAATATTAAGGTCTCTTATGCATAGTTATTGTTTTCAAGGCTCTGTAGACTGGCTACCCTTACGTGCTTCCCTGATTACTTCACTCACTCTGAAACCCACTGAATTTACACAACTGGGAGTTTCAAAAGAAAGATTTTTGTCCCTAGCCGAAACCAGTTTGGCTCAGTGGATAGAGCGTTGGACTGCGGACTGAGGGGTCCCAGGTTCAATTCCTGTCAAGGGCATGTACCTTGGCTGTGGGAACATCCCAAGTAGGGGGCGTGCAAGAGGCAGCTGATTGATGTTTCTCTCTCATCGATGTTTCTGACTTTCTATCCCTCTCCCTTCTGCTCTGTAAAAAAATCAATTAAAAAAATATTTTTTTTTAAAAAGAAAGATTTTTGTCCTTTTTCTCCCAGGGGATTTTTGTATGTGTGTGTTCTGCCAAGAAATTAAACATTTTATACTTCCACAGGCATTCTTCTTTGGATGCTTCCTTCTACAAAGCTTTGTCTTTTGATTGGTTTAATTGTATTAAATATAGGATCCTCTAAACCATCGCTAGTTCTTTTGAAATATATAAATTAATTCCTTTACTTATAGTTATTCATTGACACAGAATATCACTGAAGTATGGATTAAGGCAGCTAAGATGAAACATAATTGATAAGTAAAAATGAAACAGACTATTTTGCAGTATTATTACAATTTTTAAAAGAGTTTAGTTTACAATGATTTAAAACATTTGATTAAAACATAATTCTCTTTTATATATTTAAGTACCTGTAAATTTTTTGTTCTTATTTGTCTGAATAAAAGGTTTGAATCATCTGAGGATATTGAAATAGAGATTTAAGAGTCAAATATAAATTTAAATGTCAAGTTTATGGGTTTGTTTTTTTTTCTGGCCTCCAAGACATACATAATTAAAGTTTAGTTTTATAGCATAGTGTGCCCAATATTTGTCTTGGGTTTTATCAAACTTAGTACAAACCAGATAACTGGAGAAGTAGGTTAATTTAAGAAAAAACAAACAAAAATATGAATATATTGTTTGTAGGATTTATCCACTTAAGTATCTATGGGATAAAGAATAAAGTTTAATATTAAAAATCAGTTAATTTACATAAGACATATTGGTTTCCTTATAAACTTTCCTATTTTATTTGATTTTATATATTATACAATCTCTAAACGTTACTAAAAAATGAAACCTAATATTCTGATCAAATCACATTGAAGTTATATTTTAAAATGTATGTGTTTTATAGAATTTAGTTTTAAGGTTAATTCATTGCTCAATTTGGTAAGATGCTTTTTCTATAAACTGAAGTGGTTTTACATCACTCAATGTCACGTCATTCAAATAGAATCAAATGTGATCATACTCTAGAGATTCCACTTTTTGGAATTAAGTGTCAATGTTGTACATGAAACTAATATAATGTGTCAATTATAATTTAAAATTTTAAAGACTTTAAAATATTATTTAAATTGATAGAAATATCTTAAAATTATTATCTATACTAATAAAAGGGTAATATGATAATTAGACCAGGAGACCTTCTGGGAAACCTCTTGGGTGTCCTTCTGGGTAAAGCCATGGTGGCAAGGCTGAGCCAAAGGTGGTTAGGGGCGATTAGGTCAGGACAGAGAAGTTGGGGGTGATCAGGCCAGTGGGGGAGGGCAGTTGGGGGTAAGTAGGCTGGCAGGCAGGTGAGGAGGTCCTAGATTGTGAGAGGAATGTCCCAGATTGGAGAGGTGCAGGCCAGGGAGAGGGACACACATCCCCATGCACGAATTTCATGCACTGGGCCACTAGTAAATTAAATAATAAAAACTGTATTCTTGAAGCACAGTTATAAAAAACATGGTATATTTAGGAAAAAATGAAATGTACCTATCTTTTATGATATATTATTTAAAATTCAAAGAGTTTAAATGGGATATTTGATATCCTCTTATGTTTTTCCAGAACTAATTCATTAAATGAAAGAGTGTGTAAACAAAACTCAGAGATCAGACCTTATACTTGAAGAAAAGATAACATGTTATGATGGTATAAAATATTTAAGTGACATATTTTGTAGGCTGAACTTAATCCCATTTGTTATTTTGATTAATTAATAAAACTTCATATATTATAGAAAAGTATATAATTATTCCTGTTTTTATTAATATCTTAAGTGTCTTTGTTCATTTTTTGACTACATAAACTACAAAGTATTTCAATAGTCTCAAATTATCTATTTCTCTCTCTCTCTCTCTCTCTCTCTCTCTCTCTCTCTCTCACCCCCACCCCTATCTCCTAGAGTTCAGGATCTTTGTCTCTATTTCAACTCTATTTCTTTGGTACTTAATATTATGTTCATATTACAGTGACATCTTAATTCTTACTAAATAAATAAGCAGAGAAATAAAAACTACCTTCTTTTTCCAAAAGAGCAGTCCAGAGAAGGAAACTATAGATAAAAACAACATTAAATGTAGAGCCATTTCTTCTAAAAATAAGAAAGGCAAAATCCCGTTAAGGAGGGTCTTTTGAATTTCAACATATTTTACATTGACAAAGTTTTTTGGGAAAAAAAAGATTCTTTATATTTGATCCTCTAGAAGGAGATAGATCTTCTAACTGAGAAATAAACAGTAAAGAGAAATTTTATGTCTAACCATTTTCTCAGTGTTTGTTCTCAGAAAATACCATGATTTTGTCTTCATTCAGGAACATTTTTCTGGATATAGAATTATAGATTGACATGCTTTTTTTTTCCTTTCAGCACTATAAAAATGGTGTGCCAGTTCCTTCTCATTGCAATGGCTTATTTTGAGAAATTAGGATTCATTCAAATTATCTTTCCATATGAAATATACTATTTCACTTTTATTTGAAAATCTGTAGTTTTTTTAACATATGATCAGGATGTGTCTTAAAGTGATTTTCTTTGAGTTTATTCTATTTGAAATTTGTTCAGCTTCTTGAATCTGTAAGAATATATCTGTTGCTAAATTTGGGGAGTTTTCAACTATTATTTATTCAAATACATTTTCATCCTCACCATATTCTCCCTTTTTTTTCCCAAGACTCTGGTAATACAAATGTCAGATATGTAGTTATAGTTCCACATGTTCCTGAGATTCTATTTTTGTTGTTGTTTTTATTTTATTTTTTTAGTCTATTACTTTAGAATTGTTTAGATTGGGTAATTTCTATCTCAGCTTCTCCACTTTCACTGATTTCTTCCTCTGTATACCTCATTCTGCTACTCAGCCAATCCATTATTATTTTTTTAAATTTATTTTTATTGCATTTTTTAATTCCCAAACATTTTATTTTAGTTCTTTATATCTTTACTTATTTATTAAAACTCTCTGTTTACTCATTTATTTCAATCATTTAGTAATAACTCGTTAAAACATCTTTGTGATACATAATTCAATATCCTTGAAAGACAATTAAACCTAAGTGCCCATTGACTAAAAAAAAAAAAATTGTGGTATCCTATCTATAAAAGAGTAATAGGTAAATTGACCATCATTCCAACACACAAGATGGCCACTCCCATGTGGTCAAATATGGCTGCCCCTTTGTAGACACAAGATGGTCAGCACTGGATGGTCAACAGGGGAGGGAAATTGTGGGCAATCAGGCCTGCAAGGGATAGCAGTTAGGGGTGAATAAGCCAGCAGAGGAGGGCAATTGGGGGCAACCAGGCCTGCAGGGGAGGGCAGTTGGGGACAACCAGGCCTGCAGGGGAGGGCAGTTGGGGAGACCAGGCCAGCAAGGGAGGACAGTTAGGGATGAATAGGCCTGCAGGGGTGGGCAGTTGGGGGTGACCAGGTCTGCAGGGAGAGCAGTTAGGGCAATCAGGCCGGCAGGAAAGCAATTAGGTGTTGATCAGGCTGGCAGGGAAGTGGTTAGGGGGTGACTATGCTAGCAGGCAGAAGCAGTTAGGGGCAATCAGGCAGGCAGATAGGCAGGCAGGCGAGCAGCAGAGCCAGCAGTCCTAGATTGTGAGTGGGATGCCCAACTATCCATTTAGACCCTATCTAGGGCAGTTGGACGTTCCTCAAGAGGTTCCCAGATTAGAGAGGGTGAAGCCTGGGCTGAGGGACGCACCTGCCCTCCATGCACAAATTTTGTGCACCAGGCCTCTAGTATGTTCATAATGGAATATTATTAAAAATAAAGAGATTTTTCCATTTGTGACAGTGTGGATGAAACTGGAGGATATTATAAATGTAAAATAAACCAGGTACAGAAAGAAAAAAAAAACCCTACATAATCTCATTTATATATAACATCTAAAAATGTCAAATGTATAGAAGCAGAGATTTAAATATAGGAAGAGGAGAAAGGAGGAACATTGATTAATGGTTACAAAGTTACATATAAGATAAATCTAAAGATTTTATGTACTGCATGATGACTATATTAAACAATAAATTATTGAATACTAGAAATTTGCCAACAGAGTAGGTTGCGAAAGTATGCAGGTGAAAAGTAAGAAGGTGGCAGTACATGATATCCAGAGTTGGAAGAAAATATTGTCCAGAGCAGAAAACATCCTTAAAAAATAGGTAGAGAAAAATGGAATAGTTATGGGAACTACTTTTCTTAATTTAAAAAGAAACTACTAGAAACATCAAAATTGGTATCTGACACCTAAATAAACTATGTTAATAAAGTATTCTTAGAAACCTTTTTAGATATTATGACATTAAGGTATACCCTCACATAATGCTATTTATTATTTTTTCTTATTAAATGAAGAGTTTTTCTATTGTTGAATTGACTCAGATATTTTGGACAAAAGCTTTTAATAAACAGCTGTTCTGTATACCAATGTCTTTGAAGAGTACCCAAAGCACAGCCTTTGTAATTGCAGACATAAGTCCCAGGACTAGTCAGCACAGTAGATCCACGTTTAAGTGGGCTCACCAGTGACCCCTATGAAAGCTAACTCCATCGTACAGTGTGTTAACTTTCCTAAAGCTCTTTGGAAACGAAATGCTCTATAATACTCATTCATTTTAATTATTCCTGATTAAATTGTTCTATCCGGAAGTGCGTTAAAATTATCATCTAAAATCAGACTTTGGGAATTCCTGCAGATTTCCATCATTCTATATTATATGGGCTAATTGAGGCTTTTTCTATCTGATTCACTTCAGTGATAACATTATTGTGTTTTGTTCAGTTTTGTTTTCTTTCTGTTATTCATACATAAGAAAAAATAAAAACGACAATGGCCTCCATTCAATGTGAAGGAGTGTTGGATGCTTTGTGGCAGACATTTTATCAAAGTAAAAGGCTTTTCCAGCAATAAGAGTCCCTGTCAGTGTGGGTTGGGACACTCTATAACATAGTCTGTATTTTCTTATTGAGCTGTAAAAATATTTATATATTATTGTATGTAAATCTTTGTTCTGAGATATGTATTCTAACTATATTTTTGGACCTGCATTTTTACTTTCTTGATTGTGACATTTCATAAATTCATGTTCTGAATTTTAATAAAATCCTATTTATCAGTATTTCCCTTCACTTAAGACTTTTTGTTGTTTTATTTTTATCCTGAAGAAATTCTTATTTATACCAAGGGAAACAGAAAATGTCCTTTTATTATATTTCCTAAAAAAAATATTTTCTTTTTCCATTTAGGCCTACAATTCAATTGGAGTTGATTTTTTATGTATGGTATTTGATAGGTGTTAATGTTCACGTTTTTACCCATATGAATACTCAGTTGTTCCAGCATAAACAGAGTGGCTTTTATTGTTATAAATGAAGTGACAATATAAGAAGATTTAAATCTGTATAAGTAGGTATGACTTTATTCTGTTCCATTCTTCTCCTCTTTGATTCTTATATCAACAACACTACTTTAATTACTGTAAACTGGAAATAAGTCTCTATAACAGGCAGTGCAAGTCCTTCAACTTTATTTTTCCTTAAAAAATGTCTTCATGATTTCTGGTACTTTGCACCTATATATAAGTTTTAGGTTCATTTTGTCAATTTCATCAGCAAATAAAACCTCTAGAAATTTATTTTAAATAACATTAGATCCACAGATCAATTTTAAAAAGAAATAACATTTTTACTTTATTAAGTCCTTAAATTCATAAAGTGAATAAACCTTCAAGGTTGCTGCTTTCTAATGGCCAAAATCCCAGAGGGAAAAAAAATGACTAGAAATATACATGTCCTTTCAATATGTTTTGTTCTTCTAGAATCTTGGCCCCTCTAGTACTGATTGCTCTCCAGTCCCTTCAAACCTGATTTTTGGGGAGAATTCCCCCCAAACACACACACGTTCTTTTCTTCTTTTTCTTTGTAAAAATTTATCTAGCATATATGGTTTGATTGTATCTACATTGTAAAAGCTAGAAGGAAAGTCTTAATAATTTCTTTTTGGTATGAAAAGTTATAAATTGTTGAGATTGGTGAACTAAAATGTTCCAAATCTAAGTTGTGACAGGCACAATGACAATGTAAGAAATATTTTGTTCTTACCCATTTCAGGATTTTAAGCCTTTTTTGTAGAAGGCTGTGGCACAAAAATGTTTATACTTACATACAATAAATGGGAAGATTTACTCTAAAAAAAACTTCTTAGAGTCCAGGAAACTCTGCTTAGATCGACATCCTATAAATTTCTCATTTAGAAATACTTTCCATTTAAACAAATATTTTTGGAGAAAATCATGTGCTGGTTTTCCTAGAAAGTGTCTACGAGTGGTTCTATATCGAGAGAATAGCCAACCACTGCAGATTACACATTTTCTGATATCAAAAATAACTGCTTTTACTTTATCTTATTTTGGAGTAATCTTTTACAATATTGGTATAAGCCAAAATACAAAGATCTTTGGTGATCATACATAAATATAGCATGTAAATACTCTATCATATTTGCATAAGAGTTTTAATCAAAAACACAAAATCTGAAATTGATAGAAATCATATTGATCTTTAGTAACTCACATTACATTTATGTTAATAATGAATGTAATGGGACCATCATAAATATGTAAAAGAGCCCCACATCAGCCTAAACTTCACCAGTAATTTGTAGGCTTACACTCATAGTAAACCACTAATGGAATGTAGTGCATTTTCTGTTCTATGAATAGTCAAATGTCATGCATAATGTAAGAATGCAACTGCTAATAGCAGTCAGGCAGCATCATTTAAACTTGTTATTATGGGCAGTACAAACTGATCTTTGAAGCGGCCCATAATAAAATCCTTCTCTGTCTTTACCCTGCCCTGATTGTTCAGTAATCCTTTTCCCCAGGGTTGATATTTATAGGAAGCACAGAAATGATTATTTTGGTATTTGGGGGATACTTACCAAAGTAGGAGAATGGTGGCCAATTAATACCTAACAAATTAAAGTCAAATTCTATAAAGCATCTGTTCAACCTGCTTTATGTCAGAGTATTAGAACATTCTTCAGGATATCCATTATCTCTATATAGCCTCATGATATCTATTACCACAACTGCCTTTTTGTGTAAAATGTCTCACAGAAATGGCAACATTGAAGTCACCTGCAAATAAGTGGAGTCAGAGACTTAGTTATTGCACTTCACAGGATGATTATGTTAATAAAAGAAAGATTGGTTTAGGTTGTCATAAAGAATAAAAAGCATTTATCTATATATATAAAAGCCTAAGTGACCATCGCAACTGAATGAATGACCAAACAGGCTGCATGGGGTAACCAGGCCAGCAGGGGGGGGTGGTCAGTGAGGGGTGACCAAATAACTGAGCAGCAGGCTGTGTGGGGTTGTGGGGTGACCAATCTGGCAGGGAAGTTAGTGAGGGTGACCCTATGACTGAGCAGCAGGCTGTGTGGGGCAACCAGGCCCAAAAGGGGGGCCATGGGGAACAACCACACTGGTAGAGGGCAGTGAGAGATGACAAGACTGGCAAGGGGGAAGTTGGGGGTGACCAGGCCAGTGGGGGAGCAATTGGGGGCAATCAGGTAGGCAGGAAGGTGAGCAGTTAAGAGCCAGTGGTCCCAGTATGTGAGAGGTATGTGAGACTACTGGTTTAGGCCCGATCTCCAAGATACCCATTGGACATCCCCTGATGGGTCCCGGATTGGAGAGGGTGCAGGCTGGGCTCAGGGGAAACACCTCTTCTGTGTATAAATTGCATGCACTGGGCCTCTAGTTTGAATATATTTGATCACATTTATCTGCAATTTTAGAGAGGTAGATTCAAGTAGCAACCCAAACTGTGCTCTGGAGAGAACAAAGAAAGGCAGCTTTATAAAAAGGCAACCACAAAATGTAATTCATTCATGGAAATGAAAGATTGTTGGCTAGGTTAACAAGGATTGGCTAGTTACAATATGAAAATGAGTGTGGCAAAAACGACAGGGAAAAAAATAGAGTTCATGTGTGTCCATGTAACAGTTGTTGTTCCAGGAATATTATGGCTCCAGAACTTTTTGAGCTGATTTTAGCAGCAGGTTACAGATTTAAACAACTAACCAGCAGCCCTAAGCATAAGATGTGCAGAAGCTTCTCTTCCTTAATTGCCTCCTGACTCTATTTTAAGTGACTCTCCTAGCAGCGCTTATTTCATTTTACTTTCTCCATTATCAATTAATGATACCTAAACCTAGGATTATTATTGGAAGCTCTAGGAAATGACTATTTAAGTGGAATCTTATTTGATATGAATATCAAGTGTTTCATCAACTTTGCTGTGAGCTTCTAAACCCCTACCCTGAACCCACACCAAGCTGAAACTGGAGCTCTTAGCATGAGAAGCTAAGACAAAGAAAATAAAAATTCATTTGTTGCAATATGTTATTTTGCTTCAAATAGTATTCATCCAGAATAGCATATCTATATTTCCATATATATATATATATATATATATATATATATATACACATTTATCTAGAGGTATAATTTTTAGACACATAGATATAATGCTTCTATATGCATTAACTGATTTAATCCTCATGATATACCTATCAGGAAATATTATTAATCAAATTTTCAGCTGATGAAACTGAGACCAAGAGCTACTACTAAATAAATGCCCCCAAAGTTCATAGTTAGTAAATAAAATGAAATGAGGTTTTGTATTCACAGAGTTAACTTTAGAGCCTGTATAGTCACTTGGTAGGAAGTTAAGACATATCTGTTTTATTCAATAAATCAGAACTTGGAGAACAAATAGGATGAAAAATATTTTACTTCATTCCGAAAAAAAGCAGTTGGGAACTTAATCAAAATTTTCTTAAGAGATAATCAGCCTATTTAGGGTCAATATGCACAAATTATATATATATATATATATATATTTATATATTATTCAAAGACAAAATTAAGTTTATTGATAAACAACTTAAGGTAAAATCTACATGCCTTTGAGCATCAATTACAATTCTACAAGGGCTTCGCACAGATTTACAGTCATAATTAATGGCATGTGAAATTGATGGAAGAAAGTATTGATGTTCAATAATAAAGCAATCAGATTCTCAGAAGGCCAGATCGTTTGAACATCTTTCAGAAAATGTCATTTATCTAGGTTGACATGCAAAATGCTCTCATATTTCAAAAAGAATGATGGAAGTATCAAGCTAAGTGTATTTATCTTTGTGGCTGTGTTTTGTGGTACAAGAAAAATAAAGAATAAAGGTGAATATTGAATTCTATCATTTGAATCTTTGGCTACATATTGCCACATTTTCAGAAGCATTTGTTGTGTTATTATATGGTGATACCATATTGTTAGATTAATATTTTTATACAATAATGAACTCACAACAAAAAAGTAATATACCTAGAATAAACTTAACTAAGGAGGTAAAAGACCTGTACTTAGAAAACTACAGGATGTTGAAAAAAGAGATAGATAGAGAGAGAGAGACATAAACAAATGTACTCATGGATTGGTAGAATCAACGTCATAAAATGTCTATATTACCCAAAAGAATTTATAGATTCAATGCAATCCCCATTAAATTACCAATGACATATTTCACAGACCTAGGATAAATGCTCTAAAATTTCATATGGAATTTTTAAAAAGACCCCAAATAGCCCACAGCAATCCTGAGAAAGAACTAAGTTGGAGGGATCACAATACCAGATATCAAGCTGTATTACAAAGCCACTGTTCTCAAAACTGCCTGGTATTGGCACAGGAAGAGACATTTAGACCAATAGAATAGAACAGAAAACCCAGAAATCAACACAAGCCATTATGCTCACTTAATATTTGACAAAGGAGGCAAGAGCATACAACGGAGTCAAGACAGTCTCTTCAATAAATAGCGTGGGGGAAATTGGACAGATACATGCAAAAAAAAAAAGAAACTAAATCACCAAATTATACCGTACACAAAAAGAAACTAAAAAATGGAAACGGACTTAAATATAAGACAGGAAACCATAAAAATCTTAGAAGAATCCATAAACAGGAAAATATCAGACATATATCATAGCAACATCTTCATTGATACAGCTCCTAGGGCAAAGGAAACTAAGAAGAAAATAAACAAATGAAAATACATCAAAATAAAAAGCTTCTATGCAGCAAAAGAAACCATCAACAAAACAACAAGAAAGCCCACTGCAGGGGAGAACATATTTCAGATAAAGTTTTAATCTCCAAAAATTTACAGGGAACTCATGCAACTTAATAAAAGGAAGACAAACGGTACAATAAAAAATGGGAAATGGACCTAAATAGACAATTTTTGAAAGAGGAAATACAGAAGACCAAGACACACATGAAAACATGCTGAAAGTCACTAATCATCTGAGAGATGCAAACCAAAACGACAATGTGGTACCATTTCACACCCGTAAGAACGGTTATCATCAACAAATGAACAATTGACAAGTGCTGGCTAGGATGCAGTGAAAAAGGAACCCTCCTTCACTGCTGGTGGGAATGCAGATTGGTGCAGCCACTGTGGAGAACAGTATGGAGTTTCCTAAAAAATATAAAAATGGAACTCTCATTTGACCCAATAATCACATTTTTAAGACTATATCCCAAGAAACCAGAAACAACAATCAGAAAGGATATATGCACTGCTATATTCATAGCAGCTCAATTTACAATAGCTAAGATTTGGAAACAGCCTAAGTGTCCATCAGCAGATGAATAGATTAGAAAACAGTGATATATCTGCACAATGGAATACTAGGCTATTATAAAAAAGATGGAATTTATACCATTTGCAACAGCATGGATGGACCTGGAGAGCATTATGCTAAGCAAAATAAGCCAGTCAGAGAAAGATAAATAGCACAAGATCTCACTCATTTGTGGAATATAAAGAACAACATAAACTGATGAACAAAAGTAGATTCAGAGACAGAGAAACACTGAACAGACTGTCCAACCTCAGAGGGAAGGTGGGGGGCTGGGGAGTAGTAAGAGATCAACCAAAGACCTTGTATGTATGCAAATCAGCATAACCAATCATCATGAACACTGGGCAGTCAGGGTTTGTTCTGGGGAGGTGGGAGTGGCCAGGGAGGGTTCAATGGGGCAAAAAGGAGATATATATATAATACTTTAAACAATAAAATAATAATCTTACCTAATAATAGACAAACATGTATACTGACCATACTTCCACTATGCCCACAGCCAATCAGAGTGAGTATGCAAATTAACCTAACAAAGATGGTGGGTTAATTTGCATATGCAGGTGCAGAGCAGCTAGGAGAGGCAGGGTGCCTGCTATGAGGGGGAGGGAAGCGATGGAGGGAGTTACAGGAGTGATAATCTGGACAGAAGCAAGGACTTGCTGGCTCCCAAGTGAGCTGGGAGAGGGGCTTACCGGCTCCTAGGCAGCTGGGAGTGAAGCCAGGGAAAGGAAGACCTATTCTTGCATGAATGTGTGCAACTGGCCTCTAGCTCTATATAATAAAAGGCTAATGTGCAAATCTAACAAACAGAGGAATGAGCAGTCACTATGATGTGCATTGATCACCAGGTTGCAAACACTCAATGAAGGAGCTGCCTCCTGGTGGTCAGTCTGCTCCCGCAGGGGAAGCATTGCTCAGCCAGGAGCCAGGCTCATAATTTGAGAGTCTAGGTAAATTCTCCAAAAGATCATAAAGTCTTCATTTCTGAGAATAATTTTTGGGAAAAAATGGCTCCATGTATTAGGGCATTTTTTTCTCACAAAATAAGTTAATTTTCCACATAGTATTAATGGTAATTAACATCCAGGAGGTTAATTTAAAACATATGTATATATAAACTGATAGGGGAGTACAGTTAAGGCTGATCAGGCCAGTAGGCAGAGGAATTAGCGGCAATCAGGCAGGCAGGCAGGCAGGCAGGCAGAGTGGCTAGGGGTGATCAGGCAGGCAGGCAGGCAGGTGAATGATTAGGAGCCAGCAGTCCCAGATTGCAAGAGGGATGTCTGACTGCCAGTTTAGGCCTGATCCCCTAAAGGAACCTGGAGAGGGTGCAGGCTGGGCTGAGGGACACCTCCGGTCCTCGTACAAGAATTTCATGTTACCAAGCCTCCAGTATGTAACAGTTATAGATGTTACTAGTGTATATTGCTACAAATATTATGCAAATGTAAACATGATTAGAATACTTCTAAAAATAGAAAAAGGGCAATAAGCTCAAACATTAAAATATACAAAAAGTCATTAGTTTAAAAGTAATAGATGTAATTGTACTTTTAAGTTGCTGGTATATATGGAAACAATAAAATTATTTTTTTTAGACATCATCCTCTTAGTTTGTAATACAGAGCTATTTATAAGAAAAATAGGTAAACTTCCTAGACTTAAGTATGCATGTAATTGTGAAATATGATGCATAATGTCTGATGATTATTATTCTTATAATTAAAGATCTAACTTATGATTAACAGTGTCCCAGGATTCTTCTGAAAATAGATTAGTATATGACAATGACTTTTTCTAAAAGAAAGAATATTTTGGTAGTTCTGTAATTTAAGTATTTTTTAAGAACTTGTTTATAATACATAGAATATATAAGGCAATTTTTCTTGGAATTTAATAAAAATAGCTTATTTTAAAAGTATATGACTACTATGGCAGTAAATATACTTTTCTAGAATCTGCTTTTGGTAAATCCTAATAGACATTTTAATAATCAGTTAATGAGTATTTATGTTGATGGTATTTTAGTCAATAATGTATATTATATGTTTATCTTACTAGTGTATAATAATTTTATCAACTGATACAGTTATCATAGAACAGTATATTACACCACAAAAATAAGTATAAGCTTTATTTATTTTCCTCATTACTAAGTACTAAAAGTGCTTTCCTCTCCAACTCTTATGTCAGTAAATCAAAGATAAAAAAAATTCCAAAACTTTCTTATCTCACAGAAAATCTAGTTTCTGTGCTTGATTTCTTTGTTCCTTACCTATTTCTCTATGTCGTTTAAAGTTTTATTGCTTTATAGATAAAAATAAACAGAAAAAACTATAAAAGACAATATCAAGATAATACTATTGGAAATAAGATAAATTATTTTTTCCTCTGGCTCTATAATAATTTCTCTATCTAGAATTCCAGAGGTCAGCCTGACATAAGATCAAATACTAAATGAAGTAAGAATTGCCAAATCATTTGAAGCCATGTGAATTATCATATATATGTTTGTTTTTGCATCTAAGGATTTTTGAAGTAACCACTCCAAATTAACAATAAGTAAAAAACAGAACAGACTGAAAAATAAACAACTCCCTTGGATGTCTAAGAGAAGGGAAAATATGAAACAAAGCATGGCTCTCAAGATTGAAAGGTAGGCAAATACAGGTTGTCACATGTTTTTTTAATTTCTTTATTGATTAAGATATTTATTGATTAAGCATATATATCCTTATTCCCCTAATACCCTCCAATCCCCCATTCATGCTCTCATCCTCCTGGTATCAGTGTCCATTGGTTAGGCTTATATGCATGCAAAGAAGTCCTTTGGTTAATCTCTCCCCTTTACTCCCACCCTCCCCTACCTTCTGGCTGAGGTTCGACAGTCTGATCTATGTATGATTCTCTGTCTCTGGATCTGTTTTGTTCATCAGTTTATGTTGTTCATTATATTTCATGAATGAGTGAGATCATGTGGTATTTATCTTTCTCTGACTGGCTTATTTCATTTACCATAATTTTCTCCAGTTCCATCCATGTTGTTGCAAGTGGTAAAGATTCCTTCTTTTTTACTGCAGGGTAATAGTCATTGTGTAGATGTACCACAGTTTTTTAATCCACTCATCTGCTGATGGGCACTTAGGCTGCTTCCAAATCTTAGCTATGGTGAATTGTGCTGCTATGAACATAGGGGTGCATATATCCTTTCTGATTGGTGTTTCTAGTTTCTTGGGATATATTCCTAGAAGTGAGATTACTGGGTCAAATGGGAGTTCCATTTTTAGTTTTTTGAGGAAACACCATACTGTTCTCCACAGTGGCTGCACAAGTCTATATTCCCACCAGCAGTGCATGAGGGTTCCTTTTTCTCTGCATCCTCGCCAGCACTTGTCGTTTGTTGACAAGGTGTCACATCTTACTGCAGTAGAGACTCACAGGCAGAAATTGTCACAGAAACCAGTGGTGGGGTAAATAAAAAATATAAACTGTAATTGGTAAATTGCTATAGTTTCAGTGTAGACAATGCTGAGAGTTAAAAACTCCAAGGGGACCCAGCTATAGGGGGATCCCCACAATATTGTGAGATATGCTTGCAGGAACTAAACTAGGTTTCCACAGTAAATACAGGAGAAAAATTCCCTGGTGCTTCCAGCAGAGAGAGGGGCAAAGAAATCTGTTTGAAATATACCAGGGCACTTAGTTCTCACTTCTTAAGAAGGCCTGATCTTAAGGGGAACTAATTACCTACAGCCTAACCTAATTGATGCCTCATCAAAGAAGATATACATATGACAAATAAGCACATGAAAAGAAGTTCTACATCATATGTCATCAGGGTAATGCAAATTATAAAAGTAGATACCACTATACACCTATTAGAATGGCCAAAATCCAGAACACTGACAACACCAAATTACAGTAAGGATCTAGAGCAACAGAAACTCACATGTGTTGCTAGTGAAAACGCACAATGCTACAGACACATTGGAACATAGTTTGGCAGTTTCTCACAAAACTGAAGTACTCTTACCATATGATCCAGCAATCACCCTCCTTGGTATTTAGTCAAAAGGGTCAAAATCATGTCCAAATAAAGCAGCTAAAAATAGCAGCATTATTTGTATTTTCAAAATTTGGGAGAACAGAGATTTCCTTTAGTAAGTGAATGGATAAATACACTGTGGCACATCAGATCATGAAATATTATTCAGAACTAAAAAGAAATGAGTTGTCAAGCTATGAAAAGACAAAAAGAAACCTTAAATGTATAACCTATCCAATAAAGAGGGATTATGCAAATTGACCATCATGCTGTCAACAAAGATGGCAGTGCCCATAGCCACAAGATGGTAATGCACAGTCCCCTAAACCCCACTGGAGTCCCACAGTCCTTTCAGCACAGCGAGGGTGGGGAGGAGGCACAGGCAAGCCTCAGATGTCAGCTATCCAGCCAATGCCCAAAATGCAGGCAAGCCTCAGATAGCAGCTGCCCAGCTGATGCCAGAGGCACAGGCAAGCCTCAGATGGTGGCTAGAATGGTGGCTGCTCAGCCACCCAGGGCTTCCCAAGGCTCAAGTAACCAGGGCCAGCTGAGGCCGCTGCCAGCAGTGGCAGCAGCAGAGGTGTGATGGGGGCTTATCTTCCCTGATTGCCAGTTCGCCTCCTGACCCTGAGGGCTCCCAGACTGTGAGGGGGGCAGACCGGGCTGAGGGACCCCCCTCCAGTGCATGAATTTTCATGCACCAGGCATCTAGTTACTAAATAAAAGAAGCCAATCTGTAAAGTCTATATGCTGTATGATTCCACTTATATGACATTCTAAAAAAGGCAAAACTATGAAGACAGAAAAAGATCAGTCATTGTCAGGGTTTTGGGGTTAGAGAGAGATTAACAGGCAGGGCATAGGATTGTTAGGGGCGTGAAACTATTCTGTATATTGGTAGACATATGTCATTATACATTTGTTCAAACCCATAAAATGTACATTACCAATAGTAAATCCTAATGTTAATTATGGACCTTGGGTGATTATAATGTGTCTGAAGGTTCATCAATTATAACATATGCACATTTGAGCTGTACCTGTGGATAATGGGAAAGGCTATGCATGTATGTGGGCAGTTCTGTATAGGAAAACTCTACCTTCTCCTCAATTTTCCTTAGAATCTCAAACTGCTCTAGAAAAAACTTAATTTTTTAGGTTTTATGCTTACATAATGGAGGAGTGGAAGAAAGGTATTCAAGAATAAAGATCAGGATTGTTAGATCCTTTGTATTGTCTATTTAACTCACAATTATTTCTTCATTTTTATTTGTAAAGAATGTGTGGAGGATAAGAGTATTTTGAATTTCTTAAGGAAATAAATCCTATCTAATAAAAGAGTAATATGCAAATTGACCATGCCTCTGATACACCCACAAGCCATGCCCATTAGCCACGCCCACCAGCCAATCAGTAGCAAATAAACCACAACAAAGATGGCTGCGGCCATAGAGGGCAGGAGGAAGGCTTGAGTTTCCCTGGCAATGGAGGACGCCAAGCTTTCCACCTGCCCTTGCCAGCTTAGGACTCCACTCAATGCTGCAAAGTTTCAATTACGGAAGATATATCCCAACAGAAATGGCAGCAGCCATGGAGCTGGAGAGAGCAGAGGCTAGGGTTGCCCGGGCAATGGAGGAAGCCAAGGTTCTGCAGCTCTGGCCAGCATAGGCTTCCACTCTAGGCTACAAAGTTTCAATTATAGAATTTAAATAAACCCAAACAGAAATAGCTGTTGCCACAGAGCAAGCAGAAGCCTTGGCTCTGCTCCAGGCTACAAAGTTTCAATTATAGAATATAAATTAATCCCAGATCTCAGAGCCTCCACTTGGGTCACTGGGGGGCATGGCCGGCCTGCAAACCACCATAGGCCCCTTGCCTAGGCCGCCCCACACCCCAAGGCAACCCCCACCCTGATCTGGGACACCCTTCAGGGCAAACCAGCTGGCCCCCACCCATGCACCAGGCATCTATCCTATCTAATAAAAGAGTAATATGCAGATTGACCATCACTCTAACGCACAAGAGGGCTGCTCCCAGGTAGTCAAAGATCCTGCCCCCAGATGGACACAAGATGGCCACCACAAGATGGCCAACAGGGAAGAGCCATTGGGAGGTTTCAGGCCAGCAGGGAGGGCAGTTGGGAGGGACCAGACCTGCAAGGGAGGGCAGTTGGAGACAATCAAGCCTGCCTGGGAGGGCAGTTAGGGGTGACCAGGCTGGCAGAGGAAGGAAGTTGGGGGCAAATAAGCTGACAGGGGAACAGTTAGACACCAATTAGGCTGGCAGGGTAGTGGTTAGGGGGTGATCAGGTTGACAGGCAGAAGTGGTTAGAGGCAATCAGGGAGGCAGACAGTTTGGAGCCAGCAGTCCTGGATTGTGAGAAGGATGTCCAACTGCCCGCTTAGACCCTGTCCTATTGGGATTGGGCCTAAACTGGCAGTCAGACATCCCTCGAGGGATCTCATATTGGAGAGGGTGCAGTCTGGGCTGAGAAACATTCCCCACCCCACAGTGCACAAATTTTGTGTTCCGGGTCTCTACTGCATACATAATAGAAGATTGGTTACAAGAATAACTGTTTTCTTCTGACTTAATTAAACATACTTTAGAATCTCATAAGTATAATGCAATTTTTTTTCTTTTAGGTGTAATTTTTTTTCATGTTGGTGATGTATCTATTCACTAATTTGTCATAAAATATTTAAGTAGTGTTTTTACATATTTTTTTAAATTTCCTTTTTAGTTGATTTTATTTTTCTCTTTCTTTTTCACACTCAGTTCTCAAAGCCTGCTATTTCTGTCCTATCCTTTTTCACATCTGAACTTCCTTTTATCTATCTTCCAGAATCAAGCCTTTATCATCTCTTTACTGTACCATTTAGTGGTTTCCTATATGATAGATTTTTAGTAACTTGATAAGGGGACTGTGTTCCTTTTATCCTTAATGTGGAGCCCAGTGCCTGAGTGCAGTGATGAAGCTTTAAAGATATATCAAAGCCCTAGACGTAGCTGGTTTGGCTCAGTGGATAAAGCATTGTCCTGTGGACTGAAGGGTCCCAGGTTTGATTCTGGTCAAGGGCACATGCCAAGGTTGTGGGCCCCACCCCAGTAGGAGGTGTGCATAAACAGCCAATCAATGATTCTCTCTCATCACTGATATTTCTATCACTCTCTTCCTCTCCTTTTCTCTCCAAAATCAACAAAAATATATTTAAAAATGCATATCATAAATAATAAAGATGTATTCTCTAATTAATTATCCTCTTCTCTCCAATAAATGCCCAATAAATTATCAGGCTAATGAACCACTTACATTAAAGCATTTTTCTGCTAAAAATATATGTATTCAATCACCATTTTTTTCAGAATGAATTTCATTTCTTCCACTAGTTTGAAAATTCAATGAGTTTTTAAATTATCAAGTAAATTAAATCTATCAGACTTACTAAATTTTTATCTTCATGCTAAAAGTGGTTCATAGATCTATAAATTCCTCAATGAATTGGGGGAAAAAAAGAAAAACAACTATGTGAAAAGAATACAGAAAGTGGCAGAATATTCAAACATTTAAGTTAATTATTACTATGAATACATCCATATTCTAAATTTTGCCAAAATTCTGGAAAAGTACTACCGCTTGCATGTGTCTAATTTCCTTTTCCATGTAGCTTTCAAACTTGTCTATATTAAAGCTTTCCCCTTCTGTTTTCTATGTGCTGCACCATTGTTGAATGTTACATGTAAGAAAAGTGGTGGGATCCAAGTGTGATAATAAGGTAGTAAAGAGGAATGGTTAAGAGCATGAACTTTGGAGCCAGATCACATGAGCTTAAATCCTTACTATGAAACACTGGTACTTTTCTTTTCTTTTTTTTAAAATATATTTTATTGATTTTTTACAGAGTGGAAGAGAGAGGGATAGAAAGTCAGAAACATCGATGAGAGAGAAACATCCATCAGCTGCCTCTTGCACGCCCCCTACTGGGGATGTGCCCGCAGCCAAGGTACATGCCCTTGACCGGAATTGAACCCGGGACCCTTCAGTCCGCAGGCCGACGCTCTATCCACTGAGCCAAACCGGTCTCGGCAAAACATTGGTACTTTTCTTACTCTCCATGTATCTCAGCAACTCCATCTGTATAATACAAACATCATAGCACTTACTCTGTGAGGCCTATGTGAAGGTTTAATAGATGACTGACACACGAATAATTCTCACATACTTTATTATTACTTATTTTTCATTTGAACCCAGGTTTAGTCTTTATATGCAGAATGAAATCAGTAATTAAATAACTACTCAACAGTATTTAGTAAAATTAAAAGGGAAGATTGCCTTTTTTCAAATATATGTATGAAGTATCCAAATATCACTTAAATGTATACTATTCTTTGTTAGCAACAACTAACCAGAACATAACTTTCAAATTCTATGGTTTCTATTTTCTCTCAATCAACTTACATAAAAAATCATTATTGTCGAATCCGGTTAGGCTCAGTGGTTACAGCATCAGCCTGCAGACTGAAGGGTCCTGGGTTTGATTCCGGTCAAGGGCATGAACCTTGGTTGTGGGCACATCTCCAGTAGAGAGTGTGCAGGAGGCAGCTGATCAATGTTTCTCTCTCATTGATATTTCTGATTTTCTATTCCTCTTCCTTCCTTTCTGTAAAAAAAAAATCAATAAAATATATTTAAAAAATCATTATCAATATAAGTCATATTTAATTTAAGTGTGAGTTTAATGTATATCAATATACATTCCTGTATGTACATACTGCTAAAAGAAACTTCAGACCTTGGTTTCTGGATTTCCTTCAATAAAATCAGCAATTACTTCCTTTTTTCATTATAATGTAGCATCACTTTGTGTGACTTGTGCTTTAATGTCTCATGATAATTTACCTCATGTCCCTGCCTCATATTTTGAGATTGTATTCTGCAAATGATAGGGTAAATAAGCCTTGAAAAAGCTTTGTCTCACTGCATTTGGTCTATTATGCACTGACCAGCAATCATATATATGCTAATTATGGCTATGCTAATAACTATGCTAAATCATAGTTATGTTAATTATAATTTGGTATTAATATACAAAGGGAAAGAAAAGAAAGCACACTGAAATACCAGGACCAAAGTATTTTTTGCTCTTGATGTCAAAAATCTATTCGAAGGTAGTCTACAAACAGAAAAATCTCATAGGCAGCAAGTCTATGTTTGCTTACACACTATTCAACTTGAAGTAAGTTCCAGTGAGAAAATCCATGCCACTTCATTCGTTTTGCATTATTCATTATAGTTCAACAAACATCTGCCCTAGTCCTCCAAATATAGGTTTTAGGACCCCAGTGAACACTATGGGCCAGAATTTAGATATTCATTTTTTCCAATATTTGATGAAATTCAAGATGACTGGACTTTAGGCAATGACCTTTTCGTTCAAGTGTGTATGCCATGCAATGGCATATTATTATCCACCCCTTTTTATTGCTTTGATGGAAATCAACTTCTATATTGCTTAAGACAAAAAGAAAATGGAAATATTTTTGAAATTAAAGCAAGAGAATATATTTTTTATGAAATTGTTTGAGTGTCATTCTACTCAGTAAGTGAGATAATTGGATTTAGGTTTCTCCCCAAACACTAAGAAGCTGGTTTTATTTATACAGTATATTTTTGATGCAATATGTCCTAATAATAATACTACCATATTATTTACATGCAATTTTTGTTCAAAAATCACATACAGAATCCAATGCATATATTTAAATAATAAGTGTTATATTGTTAGAACAAAATATAGAATTTAATAAAGACACGTAGCTATCAAATTTATTTTTGATCAGAAGTAAAAGAAAACCATTAATTTTTGAAAGATAATAGAAATCCCTTTAAAGAATGTATCCGATAAGAGCTTTTTCAGTTACACTATTTCACATTGATTTTGGTAAGACACTAAAAGAGTGAAATCTAATTACATGATGCCAGTTTTGTCTTGGTGAAGGAAGGGTGAAGCTGTCCTTAAAGTAGAAATATTCAATTCTTTTTTCCCCTGAAATCCAAAGAATTATTAAATTGAATGTAAAAAATGGAACATCTTGCAATCATACTAAAAATCTAGTAATGTGCATGCTACCCAAAAAATGAATAACGTGTCCTAATAAATCATGTTGTCTATTGACTACCCAACAATGGGCTGAACCAAGTTAAGATTAAAATATCATGTTTCCAACTTATAGAAGGAAAAACCTAAAAATGTAAAGGTAAATTTTTTTAATGCTCTTCAGCTTAATAATAAGTATAGGGAAAAACTATTTATATATTCCTATCAGACAGAATATATTTATTGAAAGCACACATATTACAATGAACTTTTAAAAAAATCCTTACCCAAGAATGTGATTTTTATTGATTTATTTTATTATATTTTTAATATATCTTATTAAATTTTTACAGAGAGGAAGGGAGATGAATAGGAAGTTAGAAACATCAATTAGAGAGAAACATCAATCAGCTGCCTCCTGCACACTCCCTACTGGGTATGTGGCCCACAAATAAGGTATATGCTCTTGACCAGAGTCGAACCTGGGACCCTTGAGTCTGCAGGCTGATGCTCTATCTACTGAGAAAACTGATTAGGGCACAATGAACTTTTATTAGTTTCATATGTCTCAATTTTAAAAGTAACTTAAAGAATTATTTTATACACTCTAAGAGTGCCATTTATTTGCATTACTTGCTATAATTTCTGTCCATGCAGACTGATTTTAGTAATAATAGAAATAATATTAAATATAGTTAACATTTATTAGGTATTTACCACTTGCCATGCTCTGCACTAGCCATTCTACATTTATATCATTTTATGTTTGCTTGTGAGGAAGGTAATATCTCCATTCTTCATATGAAGAAACACAAGAACATTTAGAACAAACCTAGCATGTAGAACAATTGTAATTTTTAAATTTTTTTAGGATTTTTTATTGTTTAAAGTATTACATATAGTAGTACATATATTTTTATTTTTATTTAGAGAGAAAGAAAGGAGATAAAGATAAAAACATCGATGAAAGACAAAATTGATTGGCTGCCTCCTGCACGTCTCTCAGTGAGGATAAGCCTGCACTCCAGGCATGTGCCATGACCTGAAATGGAATGGGTGACCTCGGTGCATGGGGTGACACTTAATGACTAACCAACATGGGCAGGGTGAAGAGCTATAATTTGAAAACAGGCAGTTCTAGGTTATAATTATTTGTTAACTGAAGCATTTTTTGGTCACAGATTTATGTTTGGTACCATGTCTGAATTATATAGTTCTGCATCTATGGTCTCCCATGGACTAATAGAATGAGATGACACTTCTTGCGAGGCATTCTATAGGAAGTCAATAATACTGAAATGGAATATTGAGGTCTTTTTAATACCCATTTATAAGAGCACTTCCCAGATATTTAATATGCAGATAAGAGCTGTTTTGGAGGGTCTTCATTCAGCTTTATTTTTCAACAATAGCAAATGTCTCCAGGCTGTCAATCCTTCCACTGCCAGTGTTCCAGTCCAGAACTTAATTCCTTGTTTGAAACTTCCTTTGCATTTCTCTCTAACCTTGCCCCACTTCAAGCCAGTCTCATCTTGTTTATATTTTCTAAATTACAAAACTCATCATGTCACTTTGTAGCTTCAAATTTTATCATGATACTTCACTGCGTAACGGTTTTCATCTGATCCTCTAAGACTGTTTTGTTTAGCTAAGAAAATATTTTAATTTGAATTTCTTGTGGCTGGACATGTATTCTACAGTTCAACAGTTCTTTAATTCCCCAATATCTTTTGCTATTTGGATTCATATATGTGCATTAGTGGCTGGAATTATGCAGTCAATATATTTTGACTTTTTAATTATTAGATAGAATTGAGTACCCTTACCTAAGTATTTGTGCTCCAGAAGGCTATGTTTCTCTGCAGTCATGCTACCTGAGTTTAAACCCTGTATTTAAGTCACAGTAGTCAAATTTACAATATATCTATAATAATTGTGTTTGGCAACACAGTGACTGTGGACAGATAACTGAATCATTTTTATTTTACCAATCTCTTATCAAACAAGTGGGGTAATAATGTTATTTACTACAATGCCACAATTTTATTGAGATTTTGGAGCCAAAGAGCTTAACACAGTCCTTGGCCCACAGTAAGTGTTCATTGGGCACTAATTATAATTATTTATTTTCCTACTCTACAACTTTCAAAATAGTAAAACTGATCACTATCCCTTCATCAGTGCAAACATCTTGTGGTCTACCAACACCAGAAAACTAGTATTTTCACACAGAAGAGTATTTTCCTGCTTATGTTATTCTAGGATCTTCACCTCGAATTACCTTTCCTGACTTTTTTCTACACTTTCTCCTCATTCTCTAAGTCCCAGATCAAATATCATCTCTTCTCTGTAGCTTTACCTGAACCTTCTAAGGAAAATAATTTATCCTGTGTTCTCATATTTGTGCACACTTTTAATACATCATTTGTCACATTGAAATACAATTATTTATAATAATAGCTAACATTTGTTGAACAACAGATGACAAGTGTTATGCAAAGTACTTTACATGCACTATTTCAATTTAAGTTTCAAAGTAATCCTCAATGACATCTATTTTTATTCTAATTTCTCAGATTCTTACATTCAGTTCAATCAACTTTGATGGCATGTGACAAAAAGAAATAAATTGCTCGAGTACATACTCTTTGTAAGTGACTGACCTTGAGCTGGGATTTAACTTGGGATCCTATGGCATCAGAGAGCATCTCTTAATCACTATAATGTATGACTAATACATACCACATTCATCCCAAAACCCCAGAATAGGGATCATGTCTTATTCATCATGTTTAAACCTCAGCATCTTGAAAAGCTTCTGACCAGAGTAGGTACTCAAATATATGGTAAATCTGTAAATCACTTGATTAACTAGTCTGAAGAGGAGCTGAAGTACCTAAAAATTGCTAGTACAAGATTTATCATACAAAGGATGTTTAGCACCCCTGGAAGATACTTGTTGAAAGACAAGTGTCTTACCAGTGAGATAGGTAGTTATCAAAGAAACCAAGGGTTCAGCACTGATAATCTTTGTCTCTAATAGAAATAACTTGATGCAAAAAAACAGAATGTCGAGAGAAACAGTCAGGAGGATATACTATGGTAATTTTCAGGGCAGCTAAAGTAATACCAATTTGGCTCATTAGGATGAATACAGCTTACAAAGTCAATCAACTGCTAGAGCAGTTAGCTACTAGTATTATTGTAAATGAAGCTATTACAAAATGTTGCATCTTAAATCAATAATCATTTGTGGGTTTTTTTCTCATTTGTCTATAAATTAGCTGATGCTTTGTCTATAAATTAACTGGCCTGTGTTGTTGACTCTACTAATCTTGTTTGGGCTAGTTCGTGCATAAAGGTGTGATGGCTTAAGATGGCCTTGGCTGAGACAGGTAGGAAGGTGGCAAGATCTGCCTTCAGAGAAATTACCAAATAGTAGGATATATACTATGTAAAAAATCAATTCAAATTCAATATATTACATGGTATATGGTTCAAAAGTACACATGTTATTGGAATTAGAAGCAATATTTTTATGATTGGAGATTATTTTATGGGATTTAAATTACTACCGGAGCTTAAGAAAGGCTAGATTTTTGACAAATGGGTATTTAAGCACATGGAATGACAACTATAACTATGTTGATGTTCCAAAGTGCCAGACATATTTAGGTAATGTCAGGTCATCCAGCTATGCAGAACATAGATGATAGGTATTGGAGACAGCTCGGCTGGGAATAAATTAGAGATTAGTTTATGCTGAGTTATTTTGGATACATTTTATAGTGTTTATATAGTCTTTTCCTTAGTTATTTTATATTTAATTGTGAATCAAAAAAAGTTAAAGGAAGAAGCAATTACTCATTTGCTAGTAGAGAGACTGCTCATTAGCAGAATCATGCATAATAAATGGATAGTAATTACATGCCAAATTTCAAAGTAACAGTAAAACCTTGCCTAACCTTTTTCACAAAGTTCTGGATAAAATTTACTGAACCAAACATAGCTAAGACTGCTAGACACTACCTTATGAGAGCTCTTCTTTCATAGTTTATCTGATTAGGAAACATAGATAATAGTATAACTTTTCCTTACTGCTGCAAAGTGATTAGTGTTAGACATCAGAGACAAGGACTTCTTTGCTGATAGAGTGATTAAATGATGTGGAGCCACTTTTCACTAACAAAGCTGATGACTACATGGAGCAGAATGACAAAAAATGAACACATGTACATGGCACTCTCCCTAGAACAGAAACTCCCAAAGCAGAGTGCTTCTAGAAACAATGGAATGGTCTTCATTACTCCACCCAACAGACTTCTGAAATCAATGATGATGAGATATAACAACAGAGAATAAAAGTCTGGTGGAAATTTTAGTGTAACTAATTTGAGGTACCATTAAATTCAGCTGATTTTGGAATAAATATTTTATTCCAAAAGTTTCAAGTAAGAAGGGAGGTTATGTGTTTATTTTAAATTTAGTTACACTTTATTAAGTAGATTCAAGCCCACTTCAAAAAATGTTACATGCTAAAAGAGTTCTGTATTATATATTTAATGTACATATTACTTTTAAATTTTTTTCACTGACTTGATAACTTAAACTTTGTTCTTCACTTAAGTAGAGGAATATTTTAAATTATTCCCTGGCTATACACACACACACACACACACACACACACACACACACTCTCTCTCTCTCTCTCTCTCTCTAGAGGCCCGGTGCATGAAATTCATGCATGGGGGATAAGGATGTCCCTTAGCCCAGCCTGCACCCTCTTCAATCTGGGACCACTCGAGGGATGTCCAACTGCCCATTTAGGCCCGATTCTGGGCAGTCGGACATCTTTCTCACAATCCAGGACTGCTGGCTCCAAAATGCTCACCTACCTGTCTCTCTGAATACCCCTAACCACTTCTGCCTGCCAGCCTGATCACCCACTAACCACTACCCTGCCAGCCTAATTGATGTCTAACTGCTCCCCTGCCAGCCTGTTTGCCCCAACTTCCCTCCTCTGCCAACCTGGTCACCCCTAACTGCCCTCCTCTGAAGGCTTGATTGTCCCCAACTGCCCTCCCTTGCAGGCCTGGTCCCTCCCAACTGACCTCCCTGTTGACCTGATCGCCCACAACTGCCCTCCCTTGCAGGGCCTGGAACCTCTCAATAGCCCTACCCTGCTGACCATCTTGTGGTGGCCATATTGTGTCCACATGGGGGCAGAATCTTTGACCACATAGGGGCAGCTCTATTGTGTGTTGGAAAGATGGTCAATTTTTGTATTACTCTTTTATTAGATAGGTTAGAGGCTTGGTGCATGGGTGGGGGGCAGCTGGTTTGCCCTGAAGAGTGTCCCAGATCAGGGTGGGAGTTCCCTTGAGGTGAGGGGCAGCCTGGGTGAGAGGCCTGTGGAGGTTTGCAGGCTGACCACGCCCCCCCAGCGACCTAAGCGGAGGCCCTGGTATCTGGGATTAATCTATGTCTACAATTGAAACTTTGTAGCTTGGAGCAGAACCAAGCCTTCTGCTAGCTCCAGGGCAGCAGCCTTTTCTGTTTAAAACTTTATAACCTCGAATGGAGGCCTAGGCATGAAAGCTTGGTTTCTTCTGTTGCCAGGGAAACCCAAGCCTCTGTTTTCTCCAACTCAGTGTTTGCCGCCATTTCTGTATCTTTTATAATTGAAACAGTTGTAACATTGAGTGGAGTCCTAGGCCCACAACGGCAGAAGGAAAGCTTGGCTTCCTCTGTTGCCAGGAAAACCCAAGCCTTCCTCCTATTCTCAGTGGCGGCAGCCATCTTGGTTGGGGTTTATTTGCATAATATGCTCCTGATTGGCTGGCGGGCATGGCTTTGGGCGTGGCTTTTGGGTGTAGTGAAGGTATGGTCAAATTTGCATAGTGCTCTTTTATTATCCCATACGATGCAGTATATGGCTAATTTGCCTACAAACTTCAGTAGTCATAATAATCTGGCCACTCAATGTATATTCTTTCAAATTAGTGTTTCATATTTAAAAAAAAATAAATTCCCAGAAGTGGAATTGCTGAGTCATAAGACAGTTCTGTTTTTAATTTTTAAGGTACCTCAACACTGCTTTCCATAGTCTGTATTCCCACCAAGTGTTTGTACATGAGGGTTCCATTTTCCCCACATCCTCACCAACACTTGTTGTTTGTTGATTTATTGAGATAGCCATTCTGGCAGGAGTGAAGTGATACATCATCATGGTTTTAATCTGTTTTTCTATGATGACTAGTGACATTGAGCATCTTTACATATGTCTATTGGTCATCTATAGGTCCTCTTTTGAGAAATGTCTATTGAGGTTCTTTATTCATTTTTAGTTGTATTTTTTATGGTGCTGAGTTTTATAAGCTATTCATAAATTTTGAATATTAACCCCATCAGGTGTATCATTGGTAAAATGATTGTGTTTTATTTCATGTTTATCATCTTTATGAAACACAGACATTTTTCCTATATTATACAATTTAGCTCTTTATATAACTTTTACTAATTATGTGCTAATGAATAATGAATACTACAACCTCATGATGTTTCACTAGATTTTTAAGAATCAAATATGTATGTTAAAAGTTCCCTTTGTTTCACACTATCAATATGTTCCTGTCTGTTGATGTCACTAAAAATTGTATTAATGTACTTTACTCACCTGTGTGTGGTTCAAAATAATTTCTCCCTGGCAAAAAGATATAATTTGTTTGAATTTTGATAATACGTTTGTCAAATAGCAGTGGCAATCTCTGTATGTCTATTCTGAATATGTTAATCTTATGTGAAAATGGTCCAGAACCATTCTTTTGAAAAACAAAAATCACCTTGTCATTAAAAGCACAGACTCTAGAACTAGACTCCCTGAATTTGCCTCTTGGCTCTGCCACTTGGTAGTTGTGTGACCTAGGACAATTTACTAACCCTCTCTGTCCCTCCATATACTTATATGGAAAACAATATTATATCGTGAGAATTAAAGAATATGTGTTTATGCGTGTGTGTTTGTGTGTATTTATAAATAGTAATATCTAGAATATCTAGTTTCTTAAGCCTTGCATTCCATTGTTATTATTATTCATAATTGTCCATCTTTCTTGTCTTAATCCAAACCCAAGACCAATCAGAAGCACCACAAATTCCCACAAAAAGCCCACGTCAAAGCTTTAGGGAGAAATCTCTGAAAATTTAGAATTTTGACAGGATTATTAATTTTTTGTTCTATCTAAATGTAGGTTAATGATTATTGATAAAAATGAAAAAATTTTCTTTGAGGCTTTGATTCCAGGGGTACTAAATATGAGAACAGTGTATTAACAGGCCTTTTGTTCATGGCAATGTGAGAGAGAATCTTAAACCTCAAGATATGTATTAGATCTTCTGAGACTTACATAAACAATGTAAGGCATAGTATATATTTTATTAATGACTAATACATTGCATTCCCTTTTGTTCAATAAGAATCACAAAATTAAAACATATTTTCAGTTACAGTGGTGTTTTACATTTCCAAAGAATACTGTCTTTTTTTATTTTTTACAGGCTTGGACATTTCTTACATCAACATATTAGTCATTATATTAGTTATGCATGTTCTTTGGGTTATTCTATATAGTCCTACTGTGTATGATTACCAAAGATGTATAAAATAATTATTAATATTTTCATGGCTTATGTAAATATTATGCTAGATGCAAAATTCAGAAAAATGAGACAGAATGTAAAACTCAGATCATGATCTTTTTAAGGCTAGAAATAACTCAAAATGTTTTTTATTAATGCAGGCCATAGACCTGACTACCTTCCATTTACTTGCATTTCTCTTTTGAGGAGAATTCGGCCTCAACTCCCAACTCATGGTTACAATATTGTCCTACAAATTTCCAAAATGGTTCTCATTATTCTGTCATTTCTAATATATCTTTCTGGTCAGCTCTGCCCTCATTTCCACAGCCATATTTAAAAGTTTCTCTACTCTTCTCAAAACACTGAATCACTCATTCAGGCTCAGTCCATGACCTTACAATCTACTTCACTAGAAAATGAAAAGCTAACAAACAATCCTAACCGTGGTTTCCCAACACCAAACCCTAACAGAATAATTTCTTCGTCTTTCTCTTTTATTATACTAGTTCCTCTCACATTCAAATTTCTTATAGAAACACTGTTTATTTGGTTATTATTTAGTGTTAGATAGAAATACAATTCTCTTTCCTGGAACATAGACATGTCTTCCAGAGTAATTTCTATTCATTGGCCCTCAAGCCTGTTTGAAAATTAAGCAAAATGAAATTTCAATACCACCAGAAAAATGAACACCCCCAAACTCCTATTTGATCCCACTATCCCTCACTTAGCTTTTGTTGCATAATAAACAATTCTGAAAGTGCTTAGTGGCCTGAAGGAGTAAACATTTATTATTTTCACAATTTTCTTCATTGGCTGCTTAGTTCTTTTTGTCTCTGCTGGCTTCTCTGTGGCTAGATGGTGCAGGGAGACCTCACCCAAATGTCTGACAATTTGCAGCTTTATTGATCTGATGGTTGGGTAGCTCGATTGAGATGGCCCATGTATATTTTCTCATCTTCCAGTTGCTTTGCAGGATTATTATACATTACTCATAGCACTATCTTGGGAGCTTGATTTCTGCTCTTTCTAGGAGATATTTGGTAAGAGGTATGTACCATTGTCAAGGTTATATCAGAGATTCATGATATGATACATGTATTTGCACAAATAAAATTTAAAACACTCCTGCAGAATTTATACCAGATAGCACTCTCAAGAGAGACATATGACAACCCAAAACTCAAATTTCACAGAAATGCTAGACAAAGGGTGAAAAATTGAACCAATATTGAGCCACAGAGCAGCTATTTACTGAATATTCTAAGACCTAGAAGTATTTATGGCTAATCAACATGTTTAAATTTTAAGATAAAGTATTTGTGGTAGAAAAATGAATGCCAATTTTAGAATGCCTTAAGAAAGACTTTGTTTTAATTTCTGAAACAAACAAAAGAACTATTGCTATCTTAGAAATAGCATACCCATGTGCAGACATAATGCCTAAATCATGCAGTCTTATCACAAGCATAATTTTAAAACTTCAGCTAATGCTTTGGAAAGTACAGGCCAATTAACTTTTCTCAAATATGTTAGATTAAGTTTAGCAATCCAGAGAGAATAGCTTATTACATTAAAATTATCATAAAAATCTATAAGCCTCAGTATACAGAGAAATATAATAAAAGTATAACATATCTATTATAATAGAAAGTAATACCAAGGGAGAAAAATAAAAGATGTATCTGTTCTCTCCCAATGCATTTTATTAATTGTTTCAATTACAGTTGACATACAATATTACATTAGTTTTAGGTGTACACCTACCGACTAGACATTAATATAACTCACAAGTAATCACTTCGATAAGTCTAGTACCTATCTGACTCCATTCATAGTTATTATAATATTATTAATTATATTCCTTATATTCCATCCCTGTTAGTCTTTTTTTATATAACTCGCTATGTGTATATATTAATATCTTCCCCCTTTTGATCCAGTCTTCCAACAACCCCCCCAAACTGGCACCCATCAAAACACGTTTTGTACCTATGATTTAATTTCTGGGTGATTTATTTTGTATTTTAGATTACAGACTTAAGTGAAATCATATGTATTTGTCTTTCTCTGTTTGATTTATTCCACTTAGTATAATACCCTCTAGGTCCTGTTGTAGATGGCAATATTTCGTTCTTTTTAATGACTGAATAATATTACACAGTATTTCCCTTATAACTTCTTCCTGGAGACTCAGATCTCTATTGAGTCATTCTCTTTAGTGACCCTGTCTCTTAGTTAATGCATCCTTGTGATTTGAATCTATCCTTACTTCTCACTTTCTAAACCTCCCATTTTCTCTTCCCTCAATTTTAAACAAACAACAAAAAAATAGGATGTACTCACACTTAGCACAATGATGAAATTGTCAAATAGACATGCAACATTTTTTAGCAGAAAAGATGCTAAAAGTTTGAGTTGCTCAAAATCTCAGAGTTAAGACCAAATTAAGACTTATAGACTAGTGTTCTCTCCATTCAATCACACATAATCTTTGCTAAAGTCCTAATAATACTGCTAAAATGTGCTTGCCTTCTGGTCCTTTGATCTATTTTACAAGAGTCCTCAGGAGTCTAGCACATTTTTAGTAAAACGTGTCTGTCATTCATATTGCACTTCATCAGGTTTTGCTTACTTCAACCACACACAATACCAGTTGCAGAAAGATGAAGTCTATAAAACTATCCTCAGATGATAATTTAAAATAGATAAAAGAGTATAGATTTAGCTACCAACAAAATTATATTAAAATGCAATTGTAAAAACGTAAAAATGTAATATGGAAACATATGCTTTTATATAAATTTAAAAAGAAAATATTTATTTAAAATATTGGCAATGTGAAGACTATTAGTTTGCTTAAATTTAAGATTTTACTATGACTTAAATCCTTCTACATACTGACCAAACAACAACTGAAGTTAATGAGTACTAAAGAAAATGTGATTGTACTTAAAGTTTAATGACTGAATAATGATTAGACACAGAATTGCTCACTGTTGGCAGCTGTGTCACATGAGCCTTATCACTTACTCCTGGACACTCAGATCACATTTATAGTCTTCCTGAATTCTGATCTAATTCTAGATGCAAAATACAGGGTAATAGAATCTGGAAATATCCACAAAAGTAGGGGCTGCACATTAAGAAGAGATTTTTAGATAGAAGATAAGCAAAACTATGAAGTTTGATGCTTTTAATAAGTCAAAGGATCACGTGAGCTTCCAAGAATGGGTAGTACTTTAAATAACACCAAAGTGCCATTGTTATGCTATATTATGAATTAAATTGAGGTGATAAAAAATTAAAAGATGATTTAGAATCAAAACTACATATAAAATTGTCAAAGAACCTGATAACACACATTTTTGTTTTAACAGCAATTTGTTGGTCCATTATAAATATGCTCCTACTTCTTACTTGTATGTATCATTTCTTCACCTAATTCCTCTACTCAGTTAATAATTGATTCTCTCTTTTGTTTTCAAATAATGGCAGAACAATGCTGCCAGTCACACTTCTTGTAATTTTTCAACAAATTACAATCACATCAGCATAGGTATCCCTCTACCACAACTTACTCTCTTTGCCCCATCTGATTCAGAAACTTATTATCTCTCACCCGCATTAATTAAATCATCTCTTGATTTATTGTCCTGCTCTAATTAGACACTTAAGTAATTAGAATTAATTCTAACTTCTCCCCATTTTAACCCAGCCAACATGGTGCTTACAAATCTTATTAAAATAAAAATAAGGTTATGTTATTTATTTACTCTAACCAAACAAAAGCTAAAGCCTTTCCTCTACCTCAAGTCAAATTATCTTATATAATAAAAGGCTAATATGCAATTTGTCCCCTCAGGAGTTCAACCAAGAGACTGGGAATTCAATTGCTCAGTATGCGATGCACTGACCATCGGGGCGGCATGGAACATGGCAGGCAACCAGCAGTGGCAGTGGGGTGCTGAGGGAGCAAGGGAAGGAAGAGCAGAGAGGCCAGAAGATGGGGACCCTGATAGGCCCTGATCTCTGGCCAGCCCCAGGAACCCTCCTTGTTTATGCATTTCATGCACCGGGCTTCGAGTTCCATTATATGATCCTACTTTATTATCCCTAATCCCTTGAAGCACCATGTAATCCCTCTAATGATATTCTCTCTACTTTGATAATCTTCTTTGCTTTCTTCAGTTAAAATCTTTCAGTAGATTGACTTCACTGGTTCAAAACAGTTCCCATATAATCACTTGAAAAAAATGATCAGCTGACCCAAAATCCAACTGTCTGAGTATTTTTACATATATGTAAAAGTCAAAAAATATATTTAAGGTTAATTAAATTTAAATTATCTAAGTAAATGTAAATTTCACTTAAATCGTTCTAATGATCCATTTGACAAATGACTGTTTTCAAAGTCTACCTTTTATTTTTTTATTGATTAAAGTATTACATATGTGTCTTTATCCCCCCATTTCCCCCCAAACCCCCATTATGTTCTCACCCTCAGTTTCTATTATCTGCATCCATTGGTTATGCTTATATGTATGCATACAAGTCCTTTGATTGATCTCTCCCAGTTACCCCAACCCTCCCCTACCTCCCCTCTGAGGTTTGAGCACCTGATTGATGCTTCTCTGACTCTGGACCTGTTTTTGTTCATCAGTGTATGTTCTAAAAAAAATAATTCATTAGAAGTCATTAAATAACAAGTAAATTTTAACTACATTTTTACTATAATATCATGTAAATTACACAAACATACTTAGTGTTATTAAAAGTATATACAAAGAAAAAATGTAACTCTCATCCAGGTACACAGTAATCTTCTCATTCTTAAGATAGCCACATAATTTGATAAATATTAAAAACATTTAACTTATTTTCAAGTCAATTTGTACAAAAAGCCCCCAAGATTATGTAAGCAGGTATTTACGCATTAAAAGGTTATTAAATATAGGTGAAATGTCATTGGTTGTCTTGGTCAGACATATCATCAGGATAAACAATGATTGAGAACACTGGTATCAGGTGAACATTTTCTGTCAGCTGGCTATGGGTGATTGTACTACAAATAATTTATGACTTATGACACCTTTGTTTTCTCTGAATATATAAATCTTACTTCAACTTCTTGATCAGGCTTATCTCCTCTATACAGTGGTCCTTGATTTCACAAAGCTGACGTAACAATTTTTTCCTTCCTCTATAGTCAATTTCACTTTAAACATGTGAGGTTGTCTGATAAAATCATATTGACTCAGTGAAATATCATCTAGTATATGAATATGTGACTGTCTCCCAATTTGTGAACTAAAATATTTTAATCTTTTATTCAGTATCTAATTTGAATCAACCTATGAGATAATTACAAATCATACACCACATTGTTAGGAAAAGGAAGAGGATGATGACACTCTGAATTTCATTTTGACGACATCCCATGGATCCTTGATTTCAATCTTATATACTTGTTACATACAATCTATATATATATATAAAAGGCTAAGCAATCAACCTTACATCTGTCCAACTATTCAACCAACAGACCGGTCGGTACATATGACGCACACTGGCAATTTAAAAATAAATGTTGACTTGCACAAGTGCAATACATATAAGGCTCTCAGAATGGATATTATTGAAATCCCTTGTGAAATGATTTGTGATGGATCTATTATTGAAGCTACCTTTGAAAATAGTATATATAGAGATAATATTAAAAATATATCTAAACATGTGATTCTTTGTCCTAAATATGAGCATATTCATAAATTAAATGAAGAAATTTTGGATGCACTTGAAGGAGATCTTCACACCTATTTGAGTGATGATTCCATCAATTCAAGAGGTGATGCCTAAAAGAAAATTTTATCATTGAATTTCTTAATAGTATTACTTCTTTAGAAATGCCATGTCTTAAGTTAAAATTGAAAATAGGTACAATCATCATGCTATGAGAAATCTTAGTAGTAAATGGGATCTTTGTAATGGTACTGGATTTATTATCAAAAGATTGCAGCCTAATATAATCAAAGCTGAAGTATTAACAGGATCTGCGAAAGGAGAGGTTGTTCTGATTACAAGAATTGATTTGTTCCCTTCTGCCACTGTCCTCCCACTTAAATTAATTTGAAGACAGTTTCCCGTGGTTTCAGCATTTGTGATGACTATTAATAAATTGCAAGGACAAACTCTAGATAGAGTAGGAACATTTCTACCTGAACGTGTTTTTGGACATGGTCAGTTATATGTCGCTTTCACTCAAGTTCGAAGAGCATATGTTGTTAAAGTTAAAGTTGTAAAAACTTCATCACAAGGAAAATTAGTAAAGCACTCTGAAAGTGTTTTTACTCTTAACATGGTATACAGGGAGATATTAAAATAAGTTTAATCAATTTATCAGTCATTGTTTTTAATCAATTTTTAAGTCGTTTTTGTTATTTTAATATCATGTCTTTGTTGTTGTTATATAATATTATTGTTTATGTATTAATCGATTTATATATTATTTTATAGACATTTTACTAATTTCCTTTAATCTCTGACACTTCTACTATACAGAAAGGGCCAATAGAGATATTAAAATATTTCTTCTAATTAATTTCCTTTCAATGTGCATGAATCCATGTACCAGACCACTAGTACAAAATATAACTTTAGGACAAGGACTGCAGCAGCACTTAGATTATTGCCATAGGTCAGTTTACTCATTTGCCATTCACTAAACACCCAACCATATCATTTTAGGCAATTCCTTCTGCTGATAATTCTTTTACCAAAAAATTATTGATTTTTCTCTAAATAAATGCAACATAAATCACTAGATTTCATCTAAAAGAATATTGTTAACATGTCTTAAAACCTTTATAAATATCCCTCCTCGTGTGTATAAAGCATTAGAGACACCTAGTTCTAAGATTTGAAACTTAAGCTACTATAGTGTTTTATTTAAAGGGCAAAGACCAGCATTTCTTAACTAGTAATTTTTCAATATATTGACTCTTCCAACTATTTGAAGAATGAGCTGTGTTCTTTTTGAAAACTCACCCAAAAGCCTGTTCTTTCCATTTGCTTAATGACTTGAATTTGTGAGCTTTCTTAAAGTGTTACCATAGGTATAATTCTGACTTTAAATATTCCACTGACCTTTAAATAAAGATTAATATTCAGTAAATAAATTTCTTTATCCAAAAATTACCAACAAGAGGGATGGTTTTTCTATTGCTAAATGCAATTGAAACAAAGACTGCTGAGAAAGAATATTGGCCAACAGACTGATTGATTTTAATTTCACCAAAACTTTTTGGATCTCTCTTTAAAATGAGTATGTCAGTTCAAATAACCTTTGAATTTCTTGTCAAATTTAGCATTTTACCAAGAACTTCAGGAGACAGGGTTATAACTGTGACTATATCCGACAGAATTAATGAGATTCAAATAAAATAAATTATTTTATTTAAGCCTTTAAAAAAGTTTTTCTACCCTTTCTTCATTAAGTGTCTCTGTCATTGGCCTCAGTGACCCAAATTAAAACATCTTTAATATGTTAGTAGCTTTTTGTGTAAATTTTGAACATCATTGCTTTTTCATCAAATAATTTAGTTGTTTCTTTTCATTGCTGCTCACAGCATCCCCAAATTTAAAATATGTACATAGTTATATATATACATATATACACACACATATACATATATACATATACACACACACACACACACACACACACACACACACACACTAGAGGCCCAATGAAATTCGTGCAACAGTAGGCCTTCCTTACTCCTGCTGCCGGCTTCCCTCTGGCGCCCGGGACCCCAGCTTGCTTCCCTCCGGCTGCCTACAGGCATCTGGGATCCAGGCAGGCTTCCCTCCAGCCTCAGGCAGGCACCAGGACCTAGGCCTCCCTTGCAGCCCTGGCTTTGTTCGGAAGGAAGTCCAGTCTAATTAGCATATTACACTTTTATTATTATAGACTAGAAATTCATGCACATTAAAAGGGAATTAATTAGAGGAAATATTTTAATGTTGCTTTTTGCCCCTTCTCTATAACAGAAGTGCCCGGCCGGCCCCACCCCCATTGAGTGACTCCAAGACCTGTCGGGCCCCACTCTAGTCAAGCCCGGCGAGTGGGGGAGTGGGACATGCAGCCTCATATCCTGGTACTGGGGTAGGGGGAACAGCCTCAGGTCCTCAGGCCCTAGCCCACTTCATGCAGCCTCACCAAGCCCCGGAGACCCCAGACTTGCCACGCTGCGGGACCCATCAATATTTGGTCATTATAGATGAAAATAAAGTCATGGCTTTAAGTATCCACATTCATTTTCAATGCCTGATTTGTCTATGTTTTCTAAATTGAAAAACAAATAAGATCGTCAGCCAGATAGCATCATAATGCCAAGTTCTTTATATAATGACACATACCATTCTCTCCGCTCAGGATACTCCATTTGAATGGATTAAATGTATGTGACTCATATGAAAGGCACTGCTGCTTGCTCTTAATAGAGGAAGCATTAGCTCGTGACCTAACGCCGTAAAGTGATTTAAATGGCATATCCTGACTTGAAAAACAGTAGGAAAATTAAAAAAAACAAAAATACCAAAAAAAAAAAAAATTCAGTGCTGTGGACAGCAGAATCCTCTCCCTTTCCCTTTGTTTTTTTCTGCTTTTCCCATGAACCTATTTGCACTCTGCCTCAAAATCTACACGGAAGACACAATCACATGCTGTAATCTGCATTGTATAGTGCCATTTGAGTACAAAGAGGTGTTTTTCACCCTTTCCTCTTTTTTTTTTAATTGATGCATCTCAAACTTGCTACCAACATTCCAGTAGCCAGGCCAGCATGGCTGTGCGGACACAGCTTTCAGAGGTGCTGTCAGGCTTCAGGGCTGGGGCAGGGAACATGCCAGGTGTTGCTGGAAACGAATCAGCTCTCCTCTCTACATAGCAGGAGTCTTTTCATTATAAAACGCAAAGCAGCAGCCATTTTTTATCACTCCCATCCCCAGCCCTCCTCGCCAGAGGGTGGCATAGGAAGGGAGGATATTTACTCTGGGCTCTTTGATTTCTCTTATTTAACTGAGCCCAGTGACAGCTGCTTCTCTGAGCACAAAGCCCGCTGGCTCAAGGCTAGCCACATCTGAAAGCAAGCAGCAGAGCTGACCAGGGGCTTTGACCAAGCTCCAGCATGGGGATCACAGCAACCTCGGCAGGCGGACTGCTCCTGAAGACTCTAGGCCCCACCAAGTTCCACACCCCAGCTCCCTGCTCTCCCCCTTTCACCCACAGGTGCCACTGGTATGGTGTGCCCCAAGGCTTGGTGTGCAGACAGCAGGGTTTCTGGTTGAAGACACTCAATCTCCATCTGGAACTTTGTGGCCCAGGAACTGGCAGGGACCATTCCACCCTATCTTGGTCTTTCTCACTGTTGAGGTTTTCTGGGCACTCTAGGCTGGGACAGCCAGGACCTTTGCCTCTGACCAATGCCATGCCTAACACCTGCCTGTAGCTTTTTCCTGGGAAAGCATGGAGGCATGGCTGGTCTGGGTGAGAGGCTGTGGGTTAGGAGGTTTGGCTAGCCACCCTACTTTCAATTGGGGTGGAGAGGCTGATCAGCGGTGGAGCTGGGGGAGGAGCTGGGTAGGGCAGCCATCTTGTGATAGCATTATGGCACGAGGGTCAATTTGCATATTACCTCTTTATTAGATAGGATACTACATATTTATATACATATTTTTGAAACTTTTATATAAAGTCAAATTTTTTCTTAATTGATCCCCTCTTCTTCATTGAGCAGTCATTAAATTTTGACATCTGTAATTTGGTAATAACTGCAGGTCCCAGTAAGGTATGTTGCCTCCCAGTAGCGATTCTTGGCAAATCCACAAGCAATACACTTTTACTCAGATCTCAACTAAAACAACAACAGTCAGCACTTAATGAATTGAAATCACATTTTATGTCTTTCCAGACATCACTTGATGTTTCCTTGTTTGCTGGTGCTTTTAGAGATTTCCCTTGTTGATAATGTTTTTTGTGTTGCTACCAAATCTAATTTGGCTTTTAGCAGAGCCTTTGAATTTTTTATAATAAAGGCATTTACAGATGCCAGTAGATAAATTAGCACCACAAATGCAGCTGAATTGCATAATCGCACCAATTGATTTTGTGTTAACCTTCAAGATGTATAGATACCTGGTGGCATCGCTGTCAAAGGAAGGCAATGAAAGCCAAAGCCCTCCCATTTCCAGAAAACAGGGGAAAGTGTATCATGGGACCTTAGAAAAACACACTGCTCCCAATGAATTCCTACCTGTTTATAGATGCTTAACAAAGTGATATCGCTTTGACATGGCATTTAAACATTTAAACTCATATGAAGGTGCACATGCACACACACACACACACACACACACACACACACACACACACACACATTCTTAAGGGAATACCTAACCATATAAGAAAATACTAGAAATCGTTGCCATAATTGACCATGACTTCTTTGTCTTTTCATTATCAAGGTGAAAATTAATTTGCATTATAGTTACTTAAACTTTAGGTTTTTTGTCCCCCCCCAAATGACTGTGCTTCTCAGTGTAAACAGATTATCAGAGGATCAATGTGACTTTGTAGACGCTCCTCAGGTTAAGTCAAAATACACAGTGACTTCTCCATTTTATAGGTTGACTAGAGGCCCGGTGCATGAAAATTCATGTAATGGAGTGAAGGTCCTTCAGCCTGGCCTGCCCCGTCTCACAGTCCGGGTGCCCTCAGGGTGGGAGGTGACCATCACACCTCTGCTGCTGCCACTGCTGCCAGCGAAAGCCTCAGCCAGCCCTGCTTACCTGAGCCTTGGGTGACCCTGGGCGCCTGGAAAGCCAACATCTGAGGCTTGCCTGAGCCTTTGGCTGGCCCTGAGCAGCTGGAGTGCTGAGGGCAGGTCCAGCCGCACTGCAAGCCTACCACTCCTCCCTTCCAGCTGAGACTAAAACCTGGGGTCTCTGGCAGGGCTGAGGAGACTAAGTGCTGCCATCTTATGGCTATGGGTGCCACCTATCTTTGTGATGGTGTGATGCTCAATTTGCATATTTCCTCTTTATTAGATAGGATTCCAAATACTTGAGCAACTCTATGAGTGAAGCTGTGGAATGATCTAGCTGGCCATTGGAAATTATCATATTTGAAATCTGAGAATAAAGGAAATCAAATTCATGGTTTCTGGTATAGAGATGAAATAATGTTTTTAGTACATCTCATACTAGCTTGCATTTTGGGCTACCTGTATCAAATAATCCTAAAGTCCTTTTGCATTTAGTTTCTAGAGTTCTTTTAAGTGATAGAATCACTTTTCCTTAGACTAAAACCAAACTTTTTATAAAATTAAAGTGTTATTTTTCAGAAGTAACACAGTAAAATGACGTAGATGGATATAAACTAAAAAAGTAAGCTCTACACCAAACATTTAAATATACAATTTTGTCATCAATGCCTCTTAAAGTTAATTCCTTACTAGTCTAGGGATAGCATATACAGTGGAAAGATCAAAAGCTTCAAAGTAATGTGGACTTAGATTTGATTTACGGCTTTTCTTCCTACTTACCTTTCAGATTCACAATTTTCTCATCCATAAGATGTGATAAGAATACTTTATATAATTTTTGTGAGAATTACAGCCACAAGTGATTTAGCATTGTTTGGAACAAATTAACACATACAAGTGTCATTTTTCTGTTACTATATTCATAATCAAACAAAGCATGTGTATGTAGTTCACTCAGTGCTGTGTTCCTTAGATCCGCTTCAGACAGAAGGATTTATTCTCCTAGATACCTTAGGTAATATGGTTGACAACCCTCAACTTTTAGTCTTTGCGAAAGCAAGCTACCTCACCCAAGGTCAAGCTCTCTTACCCAATGGCAGTCTACATTCAGTGATTGATTGATGAAAAATTTTTAAAGACTTAGCCACCTTACTCTAAGTCCAATAACTCTGAAGGGCTTTTTCAGCTTCATTCCACACATGGAGTTGCCTGTGTATTCATTTTAACTATTTAACATTTTAACATTTAGTCTCATCTTGCCCATTTCCCATAACAGCTTTCTTCCTTCTCCCTACATATGCTCATCCTAAGAGTATTCTCCCCCAAAACTCCTACAGTTAGTTTTCATCTGAGCTGGCTGTCCAGAGAATGTGAAACCTACATCTTCTTGCAGAGTATTTTTACATTTTATATTATATTTATTCTGATTAGAATTTTCATGATTTTTTTTATAACTGCCCTTTTAACCTTGCTATATTATTATATTTAAAAAGTGTCCCTTGTCGCAGCATATAATTAATTTTTTGTTCTTATCCAGTCTATCCTTGTTTATTTATTTACCATATCTTCCGGCATATAAGATGACTGGGACTGATGATAATAGGAAGAAGATAACAAACAATAGAGAGAGAGCAAGTGCCGGGCAAGTCCCTGGTGAGTTAGCAACGCCCATCATAACTGCAAGCTACGGTATTTTTACACCCGGCATATAAGACAACCCCCCACTTTTGAGATTTTCCTGGGTTAAAAAGTCATCTTATATGCCAGAAAATCTGGTATTATTCAGCTCATTGATATTTGAGATGATTACTGACATATTTGGTTTGACAACTGCCTTTTAACTATTTGTTTTTTATTTGGTCCTGCCATTATTGTTTTTTGAGGGTTAAGTATTTATTTAAATTTATACTCTGTACTTGTTAATTAAATATTATTTTCTTATTTTTACATTGCTGATTCTCTTTTAAATCCTCATTTTAGGACATAGCTATTGATTTTGGAGAGGGAAAGACAGAGAAAGAGAGAATATGAGAGAGAAAGAAACATCCAGTGGCCACCTCTGGTATGCACCCTGACCTGGGATGGAACCTATAACCTATGTACGTACCCTAACCAGGAATATAACCCTTAACCTTTCAATGTATAGGACAAAGCTCCAACCAACTGAACTACGCCAACCAAACCCATTCCTGACTCTTAATCAATGTAAATTAGTCCTGCACAAATCCTGTAAAATGCAAGTGACCTTAAAATACTTTAAATCTAGTATTTTGTAATCATATATATTTTAGTTCTTGCTTTTGTGCAGATTTTAAAACCTCAAAAGTCATTATTCTTGTTTTATGGAGTCACTACTCATTTGCATGTCCTCTTTGTTATTCTTTTCTGGCTGCATTTACATATTCCCATCTGAAATAACATTTATCTGGTGAATAACTTCATATTAGATGTTTTCTCTTAATTTCATCTCAGTTTTTTAATTTGTTTTTAAGTCCTCTTTTAGCTTTTTGTTTTTATAGTTATTTTGTTGGGTATAGTATTAAAGAATTGCAGAAACTTGGTCAAACCTTAATGGATCTATTTACTCACTGCTTAGGTGAGACATTAGTAGCTAAAGCAGATGCCTCCTTTAGTCTTATGTTAAGTATGAACTATTCACATATTGTTTAGATGACACATTGGTAATTGAAGAAGCTTCCACACTATTAGTGTTATGTTAATTCTTGCTGGTTGATTTCATTGTTGGAATTTCCTGACCTAAAGGACATGGATGTATCACTTAGCCCTAAAAAAAGGGACTAGCAAAGCCAGAGCTAGTAGTGTCCTCCCCCTAGAGGTGGACTCACGCCTGGCTCCATTATTCCCCAAATTGATGCTTTTCCAGTCTCTCTTCATTTGTGTGCAGCCTTCTCCAGATGCTGATCCCTGACATAGGAACTCTGGACAGCCGGGTCATGAAAAGGATTTCCACAAAGAATGGCAATTATTTCCTTTTTGTCCTTTAAAAAGTCAATTTTATTATACTTTGGGTTTCTTCTTTTCTGCTTAGAAACCCATTGCCATGCTTATGTTCCTGGGATGATAGAATATCCTCTGCCCCTTTCATCTTTTAAAAATTGTTTTGATTATAATTTTCAGCAATTTTACTATCAGGTACCTCAATGTAGTATTCTTGAAATTTATCTTTTTTTAAAAAATATACCTTACTAGTAGTCTGGTGCACCAAATTTGTGCACAGGTGGGGGGGGGCAGGGAAGGGTTTCCCTCAACTTGGCCTGCACCCTCTCCAATCTGGGACCCTTTGGAGGATGTCTGACTACTGGTGTAGGCCTGATTCCCCACAGGGATTGACCCTAAACTGGCAGTCAGACATCCCTTTCGCAATCTGGCACTGCTGGCTCCTAACCACTCACCTGCCTGCCTTCCTGATTGTCTCTAACCACTCTGCCTGCCAGCCTGATTGCCCCCTTCTTCTCCCTTGTCAGCCTGCTAGCCTCCAACTGCTCCCTCCTGCCATCCTGCTTGCCTCCAACTGCCCCCTGCTGGCCTGCTTGCCCCCAACTGCCACCCTTACCAGCCTGATCACCTCCAACTGCCCTCCCCTCCTGGCCTGATCACTCCTAACCACCTCTGCCTCGGCCCTGCCACCATGGCTTTGTCCAAAAGGACATCCAGAAGGTCTCCAAGAAGGTCTTCTGGTCTAATTAGCATGTTACCCTTTTATAAGTATAGATTAATTTCAGAGAGCAAGAGAGAAGGAAAGAGAGATAGAAACATCAACGATAAATGAGAATCATTGATTGGCTGCCTCCTGCACACCCGCTACTAGGATCAACCCCACAACCCAAGAATGTGCCCCAACTGAAATAGAACTTGGGACCCTTCAGTACACAGGCTGATGCTCTGAGCCACTGAGCCAGACCATCAAGGGCTTGAATTTTATCTTGATTAAGGTTCATATTCCTTTACTCTTTCTAAATATGCACATTACAAAGGTTTTGAAAAATGTCTACATTATCCACTTAAATATTCCTTTATCCACATGTACTTTTCTTCTCCACCTCTGAATCCAATTATGTGTGTATGTGGCCTATTCTTTAGATGCTATATGTATCTTATGGTCTCTTCCGTACTTTTGATCCTTCTTTATTCTTCTCTGTTAACCCTCCATATTTTCACCTCTTAAAATATGGGTCATATTTTTATTAAAACTATTTTCTGTTAACTCCAGTATCTAGATTGCTTGCAAGTCTTTTGGCTATATGGGTTTTTGTTTTGTTTTTTCTGCTTAAGTCAAAAAACTTTTTAGCATGCCTCATTTTTTTTGAAGAACGAATATTTTAAGCAATAGATATAATTTAAGACTGTATCTCTGTATGCATTATCTTTCCTCATAGAGAATTTATTTGTGCCATTAGGGACAGTTAGTATAAAGGAATATCAGCTTAACCCATTTAAGATTTAGCTGATTTGAAAACTGGTATAGTCTACCATTTTCTTAGAGTGTTGCCTTTATGGGTCAAAGCTGAAAACATAGGGTGTTTGTTTATTCTTCTTTACCTTGATAGGTCTTACATTATAATTGTCTGTTTTCCTATTTCCTTTACCATGTAAAATCTCTGCTCAACTCTATTTTTTTCTCAGCCTCTCAGCCATAGCTTGATAAATGCAAATGCCAAGGGAATAAGAGACACAGAATGTCAGGATTATTTACCTCAACCCTCCTGTTGCCAGGATCTTGGTCATTCAAATATTGACTGCCTTGTTAGTTTCCCAGTGTCTTCAAAGAGATTGTTTCCTTTTGTTTCATTTCAAATTTTATTTAAAATTTCTGGGTGTTCTAAGCAAGAGGGATGGATTATAGGAGCTGATTTACCACAGACAGAAGTAGAAGTTTAAGACTTAATTCATTTTTGTTTCTCCAGCACCTAGTAAAATGCTTGCTGTTTCAGCAGTCATACAATCAATACTTGTTAAAGATTTAAGGTAAGAAATAGCATTTTGCTTTAAGAGAAAGGACAGTAATTCAGTTATATTGTTGCTTAAGTGTTACGGATTATAGTGATCAGATATAAGGCTGATAAGATCATCAGAAGCTAGATTTTAAAGGGCTTTCAATGTGTTTGAACATTATTGTGAAAGTAATAGAAAACATTGATTTTCTTTTTCTATATATTGCAGTGAAATCATCAGTTATAGATCCTTTGGTCAACAGGCATTTATTTTTGACTCATGATGTACCATGCATTATGTCAAAGTAGAAGCTGGTACCAAAGATGTTAGTTCTAGCTTTTAAGAATCATAGAGTTTATAAGTATATAAGGAATAAGGATTTAATTTGTGCACAGAGAAGTCCAATATATATATATATGTGTGTGTGTTGGAGTTCTTAAATGATCATAACTTACCTAAAAACAATTTTCATGTATTAAAATAACGTTAAAGAACATAGATTTTCTGGGTGGCCAGGGAATCAGCTTTGTTAATTAGCAAGAATCAATTTCCATATTGTTATATTACTGGTTTGGTAAAGATTCTCAAATCTCTCTTGGCTTCTTTCTTTCAATGACACCTGTGATTACATTTAGGGCTCACCAAAATAACTTCACATCTAGAGGGAAAGTGAGGGGGGGGTAGAACAGGATATGGGGAGATAATTGATAATGGAAGGAGACGTGAATTAAAGTGTGAGCACACAATACAATGTGTAGATAATGTATTATAGAATTGCATACCTGAAACTTATAACATTTTGTTAACTGATGTTACCCCAATAAATTCAATAACAAATAAAAAGAGTATTAATCACATTTGCAAAGATAGGCTTCAAATTTCTTCTTAAATATAGGAGAATTCTGTGGTCTTTAGAAAGAACTCATAAGAATGTATAAATGCAAGAGCTTTCTCTTTCAAATATATGTCTTTCAGCTGCACAAAAAGTTCTGTAGGTTACTGTGGCATTATATAGATAATCTTTGGATTATTTGGAACTTTTTTGTGTGGTTATGCATGTCTTTGTTCTTATTGACTAGACTGTGACTTAACATGGTATGGGTTTAATCAATCTCTGAACAACAAATGTCAAGTATTTGTAGTTAAAATAGATCTTGGATTAAATCCTCTACCAGCCATTTCCTAGTTGTAAACCATTGTGAAATTGCTCAATTCTGAAGATTAGTCTCATGTACTATATATAAAATAGAGATAACAGTATTAATTTAAGAAGTTTGTGTTAAAATTGAAAATGCCATAGGTAAACATAACTATTGCTTAAAGGGTTTCATGAATAAATACATTCAGAATATTAAAGCCTAGAAAATTAAAAGGATAATAATATTAACACTAAAATATATCTTCAGACCTAGTTTCCTACAAACCATATGTTTATTCAGTTATTTGTACATCCTCATATTCAATAAACTTTGCTTTGTGGTAGGTAAATGCAAATTAGAACATTCTCTTAATGTAGTTGCAGAGATTGGCTTTGAATAAATAAATATAATTAATTCTTAAAAGCAACAAAATAATACTATACAGAAAGTTCACTGAGAGCATGGCAAAAGGAAGTGTTTACACAAGTGAGTATTTGAATGAGATTAAGAATATTTGAGTGTCTGGTTCTTAGATTAAAGGTCTGAATACAAGGGAATAAAGACTATAAAATTGCTTGATAGTGAATAATAAATTTTGCTTGTGGACAATGAGTAACCACTGTCAATCTTAAAATATGGTGTAGTGAACATCTCTAAGATGGATGGCCTCCCAGGTTCCCACACTCTAATATTTACACCTTTGTATGATTCCCTTCCTGTGAATATGGGTGAAATTAGTGACTTGCTTCCAAACAGAATATGGCAAATACAAGATTTACTCAATTGTGCTATATAAGAATACAATGCCAGTCTGGAAATGGATGCTCCCATCCGGGCTTTGAAGAAGCAAGCTGACATGTAGTAAAGAACAGGGTCATGTGGGAAAGACATGAGGGCAGTCTTCAGCCTCCAGTCAGCAAGAACCTGAACTACTCAGCCCAACAGTCCCCAAGGAATTGAATGTATCCACCAACTATGCGAGCTTGGAAGCAAAGCTCCCCGATTCAAGCCTTTAAATGAGAAGTCAGGCCTGCTCTACACCTTGATTGATGCCTTGTACAGGACAAAACTCTGATTCTTTTATTTTTTTAATATATTTTTATTGATTATTTACAGAGCAGAAGGGAGAGGGATAGAAAGTCAGAAACATCAATGAGAGAGAGACATCAATCAGCTGCCTCTTGCACGCCCCCTACTGGGGATGTGCCCTCAGCCAAGGTACACGCCTTTGCCGGAATCGAACCCGGACCCTTCAGTCCGCAGTCCGACGCTCTATCCACTGAGCCAAACCAGTCTCGGCAAAGCTATGATTCTTACCCATGGTAATTTTGAGATATTAAAGTATGTTGTTTTAAACCTATAATTTTGTTATAATTTGTTACATAGTAATAGATAACTTTTCGAGGATATTGGCCTTTTTTATTTTTTAGAAACATATATGGTAGCAAAAAGGAAGTTGCTCTAGTGTTCATTGAATTTGAACCTGTTACTTCACTGATTATGTCTAGAGTATATTCTTTAGCTCAAATTGCAATATTCTCCAATGAATTATGTATAATTTAGGTCAGATAGAGTCACATAAATCGTTCACTATTAGCCATACAGTGGACAATTTAATGGGAAATAATATACTTATGAGACAATATTTTTACTAAATGTCACTGGTTTTTGAAAATATCAGTTAAACACATTCTCATTTAGTAATCAGGTACAGTATTACCACCCACCAGCATATGTTTATGGGACATTCAGGCAAAGTGCTCTTTGTTTTACCTGAGGATTTTCTAAATTAAATTTTCTTTCTCAGGAAAGGTTTGATTCATGTTTAAATCTATCTGGGATGCTGGCAGGTAAAGCAAGTTTTGTGACAATGTATTGTGAACAGTACATGTTTGACAGCGTGTGTCGTGCTTCAGCTAAAATAAGAGTTACTAGATTCTTGTAGTCAGCAATCAAAGTTCAATTGCACTTTTCCTAGGAAAAACTTCCAGTAATAATAAAGATTGTTTAAAAATAATTGTATCAAAGAAATAAATTCTCTATTTAAACACACTTGGGAAATGCAGTCCACATAACAATAGAATTACTAAGTTTTGAAGTTTAACCATTCCTATTTCCCAATCCAGTTAACACTTTCCTTTTTAAGTTATATTGTTACATTGTATTTCCAATTTAGAAAAATGTAATTAAAAAAAAATACAACACAGGAAATAGGGACATATTCCGGAGTCACACATATGTATGAAACTAATCTTAATGATCTCATTAACTGTCAGAGAAAATTGCTTCTCCACCCTCCACTTTGGAGGCTTCATACCAAAGAGGTTCAGCAGTGGTCATTTCATCTTCCTCTTTTTAAAAAATGGTGTTCAAGTGCTTAGAAATGCAAAGTAATTCCTTACTAAAATAATATTTAATGCAGAATAAAAGTGTTACAGTTCTTTAATTATATAATTTTAGGTAATTAATTCTCAAAATGGAATACCTAGTTACGCTTTGAATATTTTATTTTAATGAAAGCATTTCTAGGAAAGTCTGAAACTTTTAAGAACTTCCTCCAATGACACAAATAAATAATCTCGGAAATCTTACTTCATGAACCTCATCTGAGCTGTGCCCTTCTCTTTCCTGAATATGGTTTCCCCTCCTGGAATTATCAGTGCCTTCATCTTCACACCTCCACATTCCATTCCTTCTAAAACTCTACTCAGGGAAAAATTTGAATTGCTTCCCACTCTGGGAGAAAAGCAAGAAATCTTATCCTAATATCGCCAAACTGCTCTCCCTTTTAGCTGTGATAATCTCCAGGGCAAACTTGACCTTGGGCATTAAAACACAAGTTTACCTAGCCCCATGTTTTTCTTTCTATAACACCTGAGAGGTGTAAGCGTCTTTCTCCTTACTTTAACTTATTCTTTGAGCAATACTTATATGTATATATGGAAGATAATGGATTGGCTTTATTTTTAGTACATTTCCCTAGAAATCTTTGTTTTCTTTATTAGTTTACTCCTTTAAATGTTTGATAATTTATATAAATAATTCCTCTCTAACCCAGACTCTTTTCTCTTATGCATGGAAAATTAGTTTTAAGATTCTATTTCAATAGTTACTCATATTATACTTGTAACAATTTTAAATAAAATGTAAAGTTATTTCCCCTCATAAACAATAATGATACTCAATATAACCTCTTGAAAATCAAATTTGAATAAAAGAAAAGTCTTATTTCCTTTTGCCACCTAAAACCATGTGCTGCATTCTGGTGCCCTCACCATGTCCCTCTTTCAAAATAAAGAATAAATTAAAGGTAAATATGTAATAGTTGAAAGTTTCTACTTATAAAACCCTAATTTTATTGACAGAGATGTCCTATAGTCAGAAATTTGTTTGAATACATTTAATAAATTGAAGGAGCAATTGCTTTCTCCTTGATGTTCTGCCTGGAGCTCAACATGTAGATATATGCAATTCACTGCCAGCAGAGCCTAAATTTGGGGAATATAAGATCAAGATGAGCAAACCTAACTTTCTAACTGTAGCGAATAGAAATATTGTTTTGAACCTAAATATAGTAAGAAGAAAACAAATTCAAGCAAGTACTTTGCGGGAAATACATATGCTGGCTATGTTTTAATGAATTGCTTTGTTCTCTATAGAGTATTTTATCCTTTCTCCCTGTAAATGAGGTTGCAGTTTTAAATTTGCTAAAAAAAAAAAAAATACTTTTTTTCCATTCTTTTCTTCCCTCTCTTAATCTCTTTGAAATAGCTTCATCTTTACATGTGCCAGCCAGAATAGCTCATAAGTTCCCTCTTTATATATGTAAAACCTATGCTTCTCTCTTTGGTCATTCCCACTTTTCTCATATGAACATACATGTATGTATACATGTACACACATTGGCAAAAACACGTGCTGCTACTATAACTTATTTGAATATGTTAAGTGGTCATGAGAAAGGATAGAAATCTTTGAATTCTTCTAAGACCTCTGGTCCTCCAGAGTTGTTGCAATAAGAATGATAATATTGTATTTCCCAGAAATTTTAAACAATTTTAAGGCTTGCCTGTGTGTTCTGATGACATGACCTACTGGGATGGGTGAGTACTCAAGTGCCCCTAGATAATGCTGCAAGTTAATATAAAGGCTCATCCGATACTCTTTTTTATTTTATTGCTTATCTTTAAATTGGAAAGCATAAAAGACAGCAAGATGCTAGAAAGAATATCTACAACAAAATCTTACTAAGGAAATAGGAAGAAAAAGGAAACCTATATCTCTATGGTTTTGTCCTCTTTATCATATTATTACATGAATTTCTTGTAAGTTGGAAAACTTGCTCTCCTCAGGTAATTTTGTACACAAATCTATAAGTGGTCCATCAGAAGCCAGAGGAAAGTAGAACCTGAACATTTTAAAGTTTTATAGCTATGCTGCCTATATAGTACTGCTGGCCACATGTAGCCATTGAAATCTAAATTTAATCAAATAAAAAAAATTTAGTTCTTTAATCACACAAGTCAAATTTCAAGTGCTCAATAATAGCCTATCTGGCTACTGGCTATGCTATTGGAGGATACAGATACAGAAAATTTTCATTATTGAACAATATTATATTAAACAGCAATGATTTTTATAGACATGATCACCTGTGTGCAATGGGATGCAAGTAGTGGTATTTATAAATGTATGCAGAGAGGCCAAACTCTTTCTATAAACACTGAAGGTAGATATGGTAGAAACCGTTAGCTGTTCCTAATAACTATTTTTCCTTTTCCCACAATTTTTAGCTGGGTGTATAACTTTCAGAGTAAAGTCAGAGCTTTACAACCTCACAACTATGTCAAAGGTAAATATAAATGAAAGCATGTCTATGTCACATTCCTGTAGATATCTCTAAAAGGCAATGGACTATCATTTTTGTTCCATTTCTTAGGCCCTTTCTTTCAATCTGCTACTTGAATGTGGATAATGTGTTCCAAAACCTAAATTCCATATTTAACTGTTAGAATAATGCTGCTCACGGGTTTTGGTGAAGCAGTAAGTGGGGAAAAGCCTGTATTTCAGGGAACCTCATGGAGCAGGGCCACCATACTAGCCCAGAACTGCAATACAGTCATATAGTTGATAATTCCATGGAACTCTCATGAGGACTTAGAACAAGTACATATACATATACCCAAAATATAAAATATATATCCATGAGTCCATGAATAATTTTAAACTTATCTTAAAGTAAAATATTTTCAAAAGTAATTTTATATAGTGATCATGTATCACAGACATGTATACTTGAAACCAAATGATCTTATTAAAATACTAGAGGCCCAGTGCATGAAATTCGTGCATGGGGTGGGGGTGTCCCTCAGCCCAGCCTGCACCCTCTCCAATCTGGGACCCCTCAAGGATGTCTGACTGCCCATTTAGGCCTGATCCTTCTCACAATCCTGGACTGCTGGCTTCCAACTACTTGCCTGCCTGCCTTCCTGATTTCTCCTAACCCCTTCTGTCTGCCAGCCTGATCACCCCCTGGCTGCTAGGGGTTCAGAGCAGGAAGAGATGAATAGGTGGACCACAGGTGATCTTTAGGGCAATGAAACTGTTCTGTCTCTTCTACATTAATGGTACATTTGTCAAGACCATAAGATGTTCAACACTAAGAATAAACCCTAATGTAAACTGCAGATTTTACTTTTGTTAATAATGTGTCGATAAAGGCTCATCAATTGTAATAAATATATCACATTAATTTAAGATGCTAATAATAAAAGAAGCTTTAATGTGGTGTGGCTAGGCCTGAGGATGGCGGCAAGGGTCCGGAACCTGTGCTGGGTCCAGGATGGCCATTGGGACCCCTGCCGCCACCCCAGGTTTGCCCAGGCCAGGCCTGGGGGCAGTGGCACGGGTCTGGACCCCCTGCTGGCACTGGAGCTGCAATTGGACTCCCACTGGCCCAATGGTCACCGAGGCCAGCTGGCGCAGTGGCGGCCCATCCTTCGCACCACCCCTCACCTCGGGCGTGCCTCGGCCCTGCCTTCTGCTCCTGATTGGCTGTTAGTGTAGCGAAGGTATGGTCAAATTTGCATATTACTCCTTTATTGGATAGGATATATGTATATATATTTAATTATAAGTTTATTTAAAATTAGTTAAAAAGTAAAGTATGTTGACAATGGTTAAAATAGAGTAATTTTAATAATTATTTTTAAGAACAGTTTGAGATTTACAGAAAATAGTACAGAAAGTTTTCAGATATCCCATACTAAATCTTTCTTTTTTTTTTTTACATGTAACTGTCCAATTTTTCCAACACCATTTATTGAAGAGACTGGCTTGACCATTGAATGTTCTTGCCTCCTTTGTCAAAAATTAATTGAGCATAGTGGTTTGGATCAATTTCTGGGTTCTCTATTCTATTCCATTGGTCAATATGTCTATTCTTGTGCCAGTATCAGGCTGTTTTGAGAACAGTGGCTTTGTAATACAGCTTGATATCTGTCTGGTATTGAGATCCCACCTACTTTGTTCTTCTTTCTCAGGATTGCTGCAGCTATTCGGGGACTTTTTTAATTCCAGATGAATTTTTGGACAGTTCTTTCTAGGTCTGTGAAATATTCTGTTGGTATTTTAATGGGGAGTGCATTGAATCTATAGATTATATTGGGTAGTATGGACATTTTTTTATTCACAATATAACTTATATTTAATAGTAGTACATATGTTTTCCTTTCCCCCCGCCAATATCCTTCCCCCAGCCTCCCTTACCCCCCAGCACATGTCCCCACCTGCCCCCCTCCCTGCCCCAGTGTCTTTCATTCATTGGTTATGCTCATATGCATGCATACAAGTCCTTCAGTTGATCTCCCCCAGCATCCGCCTCCCATCCACTCCAGCCTTCCCCCTATAGCTTGACAGCCTGTTCAAGGCCACCCTGCCTCTATATCAATCACTCTCCCCTGTTTCTTTTCTTCAAAAATATCTTGCCTCTGCATACTAGAAACAAACGTATAAGAGCAAAAAAATGTTTGAGTGTCAGTTTCAATGTCCAACTATTCTGAGTCCCAGTTTCAACGTCAAATAGTTCTTCATGTGTACATGTCAGCAATGGTATCCAGATGGTGGACACATCGTGGCAATGCAAGATCCATCCTCTCTGGTATGGTCCTGGGCCGCCTGCAGCCACGCACAGCTGCCGACTGCTAGCATGGCAAGGTGTTGTCAGTGTCCCCCATCTCTGGACAGACCCGTCAGTTCCTCACTGTTTCAGGAACCCACATGGTCTTGGAGTTGTTCTCTGCAAACACACAAACACATTCTCGACCAAAAGTTAACAAAGGGATCTTCTCTGCAAAATATACTTGGGATTCTTTTTATTTTTGCCTAAATGATTTTCCTTTGACTTATTTTGATACCATGTGTGTTTTTTCATGTGTGTCCTGCTGTTGGCTTTACAAATGGAAGTTACTTTTCTGGAGTAAGAATTTTCTAGATGTATTTTACTTACAGGATATTTTTCCTTACATGATATTACCCCACTGCCCCCCTTTTTGATTAATCAGGACTTTTGGAAATTTTATATTGCAGTCTTGGTAATTTTACATTTTAATTTTTGCACACAAATATGACTGCTTTAGGTTCTTTGGATGTTAGACAATTTTACAGTGAGATGAATTACTAATAGATATTTTAGTTAATGTTTTAGGAAAAGCTTTTTGTCCAGTACAGTTAGATTTTCTTGAGTATTCACTTATTTCACTTGGCCAATTTAAATTAATCTGAAAACTTGATTAGTATTTTACTGTCAATTTTAATACTCAAGCAGAAATCTTAGTTTACCCTGTAAATATTAGTCGAAAGGAGTATTTGCATTTTTGAGTAGGTCCTGAGCATTCCTGGTAATAGACTGAATTTAGATATAGAGCAGCTATTGCTGGCCGAGTCTCTGTGTGCCACCTGGGTCCCGGTATGAGTTGTGCGTGGGAGGCGAAGCAGCAGTGGGGGTAGGAGACCTCCCTCAGGAGGGGTGAGAATTCAAGCCCCTGGAAGGCTTTTGGGTGAGGGTCTGTGCTCCACCTCTGTTGACCTTTTAGTTCTCTCCTATTGGCCCCTCTGCGACTGTGCCTGTCTTAGGTTGTTCCTTCCCTGAGGAATCTTACCTGTCTTTGGCTAACTAGTCATCCTCTGGGGCCAAACAGGGTGATGTGAGGTTCAGTTCTGTCTCCTTTGTAGTCTATGCCCCCATGTCCTCCACATCCAGCACCTGCCTTGGGGTCCCCTTGCCTGCTGGCGGGGTCCTGGTACTGATCACATATATCGGGAGACCCAGGTTTCTTCTCCAGAGAGGGCCCAGCTCTCAGTGAATAATCTTTTTATACAGTTTATACATTGTACAATTGATTGGCTAAATATGTATTTGAGAGATTTTACATTTATGTGCATGAGTAATATTGATTTGTATTTTTTCTTCCTTGTAATATCTTTATTTGGTATTAATATTAGCAAAATGCTTGTCTCAAAAAATAAGTTTGAAAGTGTTCCCTCTACTTCTACTTTCTAGACAAGATTATGGACAACTGGTATAATTTCTTCTTTAAATATTAAATAAAATTCACCAATGCCTGGCCGGCGTGGCTCAGTGGTTAAGCATCAATCTAAGAACCATATTTGATTCCCAGTCAAGACACATGCCTGGGTTGTAGACTCAATCCCCAGTATGGGGCCTGTTGGAGGCAGCAGATCAAAGATTTTCTCTCATCATTGGTGTTTCTGTCTCCCTCGCCTTCTCCTTTCCCCTCTGAAAATAATAAAAATATGTTTAAAAAATTCACTAGGGTGAGAAACTCTTTTTTTTGGGGGGGGGGGTCTTAATTTTCCTTTGATTTCTTTAATAAACACTTTTTAATATTATTTATTTATTTTGGGTGGGTTTGATTATTTTTGTCCTTCAAGGATATAGTCCACTTTATTTAAGATAAACTTTAGGTCATGAAGTTTTATAGTATTTTCTCATTACTCTTAAAAGTCTATTGTATCTGTAGTGAAAGATCCTATAGCATATCTGGTATTAATAATTTTTATTATTCCTTTTTCTTTGGGTTAGTGTGGTTAGAGGCTTATCAATCTTACTAGCTGTGCAAATAACCAGTTTTTCATTTTATTCATTTTCTCTATTATTTTCCTGTTTCCAAATTAATTATTTTCTAATCTAAATTTTATAATTTCTCTTTTGTTGTTCTACTTTCTTTAAGTTTCCTAAAATGTGAGCTTAGATTATTAATTCTAGATCTTTCTTTTTTCTATCATATGCATTCAGTGCTATAAATATCCTTCTAACTGTACCACAAATTTTGATAAATTGTATTTTCATTTTAATTGTTTTTTTGTTTTTTCTCAAGCCTTCTTTTGACCTATGTGCTATTTAGAATGATACTGTTTAATTACTGAATAGTTTTTAGTTGTTTTTCTACTACCAATTTCTACTTTAACTCCATTATTTTCTGAAAACATACTTGTATGTTCCATATTGCTTGTCTGCCCCAAATCTTAAACCATTATTACTTCAAATATTTCTTCTGCTCTATTATTTTTCTTTTTTCTGCTGGTATTATAATTATGCATGTTACTTAAAATATTTGATGGGTCTACTTCAGAAATCTTTAGATGTCACAGTATTTCTTAAAATGTTTTATAGTCTATTATTAAGGCTTATACAAGAATCAGAAATAACCTTCAGAGGACGGAGCCAGCTCTTACTGGTCTCCTTTGGGAATGACATCTGATTGTTAATGTAGCAAATGAACCCAAAAGTCCCCTACTAATTAGGTCTGCTTTATTGACAGAGACTCTCTTGAAGCCTTTTAGAGAGCCTTTGATTATATTTCATTCCATTATAGCTGTGCGTTAAATCATCTTGTAATGAACAATGACCAGTGAGTCACTGGTCTCATTTGAAGGAGAGCATTCTGACACATGGCTCATCTAATTGAGATGTTTATTATTAGACAACTGTGTTTTCTTCAGGCCTAATGCTGGGTAAGATTAGCAGTTTACAATTTCAGTAATCACTGCTGTCTCAGCCTAGATGTGACTTCCTTAGAAAAGCCCTCATGAAGCGCCAAACTGAACCAGGACCCTGACTTACAATCCCCATGGAACCTTCTCATTTCTACCACTTACCAGTGTGCAACTGTGTCACAATATCTGGTTTTTAATTCTCTCAAAGTCTAAATATAGTGCATACTGTCATCACTTTAAGACCTAATATTGTAATGAATAGAAAAAAGTCATACAAACAAGACACCAAAATGTTAGCTATTTTGGTAAGGCTTCAGTGGATTTAATGATGTTTTGTAATCAATAGAAGTGGCAGAAATTATTCTGAGTGACTTCTGAAACTACCTCAAAAGAGGTAATGCAGTTTCCATTTTAATTGACTCACTGTTGGAGATCTGACACCTGTGGCCACTATACCACCAAGAAGCCAAACTCACAGAAAAGCCATATGTAGGTGCTCCATCATAATAACTTCTTTTTTAGCTTTCAAACACATGGAAAAGCCTTCAAATGCTTCCAACCCCAGCATTGGAGTCTTTGCAACTGAGCATCCAGATGTTGTGGAACAGAGTTATAAACATAAACAAAATATGGTAGTTGTTTTAAGTTCCTATTTTTGGAGATTTTTCTTTTACATAGTAATAATAACTGTGATATAATGGAGATATCATGAGAACATTACAATAGAGTTACAGAAGTCATATTATAAATTGTACACTTGATACTGTGGCTGTGCCAGTCTGCATCCCCACCAGCAGTGCATGAGTGTTCTATTTTCTCTGCATCCTCACCAGCACTTGTCATTTGTTGATGATAGCTATTCTGACAGTTGTGAGATGGTACCACATTGTTGTTTTAATTTGCATCTCTTGGATGATTAGTGACTTTGAGCACATTTTCATATGACTCTTGGTCTTCCTTATGTCCTCTTTCAAAAAGTATCTATTTAGGTCCATTACCCATTTTTTGATTGGGTTGTTTATCTTCCTTTTGTTAAGTTGTATGAGTTTCCTATAAATGTTGGAGATTAAACCTTTATTGATGATAACATTGGCAAATATGTTCTCCCATGCAGTGGGCTTTCTTGTTGTTTTGTTGATTTTTCTTTTGTTGTGCAGAAGCTTTTTTATTTTGATATAGTCCTATTTGTGTATTTTCTCTTTAGTCTCCATTGCCCTGGGAGCAGTATCGGTGAAGAAATTGCTTTGGCATATGTCTGAGATTTTGCTGCCTGTGGACTCCTCTAATATTTTATGGTTTCCCATTTTAAGTTTAAGTCCTTTATCCATTTTGAGTTTATTTTTGTGTATGGTGTAAGTTGATGGTTTAGTTGTGCAGTAAGGGAGTTTCCTCAAAAACTAAAAATGGAACTCTCATTTGACCCAGTGATCCTACTTCTAGGAATATATCCCAAGAAACTAGAAACACTAATCAGAAAGGATATATGCATCCCTATGTTCATAGCAGCACAATTTACAATAGCTAAGATTTGGAAACAGCCTAAGTGCCCATCAGCAGATGAGTGGGTTAAAAAGCTGTGGTATAGCTATACAATTATCTATACAATGGAATACTATGTTGTTGTGAAAAAGAAGAAATTCTTACCATTGGCAACAGCATGGATGGAACTGGAGAGCATTATGCTAAGCAAATAAGCCAGTCAGAGAAAGATAAATATCACATGATCTCACTCATTTGTGGAATATAATGAACAACATAAACTGATGAACAAAACAGATCCAGAGACAGAGAATCATACATAGATCAACAGAGAACCATTGATCAGATCATCAAACCTCAGAGGAAAGGTAGGGGAGGGTGGGAGTAAAAGGGTAGAGATCAACCAAAGGACTTGTATGCATGCATATAAGCATAATTAATAGACACAGACAACAGTGGGGTGAGGGCATGTTTGGGGGTGAGGGGTATTGGGAGTATAAGGACACATATTTAATACCTTAATCAATAAAGAAAAAAAAGTTTTGCAAAATATAAAAAATAAGAAAGTTGTACACTTGACATTCATATGTTATTTACAGGTATCACCACAATAAATTTAATGAAAATATCTTTAAGATAAAAGTAGGATAAGATAACTAATTGTATGAGAATTTGGGATTTAAATGATGGACTCAAGACAGATTCTAATTACATACAATAAGAACCATATTATAAGTGCTTACCATATTGTTATGCTAAAAACTTAATATGCATGATACCATATAATTGGCATAATAAATCTATATTTATGTACTAAATCTATGTTATTAAACAATTAGACACTCAGAGAGGTAAATGTATCAAGAATAAGGCATAATAGTGCCAATGAGATGTTCTGAGATCTGAATGGCCCTTCAGAATAGTCACAAGTGTGAGCAGGAAGGAGGTTCAGCCTTTTATGTCCTGTGTCAACCAATCACTGGATGCAGTGTGTCTCAAAGAATACTTTTGAGACACACATTGCTATGAAGATAGCAATCAGGTGAGGGTTTCTAGTTAGTGAACATATGGACTGAAAGGGGAGTTGATGCTGGTCTGTTTATTAATGTGGTTTTTGGTTATATGAATATATTTATTTGGTTTTGAATGCTCATTAAACTACACACTAATGACTTGTAAATTCTTCTGGATGTATATGGGACCTCAAACTTTTCAAAATATATTTTGCTAATTCTGATTATCCTTCAAAACAAAAAAATTTGCATCTAACTAAGAATGCAAGGTTGGTTTCAAATTTAAAAATAAATTAATGCCATTCACTAGGAGAGCAGAATAAAGAAGGAAAAAATCTATATGAACATTTGAAAAATACAGAAATAAATATTAGATAAATACCACTAATGTACAAAAGGCATATTCTCACTAACAAGAAATTTTGGGCTATCTCTTAGATATATCCTTCTACTAAACATATATTTGCCTTTTACCCTGTTTGTCTTCTTCACTCAAGATGCAGATCACCCTAGAGATAATTTGATCTTATTTTGGTTAATGTCCGTACTCTTGACGAGAGTTAAGAGAGTTACTGTGGTTCCTACTGTACAAAAAGTAAAATTATATATTAACAAATGGATAAATATAAGTAAGAAATGATCCCTTCAATGTTGAATAAATGTTAGAGTAAATCAGTGGACCATCAGGTTCAAGGCACAATTACATAAATTTCATATACTCTGAGCTATAAATGGTTCACTATGATTAGAAAAAAGAGTAAAAGTGGGAATAAAATAGCAGAGGGAGACAAGAACCAGATCTACAATGACCTGTTATCCCATGTAAGTAATATGAAATTAATTATAAAGCAGTAAGAAATTATTAAAGCATTTAAGGAAGAATAGGCATGAGCTAATGTGTGCTTTACTTAAGAAAGAGCAAGCTGGCATTCATGAAGAGAATGAATGTGTAGAGAGTGAACCTCAAGCAGAGATTAATTCAATAATCCAGGTGAGAAATAAAGAAAAACTAAATTAAATGGTGATGGAATGAAGGGAAAGAAATAGGTACCCTCCATAAGGCTTAATATCTAGCTAATTACACAAAAGTAAGGTAAAAGAGAACAAAGTCAAGGTTGAAGGATGATAGTGTAGAGGGGGAGGCTAGTTATAAAACAGAGGGTATAGGGAATGATGGTTGAATGGGAAAAGATAATGAACCCATTTTATTTTATTTATTTTTGTATATATTTTTCAAAATTTTAAGAGTTTTCTAAAATAAACTGATAAAGTAATTAGGTAAACAGTCTATTAGCTTTATTTTTACATTAAATATATTCAGTCATTTCTCTTTGTACCTATTGATTGTTATTGGAAATGGGAAAAATAACTTTTTGTCATTATAGACTCTATAGATTAACAATACAAATGAATTCATAATTAAATTTTAATTTCAACATTGTCTCTCTTGCTAGAAACACTAGGTATATTTATATTTTAACTAGATGAATACATTGAGGTTTGTGCATCAAATTTTAATAATATGTATCATATTAGGACTGTGCTTTATGCAATTTCTGTGTCTATGTGTAATTCCCCCATCATTTCATGGCACTAGAATTCTGCAACATTCTTTCATATTCCACTGCAATACTGACCACTAATAGATACTCTACTATTTTCTTCATTATTTTACACTTTAGTAATCAATAATATTGAGAACTAATGACAAGTGAAAAGCTAAATGACAGTCTAATTCACTTTGGAAGTGCTTTTTGGACACTTATATATGGCTAATGCACAATAAGGGGAAGTGTACAGTAGATATTGTATTTCCTAGACATTGGCTAGCCAATTAATCTTGCTATATTTACTTGTACAATTCTGATTTTATATTTCTACATTCCAGCTGTGGTTGAAGATGCTTACAAATGTAGTTATATGAAAGTATGTGTGTGTTTGTAGGTATAGCAATGGTGAGAGAAAATATACTGAGCATAATAAACTGTCCAAGTAAAATGAAACTTAAATTTATTAGTAATACTTTTGAAATGGTAATTTACACTGATCTTCATCAAATGCATTATAAATGTAATGATCTTTAAAAGTAGCAGACTCTACTTTTTTATGCTAGGATTTCTAATTTTTCACATCATATCAAGCTATTTTTGTACAAGCTATTTTTTATTTCTAAAATTTTCATGTTCTTTGTGTCAATCAATGAAAATTCAATAGTAATAATACTTGTTTCAAATAACCAGCATACCTTTCTGCTGCCTTAGTGGTTAAATGTAAAAATTCTTATTAGTTACATTTCATTTAAAAATTAATGTGGCTTAAAATAAAGCCATATGAGTAGAATTAAAACTTTAGTTGAGGAGCTTAGTAATAAAAAATATTGTTCTTAAACAGCTTTTTCTTCGCGTATTTTAAGAATCATATACTTTGTTTTGTGGAACTGATATTTGTAGATATCAAATCAAATCTTTGTCCAAGTGTGGTATTTCTCTATCATAAAGTAAATTTATATCGAATCCATTATTTCCAATTGCTCTATGGCTGAAATTATTATTTTTTCTTTAAATAGAAGGTAAAATAATCTAGTGAAATTAGTATCTGCTTTGGAATCAGAAATAAATTTAAACCATAGAAGAGATGATTTATTATGTTAACTTATGGAAGTTAATTTACCTGTGAACTTCAATTACTTATATATAAAACAGGGGCATACTCACTTATGTTACATTGTAAAAATTAAATGAAATATCATTTAAAAATATTACTATACTAGAGGTCTGGTGTATGACATTTGTGCACTGGTGGCAGGGGGGTCGGGAGGAAGAGTCCCTCAGCCCGGCCTATGCCCTTTTGCAGTGGGACATCCCTAGCGGTGGTCCCCCTGTGGGAGTACACTGACCATCAAGGAGAAGCTCCTGCATTAAGCGTCTGCCCCCTGGTGATCAGTGTTTCTCATAGCAGCCAGTTATTCTGCCACTCAGTCAATTTGCATATTACCCTTTTATTATATAGGATTGTATATTATGTGCCAGAGTAAGTTCTACTAGTAAAGTCTTTACATATAGTAATTTACATAAATCAGGTTTATATTATACATACATATGATTTTTAGATAGAGTCTGGTATACGTAAGCAAGATAAATCCAATTTGTCTGGTAATGAAAGTTTGTAAAATTTTGAATATACAATCACATGAGAAGAAAAAAATTATCAATACAATGTAGAGAATGAAATGCCAAATCTATTAGTTCTCTTTTTTCAATAATAGGCAGGCATATACATACCATGTAGTTCTTATTATTCATAATCCTTAGGTAAAATGAAAATAGACAATTAATGTTTCTTTGACATAAAGTTCATCTAGAGAGCAACAACCCCAGAATGGCTCAAAGTTGGGCAAAACTGATTAATGCTGGATGAAACCCCTAAGTATTTTTAAGGCAAATTACCGTATGCAGACCTTTCATAGTCATCCTGTGCATAGCCATGAGTAGCCATGAATAGCCATGAGTGTGCCTGCAAAAACAAACAAACAAAATACCAAGTCCCAGGGGAGCAGGCCTGTGAATAGTGTCTGGAAAATCAAGGTTCCTATCACCATTCCAAAATGGGACCAGTGAAAGTAATGGTACAAGTATGAAGAGTTCTGAAGATTTTAATATTTTCCTGAGAAATGGACCCAAAGAAATGATTGTGCCCAATTATTTAAAAGCAGGATTTGGTTATCAAAATGTCCTAATTTTAAGGATTATAAGTCATATTTTATTTTTTTCTTCCTGAGGAATTTCAAGGCCCTTGTAGTACAATAAAAATCATTCTATCATTTTTATACAGCCTGCATCTTATTATTTATTATCAGGTATTTATACCTGCCTTTGACTCTGTTCTCTGTTTGAGAATTTCTTTGAATACGTGCTGAGCAATTACCTTCTTTAGCAGTGAGGAACACATGATAGGAGTAAGAGATGTACTTAAATTAACTTTTTTTTTTTTTACTGATTTTTAACACTTTAAAAATTCCTATATCTAAATGGCATGAGCTTGCACTTAATCCTGTAAATCAATGCTATCTAGCATGTTAACAGAGATGGTACCAGTTAGACTGATGGAAATACAAAGTTCCCATGTGTCCAAAATGTTATTGCTGAATAAATTTTAAAAAGCATAAAGTAAGGAGTTTTCTCAGTTTATTTCCAAACTAGTGGCCTGGTGCACATTAAAAGGGAATTATGCCGAGACCGGTTTGGCTCAGTGGATAGAGCTTTGGACTGTGGACTGAAGGGTCCCGGGTTCGATTCCGGCAAGGGCATGTACCTTGGCTGCGGGCACATCCCCAGGAGGGGGCGTGCAAGAGGCAGCTGATCAATGTTTCTTTCTCATCGATGTTTCTGACTTTCTATCCCTCTCCCTTCTGCTCTGTAAAAAATCAATAAAATATATTTTTTTAAAAAGGGGGAATTATTTAGAGGAAATATTTTAATATTGCTATTTTCCCTTTATCTATTATAGAAGTTTTAGAGATAAAAGAAAATTAGTAAAATGTATATGAAAATCTTCCTCCTGTCAGAGTTTGGGGCTCACCATGGGACCCAGAGTCAATTCCCCACCTACTCGCCTCAAAATTGCATGAGACCCAGACCCAGCCAGCCCTACTCTGTCAAGCCCCACTGGGCAGGGGGCACAGCCTCAGGTTCCCTAGTGCACATCAGGTGGGAGGGGCAGCCTGAGGTCCCCCATCAAGCCCTGCCAGGCAGGCGAAGGGGTGCAGCCTCAGGTTCCCTGCACCAGCCCAGCACCACACAGCCTCACGTCCCTGTCAATCTCTCATTAAGGCTCACTATGGGGACAACGCCTCTGCTGTGGGCACAACCATCTTGTGTTATGGGAACCCAGCCTCTGCTGTGTGCGCCGCCATCTTGCATACAGCATGAGGGTCAATTTACACATTACCTCTTTATTATATAGGATAGAACAGAAGTATAAACTCTCGAGAACAAAGAATGAAGATCACAGGTCCACTTGAAGTGATAGAGCTGTGGAACCTGAAGGGAAAGCAGGGCCAAGGGAAGGATGAGTGATAGACTCCTTCCACTTTGACGTAGTCAATGATTGTGTATATTTCATGTGCACAGTAATCTCTCTACAAAATGTGTTATTACTTCCAACATAAAAGAGACCGTGAATGGGATGGATAAAGGTAATAATTCTAAGAAGTAATGAGGAAAACTAAATTTACCCTAGGTTGTATCAGAATCAAATTGTTGCCAAGAACTTTAACTAGAGCAATGTAATATAGAGGAAAACAAACAAAAATTCTACAGTTTATTTTACAATGCAATAAGTTTCTGCCTTTGAGTGAAAATATATCAACTTCCTGATTAAGCATCAATAAAGGAGAATGGAGCATATTTGCAGATAACAGAAAGAGGAAATCTGTTAAAGTTCCAAGGAGGCAAGACCTCCCTGAACACTGAGTTAGGTGAATGTTTAAATACTACAAAGAGTGTAACACCTATAACCTTTATAATATGGATAGATTTTATCTGCCAGATATATATATATATATTAGGAGTCCAGTGCATGAAATTCATGCACTGGGGGGTGGGTGGTCCCTCAGCCCAACCTGCCACCTCTCACATACCGGGAGCCTTCAGGGGATGTCCTATTGATGGCTCATCCCTGGCCTGCCCTAGGCCAAAAGCCTCTGGCAGGCTTTCCATCCCTGGGCAGGGGACCTTGGCCAGGGAACCCCAGCCAGCCATCGCTCTGCAATTGAGGCTGATCACTGCCTGGCCACACCCCCAGCCGAGCCGATCCTGGTGGAGGCCTGGGGCAAAAAGACCACTTGGCAAGGCCTTTTTGCTCCCGGCCTGGAGCACCCAGCAAAGCAGTCGCCCCAGGATTGGGGCCGATTGCTGCCTGGCCACACCCCCAGTTTGGCCTGGCCTGCCAGGGGTGGGGCAAAAAGGCAGCTTGGTGAGGCCTTTTTGCCCCCAGCCTGTGGCACCCAGCAAAGTGGTCACCCTGAGATCAGGGCCAGTTGCTGCCTGGCCACACCCTCACCCTGGCCTGGCCTACAGCTGGTCACCATGCTGCTGGAATCGATTGGGGAGGCTGCCATCGCTACCCAGTCCGGCCCCACTCTCCCACCTCACGCCGCTTGGGCCCGGCCCCTGCTCCTGATTGGCTGGTAGCGTAGCGAAGGTACAGTTAAATTTGCATATTACTCTTTTATTAGATAGGATTCTATTTTTTGAATTTACTTTTTTCATCTGTAAAATAGTATAGATAATCACACAACTTCTCTTAATTTTGGTGAGTGATGCACAACTGAACTAATGCTAAAAATCAACACAAAAAAATAGCAGGCAGTAATTATGGGACTGCAAGTAACTGCAAAATGTCTATATTTTAGTGAGAATGATGTATAATGTCTGTTTTAGTGAAAATGTTGTAATGTATTAGAACGTAATTAAATCCTAACACAACTAAATTCCTAATAAAATAAAATAGTATTTCCCTAAATTTTGTTTTTTATTAACTGAAATTGTGGATAAAATCTGATAATTAAATCCCTACTATTTTATTGGTCAAATATTTTTTTACAATGCCAATTTTTTTAACTAAAATATGAAATTGATTTACATAATTTACTAAATTATGATTTTTATATTATTTCTTTAAAAAATATAATGGTATAGCCAGGATATACCATTCTTGAAGGACACCACATTTATTTCAGAAAAAAAATTAAATATGGATGAATTAAACAACACTAAAATGAACTGCCAATGAAACATCTAAAATCATCACAAAATCAGAGATTTCATCCATACTTTTTTAAACTTAATTGTCCTATGTGTGTGTGTTTGTGAGAGAGGAGAGCAGGCTTGATTTTCTTAGTGATGGACTACTTTCTATCTGTCATGTCCTAGTTTATTTTTTTATCAGTTGAATCAGGAATTAGTTCATACTACATAGCTGATTGTCTAGCTTAGTTTTATTTCTTCACACACCCTCCTGAAAGGGCATTATTTTACATGAACAAACCCCTTTCTGGAAAAAGTACCAAAATGTACATACTTTTGTTTTTTACACTGTAGGGGGAAATCACATACACAGCTGCACCATTATTTATTTGTGTTTGGTGTTTTATTTGCCACAAAGCAGCAATCATAAATAACAGGCAGCAGAGGACAGAGACTCAACCTTTAATAATATTGTTTTGAAAATACATCAGCTAGCATTGAAAATGTCATATTAAATTCATACCCATTGCTGTTTACAGAGGGGAAAAGAAGAACAGTTGCACTTTGCAATGCTAGCACAATTCTCTAAAACATTGAGAGAGATGCTCTGTGTCTGTCTTTTTTTCACACTTATTTTTGGTATCCAGATCTATGTTTCAGGGTTATATTGATTTTTATTCTGGATGTGGGTTGATTAATTTTTCAGGAAGGAGTCAGGTGCATTAGAGCAGAGCTGAATAGAAACGCCAGTGCATTTTCTCAAGCGAAAGTGAGGTAGGGTGAGGCAAAATCAACCTACCTATTGCTTTTATCTGGTAATGTGTGCCCACAATAAAATGAATCTCTAAAATTGACAGCCACATGGACTGGTTAACAGGAAGCATGTTACTGTTTTCCACACTTGCTATTGTTTATTAATGTCCTGTCAGGCACTTCTGGCAAACAGTAAAAATGTTAGTGTTTTGTGAGAACATTAGTGATCTTTTTAAGATTAAATCTCTAGGTTAAGTGTATTTACCTTATAAATTTGCTTCCCAGAAGGTGCATTCTTTAGTAATGGCTTTTCCTAGATAAGGATTTCTCACTCATTACAGGAAAACTGCATATGTAATAGTTAAGGGATGATTCCATTGTAGTAACATTTTTCATCCTGACCCTATTCCCAAGGTTGAGAAATCGCTCTTCAGTTTAATGTTTTCTATTTGCTTCATTGCCAACTGTGTTTTTTCTATTTTCATAGCTCATTTTCCACCATCTACAAGTTCTTTCTTCATATCAGTTTGGCTTTTTCATTCTATGATTGTTACATGATGCACTCAGATTTCACTGAACCTATTAAAATGTCCAACATATTGTCATTCAGATAAGCAATCACAATTAATATGACTTGCAGACTCCCATTCATTTCTAAGAAAGAAATATCTTTTGGGAAAATAGATAATCATTTAAACCCACTGGTTATTACTAGGTTTGAAATATTATAAACATTTTATTTAAAGAAATGTTAGTGATTATAGTGAATGAAAATACATTTAATAAAACAGACACAGTAATTCAATTCAGCTGCAGTTGAAGTCATCTAAATTAGAACTATGGAGGAAATTAACACATTTTTTATCTTTCTTTCTTCTCACATGACTAAACTTATACAATTTATAAGGAACATGATTAAAAATTCAACTTAAAAATTTTAATACTGTCAAAGATTAATAAACTTGAAAAAGCTCAGTACCATATAAGAAACTGATTATGAATGAAAAACTCTAATAGAATAAAAAATGTCCCTAGCATCCAGATTAATAGCATTCACTTACTACTGTACACTTCAGTTCTTTAAAATGATGCCAGGTGTTAGTTTGCCTCAAATGTGAATCAAGGGTTTGTTTTTCTGAAATTACTGAAAAGCTTTCATTTCTTAATGCTTACCAAAAAGAAAAAAAAGTGATTTTTTAGTCAATTCACATTATCTAGCGTTAAAGCATATTTCCCTTTGCATGAGATCCATTTATCAGATGTGCTGGTTAATAATGCAGATTTTTTTAATAGATGGAGTTACACATATGTCAGTACATATGCGATTTGATATGTATGCTATTTTGTTGTATTAACAAGATTCAAACCTTCATATGCCAAATTTTCTGAAAGTGTTAATATCATAGGTATTTTTATGCTTAAAAATGTCGAATTTCATGCCCCCAAAAAGAGCATTTGTGCAAAGTTTTAATTCATTACTTTATTTTGAAGAAAAGTGCTCCTGAAAATTATCATACATTTCAAAAAGCTTATGGTAAATATGCTCCATCTCAAGATACTTGTGAAAGCTGGTTTAAACATTTTATTTTATTTTTTATTTATTTATTTATTTATTTTTTCAGATTTCACCAATTTTATTATGTTCACACATGTGTGAATGTTGTGTGTGTGTGTTTTTTTTTTAATTTTCTTTTTTATTGTTCAGTTTATTAATTACATTGTTTCCCCTTTTTTATCCCCCTATATCTCCCCTCCACCCTGTACCTATCCCACCCTCACCTCCCCGTCCCCAATGTCCTCTCCCATTGTTGCAAGATTTTTGTCCAATCTCTTGCTGTACTTCCAACAACCCTTTTCTCCCCAAGAATTGTCAGTCCATTCCCTCTCTATGTCCATGTTTCTGTTATATTCACCAGTTTATCTTGTTCATCAGCCTATCAGTTCACTTGATTTTTATGTTCATTTGTTGATAGATGTGTATTTGTTGTTCATAATTTATATTTTTACCTTTTTCTTCTTCCTCATCTTAAAGAATATCTTTCAGCATTTCATATAATACTGGTTTGGTGGTGATGAACTCCTTTAGCTTTTTCTTATCTGCGAAGCACTTTATCTGATCCTCGATTCTGAATGATAGCTTTGCTGGATAGAGTAATCTTGGTTATAGATTCTTGCTCTTCATTATTTTGAATATTTCTTGCCACTCGCGTCTGGCCTGCATCGTTTCTGTTGAGAAATCCGCTGACAATCGTATGGGTGCTCCCCTGTAGGTAACCAACTGTTTTTCTCTTGCTGCTTTTAATATTCTCTCTTTATCTTTTGCTCTTGGCATTTTAATTATGATATGTCTTGGTGTGGTCCTCTTTAGATTCCTATATTTTGGGGTTCTGTGTACTTCTTGGGGTTTTAAGTCAGTTTCTTTCACCAGGTGGGGAAAGTTTTCAGTCACTATTTCTTCAAGTAGGTTTTCATTATCTTGCTCTCTCTCTTTTTCTGGGACCCCAATAATTCGGATGTTGGCTTGCTTGAGGTTGTCCCAGAGGCCCCTTACACTATCTTCAATTATCTGAATTCTTTTTGTTTCTTGCTTTTCCAGCTGAGTGGATTTTGGTTCTTTGTATTTCAAATCTTTGACTTGGTTCTTGTGGCCCTCTGGACTGCTTTTAGGACTTTGTGTAATATTTTTTATTTCAGTCTGTGTATGCTTGATTTCTAGTTGGTCGTTTTTTTTTATCTGTGAGGGTCTGGTTTGTATCCTCAGAGGTCTTGTTCATTTCCCTGAGGGTCTCATTCATCTCCTTGTAATTCTCATTCATTTGCTGGTTGGTCTTGATTATTTCCTGGTAATTCTCATTAAGTTGATCGGCCTTTTCTAGGAGCCTCTTGAAAAGCCTTATAACCGTGGTTTTGAACTCTATGTTTTGTCGTCTTTTCTCCTCCAATTCTTTCACACCTGATTTCTTTCCATGTCTCTTCATGGTGGCTGCTTTATGTAGTGGATATCCTCAAAGGGACAGTGGCTCAGTCTCCCCAGTTACTTGAGGTGGGTACTCTTACTGCAATCCTTTATGGGTTGTATTCAGTGTTTTTTAATTTAAACCCCGCTTTTTGTTGTTAGCCCTAGGAGGGTTTGACCTCCAGGCCAATTGGCTGTGAAGCTCAGCTGTGCTCAGGTTGGATGGGCGGAGTCTCTGGGCTACGCCTCGGCGGCGGCGGCAGCGGCGGCGGCGCGGTGGAGCTGGGACGTGGCGGCTGGGTCCTATGCAAAGCTCGCGGGCTCGGGTCTGTGCTGGGTGGGGATGGCTGCAGACTCTTCCAAGAGAAAGCCGCTAGTCTCTTCCCCTTGCCAGACAACTCTGCCTTTCCCCAAATGTGCCTGCACACCAAAAGTCTAGCCCAGGGCTGTAAATTAGATGGTTTCTGGAACCAGGAGACAAGTTTCCAGAGGGCAAGTCGCGGGTTTGCTGTCCCTTGGGACTAGGAGCTTCTGCCGCGCCCCGCTTCCAGGGTGCTTCCCCCGGACCTCGGACCTCGCCGGTTCTGGGGAATCTGTGCAGGGAGACTTCTCGTACCCCGGATCTCGGACCTCGCCCGGCTCGGGAAATCTGGGCCCCGTCGGAGAAATCCGGCCGGTCCCTGCTCCAGCCCCAGCCCGCGCGCGACCAGAGCGGCTCCTAACCTGTTTCAATCTGCGCTCCCGCTGGTCCTGAGTCTGTGTCCCTCCTCTGCTGCTATTAGTGGAGTTTACATTCAGCCAGCTTTCTGGCGATTCTGGGTGCTTGTCTGTTCTGCTGTTATGTTGTAGTTCTTAAATCGTTGCGCGGGGCAGAACAATAGGTGTTTGCTTATGCCGCCATCTTGGTGTCTCGCCCTGGTTTAAACATTTTAAAAGTGATGATTTCAATGTGAAATACATAGAAAGTCCAGGTCAAATAAAAAGTTTTGAAGACGAACAAGTACAAGCATTATTGAATGAAGATGCATGTCAAACTCAAAAACAACTTGCAGAAAGATTAAACATTGCTCAGCAAACAATTTCTTTTTTTTATTTTTTCACAATTTCTTTATTGATTAAGGTATTACATATGTGTCCTTATCCCTCTATTAACCCCCCCAACCCTTTCCCCACTCATGCCCTCACCCCCTTGGTGTTCTTGTCCATTGGTTAGGCTTATATTCATGCATCCAAGTCCTTTTGTTGATCTCTCCTCCTTCCCCCCTTTCCTCCCGTACCTTTGCCCTGAGGACCAGCATTCTGGTCAATGCTTCTCTGCCTCTGGATCTGTCTCTGTTCATCAGTCTATGTCATTCATTATATTCCACAAATGAGTGAGATCATGTGGTATTTGTCTTTCTCTGACTGGCTTATTTCACTTAGCATAATGCTTTACAGTTCTATCCATGCTGTTGAAAATGGTAAGAACTCCTTTTTTACTGCAGAGTAGTTTTCAATTGTGTAGATATATCACAGTTTTTTAATCCAATCATCTGCTGATGGGCACTTAGGCTGTTTCCAAATCTTAGCTATGGTGAATTGTGCTGCAATGAAGATAGGGGTGCATAAATCTTTTCTGATTTGTGCTTCTAGTTTCTTGGGATATATTCCCAAAAGTGGGATCACTGGGTCAAATGGGAGTTCCATTTTTAGTTTTTTGAGGAAACTCCTTACTGTTCTCTACAGTGGCTGAACCCGTCTGCATTCCCACCAGCAGTGCAGAAGAGTTCCTTTTTCTTCACATCCTTGCCAACACTTGTCATTCATTGATTTGTTGATGATTGCCATTCTGACAGGAGTGAGATGATACCTCATTGTTGTTCCGATTTGCATCTCTGGGATAATTAGTGACTTTGAGCATGTTTTCATATGACTCTTAGCCTTCCTTCTTTCCTCCTTCAAAAAGTGTCTATTTAGGTCTGTTGCCCATTTTTTGAATGGATTGTCTATCTTCCTTTTGTTAAGTTGTGAGTTTCCTGTAAATGTTGGAGATTAAAACCTTGTTTGTGATGACATTGGCAAATATGTTCTCCCATGCAGTGGGATTTCTTGTTGTTTTGTTGATGGTTTCTTTTGCTGTGCAAAAGCTTTTTATTTTGATGTAGTCCCATTTGTTTACTTTCTCTTTGGTTTCCATTGCTCTAGTAGCCATATCATTGAAGAAGTTCCTGCGGCATATGTCTGAGATTTTTCTGCCTGTGGATTCCTCTAGTATTTTTATGGTTTTCCCTTATTATGTTTAAGTCTTTGATCCATTTTGAGTCTTTTTTTGTGTACAGTGTAAGTTGATGGTCTAGTTTCATTTTTTTTTTGCATGTATCTGTCCAGTTTTCCCAATACCATTTGTTGAAGAGATTATCTTGACTCCATTTTATGTTCATGCCTCCTTTGTCAAATATTAATTGGACATGGTGGTTTGGGTCAAATTCTGGGTTTTCTATGCTATTCCATTGATCTATATGTCTGTTCTTGTGCCAGTACTAGGCTGTTTTAAGAACAGTGGCTTTTAATACAACTTGAAATCTGGTATTGAGATCCCACCTACTTTGTTCTTTCTCAGGATTGCTGCAGCTATTTGGGGTCTTTTTTTGTTCCAGATGAATTTTTGGAAAATTCGTTGTAGGTCAGTGAAATATGCCATTGGTATTTTAATGGGGATTGCATTGAATCTGTAGATTGCTTTGAGTAGTATGGACATTTTGATGGTGTTGATTCCACCAATCCATGAACACAGTATGTTCTTCCATCTATTTATGTCTTCCTCTATCTCTTTTTTCAGTGTCCTGTAGTTTTTCGCATACAGGTCTTTTACCTCCTTAGTTAAGTTTATTCCTAGGTATCTTAATTTTTTGTGTGTGTTGATAAATAGGATTGCTTTTTTAATCTCTCTTTCTATAAGTTCACTATTGGTGTAAAGGAATGCTATAGATTTCTTGCTATTAATTTTGTATCCTGCTACATTGCCGAATTTATTTATTAAGTCTAATAATTTTTTGATGGAGTCTTTTGGGTTTTCTATGTACAATATCATGTCATCTGCAAATAAGGACAGTTTTACTTCTTCTTTTCCAATTTGAATGGCTTTTATTTTTTCTTCTTGTTGTCTGATTGCAATGGCTAGTACTTCTAGTACTATGCTGAACAGGAGTGGTGAGAGTGGGCATCCCTGTCTTGTTCCTGTTCTTAGGGGAAATGGTTTCAGTTTTTGTCCATTGAGTATGATGTTGGCTGAGTGTTTTTCATATATAGCTTTTATTATATTGAGGTATGATCCTTTTATTTCCACCTTGTTGAGCATTTTGATCAAGAAGGGGTGTTGGATTTTGTCAAATGCTTTTTCTGCATCAATTGATATGAATATGTAATTTTTATCTCTCATTTTGTTTATGTGATGTATTACATTTATTGATTTGCGAATATTGAACCATCCTTGCATCCCTGAAATAAATCCTACTTGGTCATGGTATATAATCTTTCTGATGTATTGCTGGATCCGATTTTCTAGAATTTTGTTGAGGATTTTGGCATCTATGTTCATGAGGGATATTGGGCTATAATTCTCTTTCATCGTGTTGTCTTTATCTGGTTTTAGTGTTAGGGTGATGCTGGCTTCATAGAATGAGCTAGGGAGTGTTCCTTCCTCTTGAATTTTCTGGAATTATCTGAGGAGGATAACTTTTAGTTCTTCCTTGAATGTTTGGTAAAACTCCCCAGTGAGGCCATCTGGTCCCGGGCTTTTGTTTGCTTGGAGGTTTTTGATGACTGCTTCAATTTCTTCCACAGTTATCGGCCTATTGAGATTTTTAGAATCTTCCCTATAGGATTTTGGAATTTTGTATTTTTCTAGGATTATGTCCATTTCTTCTAGGTTTTCTAGTATGTTTGAGTAGAGTTGTTCATAGTATTTTTTAACAATCATTTGTATTTCTGTAGGCTCTTTTATTATTTCACCTCTCTCATTTCTGATTTTGTTTATTTGATTCCTCTTTCTTTGCTTCTTGGTGAGCCTGGCTAGAGGTTCATCAATCTTGTTTATCCTTTCAAAGAACCAGCTCTTGGTTTCATTGATCTTTTGTATTATTTTTGTTTTGTTTTGTTTTGTTTTTGGTCTCTATGTCATTTATTTCTACTCTGATCTTCATTATCTCCTTTCCTCTGCTCACTTTGGGCTTTTCTTGTTGCTCTCTTTCTAATTCTTTGAGTTGTGGAGCTAGTTTATTTACTATCATTTTTTGAGGTAAGCTTGTAGAGCTATAAATTTCCCTCTTAAGACTGCTTTCATTGTGTCCCAATGATTTTGGATTGTTGTGTTTTTGTTGTCATTAGTTTCCAGGATGCTTTTAATTTCTTCTTTGATCTCATTGATAACGCAATCATTGTTGAATAGCATGCTATTTAGTTTCCAAGTGTTCGAGATTTTTGGATTGTTTTTATTGTAATATATTTATAATTTTATGGCATTGTGGTCTGAGAAGATGCTTGGTATGATTTAAATCTTCTTGAATTTTCGGAGATTTTGCTTGTGACCCAATATGTGGTCTATTTTTGAAAATGTTCCATGTGTACTTGAGAAGAACGTATATTCTGTGGCTTTTGTGTGAAATGTTCTGAAGATGTCAGTTAAGTCCATTTAATCTAGTGAATCATTTAGGATTGCTGTGTCTTTGCTGATTTTTTGTCTACAGGATTTATCCAGTGATGTCAGTGGTGTATTAAAGTCCCCTACAATGATTGTATTGTTGTCAATCTCTCCCTTGATATCTTCTAAGAGTTTTGTTATGTATTTGGGTGCTCCTGCATTGGGTGCATATATATTTATCAGGGTATATCCTCTTGTTGTATTGATCACTTTAGTATTATTAAGTGGCCTTCCTTATCTCTTGTTATGACATTTATTTTAAGGTCTATTTTGTCAGATATAAGTATTGCTACCCCAGCTTTCTTTTCATTCCCATTTGCCTGAAAGATATTTTTTCATCCATTCACTTTCAATCTGTGTGAGTCTCTTGTTCTGAGGTGGGTCTCTTGTAGACAGCATATATATGTGTTGTGTTTTTTTATCCATTCAACTACACAGTGTCTTTTGATTGGGGCATTTAGTCCATTTACATTTAAAGTTATTACTGAAAGGTATTTGTTTGTAGTCACATCTATTTTTGTGTCTGCATTTCTTTTTACCTATTTATTTCATCTTTTTACAGTATTCCCTTTAGTATTTCTTGCATTGCTGGTTTGGTGGTTATAAACTCCCTTAGCCTCTTTTTGTCTATGAAGCCCCTGATTTTCCCTTCAATTTTGATTGATAGTCTTGCTGGATAGAGTATAGAGTATGCTTGGATTCAGTCCTTTGCTTTGCAACACTTTATATACCTCCTTCCAATCTATTAGAATGTGATGTGTTTCTGTTGAGAAATCATTTGATAATCTGATGGGGGTTCCTTTGTAGGTAACTCTCTGTCTCTCTCTTGCTGCCTTTAAGATTCTTTCTTTGTCATTGATATTTGCCATTGAAACTATGACGTGTCTTGGTGTGGGTTTTTGGGGATTGATCCTCCTTGAGACTCTCTGTACTCATGTAACTTTTTTCTTGCCTGTATCTGGGAAGTTTTCGGTCATAATTTCTTCAAATAGATTTTCTAATCCTTGGTGCTCTTCTTGTCCTTCTGGTAGCCCTATTATATACATGTTACTTCATTTCATGTTGTCAGAAAGCTCCCTTAGGCTTTCCTCCTGGGTTTTTTTTTTTTTTAATTTTTTTCTCCAATTGCTGTTCAGTTTGAGCTTGTTTCTGTACCTGATCCTCTAACTCACTAATTCGGTCCTCTGCTTCTTCTAGTCTACTGTTGAAACTTTCCATGGTGTTTTTGATTGTAGCTATATCATTTTTCATTTCTTCCTGATTCTTACATAGGTTGTTGATTTTCTCATCCATCCGATGTATAAATTCCACTACCATTACTCTGAATTCTTTTTCGGTCATGGTGCAAGCTTCAGTTTCACTAATTTCCCTTCTTTGCGACTCCTCATTTTCTTTCTTCTGGGTGTTGTGTCATCTCCCCATTCTGACTATCACCAGAAGGTTCAAACTTTGAGTTGTGTGGAACTGGGCTATGTGCCGTGGGAGCTTTGCACCACCTGAGTATCACTGAAGTGCTCCGACACTAGGGCGTGTGGGTGCTGTGGGTTGGTGGGAACCAGGCTTTCCCAGGGTCAGAGTTCCCAGCATTCTGTGTAGTCTCGTGTGCACACCTAGATTCAGGGACCCTGCCTGCACCACGTTCTTGGTGTGTGTTGAAAATGGTACCAGGAGTCCAAGTTTCCCTGTGTCTGCACCAAGAATTGAGTATCAGAGTCTGTTGCCTTGTGAGTTTTCTCCTTGAGGGTCAGGGTCTCTGTATGTGCATACACCAAGATTTGGAGTCACTGGCTCTTAGTGTGGATGTGCTTTGAGTCAGGGATTCCAGGCACATAAGGTAAGACACAGAGTCAAGTCAGTTGTGCTCAGTGCTGCCTCTTGCTGGGAGAATTTGGGTCTTGATCACCATGGGGGACTGGGTTGCACAATAGCTCTGTGGTGTGCCTGCACTGTGGAAGACTGACTTCCATGAGTGTTTGCCCTGTAACCAGGTCAGGTGGCACTGATGCCCTGAGGGTTTGATCACCCGGTTGCAATTGCGTTGCAGGAGGCCACCTCCAAACTCTCAGATTCTCTTAGCAGTACTGAGACTCCTTATTGAGCTCTCAGGCTCCACAGCCCTATTCCCAAACTGGGAGTTTCGGCCACAGGCATGCGCACGAGCACAGAGTGTGTTCCCAAGCCCAAGACCCCCTGGGATAGCTGGGAGAGCAAGTTTTAAAGTTCTGAGCTCCAATTACTGTCTGAGCATTTCCACCACAGGTGTGTGCACAGGCACAGAGAGTTCTCCCAAGTCCAAGTTCCCCTGGGGTACCTGTGGAAGCGATTTTTCAAACTCCAAGCCTGTGGCTACCTGTAGGGGAAAGGGGAGTTGTGGCTGAAGCGAGCGGTCAGGTCTATTGGTTACTATGGAGCTATCCGAGATCCTGCAGGGAGGGCAATAGGCTCCTTGACTCACAGAAATCTGCTGCCGGGAAATCTTGTTGTCTGTTGGTCTGAAGTTGTGTGTTCTCTGTCCCTAGTGGCTGCAGGTCTCTGGCTTCCATCTGAGATATAATTGATTGAGGGCAGGGTCCCAGTCCAGGAAGTCCCACTTCTCAAGACGTCATGGTCTCCGCCACCACACTGCCTAGCCTCTCGGGAGTGTCCGCCTTGTTCACAGGGCTCCGCCGTCCAGGAATGCCCAGTTTGGCAGCCCCCTGGAGGACCTGCAGAGTCTAACTGTTCCTAGTTCATACTCACACACATACCACAATGCTACACTCTCCTCTATGGGTTCCTTACTCTCTCACACTCTCTCCCCCCCTACCTTCCTGCCCGTCGCCATCTTCTCATATCAGCAAACAATTTCTGACCATTCATAAACAATGGGAAATATTTTATTTTATTTTATTTTTTATCTTGTTTTATTTTATTTTTAATATATTTTATTGATTTTTTTGCAGTATAACTTATAATTAATAGTAGTACATGTTTTCCTTTCCCCCTCCCCCTTATCCTCCCCCCAGCCTCCCCTACCTCGCAGCACATGTCCCCACCCTCCCCCCGCCCCACCCCAGTGTCTTTCATTCATTGGTTATGCTCATATGCATGCATACAAGTCCTTCAATTGATCTCCCCCAGCATCCACCTCCCATCCACCCAAGCCTTCCCCCTGTAGCTTGACAGCCTGTTCAAGGCCACCCTGCCTCTATATCAATCACTCTCTGCTGTTTCTTTTCTTCAAAAATATCTTGCCTCTCCATACTAGAAATAAATGTATAAGAACAAAAAATGTTTCAGTCTCAGTTTCAATGTCCAACTGTTCTAAGTCCCAGTTTCAGTGTCAAATAGTTCTTCATCAATGGGAAAGATTTTAAAGGAAGGAAAATAGGTGCTACATCAACTGAATGAAAGACAATGGAAAACCGAAAAGTCACCAGTGAAATGTTGCTTCAATGGCACAAAAGAAAGTCTTTTTTGCATCAAATGTGGCTGGCAATGAAAAGTGGATTTATTTTGAGAATCCCAAATGCCCAAAATTATGGGTTGATCCAGGTCAACCATCAACATCGACTGCAAGGCCAAATCACTTCAGAAAGAAGGCAATGCTCTGCGTTTGGTGGGATCAGGAAGGTGTGGTGTATTATGAGTTTCTAAAGCCAGGTGAAACTGTTACTACTGATCACTACTGACAATTAATAATCAATTTGAACCACACTTTGATCCTAAAATGACCAATATGTGCCAGAAGACACGGCAAAGTAATTTTGCTTCATGATGATGCACCATTACAGACTTCAAAACCAGTTAGACACATTAACAGATCTTGCTTAGGAAGTATTAACCCACTTGATACATTCACCAGACTTTGCTCCTTCCAATTACCACTTGTTCTGATGGATGGCACATGCACTTTCTGAGCAGCATTTCAAAACATAGGAAGAAGTGGAAATTGGGTCTCTGAATAGTTTGCCTAAAAATATGAAAAGTTCTATTGGGACTGTATCCATGAATTATCTGAAAGATGGGGAAATGTGTAGCTAGCAATGGACATTACTTTGAATATAGCACATTTGATGTTTCTCTTGAAAGAAATTATCATGTTTTCTTTTGTTGCAAAATCCACATTATTAACTATTACACCAGGTATTTTCTTTAAAATATCTCTGCTGGAGCCCTCAAGTTTTAAACTGCACTATTACCTTCTTGACATGTTCCAATATTCTTCACTCGAGTGTCTTTTGGGTTTACTGGAATCTTAATGGAGCTTGTTAAGATTCTCCCCACCCCTTAGCATTGTTTTGTTTGGTTTATTGTTAATTATTTTCCTTTGAAAGAGATACAGGGAAACATTTGCATGTTCTTGCATGCCTAAAGTTATATTTATGTTGACTTCATGTTTGATTGTTCTTGAAATGGGGATAGGATAAGTAAACAAATAACACTATTCAAAAATCATCTAATCATCTTAGAGATTTGAGTGGTGTCTCTTTTGTTCCACTGGGTGTTTTATTTAGAGGTTATAGATATCCTATTCCTATTTTATTGAAAAAAGTTGCTTGATGTTGTAAGAAAAAATGCAGAAACTCTTTGTACACCTTACCTGGTTTCCCTAATTGTAACATTTTGCAAAACTATGCTATAAGATAACCAGATTGTGAGCATTGATACAATCCACCAGTCATATTTAGATTTCTCCAGTTTTGCCTGTACGTGTGTGTGTGTGTGTGTGTGTGTGTGTGTGTGTGTAAAATTCTATACAACTGCTCACCTGCCTGCCTGCCTGATCGCCCTTAACTTCCTCTGCTTCCTCCACCAGTCAAGATACTGAACAGTCCCATTGCCACAAGTATCCCGCCCATTACACTTTTATACCACAACTGCCTTTCTCCTATCACCTACTCTGGCCCTTCCCAATTTCTACTAATCTGTTTTCCAATTTTAAATTTTTATCATTTCAAAATGTTACATAAATAGAATCATATAGTATGTAACCTTTTAGAATTGACTTTTTCATTATGCATAATTCCCTGAAGATTTATCTAAATTCAATACCCTTTCATGATAAAAAATTTCCAACAGATTGGAAGGCACGTATTTCAACAAAATAAAGGTCTTATTTGAGAAGTCTACAGCTAACATCATATTCAGGGAATGAAAAGCTAAAAGCGTTTTCTCTAAAATAAGGAACAAGACAAGGGTGCTCATCACTCACCACTTCTATTCACCATAATACTGAAAGTCCTAGCCAGAAAAATCAGATAAAAAAAGTACATCAAAGGAATCCAAATTGGGAAAAAAGAAGTAAAATTGTCTCTGTTGCCTGGCCAGTGTAGTTCAGTGGTTGATCATCAACCTATGAATCAGATGATCGTGGTTTGATTTCCAAGTCAGGGCACATGCCTGGGTTGCAAGCTCCATCCCCAGTAAAGGGTGTGCAGGAGGCAGAAGAATGATTCTCATCATTCATGTTTCTCTCTCCCTCTTCCCCATCTCACTTCTTCTCTGAAATCAATGAAAATACATATTTTTAAATTGTCTCTATTGAGGTTTTAACCTATTTCTTTGGACTGAAGTTCCAGTGACAATTTGAATTTCTGGGTTTTGCAGTTTTTTTATTATTATTATTTTTTTTAACTCTTCCATTTATCTGGTTCCACTGGGTTTTCCACTGGTCTTCACTGGTGATGCCTGGGAGGCCAGAGGCTGTGTGCAAGGCTGGGGTACCCTATGTCTCTTAGTAAGGGAGAAATGTGGTGGGATCCACCTTCACTCCCATCACAACCTTCTGTCTTCAGGTAGGAGGTGAAAAGCTCTGGCCTAAGAGAACAAAGAAGCTTCCTGGTCAGTAGTGGGTGTATTGCAGTAGTGGATCTCGCCTGTTGACTCCAGCACCTTCCTTGATCTCTCTTAGTGGAAAGAAAAGCTTCAAGTCTGGTAAAGGAGAGTGCCTCCCCAGGCTGCTTATTTCTGGTGGAGCTCCCAGCCTAGCCCCTTACATTCGTATCAGGGTGGACTGATACTTTGTATCAGATCTGGATACTCCTCTTCCGTTGAGTGGGGGGCACACAAGGCACCCTGATGGGTGCTGTTCTGCTAGTTTGGAGCTCCCAAATTAGCTTACCTTCTTACCACCTTTTAGAACTATCCTTTGGTTGTCTTTTGTGCTTTTTCCAGAGATTATCTAGTTGTGCTTAGCAGGGAGGGTTAGGAAAACTACACACACACACACACACACACACACATACACACACACACTAGAGTCCCAGTGCACAAAATTTGTGCACGGCGAGGGGAGGGGGTTTCCCCTCAATCCAGCCTGCACCCTCTTCCATCAGGGACCCCTTGGGGGATCTCTGACTGCCGGTGGGATGATACATCCCTCTTGCAATCTGTGACTGCTGGCTCTTCACTGCTCACCTGCCTGCCTGCCCGATTGCAGCTAACTGCCCTCCCCCGACCCCCCCGCTCACCTGATTTCCCCCAATAATCCTCCCTTGCAGACCTGATCACCCCCAACTACCTTCCCCTGCCAGCCTGGTCACCCCCAACTGCCCTCCTCTGCCAGACTGACCTCGCCCCCAACTGCTCCCCCCTGCAGCCTGATTGCACCTAACCCCTGCTGACCTCCCCTGCCAGCCTGATTGTCCCTAACTGCCTCTGTCTTGGTCCCCACAACCATGGCTTTGTCTCGAAGGAAGTCAGATGTCTGGAAGATGGCCGGTCAAGCAGGTATAACTAGCATATTATCCTTTATTAGAATAGATAGATTATATAGAATAGGATTGCTTAAATAGGGGTGGGGAGCCTTTTCCAGCAAGAGAAGATGCTCTTTGCAGACAAAGATACATAATATCTATATCTGGACTGATAGCCAGCCATATGCACTGTACTGCCTAACTGATTATTAAAAAATTGAACCACTTGCTTACACCTTACACCAAACAGCTTTTGCCCTTAAAACCTCTCCTCAGGCCCCGCCTCAGTTTCTCCCTTCACAGTTCACCCTGATTAGGTTCTGACTGGTTGGTTTCTATGCCAGTCAGCATCAAAAGATCTGCTCCTAGGCAACCATTGGCTCTTTTTGGGAAATTCAGAACTCCTCACTGACAGCTATCTCTCTCTCTCTGAGCCTATCTTTGGGCCTGATCTGTAGCCTCTGCAGAGGGAAAGGCTGATCCACAGCCTTTGCATGCAGCAGCTGCAGATTGGGCCCTACCCCTCTCTTTCTGGGCCTTGCCAGCAGCTGCAGAGGCTGATATCAGGCCCTGCCTCTGTATCTGGGCCTCTTTCTGGGCCTGATCCATAGCCACCATGTCTTCCTTGCCCCACCCATCCCACCGATGCCCCACCCTGCCCACCCACCTGACACCACTCTTGCTGTGGTTAGAGCATGTGGCTGCGGGAGAGGGTCTGAGAGATGCTCCATGCACTTCCTGGTGACTGGTTGTCCATCTGATCATTTAAGTCATGATGGCTGTAGGCTATTACACACACACACACACACACACACGCACATGCACACGCACTCACACTCACACACACATACACACACACACACACACACACACACACACACACACACACACCATTTTGTCCAGATTGGATGGATGTCTTTCATTTTCTTTTAATTTTGTCTTCTCTATTTATTTTGAAATGTTACTAGTGCATGTCTAGGTGACAATTTTAAGATTTATCTTGATCTACACTGGGTAGACACTCACTATAAAGGCTCATGTTTCTTTACAGCAGTGGAAATTTTCCTTCCATCATTTTGTTAACTTCATCCCATACATTTTACCTACTTTCCCATCCACCTGGAACTCTTAACACTTGATTATTGGCCCAATTTATAGCTTTTCATGTTTTCCCTCTGAAGATTGCTCATCTTTATCATATTGTTATATTTCTAAGAAAGTTACCATTATATCTAAGTATTTGCATACTTTTTTTCAATTTGGCAACCTTATGTTTAATCTATAAGAATATTTTCCAACTCTATCATAACATTATTATATTGTTTCTGAAAACCAATAGTAATATCTTCTTGAAAAGCTCTGAAAAACAATTGTAGGTTTTGTTTTATAGTTCTTTTCTGTTCCCTGAATTATCTTTGATTTTTTTGTAATTTAATTTTTTTGTTTACTTTATTTTCTCAGTCTTTCAGTTTTACTCTGTTGCATTTTAAATCTCTTCTGCTAAATGGGTAATACATGGCTATTTACCAGGAATCTTGCTGATCATTAACTTGGTATATGAGAGGGGCATTTTCTGCCATTTACAGTGAGTTAGATTTGTGATCTATTGCTATGATTTCTTGAATGCTGCAATGATGAGAACAGCAGCAACTCCTCGCAGGTTTGCTCAATTCCTCAGCAACTACTTTTACCAGTTTTTACCCTGGGATTGAATGCTAGACTGCATGGGATTTTTTGCTTATATCCTATACAAAAAGATACAGCTATTTTCTTTATCAAACTTCAATCAATTCAGCTGCTTGCAGTACCCCTTCTCAGCTAGGCCCTACAAAAGACTGTCAAAGAGACACCTAGATCTTTTCCTGGGTTTGGCCTGGCAATTTGCATTCATGACATATTGACATCTTCCTGTCTGTTGCATCCATTAGTATGCTCCAGAGTGCAGCTACAGGAAAACTTAAAAACCCTCACCCATTTATGAAGACTCCTTTGTTTCTCTTTGCTGTCGTTGTTCTATTCCGTCTCTATTTTTACTATTTCTACAGAGCATTGTGTGTGCAGTTGAGGGATAACATGAGTAAATGTTTGTGCTAAATATTCCATCTTAAATTGCAAACCTATACATAACATTTAAGTGCTGGATTACATTTGTTATAAAGCTACACTTGACAGCAGAGAAAAATTTCTGTAGATAGAATAAATATGCTATTAGTTTTATTATTCTTTCCAAATTATGCTAATTTCCCTAAAAGGTTAAAAAGGAAACTTACATATTGAATGTTTTAAATTCCAGTATATATTATATTTTTAGAAATATTCTTTTGATCTACCTTACACCCATACAGAATGAAATATTCTTGAATTTCCAAATATTTTCCTTCATTTAATTAGGTACTTAAATATTTTATGGAAAAACAAAAACTTGTAAAAAAGTGTCACATTAAATAATTTAAATAATATTTGCATAAATACCTGTTTATCTATATGAGAAGCATTATAGTAAGAAAATGCTTACTATACCGACCATTTGATCAGTAGCTATGATTCGCGCTGATTTTAAAACAGAATGTTTCTCTTATTTAATCTGTCATTGACTGGAAGTGTGGTTCAGGAAAGTTATTTTATTGTCCTGGGTTCAATAATCCACCTGGGAAAAGAGGGACTATGCTAAATAAATATGTATTTTCTTAAAATTTTACATTTTATAAAGTTTATGTTTTGGTCTGTATGTGCAACTTATGTTTGAAACAGCAATTAAATTGAAGAACTCATTTAAATGTTGCAACTTATCTGGTAATATTTAAACATCAATGAAATATTTTGGACATTCTATTTTTTTTAATTTAATGAACTATTTAATTAACTTTAATAAGGGTTACTGAGTATTTGTATCAAGGCATTGAATCTATTTTATTCATTGTGTTAAAGACTGTTTAGAGTCCAATACAATATATAGATCAAGTATATATTGGGACACACATATTAGGAAAGCATATGCATATGATGAAATAATTTTGAAAATTATATACAAAGAAAAATTAAAATTAGTTATTTATTTTGCAGGACAATGTGTGACAAATACTTCATGGTACCTACTACATATTCATGTTCATGTTTTTCTTTCCAATTAGATTCTGATATTTGTCAGGGTGATAATGTACCAGTGCAAAAATTATTCAACCTTCTAGATTCTCATGCAATTAAATTTGTATAACTGACCCATATTTGACTAATCTTCCTATCTAATAAAAGAGTAATATGCAAATTTGATGGTACCTTTGCCACACCCACAAGCCATACCCAACAGTCACACCCACCAGCCAATCAGGAGCAGATTATGCAAATAAACCCCAAACAAGATGGCTCCCGCCACTGAGAGCAGGAGCAGGGCTTGGGTTCCCTGCCAACGGAGGAAACCAAGCTTTCCACCTGCCTTTGCCAGCCTAGGCCTCAATGGTACAAAATTTCAATTATAAAAGATACATAATCCGAAGGCAACCACAGAGCTGGAGAGAAAAGAGGCTTAGGGTTGCCTGGTGATGGAAGAAGCTAAACTTCTGTAGCCCTAGCATCTAGCTCTTCACTCTAGGCTACAAAGTTTCAAACAGAAATGGCTGTCACCATGGAGTGAGCAGAAGGCTTGGCTGCACTCTAGGTTACAAAGTTTCAATTGTAGAACATAAATTAATTTCAGATCCCAAGGCCTCTGTTTGGGTTGCTGGGGGGTGTGGCTGGCCTGAAAACCACCATAAGCCCCTCTTCCAGGCCACCCCATGTCTTAAGGGGACCTCCACCTTCATCCAGGACACCCTTCAGGGCAAACCAGCTGGCCACCATCCATGCACCAGGCCTCTATCCTATCTAATAAAAGAGTAATACACAGATTGACCATCAGCTTAATACACAAGAGGGCAGGATCTTTGCCCCCATGTGGACACAGATGGCCACCACAAGATGGCCAGCAGGGGAGGGCTGTTGGGAGGTTCCAGGCCTGCAAGGGAGGGCAGTTGTGGGCCATTAGGCCATCAGGAGAGGGCAGTTGGGCAGGACCAGGCCGGCAGAGGAGGCAAGTTGGGGACAAACAGGCTGGCAGAGGGAGCAGTTAGACATCAATTAGGCTGGCAGGGTAGTGGTTAGAGGGTGAGCAGGCTGACAGGCAGAAGCGGTTAGGGGCAATCAGGGAAGCAGATAAGCGAGCAGTTTGGAGCCAGCAGTCCTGCATTGTGAGAAGGGTGTCCGCCTGCCCATTTTCGCCAGATCCCAATCGGGCCTAAATGGGCAGTTGGACATCTCTCGAGGGGTCCCAGATTGGAGAGGGTGCAAGCTGGGCTGAGGAACACCCCCTCTCCCCCTCTCCCCCGTGCACAAATTTCGTGCACCGGACCTCTAGTATGTAATAAAAGGGTAATATGCAAATTGACCTTAACAGCAGAACAACCAGAATGACCACTCAACCAGTCTCTATGAAGTGCACTGACTACTCTTGGTCCCTTTCCCCAACCAGCAGGCTTTGATCACCTGATGGCAAACGGGGAACCAGGGGTGCATGATGGTAGACGCGAGTAGCACCAGGCCAAGGCCCCTACCCTGCCAGTTGCCCCACACACAGAGGGCGACCCATGAAGATGGTGGGGCTAGCAAGCAAGTGGTAATGGTCAGCCCTGGCCAGCAGGCTTTGATCTCCCAATAGCGAATAGGAAAATGGGGGTGGGTGAGTGGGGGCAGGGCTGGCTGCAGACAGCTGGGGAAGATGGCCCTGATCACAGGCCAGGCCCAGGGACTGTACCCAAGCACAGATTTTGTGGGCCATGCCTTTAGATAGATATAAGCATCAGTACACTGGATAGCAGTTCCAAAAAGCTGAAGAAGATACTCTAAAAATGTATCACATTTGGCTGGTACTCTTCTTTTGCCCTTGGCTTTCAGGACACTACATATAGCAAACATCTTTCAAGCACAAGGCAACAAACGACAGAATATGGATCCTGGGAAAAAAATAAAAACCACCCTTGGAACCAACTTTATGTCTCAGGCATCCTAATACATAAGGAAAACAGATTTAATTTAAATGTCTTTGTAGGTGTATCATCAAATGTGAAGATGAGAATTTTAATTTTGCACTTTCTTCATTTTCCAATTAAATAAACATATACTGATTTAATAACATGAATAGTATAATATAATATTAAAATGATTTGTTGTAATTGTGAATATGGACAGTCAGATGATACATGTTATGAAAATTCAAGTAACTATATTATAAACCTTCTCAAAGAGGAAGCATGTTTTCATTAGAAGTTGTCATTTCTAAATACAGTTAACAGTATTACCAAATTAGTTGAATTCACAGGGAGTTTAAAAGAAAGCATCTAATCACCGTATCAATTGACCTGAAGAATAAAGAGCAGTTCATTGGGTGGTGTAAGTATGAAATAATATATAAGACAGAAGGACTAACCTACCTAAATCTGTAGAAACTTAGACTTGTATAATATGTTTAAAGAATATTAAATAATTCAATAACTGTCTTCTTGGTAATCTATAAGCTCTGAGGAGAGTGGAGATCCTGAAAATTAAGTTCATCTGGAACACTTAGTACTGTGCCTAGTACACAGTTAGTGCCCCAAAATATTTATGATTTAAATATGTGGACAAATTCATTTATTAAAATCCCCTTTGGTTTGGTGGTAATAAGGGTGAAAATGACAGGAAATGTATGATATGTATTCTTCTTAATAATTACTTTTTTCCCTGATTGTGTCTTTCACAATTAGGTTCTTACGATTTAACAAGGTGAGATTATCTTAGGAAGGCTAAAAAGGCCTAACTGTAGAAGTACAGGCAATATGCCTATATACAGCCAACATTAATGGCTGGGTATAATTTGTAGGGGTTTACTGAACATTTAATATAGGTCATGTTAGATATTATAGAATTATAAAAACAAATACCAGATAACTGGCTTAAGTCAGTAAATTAATTATATGAGTAGAATTTCAGTATTTTATGTGATTTCTTAATAATTTGGGTGTACTAGTAAAAAGGGATATTTAAGAGACATATGTGACAAGTAGTCAGATGAATTATTTAAAAACAAATTAGAGTTTTGCCTTTCTTAATTTATATAAATATTTCCTGCAAGATAACATATATTCTTAAAAATTAAATCTGTCTAGTGAATCTCCATTTCATCCTAAATTATAGCTTACTTTTACATAAATCCATAAAAATTGCATTCTTCCAATTTATGTTGGTAATCAACTGTGACATTAAATGGCATAAATCTTTGTTCAATTTATTTCCTGCTTCTTTGAGGAAATGAAAATAAAGTATATATAAAAATGGTGATTATAGCAAGCACAAGAGATTCTAACTTTTTTGCTAAGTTCTTAGAAGTTTTCATTTGAATTTAAACATTTCCTGCCATTTATCTGTAGCAACAAAAGAAAACAGGCTTTATTCTTAAACTGAAGATGACAGCTTAAAACTTAAACTTTTTTTTACAATTTCATATCAGTTTAAGAAACATCACTCAAACATAACCCTGTGTTGTCTAGCTTAACCCTCAGGCAATGACAGAGAACATAACAGCCTAATGTAAGGGTACTGGGCAACCAGCCAGAGGGATCCAGACCAATAACTATCCTAAACTGACTCATTCCTTTCCTTGGGTGCATTAGTAGATCAATCCATACCTAAACTTTTTCTTACTCATGAAAGTTAAATTATTAATGATAAGAAGATGAGCTGTAGATTTGTGACTTAATTTACAGAGCACTTTTGAAATGGAAAAAAATAATTACTAATTATAGAGTTTTATAAGGAAAAATGTCAAATGCATCAAATTGGATAAAGTAGTAAAATTAACTCCTCCAAACATCAAATGTTCAAAAACTTATCAAGATTTCTCTTGTTCCATTTATTGTCATCAAAGTTTGTCACCTAAAATCTGTAGAGAAATCTCAGAATTGATGTTAACTTAATACATCTCACTTTGCATTTTTATGAAGATAATGATTTATTAATAACCATTCTGCTTATGTGACACATGACAAAAATAAATCTTTGGAATCATAAATACCCAGTTAATTCTAGAAAGGCTATAAAAGAAAGTTTAAAAAGAAGTATAACTGATGTTAAGAAAAGAAGTGAAAATAAAATAAAAAATTCTCAATTAAAACCATAAAAAAACAAAAGAATGAAAGACAAAATAGCAACCAAAAGCAAGGGAAACAAGTAAAAAAAAGGAACACATTTTTTATATTAATACAATTATATCAATAATCACTTTAAATATCAAAGTCTAAATGCACCAATTAAAATATAGATTGTCAGAGTGAACAAAAAACAAGACACAACTATAAATTATCTACAAGAAGCCTACTTTAAATAAAAAGACACATATAGATTAAAATTAAATGGATGGAAATATATATACCTTGGTAACTATTCAAAAGAAAGCAAAGGTAGCTCTGTTAATTTCAGACAAAGTAAATTTCAAATCATGAAAAGTTATCAGGGATAATGAAAGGAATTTTATAATGATTAAACAGTCAATTCCTTAAGTAGACATAAAACTTTTTTTTTTTTTTTTAAATTTTCTTTTTTATTGTTCAGTTTATTAATTACATTGTTTCCCCTTTTTTATCCCCCTATATCTTCCCTCCACCCTGTACCTATCCCACCCTCACCTCCCCCTCCCCAATGTCCTCTCCCATTGTTGCAAGCTTTTTGTCCAATCTCTTGCTGTACTTCCAACAACCCTTTTCTCCCCAAGAATTGTCAGTCCATTCCCTCTCTATGTCTATGTTTCTGTTATATTCACCAGTTTATCTTGTTCATCAGCCTATCAGTTCACTTGATTTTTATGTTCATTTGTTGATAGATGTGTATTTGTTGTTCATAATTTATATTTTTACCTTTTTCTTCTTCCTCATCTTAAAGAATATCTTTCAGCATTTCATATAATACTGGTTTGGTGGTGATGAACTCCTTTAGTTTTTTCTTATCTGCGAAGCACTTTATCTGATCCTCAATTCTGAATGATAGCTTTGCTGGATAGAGTAATCTTGGTTGTAGATTCTTGCTCTTCATTATTTTGAATATTTCTTGCCACTCGCGTCTGGCCTGCATCGTTTCTGTTGAGAAATCCGCTGACAATCGTATGGGTGCTCCCCTGTAGGTAACCAACTGTTTTTCTCTTGCTGCTTTTAATATTCTCTCTTTATCTTTTGCTCTTGGCATTTTAATTATGATATGTCTTGGTGTGGTCCTCTTTAGATTCCTATATTTTGGAGTTCTGTGTACTTCTTGGGCTTTTAAGTCAGTTTCTTTCACCAGGTGGGGAAAGTTTTCAGTCACTATTTCTTCAAGTAGGTTTTCATTAACTTGCTCTCTCTCTTTTTCTGGGACCCCAATAATTCGGATGTTGGCTTGCTTGAGGTTGTCCCAGAGGCCCCTTACACTATCTTCAATTATCTGAATTCTTTTTGTTTCTTGCTTTTCCAGCTGAGTGGATTTTGCTTCTTTGTATTTCAAATCTTTGACTTGGTTCTTGTGGCCCTCTGAACTGCTTTTAGGACTTTGTGTAATATTTTTTATTTCAGTCTGTGTATGCTTGATTTCTAGTTGGTCCTTTTTTTTATCTGTGAGGGTCTGGTTCGTATCCTCAGAGGTCTTGTTAATTTCCCTGAGGGTCTCATTCATCTCCTTGTAATTCTCATTCATTTGCTGGTTGGTCTTGATTATTTCCTGGTAATTCTCATTAAGTTGATCGGCCTTTTGTAGGAGCCTCTTGAAAAGCCTTATAACCGTGGTTTTGAACTCTATGTCTTGTCGTCTTTTCTCCTCCATTTCTTTCACACCTGATTTCTTTCCATGTCTCTGCATGGTGGCTGCTTTATGTGGCGGCTATCCTCAAAGGGACAGTGGCTCAGTCTCCCCAGTTACTTGAGGTGGGTACTCTTACTGCAATCCTTTATGGGTTGTATTCAGTGTTTTTGAATTTAAACCCCGCTTTTTGTTGTTAGCCCTAGGAGGGTTTGACCTCCAGGCCAATTGGCTGTGAAGCTCAGCTGTGCTCAGGTTGGATGGGCGGAGTCTCTGGGCTACGCCTCGGCGGCGGCGGCGGCGGCGGCGGCGGCGGCGGCGCGGCTTCCGCGGCGGCGGGGCGGCGGCTGCTGGGTCCTATGCAACGCTCGCGGGCTCGGGTCTGTGCTGGGTGGGGATGGCTGCAGACTCTTCCAAGAGAAAGCCGCTAGTCTCTTCCCCTTGCCAGACAACTCTGCCTTTCCCCAAATGTGCCTGCACACCAAAAGTCTAGCCCAGGGCTGTAAAATAGATGGTTTCTGGAACCAGGAGACAAGTTTCCAGGGGACAAGTCGCGGGTTTGCTGTCCCTTGGGACTAGGAGCTTCTGCCGCGCCCCCCGGACCTCGGACCTCGCCGGTTCTGGGGAATCTGTGTAGGGAGACTTCTCGTACCCCGGATCTTGGTCCTCGCCCGGCTCGGGAAATCTGGGCCCCGTCGGAGAAATCCAGCCGGTCCCTGCTCCAGCCCCAGCCCGCGCGCGCGACCAGGGCGGCTCCTAACCTGTTTCAATCTGCGCTCCCGCTGGTCCTGAGTCTCAGCGTCCCACCTTTGCTCCTATTAGTGGAGTTTTCATTCAGCCAGCTTTCTGGCGATTCTGGGTGCTGTCTGTTCTGCTGTTGTGTTGTAGTTCTTAAATCGTTGCGCGGGGCAGAACAATAGGTGTTTGCTTATGCCGCCATCTTGGTGTCCCCCGACATAAAACTTTTAATATCTACGACTTTATGAAAAAAGGTACCAAAATATGTAAGGCAAAAACAGATACAATTGCACAAAGAAATAGATGAATCCTTTGATGTAATTTGAGATTTCAACACCTCTCTCAGAAATGAACATAAGGCAGAAAATCAGTAAGGAAATATTAAAAATCAACAATAATTAATCTATAGACTATTCAATAAAAGCAGACTTCATATTGTCTCAAGCTCACATGAAATATTTACCAAGAATATTCACATTCTAAGCCACACAACACATCTTGACAAATTTAAAGGATGGAATTCATACAATGTCCACTCTCAGACTACCATGGAATTAAATTACACACATGACAAAGAAAAAGTTCAATAGAAATTTTAAAATATTTTGAACTAAATGAAAAGTAAACTACAAATTATCAATATTTGTGGGCAGCAATAAAAGCAGTACCAGACTACCTATGGAAAAAAAGAAGATACAAATTATTAATATCTAAAATGAAGAGGTAGACATTACTACAGATCATGTGAACATCGAAGGATAGGAAAGAATCACTATAAACAACATTATGCTCAGAAATTTGATAGCCTGGATTAAATAAACCAATTTCTTAAAGGGCACCATCTGCCAAAATTCACACAAGAAGAAATGCAAATTTTAACAGGCTTACATCTATCAAACAAATCAAATTAATAATTAATAACCTTCCATAACAGAAAGCACTAGACCCAGATGGATTCAATGGTAAGTTTATCAAACATTTAATAAGAAATTAAACTAAGTTTCTACAATCCCTTCCAGAGGATAGAAACAGGAGGATTTTTTTCTGAATTCATTCTATAAAGCCAGTATTACCATAATATCAAAACCAGGAAAAAACATAATAAGAATAAAATCTAGATACTAATATCATTCATGAAAAATGAATGATAAAAATCATCAACAAATCATATGGCTTTCATTCCAGGCATGCAAAGCTGGTTTATTATCTGAGAATTAATTAATGTAATCCTTCACATCAATAGGCAAAACAAAAAAAATTACATGACCATATCAATATATACACAAAAATTAATTGACAAAATTCCCAAACTATCCATGATAAAAACTCTCAGTAAACTAAGAATACAGAAGAATCTTCTCAAATTAGTAAGGAACATTAAAAAAAACCTTACAGTTAACATCATACTTAATTATGATAAACTTCATACTTAATTGTGAGAAACTTGAAGTCTTCCCTCTAAGATTAGGAGCAAGACAAGGATGTCCCCTCTTATTATACCATCAACATTACACTGAGTCATAGCTAATAAAATAAGAAAATGAAATAAAATGTATATAGATTGGGAAATAAGAAATAAAACTGGCTTTATTTGCAGATGGCCTGGCTGTCTATTTAGAAAAGCTGAAAGAACTAACCCAAAAAATCCTAGTGATGACAGCAAGTTGAAGAATAAAAAGTTAATATATAAAAGTCAGTACCTTTCCTATATGCCAGATATAAACAATTGCAATTTTAAATTAAAAACACAATACCACTTATACTAGAGCCCTTACAATAAAATATTGAAGTGTAAATCTAACAAAATATGCATATGATCTCTGTGAGGAAAACTACAAAACTCTGATGAACAACATCAAGTATCCAGTTCATACTAAAATATCTTGGATTATCTCAAACATATCTCTTTTGGGGTCCAAACTAAGGTTCCAAATAAAGTCTATATATTACTTTTTAGTTATAATATTTTAAGTCTTTTAACATAGGCTAGTACTTCTTTCCCACTTTTATATAGTTTATTGAAGAAATATAGCACTTTAATAAAGACCCATAGCTTTGTGTAGTATGATATTTCTCCTTCTATGTATGGTGGTATATTTTAAGTCTAATTTCCTAGGCTGCAAAATCTTTAAATGCTGAAAATATTAGTAATATGGATGCTCAACTTATACCTTCTAGCTTACAACTGCTCATGAGTACATCACCCTTAATTGCATCTCAAAGTCCATTCCAACTTCACCCTTCATAATGTCTTGTGTTTCTTTGTTTGTCAGAGACACATGAAGAGTCTGTAACAGTGGAGGAAAAAGACAAGTTCTCAGAAGCAAATCTACTCTAGCTTTTTAACTGGAAAAATCTCACCACCACACTCAGTCAGTACTGCCTGTTTGAACATGCCCTGGGAGAATGAATTCACTCAGACAGTCAGCATGGGGCATTATTTCATGATAGGCTAGGGCTTGGGTACAGAGTTGAAGCAGAATCACCCTGTTGCTGATTTCATTTTGAAATTTATCATACAAATCTCAGAGGTACAATATTGTCTTTTTAAATACAGAATTCATTTCACCTTTACCCAACCCTTTCCCACAGCGGCTTAAAACTATTTCATAAGCCAGTAAGAAGGCATATCTCATTCCATCTTCTCTATCTTCTTTTAGTTCCTTATACCAGATGCCCTTGCATTAATACCCGTCTCCCAAAAATGGAAGAGAAACTTCCCTTTTCTCATCTCAAAAACACCTCACGCATAGGAACATCCTTAGGGATCTCTGGTCCTTTCCATTAATAATCAGATTTTCTTTTGGGTTATGATGAAAGAACCTACTAATGAGCACCAGGTGGTATTGGCAAACAAGAAGAGACATACATAATGAAGTGGACAATATAATAAAAACATATTCATAACCTGGATTGGCTAAAGATGAGATTTCAGATCATTGGAGAAATAAATGTGGGGAAAACTTGGTAGTCATATGTGTAAAAATGGATAGGAATAAACTTCACTCTACCTTAGGAATCATTTCAGATTAATCAAAGATCAGTATATAAGAATAAAACCATGTTTTAGCATTACAATAAAATATTGATAAATTCAGCTACATAACAAGAAGCTCTACAAAAAAATACTTGCCACTCATTTCGCAGAGAAAGAGCCATTTTTCACAATATGTAAAATAGCTTTCATATAGCAATAACAGAGAAATCAATAATAATAGAAAAATGAGAATGAGCCATAATGAGATTTCAGGGAAGAAAATGAAAAGAAATCTTAATGTATGAGAAATGTTTATTCTCAATCACAATAAAAAATATAAATTAAAATTATATTGATAATAGCTTTTCTCCTTTAATATTGGCAACAATTAAAAAATTTGAGAACACATTGTGTTTATGGAAGTTTTGGTAAAACAAACTGTCATAATACATCAATGAACTAAAATTCTACAGGGCTGGTTAAAAATTATTTTAAAAGCTTTTTATAAAATGAAATGAAATTATTTCAAATACATATTGCTAAGTAAAAATGGTAAGCCATTCAATAGTGTACATAGTATGCTATTATATAGTTGTGTGAAAAAAAAATGTGTGCATGTAGTATTCATATGCACAATTGGTTATACGAACATAAAACGTGTGTGGAAAGTAACCAAAGAAAATGTTAATAGGTTTTTTCAAGGAAATAAAATGTTTAATTGAATATTAGGTATATCAAATGGGCTTTTCACTATTCATTCTCATTCCTTCACACTTTGAATTTGAACTAGGTCAACACATGACATCAACAAAAATAATTAATTAAAACATTTTAAAGTTTCAAGTATGATGTTTGAAAATGTAATATACTAGCAATCATATATGTTTTTTATTATGTTGAAAATTGATTCAACCAGGTGTATGTATTTGCTCTTCTGCCTCCGTCTTCCACATTGAAAGGCCATGTGATCACATTGAGCCTGCCCAAATAATCAAGGATAAACTCCTGTTTTACAGTTAACTAATGAGCACTTCTAATTCTTTCTCTAACCTTAACTCTCCCTTATCATGTAACATAACATCTTCACATTATGTTATAAATATCTTGGTAGGGTCATTGTTTTGCCTCCCATGTAGGCAATTTTGAGGAAACATCTCCAATTTTCTAATGTGTAGAATGAAGATGGTATCTCCTCAAATATACCCTTTGAGACAGCATGGAGGGACCTGGAGACTATCATGCTAAGGAAATAAACCAGTAAGCAAAAAAACAGGTATTACATGATCTCACTCATATGTGGAATCTAATAAACAAAATAAAATGAACAAAATAGATTCAGAGATGTAGAAGCACAGAATAGACTGAGGAATCTCAGAAGGAAAAGGAGAGAGATTAACCAAAGGACATACTAGTATATGCATATATGCATAACCCATGGACACAGATAGTGCAGTGAAGCCCTGGGGGTGGAGTAAGTGCAGGGTGGAGGGGATCAATGGGAAAAAAGGGGGACATCTGTAGTATTTTCAACAATAAAAAAAATTTTAAAAAACTCACACAATTTCACATTGAGCTTTTTTTTTTTTTGCTAAATGAAAGTCTGAATTATGCTACATTAAACAGCATAGTTTTAGGAGTTAGAGGGGTATAGCTACCAATATGGTTAAATCTGTCACCTTCCTGAAATTTGACCTTGAGATATTTCCTTCAATTTCTTAGCTTTGATTCCTTAATTCTCTATGGGAATAAAAGTGTGTACTTCCTGGAGCTGTTGTGAGAATTAAGTTAAGTAATGTATACAAAGTGCAAAAGGCACAGTGGTGAGGCTGTTTCATTCTAACAGAACAGATGAATCTTAAAACTTAATGTTACATTTTAAAATTGTAGAATACGTACATTGTTTGATAATTTTTATGTACTCAACTCAAAGGAAAGAAATATAAACACAAAACTTGAGTCATGATTACTGCTGAAGCTGCATGGGAGAGAGATTCATGAAGAAGCATTAGGGAACTTACATTTTACTGAAAATATTCTAATTCTTAAAATCAGAGGGCAGATTCACAAAGTATTAATTCATTGTTTTGCTAGCATAATTACAAACTTAAAAAAAATCTATCAACACTTCTCTAACCATCTGTGTTTACCAAATGTTATATAATAAAATGTTTTAATTTGTAATTTTTTAAAAACTCTGCAATTAGAATGAATAATTGTAAAACAATCTGATAAAAAATGCCAATTTAGTATGCAAAAATAATCACTGTATCACCTTTCTAATATATAAATTAACTTATTAGTTATTTAATTATGATATGATAAGATCCTCTGATATAATACCAGTAGGAAATTCAATAAAGCCAAATATTCTTAGAGAGATGTTGATTCCATTTATTTAAATCTTCTCAATTAAAGCTTTTTTCATTAAATTATTAATACTTATTTTTATCCTAATTTCTTTCTTTCGATTGAATCCTATAGTCTAGGTCACTCCTAGTAAATTTTATTGGTTTACCCTACAGTAAATCCTTATGGGTGAACTCAGCACACACTTCAAATGAGGAAAAGAAAAATGAACCTAAAGAAAATTGACCTGCATCCTTCAAATGACTTTGAAACAACCACAGAGCATTTTAAAATCAAGTTGAGAACTATTTATCCTACAGAGAAACCTGGAAAGAAAATGCTCTTTATACTAAAAGAAAAAAAAAAAAAGCTGGCTCCAAAGAAACATACAGATTAAAAGCTTCTTATCAATAAAAGAGATCTAATTACTATTGTCAGGACCATCTTTTATATAGCACCTCAACACTCAAGAGAGGTTACCATCTGGGCTGATTTCAGTTAGATGGTGAAGGTAACCTAACAGAAATGTCAGCAATAAAAACTGCTTTCTCAAATCTTTCTGATTAAATACTCGAACATAAAGTCACTCAGAGTTGTTAGAGAAATCATAGAAGTTCCTTTGTTAATTCTTGAACAGTTTATTCTGAAACTCACAAATTGCTTAAAGTTTATTCTATAATCTGATTCATATTATACATCCTTAACTGAACTATACACAATTTTCAGTCTCTTTCTGTGATGTCGTTACATCAGAATGATTCAACTCTCTCTGACGAAGGAGCATGTGCCTTTAGTTCCTCCTTCCTTTTTTAAAAGGTGATTGGTTGGTCAAGTAACTAAACTCTCTGGGACTGGATGAGGTCAGGTCAATAGATTTGTCCTTCAAAAAAATGTATTGTGGAATAAACTGGTTGTCTTTGCTAAATCTCTCTCTACTATAAAAAATACTCTGAGCTATTTCTACCTAATAAAGCTTACTGACTTTATTACCAATAAATAAAAATTCCTAATTATGGAATTATTCTCGTTCCCTTTCTTTCAGAATCAGAGTTTTATCTGAAAGTATGTCAGTAATGAATTGTAAACTCAAAACAGGATTTGTGAACATTCAGGAATGCCTAGGGGATATCCTGAGCAATAATATTCCAATCTGCTTCGTGTGCACTGAAGAGAAGGACAGAATTTCCCCTTTACAATTCACTTAGGAAAGTCCTGTTTTTCAAGTTTTGACTTATTTTTCTATCTCAAAAAATATCCATTCTTGTACTAATTAATATGCAGGTTTTTTTAAATGGACCTTTGCTAAATTGAATGATTATCTTCACATTGATCAGGCTATCACTGAAGTTGATGATGGTGTTTACAGGGTGTTTATCAGGAAGCATTATCCACATTAAAAATAATCCCCAGTCCAGCCAGTGTGGCTCCGTGGCTGAGCATCGATCCATGAACCGAGAGGTCACTGGTTTGATTCCTGGTCAGGGCACATACCCGGGATGCAATCTCTAGTCACAGTAAGGGGTGTGCAGGAACTAGCCAATCCATGATGTTTTTCTCTCATAGATATTTCTATCTCTCTCTCCATTCCACTCTCTCTAAAAAATCAATGAAAACATATTTTAAAAATTAAAAATATGGTATATATATTATATGTGTGTGTGTGTGTTTATGTGTGTATCACTAAGGTTTAAATTAAAAAATTAAAAATGATCTCCATACAAAGATATTTACTATCTATCCTATCTAACAAAAGAGTAATGTGGAAATTGACCATACCGCTGATCAAGCCATGCCCACAAGCCATGCCCACAAGCCAATCAGGAGAAAATAAACCCCAACCAAGATGGCTGTGGCAGGAGGGAGGCTTGGGTTTCCCCAGCAATGGAGGAAGCCAAGCTTTCCACCTGCCCTTGTGGGCCTAGGCCCCCACTCAATACTACAAAGTTTCAATTGCACAAGATATATAAATCCCAACAGAAATGACAGCAGCGATGGAGCTGGAGAGAGCAGAGGCTACAATTGTCAGAGCAATGAAGGAAGCCAAGCTTCTGCAGCCCTAGCACCTAGGCCTCCACTCTAGGCTACAAAGTTCCAATTATAGAATTTAAATAAACCCAAAAAGAAATGGCTGTCACCATGGAGTGAGCAGAAGGCTTGGCTCCACTCCAGGCTACAAAGTTTCAATTGTAAAAGACAAATAAATCCCAGATACCAGGGCCTTTGTTTGGGTCACTGGGGGGCATGGCTGGCAATCAAACCACCATAGACCCCTCTCCCAGGTTGCCCCATGCCCCAAGGGAACCCCCACCCTGATCCAGGACAGCCTTCAGGGCAAATCAGCTGGCCCCCACCCATCCACCAGGCCTCTATCCTATCTAATAAAAGAGTAATTTGCAGATTGACCATCACTCCAACACACAAGAAGGCTTCCCCTATGTGGTCAAAGATGGCTGCCCCCATGTGGACATAAGATGGGCCACCACAAGATGGCCAGCAGGGGAGGGCCATTGAGAGGTTACAGGTCTGCAATGAAGGGCAGTTGTGGGCAATCAGGCCAGCAGGGAAGGGCAGTTGAGAGGGCCCAGGCCTGGAAGGGAGGGCAATTGGGGGCGAACAAGCCTGTAGTTAGAGCTAACCAGGCTGGCAGAGGAGGGAAGTTGAGGGCAAACAGGCTGGCAGGGGAGCAGTTAGACATCAATAAGCCTGGCAGGGTAGTGGTTAGCGGGTAATCAGAATGGCAGGCAGAAGTGGTTAGGGGCAATCAAGGAGTCAGGCATGTGAGCAATTTCAAGCCAGCAGTTCTGGATTGTGAGAAGGATATCCAACTACCCGTTTAGCAGGGATTGGCCCTAAATGGGCTGTCAGACATTCCTTGAGGGATCCCAGATTGGAGAGGGTGCAGGATGGGCTGAGGGACATCCCCTGCCTCCCATGCATGTATTTTGTGCACTGGGCCTCTAGTATGTATATAAAAGACTAAGTGGTCATCCGACTGTCTGACTGGTAGCTATGACATGCACTGACCACCAGAGAACAGATGATCAATTCAGGAGCTGCCTAGCTACAGTGACTTGGCAGCTGTGGTTCTCAGGTGATGCACCCAAATCCAGAGAGGAAGGAGCCTGATTCTGGGGTGCCTCCCCAGAGAATCACCTTCTCACAATCCAGGACCCCTCAGGGAATGTCAAAGAGCTGGTTTTGGCCCAATCCCTGCAAGCTAGGTCGAGGGACCCTACCTGCTGGAGAGACCCCACTCATTTCCCAGACAACCTCCAAGCCATGGCACCACCCCAGGTGCTCCTGACTGTGGGGTGAGACTGGGGAGGTTGGCTCCACGGCGTGGTCTGGCCCTTCTCTCCCAGTCCTGCTCTGCCAGCCATCTTCTAATTAATTTCCTTTCAATAGGAGTGAATCCATGACCAGGGCACTTTTCTTTCAGAAACTAAAATTGTAATGGTCCAATGATCTGTTGGTTCTCTACACTTCCTTTGCTCTCATTCAGCCATTTCCTTTCCTTTTTGCCTTAAAGTTGAGTTTCATCATAGCCTAGGATCAACGGTTTTCTTAGTCAGTACATGTATGGAGAGCTTTTCAATATTAAGCAGACTTAAACAATAAACTAAAAATCAATGTCATCTCTTAAGAGTAGGAGGTGGTTTCTGTCTTGCTTCTACATTGTATTAAAGCCTGGGAGATAGGGTCCCCACATTACCAGTCCTTCTCACGCAAGTCCCATCCTAAAACTCCACCTGTCACCTGGGGCTTCACTCTCTTCCTCCTACTCTTCCTAGAATTATATTCTCTAGGCACTGTATGCCTCCTGCTCACACATGATTCTTTGTCATTGTTATGCTGTTTTACCTTCTGGGACATCTACCTTGTTCATTCTTATTAAACCCCAAGACATTGACTGCAAGTATGAATCACCAAAGCATCTGTCACATCTCTTTAGATATCACCAGCTAAAACTGAACTTCATTACTGGCCTACTCTTGCAAATATCACTATTTTCCTAATATTTGACTACCCTGCCCTCACCTATCCCACACCTTATAGAGTTCTTAAGCACATTTCAGAAAAAAAAACATTAAACCCCAAAGAGGTATCATATGAAGGACACACACCTGGTTAATAAGAGCCAGCCTTACATACAAGCACATAAATCTTATATGCATGGATAACATATCACCTTTTGGTTCCTTTTTAATTTCTCTGCTGGGTAAGCTACTCTTTTTTTGTGTTTGTATTACTGTTTATATACAGTCGTCATGTATACGAGATACACATGCAATGGGTAACAAGACATTTCCAGCAGGAAACACTGGGCTGAACATGGCGGCAGTTCTTTGGTTGATACCCACTGGCAGCCCTTCCTCTCAGGCTCTGCTTTGGCACGGCTATTCAGGGAAGCAGCTTCAGAGACAACCAGCTTCCACTAAGCAGGCAGTTACCCACATTTTACACTGTAGGTGAATCACACTGACAAACGGCTCTGTACTTCAGAGTCTTCTATGCAGCTCCTGTTAATTTACTAGATGTAATGATAAGCAAAGAAAATGAAATTCTCAGCAGGAATTTTTACAATTTACAAGATGAAAAAAAAAATAGCCTAAACCTTCCCAATTTTTGCGGGTTTCTTTTCTCTTTTTCTTTTCTATTCTTTCTCACTCTACTTAAAAATGTGTATGCGAGATGTAAAAAGACACAGGAGATATATTTGTCATCTTGTTAAGCTGTAATGTATATGCTGCAAATATTAGAATTTGTTTTTTACTAAAAGCTCATTTAATTTCACCAAACCTTTACCCCAACAGTTTTCCAGAATTATTTGGAGAATTATTGAACATAATATGTCTACCTAGGTTCCCACGGCCTAGGTCCAACACCTCATTTAATTCAAGTAAAGAGCTGGCAAGTCTTTTCTAAAACCATTAATGTTTTCTTTCTTTAGTTGTTATAAACTGGGACACCAAATTCAACTTTTATGTGTAATTGCATTAAGAATGAATATTATTTGAGATCATCGTGTACAATAGGCAAGAGTAAACAGTTTATTAAAACCAAGGTTATCATTTGCACCAAACTTAATGACTGATACCTATCTTTTAGAAATCAGTGTGTTTTAAGACAATCGTTTTTAAAAAACTTTAAGTGCCTATAATTCACCAGAAGATCTTACTAACAATCTTCTTCTAATTCAAGAATTTTAAAGTGAGTCTTGAGATTCTATATTTCTAGCAAGCTCCCAGGTGTTCCCTGTACCGTTAGAAACATAGGACCTTCTTGAGTAAGAAGTTACTAGGATACTGAGAGAATGTCATAAATCAAAGATAAATCACTTTCATCTTCAAGGAGATATAGTCAAATTTTCCAACTTGTCTTTTCTTAACACTCTCTCAAACCACCTATCCTTTTTGGGAGCTCACATTATTTTTATATAGAACAATTAATATACTACATAAATGATAGCTGAAGAAAGTGGCAAAACTGAAATGTTTAATATATAAATTTTCTTATTTTTTATAACTTGAGATACAATTGACATATAACATTATAGCACTATCAGTTGTATAACATAATATTTGATATATATGTATATTGTGAAATGATAAACACAATAATTTTAGTAACATCCACCACCACACAGAATTTTTTTCTTGTAATGTAAAATTTTAAGATTTAATCTCTTAACCAATTTCAAGTATATGATATAGTATTAACTGCAGTCACCATGCTGTACATTACATCCCCAAGACTAATATATTTTATACCACCACACATTTCACCCAACTCCTATCTACCTTATGCATCTGGCAATCACCAATGTGTTATCTGTATCTATGATTTTTTTTAAATTTTAGATTCCACATGTAAGTGAAGTAATAATGTATTTGTCTTTTTCTGTTCATCATGGGTTTTTAAAAGAGAAAACAGGCTATAGTCACCCTTTTACTTAGAATTCTGTATGCCATAATTATCTATAAATTTGCTAATTTAAAAGAAAAGATTTATGTCAACATTTTACATGTATTTACTTCACGTGCATTATTTAAAAAATCGTTTATCCCTAGCCATTTTGGCTCAGTAGGTAGTGTTGGCCTGTGGAACAAACAGTCCTAGGTTCAATTCTGGTCAATAGCAACGGCAGCTACCTTAGCTGCAGGCTCCTCCCCAGCCCTGACCGTGGTCAGGGCATGTGCAGGAGGCAAACAATTGATGTTTCTCTCACAATGATATTTCTCTGTCTTTCCATCTCTCTTCCACTCACTCTAAAAATCAATAGAAAATTGATGATTTAAAAAAAAATCATTTTTTTAAATGGTGACGATTTTAAAAAAAAGTTTAGAATATATGCACAACTATGTATTCTCTCTCTCTCTCTCTCACACACACACACACACACGTACACACTTTATATGTACCTCCCCCCCCCAACCTCCAGCCAAAATTTCTATTTATTTTCATTACATATTTTCTTAAATAAACTTTTAACATTTTGAAATATGGATATTTGGCAATTCCTAAATTCCCTATTGGAGGAGGGGGATGTGTTGGGGGAATAGTACTATGGATGATACTGGTTCATTTGAAAATATTACCAGTGAGGAAAATAGTAATTGTAAACATGTTTCAATGGTCTCACACAAAAAAATCATGTGATTTTGAATTAAATTCTAAAAGAGAGGAAAAAACTCAATCTTTATGCCAAGGCCTTTATATAACACATGAATTCTGCAGAAGAAGTAATTTGATTTTACATTTTTTAATAAATAACAAGAACATTACACTTGAGATTATACTCTAACTACAGTTAGTGGGATCTAATTAGAACAATCATCATTTATCAGTGTGAAACTATAAACTTTTGATTAGATTAACAGGTTTATTTTTCTAAGCAAAAATACTATGAGATTTGATGCAAACTGATATTATTTATACCAATAAGACCTGAAGAAATTGATTTCATAAAATAATGTTAAATATTTTCTGGTTTACTTGAAAAATTATGAATGTATTTGCTATATTAGAGAAATCAAAAGAAAGACAAAGAAAGAGGGAAGTTGTTCACATACTTAATCTCTGGAAATATCTGCCAAGTTTTACAGTGTGACAAAGCCTGCTTTACTGATATACAAAATGTGCAAACTTTCAAGTTTCAGGCCTTGGCTCTGCTTTAGTGCTAAGAGTAGAAATTATAACATAATAATTATAATTACCATAAAAAAGAATTAGTACATCTTGATCACCATCACCTTAATATCTGAGAGTATAATCTTTATTTGAAAGACAATAAATTTTCTAGACACATAAAGGTTCCTCATACAAGAATCTTAACATGAGCAAATCTTTCTCTTTGTTTTTTCTCAATGGATGAATGCTACTTCTATCCCCGACTCTGATAGTATAAACACTGATTTTTCAATGCATGGAAATTTGAAAGATTAAATACAAGACAAATGATCAGAGATATAGGTTACTCACTTCAGAATGTCTTCATTTTAGATGAATATCATGGGTTTCACATTTAAGATAGCAGATAATTGTGTTCTAGACAGAAAATATAAAGAATTAGATCACTTTCTTTAAAGTATTTAGTATTTGAGGAAAAATAAAGTCAATATCTTTTATCATGCAAAAATTGAATAGAAACAAATACAAAGGAAACATAAGTACAAAAGACTCTTATTTTGATTACAATTGCACTTTTTTTTGGTATTTTTTGTGTCCCTGTTTTTTCATTATTTTATGTCAAAGGAAATTGTCACATAAATTAGAGACACAAATGCACAAATAGAAAAGCACACTGTATTTCCAAGTAAGCAACTATATAATAGGAGATAATCAATTGGACTGGTAAAAATCCTCATAGATACATGCTAAAAATATAAAACTATAAAAATTGAGAAGTGTCTCTTCTTTAAAAAAATGAAAACATAGTTATCCATGGTACTAACTGAAATAAAATTTTTATGAAACATATATTTGAGCTAATACAATAATATTAAAAATAGATTTCAATTACAATAGCAAAGCATTTGTAAAAGTACTGTAGAGATTAACTAAATATGAAAATAACTGACTGAACTCCACTTATTATTTGGCATATAAAATGAAATAGAAAGGATGAAATGGATATGTTATTATGTTCATGGATATTCAACACATGTTTTCTAGGCACAGGAGAATTGAAACTGTAAGGTAAGAAGAATAATTTTTAAGCTTAAGCACTAGAATTATGCATCTGAATTAGTATTTCCTTCTTCAAAATAGTCATCTTTCTGTCTAAAAATATTTTAAATTATTCTATTAAAATTGTCTTCTGTATCAGAAAACAATTCTATGAATAATAGACGAACAGAAAAAAACTATATCCTTTGAGACTGAACTCAATTTTATGATAATAGTTGCACATAATGAAGACAGTGCTAAGCTCAAGCAGAGTATTGTCATTGAGTGCCAAAGATAAGATATAACTGAAAAGATTGAGGGGCCGAGACCGGTTTGGCTCAGTGGATAGAGCGTCCGACTGCGGACTGAAGGGTCCCGGGTTTGATTCCGGCAAGGGCATGTACCTTGGCTGTGGGCACATCCCCAGTAGGGGGCGTGCAAGAGGCAGCTGATCGATGTCTCTCTCTCATCGATGTTTCTGACTTTCTATCCCTCTCCCTTCTGCTCTGTAAAAAATCAATAAAACATATTAAAAAAAAAAAGATTGAGGGAATTTAAAAATGTGGAGTAGAAACTAATTCTGAAAGCTCTTCCAAACTGTGTCAGGAAAGAAGCACCAAAGAAATATTAAATTGCATTCTAAGCGCCTTCCTTAGTAGATATCACTTATGGGGATATAAATTTTTTGGACATTACATTTTAAAAAGTGAGAATCACTTGTATAGTTTAGAATCTCATAGAATCATGTGCATTTAGAATAATTAACACTTTAATTTTCACCATAGAGGATAAAATTAATTTTAATGCAAATTATAGAAGAAAACATCATACTGAATCAGAGATAGACAATTAGGCTAGCCTTGCTACCTACCTCCCAATATTTCTTCTTCTGACAATACAAACAACACCAGGGAATAGATTCTCAAAGTAAATTGATGAGAATCACAAATTTCAAATTAACTCTGAGTGGAAAAAAAAAAGAAAAATACAACAAATCCAAGTCCCAAATTTCTGGTTCACAATCTTCGGAGTTCCTCTTAGGAAAATTTGAAACTGGCCCTTTGCAGGCAGAGCCTGCAGGAGACCCCAAAGGAGGCAGCAAGTTTAACAAACAAGAAAATTCAGAAATTTGTCTTACAGGCTACAAAATGAGTAATCTCTGCACCCGCCAACCAGAAGCTTAAAAGGTGACATAGAGGATTTTACGGGGTTCAGTCATGAGTGCCTGGGTCCAGGTGGGCTCAGTGACACCTGACTCTCTAGCTCCCGTCCCTGATCCTTCTCAGCTGTGAGGGCAGTGGGTGGAATGCAAGGGGGGCCTGAGGAACCCCCGAATCCAGAGTGCGGGTCAGCCTGAGGTCACAATCTCTCCATGATCAACTCCAGTACAACTTCAGGCCATCATAAGCCTCTTCTTCATCAAAGGCAGGCCAAAAAATTGACGCGGGAAGCAGAAGAGGAAAGTGATTGAAGTGGCCCAAGTTTGATCAGAAACTTCCACCAAAAGACCTGAACATACTTGAAATAAGTCCATGCTTAGAATATAGGCTACAGAAAATAAACTCCAAAGTCTAGTTGATTGAAAGGGTCCAGTGACACTTTAAAGGGAAGGGTGCAATTTGAGGAGCCAGATGCAATTTCAGGTTTAGGCTTTGAAACATGTAGATTCTAGAGAAGAAAAAGACAAAAAATAAAAGCAGAAGTACCTTTTAGAATTGGGGTAGGAAAGGAGAAATAGGAAATTTTTAAAAGATCCTCCAAAACAAAATAAATCCATAAAATAAGACTTATAATCAATCATACCGAAACAAACAAGAAAAGCCACCAAAGAAACTGGGTTTCTATCCTGACAGAAAAGGTGGCATTAAACTGTAAACCTTGTAAAAAGCCTGAAAACGTTAAAAATGAACATTAGGAAAAACAAATTCCTCTAAAGTCATTGCAGAAATTCAGGAAACAAAATTTCATACAACTGAAGACGTTCAACTAAGAAAAATCCACATGCCTCACACACACACACACACAAAAATGATGAAAGAGAAAACTGTAAATCTACAGTCCATAGAGAATTAAAAATACTTGAACAAGAATTTAATGATATAAAATCACATTGAATCAGAAATTCACAAAGTAGGAACAGGAATTATTTAAATGAACTAAGCAAAGAAATTATTTTTTTTAAAAGACAAAATTAACTCAGATAAAAATCATAAATAAAAAGATGCCTAAAGTAGAAAAGACTCAAATGGTAATTTAATAAAAGACATTAGAGAAAGGCAGAAAAATAACCAAGCAAAGTGAATATAAAGAATTATATGAAGAAAAAATGATCAGAAGGAAAGGAGTAGAATGGAAGTGAGAATAATATTGGAACTAGTGAAAATGCAGGGAAGAGTATGGTTTGTAATATCAGAGTTCCTTGAAAAGTTAAATAATGGAATGTAGCTATTATTTAAAACTATAATCTAAGAAAACTTTATAGTAACAGGAAGGGACTGAATTTAACACTAGAGAAGTTCACTAAGTCCTAAAAAAATATTAACCCCAAATGGTTAACTCTGAGACTTAGTGTAAAACTTTTAGAATTCAAGGGTAAAAAATAAATCTTCTTCTGGCTAAGTGGTTGGAGTGTTGGCCCATGTGCCAAAGGGTCTTGGGTTCCATTCCTAGTCAACCTGAACCTGGGTTGCAGGTTCAATCCCAAGCCCTATCTAAGTGTACGTGGTAGGCAGCCAATTGATACATCTCTCACATTGATGCCTCTCTCTCTCTCTCTCTCTCTCTCTCTCTCTCTCTCTCTCTCTCTCTCTCTCTCTCTCTCTCTCTCCCTCTCCCTCTCCCTTCCTCCCTTCTACTCTGCCTAATATCCTTGGGTGAGAATTAACAACAAAAACAAAAAGAAGAATATATCTTCTAAAACTGTAGAAATAAAATTTGAGTATTTAACAAAGCCAAAGGAATTCTAATGGCTTTAAGCTTTTCCATTTAATTTACCCTTGCAGGACATTTGGTCCACACTAAAAGGTTCTTGATATTTGATACTATCAAAAGCGTCCATAAGCATTTTTTTCCATTGCAAATGGCCCTTAATATTTGGTTCTGTCAAAAATGTCCAGTCTTAGAAATCAGTCCTGGGTTCAAATAGCCCCTAACATTGTTTATACTTTTGTTTAACAGGATTAATGCATTAAAGATACTATTTTGTTTTATTGGTCCAATAATTGTGTTATGGCTGAGCTGAATTACAATAATAATATTCATGCCTTGGTAACTTAACTGTGCATAACACACTGGTTAGGTAGATGAGTTGGTGTGGATTGAAGTCATCCTTTCAGAAAAGTTCACAGAAATTCTGGAACCTACACTAACTTTAAATCCCTTTCAAGGGGTCGGAGGGATAGGGGAAACAGCTGAGGGTGATGGTGGAGGGATTGAGAAAAAAACCCACCACCAACAACACCAACAACAAAAGGAAAGAGAAAGCGAAAACCTCATGGACACAACCTATAGTGTAGTACAATAGTGTAGTAATTGCTGGGAGGGAAAGTGAAGGGAAGTGGAGGAGGTTATAGGAGAGATAAATGGTGATAGGAGACTTGACTTTGGATGATGAATGACATACAATGAAGTTTTATAGAATTTTGCACCTGAAGCCTGTATAATTTTGTTAACTGGTGTGACTCCCAATGAATTTAATAAAAAGGGAAAAAACTTATAAGAGCTTTCATCAACAGTATGCTGTCTTGCAAAATTTTGCTTAATGTTTCATCCAAGGATACACAGATTTTGAATTATGTGGGAAATTGATGTGTTAAATCTCCTATTCATCCATTATTTGGAATTGGATTGATTTTTCACTTTAAGTGTAATTACAATGATGTGAAAAAACATTTTTCATTAGAAAACAGAAATTAGGATATGCCCTGTTTTCTCACATTCTATACATAAGAACCCTTTGCTTTTAAATTATGCAAATTTATAACACAATTGTATCCAAGAGATTCTTTGATAATATACAATCAGGGAGTATGCTAGACAACAAACAAACAAACAAACAAATAAATAAATAAATATTAGACATATTATGTTAATGTTAGACATTTGAAGATTTGTAAATCAATGCCATTTAGTAAATCACATAAGCTAACTTTGGTAAATATTTATTTTTTACAGTATTTGTAATTATATAAACTATTGTATCTTTTAGTGATAGTTGCAAATAGAATTTTTAGCTTTTTAACTGACTTTGATTTATGGGAAAGAATTAGACCCTGAATTCTTTAAGAGTCACTACGATCAGACACTCTACTATAAATTACTTTCTCTTCCTGCTCCTCTGGTTTAGTCTTTGCTATACCTGTATTTGATCACTAGCATCTTCTCTTCTTTCTCACCCCTACAGTGCAACTCAAACTCTCCCAAGCTTGCTCATCCCTATCTCTGATACACCATTCTCACATTTCTAGTATACTAATATAAAGCCTATACTTACAAAACTTCGGAGACTCAGTTAAAATTACTAGCAATATGCTATGGGAACAATATATATTTTCGTAGGCTATGTACTTATTAGATTTTCTTCTTCCACCTCCATTTCCATTCTCCCAAATGTTAATATGATTTGGGTAAAACAGAGAAAAGTAAGTACACAAAAAAGTAACCTCTCTCTTCGTTAAGGATTCATGAGAGTTAAAAGACATAGGTACCTGTTTCATGCCCCTTGATGTTTTTGGATGAGTGCTTTCTGATTCTGCAGTTTTACCCATAACATGCTGTTACATTCAAATTATGTTTGAGTTATTAGTAGCTTTGCTCATTCAGAGTTCTTCTTGGCTAAATCTCAACAGGCAACCTAAACTGTAGTAAGATTTACTATGGCACTGAGAACATTAAATAAGGCTATGCTACACAAAGCAGAACATAATTAGTGCCAGAGCCTAGTTCTGCTTGCACATTTACAGTCTATTTGGACTACTGAAAAGTGTTAGAGAGGTTCAAATAATCAAGTCCTGCTTGAAATTTTAGTGAGCTAATTTTATGGAACAGAGCTGTACTCCAACTGCTATCGGCAAAATGTCCTCAGTTGACGTACAAAATGTTAATATAGCAAATGTTATAACTGTTATAGGGAGTACTCTGGGATATTTTTTTCTGAGTATATCCATTCTGTATCTTGTCATTTGCACTCAGTGTGGACTAAAATAGTCACAAGTTTAGGGATACTGTGGAAAAACATGCAATTTTCATGGCTAAGCCAAGTTTGAAGCATTTTATTTAAATCAAGTGTTAATTCCTTTAGGATGCTTTACATAGATTTAGAATGCTCTTAAGAATTTAAAAAGAAGATTTGGTTCTTATACAGTGCCAACTGATTTTTATTATTTTAACATTTACACAAGTAATCTGTGCTTATTTTATTAAAATTCAGCAAATACAGATAGCAAAAAGGGGGGAAAGTACTTTATTTTTCACCTTTAAGAAGTAAAAAAGTGTTAGTTTGTTACCTATCCAACCAGAATTATCTAAAAATGTTGCTTAAAAATAATAAATATTCTTTTTCATTGACTACATTTTTATATACTTTATCATTAAAAATAGCCATTCATTAAACTTCCTAATGTATAACTATTAGTCCATTTATCTGATTATTACCTTTTATAAAATTGGAAAACCTGAATCAGAAGAAACAAATATTCTAAGAGTTTTTTGTGCAGATTAATCAAACTCCTTAAAATTATTCATTGTACTTTTTATTTTCAAATATTCATTATAAATAACTTAAAATATTTTAATTTTAAAAAGTGTATGCCAAGGTTTTTTCATCATATGTCTATGGGAATTTTTATATATTAATATATATGTATATATTTGAGCATATGATTTCAAAGGAACTATAGCAAATTATTAAATCCACTGGAGGCCCGGTGCACAAAGATTTGTGCAAGAATTGGCCTTCCTTCCATCGGCTACTAGCACTGATTTTCCTGTGGTACCCGGGACCCAGGCCTTCACTCTGGCCTCAGTGGAGAAACCAAGCCTCTTCAGTCTTCAGTCATCTTCGGTCGTCAGTTCACTTCAGTCTTCAGGTGTATTCAGTCTCAGCTCCATGCCAATTGGGTTAATTTGCATACTCACTCCTAGTTGGCTGGTGGGCATTGTGAATGTATGACCGATTTGCATATTTGCACTTGCTGGGGTGTTCTAAACAAAACAGAGTGATTAAAATATTATTTCTCAACACGTGTTGGGTTATATGTGAAATTATATCCTACTAGAATTAAAAAATAAATAAATAAACACTCAGAAAATCTGAGTTACACATTATAATCAGGTTTGTTTGCAGCAGGACTTTCCAAAGCCTTTAAATTGCCAGTATGCTTGGAAGATTTCAAAGTGAAGGAAGCAATATGCAAAATGTCATGAATTTCATAAATGTGTATTTATAAGGACAGCTGTAGGTCAAGTACTATAAGGGACATACCAAAAGCTTGACTATTTGAGAAAATGAGAATTGCCTAATATTATTGGGCCGAGCTTAACAATTCGGAATAAAGGAAGACAGCACAGAAACTACCACAACTATTACAGCCAGGCTATAGGCAAATGATCAACCACAGAGCCACACCAGCTTCTGTAAAAAACTCTTACTGACCTTGCTGTTCCACTTATCTGCTATCCACAAAATTTCATTTTCTTTTATTCAGGATATGCTTACCTGCTTCCACTCAGCCTGTTTTTCTTCTTTTTTCTAAATGTATCCATTATTGTTTCAGGCTTGATATAACAGATAACATTTTGGTTACTCCCTTATTATCTCTCCTGCCTTATTTCTTAGTCCAGAAGGCCCTGCGTCTCTGATCTCTTGGCTTCCATTTTATAGTCTTAATCCATTTCTGAACCAAATATAAGTTTATTACCAATCCTTCCTAGTTTCCCTACCATCCTGAATTCCTTCAGAATCATGTCTTCTCTCTTCCTGTTTTAGCAGACAATTAGTTAAAATTGTGTCAAGACCTATGTGTTGGCATCATCACAGATGAACACAACATGTTTATACTCCTTTAATTTGACTTTTAAGATATCTCAAGTACAATATGAAGGATTAAATAACATCTTATAAAATTGTCTAAAGTGATTTTAAAACCACTAACTGATAAAATCCCATCTTTCAAAATGTAACATTATTTTGATACATCTTTCTTAGCCTTAAGATATCAACAACAGGTAAAAAGACGAATGACACAAGTACTATTTATTTATCTGCAGAAACTGAAAGCCTCCAGAGGCACTCATGATTTCCATTCCTGCAGGATAAGAATAAGTCCCATACATAGTTCCTCACTGAACAGCGTTAGAATGGGCAACTAGAGCAGGTTCAGAAGTGTCTGGATAGGTGCTCTCCCAGCCTCAGAGTGAGGACAAGGCGAAAGCTAAACTAGTGAATAGTGAGGTAGAAGTCTAAAGTAAGGAAAGCCAAAGTAAGAATCGAGGGGTGAATAAAACTTGCATGATTCCACTTGAACAATAGGAAAAACACTAAGATTGTTCAGTATACCCCTCTGATGAGAACTATAAATACACAGTAATTTCTGCCTCCCAGAAGGGAACCGTCTTCTGCCCAACCAAGGCTCCAACGCATGAAAAACATCTCATTAGGACCAAAGGGATTTGAAAATGAATACATTCCTATATTTTTTAGTAGACTTTGGCTGGATGTAGGCCATTAAAGTAGAAACCTTGCAGACAATAACATTAAAATTGTATAATGTGAATTTTTATTTGCTTTTACTACTGTTCCTTACAACAGAGTTTTTTTGCTCTGAATTTTCTTTTATTCTTTTGTCTTATTTATGCTACCTTAGAAAAAATTCTTTAAAAACTTTTTAGCCTACAAATTTTAGATCCAAGTACAGATAGTTTATTGCAATTTTCATGTGCCCTGAGTTTACTACCCAGACACTCTGTCTTACTATGATATTTCTTTCCTTTTACATGAACACATTTTCTTTACTGCATGGAAATACAATATTCAGTTCAGCTGATATTGCAAGTGTTTATGAAAAACACCTTCAATAGCATTGGTTTCATATAAGTAGTTAATTTTATCAAAATTGCACATGTAAAATGAGTTGTAATACCTTAAAAAATGTATGACATTTTGCTGTGTGTTGCTTTGTTTTAATTCACAATTAATTGTTTGTTTATATTTTAAGGAAAAATTTGGAATACATGGCTTTTATTATTTGGGAAGTTTTGTGTGTGTGTGTATTTAGAAAAAAGCAAACACTAAATAATATATCCTATTCATAAATCAGAAAAGAGTGCATAATTTAGCCATAAAGCTAAGTACTTTTCCACCAATTACAAAATCAAACAACATACTATTAGAACACAAATGAAATGACAGGTGCTAAGCTCATTGTATTAAAACCCAATTCTTATAAGCATTATGTCCTTTTAAAACAGACAGTGTACATTAATAAAAATGGAAAAGTATGTTTAATAAAACAGTTCCCATGTACAAATTAGGGCTCAAGTTTGACTCCTAAATTAGCCTAGAGAAGGAAAAAAAACATCTACCTATACCTCACATAAGAAGAGATGATAACTTCAGAACATAGTTCTTCATTATTATTCAGGCAAGATATAAAAATTTTAAAAAATAATATTTACTGGGAAAATATCTATAAAAATTTTTGCCCACAATGATGAGTTTTCAAATGAGATTATAAAACATTTCCCCTGAAATATTTATAGCCATTTTTAATACATAGCTCCTAAATCAAATTCTTGAGAAATCTCTATATTATGGTAGCCTATGTTTAGTTCTATGAATCTGATAATTAATTGAAATGGTCTGGCAATGCACACTCAGTTGTTTAACCTAAATCAATTTCTATATTGACTTTCTTTAAATATGCAACATGCAAGTCAGCATCAAAATCAATATCTCTGGCTCCTCATTGGCACCTGCCAAGAAAATATCTTTGAAATACAGCATAACTCTCACCCTCTTCTTCATTCACAGCCACTAGCATTATGCACAGAGCATCTACCCTAACATTCTAAATAAATGCATGCAATTCAAGTGATAATTTTTTAGGTGTGAGATCTGTTTGCATTAGAAAAAATGGTCTGCACTCCTTCAGGAAATAAAGCAATTGGGCCAAACTTTTCTATTGTTTTCTATTTATAAACAAAATAATTATGGATTGGAGTATATCCAATAAAAGAACATCATTCATTAAACTTAATATTTGCTCCAAACCACAAAACTTTTGAATGAATTGCATAAAAAATATCAAAATAATAAGTAAATACACTAGGTTTCTGAAAATATTTGACTTTCATATGAGCTTGGATATCTAGAATAATTACATAAACACTATAGCAGTACACTATTAATTCTCTAAATATCCTCTCTTCACTGTGACTGCTGAAGTAGTTGTTGGAGTATACAGTAATCATATGCTTTATATAAGGCTGAAATATATAGGTCAGTGGTCCTTTTATAGTGATTTTAGTTAAAAATTTAAACCAGTGATTCTTTGAATAATGACTATCATAAAAAGAAATAACATTTAATTTTAAGCATGTATTCATAAAACTGAATAATTTTTCTAAATAACTTTGGTGAAGAGATGAAAATAAATCCTCCTATAATCCTTTATCCAAATATACAAAGAAATGATTGGGCCACAGCCCAAGGGCACAGTTCCAGTCCCAGTTGGCAAAACAGAGCAGGCTTCCCATCTTGCCACAAGGTGCAATGGACAAGAATGCTTCCTAGAAAAGAAACCAGGAAAGGATACTGCAGTGGACCTAGCTGGTATGGAGCTCCTATGTGAAAAGGAAAAGCTACTTCAGTACTACTTCAAGGACAGATTACTCTGAACACTGGAGGGAGGCGGAGCCTTTGAATAGCATGACTGGCAGAGTTGGTGCAAAAGAAGTGAAGTGGGACCAGGGATAGGTGACCTTAACAAAGCATGCCTTTGTGGCTCATACTACTCCTTGAAAATGGTTGAAAATACTACAAATATAGAGTTCTAGGTCACTCTGTATGATGGTACTCTGTATTTTTCTTTTAAAACCTTGTATTACATTTCTTCTTATTCTTGCTTATGATAAACATCAGACTTGAAACCTGACAGTAATTGTACTTGGTGTCAGTGGAGTGGATTTGTATTATCTGAGACTAAGTTCTTTCACTAGGGAAATCCAATGAAATTCAATAAAATACAATGTTATTCCTATATTAACTTTAATGAAGCTCTTTTGGAGATCAGATGCTTGGAGAGATTATTAAAAACAGGTAGCATGGATGTCAGCTGGCTCAGTCAGATTAAGCAAATAAAACATTAACACACACACTTTAGCAAAGTAACAGTCAGGCTTCTTTATTTCATAACTTGGTTGCTTACTGGTAATGTTCCTGGGAGAATTCAGGACTTTTAATTATGTTGTGAATAGTTTACAGTATTGAGCTATGGAATGAAAATTAAACTGAGGACATTTGTTCACTGGTTAATTAAATAGCAGCCAACAGCAAGCTAAACTTATAGAAACCTCAGTGGATTTGGTTTGCCAACCATGTGTGAAAATATATATTTTTTAATTTTTAATTTCTATTAGCAGTCCATTGTGCTAAAGTAGGTTTTGAAGTTTTACCTAGCACACAAAATGATCCAAGGACTTTTAAACATTCAGTAGATGTTCACAACTCCCAGTAAACACAGTGTACCCTTTCACGTTTATATTAAATGGATAAATCATTACTCCTTAAAAATACATCTCATCGCTAACTCACAGGATATCTAAAATAATATAACAAGAAGAGGGCAAGCTCATGAAATAATACAATTTTACAGAGCTAATAAAAAAGCTACTTTCCAGTATTAGAAAGTAATAATAAAAGTCTTTAAAATTTGATTAACAACTGATGGAGTTCTGAGTAAACTCACATACGATTAAATGGCAATTTGATTTGAGCTCTAGTCTAATATCTTGCTAAATGCTGGAGATCAGTAAGATTCCATTCATTTTCTTAAGAATCTTTTCCAATCAAAATCTGATCACTCTGCTTAATATTCTTCAATCACCTCTCATTGTTATTAAGATAAAAAATATATTTAACAAGATTTAAAGTTCTTTAGAGAAGCCTTCCCCTACACACCTATTGAGCCTTCTTTGCAACACTTTCCTGTAGTGTGCTCACAGGTGGCCACCACATCCTTTTTTCAGTTCCTCAAACGAGCTAGGCTTCTTTCTGACTCAAAGCCTTTGCTGAATCTTGCTTCTTTTCCCCTGAAAGTTCCCTGCTCCCAGCCCAACTTGAACTTTACTTTGTATTCATTTTTCAAAATTCACTATAAATGCCAGTCTTTGATGAAAACCTTCACTGACCACCCAAGTTATAATCCTAGCAACCCTTCTAATGATGGATCCTATGACTTATTGTTTTTTAGCAGACAATTGGTATATGAGTCTATAGTTCTGAGAAGAAGTCCAGGTTGGGAATATAAATATGTAGTCATTAGTATGAAATGGTATTTACAGCCTTGAGGCTAAATGACATCATCACACAGGAGTGAACATTGACAGAAAAACAAGAGTACTGTTGTGTTCCAGGCCTTTATTATTGCATTTGCCAATCCTTATCTTTTAACTGTTGCATTTAGTGCATTTTTATTCCTTGTTAAGTCAACATATTTAGATCTGCTTCAATAACATAATTCATCATGCTTATCATTATTTTTAATATTTATTTTCATCTTTCCTTACTATAAAAAATGATATCCTTATTTTCAGTCTGAGAATAAAATATTTTTTTCACATTTTTGAAACTCTTGATCTCCTTCTAACTTTATCATACTATTATATAGATTTTTAAGACTGAGTATAATAACACATAGATGGTAGTAGTAGATCTAGATAGATTCAAATATACATATTTTAAGACAATAGCTAATGTTGCTAAAGCTTCTGTTCATATTTTCTTCAGATATCTTCTGAATGTGTCTACAGTTATTTATACTTCATACACAACCATGTTCATTGTGGTTTTCATGTAGCAAATCTTTTGAGACTTTATGGCCAAGAATATATTTTCATGCCCTCTATTTAATAATAAGTCAGTGGAATAAAATTCTAAATTCCTTTAGACTCTGGAAATACAATTCCATCATATTCTCTCATTCATGTTTTTAATATATATTTTTATTGATTCCAGAGAGGACTGGAGAAGAGAGAAAGAGATAGAAACATCAATGATGAGAGAGAGTCACTGATCAGCTCCTTTCTTCATGAATTCATTTACTTCTGTGATGAATGGCTTCTCAATCAAATAATGTACAGCTCAGTCTTTATGAGTTTAAGAGGCGGTGGCAGATGAGTTTCAGTCTATGTTGGGAGAGGGATCCATCAGTCCTATTGTTTAGCATCTTCTCCCAGATGTGGGAGTCATGCCAGAGTTGCCCGACAGCCAAGGCTAATTATAGTGTGGAAGCCTTGTTGATAGTATGCCAGATACACAAGGCCACTCTGAACATGGGATTATTCATCAGAATGTCCAAGGACTATCTGCAGGTGCATAACAAGGTCACTACTTGGAAAGAAGGGTCTTTTGTCTAAATAATATAATACATGTTAAACAGCTAGTGTGCTAGGGAGAAAAGTCATTGATTCTACAGAGAAAGGAAGGAAGAGGGAGAGAGAGAAGAGAGAAACACTGATATGAGAGAGTAACATTTCTTCACTCACCAGCCCCAATAGGGGATGGAATCTACAACCTGGTATGTGCCATGAACAGAAATTGAACTTGTGATGTGATTCTTTGGTCCATGGGACAATGCTCTAACCCATGAGCAACCCTGGCCAGGCCTCTTTTTACTGTTTAATTGAATTTCTTGGGGTGACACTGGTTGCTAAAACATACAGGTTTCAAGTGGACAGCTCTATAACACATCATCTAAATACTGCCTCATGCATTCACCATCCAAAACCAAATCTTATTCTGCCACCATTTATTTCCCCTTTGCCCTCTTCCACATCCCCTAACCCCAATTTCCCTCTGGCAATCAACATACTGTTGTCTGAGTTTTTTTGTTTGTTTGTTTGTTTTGTATATTTGTTTTTGCTAAGTTCCTTCACCTTTTTCACCCAGCCCCTCAACCCTGCTCCCCTCTGACAGCTGTCAGTCTTTTCTCAGTATTTATGAGTCTGTTTCTATTTTGTTTGTTGGTTTGTTTTGTTCATTAGATTCCACATATAAGTGAAATCATATGGTATTTTTCTTTCTCGGACTGGCTTATTTCACTTAGCATAATACTATCCAGATCTATTCATGCTGTTGCAAAAGGTAATATTTTCTTCTCTTTTTACAGCAGAATAGTATTTCTTTGTGAAAATATAGCACAGCTTCTCCATTTACTTGTCAATTGATGGACACTTGAGCTGACTCCAAATCCTGACAATTGTAAACAAAGATCCATGAACATAGGGGTTGCATTCTTTCAAATTAGTGTTTCAGGTCACTTTGTGGAGAAGTATGGGACTTGGTTGGAATGTCTGTAAGGAGGATTCTCTGAAAGGTCAGGGGTTTCTGGGGGGATCTTGCCGGAGGTAGCAACTCCTACCTTGACTTCTCCAAACAAGTCTGATTCCCCGGGTATTTTACTAGAATCTTTACATTCAGACTTCAAAACATCCTTGCTTAAAGGACACATGTGTTTTCTCAAGAATACTTAACCTGCTAATAATATCTAATAGTTAATTTTAGTTCAAGCTGTTGTTATAATAAAAGCCAAAGAAGGTAGGTGAACAGGACTACTTGGTGGCAATAGGTAAGTAGTCCTTTAGCCTCTGTTTCTCAGAAACATATGTCAAAATAATCATTCATCCATTGTTCAGGGTCTGCCAATCAGCCCTGGCATTACTTCCAATAAATTCCCAGACATGTAATCCCTGGGTTATAAGGCAGTTCTATTTTTAATTTGTTGAGGTAATTCATTCCATACTGTTTTCCACATTGGCTGCACCACCCTGCATTCTCACCAATAGTGCACAAGGGTTCTCTTTTTACCACATCCTTGCCAACACATTGATTTATTGATGATAACCATTCTGACAGGTCTGTGATATTTCATTGATGTTTTAATTTGAATTTCTTTAATGACTAGTGACTTGGAGCATCTTTTTCTATGTCTACTGGCCATCTGTATGTCCTCTTTGGAGAAGTGTCTGTTCAGGTCATATGCCCATTTTTAATTGGATTGTTTGCTTTTTCTGATGTTGAGTTGTTTGGGTTCTTTATAAATTTTGAAAATTAATCCATTATCAAATATATGATTGGCAAATATGATCTCCTATTTGGTGGTTTGTCTTTTCATTTTGTTAGTGGTTTCCTTCATTGTGCAAAAGCTTTTATTTGACGTAGTCCCACTTGTTTATTTTTCCCTTTGTTTTTCTTTCCTGAGGATATATATATATATATATATATATATATATATATATATATAGCAACAGAAATGTTCAGGATTTTATTGCCTATGTTTTCTTCCAGGATTTCAACAGTTTCACAATTTACATTTAAGTATTTCATCCATTTTTATTTTATTCTTGTGTGTGGTATAATGAGGTGGTCTAGTTTTATTTTTTGCATGTATCTCTCTGATTTTCCCAACACCATTTAGTGACTAGACTATCTTTATTCCATTGTATGTTCTTGCCTCTTTTGTCAAATAGTAATTGATCATGAAGGTATGGGTTTATTTCTGTGCTCTCTATATTGTTCCATTGATCTATATGCCTGTTTTTATACATACTATGCTGTTTTAATTATACTGGCTTTGTAGTATAATTTGATATCAGGTACCATGATGCCTTCAATTTTCTTTTTCTTTCTCAATATTGCTGAGGCTATTTGGGGACTTCCGTGGTTCCATATAAATGTTTTGAAGATCTGTTCTACTTTGTGAGATACGCCATTGGTATTTTAATAGAAATTGTGTCAAATTTATAGATTGCTTAGTGTAACTTTTGCTGTGTCTCATAGATTTTGGGTTGTAGAGTGTAAATTTTCATTAATTCAGGTCACTTTTGATTTCTTCCTTGATCTCATTATTGACCCATTCACTATTTTATAACATGTTATTTAGCCTCCATGTGTTTGAGTATTTTTCAGTTTTTTATTGTAATTGGTTTCTAGTTGCATACCATTGTGGTCATAATAAGTGCTTGATATGATTTCAATCTTCACGAATTTATTAAGACTTATTTTGTGTCCTGACATGTCTATACTTTATGTGTGTACACTTGCAAAGATTGTATGTTGTGCTGCTTTAGGATAAAACTTACAGTAGATATCAATTTAATCCATCTGGTCCAGTGTGTGGTTTAAGGTCTCTATTGCCTTGTTGATTTTTTTTTGTCTGAAGATCTATCCATTGGTATTAATGGGGTGTTAAAATCCCCTACTATGACTATATTACTGTCAATCTCTCCCTTTATGCCCACCAATATTTCTTTATATATTTAGGTACCCTTCTGTTGGGTGCATATATATCTTATTCTCATGTTTTTTAAGGAACTGTTTGGATAATATGAAAAGACAAATTAGAAAATGTGCCAATGCTTAATTTAATTGCCATTTACCTTTAATGCATGCTGATATATGCCTTTTTTGATTCTAGGTTAGCATGGCATTAGGAAATAATATTCTTGCACATATTCATTGTTATGATGATCCTCTTACCACAACTGACTAGCAGTTATGCTTAAACAAAGATTCATTGCAAATATTTTAGTAAATATCTCAATGTGTGACCCTGTAATCATTCAATTTTACATGCCCACTATAAGTGCCAAGTAGTTCTATCAAGGCACTACTTATTTTTTACAAATGATTAGTGAGTATGAGCAGTCTTGTTCTCTATGCCTTTACCCCACAACTTATTGTTATGTTTATATCTAAATCCTTCTGTTGGTGGGCACAGGCTATGGGCATGTGAGCAGATGACTTTGGAGACAGATATTGACAGAAATTAGTCAAGCATATTTCAAAGTAAATAATTTGGTGTATAACCATTAATATATTTTTTTGCTTACCCCCATTACATCTTTTGGTCAAGAACGAGTTGAAAGATCAACCAGATTCAAGGGGAGGATTCTACAGAAGGATAGATAAATGTAGAATGCTGAATTTGTCTGACCTTATACTGAATGAATAAGTATAAGTATAGCAGATTGTCTGTTCAGAATATATTCCATTAAATTTGTGTGTGTGTGTCTGTGTGTGTGTGTGTTTAGTAGATAGAAGAAGTGAGGTAGGAAAGAGAGTTAACTGTGTAAAATATTTTGAAGAATCAAAATAAATAATGCAAACTTCACTCAAGTCAATTCCTTTCTATTTTTAGCAGCAGAACTTTACCAAAGCATGAATATCAAGTCTTCCATTAAAGGTCCACTGAGACTATAACACCTCTGCAAAAACATAACAAAACAAAACAAACAAACAAACAAATAAACACACACACACACACACATACACACACACACAAAAAAAAACCACCAACAACAAAAAGTTATAAACTAATGGCTTTTGTCAAGGAGTCTGCTCACTAAGTTTCATAAAAAGAGTTTCTTAATTTCAGTAAGGAATCTGAAAATTCATTATGAAGTGAAAATAAATATTAAAATAACACATTAATAATGTGAACTGAGTTAACCTATGCCTGACTTCTAGAAAATAAATAATATTCTATAGAATCCTTTATTTCTTAGGAGACAATGACTTTGTCATAAACATTTTAATGTCCTCTATCACTCCCTCCCCAACACTTCTCTCATTACTAGGCATTAAGGATGGTTAATAAATATTTACATTGGTCATATCACTATCACTATAGAAATACATTGAAGAGTCGTTTACAAAGACCAGGATGTCTTCAACTCACCAGTAGGATATGGATAGCTCATGACTCTTATATTAACAGTCTTTAACAAATTGATTATTAGTTATGCACATATAGATATTTATTTTAATAAATTAGATTACCATTACATAGAAATATTTCAAAGTAGCTGGCCAACATAAATGATCATAACCAGCTCATATTCCCAAAGTAATTGGTAAATCTCATAGAGGTAATATCAGCTATATTAAATAATTTAAAAATGCCTTTCCTGTGCTTATAATGAGCCAGATGTTCTGCTCACTTAATTCTTAAGGCATCTTCAGTGTCAGGGTATTATTATTAATGCCTGTTTTATTATAAGGAAATTAAGACAGAGGGATTTAACTAATTTACCAACATTACAGTTAGTGAGTGGTTGAGTAAAAATTTGAATGTGGGTAGTCTGGCTCCAAAGTTAATTTCTTCAAGCTTTACTGTCTTATCTTTACATAGTTCACAGCATGTGGCAGTTCTCTGAATACATTTCTGAGGATATACTGACTTTTTTTTATTTTCATTCATCATTAAAAGTTGTTCAATTAGGGGAGAACTAAGATGGCGGCAAAGGTAAAACACCTATCTTGCCGTCATAATCAGCAATTTTAATACTACAACTTAACGAAAGAACAAACACCTTCCAGAATCACCAGAACGCTCGCCGAGTGAAAATTCCACAAATAAAAGTGAAGATAAGACACTGTGACTCGGAGGCGCGGCAGCAAACAGCGTTGAAAGATTCGTGTGCAGAGAGAGGTTTGGAGTGCGCGCCGCAGAGAGGGCGGGCAGCTGGAAACCGGCCAGTTTTCTCGAAATGGGAGAGAAAGACGTCCCACTGGACTGATTCTCCAGCTCTGGGCAAAGTCCAGGGAACCCACTATCATACGAGGTGAAAACTGGACAGTGGGAGGGCACACCGAAGCTCGGGTGCTGCCGGGTCTGCCGGCTTGTGGAGACGGCAGCTTGTGCGAACAGCTCGGCTGCGTGACGCCGCAGGGAGCTCTCTGTGACTTGTCTCTCATTCAGAAAACCATCAGTCTGCTTTGTTTTACGACCCTGGGTGAGACATTGTGCATGCAAAGTCATTTGGGGACAGTCTGAATTCCCCGGCAGCCAGTGGAGCTCCACAGCGGTTCTCTCTCAGAGGTGCTGGCAGCCATTGCCCCCGGCACAGAGCCCCTGGGGCTGCATAGGGCGGAGCTAATGCTGTCTGCTTGGCCCGGAGACTCCGCCCACCCAAACTGAGCACAGCTGAGCTTCACAGCCAATTGGCCTGGAGGTCAAACCCTCCTAGGGCTAACAACAAAAAGCTGGGTTTAAATTCAAAAACACTGAATACAACCCATAAAGGATTGCAGTAAGAGTACCCACCTCAGGTAACTGGGGAGACTGAGCCACTGTCCCTTTGAGGATAGCCACCACATAAAGCAGCCACCATGCAGAGACATGGAAAGAAATCAGGTGTGAAAGAAATGGAGGAGAAAAGACAAGACGTAGAGTTCAAAACAACGCTTATAAGGCTTTTCAAGAGGCTCCTACAAAAGGCCGATCAACTTAATGAGAACTACCAGGAAATAAACAAGACCAACCAGCAAATGAATGAGAATTACAAGGAGATGAATGATACTTACAAGGAAATGAATGAGACCCTCAGGGAAATGAACAAGACCTCTGAGGATACGAACCAAACCCTCACAGATAAAAAAAAAGGACCAACTAGAAATCAAGCATACACAGACTGAAATAAAAAATATTACACAAAGTCCTAAAAGCAGTCCAGAGGGCCACAAGAACCAAGTCAAAGATTTGAAATACAAAGAACCAAAATCCACTCAGCTGGAAAAGCAAGAAACAAAAAGAATTCAGATAATTGAAGATAGCGTAAGGGGCCTCTGGGACAACCTCAAGCAAGCCAACATCCGAATTATTGGGGTGCCAGAAAAAGAGAGAGAGCAAGTTAATGAAAACCTACTTGAAGAAATAGTGACTGAAAACTTTCCCCACCTGGTGAAAGAAACTGACTTAAAAGCCCAAGAAGTACACAGAACCCCAAAATATAGGAATCTAAAGAGGACCACACCAAGACATATCATAATTAAAATGCCAAGAGCAAAAGATAAAGAGAGAATATTAAAAGCAGCAAGAGAAAAACAGTTGGTTACCTACAGGGGAGCACCCATACGATTGTCAGCGGATTTCTCAACAGAAACAATGCAGGCCAGACGCGAGTGGCAAGAAATATTCAAAATAATGAAGAGCAAGAATCTACAACCAAGATTACTCTATCCAGCAAAGCTGTCATTCAGAATTGAGGATCAGATAAAGTGCTTCGCAGATAAGAAAAAGCTAAAGGAGTTCATCACCACCAAACCAGTATTATATGAAATGCTGAAAGATATCCTTTAAGAAGAGGAAGAAGAAAAAGGTAAAAATATAAATAATGAACAATAAATACACATCTATCAACAAATGAACATAAAAATCAAGTGAACTGATAGGCTGATGAACAAGATAAACTGGTGACTATAACAGAAACATGGACATAGAGAGGGAATGGACTGACAATTCTTGGGGAGAAAAGTGTGGTTGGAAGTACAGCAAGAGATTGGACAAAAATCTTGCAACAATGGGAGAGGACATTGGGGAGGGGGAGGTGAGGGCGGAGGGTGGGATAGGTACAGGGTGGAGGGCAGATATAGGGGGATAAAAAAGGGGAAACAATGTAATTAATAAACTGAACAATAAAAAAAAGTTGTCCAATTATTTAAAATTTCAAGCACTGAAGAGTGTCTCAACTATCGAAATGGGGATTCTACATTGGAAATGGAGCAAAAAGAGCACATTTAGAAACAAAAGCCCTATTTTGATTTGAAAATTTGGTAATCAGTGGAATAATGTTTATAATTATATTTCTATACTTGAGATTCTCTGATTATGATACATTATTTCAAGAGAGCTCTTTAATCTGAGAGTGATATCAAAGGTTCTGATATATATGATGTTTTCTGTCAGAGAGAAATACTATATGTTTTATTATAAAGAGAGATCAGAAAATCTGAATATTTAGGAGTAGACATTTGGGTATTACCATTTTTAAATTTTTTACCTAGCTCACACAATTTAACTGGAAGATAAAATAAGAAACTTGTTGTATTGTATAACCCAAAACATAATTATCATATCTTTTAACCCAGAAAGTATTTGGTGATCATGTAATCAGAATAGAATTTAAATTAAGATTTAGGTCTGGTAAAATGTCATTTCTCCCTTTATTTCTAAATTCATTCATCTCCTTTAAAATAGGACACAATTATTCTTCTATTTTTAGAACAATTTTAATATTTATTTTTACATTTTCCCTTTCTGTTTGTTCAATAACTTATCCATGACACCCAGCTTAATTCTCCCTTAGAAATAGTTTGTAAATATTTGAAAGTGCTATTCTTGTACTGCTTTTAAAAGTATGTTTAGTGTATGCTTTCTATACAAAATGCCAGTTTACCTACTTAAAATTCACACAAGTTCAAGAGTGTTTGCATAGAAATTTCATCTGACTTTAAATAAAATTTGCCAGTCAATATTCATTCAGCCATTTCACATGTATTAATTGACTAGTCTGGTATTCTAGGAGCAAATGATATATGACTGAGCAAGCAGATAGGCTCATGTGTCAGTAGAATGATATTTTAGTAAGGGAGCACACAAATTCACAATTAAACTGATATATAGGGGCAGGCAAAAGTAGATTTATAAAGAAGACAAATAGGACAATAATTAATAAACAAATAATAATACAAATGCTGTGTTTCATGTTTCACAACTATAAATCTACTTTTTTCTACCCCACTATGCTTATGATAAGTGCTGTGTTGAAAATTAATAAATTATACAATTTAGAGGAATGAGATAGTGATGTTACTTTAATCCATAAGGTTACCAGAACCAATCTAATGTGGTGACATTTAAGCAAGTCTGAATGAAATTCAGACACCTTTCTTTGGCAGGCCAGACAGTATGGGACAAAAGGGTAAACTACTGTGGTGGAAAAGTTTAATGTATCCAAAGGACAGTGTAAAGACTCAAGTAACTGAGTAGCACGAGGTGAAGGATATAAGTCATAAAAGATAAGGAGAGAGATTTGAAATTATCCTATCCAATAAAAGAGTAATATGCAAATGGACCATCATTCCAACACTCAAGATGACCACCCCCATGTGGACAAAGATGGTCACCCCAAGATGGCCAGCAGGGGAGGGAAGTTGTGGGTGATCAGGCCAGCAGGAGAGGATAGGTGGGAAGAGGGGTGCTGGCATGCAAGGGAGGGCAGTTGGGGGGCCAAACCTGCATGGGAGGGTAGTTGAAAGTGATCAAGCCTGCAGAGGAGGGCATTTAGGGGTGACTAGGCTGACAGAAGAGGGAAGTTGGGAGCAACCAGGCCTGTAAGGAAGAACAGTTGGGGGTGGGGGGACCCAGGCCTGCTGGAAAGAGCAGTTGGGGAGGACCAGCTTTGCAGGGCAGAGCATTTAGGGGCAAATAAGCTGGCAGGGGAGCAGTTAGGCATCAATCAGGCTGGCAGGGGAGTGATTAAGGGGTGATCAGGCTTGCAGGCAGAAGCAGTTAGGAGCAATCAGGAAGGCAGACAGGTGAGTAGTTGGGAGCCAGCAGTCTTGGATTGTGAGGATCAGGCCTAAATGAGCAGTCAGACATCCCTCGAGGGGTCCCAGATTGGAGAGGATGCAGGCTGGGTTGAGAGGCACTGCCCCTAAATACGCCCCCCCGCAAATGCATGAATTTTGTGCCCCAGGCCTCTAATATATATAAAGTTAGCTTCCTACCTGTCACTTGCTTTTCATATGAAAAGCAACCTTTCCAGTGACAGGGAGGAAGCTAACTTTGCAATTATGGAATCTCTAACTTATGAATTGGTATTTCTTCCTTATCAAAAGACATGACACACTAAAAAAATCTCACTATTAGAATATTGTGCTGTGATATGTGGACATCATAATTAAAGTATGATAGGGAGCAAAAGTACAAAATGATAATAGATACCTTTGATGTTTATATAGTTCTCAGACAGGGTTAAGACTGAGTATTCTAATATGACCTCATCCCATTACTGCAGTATGTTTTTAACTGGTTATCATTCCTTAATTTGCCTCCTTCTCAAAAGCCACTATGCACACACCAATTTATCTTTTTCAAGTTTACTTTTGAAATTATCTTTCCTTCACAGGACATATAGATGGAGGATAACATTTAGAAACTGGTAAATGTAAACATATTGTTATAAAATGCCACTGTCGAGAGAACCAAGATGGCGGCATAGGCAAAACACCTATCTTGCCGTCATACTCAGGAATTTTAATACTACAACTTAACGAAAGAACAAACACCTTCCAGAATCACCAGAAAGCTCGCCGAGTGAAAATTCCATAAATAAAAGTGAAGATAAGACACTGTGACTCGGAGGAGCAGCGGCGAACAGCGTTGAAAGATTCGCGCGGAGAGAGGTTTGGAGCGCGCACCAGTGGAGAGGGTGGATGGCTGAAAACCGGCCAGTTTTCTCGAAAGGGGAGACAATGAAGTACCACTGGACTGATTCTCCAGCTTTGGGGGAAGTCCAGGGAACCAACCCACTATCATTCGTGGTGAAAACTGGACAGTGGGAGGGCACACCGAAGCTCGGGTACTGCTGGGTCTGCTGGCTTGTGGAGAAGGCAGCTTGTGCGAAAACAGCTCGACTGTGTGACGGCGCAGAGAGCGCACCGCGACTTGTCTCTCATTCGGAAAACCATCAGACTGTTTTGTTTTACGACCCTGGGTGAGACATTGCGCATGCAGATTCATTTTGGGAAAGTCTGAATTCCCCGGGAACCAGCAGCCAGTGGAGCTCTGCAGCGGCTCTCTCTCAGAGGTGCTGGCAGCCATTGCCCCAGGCACAGAGTCCCCGGGACCACATAGGGTGGAGCTAACGCTGTCTGCTTGGCCCGGAGACTCCGCCCATCCAACCTGAGCACAGCTGAGCTTCACAGACAATTGGCCTGGAGGTCAACCCTCCAAGTGCTAACAACGATTAACCTGAGCTTAACTTCAGCAAGACTGCAACCCATATCTACCTCAGGTAACCGGGGAGGCTCAGCCACTGTCCCTAGTAGGAAGTCTACCACACAAAGCTAATTGACCAACTCAGGGAAGCAGCCACCACGCAGCGACATGGAAAGAAATCAGATGTGAAAGAAATGGAGGGGAAAAAACAACTGGACATGGAATTCAAAACCACGGTTATAGGGTTTTTCAAGAGGCTCCAACAAAAGGTCGAGGCCTATAAGGAAATAAGCAAGACCACAAAGGAAATGATCAAGACCAACGTGGAAATGAATGAGCCCTACAAGGAAATGAAGGAGACCCTCAAGGATATAAAGGAGAATCTCAAGGATATGAAAAAGGACCAACCAGAAATTAAGCATACACTGACTGAAATAAAAAAGATTATACAAAGACCTAAAAGTGCTCTGGAGCACCCCAAGAACCAAATTAAACATTTGAAATACAAAGAGGTAAAATCCACTCAGCTGAAAAAGCAAGAAACCAAAAGAATCCAAAAAATTGAAGATAGTGTAAGGGGCCTCTGGGACAACCTCAAGCATACCAACATCTGAATTATAGGGGTGCCAGGAAAAGAGAGAGACCAAGACAATGAAAACCTATTCAAAGAAATAGTGACTGAAAACTTCCCACACCTGGTGAAAGAAATTGACTTAGGAGTCCAAGAAGTGCACCGAACCCCAATATATAGGAACCCTAAGAGGACCACACCAAGGCACATCATAATTAAAATGCAAACAGCAAAAGACAAAGAGAGAATAATAAAAGCAGCAAGAGAGAAACAGTTGGTTACCTATAAATCCAATTGTCAGCGGATTTCTCAACAGAAACGATGTAGGCCAGACAGGAGTGGCAAGAAATATTCAAAGTGATGAACAGCAAGAATCTACAACCAAGGTTACTCTAGCAAGCAAAGCTATCATTCAGAATTGAAGGTCAGATGAAGTGCTTCGCAGATAAGAAAAAGCTAAAGGAGTTCATCACCACCAAACCAGTATTATATGAAATGCTGAAAGGTATTCTTTAAGAAGAGGAAGAAGAAAAAGGTAAAAATATAAATTATGAACAACAAATACACATCTATCAACAAATGAACATAAAAATCAAGTGAATTGATAGGCTGATGAACAGGATAAACTGGTGAATATAACAGAGACATGGACATAGAGAGGGAATGGACTGACAATTCTTGGGGAGAAAAGGGTTGTGGGAAGTGCAGCAAGAGACTGGACAAAAATCTTGCAACAATGGGAGAGGACAGTGGGGAGGGGGAGGTGAGGGTGGAGGGTGGGATAGGTACAGGGTGGAGGGGAGCTATAGGGGGATAAAAAGGGGAAACAATGTAATTAATAAACTGAACAATAAAGATAAAAAAATCAATAAAATATATTTTTAAAAAATTTAAAAATCAATAAAATATATTTTTTTTAAAAAGAAAAAAATAAGTAAAATGCCACTTTCATGTGAGGAACCACAAAAAATAACAATAGAAAGCTCTCAATATGGTCTAAACATACTTTCAAAATTCTACCTGGGACCCTATCATTTAATTCTTACCATAATTTTGTGAAAGTGGTTTTTAAAGACTGTTTCCATACCCATTTTCCAGATAAGGGAACTAACACAAACTGATTATTCTTTTCCAAGATGACATACTTGGTGAGTGATTGTAATTTTTGAACTGGAACCCGGATTCTTTGCCAGAGTCAAAGAATGAATCCACAGACAGAACGTGGTATAGGAAAAGTGGAGATTCAATGAAGAACAAGTACAGACTCCCTAGTGGGGACAGGGAAAGACCCAAGTAGGGAGAAGGAAAGGGTCCTACTGAGTTCCTTTTCCTTTGGCTTATAAAGGCTGCAGATCCTGGTGTCTTGATATCCCCTCTGATTGTTCACTATTCTCTTAGACTGGTTACTATAGTTCAACTCCAATGTTGACCCTCACATGGGACACTTGAGGCTCTCCACCTCCTTCTTCCTTATTGTTTCCCTATTTCCTTTGGGCTTCCTTCTTCTCCCTCTGGATGAAAGGCTTCCTTCTCTTTATTTTGTAAATATAGACCTTTAACTATTCCTAGGTCCCTCATTCTATGGAAATGTAGCTGTTTCAGCTTGTCAGCTACCCTATTCTATGGAAATATACCTTCTGCTGCTCTGTAGCCCTGTGCTGCTCTGTAGCCCTGTGCTGCTCTGTAGCCCTGTGCTGCTCTGTAGCCCTGTGCTGCTCTGTAGCCCTGTGCTACAGAGCAGCAGAAGGTATATTCTTCCATGGTCCTCTTAACTTCTAAAATTTCCTAAAACCTTTTTTTTCACCCCCCAAAATTCCTGTTTCAATTGAACCCAACCTATCAAGCCTTAGAATCTATGTTTTATGATATATTTGTACACATATGTACATACATTCACACTTATTCAGTATATTAATAATTCTAATTAGCGTGCTCTATAATTGCCTATCCTATTTCAAAACTCAAAATGTCAAGATGATTATATAAATATTTCTATAATACTGCATTGAGTATTATATCACTTAATTATTTGGAATTTTTCCAGCATTCCAAAAATACATTTTGTTTTATGAAGGTATCTTTGTTCTTTCAGAACATTATCTTGAAGAGATTTTAGAGAATTGGATTACAGCAAGGGTAGGGATGGTCTGGCCCACTGACTGTATAAGATCCACAAAATCATTTGGTCTGGCCCTGCCAAGGCATTAGGAGTGAGTTAATTAAATGTTTGACAAAATATAGAGGGTTAAATTTTAAGCTGATTGTTTTGTATGTTGTTATGAATATCCAAATGACAGTAGAAAGTTTCCTCATCCCTGGATTAGAGTGTCTAAGGATACAAACACATTTAAGGTACTTAATATGTACTATTTATAAAGTATATTTTGTCTGACATCTATGATATATAAAGCCAGATGGTAATCAATAATTATATCTCCTAGTCATTCCAATAATATATTCTGTATATATGCTAGGACTCATTTTTAGAAGTTGACCCACTCTCTGAGCATTTTGCCATAGGAAAACAGCAGTACAAGAAATAAAACATGAAATCAGTATTTAAGAATAAGTAAAACATTAAGAGCTTGGAGGAGAGAATTTAATAATATTGCGAATTAACAATTTGGAATTCCTCTCTTCTGATTGTTCTTGATTTAGAAAACATCCACAGGTGGACTACCCATTATTAGATTAGACACTCTTTGTATTTTTAAACCAGCTAGAAAAAATTTAAAGATTAACACAACTCAAAATCACAGTACTTTAAACAACTTTATTTTTCTTGGAATGATCAACTTAACAATTAGCCTGAACTACTTTATGTATTGCCAGACTTATTGTCCACCACTCAGACAAAATGTATACATTACCAGAATGTCAAAGCAAGTTATTCTTTTCATAATGTTTAATATTTAATGTTTAGTGACTCATGTTGACTGATTTTTGTCATAATTCATTATATTATGAGTTAAAAGTTAAGAGTGTGCTGTCAGGAATTTTCAGGAGTCTTTTAACATATCAGCTAATATTTTCCATAAACATCTCTATGTATTCACATTCATATTTTTACTTATCTTACTTTTAAAAGCTATGAAATGGACTTTATTAAAGTATTATGGAGAAGTTATTTACTGAGAGAAAGATAAAATGGTTAATACATATCAGTCATGTAACACATTAGAGTGGATGGTTTTGCCATTAAAAAGAACTATAAACAACACCCTTTAGAATGGTGACCTTCATTAATGTAACAGTGCCCTCTATGTTCAAGAGTCTGCAATAGATAGAGGAGTATTGTTAATCCTTCAATAGTTAATGAAACCTGACTTTTCTATATCAGTTTTTATACAAAGGGTGAAATTAACTTAACTTGCTTATCCATCAGTTTTGTAGTCCACCTCCATAAAGCTAAAAGGATACTCTTAATATTTTATATGCAAGAAAATTAAATAGAATGTTAAATTCATAGTTGTTCATTTCTTTGGAGAATAGCCACTCACCTACCATGCTTGAATATTAAAAGAAGAAACTATTTTGAAGGCAAGCAATATATTTTAATACCTACAATTAAGATTTAAAAGTTTTCAACGTAATAGGAAAATATTTGACTTTGACATAAAACGTAAGTAGAAATTATAGGTTTTATTCATAAGATACCTTCATGCAAATTTAAGGACAACTTGGCTGAATTGCATAGAAACCTTCTACAATGGAGATATTATCATAGAAATAATACCAGAGGAACAATTAAAATGTACTGTTTTAGAAGCTACTATCTAGAAGAAAAGTCTTATTTCTTCCTTATTTTAAATAAAAATTAATTTATCCATCAATTTTTCAATGTAAACCTTAAAATTATTTCACATACTTGGCCCTCAAAGTGTTAAAGAAAAGGTGAAAATTAGAATAAAGAAGCCCAGGTTTGTTAAGAGCTTGCTTAAATAGGAATAGTTCTAAATGCTAAAAAGAAAAATGTCCAGAAGGTCAAGATATTTATTATCTAGACAATAGCACTTATTTGTGAAATTTTAAAAATAAGGATAAAGGACTTAAATTCATAAAATTCAGTCCCAATAGTAGGTTAAGCAGATGTTGGGCACACTTTACTATTATTTATATTTTAAGAAGGTTTTTTCATCCTTTATCTTCCCTGGGGTCAGTGGGCTTTCAGGGCCCAGTCTCTGCAGAGGGGAACTCTTCAAACTTGATCATGAGCATGGTGCTCTGGTGCCAGCGTGCTGTGAACTTGATAGGGAAGCTGTGTGTCTGAACATCATCTCCACAATGCATACTTTAAAATGAAGAATGTTTGTAATTGTAAATCTATGAGCCAGGAGGTCACAGTTAGATTCCCAGTCAGAGCACACGCTGGAGTTGTGGGCTCAAACCCAAGTGGGGGGGGGCGTGCAAAATGGATTCCCTCTCATTATTCATTTTGGTTTCTATCTCTGTCCATTCCTCTCTGAAATCAATAAAAAAATATATTTTTTAAAAGAAAATGTTTATAATTGGTGATCTGGCAAAGAGGATAATTTAGGGTCAAGGTTTAATTAGTAGAAGATCACTATAAATACAGTGATGAGGATAAACAGTACCTGCCTTCCATCTCCCCCTAAATTTTCACAAAGAAGTTGAGGTCTCAATGGCTTCTTCATCCAATACATCCCCATCTTTGTCACTAATGACTTCCTTGTTGCTACATCCTGAGCCCTTAGTTCAGACAATCATTCCTGCTTGCTTCCTACTCCAGTTCCCTCTATCTGGTCTTTTCTTGCTCCAAGTTATTATTTATGTTGCAGCAGAACGACCTTTCAAAACCATCAATCTAGATAATAAGCTCCATGAGGGAAAGGACCCTGACAGTAACAAATTTACTATACACTATAACTCCTACCCTATAAGCCAGGGCCCGGCCACAAGACACATAACAAGCCTTTAATGAGGACTGTTGAATGAATGAATGAGCTAAATAAATAAATAAATAAATATATAAATAAATAAATACTCTTCTCTCTGCACTACCCTCAGTGGCACCCCATAAATTTGAACTTTATTAATGTGACCTAGATGGCGTTGCACACACAAATATTATTCTTTTTAAACTTGTCTTTATGTGCTCATTTCCCACACAATGGGCTCTATTATCCAACAACACAGCTTCAAAAAAAAGCAAGTTCTCCTTCAGATACAGTTCCTTTTACTTGCTTTTTCTAATCTGGAAAATTCTAACACTTCTCTTTTTCCTTCAACATTGCCTGTTGAACAAGGCTGTCACCTACTCATCATTTTTAGCCTCAGCTCCTGTCAATATATTACTTCAAATTCATCTCTGTAAACTCTCAAAGTACCAAGGAAAAATCTCATATTGAATTTAGCCTAAGAGCACAATGCCACCCACACAGTGCACCTTAATAAATGTGTATTGAAAACAAAGGAAGAAAAAGAAATGTCAAGTAGTTGGTGAGTTGAAAATAGATCACTCTCAGGTCATTCACTTTGTTTGTAGATCAAAACAATGAGCTTTTGCACTTGTTTTGCAAATATGACTATTGCCTTTATGACTAAAGTTTACCCAACCCAGTCTTTCTAATAAAGTTTCCAAGATAAAATGGTTGTTTAGGAAATTAATGATCTTATCTTATTCATTTGTATCAGTAATCCTCTGATACAAATACTTTTCAAATATTTAGACATGGATATAAAATTATCTATATTCACAATAATTATAAATGCAATTAGTAAACAAAATATCACTGATTCACAGTGTGGCGGAAAAGAGCAAACATGGAATTGCAGTTATGCATCTGCTTGTAATGGAATGTTAGGCTTACCAATTCACTTTTTTATTTTAAGGGAATTTACTTTTTCAATTTATATTTATTTTTGGTAGTATTACAGATGTCCATCCTCTTTGGGTTTTTTGTTTGTTTGTTTGTTTATTTGTTTGTTTGTTTTACCATTGACAGTTCCACAGAGCACCTGCCCCTCCCAGGTCTTCAACACACTATTGTCATTGTCCTTGGGCTATGCATAAATGCATATAAATTTCCTGATTAAACTTCTTCCACCCATCTCCCCACCCTTGCTGCCTTTCTTCTGAAATATGTCAGTCTCCGATTCAGTTTTTCTATTCCTGAGTTAGTTAACTATATTTCTGAGGCTCACTCTCCTCATGTATAACATAAATATACAAGCACCTTATGGTGTGACTAAAAAGAACATGCAGAGCCTAGAAGGTTGGAGGTGCTCATAGTGGGTGTTATTATTTTAAAGTTCTTGTGTTAAAATCTGTACTATAGATTATCTTATTTTAGTGGAAAGAGTTTTTAACGAGAAAAAGTATTACTCAAGAATACCATAGTAGATATCTTTATAAGCCTGTTGTTTTCCCATTTAAGAAGATAATTAAGATTTGACCATGACTAATTACCTTAGAGATAGGTTTCCTGCCTCTATTGCAAATTAAATTGTGTCATGTAAAGTGCACTAAAAAATGCATTAAATTAAGTATTCAGTGTCTTGTAATCAATTCATCTTTTTTGTAAAAGTTAAACATTTGTAATTGTATTGTTTACTGCCCTTTATAATTTTAATACATTTTCATCACTGATTATGTGAGATTTTAGATGGAATCTTCAAACTTTTAACCCCCCAATCCTTTATTCAACTGAATTTAGAGTTAAATATCTATAGTGACTCTGTAGAATTAAAACAGCCTCAAACTGTTTAAAGTGTTTGGTTTAGTAGGTTAATTGGAATTATTTTTGAGTGTTTCTTATGTGTCAGACATAATTCTAGGTACTAAGGATATAACAGTGAACAAAATGGGGGAGAACCTCTACTCTCGTAACAGCTGAAAATATTACCCATTTATCATCTCAGCTCTGTAGGTCAGAAGTATGCTTATTATTGGCTGGGTGTTTTGCGAAGGTTCTCACAAGGATAAAAAAAAAAAAACACAAGATGTTGGCAAAGGTGGGCTCTTATCTGGAGTCTCTGAGAATCTACTTCCAAGATCATTCATGTTTTATCAGAGTTCATTTTCTTACAGCTGAAGAACTCATGCCCCAGTTTTCTTATTAGCTGTCAGAAAAGGATCACTCTTAGCTTTTTGTGGCTGCTCTTTGCACATGACCCATTTCAACTCCAAAACCAGCAATGACACAATCATATTATTTCTTCTCTTAATTTGAATCTCCCTCCCCTCTCTTTCTCTCTCTCTCTCTCTCCCCCTCCCCCTTTCTGTTGCCAGCCAGAGGAAACTCAGCACACTTTAAAGGGCTCATCAGTTCTACCTCGATGAATGAAAACTCTCCATAATCTTAAAATCAAATGCTTTGGGATTTTTATTCTATCTGCAAAATCCCTTCGCAGCAGTACCCAAATTAGTGTTTGATTAAATAAACAGCAGACAGAAAACTTGGGAAGAAGGGATCTTTCCAATTCTGCCTACCACAACAGGGGACATAGATATTTTTTAAAAAATAAGTGAACTACATTAGATAATGATAAGGGCAATGGAAAAAATAAAGCAAGTAGGGTACAAAAAATGCTCATATGTAAATGTATTATAAACTCATAGTCTATATATAGTTTGGAACATAAGATATACCCAGGAAAACCTGGGATTCTGGAAGTGACAGATTAAATGCAATACTGAGAATTTCCCTGGATTTTAAAGTAGAAAGTAATGAGATAGCCTGAATATGTTAGAGGATAAGAAGGAGAGAGAGATCTTGGCAGAGCACTTATTGTTTGACAATATCACTCTGTTTTTAAAAAATATATTTTTATTGATTTCAGAGAGGAAGGGAGAGAGAGAGATAGAAACATCTATGATGAGAGAGAATCATTGATCGGCTGGCTGCCTCCTGCACACACCCCCTTCCCCACTGTGGGGATTGAAATGCAAGCCCAGCATGTGCCCTTGACCAGAATCAAACCCGGGACATTTCAGTCTGTAGGTCAATGCTCTGTCCACTGAACAAAACCAGATAGGGCTGACAATACTACTCTTAACTCTTGTCAGTGGTTGTTCATCAGTCATGGGAGGAAGCGGCATCTTATAAACTAAACTGTACCAATTTAAGAAAAGTACAAATAGAAGCTGCACCATCCTCAACTGCATCTTCATCCCACAAACTTAAATGTGGTATTTGTTATTCTAATGTATGTTCTTATATTGAACCTTAAAACAACAACAAAATAAAACACACACACATATTTTCAAAATTGTTTTAGGACTAACAAAAAGATAAACTCTGAAAATATGACATGAGAGATAAACCACCTAAGCTCAAACTTTAAACAAATTTATTCAGACATATATTCCAAGCTAAAACACAGACCAACTAACCTATAATAACTCTATAGAGACATATATTTAAATTTAGGATGACTGATATTTTCAAAATTTATTAATTCTCTATGCGTATCATCCTATGACTAATCCCAGCAGCTACCTCTCCCCACTCCCCATTTTGAGAATCTCCGTAGTGCCTCATGGTTTGCATTTTCTTTTGCTGCATGAAGCAAGGTAGTAAACCTAATACTAGATTTTTATTGACACTCTTAGGCTGGTGAAATTTATTTATTTTTTATTTTTTAAATTTTATTTACAATATAACTTATAGTACATATGTTTTCCTCCCCCCGTATATCCTCCCCCCAGCCTCCCCTACCCCCCAGCACATGTCCCCACCTGCCCCCCTCCCCGCCCCAGTGTCTTTCATTCATTCGTTATGCTCATATGTATGCATACAGGTCCTTCTGTTGATCTCCCCCAGCATCTGCCACCAATCCACTCCAGCCTTCCCCCTGTAGCTTGACAGCCTGTTCAATGCCACCCTGCCTCTACATCAATCACTTCCCCCTGTTTCTTTTCTTCAAAAATATCTTGACTCTGCATACTGAAAACAAATGTATAAGAGCAAAAAAAGTTTGAGTGTCAGTTTCAATGTCCAACTGTTCTGAGTCCCAGTTTCAATGTCAAATAGTTCTTCATGTGTACATGTCAGCAATGGTATCCAGATGGTGGACACATCGTGGCAATGCAAGGTCCATCCTCTCTGGTATGTTCCTGGGCCGCCTGCAGCCACGCACAGCTGCCAACTGCTAGCATGGCAAGGTGTCGTCAGCGTCCCCCATCTCTGGACCGTCCTCGTGGCTGGAACAGACCCGTCAGTTCCTCACTGTCTCAGGAACCCACGTGGTCTTGGAGTTGTTCTCTGCAAACACACAAACACATTCTCTACCAAAGGTTAACAAAGGGATCCTCTCTGCAAAATAGACTTGGGATTCTTTTTATTTTTGCCTAAATAATTTTCCTTTGGCTTATTTTGACACCATGAGTGTTTTTTCATGGGTGTCCTGCAATTGGTTTTACAAATGGAATTTTCTTTTCTGGAGTAAGAATTTTCTACATGTATTTTACTTATGGGATATTTTCCTTACATGATATTACCCCACTGTCCCCCCTGCCTTTTTTGGTTAATAGGGGCTTTCAGAAATTTTATCTTGCAGTCTTGGTAATTTTCAATTTTAATTTTTGCACACAAATATTACTGCTTTAGGTTCTTTGGATGTTAGGCAATTTTGCAGTGAGATGAACTACTAATAGATATTTTAGTTAATGTTTTAGGAAAAGCTTTTTGTCCAGTACAGTTAGATTTTCTTGAGTATTCACTTATTTCACTTGGCCAATTTAAATTAATCTGAAAACTTGATTACCATTTCACTGTCAATTTTAATACTCAAGCAGAAATCTTAGTTTACCCAGTAAATACTTGTGGAAAGGAATATTTGCATTTTTGAGTAGGTCCTCAGCATTCCTGGTAATAAACTAAATTTAGGTATAGGGCAGCTATTGCTAGCCGAGTCTCTGTCTGCCATCTGGGTCCCAGTGTGAGTTGTGCGTGGGAGGCATAGCAGCAGTGGGGGTAGGAGACCTTCCTCAGGAGGGGTGAGAATTCAAGCCCCTGCAAGGTTTGTGGATGAGGGTCTGTGCCCCACCTCTGTTGGTCTTTTAGTTCTCTCTTGTTGGCCCCTCTGCGACTGTGCCTGTCTTAGTTTGTTCCTTCCCTGAGGAATCTTACCCGTCTCTGGCTAACCAGCCATCCTCCAGGGCCAAACAGGGTGATGTGAGGTTCAGTCCTGTCTCCTTTGTAGTCTATGCCCCCGTGGCCTTCACGTCCAGCACCTGCCTTGGGGTCCCCTCGCCTGCTGGCGGGGTCCCAGTACTGATCACATATCTCGGGTGACCCAGGTTTCTTCTCCAGAGAGGGCCCAGCTCACGCCATTGGTCGAGAGACAGATCCATGGTGCCATAGGCTGATGAAATTTAGAAAGCACAGTCCCCAGCAAGATTTGACCAAGTCCCTCTTTGATACTGACAGGAAGTTCAACTGTATCATTGTGTACACATCACCCTGCCCATGAATTTTATGCTTTATCTGAGCTTAACCTAAGTTTCAATTATTTCATAAAGTCCTCAGTATTAAATTTTCTTCTCTGTCCTGAGGAGAGTCCCCAGACTTCCTGGCCATTTGGTCAAATTTGTACACACTTTGTGGGAATCTTCCAAAGCATTCATTTGGCACTAACCATCCTCTCTGTCTATCCTGTCTAATAAAGAGGGAATATACTAATTGACCATCACACCATTACAAAGATGGAGATGCCCACATCCAGTAAGGAGATAATATGATAATTGACTACCATTCTCACAAAGATGGCGGCACCCAGTCCTCTCAGCCCCCCAGCCACTCAGGGCCAGCCTGAGGTGCAGGCAAGCCTTGGATGGCAGCTGCCCACCCTCCCAGAGCCACCTAACGTCAGGTAACCAGGGCCAGCCAAGGCTTGCACTGTCGGCAATGGCAACAGCAGAAAAGTGGTGGGGTATCACCTTCCCCTGATTGCCAAATTGCCTCCCATACCTGAGGGCTCCAAGACTGTGAGGGGGTAGGCTCAGCTGAGGGACCCTCCCCCTCCAGTGCATGAATTTTCATGCACTGGGCCTCTAGTTGTCTATAAGCTTTATGTCTCTAACAATGTAGGACAGATATTTTTATGCAAAAAGACAGATGACAAATTTTTCATCTCTATGGGCCACCTAGTCTTTGAACTCTGTATTATAGCATGAAAACAACCATAGACAATATGAGATGCATGCAGAAAGCTGTGTTCCAATAAAACTTTATTTATACAAACAGATATTGATCTGCATTTTGCCTGCTGGCAGTAAATGCTGACCTCTGATTTATAAAATGAAGTTCAAAGAGCTGAGATAAGTACTGGTCAGAAATATTGGGCTCCCAATTAGATTTGAAGCTGTGAGTTTCAAAATGTCATATCACACCAGTGTCCTTTTGGCACATGTTACATTAGTTCACCTTTTCCTAACCTAATAGGGACATTCCTCAGTATTATCTTTGTGTTCCTGAGAATAGTTTATTTAATTCACTCTGCCAGTGCTGGGGCCTTTTTTTGGGCCACTAATGTTTGGTGCTTGGCCCAGTTTTAAAGGCATGTGGTTTCATAACTATAATCCTTACTGAGTACTGCAGTTTTTATGAAGTGTCTTAAATCTGAGTTTCATCCAGATTAAAAACCTGCTTTCTTCATGTTTCATGTTGCAATCCTCATAACTAAATCTCTTTAACTGGCATAATTTTACCAAAGGCAATTGGGATTGTGGTGACAAAAGATTTTTTTAAATTTATGTTGTCAATGTCATAGATGTCCCCCGTTTCTCCCCTTCACCCCCTCAACCCAGCCCTTACCCTATCCCAGGTCTTACTATACTATTGTCTGTGTTTGTGTATTCCCACTACCCAGAGCTCCCAATTCAGTAAGTCTTAATGGGGCCCAAGCTTTTGAAGTTTAATAAGCATCATCAGTGATGCTGATACAGACTATCCAGGGATCATAGCTAGACAGACACTGGGCACCTACTATATAATGCTCCTTATTTCACACTCATACCAATGATCTAATACCTTGAGAAAATTCCCAGAGTATATAAGTAGTCGCTCTTTTTACTGCCAAGTTCATACATTCTACATTCTACATGCAAAGATATGAATATATGAAAGACAGCTCTTTGTAAGTCTCCAAAGAAGTTGTAAACATCAAGCTAAAATAGAGTCACTGGAATACTAGCAAATATTAGTCAAGGAGATCAAGATGATTCACAAATTTTATAAACTGGTGACTTTACCACTTGTAAGGTAATCATATAGAAGTATTCAACTTTCTGAACTTTCTGTATGACATGGAAATTCATTTAAGTGCTGAATGCTCTCAGAAGAGTGGTTGCCTGACATGGGGTGGGTGGGAGGTTGGAATTGATAGGGACGGGGCATGAGCAAACTTTTGAAAATGTAAATCTTGAGAAATATTTTAGTTATACCATATACACATTTGCACTATTGAACTTACATTTAAGATCTCTACATTTCACTCTGCTATATAGCTCAGTAAAGCAATAAATCAATCAATACATAAATATGAATACATGTTACATAATGCCCTACTTCTTGTCCCATCCTTATACTACCTGTCACCTCTAATCAGCTGTCCAGCATTTTCTATTCATGTGATCTCCCCGTAAAGCAGTCCTTAGGCACATAGCAATTCCAGAAACCCTCTGCCCTTACCAAACATGTCCACATCAGCACAACACATCATTGCAGTTTACATGATTTAAGTGAGATTAGTGAACAAAGAAACATTAAGATATTGTTGAAGCATATTTTTTATGCATTCCTTAATTGAGCTTATGTTTGTTTAAGAATTTTGTGAAGATTGGGAAAAGATAAAATGACACTTCAGCAAAAAGGGTTTCAGGCTAAGAATGAAAAGTGCCAGTGAGGGTGAATAAACCCAAAAGTGAGCAGGAATTTTTGACCAGTTCTGCTGTTTTGGAGGTAGGAAATAATTGCATATAAATTAGCTTCTCCCCAGAAAAATTTCAAGTCAGTTATATCACAGAATTCAGCTAGAAGTTGGCTCAACAGAGGAAAACCAAAGCTCTAGAGAGCATGAACTAAGTCCCAAGGGAAAATGTATTCAATATAAAGATAAGGACAAATTAAAATCAAATCATATCCAGTTTAACTGATTAAATATCAACTTTTCATCATAATCTTTTAAAAATCTTTACATTTCTTCTTAATAAGTGTAAAATAGGAAATTAGTATGTACTACTTAAAAGCTGTATAAAATTCAAGATGATGTAAAAATGATAACTATAATATTATTGAGTTAATGAGGACTTTAACTTGAGAAACCCAAAGAATTCACATTTTAAAATTCTTTTTGCTTAATTACTATTGAAAGAAAAGCACTATTTTCATTTAGAAATGTCCAAACTATAATAAAATATCATAGGTGACAGCACAGAACACTTAACTCTATTAATTTTTTCTGATTTCCTTCCTTGTGATCAGTGCTGACTACCTAAGTCTAGTAGTGGCTTCACAAATAATGACAACTAATAGTAATGTTCTTTGAAATTAAGACTATGTATATGCATTAACTTTCATTCATAAAGAATGAAAATCCATTTTCATGAAAATAATTTAAGTCTCCACAGAAAATAAAGAGAGTATGACTGGAATCCAGATAGATAAATAAATAAGCATGCCATAACAGGATTTTTGACATTTGTTTATGGATAAAGTAACTTATAAATTGATTACTAGAGGCCACAGCAAAGAGCATAAAAAATGCAAGAACAAAATCTTGGCATGTTTGGTAGTACATGTTTGGTACAAATGATAATATAACAACATATTTCAAAAAATTAGTAAATATGGTATTTATTATAGAATATAAACATATCAAAAGATGAATGAAAAAAAGTAAATAAAGTAGAATGTAACTCTATAAAATGTCTGATGACAGGAAAATTATAGATAGGTTGATAAATGAGGACTTTACAAAAATTAAAGCACAAATTTTACTAATATGAAATATAAATTATTTGAAAAATGAGCAGTACATACACATAATGAAAAAGAAGCAAAAATTGATATATAAGAAAACACCTCAATATATATGTACTAGTGGCCCAGTGCACAAAATTCGTGCACATTAAAAGGGTATTAATTAGAGGAAATAATTTAATATTGCTATTTGCTCTTTCTTTATAATAGAAGTTATCAGAGACTAAAGAAAATTAGTAAAATGTGTATGAAAACCTTCCTTCTGTCAGAGTCTGGGGTACATCATGGGGCCCAGAGTCAAGTCCCCACTCACTCACTTGTGCCTCAAAATCAGGTGAGACCCAGACCCAGCCACACCCCCCACTCCCGCATTGGGATAGATCCAGATCCTGCCAGTCCCACTCTTGTCAAGCCATCAAGGGCAGGGTGTATCCTCAGGTCCCCTGGCCCAGCACCAGGATTGGGGGCGTGGCCTGAATCCCCCATCGAGTCCCACCAGATGGGAAACATGACCTGAGATCCCCTGTCAAACCCCGCTGAGTAGGGGGCATGGCCTGAGGTCCCCCATCAAGCCCCACCAGCCAAAGGAGCACAGACTCAAGTCCTCCAGCCCAGCACCAGGAGGGAGGTGCAGCCTCAGTTCCCCCTTCAATCCTCACTGGCACAGGGGCACAGTCTCATGTCCCCTGTGATGCCCCACTGGGTGGGGGGCAAAGCTGAGGTTCCCTGTCAAGCCCAGCTAGGCAGGAGGGGTACAGCCTCAGGACCCCTGGCCTGGTGCTGGGGCAGAGAGTGTGGTCTGAGGTCCCCCAGCCTGGTGGGGGTGCGGCTTGAGGTCCCCTGTCAAGCTCTGCCAGGTAGGGGCAGAGCCTGAGGTCCCCTGTCAAACTACACCAGGTGAGAGGCACAGCCTGAGGTCCCCCAGCCTGGAGCTGGGATGAGGGGAGCAGCCTGAGGTCCCCTAGCCCAGCACCAGAGCGGGAAGCACACCTTGAGGTTCCCTGTCAAGCCCTGCTGGGTGGGGGGCGTGGCCTGTGGTCCCCTGTCAAACCCCTCTGGATTGGGGGAGGGTGTAGGCTCCCTTTCCTCATGATGTGGCCACACCCCTGCCAGCCTCCATCCAGCTGCCATGACCACCTCACGCTCTCCATGAGCAGGTATGCATAGGGAAGGCTGGGCCAGGATAATTGGAGAGGGTGATGGGAGCCAGCATCCTGGGTAAGCTGGGCCTCACAGCCTCTCTGCTTCAGCTCACAGCACCCCAGACCTAAGGAGTAGTGCTTTCACAGGGGCCTGGCAGGCACTGGATATGGCGATGCCTTAAAAACAGAAGAAGCCCCCTTTAACTCTGGCTGGAAGTGCGTTGGGAACTTATGGTTGGGGGAAACAGCCCAACATCAGGGCTGAAATAAGACCTGGGGTAGCCTCCGGAGGGGGCAAACCGACAGTAAAAGGCATCTTCAAAACAAAGACATTTGAAAGTACAGTGGATATTAGGTGATATTAAGGAATTACCTTAATTTTTCAAGGTGTAACAATGGCTGAATATTTACTTCTTTTTAAAAGATACTCATCAGAGGATATTTAAGTGGGAAACAACTTTCTTTGAAAGTATGTTGTTGTCCTGGCCCAGCCCTCCCCGCACCACGGACGCCTCAAGGACTGAGCCTCTCCCACTCTCTCCTTAGGCCCTCGAAAACACCCTGTGCAGAGGTGTGGTCCCTGCTTCGTTCCCCACCTGTGTGGTGTGAAGCTGAAGCAAAGTGTTCCCCACAGGCGTGAAGCACTTGAGGCACTGGGTATAAAGCGAAGGGAAATGTTCACTGGCTTCCAGGCAAGCCATGGCCACGCCCCCAGTCACACACACCCGCTCCTGATTGGCTGGTAACATAGCCAATCAGGAGCCAAGGTACGGTCACATTGCATGTTACTCTTTTATTACAAAGGATAGTATTGTAAGTCCTAGCCACAGCAATCACACAAGAAGAAAAAATAAAAAGCATCCAAATTGGAAAAAAGGCAGATTTAATAAGTTGTTCTGAAAATTGTTTAAGAAACCAGGGAAAGGAAATTGCCTTGCTATTTTTATGAGTAGGCAGTAGGGCCAGGGGTAGACTTCCTAGGCAGGTGCATATATAAACTTCTGCCAGGACCAAAGGGATGGCCCTGGGCTTTCTCATCAGCTCACTCAGACACAGGGCAGCAATGAAAGGGGGAGGTGTGACCTTCAAAGTGGCCAGTAATTAAACACCAAAATTGGAGTCAGACCATTACACTAATAATAAGAGTAATGTTTGTATCAGTAATTAACATTTGCCAGGTCCTGTGACAACATCTTCACATCCATTTGCTCATTTGAGGATCCCTAAAGCCCTATTTTTTTTTTCTGTTTTACTTATGAAGAAACTAATTTTAAAACTGTTCAAGGTGACTTCAGGGACTCTAACTCGGTTTTATATGGTATGTGATGCTGTTTTCTTTTGTCCCACCTTTATGCTGAAGGTTTCCACAAGTACTCTATGCAAAGTGACCAAAGTCTGGCTCTGGAGAACAGGGGGACTATGATTTAGGTGTTCACTTCTGTGAGCCGATGCAGCCCATGATAATCATACTAACCTTCCTCTAAGTATTTGATATGAGGAATTATTCAGGTATTATTCTAAGCTTTTGCAAGGATTTGCTGATTCAATCAACAACAAATCTATGAGGGGAAATAGTTCATAATCCTCATTTTACAGATGGTAAATTGTATCATTGATGTTTAAGTTAATAAGATGTAGAATTAGAATTAGAGAACAAAGAGAGTATTATTCCAGAATACAAATTCCTAGCCACAACCTTATATTAATTACTTCTGGTGGGCATTTCCAACGATTCTAGACCACTTTCTCTTTGAGGGTCATGAAGACAAGATTTGCTTCAGGCTGTCTGGTAATATAAGAGCTCACCCTTCTCTTTCACACCATATCCCTAACTTCAGACCTCAAGTACAGGTTAAATGTGCATGAGAGATCTAGTCCCTGTAAAAATGACTGAAAAGTTACTTTTTTTTTATAATAAACCCAAGGAATATATAGCAATGATAAAGTAACCAAAGGAAATATCTTTTCACTCAACAATGAAAGAACACCAAAGAACTTGTATGCATATAAGCATAACCAATGGACACAGACAGTAGGGGTGGGGTGAAGGCCGGGTCTGGAGGCTAGGGCAGAGCGGACAATGGAGCAGAAGGGGACATAAGTATATTTTCAACAATAAAGAATTTTATTTTAAATGAGAGAACACTCTAAGGATTAGATTATTTTATTTATTTGCTCTAATTCAAGGAATTCAATTTCTGATACATCCTCACAAGCATAAACTTTTAACAGGTAGAAGAAAGGAAATAGTGCATATCCCTTTTTTCTAACAAGAAATAAGCAGTCAGAAGAGGTAATTAACTCAGTGCTCCCAATTTAATCTCTTCCTTTAGCATGTTTTGATGGGGAAAAAATGCCGGATAAAAATTTGTTTTCTATTATTTCATAAATTAATAAACAGATAAATATAACTATATGTTGTGAAAAGGTTTGCAGTTGTTTGTACAGAAAATAATACAATAATTAATAAATAATAATAGAAGAATTTACTATTTCACACACAACTGTAAACCTGTTTTGCCCCAAAGTGTGTGCGCGCGTGCGCATTTTCTTTTTTGGATATTTATTTTTATTTTCCTCTATACCTGTTTACCTGAACTATGTGAGTTTCTGTTCTTCCTTATGCCTTTAATTCTAGGATCTGTGCATATAGCTTGCCTGCCTGGTTTCTCCTCCCCTCCCTTCTTCTCTTCCTCCTTCCTTCCTTTCTTTCTTTCTTTCTTTCTTTCTTTCTTTCTTTCTTTCTTTCTTTCTTTCTTTCTTTCCTTTCTTTCTCAAATAGCAATGATAAGAAAATATGATTACTAAAAATATTTCACTTATAACATCCTCTGAAGTATTCTACTTATTCCAGGTCATTCATGTCAATTAAACAGTTAGTTAAAGGTAGCAAATGTTATGTAAAATAGGAAAAATGACTTTAAATGGATACTTTTCATTGAATACAACTTTATTGGCTGTCTTAAGTGTGTGGGTGATGTAGACTTTTTAATATATCTATTTGTGGAAGAAAGGAGCTGCATGCTGGCCTGACAAGCTCAGGGGAGCCCTGCGTGGCAGCCTTGCAAACTCAGAGACCTAAAATAACCACAAAAGATGGTTTAAAATTAAACATTTAAATGCAAACAGGTTATGGTGGGTAGTCATGTCCTAGGCCAGTATTTTCCATGACAAAGATCAGCTTAGATCTTTGCTGAGCCATTTTGCCTTTCTGCATCTAAGATAACATATCTGTGAGAAATTTGGTAACTTTTAACTTCCTTTTTACCCAGGACCCCTGAGGGCACAACAAATGGCACCAGGACAGTCCCTCTTGTTATTGTTATCAAGTTAATTGTCAACTGTTAATTAAGGCATGTATCCATCTCTGTAAGAACAAAAAGCAACACGTCCATCATTTAACTTTTTACCCTATCCCAGAAGTTTCCTCGCCTTGCTTTATCCCACCTCCTTAACCTATCACCAGTGAATATCAAGTAACTCACCTATGTCCCTTTCCTTTGACTGCAAATGCATAAATATCGATGTAACCCTCCATTCTCTGGAGCATTATCTCAATTCATTGGGGTTCTGCTTCCTGGCATATGTCAACAGTTTTTGGCTCAAAATAAACTCACTAAAATTCTTTACAGGTTTTAGTGTTTTTTTTTCATTGTCATATTGCATCAAGAACGGCAAATTACGTTTTCCTGAAGTATCAAACTGTCTATAATATTGGTTTTATGAAAATTACTTTTACTTCCTATCCTGAAATGCAGACAATATACAGGTAACTAAGAATGTCTAGCAATTTTTCAAACAAATTACCTCGTTTCTTAGAGAATATATTAAGAGAAAAAAAAAACATTTCTTTCTTTTCTATTTACACAATAAATGACAAAAAATTGAACAACAGGAAGGTATTTTCAGAAACCAAAAATCCATGATAATAATTTCAATATATAAACTATTCTTGAGTGTGTCTATTTTTGAGGCATCCTATTAAATGATTGGGAGGTAGAAACCAGTTAAATTCATGGCGTTTAAATGCCTATTCATTGAAATAACTGCTGATAACATTTAAATTTTTTATTAAAGTAGACCAAAATACCTTGGGTGAATATATGAAAGTTTAAAGAGACAAGAGGTCTCCTTGGAGGTGAAAACTGTGTTCATATCCCTCAACCCCTTATAATACCCCGCAGCCCCTTATAAATGCTGCCGGCATTATTGGCAGTGACCAGGGCACTCTTTTTATGTCTCAAAATATAGTTTGTTGGGCTCTTAGACAAGACATGCAATGAAGCATTTGCCTCCTTATCAGCATTGGGCTATAGGTCTCCTAGGCAACAAAATGTCTTAAACAGGTTCAAATTCAATTAAATGAAACCTGGTACTTTTTACTTATGAAACATCTAGGTGAATTGTAATAAGGAGTCTAACTCCATTTTTGATGTTTGATAGCTGACAACTTCCAAGCTCTACCACTTACTCTCCACCCTCTGCTCCACATCTGAGCAATCTTGTAAGATAGCCTGGTGCTCTCTCCTTGGGCACCATTGGCAAGGTTAGGTTATGCAAGATTTGTGGAAAACCTCACTGAAGGTCCATCCCTTAATCAGCATAAAAAATAAGCCAATCTCCTTTCTCTGCTCTCCTAGGTCATTTTAGGGTCAGGCTTGAAGGCTACTTTGCTTTTCCCAGAAAGCATTTTTATACCTTATTGGTGAGCATGGGGCATCTAGTAGTGTCTTGGCATCTGAATCAAATTGTGACTAGGGTGATCTGTATCTTGCTTTTATGAAGTGGCTACAATAGAAACCTTGTGCATTAGATGCCATTCTTTCTAATAGAGAGTGGAGAGAAAAAAAAATTATTTCCTCAAAAATATCCAAGGCTGATACCACAGTGGTTACCTGTTTATCATAACAAGTACAAAGACTCCCATGTTACTGAAACTACTGTTATAGATTAGTATTTTTAACTAAAGGGTTAAAATAAGTTCAACCACCACCACAACAAAAGTATTACTGTCCTTGTGCATAAGCACAGAAAAATATGCTTGGAAGAAAAGGAACAGTTTGTGGGTGTCTTGTCTGCATTATTAAAGGGGTTCATCTTATTTTATTGCTTACTTTGGTTCTAAGTGCATTCTTTAAAAGTTTGAAAGCATTCTTTTTTTTCTTTCCAGTTATTGTAAAGAGTGCAAATATGATACTTGCACATCGATTAGCAAATTTCTGACCCTTATAAATAAACACAATTTGCACGTCTATTCTTAGAAATTATTTCCATCCACTAATTCATTTCTAATCAACTAGTACCTATGGGGGGAGCTTGATAGGAAGAGGGGTGGGGGGGGGCGGTGAGGAAAAAGACTCCAGGAGGTATGAGAGGTAGTTGCTAAAGCTTTTACAGTGAAGGAGTGTCTGGGAGGCATTAAGGGGAATGGCAATTGAATTGCAATATAGATGCATTCTAGAGTCTTTCATAGTAAGCTACACTGTTCAAAGTGGGTAGATTTGCAAGTAGCATTCAATTCATAAATGAATTTAAGTAAAATTTATAAATCAATAAATAGTGTTGCTTCAGAACATGAAAATGCCTGAAAGATATTTGGCTCATGTTAATATTGATGATGATGAATAAAATCAGTATTTGTTTCTCAAGTGTTAATGACAGAGCAACCCTTAACTGATCAAATAATTTTTAGAAATTTAACCAAGATGGTGGGGCCTAATACTATGGTGGTCAATGGCCCATACCCTTTGATAGAGCTCCTCTGTGATCTTTTGTATGTCCTGAATGAGCTTTTCAAATGAATCTCCTTGAAAAAGTAGGTCATTGATATGATGTCACACCTATGCTCCTAGAAAAAGTTGAATGAGGGTACATTCTTTTCTGTCATAATTGTGTAATATGTTAGTGCTGTTGAAGTATTCCAAAGGGAGTCAGGGTAAAGGTGAATAGTGGTTCTTTAAACCTGAAGGCAAACTGCAACTAAGAGGCTGTTAAAATAGTCACTATACTGGACATGTTAGCCAATTTTATGACTACAAAGTGTTTAGTAGTGTCTCATGGGATGGAGTCAGTAATTTCAATAATGTTGAATAGGAGTGCTTTCATGAGGGAAACCAAAGTATAAAGGTTGCTGTAATATACAATGATTTTCCACTTATTCTTTTTAAATTTAAGATCAAGCCAAGTTATGTTAAATGGAGAAATGACAGGGAAAAATCATCTCTTATCAAAATATATTTTGTATAATGAGTTTTAATCCTTGAAGGCCTGTTTTAATTTAAACTGAATCATATTACCTATTTTAATTAGTGGAGGATACTGGGAGTAGGTTTATGGAAGATTCTATTTTACAAAGTGCCAAGACTTTGGAATTTAAATGTATTATTCATTGGGTCAGAGTGGCCATGATCACTATGACATATTTTAGGGTGATGGGTACTGTAACCATGGGGAATTTTAGTCAAGGAAATAGTTTCAATGGTTAAGGCAAGATTTTAATATTTGGTAACTCCCTCAAAAGACAATAAAATAGTGAAGATCTAAAGGGGACAGGGGTAGGGTATAGTGAGGCAAAGGGGGAGGGCTGGGATATACTTGTGATAGAGTCAACAATTATAAAAAATGAAAAAAAATAATGTGAAAAAAATTAAGTGAAACTGAAATGAAATTAGAATTGTATGTGAAAGCCAGCATAATTTTTATAATAAAATGATATACACAAATAATTAATGTTTCAGTTCCTATATAAAGAATTATTGAGGTTGTACCAAGCTGCATATGATATTACCATGATTGTGTAATCAGATTTAATTCTGAAGAGTGTAATTTGTCTGCTTAAATTATCAAGCATTAAAATTGAATTTAAATAATTTAGTATTGAATATATATATAAACGAAGGCAGGAATGAGTAGCTATTTATTTCACCACCAAGAAATTAAAGTCAGCTGAAATTCTAAATACCCAGCATATTATACATTGACAAAAGTGACAATATTCTAGATAGAAATAAAATATATTTTTAACCTCACTAAGATTTAATCACCAATTTCATAAGCAGCTTGATAGTAAGTACCCTCAAAACATCAAATGTACATGAATCATGCTGTGCATTGAATAGTCTAAATAATGTGATCATTTGTAACTCTATTACCAGTCACCTTATGTTTTAAATGCCATCTATTATAGATAGTATTGTCTAAAAAATGAATTACAGATTTTTCTTTTCAAAGAAGAAAATAAGTATTAAAAGTAACCAATTGTCTGTATGCATCTCTCTCTTTGCGATATACTGAAGCTAAAGGAAGGAAAAACACATATGTTGTGATATATCTTTACTGTCACTCAAACTAACTCATAAATATTATTTTAACTAGGGGCCCAGTGCACAAAATTCATGCACTGGGGTGGGTGGTCCCTCAGCCCAACTGGCCTCCTCACACATACTGGGAGCCATCAGGGGATGTCCTACTGACTCCTCAACCCTGGCCGAAGCTTTAGGCCTTGGGCACCCAGCCATCACCTTGCAAGGGAGCCAATGGATGGGTCTGCCCCGGCTGTCTCAGCCCTGCTCCCCCAGCCCAGGCCTTAGCCCAGGCCTCAGCCCTAGCAGTGACTGCCCAGCCCTGGGGGCACCCCACAGTCCAGCAGCTCACACTTGCCAAGCCGGCCCCGCCCCACATGCACCTTGGGCCCACCTCACACATGCCTCGGCCCCACCCCCCGCCTCCGGTGCTCACCAGCCACCTTGGTCCTGGCCACTGGTGAAAACGAGACCCCAAGGCGGGGAGCCCCCAACCCTCCATGCTTGCTGGATGCCTCACGCAGGTCTCAACCCTGCCCTCCACCTCTTGTGCTCACCAGCCACCTTGGCCCTGCCCCTTGCTCCTGATTGGCTGGTGGGTGTGGCTGGTGGGTATAGGAAAGGTATGGTCAACTTGCATATTACTCTTTTATTATATAGGATTAATACATTTTGGCAGTATTTATTTCAATTTTAAAATAATGTTTCTCTTTGGCAGTTACTCTTAAATTATTTTCTTTTTTTCTGAAGAGAAAATCATGGAGGTAAGAGTTTAAAAACCTATGAGAAAATTTTAAAACTGTAAACTATTTGAATAGGATGCTTTTATTTTGAGGAAAGCCTTGGATTTTGACGATGTGAAAGAAGTTTTAACAAATACTTAAGAAATTAAATGCTTAAGTTATAATTTAAGACACAGATTCATGAAATTGTAGTTAAACAACTTGCTTTAGATCAACAGCTAATTAGTTGTAGATTCAAATTTGATCCTTCAAAGCAATATATGGAAGATGCTCTCTAATCAAGAGACTAATGAATATTAATCTTTGAAGATAAAAGACCCAATGTCTACTGGAAAAAAAATTAATTAGAAATGTGAATTTTTCCATGCAATTGATGACTAGCATAAGATTATGGAAAATAAGCTACATAGACAAAAGCCATAGTATATTAAATATTGGCTACTCAAAAAATTCTGGTAATAAAGCTATAAGGAGGCAATTTTTGTTTCTAAAGAATTATACTTGATTTTGTATGATTAAATAATTTCACTTCACATCCCCAAATTTATGTCCAATATCTCTTCTAATAAAATTATATATAAATATTTTTTTATTTTTCATATGATTTCATGTTTATTATGTATATCAAAAGGAATACTTTTGAATTCAATTAACAAAATATCTAATAGTGGCTTGAAATATAAAGACATTTTTATTAAATTAAGACATATATAAGTTGATGGTATTTAGCCAGCTGTTAAATAATATATTCAAGGGACTGGAATCTTTCAGTATTACTGTCCTACCATTCTTAACACGTTGTTTATTCTTCTTTATGCTGTCCTTCAAGTTAAAAAATGGTGGCCCCATTTCCATATGTGCATTAAATGCAATAATAAAAGAAAAGGAGTAATGTCAGTTAGATTATGTGATCTTTCATCAAGAAAGCAAAAGCTAGCTAGCCCTCTCTGGTAATTGAGTGGTTTAGTGCATCATCTTGATATGCCAAGGTTGTGGGTTCAATACCTGATCAGAGCACATATAAGAATCAACCAAGAAATGCATAAATAAGTGGAACAACAAATTGATGTTTCTTTTCCTCTCTCTCAACATCAATATTTTTTTAAGAAAGCAAAAGGTTTCTCAAAATCCAAAGACCTTCAGACCTTTAATGATAATTTAATCTTTATTTCTGGTACACATGGCCACCTATAAGTCAACCGAAGGTAGGAAAGCTACTATAGTTGGAACTGGCAAGAACTTGTTTGCAAATGGAAGTTGTGCTGTTCAACCAATGAGGTTAATCACATTAAGCAATTTTTGATGAACAATTTTTCCTTAAAAAATTGTGACAAGTGAGAGAACACAATGATTCCTAGGAAGCAAAAGTTTTCAGTTGATACTTTGACATTATTGGCATACTAGGGGCCTAGTGCACAAATTCATGCACCTTGAAAAGAACTGTGGGCCATAAGGCTGCAGTGGGCACAGTGGTGGGGCTCAGCCCATCCTCTGTGCCACCACCCACACCCTCCCGGTGTGCTCCCCTCCCACCCCAATCTCTTGTCTGCCAGCAGCCCGGCTCCTGCCACTGCTGCCACTTCCACTTGCTGACAATATGGAGCAATTGGGGCCAGCGCCAGCAGGGGTTGTGAGTGGGGCTGGCGCCATCAGTTGGTGTGAGCTGCAGCTGCTGCCTTGATTGCCCCTCAGGACCACAGGGAGGTGAAGAAGCCCTCAGAGGCAATTGTGGCCGGCAGCCGCCACTCACACCTGCTGACGGTACTGAGCAATAGGGACCAGCACCAGGTGCCAGTAGCAAGTGCAAGCCGCAGCTCTGGCACCGGCTGGGGCAAGCAGGGTAGTCACCAACAGTGGATACAAGCAGCAGCTCCAGTAACAGCAGCGGGTGTGAGAAGTGGCTGCCAGCTCTGATCTCCCCTCAGGAGCAGGGGGTGGAGAAGCCCTGAAGGATGATAGGGGCTGGCAGCTGCCCTTCACACCCACTGCTGGCACCAGCCCCACTCGCAACCACAACTGGTGCCAGAGACGCTGCTCGCACCTGCTGCTGGTGCCCAGCGTCAGTCCCAATTGCTCGCTGCCTTCAGTGGGTGTGAGCAGTGCTCCAGGGCCAGCAGCAGGTGCGAGCAGGGTTGGCGCCAGTAGGAGGTGTGACTGCTGGGTGGAAACATGGCATACAGGAGCAAAGAATTTTTAGTAATCACCAGAAGTTCACCCCTATGACAGCGTCCAGCGCCCCATCTTGGTCTGGCACCCCTGCTCACCTTCTCCACCATGCTGCTACAGCCAATGCATGCCATATTCTGCACTCTGCTGCCTGCTGCCAATGCCTGCCATGTTCTGCGAGCACCCCTGGTGGTCAGTGCACATCATAGCAACCAGTTGTTTGGTTGTTCCGCTGTTCGGTCTATTTGCATATTAGGGTTTTACATATAGAGATGTGTGTTTGAGTATGTATCATGTGTAAATTTTTTTGTGATTTCTCTTTAGTATATATAAACATATGGAAAACAGAGAAAATCCAATTTCTCTGCTGCAAGACCATTCACCACTGTATGAAATAGCAACACTAAGAGGAGAAGCCTCTATGCATTTTTTCCTGAGTTAAAAGCCATAATCCTTTGACCTCATTTTTAGACAATAAATGTATTGGGTTTTGAGATGCACTAATTATTAGTACTTTTCCCTTCATATAAGTGTGAGGGGGCCTGGTTTCAGCAGTGGGTGATAAATAGATATTGGTTTCTAATTAAGATATTTATATCAGCTTTATTCATGGTAAATCTGGATGAATAATGTAACTTTGATCAGCTGAATGTTGGTCTTCCTACTATATCTCTTCTCCAGTTATAATTTACTCCTATTCATGGATATACAAAGCTTTATTAAAATGTATTATAATTAAAGAGTCAGAGTTAGTGTTATAGATAGGGAAGAAGAGAGATAGATGAGAAACACACAAACACACACAGGGGGAGAGAGAGGGAAATCAACTTGCCTTAACTGAAATATTTACTTATGTCTTGGAGATTCCGATGCATGTGATGAGATTCCCCGTGTAATTTGAGAATTCCTCAGTATGAGTGTTGATGAGAAGAGCCTCTCTCTTCCCACAAAACCAGTAAAGCTCAGATGTTTGCTTCATTCAATAACCTTGTGACTGAGGCAAAAGTACTAAACTCCAATAACCAGGTGCCTGTCTACTGGACACTATGTTGGGAACTACAGAAACATGAACTGTTGAAGTGATTGCAGTGTCTGTGGCAACAGCAAATCCTGTTCCTGGTACAATGATGGCTATGGTGTCAGGACTAGAATTCAGTGTTGAGTAACAGCGGTGGCAGCAGTACCAGCTGTCAAGCTCATGTTTCCTTGGAGAAACAAACAGTATCCTCACTAAATTGACAGTCACATAATTTTGTATGTGATCCTGTTTCTTCTGAGTACCCTTCAAATGAGTCAGTTAAAGCTATATCATATTTCTTAACAAACAACCTCAAATACCAGGGATTGAAAACTATAAGCATTTACTTCTGGAGATTCATACTTTAGGAATATTCCCTGTATCAGAAATGCAGAATTTGTGAAAGAGAGGAGAAAAGATGGTAGAATCAATGTATCATTTACATTCCATTGTTCAAAGCTAGTCACAGAGCAAAACTTAATGTTGATGGGATTGGAATCTGTGCTCTTGTTACCTCTTTTCTGTATTTTAAGATATCTTAGCTCTTGAAAACATTTGGGAGCTATGTAATATATTTTCAGTAAAATGTCATTCTATAAGAGTTAGTTTCTGTTGCTTACACCTTGACTAATGAATACCTCTGGTAGACAGGGTAGGGCTGGGGGGCGGGGGGCTAAACCCTGATTCAGGTGCTCTGATTACTTGCAAACAGGAGCAGAGAAATAGCCTGTTACATGGAGGAAAGGACAATTTGGTAATACCACTTGGGAAAATGTTTCTCCATTCTTCAGTACAGCATTTGGAGTTTGTAATGCTTTGAGTAGTATCTTATTCTTGTTCTTATTATCTTTATGACATATTGACCACATCCCAGTTTCCTTGTTTGCAAGAAGTCAATAGGTAGTCAATTACTTTCTAGGGCTTCTGTGGGAATTAAGTGGATTAATATGGACATATTAATATGAAAATAAATATATTAATACTGTGTGAACCATGATAAACATTTAATTTATATATTACTAGAAGCCCAGTACATGAAATTTGTGCATAGGGGTAGAGGATCCCTCAGCCAGGCCTGCACCCTCTCACAATCTGAGACCTTTCAGGGGATGTCTGACTGCCGGTTTAGGCCCAATCCTATGGAAATTCCTGCAGGATCTAGCCTAAACTGAGTGTCTGACATCTCTCACACAATCTGTGACCATTGGCTCTTAACTGCTCGTTTGCCTGCCTGTCTGATCATCTCTAACCACTTGCCTGCCTGCCTGATCACCCCTAACCACTCTGCCTGCCTGATCATCCCTAACCACTCACCTGCCTGCCTGGTCTTCCCTAATTGCTCACCTGCCTGCCTGACTGCCCTTAATCACTCTGCCTGCCTTCCTGCCTGATCACCATTAACTGCTCACCTGCCTACCTGATCACTCCTAACCATCTCTGTCTGAGTTCCCGCCACTGTGGCTTCATCGGGAAAGACATCCAGAATGACATCCAGAAGGTCATTTGGCTGTCCAATCTAATTAGCATATTATGCTTTTATTATTATAGATTGCACATATTATTATTGTTACTCCTAGAAGATGGCTGAAGATTGTTGTTAGCCCCTAGTTTATGAGATATGGTTCTAACCCAGGAAAGTGCAGAAAATAGCTCTCCTTTCTAGATTGAAAGAAGTCAAGTCTAAGCAGGAGCAGGATCAGGTCACTGTGAGCCTGAGCAATTACTTTAAGTCAGATCTCATCAAAGTTAAGCTTGAGTTTATATTATAGCTATATTTGCTTATCAGCCCCTCCAGTGGTTTGGAAAATCAACGAACCAAAAACACAGCATGGGACTCATGATAAGTTTCCACATAAATGTTATGCTTAGGAACAACCTTTGACTGGAGTAGATTTCACTACTCTCCCTATGGTAACTATCCCTTGGTTTCTGTTTATATGAGTCTATTTTTGTTTTGTTTGTTAGTTTTGATTTTAGATTCCACATATAAGTGAAACCATTAGGAATTTGTCTTTCTCAGTCTGACTTAGTTCACTTATTGTAACACCCTCTAGGTTCATCCATGTTGTCACAAATAGCAAGATTTCAATTTTTATTGATGTTTAATATTCTATTGTATATATTGCATCTTCTTTATTCATTTGTCTATTGGTGGACAACTAGGTTGCACATATCTTTTAAAATTAGTGTTCTTATTTTTTTTTTTGGATAAATTCCCAGAAGTGGAATTTCTGAGTCATATGTTACATCAATTTTTAGTTTTATGAGGAATAATCATCATATTGTCTTCCATAGGGGCCATGCCAGTTTGTAGTCCCACCAACTGTGCCAGTTTACAGTGCATGAGGGTTCAATTTTCTCCACATCCATATCAACATGTTATTTTTTGACTTTTTTATAGTAATCATTCTGATTGGTGTGAGGTGGTAACTTACTGTGATTTTGAATTGCATTTTCTTGATGATTTCATTTTTTAAAAAAGAAAATAAAGTGAAATAACTACCAAAAAAAATTACTGATTATATCCACTTCCATTTTTCTTCAGTTTTACTGGAATAAAAAGAAGTTGTATTATCTAATAAAAGGGGAAAGTTAATGATAAAATAAATTAGATGGTTTCAAATTGGAAGGTGTAGAAAGATGGGAAGTACAAATGAAATAAATTTATTCAAACATAACACAGCTATTATTTTAAATTACTAGTGGCCAGTGCAAGAAATTCATGTACTCAGGGTTGGGGGGGCGGGGGTGTCCCTCAGCCTAGCCTGTGCCCTCTTACAGTTCAGGAACCCCAGGATGGATTGTCCCTGCAGAGGGAAGCCCTGCCCACTTGCCACAGCCCTCCAGTCGATGGCCTGAGCCTCCTTCTTTGGAGAGATTGTGTAGCCTCCCAATTGATCAATTTCCCTGCCGGCTGGTGGCCTGGGTCCCCAACCACTCATATGCACCCCCCTGGCCTGGCAGCAGTGGGTGTCATAGCATGGTTATCCAGAAGGTCATCCGATGGTCGTTAAGCTGTTCGGTCATTTGGTAGATTTGCATATTATGCTTTTATCATTAGAGATTAGCTATACTGCACAATGAATTGTTGATTATGCAGTATGCGTAATTTTAGAAAAAGTAATATTATGAAAAGTAGCATTTGTATTTTTCTGAATTTTATTTAGAAATTTCAGATATTATAAATGTCTTTTTGAGTCTTCTTAGATTTTAAGAAAAAGAAAACAAAAACCCAAATGACATAAAGCAGAGAAAAAAATAGATATGTATATTTCAGTATATTTCATAAATCTGTAATTATGTTTCATTAGTATATTTTCTTCTAAAAAAACACAAATATTAAAAAAAAACAGTCTTTAGATAGTGCTGACTTTCCACAGGGCTACATTTCTGTAACTAGCCTAGCCCAAATTGTCATTGATAGCAAAGAGGTAACCATGATAACAGAGCTTTGAGAAGCCAAAGAGCATATATGACATTTTATATATTGTTAACCTGTAACACAGATAGAAACAAGTTCTCTGATTAGCTGGAAATATTTACTAAAATGCAATATTTTTTCATAAACAAGCAATATATATAGGGTATTTTCTTATTACAGAAAATATAAATAATAAGAAAGGAGGGGATGAGAAAGTAAATTATTTATTGATTGAATTAATGAAATGAACAAGGTGCTTTAAATAGTTTTTTGACCCACACAACATTTTTATGTGAGAGGTAAAAACCTCTATTTTTTCAGTTGGGAAAGCATGTGATCAGAGAGAGAAAGTAATTTTCCAATGTCACATGATTAACAAAGAGCAGAGTGAGATTTGAATGCATTCATCATTATACATTAAACTACAACTTTGAAATCAATGACAAAATCTATAGATACAGATGTTGGCATAAAAGGAAAAACACTATCAAACAAACTAGGTGTGTCACAGATATTTGTCTAAGTCAAGAAGAAGAAAAGGCAAATCATCACTGCAACTTTAAGTTCCTCCCCAAATCTCTGAATACCACATTGGATGCACACAAAAATGCAGTACAGGTTTATGATGAAGATTGGTTATCACATTTTATTTCTTTGGATGGACATGGCTATATTTAAAACTTAAAAAGTAGGAAAGACAAGATTATCAAAAGTACATTTTATACTCAAAATGTATTTAAATTTATTTTCATACTGTTTGAAGCATAATTGATAGGAAAAGAATTGTAAATACTTAATGTGTACGATTTGATGAGTTTGGTCATATGTAAATACCTATGATGCTTTCACCATAATCAAGGTAATAGATATACCCACACTTTGCAGAATTTTGTTGAGTTCAATCCGCTTAACAAGTTTTAAATGTGCAATGCCATACTGGTAACTCTAGGCACTAAGTTGTACAACAGATATTTAAAACTTATTCAACTAGCATAACTAAAACTTTATTCTCATGAATAACATTTTCTTATTTTTTCCACCCCACCCCAGCCCTAGTAAACACTATTATATTCTCTCTTCTATGAATTTGACTATTTTAAGATACCCATCTAAGTGGAACAATATAATATTTAATATGTAACACTGTACATATGAATACTTGACTGCAAAGAATCATTTGCTTCCCCAATGATTCTTGCTTTAAGAGTTGTATAGAAACAGCCGAAACCGGTTTGGCTCAGTGGGTAGAGCGTCGGACTGTGGACTGAAGGGTTCTGGGTTCGATTCCGGCAAGGGCATGTATCTTGGTTGCGGGCACATCCCCGGTAGGGGGTGTGCAAGAGGCAGCTGATCGATGTCTCTCTCTCATCGATGTTTCTGACTTTCTACCCCTCTCCCTTCTGCTCTGTAACAAATCAATAAAATATATTTTAAAAAAGGAGTTGTATAGAAACAACAGTTTACTCTTATATCTAGCCCAATATTCATAATTTTCAAAGTTTATACATGCTTGAAAATTAAATTAAAATATACTTGAATTCATGAAATAGTCAATCTGGAATATATTCTATATATTCATATATTGCCAAGATTATATTATCCAGCAAGCATCTTATTTTAACTTACAAGCATATTTTAAATGACACATGAAACTCTAAACAATACAATTCAAACAAAAATACTCTTTACTATTACTTCCACACCACGCTTCTTCTCAATATTTGTGAATATTACTATTATCAATTTAGTATATTTCTTCTAGAATTCTTTGTTCATTTTATACAAAATTTATAATTATATGAGTTTTATATACAAAATTTATAATTATATAAATTTTTTATGTGTGTGTGTGTGTGTATGGGTATATAAATCATATACATACATGCAAACATAATTATACAAGTAGCCCTTCACAGGATATCGCATGCAGTAGGCTGTCCGATGCTTCTGTGTGAGCCAGCGCAAACTACAGGGTGCACTCTGGGAGCTGTGAGGATTCCACGGGAGCCATGTGGCCTCTACATGAGGCAGAAGCAAGCTGCCAGCACCCATGGGAGCCAGGAGGGAGCCGCACCATTTTCGCGGGAGGCGGAAGGGACCCACATTCATTCCATGGGAGGCAGAAGGGAGCCACGCTGCTTCCGTGGGAGGTGGGCCCACCGGCTCCTCTCTGGGCCTGCACTCAGCTGTGGAGGCAGTGGGCCAGCCCTCCTATTCTTCTGTGTCTGCCGCCGGGAACCAGCCCAAGCCAGGTGCAGTGACGAAGCAAGCATTCCGCCAGGCCATTTATACTGCCCACTCTCAGTGGCTACTCCCCCAGGACTGAGGAACTCCAGTGGGGCTGAGAGGACTGGGTGCCACATCTTTGTGATGGAGTGACAGTTAATTTGCATATTACCATTTTATTAGATAGAATGTATATGAATATACAGTTACATACATATACACACATACTTACAGTTTTTTAAAAATATATATTTTATTGATTTTTTTACAGAGAGGAAGGGAGAGGGATAGAAAGAGAGAAACATTGATCAGCTGCCTCTTGCACACCCCCTACCGAGATTGTGCCCACAGCCAAGGTACATGCCCCTGACCGGAATCAAACCTGGGACCCTTCAATCCGCAGTCCGACGCTCTATTCACTGAGCCAAACAGGTTTCGGCCATACTTACAGTTTTTGCTTTGAGTTTTTGAGAGTGGAAATGAAACCGTGTTGCATATATTGTGCTACCAGCCTTTCACTGGGTAGAGACTTTTCATGCCAATTATATACATCTTACTCTTTTAATTGTTGTATCACATTTAAATCATAGAGGTTTTCACTATTATGAAGCACTATGGGAACATATTTATAATTTTTCTATGGATTAGTTTCCTGAAACTGGAATCATTTGGTATGCAACTAACAAGTTATGCTTTAAAATACAGGAGGTACACTGAAAACTAATAATGAATGAATACCCATTCAATCTAAAATTTATTAATGTGTATATTACCCCATTTCACTGCTCTCTCTTTTTTAAGAAAATAAAGTATCAGCCAAAACCGGTTTGGCTCAGTGGATGGAGCGTTGGCCTGCGGACTGAAAGGTCCCAGGTTCGTTTCCGGTCAAGGGCATGTATCTTGGTTGCAGACACATCCCCAGTAGGGGGCATGCAGGAGGCAGCTGATCGATGTTTCTCTCTCATCGATGTTTCTGACTTTCTATCCCTCTCCCTTCCTCTCTGTAAAAAAATCAATAAAATATATTTTTTAAAAATAAAATAAAGTATCAATGTATTAATTTATTACATTGGAGTTTAATTTATTGTTCATATCTTTTTGTTGTTAATCCTCACCCAATGATATTTTTCCATTGATTTTTAGAGAGAGTGGGAGTGGGAGAGATAGAGAGAGAGATACATCAATATAAGAGAGACACATCAATTGGTTGTCTCCCATATGAGCCCCGACCAGAGCCAGAAATGGAGCTTGCAACCCACGGACATGTCCTTGACCAGAATTGAATCCAGGACCCTTCAGTCCAAGGCTAACACTATCCTCTGAACCAACTGGATAGGGTAGTTTTCATATCTTATTGGCTAGATGGCTTTCCTTGTTCTACAAAACAGCTCTTAATATTATTTGATCACTTAAAAGTTGGAGAGGTTTTTTTTTTTTTCTAATGGTTTGTAAGCAACATTAATATTATTAAATATTAAGTAAATATGAATGCTTTTCTCAGAATTGAGAATATTTTTTTCCTGAAGAGTCACTTATCATTTATCTTTGTGTACATTCTCTAAATGCTCTATCTTTTGCAGAAGTAGTAATGAATTGAATTCATTTGGCTCTCTATCTGCAATATTGACAACAAATGCACTTTGCCCTTAAGTTATTTCAGATGTTCCCAATTAGTATGTACCCCCAAATCTATCTGTAGTAAGTGATTTAGTTATACTAGTTTGGCAAATCAAAATCAATGTAAATTTTATATGTAGCAGTATTTTAAAATTACATAAGTACAACTGTTTTTAATCCCTACTTAAATCATGTGGTAGCTTCCATCCTTCTAAAGCTTTCTTTCTCTGTATGATTCTCAAGCTAATCACTGAAGGCCAGACAGTAGAAGATTCTGAGTTTCCAGCCCCTAAAGAATATGTAGTTATCTTCTTAATCTCAAAATTTATCTACAATTTTATTTTCAATAACAGAAACGAAGAGAATTTTTTTTCTTTACCAGCAGGTGGCAGGACGGGGAACATGCAGTCATGAAAATATAACGCTATATAACCAAATCAAATAGGAAGATCAAGAAAAGGAGTTTATTTTAAATTTTCTTTTATTGTTTTAGACCCAATTTTATGTAAATTTTCACGAATCACTGTTTTTCATGCTATCTGCTACTAAAATTCTCATAGTTCTCTATCGCCAGTGGACACTAAAAGAGATATGAACATTTAAGGCTCTGCATATTCTGGTTCTACTTTGTCTCATCTTCTTATCTTCATTCCTGCTTGAATCAATAAGGAACTTTGCATTCCAGCTAGGCTTAGACCTTGCCTCTACTTGGACTAGTCATTTGCATTTCAACTTAATATCTAAAGCGAAGTGTTTGAGGCAAAATATCATAATTGCTACTATTCAGTCTTTATATTAAAGGCAATGAGGAAATGGCAGGGGAAGTCAGGTGGGGGCTTAGAGAGCAACCAAAGGACGTGTATGCCTGCATATTAGCATAACCAATGGACACAGACACTGGGGCAGTGGGTGCTAACTTGAGGTGGGAATGGCTGAAGGCGGGGTCAATTGGGGAAAAAGGAGACATATATAAAACTTTAGACAAAAAAAAAAGGCAACGAGGAGATACTGACGAATTTACCCTCTTTCATCAAGAGGAGGGAGATCATTCTTAAAAACTTTTACATGGTGCTTTGTATTTCTTTTTGTTATATTTTAGCACTTGATGAATAAAACATAATAGCTGATAAAATAGTTTATACTCAATAGTTAGCAACAGTGATCCATTTTATTCTTATTAGATATCTGAATTCCAAGCCAGAAAAGATAAAATAAAGCAGAAACTTCTGAAAGTTTTTCTCCTCATATTCTTCTTTTGGAAAATTTGAATTTCAGTTCTATAAATAAATAATATTTTGAATGGCTGAAGAAGGTATCAAAAAATATTTCATTGACAATAACAGAAGCTGAAGCTTGTTAATTCCAATTTAATATATATGTGAACATATTCAGTAATATGCTTAGTCTTTCATATTGAACATTATAATAATATAACTAGAAATAGGATATAATAGTTTATTCAGATTAATTAAATTTTAATGTGCCTTAATATTCATGTGTGGATAATGTATTTGCTTTACACTATTAGAATCCTGTTTTATATTAATTATTTTGAGTAATGCCTCTGCATGTACATTAAATACTCTATAAATGTCTGGGGAAATATTGTATTCATAATTTATTTTACTAAGAATTGAAGTATATCTTTTGAATGAATAAAGCACTACACATTATTTTCTGTTTCTGTGTGCCCATTATGGGAATGGTTTGGGATTCTAACTTTTATTCAACCTCCATGACATCTCAAAATGGAATTTTAGGTTAAGAAAAATAAGAATAGAAATTTGAATATTTTAAAATATATATATATTTTATTGATCTTACAGATGAGAAGGGAGAGGGATAGAAAGTTAGAAACATCAATCAGCTGCCTCCTGCACTCCCTTTACTGTTGATGTACCCACAACCAAGGTACATGCCCTAGAAAGGAATCAAACCTAGGACGCTTCAGTTCACAGGCTGATGCTCTATCCACGGAGCCAAATGAGTTAGGGTGAAATTTGAGCATTTTTTTTTTTTGGTAGAATCTTACCTAGAGTTAAGTAAATTGAAAGTACTAGAAATACGAGTTAGAGAAAAGTGAAAATTACGGTCAGGAATATAATAATAAGATAAGTATATCAAATATACAAGTGACCACATGTACTAAATTTTCCCTTTGGTCATGTGCATGAACATGAGAAAAAATGTTGAATTACCTTTCGAGTCCATTCCTAACTCACCATAATATGACATTAAAGATTAGAAATAAAATTAAGAACTTAAAAATACTATATCTCCCTATGTTTAAATGTCCCCTTGTTTTGATAGTTGTGTAAGCACTGTATTTGAAGATTGAACTCCCTGAGCACTGCCCTCAAATCCTTCCCAACAGTTGGCTTTCTGTTGCCCATGAGCAAACTACTCAACTTTGACCACTGTGATTTTTTAAACATGGAGTTTCTTGTATGCTGCCTTTGCTGTGTAATTCACAGCAAGCATAGCAGATATTTATATAAATTTCATAACAGGATAATCATTTATATAATTCTGGATGCCTCATACCTGTATGCTTTTCCAATTGAAAACTTACTAGTAAAATGACTAAATCTTTCACTGTGTCTTATCTATTCCCATCTGAACATTGATTCCTCTGTGAGCTTTCCCCCTGTTTTTATTTTTGTTTTGTTTTCTATTTTAATTCTGAGTGTGGTGAAATGTCAGCACCCTCTTTATATTTTTGTTCATCATCAGTATCAAGATATGGGATTATATTTTCTTTTTCAAGGCTAATCTACTTGAATCACTTTCTTTATAACAACTATAAAAGAGAAATATTTTGTCTCAAGGTATCAGAAAATGAACACATAGTAGCTATTTAGAAATGATATTGCCATAGGCTCCAAAGATAAAAGATCATGCTCAGAATCTGAACTGAAGGTACCAAATTTTCTAAATGTTTAGATATGACTCATAACTCAGCACTTAGGAGTTATTTCTCTACTCTATTAAGTTATTTATTTATATGAACTAAGAGATTGTGACCATGAGAAGATACTGAGTTAATGTCAAAAACAAGATTCTTATTACTTACAATTTATTATTTGAATCATTTCTTTATAAAAATGCTCTAAGTTAAAAAAAAAAAACAGGATGAGATTTGTTAACGTGTCTTTCAATCTAGAATGAAGAAGCAGACATATAAGTAAATACATTTCTTAAAATTGTGTTTTTTATAATAAATAAAATAACAAAACACAAACTATATTATAGTGAATTACAATTAAAAGTATAATAGTATCAGCCAAGACTGGTTTGGCTCAGTGGATAGAGCGTTGGACTGTGGACTGAAGGGTCCCGGGTTCGATTCCGGTCAAGGGCATGTACCTTGGCTGTGGGCATATCCGCAGTGGGGGGTGTGCGAGAGGCAACTGATCGATGTTTCTCTCTCATCGATGTTTCTTACCTTCTATCCCTCTCCCTTCTGCTCTGTAAAAAATCAATAAAATATATTTTTTAAAAAGTATAATAGTATCTAGTTTCATATTTTGCAACACCATTTATTGAAAAGACTCTTACTCCATTTTATGTTCTTTCTTCCTTTGTCAAATATTAATTGATCATAATGGCTTGGGTGAATTTCTGGGATCTCTGTTCTGTTCAATTGATCTATAGGCCTGTTCTTGTGCTAGTACCCATATTCTGAGTACAAAGATTTTGTAGTATAACTTGTGATTCCTCCAACTTTGTTCCTTTTTCTCAAGATTGCTGTGACTATTTGGGTCTTTTTTGGTTCCATATACATTTTTGGAATGTTTGTCCTAGATATGTGAAATATGCCATTGGTATTTTGTTAGGAATGGCATTGAGTCTATATATTCCTTTGGGTAGTATGGACATTTTAATTATGTTGATTATACCAACCCATAAACAGGGTATATTCTTCCACTTGTTTATATCTCCCTCTATCTCTTTTTCAATGTCCTGTACTTTTCCCAGTACAGGCTTTTACCTCCTTGGTTAAATTAATTCCTAACTATCTTAAATTTTCTGTTGCAATAGTAAATTGGATATTTTTTTAGTTTCTCTTTCTAAGTTTATTATTGGTGTGTACAAATGCCATTGATTTCTGAGTGTTAATTTTGTATCCTGCTATGTTACTGAATTCACTTATTAAATCTGGTAGTTTATTGGTGAGGTCTTTCGGATTCTCTAGATATCACATCATCTACGAATAATGAGTTTTTCTTCCTCCTTTTCAAGTTGGACGCCATTTATATTTTTGTTCTTGTCTGAGCGCTATGAACAAGAATATTCTCAAACTGAATAAAAGATTTAAATGTAAGTTGTGCTACCATAAAAATCTTAGAAGAAACCATACACAGCAAAATCTCAGACATCTCATAGAGCAACGTGTTTACCAATACATCTCCTAGGGCAAAGGAAATTAAAAATAAAATAAACAAATAGGACTACATCAAAATACAAAGCTTCTGCGTAGCCAAAGAAGCCGTTTTGTTCATTGGATTCCACATGTGATACTTATCTTTATCTGATATTTCATTTAGCATAATACTTTTCAGGTCCATCTATTACAAATGGTAAGGGTTCCTTCTTTTATATAGCTGTGTAGTATTCTATGAATATACTATAGCTTTTTTATCCATTCATCAATGGATGGGCACTTGGGCTTTTTCCAAATCTCAGCTATTGTGAATTGCACTGCTTTGAACATAGGGATGCATATGCCCTTTCTGAATTCTTGGGATATATTCCTAGAAGTAGGATTACTGGGTCAAATGGGAGTTCCATTTTTAATTGTTGAGGAAACTCCATACTGTTTTCCACAGTGGCTACACCAGTCTGCATTCCCACCAGTAATGCACGAGGGTTCCCTTTTTTCTCCATGTCATCACCAGAACTTGTCATTTGTTGATGATAGCCATTCTGATAGGTATGAGGTGATACCCCAATGTCATCATCAGAGAGATGCAAAATACAATGACATTGGGGTATCACCTCACATATAGTTAAATGCATAAAATTAGATGACTAGTTTTAAATGCACAATACTTTTCCATAACACAAATAGTTTCTAAGTCATAAAGATAACTATCTATAAAACATATATAAGCATGACAGGCAGAGGCAAGGTTTTATTCATCTTTAATTTGATTTTCAACAGCCCTGTTACAAATATTGTTTTGTATTCATTCACTTACTCTCAGTATTTAGTTTACCTTTCCTATTGAAAGCAGAAGGTCCACAAGAATGACAGCACAGATGGTGTTTTTTTTCTTCTTCACAAGTCAAAGTGATGAGCCTTAAAAGAGTCACATGCATCCTCTCACCTGTCTGGTCCCTTCTGTGCCCCATCTGCACAGAGCTAATCTGATGACTTACACTTCCTTGCCCTCTTAAAAACCAGGCGTTGAGGATCAGTTCAGACAGGATAAAAATTACAGCCTTCCGTTATATTTTTAGTTCTATAGATATTATATTAGAAAATCAGATTTAAGATACAAGGTCATGGTATGTATGTATCATGAAAAAAAACCTTAAATTTCAAATACCTTTCACTTTCATAACCAGTAGCAACTTTAATGTAAATTCTAATGCTCCCCTTGAATCAACACGTATTATCTATTTTTCCATATTATTTATTGAGACACAATTGACATAACATTGTATAAGTTTAGGGTGTACAACCTGTTGATTTGATATACTGCTATATGATTACCACCATTGTGTTAGCTAATACCTCCATCACATCACATAATTACCATTTCTTTTTTGTGGTAGCAATTTTCAAGTAGGTACTAAAGTATTATTAACAATAAACAACATGTTATCCATTAGATGCCCAGAATTTACTCATCTTCTAACTGCAAAAATGTAATCTTTGATTAACATCTCCCCATTTTTTCCAGCCCCTGATAATCATTATTCCACTGTTTCTTTCTCTTTTTTTAAGATTCCACATATACTAGTAAGTGATGTTGTACAGCATTTTTATTCCTCTGTCTGATTCTATTTCTCTTCGCATAATGCCCTCAAGATCCATCCCTGTCACAAATGGCAGAATTTCCTTCTTTCTCATGGTTTAACAATATTCTACATCTTCTTTATCATCAAGTTAAGAAAATAAGAACCAATAAGGCTGAACCTGTTGAACTGAAAACAATTTTCCCTTTCCCTTTTCTGTTGAATAAATGCAGGAAATATTATTTCAGTGTCAGTTCTGTTCCTCCAGATGAGCACTGTTTAGATTTTATGTTTCTTCAAAAATTCGCCATCATAGAGTATTTCTGGTGAGATCAAAGAGTTGTATATTTTCTTAAAGCTTCAATAGTCTAGTTTCAGTTACACCTAAAAAAGGCTAGTGTTCTACTCTGTTCCTAACTCTGAATATATCACATATCCCTTCCTTTTCCAAATATATCAATCTTTTTACCCCTATACCTGTCAGGTCATAGCTTCAAATACATGCAAGTGTGCCTTGGTCCTACTGGTAAAAAAAAAAAAAAGTAAATGAATAAAACAATCTTCACTAAAATCCTAATTATTATTTGTTTATTCCTCCTACCTGCTAATGGTAGCCTTCAAATAATTCTCACTTGATTTCTTTCTTTTATCTTTCATTCTGACTAACTTTATTTACTATTCTCTTTTAATCATTTGGTGTAGGATATATTGGGCTTATCATTCAGGACACTTGCCTGGTTCAAATTATAGTAAATATTTGCCCACACATAGCCTCTGTTAAGCGGGAGTTCTAGTCAGCTTTTGAACAGTTGATTGGACTGCGATTAGGAATCTAACCCAACTGAAGATTATTTTTGGGCCAGATAATAACTGATGAAGTTGTTAAAACTAAGGGACCAGCTAGTCCATGAATTTATCAAGAGGAGATAGGTGAATTGGCAAGATCCTCATGACTGATTATCTCCAGGACATATGGAGATCATAGGTCCACTTTATGATAAAGTTTAAAAAATACATTAATAAATAAGTGGAAAATTATATGAGCAATCTACAGACTCAGAGAGGAGGAATGTTTCCTAGAGTTCCCTTATGTCTTGGTGATGTTCAAATATGGCCAATGTGCATCCTCAGAAGCAAGATGACTGTGGACAACATTGAATAATCCAGTCTTTTAAAAAAGAAGCAAATGTGATATTTTAGAATATGATTGAGCCTACGGGTAAGAACACAAAGTAGCAAATACAGTAGAAATTTATTTTGCCTCTGTTCACCACCTAAGAAGATGTGTATTTTTACCTTACAGCAGCAACTACAACGGACTCTAAACTAAGAGAATGAGGAAACAAAGACATATTTTAATAACATTACTGTTTTTATTTTGATTATTTTTATAGCTACCTCCTATGAATGTAAATTAAACTAGTGTCTTATTTATAGTAAGAATAACATTTCTTAAAACTGTTTTAAAGGCCAAACTTCGAGGCTTGGCGAGGTCAGAATCATTATAGGAATAGAAATGCGATCCTTCTGGCAAAATGGAAATAGGTCAGGAATTAGCACATCTTAGTACATATGCTTCTTCCCAGCTGCAGCAAATTGAATGTTAGGTAGGTGGCCAGTTCCTATAACAAGCTATAGCCAGCATGCTGGTAATGGATGCCAACTGACAGCCCACTGGTTTTCCATTTATAGACTTAACTTACAAAGGGTGAATATAACCAGCAATGGACATTTAGATATTAAGGTTCTTTTCTCCATTCTCTCAAGGTTAGATGGGTTTCACCAATTGCTTTCACCAAGTAAGATTCTGCTCTAAGCAAAGTGGTGGTGTCATGAGTCAAGTGACAGAGAATCTAGAAGGTGGAATGAGAAGCATCTATGGATTCATTCTAAAGTGCAGTTGAAGCACTTCTTTGGGAAACTCAAAGGTGGTACCTTGTTTATTTTATTATTTTATTATCATATACACAAAAGAAGAATTTTATAACCATCAGCCAGCACTAACAGTTAACAATATGTCACTCCATTTCCACTTTTTTAGAAATTTTTATCTTTAGTAAAGTTGGAAATACCTAGCTTTGTGGAGTTTTTTAAATGGTGATTGTACTTTTTTATAACAGTTGTAGGTTCATGTGTTACAACTGATGAATGTACATGTACATAGACACAATGCTGTCATCCAGAGTCTATAGTTTACTTTAGGCTCACTCATGGTATTGTATATTCTACGGGTTTGGACAAATGTATGACCATGTATAATTCATTCCCAGCACCTCCAAAAAGAAATGCAGGCCTGCTGACAACTTGATTTCTGACTTGTGATATCTAAGAGAACTGAGATGTGCTGTACTTGGACACTATGAGAGTAAATTTGTGTTGTTTTAAGCCAATAAATTTGTGGTAATTTATTATGACAGCAATAGAAATTGAATACATCAGATTTTATTTATCTTTTATAAATTTCCCCATCAGCCTTTCACCAAATGCTTTTAGCATTCACTATTGATCATTGCCTAGATCCATTATTCCATTAGAGACTGCAAAATAGCAATATAGAAATTTTATCATTCATCCTGCATTTATTACCTATGATGTTGTTGTTTTTAAAATAAAAAAATGTCCTCTTATTAACTACTAGAGGTCCAGTACATGAATTCATCCATGGGTGGGGTGCAGCCAGCCCACCCCGATGGGGGCTAATGGGGCCAAGCTGGCATGTGGGGAGGAGACATGAGCAGTTGGCCTGCTGGCCCCATCCCTGATGGACCAATTGGCTGCTACAGTGAGTATAGTCATTCTGGAGTACTAATCGCTGGGGATATATATATATATATATATATATATATATATAAAATGTTAGAGGCCTGGTGCACAAAATTTGTGCACAGGGTTGGGCGGTGGGTTGTCCCTCAGCCCAGCCTGTACCCTCTCTAATCGGGCACCCCCTGAGGAATCAGGCCTAAACTAGCAGTTGGACATCCTTCACACAATCCAGGACTGCTAGCTCCCAACAGCTTGCATGCCTGCCTTCCTGATTGTCCCTAACTACTTCTGCCTGCCAGCCTGATCACCCCTAACCACTCCCCTGCCAGGCTGTTTGCCACCAACTTCCCTTCTATGCTGGCCTGGCCACCCCTAACTGCCCTCCCCTGCAGGCCTGGTCCTTCCCAGTTGCCTTCCACTGCTGACCATCTTATGATGGCCATCTTGTGTCCACAAGGGGGCAGGATCTTTGACAACATAGAGACAGCCCTCTTGTGTGTTGGAGTGATGGTCAATCTGCTTATTACTCTCTTATTAGATAGGATAGAGGCCTGATGCATGGGTGACAGACAGCTGGTTTGCCCTGAAGGGTGCCCCAGATCAAGTTTGGGGTTCCCTTGGGGCATGGGGCAGCCTGGGCGAGAGGCCTGTGGAGGTTTGCAGGCTGGCCACACCCCCCAGGGACCCAAGCAGAGGCCCTGGGATCTGGGATTTATTTTATGTTCTACAATTGAAACTTTGTAGCCTGGAGCAGAGCCAAACCTTCTGCTGGCTTGGTGGTGACAGCCATTTCTGTTGGGGTTATTTAAATTCTATAATTGAAACATTGTAGCCTGGAGTAGAGGCCTAGGCTGGCCAGAGCTGCAGAAACTCCATTGCCTGGGCAACCCTAGCCTCTGCTCTCTCTAGCTTTGAGGCTGTGGCCATTTCTGTTGGGATATATCTTCTGTAATTGAAACTTTGTAGCATGGAGTGGAGACCTAGGCCGGCAATGGCAGCAGAAAGCTTGGCTTCCTCCATTGCCAGGGACACTCAAGCCTCCCCCCTGCTCTCAGTGGCAGCCATCTTGGTTGGGGTTTATTTGTATAATTTGCTCCTTATTGGCTGGTGGGCATGGTTGTGGGTGTGGCTTGATCAGATATATGGTCAATTTGCATATTACTCTTTTATTAGATAGGACTAGAGGCCCAGTGCATGAAATTCTTGCACTGGGAGGTGTGACTCAGCCCAGCCTGCACCATCTCCAATCTGAGACCCCTCAGAAGATCTCTGACTGCCAGCAGTCAGACATTCCTCTCACAATCTGGGACTGCTGACACCCAACTGCTTGCCTGCCTACCTGCCTGATTTCCCCTAACCATTTCTGTGTGCCAGCCTGATCGCCCCAAACTGCTCCCCTGCCAGCCTGGTTGATGCCTACCCACTCCCATGCCAGCATGATTGACACCTAATTGCTCCCCTGCCAACCCAATCACCCCCAACTGCCTTCCCTTGCTGGCCATCTTATGACAATGTGGAGGTGGCCATCTTGTGATAATGTGGAGCGGCTTTCTTATGGTGGCCATCTTGTGATGACATGGGGGTGGCCATCTTGTGAAAAGAGGGCAGGAGGATCAATTTGCATATTACCTCTTTATTATATAGGATTGATTATCCCACAGTATAAACAAAGCAAACAAAACCAATGCTCTCTCCTTTCAATTGATTTGCCACTCACAGACTAACGATAAGTGTTCTAGCTGAGACCTAAAATTTGAATATTATTATGAATTCTATGTTTCTATGGATTTGATGTGTTTTGGTCCATTGCATCCAAAATTATTGCATCTTTGTCAACCTGCAACCTGTCTCTTGTTTCCTTTGACATGGCTCAGTTGTTTTTCATATCATCTTTTTTATTCTGGTACAGCACGGTAATAAAGTTAACTTTGCAAATTATCTTCCCCAGATCTAAAATCAATCTTTTTTTTTTAAGAACTTGCTTATTTTTTGTAGGAAATGGTGTTTAGGTATTATCATCTTCACAACAGGTTAGTTTATTTCAACTGAGTTGCTATTGTTCTTGGACTTTAAAGTGCACAGAACAAAGAAATGCTACTGAATTAAAAAAAAAAAACCTTGATTTCTTACTAATATTTCCATTTCAAATGTAAGATTACAGGTGTTTTGCTAAATTAATTTTTAACTTATTTTCTCTTCATTTAAATCACCAACATGGTTACATATATATTACAATATATATTATAGTTCTTATGTATATCAATGTGACTGATAAAAATAATACCACTAAATAGACTTTAGAATTTCTTAATATCCTTTTGTTCTTAGGACATATTTCACTGGCAATAAAGTGTAAATGCTGTGTTTTAAGAGATATTTTTCCTCTGTGCAGTTATGTTATTATATGTCATCCATATTGTCATTATATTATAATGATTGCTTTTTTCTTCTGATTTAGTAGTTTAAAAAATATGTACATTAAATGATTCTAATTTAAAATTATAGACAAGTTATATTCAGAGAAGCTAAAATTTAATTGTAGGCCTTTTATCCTGTTGCTACATTATGTTATAGAAAATCATATATAATAACAAAACCATAATATGCTAATTAGACTGGATGTCCTTCCACACAAAGCCAGGGCTGCAAGGGAAGCCCGGGCCCTGGGTACCTATGGCAACCGCAGGGAAGCCTGGGTCCTGGGTGCCAGAGGGAAGCTGTGCCAGCAAATGGGGGAAGAAAGGCCTACTCTTGCATTAATTTGGTGCATCAGGCCTCTAGTTTGTAATAATATTATATTTATTCTTACAGCATGTCTGTTTTAATACAAGTATAAAACTTGTTCTCCAGGCAAACACTAGAGACTCAGGAATATTGAGTCCCCCATATCTATTTCCTTCTCTCAATCACCAATCTTCCCTGGGAAAAAGTGACTGAAGATCTGAAAGATATAGTACTTTAGCTGAAATCCCTTTAAGAATGAATAGGATAGTCCTAACCAGTTTGGTTCAGTGGATAGAGCCTCGGCCTGTGGACTCAAGGGTCCCAGGTTCAATTCTGGTCAAGGGCATGTACTGTGGTTGTGGGCACATCCCCAGTGGCATGCAGGAGGCAGCTGATTGATGTTTCCCTCTCATCAATGTCTTCCTCTCCCTTTCTCTCTATAAAAAATCAATACAATATGTTTTTAAAAAGAATAAACAGGATATTGTAAACCCTTTGCAATATGTACTTTCCCCTCTTTTGCCTACTTTAAGGCCAAGGTGATATACTGTTTCAGCTACAACATTATTCTTAAACTTTCCAACATTGTTTTTTACTTATTTAAACACCTCATAATCAGCTTGTAGAAAAACACTGCAAAGTAGTCACAAGAATGTAAAGTACAAACCAAGATGGCGGCATAGGTAAGCACCTATTTTGCTGCCCACGCAACAAGTTCGAAACTACAACTTAACAACAAAACAAACATCATCCAGAATCACCAGAAAGCTGGCTGAGTGAAAATTCCACAGCTAAAAATAAAGGTGGGATGCTGTTACTCAGGAGGAGCAGCGGTGCGCAGCTTTGAAGATACGCGAGGAGTGAGGTTAGGAGCCTTTCGCGAGCGAGCGAGCAGTGAGGGACTGGCGGCAGCAAGCCCGGCTGGTTTTCTCCAACGGGGAGAGTGGAGGCCTCCCACAGCACCAACCCCCCAGGTCCAGGCGAGGACCCAGGTCAGGAAAAGGAAGACCCCGGGCAAGGCGAGGTCTATGAGTTTGGGGAGAGTGCGCGCGTAAATTGGAACAGCAGTTCCTGGAGTCCGCGACCTGGCGTGACTTGCTCACTGGCTCGGAGACCACTGGACTGCTTTGTTTTGCAACCCTGAATGAGACTTTGGCTGTGCAGACTCATTTGGGGAGAGGCAGAGTTGTCTGGCAACGGGGAGACCAGCGGTGGATTCCTCTTGGAGGGGCCCACCATTGCCACCCAACACTGAGACCCGCGAGCCGCATAGCTGACGCTGACACCATGCACCGCAAAGCTGACGCTGACACCACGCACCGCATAAGGAAGCTGAGCCACTGTCCCTTAGGGGAAACCTACCACACACCAATAAGGGACCAACTCAGGAAAGCAACCACAATGCAGAGAAAAGGAAAGAACTCAGCTGTGAAAGCAATGGAGGAAAAAAGACGACTAGACATAGAGTTCAAAACCACAGTAATTAGGTCTATGAAGAGGCTACTAGAAAAGGCCGATGAACTTAATGAGAACTACAAGGAAATAAACAACACTTACAAGGAAATGAACAACACTTACAAGGATATGAAAAAGAACCAACTAGAAATTAACCATACACTGAAATAAAAAATACTATACAAAGTCCTAAAAGCAGTCCAGATGACCGCAAGAACCAACTCAAAGATTTGAAACACAAAGAAGCAAAATCCACTCAGCCAGAAAAGCAAGAAGCCAAAAGAGTATTCCTCCTGGCAGGGGAGGGCCATTGGGAGGTTCCAGGGCCTGCAGGGGAGGACAGTTGGGGGCAATCGGCCCAGCAGGGAAACAGTTAGGCATTGATCAGGCTGGTAAGGGAGTGGTTAAGGGGTGATTATTCTGGCAGGGGAGAGGTTAGGTGGTGATTAGGCTCACAGAAAGAAGGAGTTAGGGGAAATCAGGCAGGCAGGCAGGCTGGTGAGCAATTGGGACCCAGCAGTCCTGGATTGTGAGATGGATGTCCTACTGTCAGTTTCAGCCCAATGCCTGTGGGATTGGGCCTAACCAATAGTCAGACATCCCCCAAGGCGTCCCAGATTAGAGAGGGTGCAGGCTGGACTGAGGGACACCTCCCCCCCTTCAGTGCATGAATTTCATGCACTGGGCCTCTAGTTGATATATAAAAATGGTACTGATTTCTGGATATTTATTTTGTGTTCTGCTACTTTACTGAATTCACTTAAGAGTTCCAGTAGTTTTTGGTATAATATTTAGGGTCTCTATATTGAATACTAGAGTCCAGTGCACGAAATTCGTGCACAGGGGGCGGGGATATCCCTTAGCCCAGCCTGCACCTCTCCAATCTGGGATGCCCTCGAGGGATGTCCAACTGCCCATTTAGGCCTGATCCTGGTAGGATCCTGGTAGAATTGGGCCTAAACGGGCAGTCGGACATCCTTCTCACAATCCAGGACCGCTGGATCCAAACTGCTCAGCTGCCTGCCTTCCTGATTGCCCCTAACCGCTTCTGCCTGTCAGCCTGATCACCCACTAACCACTACCCTGCCAGTTCAATTGATATCTAACTGCTCCCCTACCAGCCTATTTGCCTCCAACTTCCCTCCTCTGCTGGCCTGGTCACCCCTAACTGCCCTCCCCTGCAGGCTTGATTGCCCCCAATTGCCCTCCCTTGCAGGCCTGGTTCCTCCCAACTGCCCTCCCTGTTGACCTGATCGCCCACAACTGCCCTCCCTTGCAGGCCTGGAACCTCCCAATGGCTCTCCCCTGCTGACCATCTTGTGGTGGCCATCTTGTGTCCACATGGGGGCAGGATCTTTGACCACATGGGGGCACCCCTCTTGTGTGTTAGAGTGATGGTCAATCTGCAAATTACTCTTTTATTAAATAGGATAGAGGCCTGGTACATGGGTGGGGGCTAGCTGATTTGCGCTGAAGAGTGTCCCAGATCAGGGTGGGGGTTCCCTTTGGGTGTGGAGTGGCCTGGGCGATGGGCCTGTGGAGGTTTTCGGACCAGCCACACCCCCTAGCGGAGGCCCTGAGATCTGGGATTAATTTATGTTCTATAATTGAAACTTTGTAGCCTGGAGCGTAGCCAAGCGTTCTGCTTGCTCCTTGGTGGCAGCCATTTCTGTTTGAAACTTTGTAGCCTAGAGTGGAGGCTTAGGCTGGCAACAGCAGTTGGAAAGCTTGGCTTCCTCTGTTGCTGGGGAAACTGAAGCCTTCCTCCTGTTCTCAGTGGTGGCAGTCATCTTGGTTGGGTTTTATTTGCATAATATGCTCCTTATTGGCTGGTGGGTGTGGCTTGTGGGTATAGCAAAGATATGGTCAAATTTGCATATTTCTCTTTTATTAGGATTATATCATCTGCAAATGAATTGTAGAGGTTCTGTGTATATTTTGGAGATTTATACCTTATCAGATGTGTTATTGGTGAATAAGTTCTCTAATGCAATGGGTTTCCTTTTCATTTTTAAAAAAATCCTTTATTGTTTAAAGTATTATATATGGTAATACATATGTCTCCTTTTTTCTCCTTGGCAACCCCCACCCGCAAGAACTTTCCCTCACTATCCTATTGTCTGTGTCCACTGCTTATGCTCATATGCATGCATATAAGTCCTTTGGTTGATCTCTTACCCTTCCCTCACCCTCCCCTGCCTTCCCTCTGAAGTTTGATGGTCTGTTCGATGCTTCTATGTCTCTAGCTCTATTTTGGTTCATCAATTTATGTAGTTCATTAAATTCCACACATGAGTAACATCATTTCCTTTTGTTGATGGTTTATTTTGCTATACATAACTTTTTAGTTTGATGTAGTCCCATTTGTTCATTTTTCTTTTATTTCCGTTGCCCTCAGAGTCATCAGTGAAAATATTGCTATGGGAGGTATCTAAGATTTTACTGCCTGTGTTTTCTTCTAGTGTTTTTATGGTTTCTACAATCAACAAGTAGATATATTATTATAAAGTGCACATGAAACTATTAGAAAAATTAATTGTATACTAGGTCACTACTAAACCTCAATATATTTCAAAGAACTGGTCATGAATCCATGTAGTCTGACTACAACAAAGTTAAAAACAATTTAGGCATACATTTTGCACTTATTTTTGTGTGTAAGAAAAAACAGAGATGGTATTAAGGCATTATTTTTCAAAGCTAAAAAAGTCTGACCTAGTGCTATTGGAAACACAATAGAAACAATAAATTTTGCTTCCAAAGGTCAATCAAACATTTTCTAAAATAAATTAAGATTTAGGTTGCAAATCCTTTGGTGGTTTGCATTTCAACATTGGAAAATCACAGTGAATAATTGTATGAAATACTTTATTCCCCATTTTAAACTTGCTGAGTATATATTTTTTAAAGAGGGAGGGGATAAACAATTTTCAATATTTGTTACTTTAGTCTTTCTATACCATGATTAAGAAATTAGAACCTTGATTGAACTGTGAATTAAAAATCCTAGGAGAATTCTTATTCTCCTTGCAATTATTGTTTTTTTTATCTCCCCATCCCCCATTAAAAATGGTTTTGCTTTAGTGAAATAAGTCAATCAGAGAAAGACAAATACCATATGGTATATTTCATTTATATGTGGAATCTAATGAACAAAATAAACTAGGAAACAAAATGGAAACAGACTCATAGATTCAGACAACAGACTAATAGTTGTCATGGAGGGAGGTTGGGTGTCAGGGTATAAAAGGCGAAGGAATTAAGCAAGAGCAACAAAAAACAAAGACACAGACAGGTAACAGATGGAAGGAGACTTGACTTGGGATGGTGAACATAGTACAATGAACAGATAATGTATTATAGAAATGTATACCTGAAACCTGTATAATTTCATTAACTAAGGTAACCCTGAAAATTCAATAAAATTAAAAGAAAATATGAAATGCCAGGAGGAATACAATGTCATAAAAATTGAGAAGCCAAATAAGGAAGAAACAAAAAGAGGAAGTCTGATTCTTTGATAGGAAGAAGAAAAAGTTTGAGAGTGTATCTTCCCACTCTTAGCAGATGTATGGCAACCAGAGAATGCATATTAGGAGGATTTTTATCCTCGGGGCAGAAAAAATCCTGAAGGTTTGAAAAGCAAAAGCCTTCCTACTGCTAATTATGGATGGTGGCACTTTCTTACTTAGAAGTGACAATACCCTTCCAGGCAGAGTTGACTGGGAGCTGCTTTTATGACTGTGAATAGAAGAGCTTATTTTCTGTTTGCTCCCAGAACCAATTATACTTTCAACATCAACTCCCACAGAAACAGTTAATACATGACAACCTTTCTTGGTCAGGCATGCCTTGTTTAAACAGAAGTTCCTCTGGAGAGTTTAAATGGTTTGACATGGAAATAAATTAGCCAGTGGAAGGTCTGTTCTGATGTGTAGAATAGCATGTAAAAATGAAAGTAGCATGTATCAATCTATGAGTTTAGTAGTTATTAAAACAGTCATTTTAAGTTCACATTGAAAATGTAATAAAGAGACTTTTTAAAAATGATTGATAACTGAAAATAACAATGAAAATTGTTATGCACCTTTGGGTTAAATTAGATAACTGTTCGATCTTGGGCAGCATGATAGGCCCAAAACTGCAGTTTTAGTTCTCATTGAAATAATATAATATGCTACTACTATCCTAAGAATAAAATATTTTTACTATTTCTCATTATTATAAGCAATTCAAGAATAATCTACTTTAATATTTGAAAAGAAATATAACATCATAGAATCGGAATGATTAAAAGAGCAATGTTATCTTAACTACTCTAAGGAAAACCTCTAATCATTTAGGGTAACATTGCCTAAAGGAATCCCATAGGATATTAACAAGGATTTAGCAATAAAAAAGTTATTTTGGCCAAATGAGTTTGGAAAGTAATATGTATTCTATCCTGGTCATGGATTCATGATGCTCATATTAATGGCCTTAAGAAATTCTGTGAAGAATAAAGAAATTTTGCCTAAACAAGTCCAAGCTTGTTTGAAATGAAAGAAGCAACTCTTTCTCTTTGTCTGTTTTCTAAATTTAGTTTTCTAGGTTTTTATTTGTTTCTTTTCTCTTTTTCCCCCTCCTTTCTTTTTTCCTTTATTTCTCCCTCCCTCCATCTCTGTGTGATAAGTCATCAATCAAATGACTTATATGCATGCATATAAGCATAAAGGACACAAGACACTAGGAGGGTGAGGGCATGAGTGGGGGTAGGGTGGGGAACCTTAGGGGGATAATGACACATAATACTCTAATCAATAAAGAAAATAAATAAATAAGTAAATAAAGAGAATAGGTGAATTCTTATAGGTCTAATGATTTCAGAGTAGAGTTTAGAAAACCTGATTTGAGGATTTGAAATTCTTGTCCAAGTAGACATTTAATTAGTTATTTGAATGTATTCCACTCAGAAAACTTTATTTTCTTTTGACCTATATAAATAGATCTCTAGATATTTTTAAAAATCATTTTTATTATATATTTTTCTTTCTTAATTAATTCTCAGTATGAACTTTAAAAGTTATTTTTGTGTGACCTGTCAATGCAATGGATAATAAAACTGTCTTAGTAAGAATTTGAATGGAATTTAGAAATTATTTAGTCCCAATTCAAGGATGGGGAAAAACACATTCCAATTCTACATGGTATCTAGTTAACTATATGTTTATAGTTTCACATAATTTTAAATATTCTAATGTATCCATCTTTAATATTCTTGTATATTTATTTTTCTTTAGATACTACGGAAAATATATCATAACCCATTTACAGATGGCAAACATTTTGAGCATGTGCTATTAGTATGGAGAAATAAATCTATCATTTAATCACAAGGGAGTGTTTATAAGTTTTGTTTTGTTTAAATTTATCTTTATTATTGATAGGGCTTGATTATTAGAAGTCAATGTAAATATATGAAAATATTCTTAATATCTTTCTATAACTATATTTCTTAAGTCAATGAAATATTGGATAGGATGATAAAATTTTAAGGAATAAAAAGAGAAACAAGAATCTGGAAGAAGTAAAGTGAAACATTGTAAAAGGTAACAAGTGCCTGTGTTTTGCTCATTTGACTTTTTCAATAGTTTTTGACAGCTGGCTTCACTCACCTGGGTTTTTGGCCCAGGGCTAGAATTGATTAACAGGTGAGTTTTGGCTCTCCTGGGAACTGGCTCCCAGTAGATGTATATTAGAGTTGAGTGGTGTCCCCAGGAGGCTATGAGTGGTATATAGCTCTGGTATGTAATCCACAGAGGACTCCTTAAAACTTACTGTACCACCCCTGAGGTGAGAACCCTGTGTCTGCACCGAAACATCATTAAGGTTAAATTTGTGGTCTATAGAAGACCACAGGAAGGTTATCAATTTATTGAATTTTCAATTAATAAAACTCAGAGAAAAATTTTAATGGAAATACTTAAAAAGACAGTGTTATAACTGTTTTGTTATAAAACAAAGTAAGAGACTATAATTACTTACCAAAGTACCAAAATATCAATGAATAAATAGTTATTAAGATTCTGTTTTATGCTCAACAAAGTCCTAAACATGTTGAATCAATAAAAAAGTATATAAACTGTATAATGATTTTGTGACATCCCTCTCCTCAAAAATATAATGGATGATCCATTGGATGTTTTAGTGGGATTTTATTAGTAGTAAGCTTATAAATCAATTTGGAGGCAAACAGGCATCTTTCAAATATTAGAAATGTTTTAACATTAAGGAGTATGGTATGTGGCTTCATTTATTCATTCCTCCCCAAGGTTTCCCTGTGATTTCTTGCAGCTTTAAAAAAATATATTTTTTTTATTTCTAGTACACAGTTATTTCTGTTGTGAATAGCGTATTTATTTTATCACTGTTTAAAGGAGGATTGTTAAAGGACAAGTGTTTCTAAATGTGATTGGATTTTCAAATCTAGTAACACATTAAAAACTCTGATATGAGACCCACTGGAACTTCTTCCCTACAAATTATTTGTTGCTCACAATTAAATTTTTAATTATTTCTTTTCTAGTTTGAGCATGATCTACATGTCTATATAGATTTGTACCTGTAAATGAAAACCAGCACACAATATAAATGTATACATTAGTTTCTAAAATGTAAAAATATAAATTAAAAAGCCTCCATAAAATTGGATGATAAAAGTTGTACTGTCAATAGCAGCAACATTGGTAATAAAAGCAAATATATGCTTATTTTTATGTAAAGTTCATTCTTATATTATTTGTGGAAATACAGACCTCTTTTGTCCCTTTTTTTTTATTCCCCCTTCTGATTTTAAAAAGTTGATTTATCTGGCTTAATGCAAAAATACCTCACAGCTCAGAAGAAAGGGACTGCTATAATCTTTAGATATTTCTAATATTCTGCTATGGTTTTCTGCATTCTCCAAGAATAAGGAAAATATCAGTGTCTTTTTATGATTTCATAATAAATGTGGGCCAATTAGAACAATTAAATCAAAACTTTTGAAAGAGGTAAACAGATATCAATATAATTTTTCCAAGTTTCTTATGTGATATTACCATGCGGTCAGAGTTAGAGCAACTGTGGAAGGGTTGTTGACAAGTTCTTTATAAAATATCTTGGAAGGTTTCTTCTTTTATTAATTACTAGAGGCCTGGTGTACAAAATTCGTGCACAGGATGGGGGGGGGGGGCAGAGGGTATCCCTTAGCCCAGCCTGCACCCTGTCCAATCTGGAACCCATTGACAGATGTCTGACTGCTCAGATATCCCTCTCACAATCTGTAACTGCTGGCTCCCAACTGCTCACCTGCCTGCCTTCCTGATTGCCCATAACCACTTCTGCCTGCCCACCTATCGCCCCCTAACCACTCCCCTTCCAGCCCGATTGATGACTAACTGCTCCCCTGCCAACCTATTTGTCCCTAACTGCAGGCCTGGTCATGCCCAAGTGCTCTCCCCTGCAGGCCTAGGTCCCCCCTAACTGCCCTTCCCTGCAGGTCCAGTCACCCCCAACTTCCCTCCTCTGCCGTCCTAGTAACCCCTAACTGCCCTCCCCTGCAGGCCTGATTTCCCACAACTGCCCTCCTTTGCAAGCCTGGTCCCTCCCAACTGATCTCCCCTGCTGGCCATCTTGTGGCAGCCATCTTTTGTCCACATGGGGGCAGGATCTTTGACAACAGGGGGGCAGCCATCTTGTGTGTTGGAGTGATGGTCAATCTGCATATTATTCTTTTATTAGATAGAATAGAGGCCTGGTGCATGTGTGGGGGCCAGCTGATTTGCCCTGAAGGATGTCCTGGATCAGGGTAAGGGTTCCCTTGGGGCATGGGGCAGCCTGGGTGAGGAGCCTGTTGTGGTTTGCAAGCCATCAACACCCCCAGTGACCCAAGTGGAGGCCCTGGGATCTGAGATTGATTTATGTTCTACAATTGAAACTTCGTAGCATGGAGCGAAGCCAAGCCTTCTGCTTGTTCCATGGTAACAGCCATTTCTGTATAGGTTTATTTAAATTCTATAATTGAAACTTCCTAGCCTAGAGTGGAGGCCTAGGTGCTAGGGCTGCAGAAGCTTGGCTTCCTCGATCGCCTGGGCAACCCTAGCCTCTGCTCTCTCCAGTTCTGTGGCTGCTGTCTTTATCTTCTATAATTGAAACTTTGTAGCATTGAGTGGAGGCATAGGCTACAAGGGCATATGGAAACCTTGGCTTCCTCCATTGCAGAGAAAACCCAAGCCTCTCTCCTACTCTCAGTAGCTGCAGCCATCTTGGTTGGGATTTATTTGCATAATTTGCTCCTGATTGGCATGGCTGTGGGTAAGGCTTGACCGGAGATATGGTCTACTTTCATATTAATCTTTTATTGATAGGATTAGAGGCCTGGTGCGTGAAGTTCATGCACTGGGGATTGTATCCCTCAGCCCAGCCTGCACCTTCTCCAATCTGGGATCCTTCTCACAATCCAGGATTGCTGGCTCCAAACTGCTCACCTGCCTGCCTTTTCCTAATTACCCCTAACTGCTTTTGTCTGCCAGCCTGATCACCTCCTACCCAGTCCCCTGCCAGCCTGATTGATGCCTAACTGCTCCCCTGCCAGTCTGTTTGCCCCTTACTTCCCTCTTCTGCTAACCTGGTCACCCCTAACTGCTTTTCCCTGCAGGCCCAGTCATCCTCAACTTCCCTCCCTAACTTCCCCAACTTCCCAACCTTGTTACCCCTAACTGCCTTTCCCTGCAGGCTTTATCACCCCCAACTGCCCTCCCTAGCAGGCCTGGTCCCTCCCAACTCCCCTTCCCTGCTGGCCATCTTGTGGTGGCCATCTTGTGTCCATATGGGGGAAGCCATCTTTGACCACATGGGTGCAGCCATCTTGTGTGTTGGAGTGATGGTCAATTTGAATATTACTCTTTTATTACATAGGATAAAGTCCTGGTGCATGGGTAGAGGCCAGCTGGTTTGCCATGAAGGGTTTCCTGGATCAGGATGGGGATTCCCTTAGGGTGTGGGGCAGCCTGGGTGAGGGGCCTGTGGTGGTTTGCAGGCTGGCCATGCCCCCGGACAACCCAAGTGGAGGCCCTGGTATGTGGGATTTATTTATTTTCTATAATTGAAACTTTGTAGTCTTCAGCGGAGGCCAAGGCAGGCCAGGAACTTGGCTTCCTCCATTGCCAAGGAAATCCAAGCCTCTTGTTTGCTCCATGGCCTCTGCCATTTTTGTTGAGATTTATTTATATTCTATAATTGAAACTTTGTAGCCTTGAATGGAAAGCTTGGCTTCCCCCATTTCCCGGGAAACCCAAGCCTCCTGCTAGCTCTGTGACTGTAGCCATCTTGGTTGGGTTAATTTTTTTTTTTTAAATATATTTTATTGATTTTTTACAGAGCGGAAGGGAGAGGGAGAGAAAGTCAGAAACATCAATAAGAGACAGACATCGATCAGCTGCCTCTTGCACGCCCCCTACTGGGGATGTGCCCACAGCCAAGGTACATGCTCTTGCCGGAATCGAACCCAGGACCCTTCAGTCCGCAGTCCGACGCTCTATCCACTGAGCCAAACCCGTCTCGGTTTGGTTGGGTTAATTTGCATACTTGTTCCTGATTAGCGTGCCTTGTGATTTTAGCAGAGGTTCATCAATTTGCATATTACTCTTTTATTAGATAGGATAATATTCTGTTGATCTTTTCAAAAGCGATTAACTTAATTATTATGACCTCATCTTCTAACTCTCTTATTAGAAAATGATACTAAGCAGCCACTGTGACCAAAACACGCACTCCTTCATATGGAATAACACACTCAATCTATCCTCTTTTTGCCTGGGACAGAGCCCCTTATCCAGTTGCCTGATACAGAATAAGGAATCAATATAAATACATGTGCTGCATTACTTTACTGTATGTTTTCATTTGTTAAATTCATATATATATATATATATTTTTTTTTTCTTACTTAATTGCCCATGAACAGAAACACAGACTTGTAAGATGATTTATTAGCATAAAGAATATACTCAGTATTCATCAAGGAAAAATAAAGTTAATTGGTCCCTGAAGAAGTTATACCCCATAGCACTATACTCACAAGCACAAGATTTTAACCTACTGCCTTACTAATGGAAGGACTTATGATTCCATATCACATACATAATATAACATCTTTGTACAATATATCTTGTAGAGTGATGTGGGGCTATTGCTATGGTGATGGGGTAAATTTTAGGGATAACTAAAATTTGACACAAGATTATTAGTTTCTATTGCTTTTCTTGAGAAAATATTAGAAAGAACATTTTAAACACAAAGAGCAGGATAAATTTTTAAGTAATTGCAGAGCTGATCTTCTGTAGATTATTATAGCTATTTTACGGAAATTGGGAAATCAGTGAGGGGTCTCTTCCAATTCCAGAACATCAGGCAGTTACTACCTTCTGGAATACAAAGAGCACTAAAATGTTAACATTGGAGTAAAATAAACATTTGTATTCTGCTACAAACATTCAAGGAGTAATAACCCTATTTCAGTGACTACATGTGAATATGTGCATGATTTATACCACTATAGCCAAGTAACAGACAAATTATGACAATATGGCATGCAAGTACCATAATAAGTGATGTGCACCAAGGGCTGGGGAAACAGAGAAAGGAAACCACTAGCTGCTTGAAAAAGTTGCCATGGGGATTAATTTGTAAAGTAAATAGCCATTAAGCTCTTTTAAGTCCCATTCATGATCTTCCTTGCTTAGCATTTATCTCTGTTGATCATTAATTTCCATTTCTTAACAATTAGAGTGCTTCTTAAAATCTGAGTGAATGAAGACCCCATAGTAATTTTTTGCTTAAACTGTATCTCACAGATATCCTGTTACCTTGGCCACTACTCCAATTTTGCATATTTTCCTTCTCAGTCTATCAGATATACTGTGTGTTGGGGGCGACCTCAGTTGACAAAGTCCTGAGAAAAGCAGGTTTCACAAAGTGGCCTGTCTGCCTCTTAGAGCCTAGTGACCTCTAAACATAATAGTTTGGTAAACATGCATTCTGCCCCCCAGAGCACGTTGACCCTTAAGTACAATAGTTTAGTAAACATGTTGCCTTTGAACGAGTAGCAGTACACAAGGAGATAGCTAGGGGTTCGAGTGGTGCCATGCTATGATAAGGTGTGAACGTTAATGCTTGTCAAATAATGGGAATGATGAATGAGTTATGTAACCAGCACGGCATAAAAGCTTGGAGGAAATTAAACTTGGGGCCACAGTCTGAAAGAGGGCTTGCGGACCCCCGATCCCACTTTTCTCTGTCTATCATTTCCCATCCTCACCCCCCTTTCAGGTGCTGTACGACTGATGCCGGCTGGCTCTGGCAACTGTGTGTGTGTATATATTTATACATACATACATACATACATACATACATACATACATACAGGGGGTTGTGTCCCTCAGCCCAGCCTGTACCCTCTCCAATCTAGGAGCCCTTAAGGGATGTTCGACTCCAGTTTAGGCTCGATCCTGGTATGATCAGGACTAAATGGGCTTTCGGACATCCCTCTCACAATCCAGAACTGCTGGCTCCCAACTGCTCACCTGCTTACCTTCCTGATTGCCCTTAACCGCTTCTGCCTTCCAGCTTGATCACCCCCTAACCACTCCCCTGCCAGCCTGATTGATGACTAATTGCTCCCCTGCCAGCCTGTTCACGCCTAAGCTGCCCTCCTTCCCTGCTGACCTATTCACCCTTAGCTGCCCTCCTCTGCAGGCTTGATCACTCACAACTGCCCTCCCTTGCAGGCCTGGTCCCTCCCAACTGATCTCCCCTGCTAGCCATCTTGTGGCAGCCATATTATGTGTTGAAGTAATGGTCAATTTGCATATTACTCTTTTATTAGATAGGATAGAGGCCAGGTGCACGAGTGGGAACCAGCTGGTTTGCCCTGAAGGGTATTCTGGATCAGGGTGGGGGTTCCCTTGGGGTGTGGGACAGCCTGCGTGAGGAGCCTGTGGTGATTTGCAGGTCAGTCACAACACTGGGCAACCCAAGCGGAAGTCCTGGTATTTGGGATTCATTTATCTTCTATAATTCAAACTTTGTACCCTTGAGTGGAGGCCTAGGCCAGCCAGGGTGTGTGGAAAGTGTGGCTTCCTCCATTACCGGGAAAACCCAAGTCTCCTGCTCACGCCATGGCCACAGCAATCTTGGTTGGGTTAATTTGCATACTTGCTCCTGGTTGGCTAGTGGGCATGGCTTGTGGGTGTAGCAGAGTGATGATCAGTTTGCATATTACTCATAGAGAGATAGATAGATAGATAGATAGATAGATAGATAGCTGGATAGCTGGATAGATATATACATATATAGACATAGATATATAGAAATATAGATATATATATAGATATATAGATATATAGATATATAGATATATATTAGAGGTCCAGTGAATGAAAATTCATGCACTAGAAGGGGTGTCCTTCAGTCTGGCCTGCCCCCTTTCATAGTCCAGGAGCCCTCCGGGGCAGGAGGTGACTCCGTAATCAGGGGAAAGTCATGCCCCATCACACTTTTGCTGCTGCCACTGCCAGCAGAGCAAGCATTATCTGGCCCAGGTTATCTCAGCCTCGAGTGGCCTGGGCAACTATGCAGTGCCATCTGAGGCTTGCCTGAGCTTTGGGCTCTCCCTGGGCAGCTGGAGGACTGAGGGGACTAGGGTACTCCTGAGGCTGGCACATGCATATTTACATTACAATTCATAACAGTAGCAAAATTACAGTTATGAAGTAGCAACAAAAATAATTTTATGGTTGGGGGTCACCACAACATGTGGAACTGTATTAAAGGGTCACGGCATTAAAAAGGTTGAGAATCATTGCTCCAAGGGGTCCTGGATTTTGAAAGGGTGGTTCTCAGGTGATGCACCTGGAATCAGGCTCCCTTCTCTCTGATTCTGGGTGTGTCACCTGAAAATTGCAGCTGCCAAGTCACTGCAGCTCAGCAGCTCCTGCATTGGATGTCTGTCCCCTGGTGGTTGGTGCACATTATAGCTACTGGTCTGATAGTTGGATGGTCAGCCAGTCACTTAGACTTTTATATATATAGATAGTTCTACAGGAGAGAAGTTGCCAGGCAGGGCCACACAGGGACCAGCTCGGGGCAGACTCTTCTGCAAATGAGTTGCAGGAGACAATTTATGAATGCGAGAAGGGAGAGATTAGCTAGGTTTCATATACTCCTTGTGGGTTAGCTAATTAGGATAAATTGTGGGCTCTGGGGCAGAGTGGCATCTCTAGTTGTCTGACCTGGCTCCAGGATGATTCAGAGTGTGGCACAGAGTATGAGAATTTGATAATGGAGGTGGTTGAGGAGGAGTCTCGATCAGCTTCTCAAGAAGAGGAACTTGATCACTAACTAGGACCTCAAAACTGAGAGGAAGGACTAAGGAGACAGTGAAGTCAGCAAGATAGCAGAGTAGGAGGTCCTAGTCCCCCATTGATAGATAAAGCAGGCTTTCAGATTCAATGATTACTGTACCATTATGACCCTAAAATGTAAAGTTGGAGTATCCATAAGACCAATCCCTTTGACAAAAGGATTTCCTGAAAATAAATGGCTAACTCTAAGAACCTGTAAGTGACAAAAGCCAAACTCAAAGCCTAGTCTCATCCCACCATTTCATGGTGCCTCTTTTCAATTTAAGGTGTAGTTGCTAAACATAATATAGTGACAATAACCAACAGTAGATTTCACTATATATAAAGAATTCAATGTCAAATAAAATTCGAAATAACTCAAAGAAATCCAAGTAAATATTTTTTTTTTATTTTTGGCCAATGATTTCATCACGAAATAGGCCATGTGCTGAACTAAAATAGTCACCACGTTATTTCTAGTTCTACCAGTTAGAGTCACAGAACATACATCCATCTAGTCAATCTCACATATGAAGGGCCTTCAAATTTTGGAAATAAGTATCATATTACTATCAATTTTCTTGTCTTTATAGTAAATGTCCCCTATTTCTTTAATTGTTGTTTTATTCTATCACCCTTTTATTTCTCCTCTGAATGCATTAAAACCAATCAATATCCTTCAAGATATGGAGCATAGAGTTAAATATAATATAAATATGGTCAGACTTGAGAGAAAAATAGAACATATCTATGTGGAACTCATTCTATATAACATATGTACACCATATAAACAAGTTTATATTTGTCATAGAGCAGCCACATCACACTAGGGATATACAAGGCATTTAATTTAAACAAAATTCCAAGCCTTTTTCATATTATTTCTATTCCATAGTTGTAAACAAGAGAGGTATCAAGAACCCAAAATAATTATGAACTTTGAAGGATGGCTGGTTTCTCATATTTTTAAAAGAAAATATTTTAACAGTTGCCATTATTGTCTTATCCTAACATTAATTATTATTTTCTCAAACTACAAATTTTTAAAGGTTTCATGTCAAACTGAGCAGGTCTCAAATTTTTTAAAAGAAATAAATGCTTGCTTATAGTACAAGTATATTGGAATTTGTGAAATCAGACATAAAATTTGCATTATATATATTTTAAAACATATGTGTCCATAATTTGCATGCCTATAGTGAGTTTTAAATAATTAAACTAAATTATGTATTGTTAAGTATTCCATTATTGAGAGTTAATGCTGTTAATGATTTCACATTAAAGTTTCAGAAGAAATTAATGAATGCACAAAATCCCTTAAGAAATACTTTTACTACGTATTTTTTATCATAAATTTGTCACATGCAACTATGCATTATAATTTATCTTAATTTACAATTTATAAGCTATCTGGTCTAAATACCCATTAACATTCATGACATGAATGAAAACAAAATATAGAAAAGGTGGCTAAATACTGCACATTGATAAAATGGGTACATTTATATTAGGAAATATTCAGTTTGAGCTTTCTGACAAAATAAGATCCTCCTATCATGGACTATTTTTTTTTTTTACTTTATTTTTATTGTTGACACTATTACAGTTAAATGCACTATTAAAATCAATTATACCATGTAATATATTCATCCTGGCATATGGCATTGCTCAAGTCTTTTTCAGTTTCATATACATTTTGCTATGAAAATGTTCTAATATAGCTTTCTAGAAACAAAGAAATGGAGCACTGGCCTTGTGATCCAAAAGGTTGTGGGTTCAATTCTCGGTCAGGTCACATTCCTAGGTTTTGGGTTCGATCCCCAGTAGGGGCTCATGTGGGAGGCAACCTATCAATGTTTCTCTCTCACACATGGATGCTTCTCTCTCTCTTCCTTTCTCTCTCTCTAAAATCAATAAAAATGCATCTTTGGGTAAGGATTAAAAATTAGAAAAATAAAGAAATGGGAAAATGTTAAGTTAAATTTGGTTAGTGTCAGCATTTCAGATAAAAAAACAGGTTTGATTTGCCCATTATAATCAAATTATTTGATGTGATTTGAGAGAAAGAGATTGGAAGACAAAAGAAGAGAGAACATATCTTGTGACTGAATGTCTAAATAATGCCTAATTCCTTATTTGAAACTCTAGATGTTTTCAAACTCTAGAAATTCAGTTAACATTATCCTTGATATTCTCCTTTTTATTTTAGCACTGCTGTCAACTATCGTTTGCTGCCTGTTATGTGTTCTCCACAAAGATATCCTCAGCTGTGATCTTCATTTTAACAAATTCTGATTCTCAAGATTTGAATGATGTGGTACTGTCAATCTGTATCCATGTCCAATCTATATATCATATTTCCAACTAGATTTGATCTTGTGTTTGTGTGTATATATATATATATGTGTGTGTGTGTGTGTGTGTGTGTGTATACTAAAATATATATTTTACTATGTGTGATAGCATAATTAAATATAGAAAACATATATAACAAAATTTACAATATATATGATATAAAATATATTTATTAATATATAATATATTAAGTGTGATACCTATGTAAATCACTCTTAAAATATTCAAAATAGAATGTTTAATTTCTGCCCTTGAATATGTTCTTTCCTTAGTTTTCCATCTCAGGAAAAAACACCATCATTCCACCCATTGCACAAGCCAAATATCTATTCACTCTCGATTCTGTCTTTCCCTCACATCTAAGCCATGAGCAAATCTTGTAAGTTTTCCAAATGTATTTATATCCTACATCTGCCTGCTTCTCCCTTTTTCATTGCTTTCTTCCTAGTACCAATCACTCTAACCTGAAACTTGAAACTATTGAAATAGCTTTCTTTTGTCTACTCTTGCATCTAATTCATTTTCTACATGGCAACCAGAGAGATCATCTTTTCAGGTTTAATCTTTGAAAGGCTTCTCACTACATTTATAATAACTCAGAATGTATACTGTCTGGCAAAGCTCTCAAGAGCAGGCACCTTACATTTCTTGTTTGATATATCTCTGTCCCCTACTCAGCATTTATTAGATACCTAGGCTGCCTTCTGTTCCTTGAACACAGGAAAATGTTAACAAACTTAGGGCCCTCTCACAGTTCTTTTGACCTGGTATATACATCTCTCAGATCTCTCAGATCTTTGCTCTGTCTTATCATTCATGTCTTATCATTATGTAAGAGAGGTTACCTGTCCACCCAATGTAGAGCACAACCTACCCTGTTTCCCCTAAAATAAGACAGTGTCTTATATTAATTTTTGCTCCCAAAGATGTGCTAGGTCTTATTTTCAGGGGATGTCTTATTTTTCCATAAAGAAGAATACGGTACACATTTATGGTTGAACAAAAAAAAGAAAATGTATTACCTGTATACAGTACGGTAGTAGGTGTCATTACAAACCAGCATAACCAGATAAACTGTCAATCCTACGGTATCAAGAATTTCTTGTTACTACCATTATTTCCATGTACAACAATCTATGGTACATTTATTGATACTGATATTTACCGGCATGAACACAAAGTAAGATTTATTCAATGACAGTCATGTCATCATCTTCTGGAACATCGTCATAACAATCCAAACCCTGAATTTCCTGGTGAATTTCTTGTGACTCCATTTCTTTCAGAATCAGTGGACCAAATCTCTCATGTTTAGCAATAGCACTGTCCTTAAATAAGTACTTCTTGTCAAGGTAGCCTGCTCATAATGCATTTACAATGCAACTGTCAGTGATTTTCTCCCATGAATTCTTCACCCAAGTCACAACCTCTTGCAGTTTAAGTTTCACAAAGTTTTCACGCTGATTTCTCTCCATTCTATTTTCAATGTAGTCATTAATTTCCATGCGCAAATTGTCCTTGGTTGGCTTGTTTATTGCAATATCAAGTCTGGAGATAGGCCATCATTCCTGCAGGAATCATTATTTGATCTATTTTTCTTTCATGAAGAAATTTCTTCATGTCTTTATGAGTGCTGGCTGCATCCCAGACTAGCAGACCTCTTTGGCTCCCTCGCATAACAAGCAGCAGCATTAAATCGACCCACTTCCTTGTTACTGCATGTGTGGCCCAGGCTTTTTCAGTTTCAAGAATTAAAATATTATTGGGGAGGTCTTATTTTCAGGGGGATGCCTTATATTACAGTGAGAGGCAAAACTTGTAGTAGGTCTTATTTTTGGAGGATGTCTTACTTTCGGGAAAACGGTATTCCTGACACTCTATCAAATTAAATTATTTCCTTCTTAGAAGTATTCATTTTATTTTATTTTATTTTATTTCTGAGATCACTCCATCCCCTCCTGTACTCACACAAATATACATTAGAACATAAATTTTGTAAGAAGCAAGGAGTCTGTATTTTTCACTAATGTCTTCTGACTTTATGGAAAAAAAAAACAAATCCTTGAACAGATAGTGCATTAACAATAAATATTTGTTGAATGAATGAAAGACTAAATGAATAAATGCCAAAAGCTACTATATCCGTTTATAGTGATTGGGGAAAATATAAAGTTTTACTGAGAAAGGCTTTATGAAACAAAAATTAATAAAATATGAAGAGACAATTCTAATAAATTTAAATATTTTATTTATATCAATTTATAGTAGAGCAAATGCATAGAAATCAATAACATTTCAAATATTAAGATAATAGGGAAAAAGATTCTGATAAGGATGCAATACAAAAGGTAATGATTATAAGCATCACAGCAGGATTAGATGTTGAGAAAAAAAAGTTATAAGAGGTTGAGATATAGATATCAGGTAATTAGAATATCTGCATATTTAAAATAAAAACGGGTAAACTATATGGTCAAAAATGGGAAACAAATAATGATGAAATCAATACAGAACAGACAAATTAAATGTATCAAAAACAATATTATGGTCCTGAGCCTCCTGGATCTGTGGTTTGTTGTCTGCTTTTTTTTAAAAAAAAAAGTTCTTAGCCATTCTTTTTTCAAATGTTTCTTTTTCTCTGTTCTCTTTTATCCTTCTGGTATTCCAATCATGGTTTTGCATTTCAGCTTGAGATAATTCTATTAATAGTTCTTCAAGCTCAAACAAAGATTCTTTACTCAGACATACCAAATGTATTGATAAACCTATAAAAGGCACTTTTTAATTTCTGTTACATTTTTTGTTTCTAGTATTTGCTTTTGATTCATTCTCAGAGTTTTCTCGATGAGTCAAAATAATTCAAATATTTTTATGGATTCTTTAGAATTTTTCATTTCATCTGCAAATCGTTTTACATCTTTGTTTCTGATTTGGATGTTTTTTATTTGGCTAGAACTGGTAAAAATGGGCATCCTTGACTTTTTATTTTGTTTGGAGGAAGAAAGCTTTTAGTCTTTCACTACTGAATGTGACGTTAGGGTGGAATATTCATAAATGTCCTTTTTTCTTAGTTTGTCAAATGTTTTTATCAGAAAAAGTTTGCATTTTGTTAAATGCTTCTTTGTACCAATTAAGAACATCAGGGATTGTTGTTGTTTTTGTGTGTGCGTTGGTTTTTTACCTTCACCATATTAATGTGTGTATTACATTAATTTTCTTATGTTGAACCACCCCTGCATTCCTGTGATAGATTCCATTTGGTTATGAATTATAATTCTTTTATATACAGCTTTATTTCATTTGCAAGTATTTTGCTAAAGATTTTTGCTTATGTTCATAAGATTATTCTGTAATTTTCTTTTCCTATAATATCTTGGCTGGCTTCATATCAGGACAATGCTGCCCTTAAGAAATGATTGAGAAGTATTCTCTCCTATTGTGTTTTTTGGGATACTTTGAGAAGGTTTATTATTAATTCTTTAAATGATTGCTAGAATTCATCAGTGAAGCTATCTAGTCCTGGAATTTTCTTTGTTAGAAGAATTCAAAATTTTAAAGTCTAAAAAGACCAGTACATATTTTTCTATCTAGATAATTAGGAAAAGTATGATAGCCAACTTGTTGGAGTAGATGAATAAGGTAGAACTTGGAAATATGAACAAAGTAAGATGCTCATCACTTTTTTAACATTTTTATTTTTTGTGAATAAATTCATTCTTATTGGGAAAAGTAATTTTGGATGCCAAGTAAAATGAGAACATTAAAATAATTTATTGCAAATTAAAGTAACAAATAGAAATGAGAAAAATAACAAGCAGAAAGCACCATACACTGGCTGGTGAATTAAAAAATAGCCAAACATTGTTATTTTAATTACAATATATTGATTGTGAGATTCTATAACATTATCAATTATAAATATATTTTTAAATGAAACCTGTATTTGCAGAGTTTTGTAAAAGGCAGCTATAAAAGGAAGCCCCTGTATACTCATGTTCTGGTTTGCCTTTGTGCTTCCTCACAATGATCAACAGCTCATTGGGGACAGGCTCTCATAAATTTTAATCTCTCTTTGAAGTGTTTCAGGAATGTAGTTCAATAGGAACTTTGTCCCTTTTTGTCTCTTATGAACAAAACTAGTTTTTGGTTTGGTTTTGCCTGGAGTTAGTGACCTTTACAACTGAGTGGTTCTGGCATTTTGTCAATTTTAAGAAACAGTTTGTGTAGGTACAACAATGGACATTTTGCTATCATTTCATTTCTATGAGAAATGCAAGTAGCTTGAGAATATTTTAAATATATTTGAAATAAATGCCCTAAACAAAGAAAAATAAAACTAACTTTGAGGACTTACAGATTAATGCATTTATTCACACATACCTATGTGAATAAATATACACCCTACCTTCTGGTTTGCCTCTGCTCTTCCTGCAAATAATATTTTCTAGAATTACATTTTGAAAGCATAGTAAGTCATAGAGAAGAATTATTTTTAGAGGCTATTGCAATAGTGTTCTCAGATTATCAGAGGGAATCACTATGCTACTGGTTGTGACAAAAGAAAAATTGCTTTTGTTCTTAAGAGAAACAGAAGAAAAACATTAATTAAAACACTAATTAAACTTAAATAAAAAATTAAGTTTAATTAGCCAGATATTACGCCTCAGAAACCACAAGTATCTAATGGCTACTATAATGAACCACACAGTTATAAACCACTGACATCAATGGGTGCTGTGCTGTGTATACATATTTGGATAAGCATATGGTCCCTAACGGTAACTCCCTTTTGCATTAAGTTTATAATGTAGAGACTGGCCAGAGCTTAGAACTTGGTCAGAGTTATATGCAAGGGTGTTTGGGAAATTTATCTTTATTCTGGTGAGCCACACAGCCATGTGTCCAGATAAAGATGGATGTTTCTAGTACAAATAGAAAGAGAATGAATATTAAAGGACAATTTAGCAATTTCTTCCACAGCATACCCCTTGAGGCACCAAAATGTCCATGTATACCATCTCCCATACAGAACTACATCTTGTTACTGTGTTTAGCTCAAAGTTAAAAGTTTAAGGGTCTTAGGCCATGCAGTCCTTTCAAAGGGCACAGATGTGGCTCTGCATAGGCCATCCACCTACAAACTAAACTTGTACATTAAAAAGTAACTTTTCCTCTACATAGCCATTATAGACTTATGGAATATGAATGGAATAAATACAAAAAAAAAAAATTCCCATACTGAAGAGATAAATGGGGCACATGTAGCAATCATGATTGTTTGTTTGTTTGTTTTGCAGTTATTGAATTCTGCAGACAGTATCTGAATAGGATTCCCTGCCTTTTACAATGGAATAAATTCCTTGTTTAGAACATGCACAAGCCCTTGTTTCTGGATTGTTAGAGATACGCCCTCGCACAGTGTTTCCCTCAGTAGCCCCTGACTTGTTTCTCTGCTGGCTCTTTAGTTGTTTGGCATAATTATACATTTAAAATCAAGTTCTGTTTGGCTTCACTCAGTTTTCTTTAGAACCACAGTCAATGTTTTCATCTAGGCATAAATTTTATTACTGAAAATTACATCATTTTATTTTCTGGTCCCTCTACTATGACTAATCACCACTTCCACAACTTACTTACTATATGCTCCCTGGAGACTGTCTTGAAACAATAAGCTTAGATGGAAGGCAATTATTTCAACTACATTGTTAATTCTGGGCTACTTCCTACTGGTTTCTGGAGACAATTGAGAAATCTGTGGAAGCATGGACTTATCTCCTAAGGCTGTTTCTTCACAGTTAACCTTTATAGCTTCCATTCTGGGAAACAAAATAAATGGCTTCTTTCAACTTTCAAGGTCATATATTACCCAGATCCTCCTCAACTTATACTGCAGTTTGAAATCTGAGAGAACCTTCCTTAAAAACTGTATTACCCTCCATTTCCACCTGCTGAAGATGGCAAGAAACGGTTAACACACAGCTACATTTTTGGTTCTTCCAGCTACGTCCTTGGGAGCTACAGACATAGTGAACACACACTGTTAACTAAATCTTTTGCCATGTCATTAGCAAGAGCAAGCAACTGGAATATCAGTGTCTTGTTGCTAGAACTTGACTGCTGAGCCAATCAAACATAGCTTAGGTTTTATTTTGTGCTATACCCGCTTTTAAGGACAAATTCCATATTATTTAATATTTAGGGATGGATTGTGTATTAATCAGTTCTACTTGCCCTAACAGAATACCACAGACTGGGTGGCTTAAAAAACAAAAACTTATTTCCCCACATTTCTGAAGGCTTGACTTCTAAGACCAAGATGCCAAGTATTGGTTCCAAATGAGGTCACTATTTCTGGCTTGCAGATGGCTGCCTTCTCATTGCGTCCTCACATAGTCTTTCCTCTGCATGCACAGAGAGAATAAAACAGAGAGGAGGGAGGATGGAGAGAGAGAGAGAGAGAGAGAGAGAGAGAGAGAGAGAGAGAGAGAGAGTGTGTTTCAGGTGTTTCTTCTTTCTCTTCTTGTGAAGACACAAATCCTATCGATTAAGAATTTGCCTCTTTTACTTCACTCAACCTTTACTACATTTTTACAGACCCTATCTCCAAATGTAATCATGTTGTGGATTAGTGCTTCAACATATGAATTTCAGGAGGACATGATTCCATTAAAAATTATAACAAGGAAAAAAAATAACATGACTAAAATTATAGAAAATTTTATTTCCCTAGCATATTGTAGGTCTGCAAAATAATGACGTCCACATTCTTTTCTCTTATTCCTCTAATATCTTTAGGGTATGTTGGTTGGAGATACTTTAATGCCCCATGTACTTCACTCAGAATTAAGAATAGGGCAAGGGACCAGAATATTACTTCCCTTTAAGATTTCTACTCAGAACTTCCTACATTAGTTTTGATCATATTTTGTTGGCCAAGATATTTGCTTTTATAGTCGGAAGCTGAGTTTATACTAAACATAATCTGGTACAATGGTCAGCAAACAGGCTCGCAAGCCACATGCAGCTCTTTGGCCCCATGAGTGTGGCTTTTCCACAAAATATCACAGTCTAGGCAAGTCTATTTTGAAGAAATGGAGTTAGAAGAAGTTTAAGTTTAAAAGATTTGGCTCTCAAAAGAAATTTCAATCATTGTACTGTTGATATTTGGCTCTGTTGACTAATGAGTTTGCCAACCACTGATCTAGTATAAAAGTTTAGAGTACTGCCCTTTCTAGTGTTCCTGGGTGGTTAGAAGGCTGCTTGAACACCCAAGGGTCTCAGATTTGTTTCCCAAACAAGGACACATACTTGGTTGCAGGTTCATTCCCAGCCCAGTATGGACATGTGCAGGAGGCAACCAATCTGTGTCTCTTTCCATCAATGTTTCTCTTTCTCACCCTCCCCGACCCTGCCTCCCTTAAACTCTCTCTAAAAATCAGTGGAAAATCTTCAAGTGAGTATTAACAAAAAAAGTTTAAAGCACAGAATCAAAAATACATAAGAAGATGGTCTAGTTTCATTTTTGCATGTATCTGTCCGATTTCCCCAATACCATTTATTGAAGAGACTGTCTTAACTCCACTGTATGCTCTTGTCTCCTTTGTCAAATATTAATTGAGCATAATGGCTTGTGTCAATTTCTGAGTTCTCTTTTCTGTTCCATTGGTCTATATGTCTTTTCTTGTGCCAGTACCAGGCAGTTTTGAAAACAGTGGCTTTGTAGTACAGCTTGATGTATAGTATTGAGATCCCTCAACTTTGTTCTTCTTTCTCAAGATTGTTATTCAGGGTCTTTTTTTATTCCAGATGAATTTTTGAAAAGTTTGTTCTAGATCTTTGAAATATGATGTTGGTATTTTCATGGAGATTGCATTGAATCTATAGATTGCTTTGGTAGTATGGACATTTTAATTATGTAGATTTTAACAATTCATGAACACAGTATATTCTTCCATTTGTTCTGTCTTCTTCTATCTCTTTTTTCAGCATCTTGTAATTTTCTGAGTACAGGACTTTTACCTCCTTATTTGAGTTTATCCTAGGTGTCTTAATTTCTTTGTTGCAATGGTAAATGGGATTATTTTTTTTAGTTTCTCTTTCTGTAAGATCATTGTGGTTGTATAAAAAAGACAGAGATTTTTGAATGTTAATTTTACATCCTGTTACACTGCCAACTTCATTTATTAAGTCTAGTACTATTTTATTGGAGCCTTTAGGGTTTTCTATCTCTAATATCAGGTTATCTGTGAATAATGACAATTTTACTTCTTCTTTTCCAATTTTAATGCCTTTTATTTCTTCTTGTCTGATCACTATGGCTAGCACTTCCAGTACTATGTTGAACAGGAGTGGTGAGAGTGGGCATCCCTATATTGTTTTTGTTCTTAGGGTAAAAAATGGTTTCAGTTTTTGTCCATTGAGTATGATGTAGGCTGTATGTTTTTTATATAGGGCTTTTATTATGTTGCGGTATGTTCCCTCTGTTCCCATGCTACTGAGAGTTGTTATTAGGAAAAGGTGTTGGATTTTGTCAAATGTTTTTTCTGCATCATTGATATGATTATGTGATCTTTGTCTCTCAATTTATTTATGTGATGGATCACATTTATTGATTTACAGATATTGTACCATCCTTGCATCTCCAGAATAAATCCCACTTGGTCATCGTATGTGATCTTTCTAATATAAGGCTGGATCTGATTTACTAGAATTTTTTAATATATATTTTATTGCATTTTTACAAAGAGAAAGGAAGAGGGATAGAGAATTAGAAACATCAATGAGAGAGAATCATCAATCAGCTGCCTCTTGCGCACCCACTACTGGGGATGTGCCCACAACCAAGTACATGTCCTTGACTGGAATAGAACCTGGGACCCTTCAGTTCACAAGCCGATGCTCTATCCACTAAGCAAACTGGTTAGAGCTGATTTGCTAGAATTTTGTTGAGGATTTCAGCATCTATGTTCATCAGGGATATTGGCCTATAATTTTCTTCTTAGTAGTGTCTTTATTTGGTATGGGGATTAGGGTAATTCTGGCTTCATAGAAAAAGCTTGGAAATATGCCTTCCTCTTGAATTCTTTGGAATAGTCTGAGGAGGATAGGTTTTAGTTCTCCTTTGAATGTTGATAAAACTCCCCTGTGAAGCCATCCATTCCAGGGCTTTTGTTTACTGGAAGTTTTATTTTTATATCATTCACAAAAATAAACTAAAAATATATAAAGGACTTAAATATAAGATGGGAAACCATAAAAATCTTAGAAAAATCCATAAGGAACAAAAAAGCAGACATATGTTGTAGCAATATTTTTACAGACACAGATCCTAGGGCAATGGAAACTAAGGAGAAAATGAACAAATGGGACTACATCAAAATAAAAAGCTTCTGCACAGCAAAAGAAACCATCAACAAAACAAGAAAGCCCACTGCATGGGAGAACATATTTGCCAATGTTATCTCCGACAATGGTTTAATCTCCAAAATGTATAGGGAAGTCATACAACTTAACAAATGGAAGATAAAAAATGTGCAAAGGACCTAAACAGACACTTTCAAAATAGGACATAAAGAAGGCTAAGAGACATATGAAAAGAAGCTCAAAGTCACTAAACATCTGAGAGATGTAAATCAAAACACCAATGAGGTAACATCCCACACCTGTCAAAATGGCTATCATCAACAAATCAATAAACAACAAGTGCTGGTGAGGATACAGAGAAAAAGGAACCTTCCTACAGTGCTGGTGGGAGTGAAGATTGGTACATCCACTGTGGAAAACAGTATGGAGTTTCCTCAAAAAATTAAAACTGGAACTCCCATTTGACCAGTAATCCCACTTCTAGAAATATAGCCCATGAAAACAGAAACACCAATCAGAAAAGATATATGTATTTTTTTGTTCAAATCAGCACAATTTACAATAGCTAATATTTGGAAACAGCCTAACTGCCAATCAGCAGATGAGTGGATTAGAAACTGAAGTATATTTACACAATGTAATACTATGTTGCTATAAAAAAGAAGGAATTCTTACCATTTACAACAGCATGGATGGACCTGGAGAGCATTATGCTAAGTGAAAAAAAGCCAGTCAGAGAAAAATAAATATCACAGGATCTCACTCATTTATGGAATATAATGAACAAATAAACCAATGAACAAAAATAGAACCAGAGACAAAGAAACACTGAGCAGACTGTCCAACCTTTGAGAGAAGGTGGGGGGGGGGGGCGTGAGGGAGTATGAGATCAACCAAAGGACTTGTATGCATGCATATGAGCATAGCCAATGAACACAGACAGCAGCGGGATGAGGGTATGTGGTAGAGTGTGGGAGCAGCCAGGGAGAGGTCAAGGAAGGCAAAAGGAGACTCATGTAATACTTTAAACAATAAAGAATTTAAATCTTTAAAATTATGCAATAATTTTTTAAAAAGCGTAAGAAGAAAGAGCATTCCCATTTTCCTGGTTAAAGGGCTTTGAGTTAAAAGAGCCTCCAAATTTTCCATTATAAATATCTTCAAAGATACAGAATTATAGGAACATCATATAAATAATGTGGGAAAGAATATCGTGAGCTAATATTCATATTGAACATTTACCCACTGGATCATCATTGGGAAAAGAGGAAGATACAGATTCTAGGACATGGTAACACATATTCCAGTTCCTACTAAGAAATTATGTCCTAATAGTTCATGTACATCCTGTTCTGTGGAGACTTAAGGACTAAACCAGAACCAAACAATAAGTGCTAAGGAGCATGAAGGGGAAACTGAAGTGTGTTTCTGCTTTCCAATCTCAAAATGTCATTGCTGTCTTTGTCACTTCTGTTCTATTTGTCCTTGACATTTCATGCCTTTTAAAAATATCTTTATTTACATTTTTTGGAGTTTCAGGAAAGAGTGAAAATAAACACCTTTGTCCTATCCTACATGTTGAAACCAGTCTGTATTACATTCAGAGAAATTATTTGTGGAAAGAAAATAAACTCACAAGAAGATAAATATTACCTGACTGTCAAATTTTGCGTTGACCATTAGTTTTCAGTTCTTTCTCTGTCAGATTGAACTACAAGATATAGATATGCCCAAGAATAAAATTAAACAGGGGATGAAAACAATACCCCATTCAAAAACAGATGAGGAGTCCAATGCATCTAAAAGAAGCAATGCAGTATAGATTTCGATATCATCTTTCTGGCAAAACTAGAAACAAAGTCACTTATAGCAGAGTAGTAATTTGTATATTGAATAATCAAAATATTGCTGAGGAAAGCAGTAAAATTGTGTTAAAATTTTATTTCTTTTATAATTAAATTAAATTTATAAAATTTAATTTCTAGCAATTAGTATATGATAAAATAAATTATCAGAAATGGAAGGAAGTGCATGAAAGTAAATGTGACTTCTTATAAACTTTAGACAATCCACACATTAAGAAACATAAAATAGATTTTTTAGAGACATAGAAGCATGGAACAGACTGTCATATCTCAGACGGAAGGCAGTGGTGGGAGGGTGGGTGGGAAGAGATTAACCAATGAACTTGCATGCATATATGCACAACCCGTGCACACAGATAATAATGTGGTGAAGATTTGGGATGGGGCTAAGGGAGGAGCTAGAAGGGGTCAATTTGGGGGGGGGGATCTCTATAATACTTTCAATAAAATGATTTTTTAAATGTGTTTTTGAAGGGTATGCAAGAAATATTTCACTGACATAAATGACATTTGTTGGATAGATTGAAATGTATTTTTTAAATTGATTGAGAAAGAGGGAGAGGGGGGGAAGAGAGAAAGAGACAGAGACAGAGACAGAGAGACAGAGAGACGTTGATTTGTTGTTACACTTAGTTGTGCATTTGTGCATTCTTTGGTTGCCCTGACTGGAGATTGAAACTGAAACTTGTTGCATTGGGATGATGCTCTAACCGTGATAGGCAAACTGCGGCTTGTGAGCCACATGCGGCTCTTTGGCCTCTTGAGTGTGGCTCTTCCACAAAAGACCACAGCCTGGGCGAGTCTGTTTTGAAGAAGTGGCGTTAGAAGAAGTTTAAGTTTAAAAAATTTGGCTCTCAAAAGAAATTTCAAACATTGTACTGATATTTAGCTCTGTTGACTAATGAGTTTGCCAACCACTGCTCTAACCAACTGAACTACCTAACAAGGGACATATGTTTTCTCCTAAGTGATCATTTCCAAGTATAAAGACTTTCTTTATTTTTTTTTGTAATTTCATTGGAACAAAATAAATTTGTTTGAATTCTTAGGCTTCTTTTGTTTTTAGAAAGAATTGAAGTGAGCAGTTACTTTTTTCATGTCAAAACTGGTAAGCTTAGATAAATCACTGCTGTTTACAATACAGAGAGCATCTATTTTGGGATAGCCTTCTTGTAGGTCAGTTGGTTGTCAGTCAGATTTTCCCTTTGACCTTACCCAGATCCTCAACACAATCAGCAGTAACTTTGTGCTGCAAAGGGAACTGCAAGCCAAATAAAAGTTTGTTTCCAAATCCACTTGTTCAGCACAGATACAATTTATGTTTTTTTCCTTTTGCTTAGCAAGCTGTTGTGCTACAAATTTCATCTTGAGAATTTTGGTGGTAATGAAACATGGCTGGAATTTAGGATGAGCCAAGCATGTATAAAAATGAGAAAACAGAAACTTGTCTTTCTTAGCCCACTGAGGCATTTTCTTTTCAAATCTAGTTGAAATATGTATGACTTTCCTGAGCTTTTTGGCATAATTCATCATTAATAGCTATCAATAAAGATTTTATTTTTAATTACTAAACATTGAACTGCCAGAAAACTAGACATTTTTGATATTTCTATGACATTTTAGAAGATTTTACAAAACAAAAATGTATAACTGTCTATATTTATATTACTCACCATTAAATTGTAGGCTTATACCCATATACACATATGGTAAAATATGGATTTTTAGATCATCATATCAGGCAAATAGTAGATGTTCAGTAAGTGTTCTTTTATTTTTATTGCTCTTTTAGTTTTCCAGTCAATCTAGATACAAGGTATCTTCTAAGAAAATATGAACTATTTCCAGTATAACATCAGTATTTCTATGTATTAAAGGACATAGAGAAATATTTCCTGAATGAAAATATCACCACAAAGAATAAATTGCTTCCTATTTGTTGTAATGCATCAAACAATATATTAACTTCAGAGAGAAAGGACGGGGGGAAATGGTAGTCAATAACACAAAACTACAAAAACCTTCTAGAGAAAACTATATAAAGAAACTCTAAATTGTTCAATTTATTGATTTGGTTATTTTAAAAGACACTAATTATTCTTATTCTTATAAGACTAATAACTTTAACCAAAAGTTTAATCTATTACCTAGAAAATACATGAAAGCAATGATTTATGTATTTTAAAGCATTATCCTTAATACTTTGTAGCGTTATATCTCTTTCTCTTTTAAATAATAAAAACAAAACAATAAAAACAAAGTTAAAAGGGAAATATGTACATTAAATTTGAACACTAATACTGGATGATAAACATATATAATTTATTTCTTCAAGGGCAGCTTTCACAGAAAGACTGTGCAAGTTCATAATGCTCTGTAAGCTTCTTAAGCTTTTAAAAGTTCTGAGGCAGTGTTTTCAGCAAAATCTTTGCTCAAAGAGAATTAATGCCACTGGCTTTTAAATAATGCCCTGCCTATTCAAAAGACCAAGGAATAGCTCACTGTATAGTCTGTCAGAATATGATGAAATACTTTATATTCCACCAAGTCAAGAGTCACACTGGCCCTTCTCTATTATGTTCTCAGCATGACAAAAATACATAACAGCCAGATGAGCAGCAAGGATGTGGGGAAAGGAAGCATGCTTAAACTGGTAGCTTTATATCCATAAAGCTCTTGAAAGGCACTTTTGCAGTACCTAACTGATTTTAAAACTTTGTACATTTGAGAGAGAAATTCCTCATCTGGAAATATAACCACCAGAAAGAAAGTTCACAAAGGCTCTGAAAGAACATTCATTGTAGATCTGTTTGTAATTGCTGCAAATGATCAAACTGTTGTTCAAGAGATGGATAATTACATGATATAGGGCACATCTACCTTGTGTGAAGCTATGGATCCATTAAGAAAAATTAGGTGAGCTTATATGCACAGACATGGAAACATCACCAAAACTTAGTCACTGAAATACAAAAGGTGCCAAAAAATGAATAAACCATGATCTCATGTAGGTGAAAAAAGGTACATAAGTTTTCTGTTTGCATGTAAATGTACATAAATGCACAGCAAAACAATATATACCAAACTTTTGAAGAGTGGTAATCACTAAGGAGGAAAGCAGGCCTGAGGAGGGAAAACTTGCACAACTCTTTATATATGTACACTTTGAATATTTTATAGTGAGAATATATGCATATATTACTTGCATAATAACTGGGGACTACAAATCAAAGCCAAATACAAATAATATTTGAATTTTCCATGGTTTTTATAGTATTTCCATAAGCACTAATAAGAAGAAGCTACCACTTATTGTCAGGGTGTCCTAGACACACAACTAGGTACTTAATATGTTTTATTTGTAAAACCAACACAATAGGCTGAATCTCTACTAGCTAATTCCCACCGAACAATTGAAAATAACTTATTTCTTCTAGGTATTTCGGCCTTTCTTTCTGCTACTTATTCATTCAACTGGAACTAATAACAGCCAAGAGTATATGTGTCTGGCATGTGTATAATACCTATCTTATTAGTATATGAGAGGTCCAGTGCACAAAATTCATGCACTGGGTGAAGGAGGGTATACCTCAGCCCAGCCTGCACCGTCTCCAATGGGGTACCCCTCAGGGGATGTCTGACAAATCAGCAGTTGAACATCCTTCTCACAATCCAGAAATGTGCTGATTTCTAACCACTTGCCTGCCTGCCTGCCTGCCAGATTTCCCCTAACTATTCTGCCTGCCAGCCTAATAGCCCCCTAATTGCTCCCCTCCAGCCTGATTGGCACCTAACTGCTCCCCTGCTGGCCTGATCACCCCCAACTACCCTCCCCTGAACTGCCCTCCCCTGCTGGTCCAATCACCCCCAACTGCCCTCCCCTGCAGGCCTGATCACCCCCAACTGTCCTTCCCTGCTGGCCATCTTGTGACAATGTGGGGATGGCCATCTTGTGGCACCAGGGCATAAGGGTCAATTTGCATATTACCTCTTTGTTATATAGGAGGATGTGTATATTCAATTCCTAAATGTTATATATACATGAAACATTGACAGATTTATATATTGAAGCATCATACCTATCTTCCAAGGTAGGTATTATAATCACCTTCACTTCTCTTTTTACACTAGTAATAATATACTTATCAGCAATCAGAATATGTATTTTTAGTATATTTAATACAGATAATTTAGGAAAACACTCATGCTGAAGGGAGTACCTAAAACTGGTTATTTTTCTTTTACCTACAAACCTCTTTGAACACGCACAGTGTATATAATGTAGTTGTCACCTCCTGACAGACGCATTACACTCCTGACTACCTCTTTTCAGTATCTAAAGTCCTTGAACATTTGCTTCCTGTTATGATCTAATTGCACAGCTTGAACCCTGTCATTACATACACAGTAATAATGGAAAAATAATATTCTTGTTTCATTCACACTACTTTCAAACCAAAATCAGTGGTGTTGTGTGATGCATCTTGAAATTAATTTCCTGGGTTGCATTTGAATTCTACTTGAAGATGCAGCCTGCCTTTGGCTCAATTATAACAATATTCTGTTCAGCTCTAGTTTTATCACTAACGTCTTTATGAGATACTTAAAGAGAAATGGAAAGGGAAATTTACCAATAAGAAGCAACAAAAGCATGCTCGTGGTAAGGAGGTTGCTTAGGCTCACACCCACTTTGTTCTTCCATCATAAAATGCTCTATTTAATCCATACCCTAAGAAAAGCCTCTAAACAGTACCATTTCATGGTCATACAGAAGACATTTCTAAATTACAATAATTTGAATGAGATGTTCTGCACACTAGGCTGAATACCTACTAGCTAATTCCCACTGGAGAACTGAAAATAGCTTGTTTTCTCTAGGTAATTCTGCCTGCTAATTATCCATTCAATTCAAATTAAGAGCAGTCAAGACCTATATAAAAAGAGGTCACTCAAAGTAACTTGTTTCTTTAAAATGCTACTAAAAACTACTCTTCCTCAACTTATAAGATTAGAGTTTTCTTCATACACACATTTGGTTAGAGTAAACAGATAATTATAAGACACATGAGCAAATCACATTTTGAAAATGTGATTCATTTCAATATGGTCAAATTGAAAATTTAACAATTCAAAAAAGGTGATTGTTACTAACAACTGCCTCAGCCATGCATTGAATGTTTATATTATAGCATGCGCCAGTGTTCCTTTCATCTTCGTTGTGTTTCTTGTCCATAATTAGCAAAGAAATCTTTTTAAGTCAAGTATTTAGCAATGATTCAGACAGATTTAAACCATATGTGCCTTCTGCCATTTGAAGCAATATTTAAGAGCTTAATGACAGGGCTAAAATCTGACAGTTAATGCTGTGACACTGGACCATCTTCATTTTTCCTTTGTGTTCTCTTTCTCATCTGTGAATTGATATAGATTGATGTCATCTAACATTGAACTGAGTGGCCAGATTATTATGACCACCTGATGTTTGTAGGCAAATTAGCCATACCCTGCATCATATGGGATATGGAAGTCGAAAGCCTGGTGGGACACTTTTGGTACCTGAAGTTATCAAGATAAAGTGTCTCAAATTTGCACAGAAACACAAGGATTGGACAATCTAGCATTGCAAAAAAGTCATGTGGTCCGATGAATCATGTTTCAAATCGCATCATGCAGATGGCTGAGTGAGAATTTCATGAAACAGCATGAGAGCATGCACCCCACGTGCATGAGTACAACTCTTCAAGCTGGTGGGGGAATGTTATGGTTTGGGGCATGTCTTCCTAGCATGATTTGGGCCCTTTAATTCATGTGAACAATGTCTGAATAGCACAACATACCTAAGTATCATTGCCGATCAAGTTCACCCTATCATATTGATGGTGTATCCCATAGAGAAGGCTTCTTTCAAGACAATGGGCCATGCCATGGTGCTCGTGTCATGCAGGAGTGGTTTCAAGAACATGAGGGAGACTTTACCTTAATTGAGGCGGCCCCCACAATCACCAGATCTCAATCCAATTGAGCATTTGTGGGATGAAGTTGAAAGAGCCACCAGACAGCTGGTTCCACAAACCATCAAATCTCACAGAACTGGACAACGTTATTCATCAGGCATGGTGTCAGATTCCTCACATCACCTTTCAACATCTATGTGTTATTTCATTTCCTTTTGATATCCTTTCAGACTTCAACAGAGCAGATGACATTGAAATAATTAAAACGTGTTCAATATTTAAGGACTATTGGTTAAAGCCAAGTAGTTGTGCATACTATGTATATGTGATAAACCCAAAGTCATTTACAAGGTTTAAAAAGAATCTGAATTATGTGTCCAAGTATTATCATCCCCTATTTTGTAAGTCTTAGAAACAGCACAATCACCAGTTAGTATGACAATTAATGCTGTTATGGCTATTTAAGGTTAGAGAATATCCTATATTCTCTTTTTCTTCAAAGCACTTTAGTAATTTATTAATTGTATGCTCTGAATAACTAAACGAAGAAACATGTCTATAAATACTTTTAATGTAAAAATCTGTAAAACAATGACAATCTTTTTAAATCTTCTAACATAAAAACTACTTGTCTTCCCTGTAAGTAATTAGAATGAGCCCATAAAATGACAGAAGAATAAAAAACAGTCTCAATAGAAAAAAAAATGTATGTCTGATCAGGACAATCTTACCCTTTGCCTCAGCTTGACCACATTTTAGGTGGGCTTCTTGCTGTCTCTAGGCCCTTGACCTCCCTCTCTTTCCTTAGAGCATTTCCTTTAGAAAACATGTCGGTGAAGACTTTTTCTCTGCCCCTTTGAAATTTACGTAAACCTCCCCAAGCTTCTAGCCAGTATTACAACCCAAAAATGTTTTTCTCAAGGACTGAGAGGCATCCATCTTTTGAAATGTAAACATGGAGAAAGATGGCACCCCTACCTCTCCCAGTTTGGATGGAAAGGCAGGAGCCTAACTTCTGTGGGCATTCAAGTTATAAAACTACCTCCTGGCATGAAGATAAAATAAATTTTACTTTTATTTTGAGCAAAGCCAATCATCAAACAAGATGGCTTAGAATTCTCTCTCTCTAGCTCTTAACTCCCAGCCTTTGTTAAAGTGAAGTTGAGTTCAGTCATTTTTTCCTAATGCTCCAGTCCTAATAACGTCCTCCTTGCCTGTATAACTTTGGTGCAGGTTTGCTTTTGAGACATGAGTAAAGAAAAGGTAATATAGAACTTGGGACTTATAAAAACTACTCCAAAAAAAACTTCACAAAACCATAATCATGACATTTAGAATGCATTGTAATCTACTTAAATATTATCCTTATAACAAATATTTTAAGTAATTTTGAATTAACTTACGTTGGAGACAAATTCACATTGTGGTTAAGCTATTTTTCTTTATATTGAAGTCTCAAGCATCAAAATCAACAAATACAAGCTTATATTCTGTTGATTTAGAATCCATAGTAAATGGTTTCTTGCTTGTAAGAGCTTGTATTTAATAGAAAGAACAAATAATTGATTTACAGAGAAGTACTAGAAGTCCATATGAAAAAATTGAGACAAGCTTGAAGGTGAAGCTGAATGTTGCTTACATCCAAGCTCAGTGCATTATATGTGTAACAAACAATAGCAGAATATATCCATAAAACAATGAATGAACACTGATAGAAAATTCCTAATGCACTGATCTTGAATACAGTTCAATAAATGTAATGCTTTTGAGCTTCACCCCAGATTGCTTATTCTTTTAACAAATAAAGATGAAAGAAGCTACCATGCAAAGAGAAGAGATTGAAAAAGCAAAGTAACAGACAATAGCTACTTCAGTTGGGAAATGATGTGATTGCAGTGCCCTTAAATATTAGCGAGGAGACAAATGAGAATGAAGACTAAAAGAAGCATGGATTTCTTTTTACATTTGTTTTTAAAATCTCTCAGTTTCACCTTCATGTATTTCATACAACTGGAGGGTATCTTTTTATCTTTTAGCTTCTCAGATGTCATTACAAATTTTTTTATAGTGAGAGAGAAACAGAGACACAGAGACAAAGAGGTTTTTTGCTTTTTTACACATTAAGTTATTTAACCAAATATATTTATTATTATATAAGACTATATTTTTCTGAACAACATCGAAAATTAGCAATGTAACCTACTATGATATATAGACAGTGATCACCCAACATCAATATATATTTTTTCTCTCCAATTTAATTGAATCAAATGGTTGTTTAGGTATCACATAAATTTAACCTGAGATAAAGATTCACTAAGAACAATTAAGAAACTTGTTCCCTATTCATTATATGTCACTCTTTAATTTTTTAATTTATATTATCTACTTGAAAACTGAAGCAGAAATCAATCGAACAGAAAAGTGGTCATGCTAACTAGATAAATAAAATAATTTATAAAAATAATTGCCTCTCTCTCTAAGAAAGATAACAAATAATGTGTTCCTGTCTTAACAATTCTATATGAAGCTTTTATTGTTATTTAGAATTAAGGAGATTGTGTTTAGATAATTGCTTTAGCCAAATGAATTATCAATAGAATTTCCTTCCAAAGCAATTGGTCTTTGGGAATCTGTAGAATTGGGATTTAAAACAACAACAGCAACGAAAGAAATCTGGAAAATTGATTTGACAAAGGTTATTCTTCAATGTTATATGTGTATCTCATATAGTTTTATATTTGAGGCAATCTAATAAATAAAAAATCATAGAATCTCAACACTTGAAGATAATTTGAGTCCTTTTAATCAACAATCTAAAGGTACTCTGTGGCACTGATGATTTTCTTGCCTTGGTTCACTTCTTAGGCACTTAATATTTACCCAATAGTCTCACTATCTGAGAAAACCAGTAATTTTCAAAGACCTCCTTTTTATGCTGCTCCTTAATCTATCTGATTGCCATTTGCACTTACAAAATAATCAGTTGTTCTTACAAGAAGTGTGATCCAGGACTCCAATAGATAATACTGAGATATTCCCTCCCTTTGTACTAATGGTGCAAAAACAATAGTAGACAATACAGCTAACACATAAGCATAAATCAAGACAGTGGCACCAAACTTACTAGTAGTTATTGAATTATTCTTGTCATACATTTTTGGATTAAAAAAATAAAAGCCGTATTCACTTAAAAATAATCTTAATGAAGAAAAAAGACTGATTAATGCTGTCATATTTTCTCTCTTGGTACATGTCTTTTAATATTCTGTTGAAGTGGGAAATATGCATAGAACACTTCTGAAGCACTTTTGAACTAGCCACTTGGCTCAAAACCATTCATACTAGAAAAAACAACTAATGGAAGCAAGATGGTTATTCAGAATAGATTATTTGCTAGGAATTTTCTCCAAAAATGGGTGAAGTGAGCCTGTTAAGATATATGATAGTTCTTGTTGCCAATGATAAAATATTAGTTCTCAAATGAAAATTAAAAACTTGTGTTTGGTAGCATGAACTTATTCTCTCAGTATTAAAAGTTTTCTCTGAAGAGACCAATATAGGCTAACACAGTAAGCACTTATTCCACAAATTAACAGACATGATGCAAAATTATACATGAGGAAAAGATGCATTCAAAGTGCAGTGAATCCTAATGTAGGAAAATTTCATTGATATGCGATCAGATCTCACATTATAACTAACTTTTAAGAAACTATTCCATTCATTTTTGGTATAAAACAGCGATGAGCAACCTTTTGAGCTTGGTGTGTCAAATTCTTCCAAAAAACGAGCATAACTCGGGTGGTGTTTCACTTCAAGAAAAAAACCCATAATTTCATGATATTTATACTTTAAATAACAAAAATGTATAGTTGTAATATATAACTGTATTTAAAAACCAAAAAACTAATTATTTAACTTACCTGCTTAGTGACTTCTTTGTTCTTCTGTCAGTCGGTTTCTTTTGTTGGTTGTGATATTATTTAACTTGTGTGGGGTGCCATGAACTAAGATAAGTGAGGGGGAGGGGAAATTCTTTAACTAACCTGCCTATTAATGACTTTTTTGTTGCTGAATTTCATTGTCTAAACCTTCAATTAAAGGTTGGTATTTTGTACACTTCAAGTCCAAGCAAGCGCTACTAACTTCATCTGTCAGTCTGTTTTTTTTTTTTTGGTGTTGTTGTCGGTTTTGATATTAAACGCTGAGAATAAGGTCTCACAAAAGGTGCTAAAAGTGTCTGGTAATCGATTTCAGGCACTCCAAATTTCCTGATCATGGTGGAACTCCTTTTGATTTCTCCAAGTGGCACCTTTCCAGATTCTCAAGCTTTGACCTCAAGTCGACAGACACCTGAGCCCAGATGCTGTCTTGAAATTCTGCAAGTTGCATCTCCAAATCATCAATTTGTATCCATTGGAAACCATTTAATTCCAAACTACTATAGACTACTACATCAGGGTACTTAATTATTTTTATAGTCTGTTCTAGGCTTCTAAATTGATTCAATCTATCGCTGAACTGGTCAAGTAGCGAGTCTAAAACATGCTGGTACTTTACATGCAAGGGTTCCAGTTCATTTTGTACAGCTGCACTGGCCTTCTCAAAATATTTTGTTACTCAAGGAAAATACTTATAAGTTTTAGTTTCTACATCTCGCTTGAAATTTTAAGTTTACTTTCAAAAGCTTTTATGTATCCAAACGTAACGTCAGTACTTTTTCCAAAACCTTGTAACTTTAAGTTCAGTTCATTAATATGAACAGAGAGATCTGTAAAAAATATCAGGGTGTTGACTCACTTATCATCATTGAGCTGAGAAAAGTTTCCCAGATCCTTATCCTCAAGAAATACCTTAATTTCTTCAAAGCACTCCACAAAGCGCTCAAGAACTTTGCCTCTGCTCAGCCATCTTATATTATTGTACATCAGCAACCCACTGTAGGTGGAATCAACCTCCAATAAAAGTGCAGAAAATTCTAGCTTGTGAAGGGGGCGAGCAGCTATTAAATTAACTATTTTTGTAACAACTGACATTAAATTGTTTAAGTCGGTGAATCTTGCCCATCATTTACCTTAAAATTCACTCTTGATATACATTCTGAGTTTGGACAAATGAATAATTATTATATACTAGTGGCCTGGTGCATGAAATTTATGCACATTAAAAGGTGATTAATTGAGGAAATAATTTAATATTGCTATTTGTCCTTTCTCTATAATAGAAGTGTCAGAGATAAAAGCAAATTAGTAAAATGTATATGAAAACTTTTCTCCTGTCTGAGTCTGGGGCACACCATGGGACCCAGAGTCAAGTCTTCGCCCACCCACATGCATCTTAAAATCATGTGAGACCCAGACCCAGCCAGCCCTTGCCTCCATTAAGCTAGATCCAGACATGGCCAGTCCCACCCTTGTCAAGCCCCACTGGGCACAAGATGTAGCCTCAGGTCCCCTGACCCGGTGCCAGGATAGGAGTCATGGCCTGAGGTCCCCCAGCCCAGACTGGGGCAGGGGGAATGCATTGAAGTCCTCTGTCAAGCTCTGCCAGGTGGGGGACATGGCCTGAGATCCTACGTCAAGCCATGCTGAGTGGAGGGTATGGCCTGAAGTCCCTTGTTAAGACCTGCCAGGTGTGGGGGCACAGCCTCAGGTCCCCCAGCCTGGCACTGGGAGGGGGTCACAGACTCGGGTCCCCTGTCAAGCCCCTCTGTGTAGTGGACGCAGCTTGAGTTCCCCCAACTCAGCATTGGGGGTGCACTTTGAGGTCCCCCATTAAGCCCTGCTGGGTGGGTAGCATGACCTGAGGTCCCCTGTCAAGCCCCACCTAAGAGGGGGCATGGCCTGAGGTCCCCCAGCTTGGTGCTGGGACTGGGAGAGCAGCCTAAGGTCCCCAAGCTGAGCCCCAGGACAGGAAGCATATCTTGAGGTCCCCCATCATACCCTGCTAGGTGGGGGACATGGTCTCAGGTCCCCTGGCCCAGCGCCACAGTGGAAGTTGTGGCCTGAGGTCCCCTGGCCTGATGCCAAGGTGGGAGGCACAGTCTGAGGTCCCCTGTCAAGCCCAGCCAGGCAGGGGAGTGCAGCCTCAGATCCCCTGGCCTGGTGCTGAAGCAGGGTGCATGGCCTGAGGTCCCTTGTCAAGTCCTACCATGTGGGGATGCAGTCTGAGGTTTCCTGGCCTGGTGCTGGAGTGGCAGATGCAGCCTGAGGTCCCCTGTCAAGCCCTACAGGGCCAGGGAAGGGCATAGCCTCAGGTCATTAAGGCTCTTTATGGGAACTTAGCTTCAGCTATGGGTGCAGCCATCTTTGTGATGGAGTGATGTCAATTAGCATATTTCCTCTTTATTAGATAGGATACTAGCATCCCAGTGCATGGATTCCTGCACAGTGAAAGGACATTAACTAGAAGAAATATTTTAATATCACTATTTACCCTTTCTCTGTAATAGAAATGTCAACCAAATTCACAATAAAAAATGACAGATTGAAACACACCCATATGACTGGCACTAGTGAGAGCTTTATATGTATTATGCTTGTGTGAGTCAACTTAGCCTTTCATATATATACTAGTGGCCCGGTGCATGAAATTCGTGCATGTGGGGGATGGGGGTGGGGGTTGTCTCTCAGTCTGGCCTGCATCCTCTCCAATCTGAGATCGCTGTGGGATCGGGCCTAAACTGACACTTGGACAACCCCCTCGCAATCTGTTCCTAACCACACACCTGCCTGACTGCTTAATCACCCCTAACCACTCTGCTTGCTAACCACTCTGCAACTGGTCCCCTATGCCAGCCTGCTTGGCCCCAACTGCCCCCCATCATCAGCCTGATCACCCTCAACTGCCCATCCCTCCTGGCCTGATCACCCCTAACTGCCTTCCCCTCCTGGCCTGATCACCCCTAATGACCTCTGCCTTGGCCCCTCCACCATGGTGATCTGGGACCCCTGTGCGCACACGCCCTTCACGATTTGGAACCCCCAGCTCCCGCAGCAAAGTGTGGTGGTAGCCAGACTTCCCCCGGGCCTCCCGAGGCCCAGCCCTTCATGCATGCACCAGTGATCTGGGACCCCCATGCTCACGCCCTTCATGATCTTGGACCCCAGGCGCCCACAGCAAAGCACAGGCGGTGGCTGGCCTTCCCACCATGCCTCCACATGGCCTGGGGAACTGGCACCGCGGGCTTGCTGGGACCACCAGCACAGCGTCTGCTCCCCAGGCCTATGAAGCTCGTTCCCCAGGCCATGCAGAAGTGGTAGGAGAGGCAAGATCTCGCACTGCGCAGCCTTGCCTCCCACTCCTGATTGGCTGGTAGCATAGCCGATCAGGAGCCATGGTATGGTCACATTTGCATGCTACTCTTTTATTAGATAGGATTAGTAGTCCAATGCATGAAATTTGTGCATATGGGGTTGTCCCTCAGCCCAGCCTGCACCCTCTCTAATCTGAGACCCCTCAAGGGATGTCCACTGAGATCAGGCCTAAACAGGCAGTAGGACATCTCTCTTACAATCCAGGACTTCTGGCTCCCGACTGCTCACCTGCCTGCCTGCCTGATTGCCCCTAACTCCTTCTGTCTGCCAGCCTGATCACCCCTAACCACTCCCCTGCCAGCCTGATCAGTGCCTAACTGCTCTCCTTCCAGCCCGATTTCCCCTAACTGCTTCCCCTTGCTGGCCTGGTTGCCCCTATCTGCCCTCCCCTGCTGGCCCGGTCACCCCTAACTGTCCTCCCCTGCCAGCCCAGTAACCCCTAACTGTCCTCCTCTACAGGCCTGGTCCCTCCCAACTGCCCTCTCTGCAGGCCTTGTCCTTTCCAACTGCCCTCCTCTGCATGCCTGGTCCTTTCTCTGCTGGCCTGATTGCCCACAACTGCTCTCCTTTTCCAGCCATCTTGTGTGGGATGGTCCATTGCAAATTACCTCTTTAATATATAGGATGGCCAGTGCACATTATGGCAGATCCTGCATTGAGCACCTGCCCCCTGCTGGTTATTGCACATCATAGTTACCAGTTGGAGGAAAGGAGTGACATTTCACCTTTTTCTATATATAGACTAGAGGCCCAGTGCATGAAATTCACGCATGGGGGCAGGGGATGTCCTTTAGCCCAGCCTGCACCCTCTCCAATCGGGAACCTCTCAAGGGATGTCTAACTTTCTGTCCCTCACCCTTCCTCTCTGTAAAAAATCAATAAAATACATATTTTTTAAAAAAGAAAAAATAACCTGAACTCAAGCTTTCTTGTGCATAGGTACCATTATTTGCTCATTAGAGATAAAGAAACTGAGGGGCAGAAGAATTAATAGATTGCCCATATTTCCATAGCTAACAAGTATAAGATTTGAATGGTCACAAGCCATCTGCCCCAGAACATGAGGATTCACTGCCCTTGCCCCTGTTGTCCCCAGGCCTGATCTCTGTAGTCTTTCTGTTGAGATTACTGTGGCTGACCATCATGTAGTATTAGAGGCCCTTCTTGGTCCATGACCTGACTACTTTGTGTCTCTGCCAATGCACATGACCAGGAAAAAGCAAATGAAGGTTGCATATCACTGAAGATCTGGTCAAAGAGGATGTTCTAACAGGGGCAAGCTCACCTCAGAGGGCTCTTTGTGTCTCTCCCATGTTCTCTCTACTTGTCTGCATCTGGGGAGAGAAAGCATCTTGCTTCACTTTCTTTTCTAAAGACATTGCATCAAAAGAGAGAGGGCTGTCCAGTCAGCATGGCTCAGTAGTTGAGCATTGACCTATGAAACAGAAGGTCATGGTTTGATTTCCAGTCAGGCCACATGCCTGGGTTGTGGGGTGTGCAGGAAGCAGCCAATCAATGATATCTCTCATCATTGATGTTTCTCTCTCTCTCTCTCTATCTATCTATCTATCTATCTCTCTCTTTTTCTCTCTCAATCTCCCTTCAACTCTGAAATCAATAAAAAAATACTTATTTTTAAGAAGTAGGAGGACTGGGGAGAACTAAGATGGCGGCAAAGGCAAAACACCTATCTTGCCGTCAAATCAGCAATTTTAATACTACAACTTAACGAAAGAACAAACACCTTCCAGAATCACCAGAAAGCTCGCCGAGTGAAAATTCCACAAATAAAAGAGAATATAAGACACTGTGACTCAGAGGAGCGGCGGCAAACAGCGTTGAAAGATTCGCACGGAGAGAGGTTTGGAGTGCGCGCAACAGAGAGGGCGGGCGGCTGAAAACCGGCCAGTTTTCTCGAACGGGGAGACAAAGGCGTCCCACTGGACTGATTCTCCAGCTCTGGGCAAAGTCCAGAGAACCCACTATCACACGGGGTGAAAACTGGACAGTGGGAGGGCAGGCCGAAGCTCGGGTGCTGCCGGGTCTCCCGGCTTGTGGAGAAGGCAGCTTGCGCGAACAGCCCGGCTGTGTGACGGCGCAGAGAGCACACCGCGACTTGCCTCTCATTCAGAAAACCGTCAGACTGCTTTGTTTTACGACCCTGGGTGAGACATTGCGCATGCAGACTCATTTAGGGAAAGTCTGAATTCCCCGGCAACCGGCAGCCGGTGGAGCTCTGCAGCAGCTCTCTCTCAGAGGTGGTGGCAGCCAGTGCCCCTGACACAAAGTCCCTGGGGCCGCATAGGGCAGAGCTAACGCTGTCTGCTTGACCCGGAGACTCCGCCCACCCAACCTGAGCACAGCTGAACTTCACAGACAATTGGCCTGGAGGTCAACCCTCCAAGTGCTAACAACGATTAACTGAGCTTAACTTCAGCAAGACTGTGCAGCCCATATCCACCTCAGGTAACCGGGGAGGCTGAGCCACTATCCCTAGTACGAAGTCTACCACACAAAGCTAATTGACCAACTCAGGGAAGCAGCCACCATGCAGCAACATGGAAAGAAATCAGATGTGAAAGAAATGGAGGAAAAAAAATGACTGGACATGGAATTCAGAACCACGGTTATAGGGTTTTTTAAGAGGCTCCAACAAAAGATCAAGGCCTATAAGGAAATAAGCAAGACCACAAAGGAAATGAATGAGTCCTATAAGAAAATGAACAACACCCTCAAGGATATAAACGAGAGCTGTAAAGAAATGATCAAGACCAACGTGGAAATGATCAAGACCAACGTGGAAATGAATGAGTCCTACAAGGAAATGAAAGAAACCCTCAAGGATATAAAGCAGACTCTCAAGGATATGAAAAAGGACCAACCAGAAATTAAGCGTACACTGACTGAAACAAAAAATATTATACAAAGACCTGAAAGTGCCCTGGAGCACCCCAAGAACCAAGTTAAAGATTTGAAATACAAAGAGGTAAAATCCACTCAGCTGAAAAAGCAAGAAACCAAAAGAATCCAAAAAATTGAAGATAGAGTAAGGGGCCTCTGGGACAACCTCATGCATACCAACATCCGAATTATAAGGGTGCCAGAAAAAGTGAGAGGCCAAGACAATGAAAACCTATTTGAGGAAATAGTGACTGAAAACTTCCCACACCGGGTGAAAGGAATTGACTTAGGAGTCCAAGAAGTGCACCGAACCCAATATATAGGAACCCTAAGAGGACCACACCGAGGCACATCATAATTAAAATGCCAAGAGCGAAAGACAAAGAGAGAATATTAAAAGCAGCAAGAGAGAAACAGTTGGTTACCTATAAGGGAGCACCCATACGACTGTCAGCGGATTTCTCAACAGAAACGATGCAGGCCAGACGGGAGTGGCAAGAAATATTCAAAGTGATGAACAGCAAGAATCTACAACCAAGATTACTCTATCCAGCAAAGATATCATTCAGAATTGAAGGTCAGATGAAGTGCTTCGCAGATAAGAAAAAGCTAAAGGAGTTCATCACCACCAAACCAACATTATATGAAATGCTGAAAGATATTCTTTAAGAAGAGGAAGAAGAAAAAGGTAAAGATGAAAAGTATGAACAACAAATACACATCTATCAACAAATGAACATAAAAATAAAGTGAATTGATAGGCTGATGAACAGGATAAACTGGTGAATATAACAGAGACATGGACATAGAGAGGGAATGGACTGACAATTCTTGGGGAGAAAAGGGTTGTGGGAAGTGCAGCAAGAGACTGGACAAAAATCTTGCAGCAATGGGAGAGGACAGTGGGGAGGGGGAGGTGAGGGTGGAGGGTGGGATAGGTACAGGGTGGAGGGGAGCTATAGGGGGATAAAAAGGGGAAACAATGTAATTAATAAACTTAACAATAAAGATAAAAAAAAAAAAAGAAGTAGGAGGACTCGCCGAGACGGGTTTGGCTCAGTGTATAGAGCATCGGACTGCGGACTGAAGGGTCCCGGGTTCGACTCCAGCAAGGGCATGTACCTTGGCTGCGGGCACATCCCCAGTAGGGGGCGTGCAAGAGGCAGCTGATTGATGACTCTTTCTCATTGATGTTTCTGACTTTCTATCCCTCTCCCTTCCGTCTGTAAAAAATCAGTAAAATATATATATTTAAAAAGAAGAAGTAGGAGGACTTATTTCTTATTAGCTATTTTTTTCCTAAAGGTTCAAAATTAGTAACTGACTAAACTGATGTATCTTGATTAAAGTAAAAGCAGATTAATAAACATTTCAGATTCCAACAAATTTTATATTCAGCCCACTGAGGGGAAATTTTCCTCTGAATGACATTTTCAGAATTTTAAATTCTTAACCAAATTATGTAGTAAAATATATATTCCTTATTCCGTTAAAAATATGCACTCACAAATACTAATAGGTAAGCAACTGATATATTAACACACTTAGGTGTCTTATCATTATTTAAAAATTATTAAAAATGTATTAATTTTATTTATCTTAATATATCTTCTATCATATACAATACATCTTGCATTCCAGTTGATTAACAACTATCAAGCAGATCATCCATTAAAAGTAGATGTGTGATAAAACTTATCTCAGAATCATTTCACAAGCACTGACAATTACATGAACTAAAGTAAGAAAACAAATTTTGAGTCTTTTAGATCTTTTCACTGATTAATATTTTCTAATTTTATGTAATCTAATCAAATTAGTGAAGTCTCAAATAAATTGTTCTTCTGCATAAATGACACATGTCTAATTGCTATTACCTCTGGAAAATATTTTCTGTGCCCAAGTACATCAAGTAGACATCAAAACTTCCATCTTAGCTTAAAATTCATTTTAAAAGGAAATAAAAATAATTTTATCTTATTGAAATGAAAATGAAATAGTAGTTAATAAGTTATCTCTGTAATTCATAATAAAATTATTATTTTACTAACAAAGAAGTTGCAGGAATAGTAACTGTATTATCTCATTTTTATGATTTAGAATATGAAATGTTCTCTAGATTTACAGAAGATGTTAGTCTTAATATATGAGGGGTATAGGTGATTTTATTTTGGATGAATTCCTGAAAATTAATTTCCCACATTTAAAGAGAATTTTTGAAACATACTTATGACTTTAGGTTAGTTAACCCACATAAAATTGCTTATATTTGACATTTATAAAACATTATATTCATATAATTTAATCTAACACCTTTATAACTGAAACATTTATTATTTATTCCAATATTTGAAGTGGTCTAATTTCATGATTCTTTCCTATATCCATAATTTTCTCTTTTACTACATTATCTATTTTTTCTTTGATTTTTTTCAGACCTCCCATTAACATTCTAATAGCTACATAGAGAGTTTTTAAAATAATAGCACTTTACATGTAATAATTCATTTTGGATTCTCTGTAGATCTCTAACAAGAATTATTATCTGCATTTAACAGATATGAAAACTGAGTCAAACAGGAATACATATCTCCGTGACTCTCATAGTCATTAAATTGTGGAGTCATGATAAAAACCGTTAGTCCAAGCTCATAGATGATGCTCTTAATCATGCCACACTGTTGATCTATCTTTCTAAAATGATTCCCTGAATTATGGTGGTTTATCAATTTGTCACTGAAATCAGGAATCTAATGTTCCCTTTATTACTTTGAGCAATATTATAATTTATGCTGTGACATTTATGTAATCATTCATTCACTATTTCTTGGAGTCATATTTTTATATGGAGCTTCCTGTCCTATCTGCCTTGATTTTAGATATATGATGTCTATGTGGGCCTCCGTCCTGTTTGTACTGTCTATTGCAGTAGTGAAGAAATCTGCCATAAAGAAAATATAAATCGGAACTAAGATGGCGGCAAAAGCAAAACACCTATCTTGCCGTCATAATCAGCAATTTTAAAACTACAACTTAACGAAAGAACAAACACCTTCCAGAGTCCCAGAAAGCTCGCCGAGTGAAAACTCCACAAATAAAAGTGAAGATAAGACACTGTGACTCGGAGGAGCAGCGGCAAACAGCGTTGAAAGATTCGCGAGGAGAGAGGTTTGGAGTGCGCGCTGCGGAGAGGGCGGGCAGCTGAAAACCGGCCAGTTTTCTCGAACAGGGAGACAAAGGCATCCCACTGGACTGATTCTCCAGCTCCGGGCGAAGTCCAGGGAACCCACTATCACACGGGGTGAAAACTGGACAGAGGGAGGGCACGCCGAAGCTCGGGTGCTGCCGGGTCTCCCGGCTTGTGGAGAAGGCAGCTTGCGCGAACAGCCCGGCTATGTGACGGCGCAGAGAGTGCACCGTGACTTGCCTCTCATTCCGAAAACCTTCAGACTGCTTTGTTTTATGACCCTGGGTGAGACATTGCGCGTGCAGACTCATTTTGGGAAAGTCTGAATTCCCCGGCAACCGGCAGCCGGTGGAGCTCCACAGCGGTTCTCTCTCAGAGGTGCTGGCGGCCATTGTCCCCAGCATAGAGTCCCTGGGGCCGCATAGGGCAGAGCTAACGCTGTCTGCTTGGCCCGGAGACTCCGCCCACCCAACCTGAGCACAGCTGAGCTTCACAGACAATTGGCCTGGAGGTCAACCCTCCAAGTGCTAAAAACGATTAACTGAGCGGTGCAGCCCATATCCACCTCAGGTAACCGGGGAGGCTGAGCCACTATCCCTAGTACGAAGTCTACCACACAAAGCTAATTGACCAACTCAGGGAAGCAGCCACCATGCAGCAACATGGAAGGAAATCAGATGTGAAAGAAATGGAGGAAAAAAAACGACTAGACATGGAATTCAGAACCACGGTTATAGGGTTTTTTAAGAGGCTCCAACAAAAGATCGAGGCCTATAAGGAAATAAGCAAGACCACAAAGGAAATGAATGAGTCCTACAAGAAAATGAACAACACCCTCCAGGATATAAAGGAGAGCTGCAAAGAAATGATCAAGACCAACGTGGAAATGATCAAGACCAACGTGGAAATGAATGAGTCCTACAAGGAAATGAAAGAAACCCTCAAGGATATAAAGCAGACTCTCAAGGATATGAAAAAGGACCAACCAGAAATTAAGCATACACTGACTGAAACAAAAAATATTATACAAAGACGTGAAAGTGCCCTGGAGCACCCCAAGAACCAAGTTAAAGATCTGAAATACAAAGAGGTAAAATTCACTCAGCTGAAAAAGCAAGAAACCGAAAGAATCCAAAAAATTGAAGATAGTGTAAGGGGCCTCTGGGACAACCTCAAGCATACCAACATCCGAATTATAGGGGTGCCAGAAAAAGCGAGAGGCCAAGACAATGAAAACCTATTTGAAGAAATAGTGACTGAAAACTTCCCACACCTGGTGAAAGAAATTGACTTAGGAGTCCAAGAAGTGCACCGAACCCAATATATAGGAACCCTAAGAGGACCACACCAAGGCACATCATAATTAAAATGCCAAGAGCAAAAGACAAAGAGAGAATATTAAAAGCAGCAAGAGAGAAACAGTTGGTTACCTATAAGGGAGCACCCATACGACTGTCAGCGGATTTCTCAACAGAAACGATGCAGGCAAGACGGGAGTGTCAAGAAATATTCAAAGTGATGAACAGCAAGAATCTACAACCAAGATTACTCTATCCAGCAAATCTATCATTCAGAATTGAAGGTCAGATGAAGTGCTTCGCAGATAAGAAAAAGCTAAAGGAGTTCATCACCACCAAACCAACATTATATGAAATGCTGAAAGATATTCTTTAAGAAGAGGAAGAAGAAAAAGGTGAAGATGAAAATTATGAACAACAAATACACATCTATCAACAAATGAACATAAAAATAAAGTGAATTGATAGGCTGATGAACAGGATAGACTGGTGAATATAACAGAGACATGGACATAGAGAGGGAATGGACTGACAATTCTTGGGGAGAAAAGGGTTGTGGGAAGTGCAGCAAGAGACTGGACAAACATCTAGCAACAATGGGAGAGGACAGTGGGGAGGGTGAGGTGAGGGTGGAGGGTGGGATAGGTACAGGGTGGAGGGAAGCTATAGGGGGATAAAAAGGGGAAACAATGTAATTAATAAACTGAACAATAAAGATAAAAAAATTTAAAAAAAAAGAAAAGATAAATCCATAAAATTCCCCATTAGTTTTCTGTTTTAGAATTAGCAGTGCCTACCCAGGAATGGCTCACCTCAGCCAATTATCGAATGATTGAAAGCATCTCTCCTGCAATTCTCCTTTTATCTAAAACTAGAATTAACATCATTAAAATGTCCATACTACCCAAAGCAATTTGTATATTCAGTGCAATCCCTTTTAAAATACCAATGGCATATTTCAAAGATACAGAACAAATACTCCAAAAATTTATAGAGAACAAAAAAAGATCCCAAATAGCCATAACAATCTTGAAAAAGAACAAAGTTGGAGGGATCACAATACCAGATACCAAGTTATACTACAAAGCCACTGTACCCAAAACAGCCTGCTACTGGCACAAGAGCAGGATATAGATCAATGGAGCAGAACAGAGAAACTAGAAACCCACCCAAACCATTAAGATCAATTTATATTTGTCAAATGAGGAAAGAGCACACACTAAAGACTGGAAGATTGGATAGGTATATGCAAAAAAAAAAAAAAAAGAAAAAAGAAAAGAAAAAGAAAAGAAACTAGACCACCAACTTATACCATACACAAGAATAAGCTCAAAACAGATAAAAGACTTAAATATCAGTCCTAAAACCATAAAAATACTAGAAGAAACCACAGACAGCAAAATCTCAGGCATTTCTTGTAGCAATATATTTGTGGGTACAGCTCCTAGGGCAATGAATGGCAGACAGCAGCTCGGGAACCACATGCAGCTCATGAACCGTGGTTTGCCGCTCCGTTGACTGAGTTTACCGACCACTGTCTTAGGTCAAGGGAAACAAAGAAAAACATAAACAAATGGAAATACATCAAAATTAAAAGCTTTTGCACAGTAAAAGTAACAATCAACAAAATGAAAAGGGATACACTATATAGGAAAACATTGCCAAAGATACATCTGATCAGGGGTCAATTTTCAAAATATATAAAGAACATCATACAACTTAACAAAAGGAAGAGAATCCAATTTAAAAAAAAAAATGGGCAAAGAACCCAAATAGACACTTCTCAAAAAATGTCATACAGATGCCAAAAGACACATAAAAAATTGTTCAGTCACTCATCATGAGAGAGATACAAATTAAAACAACAAGATATCACCTCATACCTGCCAGAATGGTTACCATTAATAAATCAGCAAATGACAAGTGCTGGCAAGGATTTGGAGCAAAGAGAACCCTAGTACACTGCTGGTGGGAATACAGACTAGTGCAGCCACTTTGGAAAATTATATGAATTTCCTCAAAAAAAATTCAAGATGAAATTTTCATTTGACCTAGTGATCCCACTTCTAAGGAATATATCCTAGGAATACTGAAACACCAATCAAAAAGATTACATGCACCCCTATGTTCATAGCAGCATTATTTACAATAGCTAAGATCTGAAAACAGCCCAAGTGCCCATCAGTAGATGAATGGATAAAATGCTATGTAGCTGTAAAATAGAAAGATCTCTAACGTTTTGAGACAGCAAAGAGGGACCTGCAGATGATCATGCTAAGTACAATGTGCCAGTCAGAGAAAGACAAGTATCTCATGATCTCACTCATATATGGAATCTAGTGAACAAAATAAGCTGATGAACAAAATAGATACAGAGACATTGAAACATCCAATGCACTGATGAATCTCAGAGGGAAGAGTAAGTGGGGGATGGAGGAAAGATATTAATCAAAGAATTTATATGCGTACTAGATGCCTCGTGCACAAAATTCATTCATAGGGGGTATGGGGGAATATCCCTCAGCCTAGCCTGCACCCTCACCAATCTGGAACGCTTTGAGGGATGTCCAACTGCTCATTTAGGCCCAATCCTGGTAGGAATCTCAATCCAGGACTGCTGGCTCCCAACTGCTCACCTTCCTGCCTTCCTGATTGCCTCTAAATGCTTCTGCCTGCCAGCCTGGTCACCTCCTAAACAGTCCCCTGCAGGCTTGTTTGCCTAACTGCTCCTCTTCCAGCTTGTTTGCCCCTAACTGCCCTCCCCTGAAGGCTTGATCCCCCCCCCACAACTGCTCTCCTCTGGAGGCCTGGGTCCCCACTCAACTGCCCTTCCCTGAAGACCCGTTCGCTCCCAACTTCCTTCCTCTGCAGGCCTGGTCACCCCTAACTGCCCTCCTCTGCAGGCTTGATTGTCCCCAACTGCCCTCCCTTGCAAGCCTGGTCCCTCCCAACTGCCCTCCCCTGGTGGCCTGATCACTCACAACTGCCTTCCTGGGAGGCCTGATCCCTCTCAACTGCCCTCCTTTGCTGGCCATCTTGTGGTGGCCATCTTGTGTCCACATGGGGGCAGCCAATTATCAAGTGTTTGATCATTTTGGGGCAGCAATCTTGTGTGTTGGAGTGATGGTCAACCTGCATATTACTCTTTTAGTAGATAGAATATGCATAATCCATGGAAACAGACAATAGTGAGGTGAAGGACTAAGCAGGGAGGAAGGAGGTCATGGAGGAAAGTTAATAGGGGAAGGGGGAAAGGGAACATCTGAAATACTTTCAAGAATTAAAATAAATTAAAAATAAAATAAACCCAGCCACTGTTGAGTATTGACCAATGAACTCGGAGAACACGGTTCCAGATGCCCAGGTTGCGAGCTCAATCCTCAGTGTGGGGCATGCAGGAGGCAGCTGATCAATAAATCTCTATCTCTCTCACCCTCTCTAAAATCAATAAAAATATATTTTGAAAATAAAATAAAAGTAGCCTTTCCAGAGGTTAATTTACACCCAAGATTCTGTGAAGACTTCTGACTTTTCATAGTCTACATCATTTTCTCAGGAATGGTCATTGATATTGAACCTTGTTAATTGTTTGTTTTATTATATCTAGTACTAGAGGCCAAGTGCATGAAATTCGTGCACTCAGGGGGGGTCCCTCCACCCAGCCTGTGCCCTCTCAGGGAGCAGGACTAAGCTGGCAGTCGGGCATCCTTAGTATTGCCCTGGATGCAGGAGAGGCTCCCACCACCGCTGCTGCATTTTAAGCCTGGCTCAGGGCTTCTGACTGAGTGGCACTCCCCCGTGGGTGCACACTGACCACCAGAGGGCAGCTCCTGCATTGAGCGTCTGCTCCTGGTGATCAGTGTGGGTCCTAGGGACCTGTCATTCTGCTGTTTGGTCAATTTGCATATTAGCCTTTTATTATATAGGAAAATACCTACTATATTTCCAATAATAATGTAAATACTTTTTGCTATTTTTAAATTTCCTGTGATAACTTCAGTTAACTTCTAGAAGAAGTTACTATACTAGTTGTCATCTTTTCAAAGGTGTGGAAAGAATATCTTAAACATGTGGCATTCCCAAAACATCAATCTCTTATTTCCCTACATTTTGTAAAAGCTATTTGAATACATCTGCTTCTGAGATTGTTTTATTTAGCCTGATATAAATCACTAAACTCAAGGCCATCAATACCCTTTTCATATAAATTTACCCAAATTATTTATCCCTCATGCCCCCAATAATCTCCTAAGCATAGTTCTTCTCAGATAACATCATTTTTTCAGAAGACACAATCAAGTTCCACAGTCAAGTTGTTTTCAGAGAACAACTCCAAGACCATGTGGGTTCCTGCGACTGTGAGGAACTGATGGATCTGTTCCAGTCACGAGGATGGTCCAGAGATGGGGGACACTGATGACACCTTGCCATGCTAGCAGGAGGCAGCTGTGCATGTCTGCAGGCAGCCCAGGACCAAACCAGAGAGGATGGATCTTGCATTACCACGATGTGTCCACCATCTGGATACCATTGCTAAGATGTACACATAAAGAATTATTTGACACTGAAACTGGGACTCAGAACAGTTGGACATTGAAACTTAGACTGAAACAATTTTTGTTCTTATACATTTATTTCTAGTATGCAGAGGCAAGATATTTTTGAAGAAAAGAAACAGCAGAGAGTGATTGATATAAAGGCAGGGTGGCCTTGAACAGGCTGTCAAGCTACAGGGGAAGGCTTGGGTGGATGGGAGGCGGATGCGGGGGGGAGATCAACTGAAGGACTTGTATGTATGCACATGAGCATAACCAGTGAATGAAAGACACTGGGGCTGGGAGTGGGGAAGGTGGGGATATGTGCTGGGGGGTAGGGAAGGCTGGGGGGAGGATAAGGGGGAGGGGGAAAAGAAAACATGTACTACTATTAATTATAAGTTATACTGCAAAAAAACAATAAAAATATATTAAAAAATAAAAAATAAATCACATATGTATGTATGTATAGACAATATTTATAGTTTTCCTTATGCTTTTACTTTTTAATAAATAAAATTTGAATTGAAACTATACAGGCCCAATAATATAGAAGGAGAATTTAACTAGAAACAAAAACTGGTTTATCTTGGTTCTATTCCTATTCAACTAGAGGCCCTAAAATCAGTTTAGCTAGTCTATTTTAATGAGCTCTGAATGGGTCTCTCTACTTCAAACATTGTCACTCTCCCATTAATCTAATGCATACTTATATAGAGACAATCTTTTAATGCATAGCATAAGACATGTCATCTCAGGAACTTGCAGTGGTCCCAAATTGCCCCAGGAATAAAAATTAAACTTTATATTATTTAACAATCTGGCCTCAACCTAACTTTTCTAATCTTATATACATTTTGACCTATTTTTTGTTTCTTACCAAGAACCTTTCCTTGTTCCATGTCTAATTTGGTACTTTTTGTTTCATTACAACATCTTTTCCTTGTCCCCAAAGGTGCAACCAATTTATTAGGATCCAGATCAAGTGACACTGCTATTTTGTAGGCTTACTATAATTCCTTTGTCAGAGTGAACTTTTGTTTATTGTAAGTACCACATTTTATCATTGTACCTCTCTTCTTAGCTAAAATATTCTATCTCACATCAAGACAATAAAGGGAATGTCTACTTATCTTTTTTTCTACTGAAGTATCTTTTCATGAAAAGTGCTCAAAAGCATTTTAAAGTAAGTCATAGAAAATGAGAGGATAGAGGACAGCAGGGCTTATCTGACATAAAATATTTTTCTATCAATGAAACTCCTTTGAAAAATTTACAAGGGATTGTTTTCCTGAGTCAACACTTATTGTTTAACAAAAAACTGCTTCTCACTTGCTGACTGAACCTTATGTTCTAAGTATAACCTATTAATAATACATTTTTCTTCAATGCTTTGCATTAATTACCCATGAGAGACTATTCTTAGCAATTCCTACTGCCATTGTCTTATACCAGGAGCTCAGATGCAGGTTTGGGAGGTCATTTTGCTGATAATAAAACAACTTATTTATTTAGAATGTACTTTGGCATATTAACAATTCAGCTACATTTTAAAGCATATTAGCAATCCAGCCAGATTTTAAAACAATTTGAGGAGACTGATATTTAACAATTTGTCTATTTCAATTTCCTAAAAAAAAAAGTGAAATATGTTTCCTAAGTTGCTGTTTCTATAAAATTTCAGAAGCAATGGGGAAAAAGGTGAGCTTTTGCAATCTTTGTTTCATTTGTCAGTTTTTGTCTATTCAAATTAATAGTAGTAGTATTATCTGCTTAAGGAATTTATGAACATTCTCCTTAGATTATTTATTCATAATGGGGTAGGTGGAAAATAGAATGCAGAATGCTTAAATTTCAAAAGAGTAATAGATATTATCTTATGGACCCCTTAAATTTTCTTCCAAATATAACGACATCCTTGGCATTTAACTTGTAATTGAAAATGATTTATTTTGACTCAAGCATGATCCTGAGAATGTCCCATGATTATCTTACTTAAGCTTTACAGTCATCAAATACATGTATACTGGTAAGCCCAGGTCAATAGCACTAGCATAGAGCACAGATCAGCTTTGTGCTCAGAAATTTCATTTCAGGGCACACATACTCAACCACTATGCAGTAATGCTTTTTGGAAAACTAAAATATTTAAGGAATATATTTTTATACCCATAGTTTATTAATTCTGGATAATTTAAATATTTATGCTATAATTTAATCAATCCTATTACTCTGATATCTAAGTATATGAATAGTATATGAAGGAGCATACTTATTTCTCTCGTTAATAATAAATGGGTTGATAGTCAAAAGAAGAATCTATTCATTATATAAGTAAGTTAGTCACAACATTTTTTTTAATCTTTATTGTTCAGTTTATTAATTACATTGTTCCCTTTTTTTTCAGCCTATAGTTTCGCTCCACCTGGTACCCATCCCACTCTCTGCCCTCACCCCCCTCCACTGTCCTCTCCCATAGCTGCATGATTTTTGTCCAGTCTCTTGCTGCACTTCCCACACCCCCTTTCTCCCCAAGAGTTGTCAGTCCATTCCCTCTCTATGTCAGGGATTCTGTTACATTCACCACTTTATCCTGTTCATCAGCTTATTAATTCACTTGATTTTTAGATTCATTTGTTGATAGATGTGTATTTGTTGTTCCTAATTTACACTTTTATCTTTTTCTCCTTCCACTTCTTAACGAATATCTTTCAGCATTTCATATAATGTTGGTTTGGTGGTGATGAACTCCTTTAGCTTTTTCTTATCTGCGAAGCACTTTATCTGACCTTCAATTCTGCATGATAGCTTTGCTGGATAGAGTAATCTTGGTTGTAGATTCTTGCTGTTCATCACTTTGAATATTTCTTGCCACTCTTGTCTGGCCTGCATCGTTTCTGTTGAGAAATCAGCTGACAATCGTATGGGTGGTCCCTTATAGGTAACCATCTGTTTTTCTCTTGCTGCTTTTAATATTCTCTCTTTGTCTTTTGCTCTTGGCATTTTAATTATGATGTGTCTTGGTGTGGTCCTCTTAGGGTTCCTATATATTGGGGTTCGGTGCACTTCTTGGACTCCTAAGTCAATTTCTTTCACCAGGTGTGGGAATTTTTCAGTCACTATTTCTTTGAATAGGTTTTCATTGTCTTGCTCTCTCTCTTTTTCTGGGACCCCTATAATTTGGATGTTGGTATGCTTGAGGTTGTCCCAGAGGCCCCTTACACTATCCTCAATTTTTTGGATTCTTTTGATTTCTTGCTTTTTCAGCTGAGTGGATTTTACTTCTTTGTATTTCAAATCTTGAACTTGGTTCTTGGAGTGCTCCAGAGCACTTTTAGGTCTTTGTATAATATTTTTTATTTAAGTCAGTGTATGCTTAATTTCTGGTTGGTCCTTTTTCATATCGTTGAGAGTCTCCTTTATATCCTTGAGGGTCTCCTTCATTTTCTTGTAGGACTCATTCATTTCCTTTGCGGTCTTGCTTATTTCCTTATGGACCTTGACCTTTTGTTGGAGCCTCTTGAAAAACCCTATAACCATGGTTTTGAATTCCATGTCCAGTCATTTTTTTTCCTCCATTTCTTTCACATCTGATTTCTTTCCATTTCTCTGCATGGTGGCTGCTTCCCTGAGTTGGTCAATTAGCTTTGTGCAGTAGACTTGCTACAAGGGACAGTGGCTCAGTCTCCCCAGTTGCCTGAGGTGGATATGGGCTGCACAGTCTTGCTGAAGTTAATCTCAGGTTAATCGTTATTAGCGCTTGGAGGGGTTGACATCCAGGCCAATTGTCTGTGAAGCTCAGCTGTGCTCAGGTTGGATGGGCGAGTCTCCGGTCCAAGCAGACAGCATTAGCTCCGCCCTATGTGGCCCCAGTGACTCTGTGTCGGTGGCAATGGCCGCCAGCACCTCTGAGAGAGAGCCGCTGTGGAGCTCCACCGGCTGCCAGGGAATTCAGACTCTCCCCAAATGAGGCTGCACACCCAATGTCTCATCCAGGGTCATAAAACAAAGCAGTCTGATGGTTTCCCGAATGAGAGGGCGAGTTGCAGAGCGCTCTCTGCATGGTCATGCAGCTGAGCTGTTCCCAGGGTCACGCACAAGCTGCCTTCTCCACAAGCCGGCAGACCCGGCAGCACCCAAGCTTCAGCGTGCCCTTCCACTGTCCAGTTTTCACCCTGTATGATAGTGGGTTCCCTGGACTTCACCCAGAGCTTGAGAATCAGTCCAGTGGGATGTCTTTGTCTCCCCGTTAGAGAAAACTGGCCCGTTTTCAGCCGCCTACCCTCTCCACTGGCACGCGCTCCAAACCTCTCTCTGCGGGAATCTTTCAACGCTGTCCGCCCTGCTCCTCTGAGTCACAGTGTCTTATCTTCACTTTTATTTGTGGAATTTTCACTCGGCCAGCTTTCTGGTGATTCTGGAAGGTGTTTGTTCTTTCGTTAATTTGTAGTATTAAAATTGCTGAATATGACAGCAAGATAGGTGTTTTATCTCTGCCGCCATCTTGGTTCTCCAGTCACAACATTTTTTGAACAAGAAAAATAGCTTTGAGGATGAAGCAAATTATAGTTGACATTTTATCTTGTTTATTTACATCATGAATACTTGAAAGAAAAAAATATATATACTCATTTAAGGAAATGAAAACATACAGGAGGGAGAAGGTTAATTGAATGCTTATATTCTACACATTTAGAGTGCTGCTATAGGATAATTTAATGTTCATTATATCCACTTATATGTGGTATCCAGAAAAAAGTTAAACTGAGACTACAGTACGATGAGATTTAAAGTCAATGGCCATGGCTCTTCAGATTTACATTCCAGAATGACCTCACACACAGAAGATATAAAGAGCTATTGATGTTTTCATAATGCTCATCTCTCATGTGGACTAGTCAATAGTTCTAATTATTCTTCTCAATTTTACTCTTTCCACATAGCTGATTCTAAAATGTAACTCAAAAAAGGGAAACATAGTGCACTGCTGATGGGAATGCAGATTGGCACAACCACAATGGAAAACAATATGGAGTTTCCTCAAAAACTTAAAAATGGAATACCATTTATACCAGTGATCCCACTTCTAGGAATATATCCTAAGAACACTGAAACAACATCAGAAAGAATGTATGTATTCATCAGTATAATTTACAATAGTTAAGATCTGGAAATAGCCCACGTGCCCATCAGTACATGAGTGATAAGAAAAAGCTATGGTACATTTACAGAATGGAATACTGTGCAGCAGTAAAAAGAAGAATTTATTATTATTTGAGACAGCCTAGAGGGACCTGAAGAATATTACGCTAAGCGAAATAAGCCAGCCAGAGAAAGTCAGTATCACATGACCTCACTTACATGTGGAATCTAATTAACAAAATAGATCCAGAAACTGATGAATTTCAGAGGTGGGGAGAGACAGCAGGAAGAGGTTAATTAAAGAACTTATATGCATATGTGCATAACCCATGGACAGACAATAGAGTAGTGGAGGCCTGGGGAAAGAGGTAGGACTGAAGTGGACGGGGTCATCTGTAATACTTTCAACAATAAAGATAAATTTTAAAAAAGAAAACAGCAAAAAAAAATTAAACAACAAAATAAAATGTAACTCAAGTCATGTAATTCTACTCTTCTGCTCAAAATCCTCTAATGGGCTTTTGCTTGCAGGTGTAGAAGAGTAATTTATCTTGGACTAAGCTTTCTACTAAAAACAAAACAAAACAAAATAAAACAAAACAAAACAAAACAAAAAACATTCCCAAGAGAAAGTAAATGTTCTGTGGCAAGTCCTCTGTTTGCCATACTATTTTTTTCACTTAGGATTCTTTGCTACTTCTATTCATGAGGCATAAAAGCCAGTCAGAGAGCAACATACAAAAACTGTGTCGGCCTTACTGGCATGAGGCACAAAATTGGAGTTTGGAGCTAGCAAGGAAGGCAAGAATAATGGATCAATTTTGTAACATAGAAACCCACACCTGAAACCTATATGTTCATGTTAACCAATGTCACCCCAATCAATTTAATAGAAAAAAGGAAGAATGGATCCATATCTTGGACAATGGAAACTTTCTGAAGGGGTATGCAGTATTTTATGGCTGTTTCCCATTTCTGATTCTTAAGCTGTGTATGCAGGTGGTGGAAGACTTAAATATTTTTTAAAGAAATAGAGTCTATTACTAAAAAAGAACAACAGCAACAATAACAAAAACAACAACAACACATATATATAAAAATCAAACTCTAGGCTTTACCAGTGAAGTAATTTTCCTTGAGCTGCCTTCTTCCATAATATAGAACTGAGAGTAGACAAACACCTAGAGAGGTTTTCCATACCTGTTGCAGTGATGTTGCCATATGACCATGGATTCTAAACGCCAAGGTTATTGCCTTTTTTCCCCATAGCTCGGTGCATAATTACCTTGCTCCCAATCTATTTATTATTAGTGAGATAAACAAGTATGCCCTCCATATAATGTTCATGTAGTTAAGAGACATCCATCACTTGCATTTTTACAGTAGAAAAGAATAATTTGTTCATTCAAAAATGCATCTTGGGAAATTTCTCTGTGTCAGAGACAGGTTTGAACATGCTCTAAAGGAGGGGGAATTGAGATCAAAGTTATGGTAGCCCATACATCACTGTTTCTGAAACAGCAGCAGCATTGGGAGGGGTATAGTATAATCTTCAGGGTCAGGAGACACAAAGAAGAAAGATGGTAAAATGAAAAGCAAAACAGGGGATGGTAGAAAGGTGAAGGTCCACAAATTTTGTAATATAATAGGAGGCAAAGTCATTTGCTAAAATAGAAGCAGGTTATAAGGTAGACATTGAGAAGCTTAGTGAATATTTGGGACAATTGTTATAGTACATAATATATAATATTAATTATAAATAAATGGAGTAATAAATAATGAAAAAGTATCAGATGAGGCTAAATGACCAAAACTTCTAAAACGAAAGAATCAGGTTGAACCAGGAAAATCAAGAGGAAAGAGCCTGGGAACCAATTCAACTCAGAGAGAGACTGAGAGGTCAGAGGAGGGGGACTTGCAAAGTTTCTTGAGAGAGCAACAGGCATTTACACAAATATATCTGGTCTTTGAAGAGTTTTAAAATCTACTTAAGGACACAGGATTTATATTACCTACACTAATAAAAGAGAAACATGCAAATTGACTGTCCCTCAGGTACACCCATCAGCCAATCAGAGTGAGTATGCAAATTAACCCAACAAAGATGGTGGTTAATTTGCATATGTGGGCCTGTAGACTGAAGACAGTGTAGAAGGAATTCAAGCACTGTAGATGGGAGCAGAGATGAGGCAGCAGAGAAGGGAGTGAAGCCCAATGCCGAGGCTTCCCTCCCTTCTCTGTTTTGCTCTGGCTGCAGGAACCCTTATTCTTGCAGGAAGCTTCCTGCTACAGGCCTCTAGTGTTACAATAAGAGTTCAAATACAAATATGTGAATAATAATAAATATTCAGGTTGTAAATTTCAAAGTTCTTTGGGGGATAACAAAGGTAGATGATGAGCTTGGATAGAAGTTTCTTGAAGGTGAATTTCAAACAGACATGTGGAAAAGGAGATTCCAGGCTAGCAAAGAGATGTAGAGGAATCTGAAAGCAAAAAGAATCATCAGAGCTGGGAGACCTGCCTTCCAGCTTTTCTGAGGGCCCCCCACCCTCACCCATTTACTGCTCTGTGCCAGGCATAAGACTAGCCAGGGTCAAGAGAAAGAGGAAGGGACAGAGAAAGTAATACCTCTGTTTAATTCCCATGAGACAGTAGAGTTGACACCTCAGCTACAAGAATGGAGAAGATTTATCTGTATTTGAAATAAATCACTTTTGAGATAAGTGCCTTATCTGCCTATACAAAATGATTTCCCCTTGCCAAAACTCACTGTTGGTTTAGTGCAGCCATGGAAGCCACACGGAGTACAAACCAAACAGCAATCTTCTTCTCTACCACTGGCCCACAACACCCTCTGCACCTCCACACCCTCAAATCTTGTCCATATTGAGATAGTCCTATAAGCACTGCCCTTTCAGAAATCAGAGGGCAGCATTCTTCAGCCTTTAGGAAAGCCAATTCTAAATGCATTTCAGTCATTGCCTGTACTTGAGTTTAACTGGAAAAAATCCTTCATTTGACCTACAATCTTTTACTTTACCTTTAATACAATTGCTCAGAGAGTAAACCAGTCCATCTGAATTGCTGGGAAAAGAACAAAGCGTTTTTAGCTCTGGCTGGTTTGGCTCAGTGGATAGAGTGTCAGCCTACGGAACCAAGGGTCCTGGGTTCGATTCTGATTGGGGGCATGTACCTTGGTTGCTGGCTCCTCTCCAGCCGGCTTCTGGTCGGGGCTTGTGCAGGAAGTAGCCAATCTGTTTCTCTCACAGGTATGTCTCTCTCTTTCACTCTCTAAAAATCAATGGAAAAATACCCTCAGGCAAGGATTAAAAAGAAAAAAAAAACGTTAAAAGGAAGAAAAAAAAGAACAAAACTTTAAAAAAAAATTAAAAGAATAAACAAGCAAGAACGTGTCAAAGCCATCTGTTTGAGGACTATCAGAACTGGTGCAGGTAAATAATTAAAACACTTTAAGTGGACTTTTTTCCTCATAAAAAAAGGAAAATTTCAGGACCACATGGTAAAAGCCTATCACACATGGAAACTAATTAAAACTCTGTCAGAGGAAGCTTGTCATCTCTTATACTTCAGTAAGTGAACAAGAAAATAGGACAAGATTGTTATAGAAATGCTTTGAAATTTGTATTATTATAAGGGAAACACATTTCAGGAACGGGAATTGCTTATCCTGGGAATGTTACCATTGTTTGGTCAGGAGTAAACTCAAGTTTGGACTAAATTGACCCAGAACAGTTCTAAATTATAGAAGAACTTGTGATCCAGAGTTCATATCATCAAACTACTGCATTAACATAAAATAAAACAAAACATGCAAACAAATAAAAGACAATGAATATCATTCCAGAGTTGTCTACAAAGGCTGAAGTGGCTCTGAATTGAGGTTCAGGTTCCCTGAGTTTAGTTCTTAGCTCCCTGAATGTTTTGGTTACATGGTCAGCCAAGACTTGCCACTATCACTACACCATCTATGACCCGAGGATTATTAGGGTTATTTAATTATGCATTGCATTCCATATTCTCCTTGAGATTTTGGTAAACTTAGTTAAATATATTTCACTGAACTGAGTTTAGCAAGGTGCAAATTCCTTACTACCCAGCATCTCTCTATCCCACAAACCACACCCCCAATGTACATATGTACTCTCTTCCTCCTTTGTTTTGTTAAACTTAGATGTTTCTCATTGATTCTTAAAGACAAACTTGTGAGTAATTATTCTCACCTTTCATCCTGAGCATTCCATAATTATAATTAAACGGAGAAAAAATACTGTTCAATTCCCTATGAGGTGCTTTATAAGTATGATCACGTGTCATCAACGGAATAAGCCTATGAGTTACGGAATATTATTATCCCAGTTTAACAGATAAGAACAGTGATGACTGAGGGAATACCTGACTTGTGAGAAATCACACAGCCGGAAAGTGACACAGCTGGTACCAAACCCTGTATGACTTTCTCAGATGCCTAGACGAAGAGCACTATTCTATAGCATCTGATCTGGAAAGAAATGACCTGATATAAGTGGGAGGGTCATCACTTGTGAAAAAAGTTTAACTGAAGATCAATAACCCTCACCCAGAATCTGGAGCTTTATTTGCTTCAGGAAATGAATCTTTGGATCCTAAAATGGTTTGGAAATATATCTTATGGGAAGTTTTATAAACTAAATGAAAAGAAGAACACATAACTAATGGAAGCATCATGAAAGGAGTTCAGGTGCCAATTTAATCAGTTGGAACGTTAAAAATTACAGACAGTAAAAATTATAATATCACCTTTTTAACATAAGATAACAGATTCAAATACTGATATAAAAGCAATTTTAGCTTGTTTGGACTCATAAAAATAGGATGATAGGAAATCATCGCATACATATGCATACTCCTGTCTATCACAGTGCAAAAACTTTCATAAAAATATTCTCCTATGATAAGCTGTTACATTTGGGGTTTATTCTGAAAAGAAATTTCCCAAATATCAATCTATACAGATTCATAAAGTCCTTTTGATATTTCTTAGTCTAAGTAGAGCATTATTTAGCAATGTGTGAGTTTTAAAAATTTTACAAGATGAAAGTATATGTAACTCCTTTTTTCCTCCTTAAGTCTTTACTTTGTAATTATCTATCCTAAGTGGACCGACTAAATAATGTCACAGGACAAAACATTTAGATGCCATTATATTAGGTACTGTGTTTTATGTGAGGCCTGTGAGAGTTGCCATCTACCTACCCCAGTACAGCTATCCAGATTCAGAGATGACCTCTGGGTGCAGGTGTCCAGCGTTGATCAGATCAGGATATTAAGTATGAGCCTTAACTTGCTTTGGTTCCCGTGCAGTTTTTACCTTTGTGTGTTGCTCAATAAAGAAATATTTATTGATTCAATGAATAAAGCAATGTATTTTGTAGGAGAGCTAACAGCTTTGCAAACAGGAATAGCTTCTTTTTTCTTAAGGATGACATGTTGGAGTCAGGGTATTTTCCCTCCATTAAAGAAAAATCTGATCAAAGATAACAGGGATACATCTCAGGTTTTGGACTCAGAGAAATATTGCTAGGACCTTCTGATTGTAAAGAGGACTGGAAAACACATTCAAGTGACTCCTGACCTCATATGCAGACTAATCTTCATTCTCAGTGAAGATAGGGGCTATTTCTACAGGCCACTATTTTGAGTTCATCAGAGTCAGAGGACACTCAAGATGAGATACACAAGCATAGACATCAAATAGAGGCAATAAGTAGTCACAAATCAGGCAAACTGGAAACTGGGGAAGCAAAAATAGCAAAAACCAAGTGGTCAGCAGCAAATACAATGGAACTCCTAATCAGAGTGAAAACCAAGGAGTAGGAGATCATACATGGGTTTTCATGATCCAAATTATTAAACCAAACATCAGGATAGGAAACATATCACAACTCAGGCTTCTAGGCTAAACACAGTGAAATAAGAACAGAAAGGCCAGGTAGTTACTAGTTGGAGGTTCATCCTTTGCCTCTTCCTCCTGCTCTACCTGACTCTCCTCATAATCTATAATAATAAAAGCATAATATGCTAATTAGACTGGACAGCCAAACAACCTTCCAGACGAAGCCAGAGCTGTGAAGGCTAAGACAAGCCACTGCAGCTGTGGGAGTCCAGGCAAGCTGCCGAGGCTGCAAGGGCCGAGGCTGCAAGGGCCGAGCCCCTTGCATGAATTTCATGGATTGGGCCTCTCATTTAATAATAGGATTTTGCTTCCTTCCTGCACAAACTTTCACACTGATGTTTAAGTTGTCACTTAACATTTTATTACTTATTAGCTTTATTCTTTCATGTTTTTGGTTTCAGAATCATTCTTAGAGGCAAGATAGCTTTTCACAAAGGAAATATGAAAAAGTAAATATTTTACTTTTGGTTGAAAATCTCTTTTGAATTGCTCTCTTGCTTCCCATAAGAGCCATTGTTAAACACTTATCAGTGAGTTTCTATCAGACTGTAGTCGCCGTTTAACTTGACATGATTCTCTTGCTCGTAAGCTCTTCTCTGACTTTTGAAACTGAATATAGTGGTGTAAGTAAATGGATACGTCATTTCTCTATTTTCTTTATCATGACCATTGATGTGATAGATATCAAAATAAATCCTTCTTTTCATTTTCTCCATTATGCTGATCAAAAAGGCCAAAAGGTAACCCTGTCTTTAAATAGAATCCAGTGTCTCTTGAGTATTCAGGACCTAGAGTAGCTGACATTGGCACAGATTACAGAAGAGAGAGCACTGATGATAGGTCTATAATAAAAAGTTGGTTGTTTCAGACAAGACATTTGGCTTACCTCGCTTCCTTTATCTGACATCTAATCAAACTGGGACCAAATTATACCGGGGAAAATTGCATTATAGCCCTGGATGTCATCCACTTCTGTAGGTTGAAAAGCAGTCATGATTCCTAGGTGGGCATTTTTTTCTTTGCAGGGTAAATTATCCTACTTAGGACAGATTTTCTAGAAAATTAACACCATAAATAATACTTTGGTACTTATATCACTTCTTTTCAAGTAATGGTTAAGAACTACAATTTTCCATTGACTTGAAGATTACATAAAAGTTGAGAAAATAAAACAGCTTCTCTTTGTTGAGACTTCCAGTATACAAAGAGCCTAAGAAATAGAGGTTATCTTTTCTATATATGTATAAGGTGATGCTTTATTTTTCAAAAGCAAACCTAGTATAAATAACAAATTTAATGCCCTGGACCCTTATTAGTTTCACTGCCAATGATAATAGAACTAGTGTTATATTTTTATATTTCTAAGTTTATAGAAATTTTCCCATGCCTCATTTGAATCTCTCAAAAACTTTACAAAATAAACTTATTAAATACTTACTTTATGTTGGCATATTTTGGGTATTTGCAAATATATTTCCTTTAATTTATAAATTAACTCTCCTAGATTGTTTGTATTATCTCATTATCTCAAATTTTACATGTCAAAAATTGAATTTAGTGTCACTACCAAATCTATTCCACTTAACTTTTCCCTTCTCAAAATCACAACATCCTCCCAATTGCTTAAGCCAAAAATGTTGGCATCACAAATTTGTTTTTCCATTTTTCCTCATTTCATATCAAGTTCCTCAGCAAATACTATTAGTTCTACCTTATTTATGCTAAATCAGACCATTTCTCATCATTTCTACTCTGATCACCATGTCTCATCAGAATCATTTTAAATAGGCTCTCTAATTCCATACTAACTCCTTCTGTAGCCTTCTCTTTGCAAATCAGCCATCTTCTTTCTTTTTTATTTTCTTTATTGATTAAGGTATTACATATGTGTCCTTATCTCCCATCTCCTCCCACTCTCCTGCTCATGCCCTGACCCCTCTGGTGTCTGTATTCATTGGTTATGCTTATATGTATGCATATAATTCCTTTGGTTGATCTCTCCTCCTTAACCCCAACCTCCTTTAACCTCCCTCTGAGGCTTAATGGTCTGATTGATGCTTCTCTGTCTCTGTTTTTGTTCATCAGTTTATGTTGTTCATTATATTCCACAAATGAGTGAGATCATGCCATATTTATCTTTCTCTGACTGACTTATTTCGTTTACCATAATGCTCTCCAAATCCATCCATGCTGTGGCGAATGGTAAGAGTTCATTTTCCCTGCAGCACAGTATTCCAATGTGTAGCTGTACCACAGTTTTTTAATCCACTCATCTGCTGATGGGCACTTAGAATGTTTCCAAATCTTACACCCTTTCTGATTGGTACTTCTAGTTTCCTGGGATATATTCCTAGAAGTGGGATCACTGGGTCAAATGGGAGTTCCATTTTTAGTTTTTTGAGGAAACTCCATACTGTTCTTGTTCTCCACGGGGGCTGCACCAGTCTGCATTCCCTCCAGCAGGGAAGGAGGGATCCTTCTTCTCCACATCCTCACTTGCACTTGTCATTTGTTGGTGATTGTCATTCTGACAGGCGTGAGACGGTACTGCATTGTCGTTTTGATTTGCATCTCTCTGATGATTAGTGACTTTGAGCATGTTTTCATATGTCTCTTGGCATTCCTTATGTTCTCTCTATAAAAAGTATCTATTTAGGTCCATTGCCCATTTTTTTATTAGGTTGTTTATCTTCCTTTTCTTAAGTTGTATGAGTGTCCTCTCCATACTAACTTTTTCTGTTACTATTTCACTCAAAGTGCTAACCATGGTCTTAAAGATCCTACATGACCTGTCACCTGCTCTACTCTTTTCACTCTCTGACTAGTCCTACCCAATGTACCTTGCCCTTCTTCCTTGGCTAAACAGAGCACATGATGCTTCATGTCACTTGGAAATCCCTCTTTCTGAATTGGCACCTCATTCAGGTCTCTGATCAAGCAATCTCATAAAAAAGACTTTATTTAAAATAGCATGCCCGTTACTCTCCCCATCCTTGCTTTAATTTTATTCTTAGCACATCATCAATTGATATAAATTTGCTCATTTTGTTTTATTATCATTCTCATCTTACTAGCATTGCATCTCCAATAGAACAATGACTTTGTTTTGGCTCATTGCTGCCTTGCTAGCACAGAATACAGTGTGTGGAACATAGAACACACTCAATGAATATCTGAAATATTCACACACTCAACAAATACCTATTAAGTCTCAAAAATGTGCTAGACATTACCTTCTGATAGATCTAAATCTCATGAAAAATATTGATCAAGTAATTGTAAGAGCAATGAGTGATAAAATCAAGAGTTGTGCAGTCGTATGGGACCAGGCAATAAGAAGGCAAAGCCTACATTGGTCAATCTAGAAGATCTTCTCAGATATCTCAATGTGTGACTCAGATAGGCGTGAAGGAAGATGTCAAAGCAAGAGAATTCCAAGAGATAGAATAGCAAGCGCAAAAGCTGCCAGCCATGGTGAAAGCAAGCAAAGCCATTTGGAAGCTTAAACAATTTTTAAGTGGAACAATGAAGCACATTAAGCAACAGGAGAGTATGGGAAATAAAGCTAGAAAGAATTTGCTTCATGCATTCATCTTTTTTCCTAAACACAGTCAACAATGTGAATGCTCTTAATGCCACTTAACAATTGCTAAAGTGGTAAATTTAAGGTTATATTTATTTTTACCACAATAAAAATTAAAATACAAGAAAAAGACAAAACACAATAAAATGCTTGAAATCTTTTTTTAGAAAACAGCTTTTATTTTTTATTAAAAGTGGGAGTAAGAAGCTGTGGAGTTAAGTGTGATTCATAGATTTCTAGTTTAAACTGTTAGATGGAATTGTTGAGATAATATATAAGTGGAAATATCAAGTAAGCAGTTGAATATGGAAATCTGAAGCCCAGTAAAGTGATCTGACCTAAAAATAATAATGCGGGGGTTGTTGGCATGGAGGTAATAATTGAAGCCTTTGGAATTAATGGGATTCCTGTGGAAGAGTATGTAAGAATAAGAAAAGTGGTTTCATAGAGAATCTAGCAGGAGAGTAAAAAAGGAAAAGAAATAGAAACAAGAATGATACTTAACATAAGTAGAGCTTTAAAAGAAGGAGAAATAGGATAAAACGATGCTTACAAGACATACAATATCTAAGAAGTATCTCTTCTGGAGACAGAAAACATTGGTGATTTTAATGAAAACATTTTGAGTGGAAGAATAAGGATCTAGAATAGAATGAGTTGGAAAGTGAGTGGGAAGTGACGAAAAATAAAGAAAATATGTTTTAAAATAGTCCTTAAGCAGTTGCTATATGAAAGGAAGTCAAGGAGGCACTTTATTTTTAGAATGGGAGAAATTTAAGCATGTGTAAACTTCATAAGAAGGTAGGTAGGTGTAGAAAAACAGATTCAGACATAAGGAGAGTGCCCAGATGGATACAATGTTTGAAAAGAAAATCAGACCCAGGTTATAGCTGATCTCAGAAGGTGGGCCCCTTTTTTCACTGTAACAGGAGGGAAGGATGTTCTCTTAGATCTGGAGACTAAACCAAGAGTTTGTTTCTCACAAATCCGCAGTTATTTTTTTAAACACAATTGGCATCTTCTGTGAGAAAAATATTCTGTGATAGCCAAAATAAATGTTTTAAATACTAAGGTTCTGGCTGGAGCTGTTCAGAGGTTGAAGCATCAGCCCATGCACAAAAGGGTCAGAGTTTTGATTCCGAGTCAAGGGCACATACATGGGTTGCAGGTTCAATCTAGGACCTTCGTGGGGGCACATGCAGGATGCAGACAATCAATGTGTCACATCAATGTTTCTTTCTGTCTCTCTCCCTCTCTTCCTTCCTTTACCCTAGTGTGAGGATTTAAAAATCATAAATGAATCTTAAAATTTTATTAAAATATTTTACTTGGATATTATCAAGGTGGCTTTTGTTGGACTCACCTTTCCAGGTGTCTGATGTATTATTTCCAGACATAAAGGGTAGTTATTGTTCTCTGAACAGGTTATCTACTCTCATAGTCCCCGTGTCTATTTCCTTGGCAAACTAAATCCTTATTTCCTTTGTGCTAAGCTGGAGAGTTTGTTGTTAGGGATGCATGAAGGAAGAAAATACAATGTTGTGGACATTTTATAGGAGAAACATAAATAGATTATTATAACCCAGAATGTAAAATGCTGGAATTAGGAAAGTGTTTTCACTATAACAATCCCCATATTAAGAAACTGAGTCCTGAAGTATAGACTATGTTTCATTAATCTTTGCAATCTCTTTAGCACAAGAATTATTCTGTACTTCCAAATAATTCAAAAATAATTACTGGACCACTGAATAATTGATAACAGTAGCATGAGCTCTATATTTATGACTACTCACATTAATGCAATTAAAGATCCTAAAGTTCTTTTTTGGTTTTTTGAATTTTCAATCATTCCTAGGTAATGACTATTAGGAAATTTTTGCTAAGAAAGCAATTAGAATGCTCTAAATCATTCACCTTTACCAAAGACTATACTTTTGATTACATGGCTTCTATCTACATTGTGTTACTCATATGCTTTGCTAAAATAACATTAGATTTTAAAGGCTAAAAATAGAGATCAGAGTGTTTTTAAATACTAATGATCATGTTGCATGCTTAATTTTGAATACTAACGTTCTGTGGTAGTGTGCTGATGCACGCAGTTTATAATTCCAGAAATAGCTTGATGTAGACTTTATTTCTTGAGTTCTCTTGTAAGGTCGTCTGCAGCTCAGATTTATGGGACATTTACATTTTGAGGCTGGTTGGGACAAATAACTAGCATGAAATGTCTGTGTTTAGATTACCATTTCCAAGAGAAATAGACTCAACCTATTTTTACTCTAAAGAATTGATGACATTGGATGGATGATAATTATTCATTGACTTCTGATTATATTTCTGATTTGAAGGTAAAATTCATAATGGAATTTTCCTGTTGGGTTAGACAAGATACACAGGGTAGAGTATTTTTCAAATAATTAATGAAATGTATAATTAAAATATTGCTGAACATAATCTTCAGAAGTAAGTTCACATTTATGTGAACTTTTACCGCTGTGAAGTTTGCTATTGATTTCACATTTTCTTTGAAACTAGAGCTTAATACAACATCTCTGCTGCATTAAAGCCAAATTTTAAATAATTTGACTCCAAAATTCTTATCTTAGTTATTTTTAAAATTTTATTTTGACCTTATATTTTAGACATTGAAAAATAATATAGCATAATGGTTGAAGGCAGATTCTAGAAAGCAGTTGCTTGAGTTTATATTCCAATGTTGCCACTTATGACCATCAAGTTAACTTCTGTCCTCTGGTGTTGTTGTTTTTTTTGTTGTTGTTATTTTGTGTTTGTTTGTTTTTTAATTCTTAGCTCAGGATATTTTTTCCATTGATTTTCAAAGAGAGTGGAAAAGAGAGGGAAAGACAGAGAGAAAAATCAATGTGAGAGAAACATCAATTGGTTGCCTCCTGCACATGCCCAAACCAGGGTATAGGCCAAGGAGGAGCCTGCAAGCGAGGTACATGCCTTTGACTGAAATTGAACCTGGGGAGCCTTTGGTCCGCAAGCCGACTTTCCATCCACTGAGCCAAAGCAGCTAGATCCTGCCCTCTGGTTTTCTCATCTATAAAACAGGGATAATAATTTTCTGCCTTAAGGGTAATGAGAAGAATTAAATAATTTAATGCATGAGAAACACAAGAAAAGTCATGAGCACAGTGAGCACTCAGCATGTGTGAGGTATATTATCGCTATGGTTTTGGACTGCTGTGAGCACTTCACCTAAATCTTCTTGGTTTTATTGTGGCAATTCTCACAGATGCTAACAGACAATCAATAGATTGTCATGTTCAATTTAGAAATATAAGTGAATAATCATACAGAAAAGTAAAATTGAAGAAAATATCCTGATAAACTTTTGCCTAACATTTGACAAAGCTGTAGTCTCATGGGCACACCTGCCACTATAAAATGTTTAGAGAATAAAGTTATATAAAAATCTTTGAATTGAAATTTCTGGTATTTCAAATTACAAATTACTTCATGTCCAACACTTGTCACATTTTATGTGTTATATCTTATTATGCCATTATCATAAGCTGCCAAGTAGGAAGCAATATACTCATTTATCTTTTTAAAGGATCACAGCAAAGTAAATATTTGTTATTTGAAGAATAAGATATGTATCTTGCTAAAGAGCAAGGAGGGCATGCGGGAATAAGAAAATCATATAATTAGGAATGGATTCTGGGAAAAAAGTAAAATAATATACATTAAATTATTTTTAAAGACTCAAACTTACAAATTTAATGGTAAATTTCTTTTCTTTATGTGGCTTTTTCTAGGAATTTCCATAATAATTTATATTTTTTTTGAAAATTAGCACTGGTTCTGACACAATGCTAACTACTTTACATTAATTTACCTTTTATAATTCTCTGTATAACAATGTTATGTAGTACTATTGTTATCTCTCACTGAATTTATGAAGCACTAAAGCTAAGCAAGGCTGAGATTTGACCAAGATTACACATCATTAAACAAGCTTAACATCAAGAGGTCTGTTTCTAGGCCTCAGGTTCTTAAACTTTATGCTATATTGCCTTTTTATTTATTGAGAGTATTAAAATATTAAACTTTTCTTTAATATAAAATTATTTTTATTCTGATATTCTGAGAAAAAAATTCTTGAATTGAGTACAAAGATTTCAGGTTCTTAAGAGTACTGGGTCTGAAGCCAGATGAACTAAATTCAAATCCTAGTTTTGCTACTGAACAACTCTTTGATCTTTGAGATAGTTCATTTAGTTTATGAACTTCAGTTTACTTATCTGTAAAATACTTTTAATGTGCTTCACAATTATTATAAATTTTAAATGAGTTAATACATGTAAATCATGTAGACCAGTGCCTAGAAAAAAAATTCAATTTTAGCTATAAATATTTTTTTGCTAAAAGTAAGAGCTTGGGCTCAAAAAGTTATTGCATTAATTAAAACTGGATTTACCTAAAAGTGGCAGAAAATTTGAAATGATTGGCTTTAAAAATATAAAAGTTTATTTATAGCTCATGTAAAAGTTTGGAGAATTATTTCAGTGCTTGTTGCTTGCCCACATTTCGCTATATACATCTGAATTCAAGTCAACAGAGAAAAGGAAAGGCTAAAAAAGAAGGAACAAAAGAATATACACTAAGTATCTCTTAAAGACAAACCCAAATGCTGACACATATAACTTGATGTGACATCACTTTAGTTAGAAGTTAAAGACAAAGGCATAATCAACAACAACAAAAAAGCCAGAAAATAAAGTCTTTGTTTTAGGGATGCAAGAAGGGACAATCACTTATCATAGCAATGGATTTTTTTATGAAGTGTTAGATTCATCTCTATTTCCTTTTACTTTTTTTTTCTTTCTTTTTGAAAATACGTTTGTGTTGATTTCAGAGAGAGGAAGGGAGAAGTGGAGAGGGACAGAAACATCAATGATAAGAAAGAATCACTGATCAGTTACCTCCTGCATAGTCCATACTGAGGATTGAGCCCAAAACTCAGGCATGTGACCTGCCTAGGAATTGAACCATGACCTCCTAGTTCATAGGTATATACTCAACTGCTGAACCACACTAACTGGGCTCCTTTTATATTTTTAACAATATCCTTTGTCCTAGTTATATATTTCATCCTGTTATTTTCTCTTTGTTATTGTTATAGTTTTTAAAATAGTAAAACCAAAGCAGAGTTATTCAGTCTGAAGAGGGCAGCACAGCATGATAGCTCTGTTTCTGGTATAACACATACATATCGGAGAGCATAAATCTATTTTTTAATCCCTTGTCTCAAAGGGAGATTTGTTTGGTGAAACAACATATATTTTTTCTAAAAGCAAATATTTTGGGGGAAATAAATTAATTTTTTAATTATCACTGTATGTCCTATTGAAGCCCTCAGATAGTTCATCAAAATATTGACTCTTTTAACTAATGTTGTTTCTTGATTCATTTAAAAGATTAAACTTTTGTTTCTGGTAAATACAATTGCATAAATTTTATAGTAAAAAGGCAACCTCTGAAAATTATATTTTTTTACACTTAAAACTTGGTTTTGGTCTACATTTAGAAAAGTATGAAAAGCAGAGGGGGGATCATTTTACAGTGGGGGAACCTGGCCAACAATACCATAGCAAGGGATTAAAGTTAAAAACAGTGATAAAAGATGATAATTGAATATTCCTTTGATATGATGTGATGAAGGTATTGTTTTGTCTCTTTCGACTTCCTTCCCCAAAACTCATAATTCCAGTCTAATCAAGAGTAAAACAACAGACAAATCCTAATGAAAGGACATTTTACATAATACCTAGCCACTAATCTTCAACTGTTAAGGTCATCAAAAAGAAGAAAAATCTGGAAAACTGTCACGGATAAGAGGAGCCAAAGGAAACATGACAACTAAATGTAATGAGATTTCCTGGATGGGATTCTAAAGCATAAAAAGAGCTTTAGTGAAAAAATAAGGTAATTTGAATACAATATGGACCTTAGTTAATAAAAATGCATTGGTTTATTAGTTGTGAAATATGTACCACCAAAGTAAGATGTTAATAGTAAGTAATAAGAACTGAGTTTGCAGATATTTAGGAGCTCTCTTTGCAACTTTTCTGTAAATCTAAAACTCTTTTAAAAAGGTGGGTATTTAAAAGTCAATTTATTTTTTGTGATTACAGCTACCTTTCATAAAAATATCACTGGAGTTTCTCCTTTTAAAAGATGCCCAGTTTTACATTTTGGCAACTCTCTAGAAAATAGTCAATAGAATTCCATTTTTACAAATAAAGATATCAGTCAGGCTAATAATGCAAAATCTATAAAAACAGGTTAGTTTGGAGATGGCAGAAATCTATGCAATATTTCAACTGCTCATCTAGAGATAACCTGAGTGGTAAAAAGGGGGAAAAAAGAAAAGAAATACAAAATAATCTTGACCCTAAATTACTTTTTTCATTCTTATTGAATATTTTTTTTATTGATTGGTTGGTTTGAGAGAGAGAGGAAGGAGGAGATAGGGATAGATGGAGGGAAGGAAAAAGAAAGAAAGAAAGAAAGAAAGAAAGAAAGAAAGAAAGAAAGAAAGAAAGAAAGAAAGAAAGAAACAAAGAAACAAAGGAAGAAAGAGAAAGGAGAGACATGGATTTGTTATTTCACTTATCTATGCACTCATTGGTTGATTCTTATGTGTACCCTGTCTGGGGATTGAACCCATAATCTTGGCATATCAAGATGATGCTTTAAACAACTGAGCTACCTAGCCAGGGCTGATCCTAAATTATTTTTTATCATTATCTTTGAAGGACATTCTAAAAATCACCCAGAGTAGTTTGCAGGTTTTTACTGAAGTTTTTTGGTAGGGAAATCTCCTGAACAACTGTGATCATAAAACAACTATTTTACATGTACTAACATGTTCAGAATCTCAGAAACTACTTATCTAGAATTATAAATACTATTTCAAAAATATTATATGCAGTTAGGAAAAATTGACCTATTATTGGTAACTTAACTTCCTGTTTAATAAAAGATTATTTAAAATTCCTGATACTTGTCTCTCCAGCATTGTTTGGAAAGTTGATTTTCTTCTGGTTTCTTGTAGTCAGCAGAGGTATTAAATGATTCTGGCATGGCTTAATGTACACTGTCAACATAATAGGACTATGTCATCTGTGTCAAGTTACATCTCTCTAAGTCTCATTTTACTCCTCTATAAAATAGAGAAATAAAACTTCATGAAGTTGCTGTGAAGCATAAATAATATGATGTGTATAAAGCTGTTTTTATAGCTCTAGGCATAAAACTGCTCTTCAGTAAATAGTCACTTGAAATAGTAAGGGTTTGGATCAGAGTGGTAGTCAAAGTTGATATTTTCAAATAGAAGCTGTTTCTAGCAAATAAAAAAATAAATAATGATTCATTTTTGCTACATTCATTACCTATAAGGATAGGTGTATATATTTTACTTTGGGATGGAATTGCAAATTTTCTCAGAATGAAGACCTTCTTAACAGCAAAAGATTTGCAGATCCCCACATAAAAATAACTTGACAGGCAGTATTCATGACAATAGTTGACCATTATCTATATTTGTATAATAGTTTTTAAAAATTGTGTAATTTAACCCCAATAGTATCTATCTATATTTTAAAATCTATAGTTTACAAATATTTAAGACCTAATATTCCTTCAGTCTAAGAAAAGAATTGCTGGGCATATGGAATTTTGCATGTACTCCTTGCAATAACACCAAGGTCTGTATGAGTTCATGCCCCTCTGCTCTGCACTGCAACTGACTGATTCAAGCCAAATTTTTTAAGTAATTAAAAATCTAAAAATTTTTGGTATGACTATATTTTCTTGACACAATGTCATATTTGCTACATAAGTGCAAAAGACTTGAAAATGTATCTCTGGTTCCCCACTACAGTTGTTTGCATACATGATACTGAGAACTTATCCTAGGTGTTATCCTTCTAGTATCTTTATAAACAAAAAGCATAATTTGAGACAAAGCTTGATTGTCAACCTTTGAGACATTCTGGATTGTAAAAAACAACAACAACAAAAACAGTTAAATAAAAATAGCTGGAATTCCTTTCTGTAGTACAGAAGAAACAAACCATATGTTGACACAAAAAATATGCAATATAAGACAGTAATTCTCTAGCTCTAGTCACTATTGGATGCAACAGTGGCAGATACTAGTGATCACAGCTATCTCTGCTATGCCTAACCTTGTAAAACAGGACCTCTATATGTGGCCCATACTGCCTGCCAATCCTCTAGAAAGCCAAATACCATAAATTCAAAGCTCAGTGCTGCTGAGGCTTATAGACTTATTAGATAACTATAAATTCACTACCCAACCAGCAATAATGACCCTTTGGCACACATAAATATACACATGGTGCCTGTCTTGTAAGAACTTACAATTTTCTTGATCCAATAATGTGGTTAGGAAATAGAATTTTAAAAAGAATTACAGTTGTAGTGCCTGTTAGTTTATCATTTTTGTGTTCTCTGTCAACTCCACCAAAGGGAAAAAAAGACTTTGATAGTGGAAATGGGATGATATGGTTTACAATTTGAGAAGAAAAGCTATGTCTGCCTTAAGAATGGAGCCAGGCAAAAGAAAATGTCAGTTTGGAGGTGGGTATCACCAAATATGAGCAGGAAAACCAAGGGTACACATGTATTAATTCTTATTGTGCAGAGGGAGGCAGATTCCGTGTGAGGATGCCTCCTCCTGGCTTTCGCATAGAATCACAATACACTCTACAGCTTGTGCCCAGAACCCTATTACCTGGAGAAGACAAAAGTGGCCAGAGGGTGAAGGAGAATCACTTCAGGCACAGGTTATAATAATAGTGACACTTTCTCAGTGGATTTTTCAAATAGTATAGATCCTTCTGATATTCTGTCCTGGAGAAGTTAGATAAGTGAGGCTGCGTCAGTAACTTGGCAACAAAAGGATGTTGGCAGGTGTGAGCCACCAAGAAATTACCTTTCTTTTTTAGCCAAATGAAAATATAGATTAGCTGTTGTGCTACTAAGCGTCGCCTTGAATACTGTATTACCCTGGTCAGGTGATCTAGTCTGTGTGCACAGTTACAGAGACTTTCAGATAGAAAGCAATGAGTAATTTCAGAAGAAAAATCTTGAAAGAGGACAAAGGAGACAGGGTTAAATTCTAGGTCATGCAGTCTGAGAAGACACTGGTAGAGAAAGAGGCATGGCGGACACTGATCCCTGTAGGATACCAAGGATTCCCAAACCATTCTTCTCAGATCCATGCCTTGCCTGCTAGACATTCCTTCATCAATAAACCACATGGTGATTTACAGGATACACCAAAAGGTTATCCTTTCTTTATCTCTGTCAAAGGACTAAATACACTGCATTTAAATTGTAATTAAATGCCTAGCAATGATCCTCTTAAGTTACAGTGAGCATCCTGAGCCTTGTGTCCTCAGTGCTTAGGACTGTGTTTAATTTCTTTAAAATTGTTAAGACTTTGCACATTATGTGAAATATTGAATTGATAAAAGATAGTTAAGAAAAGCTGCTTTCGTCAAGATTCAATGACAACAGAAAGGAACCATAAAAGAGACATTCCTGGAGCACCCAGCTCAGGTGATCAAAACAACTGTGCTGCTGGGTTCCACAGGACACCTACTACATAAGACCACCCTACCAAGACTGAGAGTCACAGCAGATCTCCTTAATACATAGAAACAAACACATAGAGGCAGTTAAAGTGGAGAGATTTTAAAAATGCCCCAAATGAAACGAGGAGAAAGCTCCAAAAAAAAAGGAGCTAAATTAAAAGGAGTCAAACAATTAATTAAATACAGAATTTTTAAAAAATGGTTATAAGAATGTACAAGGAGCTTAGTGAGAACTATACCAGCATGAAAAATGACATAGAAACCATAAAAAAGAACTGGCCATAAATGAACAATAGCCCTAACCAGTTTGGCTCAGTGGACAGAGTGTCGACTTGCGGACTGAAGAGTCTCAGGTTTGAATCCGGTCAGGGCATGTACCTTGGTTGCAGGTACATTCCCAGTAGGGGATGTGCAGGAGGCAGCTGATTGATGTTTTTCTCATTGATGTTTCTACCTCTCTATCCCTCTCCCTTCCTCTCTGTAAAAAAAATCATTAAAATACATCTTAACAAAAAGAAATAAAGAATACATTAGAGAGAATAAACAGGAGGTTGGGTGAAGCAGGGGATTGAATCAGTAATTTGGAAGCTAAGGCAACTAAAAAAAACCCAAGAAGAGAAAAAGAGGAAAAGAATTATTTAAAAATTAAGATAGTTTAATATATCTTTGGGACAAAATGAAGTGTAATAACGCCCACATCACAGAGTACCAGCAGGAGAAGAGAGCTTATTTGAAGAAATAAGAATCTGTTTGAAGAAATAATTACCAAAATCTTCCCTAACCTGGGGAAGGAAAAAGACAAACATGGCAAGGAAATACAAATGGCCTTAATTAAGATAAACCCAAAGATGCTAAAATCGTCAACAAGCTGGATCCAGCAATACATTAAAAACATCTTACACTTGACCAAATGTGATTTATTTCAGTGATACAAAGTACAATATCTGCAAATCAATACACATGATAAACCATAAAAACAAAATTAAGGATAAAAATCATGTGATTGTATCAATAGAAAAAAACATTTGATAAAATCCAGCACCCATCTTATATAATAAAAGCCTAATATACAAAGTGGTCGTCCAGTTGGCCATTCAACCAATCAAAGCATAATATGCTAATGATATGCTAAGGCCACTCAACTGCTCTCTATGATGTGCACTGACCACCAGGGGGTAGACACTATGACCAGTAGGTTAGCTTACTGCTGGGGTCTGGCTGATCGGGAGTGAACGAGATGGGCTACACACACCCTGGAACTTTTCTGTATTCCCTCCCCGACTGCCCAACCTCTCACATTCCTCCCTGGTCCAGATCAAGCACTGGTGGGGTCCCTTGGCCTGGCCTGCACCCTTTCACAATCTGGGACTACTTGGGGGATAGCAGAAAGCTGATTTTAGTCTTATCCTGCAGGCCAGGTGGAGGGACCCCACCAGTGCACAAATTCGTGCACCGGGCCTCTGATTTATGATAAAAACTATCAGCAAAGTTAGAATGGAGGCAATGTACCTCAATGTAATCAAAAGCTACATATGATAAGCCTGAAGCCTGGGCATGTGCTCTGATCAGGAATCAAATTGTGACCTCCTACTTCATACATCAATGCTTAACCACTAAGCCACATCAGCTGGGCCAGTTGCATTTTTATACACCAACTAGAGGCCTGGTGCACAAAATTCGTGCATGGGGTGGTTCCTTTAGCCCAGCCTGCTCTGTCTCCAATATGGGCACCCTTGAGGGATGTCCGACTTCCCTCTCACAGTCCAGGTCTGCTGGCTCCCAACTGCTTGCCTGCCTGCCTTCCTGATTGCTCCTAAATCACTTCTGCCTGCCAAACTGATCACCCCCTAGCCACTCCCCTGCCAGCCTGATTGATGCCTAATTGCTCCCCTACCAGCCTGTTTGATGCTAACTTCCCTCCCCTGTAGGCCTGGTCACCCTAACTACCCTTCCCTGTGGGTCTGGTCACCCCCAACTTCCCTCCTCTGCCAGCCTGGTCATTTCTAACTGCCCTCCCCTTCAGGCTTGATTGCCCTCAACTACCTGCTCTTACAGGCCTGGTCCCTCTCAACTGCCCTCCCCTGCTGGCCGTCTTGTGGCAGCCATAGTGTGTCCACATGGGGGCAGCCATCTTTGACCACATGGAGGCAGCCATCTTGTGTGTTGGAGTGATGACCAATTTGCATATTACTCTTTTATTAGATAGGATATTAAAGTATCAGAAAGGGAAACTAAGAAAACAATTCCATTAAAAATACCAAAGTATAAATTTAATCAAGGATGAAAAAGACCGGTACTCAGAAAATTTTAACACTGCAGAAATAAATTGAAGAAGTTGCAAATAAATGGAAACATATATGTGTTCATGGATAGAAAGAATTCACATCGTTAATATATCCATACAACACAATTCCTATCAAGATACAAATGACATACTTGACAGAACTAGAATAAATATTTCAAAATGTCATATGGAACCACAAAAGATCCCAAATAGCCTCAGCAATCTTGAGAAAGAAGAGCAAAGTGGGAGGTATCATGCTACCTGATATCAAACTATACTACAATGACATAGTAATCAAAACAGCAATACATATAGATCAATAGAATGGAATAAGAAAACCCATAAATAAATCACTTCTTTATGATCAATTAATATCTGGCAAAGGTGGCAAAAACATACAATGGGATAAAGATAGTCTATTCAATAAATGGTGTGGGAAAACTTGAAAGATACGTGAAAAAAATGGAACTAGAACATCTTTTTACACCATATATAAAAAGAAACTCAAAATGGATTAAAGACTTAAATGTCAAACTTGAAACCAAAAAATCCCAGAAAACATAAGCAGTAAAATCTCAGACATTTCAAGTAGCAATATTTTTTATGACATATCTCCTTGAGTAAGGGAAACACATGAAAAAAAATGAGACTACATCAAATCAAAAAGTTTTTGCACAACAAAGGAAACCATCAACAAAATTAAAAGACAAACCACTGAATAGGAGGAAATATTCACCTGTGATATCTGATAAAGGATGAGAGTATCCAAAATTTATAAAGAACTTACAAACTCAACACACACACTTCAATTTTTAAAAATGGGCAAAGTTAGCTGAATAAACACTTCTTCAAAGAGGACATACAGATGACAATAGACATATGAAAAGATACTCAACCTCACTAATCATCAGAGAAATGCAAATTAAAACTACAGTGGAATATCACTTCACACTAGTCAGTATGACTACCATCAAAAAATCAACAAACACGTGTTGGTGAGGATGTGGAGAAAAGGGAATCTTTATGCACTGTTCATAGGAATGCAGATTAATGCAGCTACTATTGAAAACAATATGGAGTTACCTCAAAAAATTAAAAATGGAACTGCCTTATGACCTGGCGATTTCATTTCTGGGAATATATCCAAAGAAACCTGAAACACTGATTCAAAGGAATATGTACACCCCTATGTTCATCACAGCATTATTTACAATAGCTAAGATTTGGGAACAGCCCAAGTTTCCATCAATAGATAAATGGATAAAAAACAAACAAACAAATGGTGATACTTTTAAACAATGGAATACATCTCAATCTTAAAAAAGAAAGGAATTTTACCTTTTGGGACAGCATAGATGGACCTGGAGAGTATTATGCTAAGTGAAATAAGCCAGTAAACAAAAACAAGTGCCATATGATTTTACTTATATGTGGAACCTAATGAACAAAATAAACTAACAAACAAAATAGAAATGCACACATAGATACAGAGAACAGATTGCCAGCTGTCAGTGGGGAAGGTGGTTGAGGGGCTGGGTTACAAAGGTGAAGGGATTAAGCCAAAGAAAACAAAACTCATAGACAGACAAGAGAGAGAAAGTGTACTGGGGGGAGGCAGAAGAGTTTAAAGAGGGGGACCGTAATGGTGATGAAAGGAGACATAGCTTCAGGTGGTGAACAGGTAATGTGTGCTTTATGATGTATTCTAGAATTATACACTAGAAACCTAATAATTTTATTAACCAATGTCACCCCTATAAATTCAATACAATTTTTAAAAATGAGATTTAACAAAATTTTAAAGTAAAATTCTGCTGACCTATTTCTTATATGTGTTTTTAAATATTTCTAAACCAATTTGATACCAAATGTATTTTACTCATCAATGTTATGAGCGCAAATATTTTGGTATTCTGGTGTGTTCAAACTTAAAAATGCAAATATCCTATTTTTCATTTGTAGAGACCATTAATGCCTACAGAGGTTGAAAACTACAATGAATGGTTTTTCAATTTACATAATAAAATTGCTAAACTAATAGTTCTTACTTCTGCCACTTTTACTGAATCCTTTTGAGTTAAAGATATTTTTGCACACACACACAAATAGTATTTTCTACAACTTACAGGCATTTGGAAATCAGATTTATCAGGAGACTGTAAAAGTCATAGACTAGAAATATATCAACATGGCAATATCTCTGTTTTTTGTTTGTTTGTTTTCTTATTTAATCAATAACTTGAGAGCATTTTTCAAATGTTAGCTATATGTGATGATGGTGCCAGTCCATATATAGTGAATACTAGTTTGCCTGGGTCCATGCCATCTAATTAATTCATGGCCACAACATATGCTTACTCGAGCTCCTTTGACCCCACACTGGTATATTTCACATTACATCATTTTAAATTCCCTTTCATTTCTTCCCAAGAAGTAAGCACTGTGTCATATGATCTTCAATCATCTTACCACTTGAAAGGAGCTAACTCAGAATGATAGCTATTCAGAGAACTGAGACCTCATTAATGATACTCAAATGTTTTCTTTATAATTCTGTTTCACTAAGAAAAGTTTGAGATTAACATTTCAAAAATATGTGAAGCACATAAGAAAATCCAGTCTCCCTCGGCTAAAATCATGAGAATAGCAAAGAGGTGCACAATAAGGGATCATTTACTTCCCTATATTTGGTACCCTAAAGTACTTAGCAGTGTGCTTTAAAGTATACTATAAAGCATTCATATAAGGAAATGTCATCCTTGGGTAAAAAACATGGCCAGGTGCTCTATCTAACCTATAGATGATGCCTATGATGCTACTTGATAGGTTTTCATAATAATATTTTTAAAAATAGCCTTTGTTTTCTCTCTTCCATGTATTAAGTATTCCTATTTGACATTATTGTTCATTTTTTATCACACAAGTCATACCAAAGTGCTTAATCATACTCCACAGAGACAGGCAGGGGAGAGATTACAAATATAGAATAGGTAGTATACTAGGAGGCACTAATTGCCATATAAAGTATCCACCTCTTTTCTGACAAACCAACATCTTAAGCAGCTATGGAATATAGCACATACTGTTTAAAGTCACCCTAGAATTTCATTTCCCTGCATAAGAATATAAAAACAAATAATTTTTCATTGCAACTTGGATTGTATGAGTACTTTCTCTTACTAATACATAATTCATCTCAAAGTTCGTTGCGTAAGGTTGGAATTATGGAAACAAATCTCAGTAGTTAAATGAAAAACAACAGAATTATATAGAAAACATTATCAGCTATAGCTTTTGCTTTCGGCTTTTCTCAGTTTCAAACACTGGATAATGCTAAAATATCTGCAGGTTAGGGACCAGTTTCAAAATACCACCAAACATCAGCCAGCAGTATTCAGTTGAGCCAAATGTTAAACACAGAAGTGACATATAATATTCAAGGGAAATAAGACACTACTTTATGACAAAAAGGAAAATGTGCAAAAATGGAATATTACATTTTATCAGTTCACATTCTTTTCAGTCATCAATATGTCTTTTTTAAAAATAAATTATGAATCAAAAAGAATATCAAACACTTTTAGCAACAATAATGATCTGTTCAGTAAATAAAATTGCATTTGATGATTTTCTGAATAGAAATGTTTTCAGAAAGAGTGGCACTAGTTAACTTGATGTCAGAATTCTGCATAATACAGGAGCTGTCATCCTTTGCATAGTTAACATTTCTCAAGTTCATGGACTTCTAATAAGACTGTAACCTTCAGACAACATTTTAAATAAAATCCATTTCCCCCTACTGGGCACAATTTATTACTTTCTAGAAAATACATAGTCACCAAAAAAAGAAAAAAATATTTTATTAGAAGCGGTCAATGAAATAGAGATGTAGGCTTTGGGAAGAAAAGAACAAGACCAAATTTGAAATAATAATAATATCCCTCAGGTCAGGCATTTCCTGTCAGTTTATAAATAACTGGGTTAGAGAACTCAAAGGCAAAACTTACTTCTTAAACAATGTCATGTATAGCTGATAAGGGTTTTCATATTGACATTTTCTGTGGTTTTTCACTAGTCTTTTTTTTAAAAAAAACTATGGTTCCTATTGATCCATATGCCTATGTTCCCTTTTAGGTATTTTTCTCAAGAACTGTACTTTCACAAATTAGTAAATATGTACACCGAGAGAAAAACATGACCACAGGAAAATATCATGAGGCAACAGCAACAGGGCTTATGCATGACAGCTGCCATTCTCTGGAGAATGAGGATTGAAATTTAAGGGATCGGGAGAGAGATGCAGTAAGTATGCCTTTCTAAACCAAAAGAAAAAAAAAGGATATGTTTTACAAATAATGGTCTTTTTAAAACAGCTTGTATCACTTTTTAAAAAGAATTTGGGGTTAATTGAATGTGGGGCTTTGGGTATCATGCCAGCTGTTCTAATTTTCATATTTACATATTTTTAGTTAGTTGCAAAGAGTTACAAATAAGCCTTTTCCCTAAAAATATAATCACGAAGGCTAATTTATTGATAACAAATACTCAGACTACTAAACAGGCTGGTGATCTAGTTGAAACATGGGGTTCAGGGTGCAGATTCTTCTCCTAGGTTCTTGTCAGATAAAGTTGAATAAATGTATGGACTAACAGATTTCTTTAATAGAAATGCAGGCATTTTTTGGAAGCATATACAAATGCCATCTGGGCAGGGGGTCCCCAAAGAGGATCCCCTGGGGAGGGGCTCCCAAGTCGGAAAAATGTAAATAATCTGAATCTACTAAATCTCTTTGTCTCCAATTTATAGAGGCTGTAGCTCTTGGTCTGAACATGACCTTTTCTAATTGGTCCCTTTCCTTAATCTGGGACCCCCTTCCTCATTGGCCATTCTGCTACATGGTATTAGTTTCAAAGCACAAAGCCCACATGATACACCCCTTTTCTTTCCCCTTATCTTGCATCATTCCTCTATCATCTGTGAAAATGTTTCCTTCTTCCCAATATCCAGTGATGGTTTTATCTTCTGTGAATGTATGTCTTCTTCCCCTCTTATTCTCTCTATCCTCTGTACAAGTAAGATAAGCATTTTGGTATCTCCAAACCCCCATCTATGCATTCCTCTCCCATGGACCCTCTCTCAGTTGTCCTGACTAGAGATGTTTTATTTCCCTTATGGCTCTCCCAATGTTTAAGTCAGGGCTGCTTTTAATTGCTCAAGCTAGAAATGCCTCTATCCTTCCTAGACCACCTCCTCCCCCACCCTTTCTTTCTGCCTAATTAAGATGGCTAGCTAACCCTTATCACAGTTTAGTTTAAAATAGTTCTAAACTTCTCATGTTGTAAAATATGAGAATTCTATATGTAATATGCAGTTGTTAGCTTGTACTAGATTCAGATTGTCACTTTGAGAAGGGCAGGCTGAACTGCAAAGTGCTTACTTGACCTGCCTAAGGTCAAAATGCAAACTACCACCCAAAGAAATTCACAGATACCTGCAAAGGTATAGAGTGATCTCTTGTGCATTATTGTTGGAAGTTCAAATCATTTTATGACACTCAAAGATAGAATCAGGTTGGAAGGTAGGTAGGCACCAGTACCAGTTAGCCAAGGTCTTACTCTTTATGTCCAGAAACTAAGGTAAAGAGCAAAGTAAAAGACAAGTCCAGTTATAGCCTAGAGGACACAGGAACACTGATTTATAGATTTTAAGCTGTTTAGGGATATCCTTTTTATAGACCAGTGTTTTGTACAATACATCCTATCACAGTTGTTCCCTGGAGGTACCTAGCATATAATCAATCAAATAATACATATGTAAATATATAAAAGCACATGCACATAAACAAGTATTTTAAATATTTTTATAAACCTACTAGAGGTCCGATGTATGAAATTCATGCAAGAATAGGCCTTCCTTCCCCTGGCTGCTGGCACCGGCTTCCCTCTGGCAGCCAGGACCCTGGCTTCCCTCGCAGCCCCAGTTTCATCAGGAAGGACCTCTGGTATAATTAGCATATTACACTTTTATTATTAAAGATGGTCACATAAGTCATCCTCCTAGGAGATTTCTATTGAAATAGTAAGTAAAACCTTTGATGGTTCCTAATCAAGGACTGAATTCTGAGGAAAAGGACCTCCTGCTCCCTTTCTGGCCCTATACACACAGACTAAATTTGTTATAGATAGTCTCTCTAACTTATGCTAATCTGGGGGCCCTTTTTGTTACATCTATTAACATCCTATAGAAATAGTGTCCCAAAGGGCATGTTTGAGGAAATAATGTCTGAGGCATTGACATTCATGCACAGAACAATTTGGGCCAAAAAAATAATAATATCAATAACTATAAAATAAATTGTTCTTCTCTCTTAATTTATTTAAACTTAACGAATTGTTTTGAGTGGATCTAATTTCCTTTCTCGTATTTAATTTAATTTACTTCCTTTAATTTACATTTCTTTAACATTTCTTATAGCATTCTATTGGTGAAAAGTTCTGTCAGCTTTTGTTTTTATCTGAAAACATCTCCATTTCCCCTTTTTTATTGAGTATATCTATGTTTCAGAAATACTTCTAGATTTCCCTGTCACGGTGGCTCAGTGGTTGGGCATGGGCCTCTGAACCAGGTTCTACAGCCATCTTGGTTGGGTTTTATTTGCTCCTGAATGGCTGGTGGGCGTGGCTGGTGGGTGTATTGGAGGTATGTCAATTTGCATATTACTCTTTTATTAGATAGGATATTATATTATTAAGAATCTAGATATTACTACTTTCCTATAAAGATTGTTGAGTTTCTATTACTAGGCAGTTAATTTAGTAGCAAAGTAGCTTGATAATTTCAAGTCTTGCTTTTAATTCTTAGGCTACAGTAGTTCAACTCCTAAGATGTAGTTTTTCCAGTATTTCAACTGAATCTTGAGTGTTTAGTAATGTCTCTTTGTTTCTGGATCATCATAAATCAATGTCTTTTGAAAATCTGTGGCCTCCTAAAACTATATTCAGAGAACAAATCCCTGGTTACTGTTCTCTGTTAGATCTCATGGAGTTTCACTCTGTTGGACACCAGCTTAGTAATTCATTAAAGACTTAAAGGACCCAAGCAGATTTCTGCAGCAGATTTCTCTAAATATCTTGCTTCTCTGAGGTACTCTGCACTGGCTACCTCAGTAGTCCCAACTTCTGAACTTTGCTTTTTCAATTCAGCAAGACCACTTTGCTCTGTTGAATTCTCTTCTATGGACTTTAGTTAATAAACTGCCCTCAAAAAGACGCCTAGAAGATAATGGGTCTCACTCTGTGTGTTTTCCTTTTCTCTTGGAGCATTGGCCTGTGCAGGGTCATATGTTTGACTCGCAGTCAACAGCCTATACCTGGGTTGCAGGTTCCATCCCTGGCCCAGCTGGGGTGTGTGTGGGAGGCAACAAACGGATGTGTTTCTCTCACATCATTGTTTATTTCTCCCTTTCAACCTCTCTCCCACTCTCTCTAAAAAAAAGCAATGGAAAAAATATCCGTGGGTGAGGATTAACAAAACAAAACAAAACAAAATGGAGAGATTCAAAGAAAAAAAGTAGTCAATGGTCACAGGTAATTTCAAAATCCACCAAGAAAATTTAATTGCATTTCAAAGGTTAGGAATAATCTTCTGGGACTTGCAGTTCTGTGCTTTGAGCTTGCAATTCTGCTCGCTAGGCTCACGTTTCTGTCCTCTAAGATATCTGTGTTTGTTTTTTGTTGTTGTTGTTGTTGTTGTTGTTCCATAGCTTGTGTTTGCAGCTGAGTAGTTTTATCAACTTATTTCTTGCCTGTAGAATTTTGAAGAATTGGGCTGCTTTCCTTCACATAATATTCTTTCCTTTCGTCCAAGATTGCAGTGTTTCTGGTGATATAAAATTCTCAAGAATTTTCTAGGTTTCCCATGCATATCATGGAAATTCACTACATCAGAAAAGGGACTTATCCACAGATCTTTTCTATATATTCCTCTCTCTCTCTCTCTCTCTCTCTCTCTCTCTCTCTCTCTCTCTCTCTCTCTCTCTCTCTCTCTCTCTCTCTCATTTTTCTGAGATGGCTGAGAGGATCTGAGTCATACAATCAATCACATCAGTCTCATTGTGTGACTGAATACTCTGACCTTTTGATTTTTCAGTTATTAGCAGAGTTGAGCAAAGCCTTGGCTTTTTCTTGAAAGCACTCCTTCCTGTTAACAGATCCTTTAAGTTTAGCATGTTTTGCCATCTGAGTAAGCTGATAACAGTTCTGGTTCTATTTTTTTAAATATATTTTATTTTATTTTTTCAGAGAGGAAGGGAGAGAGATAGAGAGCCAGAAACATCGATCAGCTGCCTCCTGCATACTCTCTTCTGAGGATGTGCCCTCAATCAAGGTACATGCCCTTGACCAGAATTGAACTGGGACCTTTCAGTCCACAGGCTGATGCTCTATCCACTGAGAAACTGGTTTTGACTGGTTCTATGTTAATAGTTATATCCTGCCAGGACTGACCAGCAGACCCTGAGCAACCGATGAATGATTACTACGACACACATTTCTGTGACAGAGAAGGCTAAGGGATTGGTTGGCTTGAGAAACCAAATAGCCCCATTCACCTGCCTCTGTAGGCTTTTATTGTAACAGCAGCTTGAACTAAAATTAACTGTTAGATACTATAAGTAGGGTAAGCATTCTTGAGAAGACAGATGCATCTGCACTGTCCTTTAAGCAAGGATATCTAAAGACTAAACATAAAGGTTCCAATAAAACATTCAGGGGCTCAGACTTATTTGGAAAAATCAGTGCAGGATCTGCTGACTTTGACAAGGTCCCCCAAGAGGCCCCCCAATCTTTCGAAGATTCCTCCTTACAGACTTTCTAACCAAGTCTTGTGCTTCCCCACAATATTCTTAATTTATCTCATCTTGCATTTTACTATAAGCAGCAAGAAAACACACACACACACACATAAACACACACACACACACACACACACACACACACACACACACACACACGACTCACCTTTAACACTTTGCTTAGAAATCTCAGCTAAATATTTAAATTCAGTGCTTAAAAATTCTGCTGTCACCCATACACAGGCCATACTTTCACTGTTTTCTGCTATTATATAAGAAGTATCCTCTTTCCTCCAGTTTCCAATTACATGTTATTCACTTCCTCTGGAACTTCACCAGAAGTGCCTTTAATGTCCATATAACTACTAAGAGTAATTTCATAATGAGTGAGCCTTCTCAGGAGCGACTTAGTTTTTCTCCATAGTGTTCCTCACTTCCTTTTGAGTCCTCCCTGGCAATTATTAATGTCCATATTTCTAGTAACAGCCTCTTCACTGTCATCTTATGCTTTTGCTATCATATTCCTCAATAATTTTTAGCCTCTGACCACTGCCTGATTCCATAGCCACTTTGCACTTTTAGCTATTTGTTACAGCAGAACCCCTCAGCTAGACAGCAAAATCTGTACTCGTATTTTATTGCTGCTGTGACAAATCCCATTTTCTTAATGGCTTAAACAATGAAAATTTATTGTCTTACAATTCTGTAAGTCAGAAGTCTAAAATGGGTTTCTCTGGGCTAAATCAAGATATCATCAGGAATGTGTTTCCTTTCCAGAGGTTTAGGGGACAATCCATTGCCTGGCCTTTTCCATCAATCATAGGTTGCCCAGATTACTTGGTTCAGAGCTCCTCTCCTTCACCTTCAAAGACAGCAACATGGGCTGATTCCTTCTCGCATCACATCTCTCTTTTCTTTTCCTTCTCTTTCTATCTCATTTCTCTAACCCAGTTTAGAAAGATTGTATGAGTATGTTTATGGATTCACATAATTGGATTGAACCCATGCAGATAATCCAGAAGGATAATCTCTCTACTCAAGGACCATATACTTACTCCCTTTTTGTCATATAAGGTAACATACTCTCAGGTTCTGAGGATTAAGGTATAAATATTTTTGAGGAGCCATTATTCTACTGATCACAATTTGTTTCTTAACATTTTTATAACATTAGTAGTTGTTTACTGAAGAAGTGCTAATCTGTTACTACATATTCTATCATGAACAGAAATTGTAAATGAAAAACAGAGGTTTCTAAGACCATGGTTTTTAGTTTTTACACCTTTTCTTATAGTCAAATATAATTACAGTTCATTTATCATATCATTTTATATGTTTGAATATTCCTCTGGGAATGTCATATTTCAAAAATCTGAAAAAATATATGTTAATAATGTAGCCCACTACATTAACAAAGATTGAAATACGAGAATCCTGAAAATGTAAAAGTCTTAAAAATTAGCATAAGCTAAGGAATTCCAAAGTTAAGAAATAAGGAATGATTGTGAACTATATATATGTTAATGCTACATGGGATTATTCTGTATGCTAAGAGACAGGAATATTCATCATTTTTGTCATGATCTGTCTTGCATTACATAAGTTTTGAATTATCTAAAGACTATTGCAAGGTAGGATGTGCATAAAATATAACTGCCTCATACTAGTAAAATATTTTGCTATCAATATCACTGCTAAAGTTGTTACAGAAAATATCTGAAACAAAATAAACATAAAATGCACAAAGTATTTTTCAAAATATATAACAAATGTTTCACATTAAATCTGTTTAAAGTGTTTGATTATCGAATTGAAGTAGAAGGAAAGATGATTGCAAATTCCATAAGAAATATGTGAAAAAAGAGAATAAGCTAATATGATAAAAGTTTACATTGGTTAAAAAGTTAGGAAATGTTAACACATTAATACCTAGGTATGTCTGAGAAATATATAAAACGTAGCAAAGCTCAGAAAAATAAAATTAGCTTTATGTTTTATTTTAGTTATAAAAAAGCATTTAATTATACTGAAGAAGCTAACGAAACCTGGAAAATCATGATTAAATAATAAAAATAGAAAGAGAGCCTTAATTATTTTTAGTGTGAACCATCCCCTCTGACCAAAATTATTACAGATTTATTCTCAGTGATATATGTAAACACCAAGGTGTTTTACTAAATCACAACATTTAGTAAATTTTTAGAAGTTGTAAGTAAAATAGAAGTGACAAAAAAACAAGATGATAAACTATTAATTATTGCCCTTGACATGCAATTAATAATGCCTTATTTAAGTATGTAGAGTTTTATGATTTATAAAATACTAGATGCCAGTGCACAAAATTATTGTGGGGGCGGGGGTGTCCCTTAGCCTTACCTACACCCTTTCCTATCTAGGATACCTCGAGGGATGTCTGACTGCACATTTACACTTGATCCTGGTGGGATTGGGTCTAAAAGGGCAGATGGACATCTCTCTCACAAACCAGGACTGCTGGCTCCCAACTGCTCACCTGCCTGCCTTCCTGATTGCCCCTAACCATTTCTGTTCGCCAGATGATCATGCCCTAATCACTACCCTGCCAGCCTAATTGATATCTAACTCTTCCCCTGCCAGCCTGTTTGCCCCTAAGTGGCCTCCCATGGAGGCTTGGCTACCTCCAACTGCCCTCCCTTGCAGGCCTGGTCCCTCCCAACTGCCCTTTCCTGCTGGCCATCTTGTGGTGGCCATCTTGTGTCTACATGGGGGCAGGATCTTTGACCACATGAGGACAGCCATCTTGTGTGTTGGAGTGATGGTCAATCTGCATATTACTCTTTTATTAGATAAGATAGAGGCCTAGTGCATGGGTAGGGGCCAGCTGGTTTGCCCTAAAGGGTGTCCTGGATCAAGATGGGGATTCCCTTGGGGTGTGGAGTGGCCTGAATGAGGGACCTGTGGTGGTTTGCAGGTTGGCCATACCCCCCTGGAGACCCAAGCAGAGGCCCTGGTATCTGGGATTTATTTTCTATAATTGAAACTTTGTAGCCTTAAGCAGAGGCCTAGGCAAGGCAGGGTGTGCAGAAAGTTTGTCTTCCTCCATTGCAGGGAAAACCCAAGCCTCCGTCCTGCTCTCTCCATGGCCTCAGCCATCTTGTTTGGGGTTAATTTGCATACTCGCTCCTGATTTGCTAGTAGGTGTGGTTTGTGGGTATAGCAGAGTGATGGTTAATTTTCATATTATTATTTTATTAGATAGGATGTTCATAATACTCTTTTTTTTTTTCCCCACAACTCTATGAGCAAAATGAATAAAAAGCTTAGGAAAAGGGGTAGTAGGACTTAAAGTTTACAGAGGAACTTTTTCTTTGTTTCCAATTCCATTTTAAACTTTGAATTCTGCCGAGACCAGTTTGGCTTAGTGGATAGAGCATCGGACTGCGGGTCCCGGGTTCAATTCCGGTCAACGGCATGTACCTTGGCTGCGAGCACATCCCCAGTAGGGGGCGTGCAAGAAGCAGCTGATCAATGTTTCTCTCTCATCAGTGTTTCTGACTTTCTATCCCTCTCCCTTCCGCTCTGTAAAAAAATCAATAAAAATATATTTAAATAAATGAATGAATGAATGAATGAATAAATAAATAAATAAATAAATAAATAAATAAACTTTGAATTCTTACTTTCAAATTATGATAATATTTAACAGAATATTATTGGAATATATTCCCAGAAGTGGTAATCCTGGGTCAAATGGCACTTTCATTTTTAAATTTTGAGGAAACTCCATAAAGTTTTTCACAATGGTTGCACCAGTGTGCATTCCAAGCATGAATTCCTTTTTCTCTGCATCCTTGCCAGCACTTGTCATTTGTTGATTTGTTGATGATAACCATTTTGACAGGTGTGAGGTGGTACCTCATTGAGGTTTTTATTTGCATCTCTGAGATGATTAGTGACTTTGAGCATGTTTTAATATGTCTTTTGGCTTTTTGAATGTCCTGTTTCAAAAAGTGTCTATTTAGATTCTTTGTCCATTTTTTTATTGGATTGTTTATCTTTCTCTTCTTAAGTTGTGTGAGTTCCCTGTAAATGTTAAATATTAAACCCTTATCAGAGATATCATTGGCAAATATGTTCTCTCATGCAGTGGGCTTTCTTGTTGTTTTGTTCTTGCTTTACAGAAGGTTTTTTTTTTTTTGTGATGTAGTCCCATTGGTTTATTTTCTCTTTAGTCTCTCTTACCCTAGGATCTATCTCTGTAAAGACATTACATATGTTTGCAATTTTGCCGTCTATGGAGTCTGGTAGGATTTTTATGGTTTTCCATTGTATGTTTAAGTTCTTGACTCATTTTGAGTTTATTTTTGTGTATAGTGTAAGTTGGTGATTTAGTTTCTTTTTTTTTTTTTTTTGCATGTGTCTGACCAAATTTTCCAGTACCATTTATTAAAAAGTCTGTTTTGACTCCATTATATGCTCTTGCCTCCATTGTCAAATATTGAGTATAATGGCTTGAGTCAATTCTGGGTTTTCTGTTCTGTTCCATTGGTCTATATGTCTGTTCTTGTGCCAGTACCAGACAGTTTTGAGAACCATGGCTTGGTGATATAGCTTGATGTCTGGTATTGTGATCCTTCCAAATTTGTTCTTCTTTCTCAGGATAGCTGTGGCTATTCAGTGTCATTTTTTTTAATTCCAGATGTATTTTTGGAGAGTTTGTTCTAGATCTTTGAAATATGACATTTTTATTTTAATAGGTATTGCATTGAATCTATAGATTGCTTTAGACATTATGGACATTTTAATGATGTTGAGTCTACCAATCCATAAATATGGTATGTTCTTCCATTTGTTTATGTCTTCCTCTATCTCTTTTTTCAATGTCCTGTAGTTTTCTTAGTATAGGTCTTTTACATCCTTAGTTAAGTTTATTCCTAAATATCTTAATTTTTTTGGTGCAATAGTAAGTGGGATTATTTTTTTCATTTCCCTTTCTGTGAGTTTATTATTGGTGTATAAAAAGGTCATAGATTTCTAGGTGTTAATTTTGTATCCTGCTACATTGCCAAATTCATTTATTAGGTCTAGTAGTTTTCTGATGGAGTCTTTGGGGTTTTCTAGGTATAGTATCATGTCATCTGCAATTAAGGACAATTTTCTTCTTCTTTTACAAATTGGATGTCTTTTATTTCTTCTTGTCTGATCACTATGGCTAGTACTTCTAGTATTATGTCAAACAGGAGTGGTGAAAGTAGGCATTCTTATCTTATTCCTTTTCTTAGGGGAAATGGGTTTAGTTGTTGCTATTGTGTTTGATGCTGGCTGTAGGTTTGTCATATAGGGCTTTTATTATGTTGAGGTATGATCCCTCTATTCCCACTTCGTTGAGAGTTTTTATCAAGAAAGGGTGTTGGATTTTGTCAAATGCTTTTTCTGCATCAATTGATATGATTATATGACTTTTGTCTCTCAGTTTGTTTATATGATGTATCACATTTATTGATTTGTGGATATTGTACTATCCTTGCATCCCTGGAATAAATCCCACTTGGTCATGGTGTATGATCTTTCTAATGTATTGCTGAATCTGATTTGCTAGAATTTTGCTGAGGATTTTAGCATTTATATTCATCAATTATATTAGCCTGTAGTTCTCTCTCTTTTTTTGTGGTGTCTTTATCTGGTTTGGGGATTAGGGTAATGCTGGTTTTGGGATTAGGATAATGATTAGGGTAGAGTCTGAAAGTGTGGCTTCCTCTTGAATTTTTTGGGATAGTCTGAGGAAGATAGGTTTTAGTTCTGTGAATGCTTGGTAGAACTCCCCTTTAAAGCCTTTGGACCAGGGCTTTTGTTTGCTGGAAGATTTTTTTTTATTATTGTTTCAATTTATTTGGTACTTATTGGCCTATTCAGGCTTTTTGATTCTTCTTGGTTAAGTTTTGCAGCTTGTATTTTTCTAAGACTATGCCCATTTCATCTACATTGTTATTTTGTTGGAATATAGTTTTTCATAGTATTTTATCATAATCATTTGTATTTCTGAGGGATTGGTTGTTACTTCACCTCTTTAATTTCTGATTTTGTTTATTTGCTTCTTGGTGAGCCTGGCTAGAGGTTCATCAGTCTTGTTTATTCTTTTAAAGAACCAGCTCTTAGTTTTGTTGATCTTTTGTATTTTTTTTTTGTCTCTATGTTGTTTATCTCTGCTCTGATCTTTATTATTTCCTTCCGTCTGCTTATGCTGGGCTTTTCTTATTGCTCTCTTACTAACTTTGAGGTGTAGGGTTAAATAATTTATTACCATTATTTCTTGTTTTTTTAGGTAGGCCTATGGAGCTAAGAATTTCCCTCTCAGGACTGCTTTCAATGTGTCCCACAGATTTTTGGATTGTTGTGTTTTCATTGTTGTTTGTTGCCATGATGCTATTTAATTCATCTTTGATCTTTTTGGTAACCCAGTCATTGTTTAATAGTATGCTATTTAGCTTCCAGGTGTTTGATTTTTTTAATTGTTTTTATTGTAGTTGATTTCTAGTTTTATGCCATTGTGATATGAGAATATGCTTGATATGATTTCTATTTTCTTGCATTTGAAGAGACTTTGCCTGTGTCCATTATATGGTCTATCTTTGAAAATGACCCACGTGCACTTGAGAAGAATGTATATTCTTAGGTTTTAGGGTGAAATGTTCTGAAGATGTCAATTAATTCCATAGGATCTAATGTGTCATTTAAGATTGATGTTTCTTTGCTGATTTTTTGTTTAGAGGATTTGTCCAGTGGTGTTAGTGGGGTATTAGAGTCTCCTGCTATGACTGTATCACTGTCAATCTCTCCCTTGATATCCTCCAGAAATTTTTATATATTTGGCTACATATATGTTTACAGAGTTATATCTTCTTGTTGGATTGCTTCCATTAGTATTATGAAGGGGTCTTTCTTATCTCTTGTCATGTCCTTCACTTTGAGATCTGATTTGTCAGATATAAGTATTGCTACCCCAGCTTTTTGTTTTCATTTACATTCATCTGAAAACCCTTTTTCCATCCCTTCAACAGAAGGGAGTCTATGTGAGGCCTGTTTTCTGAGGTGGGTTTCCTGTAGACAGCAGATATATGCTCATATTTTCTTATCCACTCAGCTACCCTATGTCTTTTGACTGGGGCATTTAACCCATTCACATTTACATTTATTGTTGATAAGTACTTGTTTGTCACCATTTTAATTCTTTATGCCTGTGTTCCTTCTTTGCTTCTTATTTCTTCTTTTTTTACAGGAGAGCCTTTTGCATTTCTTGCATTGCTGTTTGATGGTAATACATTTCCTTAGTACTTTTTTGTCTGTAAGCTCCTGATTTCATCCTTAATTTTGGTTGATAGCCTTGCTAGGTACAGTATTCTTGGATTCAGACCTTTCCTTTGCATGACTTTGTATATTTCATTCCATTTCCTTCTGGCCTGATGTGTTTCTGTTGAGAAATCAGCCACTAGTTTGATGGGGGTAGCAATCAAACTTCTCTTCTGTTGAGAAATCAGCCACTAGTTCCTTTGTAGGTAACTTTCTGTCTCTCTCTGGGTGATTTTAATATTCTTATTTTGTCATTTTTTGTCAATTTAATTATAATGTGCTTTGACATCAGTCTTTTGGTGTTCATTTTTTGGGTGATTCTGTGAGCTTTTTGGACTGTGTGAGTTTTTTCTTCCCTATATCAGAAAAGTTTTCTGTCAATATTTCTTTAAACAGGTTTTCTATCCCTTATGCAGTTTTTTCTCCTTCTCGTCCCTTTATTATGCATATGTTTCGTTTTGTGTTGTACTAAAGTTCCCTTAGGCCAGTTGTCAGCAAACTGTGGCTTGGGAGCCACATGCAGCTCTTTGGCCCCTTGGGTGTGTCTCTTCCACAAAATACTATGGCCTAGGCCATTCTATTTTGAATAACTGGTGTTAGAAGAAGTTTAAGTTTCAAAAATTTGGCTCTCAAAATAAATTTCAATTGTTGTACTGTTGATATTTGGCTCTGTTGATTAATGCCTTTGCTGACCACTACCTTAGGCTCTCCTTCTTTTTCTAAAGTTTTTTTTTTTTTTCCCCTAGATACTGCTCTGCTTGGGTATTTTTTCCTACCTTATCTTCTAGCTCACTGATGCGGTCTTCTGCTTCTTCTAGTCTACTATTGATGCTTTCTATTGAGTTCTTTATTGCAGTGATGTCATTTTTCATTTCTTCTTAATTCTTACTCATTTCCTCATGGTTCTTACACATATTGTTCAATTTATCTTCCAGCTTTTTCAGTGACCTTATGACCATTTCTCTGAATTATTTCTCTGACATGTTGCTTGCCTCCATTTCGTTTACTGCCTTTTCTGGTGATGCTTCCTTTTCTTTCATATGATAGGCTGTTTCTTTGTCTTCTCATGATCTATCCTCTCCTAGTATCTGGTTATGTAGCCCTCTCTCGCTCTCCTGCATTGACTTAAAGCACAAAATACAACACAACAAGGCACAATGCACAAGGCACTGAACACAAATGTATTCACAATACTAATAACTACAAATAAAAATGACCACCATAGAAAGAGAATTAGGGGATAAAAGAAAAAAGAGAGAGTGTGTGAAAATGATATGGAGGAAAGAGGGAAAAACTAAGAGAGAAAATAAAAAGAATCAAAAAGAAGGGGGGAAACTATTTAAATGGGGAGAAACTCAGTAGAACAACAACTAATCCAAAAAATGAAAACAACTAACACCCAGAGATGAATGCAAAAAAGAAGAGAAATAATCGCACAAACAAAAAACAATCAAATCAACACTCAAACAAACAACAACAATAAGAAAGGGAGAAATAAGAGCAAAACCAAAAAAAATACATAAAAAAGGAACAACAAATCAAAAAAAGAAAAAAAATTGGATAGTGAAGAAAGAGAGGAGAGAAGTGTGTAACAGGGAGTAAAAACAAGGAATAGAGAAAATCTAAAGTAGGAATATGGTAAGAGAAACAGGACAACAAAAGGAGAAAAGTGAGGAAGAAAGTGTTGGCATAAAGGTAAAGTTTAGATAGAGTAAAATGATGCTAATGGAAAAATGAAAATTAAATGCAGAACATTAATCCCAAAATAAAGTAAAATAAAATAAAAAGAAAATTAAATGAAACTTTTTAAAAGGGTAAAAAAAATAGTAGTACTAATACAGATTAAAAAATAAAAATATAATAATTAAAAAGGTAAAATTAAGTGAGAAAAAAGAAAAAAATTAGTTTCTTAAGTAAAAGATAAAAAATAAAAATGTGCAGTAGTGAAGGTCATTTACTTCTTCTACTGTTCTGTTTGGCACACCTGTTTCCTGTCTGGTAGTCAGGACAGTATTGAAGTTCCCGGTGTTCCACTGCTCCTCTGTGTCGTGAACCACAATCCTGTTTTCAAGCAGGCAGTATTTCTTTGTTTTTCAGCCTGCCTTTAATTGTATTTACACAAAAGTCAATTAGTGATTCAACTCCTGGGTGGCAGTGTTTCTTTATTGACATCTAGGTCTACAATTCCTCTCTATCTAGTATTTAGATTTTGTTTTCCCTGCTGCACCTACTATTGGTTTGGGGGAATAGACTGCCTCAGAGCTGATTTTCTTATTGTTTCTCCCCACTCTGATCCCCAGGTTCCACAAAAACAACTTTCCCCTGGAGTCTCTGAGAGTGTTAATAATTGTGTGATTCTATGTGCTGAGCTTGGTAATCAGAAGCAATGATTTAAAGAGAAAAAAGAGACAAAGTAAGTGCATGAATTCGCTATCCCCCTCCTTCACCCCCCCCCCCCCCACACACACACACACACTGTGTGCAACCCTACGCAAGTCTTTTTCCCCTGGCACAGCACAGCTGGTATACTGGTAAAACTTCAGGCTGCATTTTTGTGCCCAGCCCAGTTATGGGTTGATTTCTAGAGTTCCCTTCTTCCAGCAGCTCTGTGGACCCCCTTCCACAATGGCCATGGATTTTGGGGGCGCAGACTTCCTCTGTACCTCTACATTCTGGATTCTCCCTCCAGCTTGGATTACAGACCTCACCTTTCTCTGGGTGAAATTTGACTTTTTTGTGAGAAGGTGCAGAGTTTGCCTGAGTCTGTGTATTTTCACTGCTTGAGACCCAATGTTCATGGTTTTGCAGCTGGTCCCTGGGAATTGTGGTTGTAGGGTTATCTAATTATTCCCGGTTGAAGGTAAGGCTAGGCTTCTGATCACAGCCACTTGTCCCTTCAAGATGACGAAGTCTCTGTGGCAGAGTTGGTCATTCTGGGAGAGATTTCAGCAGCAGTGGAGGCTGCTTGGAAAGGGGAGCCTGGTCTGGCAGTCCCCAACAGTCCCTTGGAATATAGCTGTACCTCACTCACAAGTAGAAAATCCCCGTATATCCACACACTCTCCTTTCATTCTCTCACTCACACACTATCTTGCAGCCTTCCTTCCCGTTGGCAGTCATCTTCAATCTTAAAGCTCAGTGTTTTCCTTTAAATCTCTGCTAGCAAGCTTTGCAGCTCCATAGAGGATTATTGAATTATGTATTTTTGGAGAATGTGGATATGAATATAATGTGTAAAATAAGTTGACCCAATTCTAATTACTTTGGTTAATCTATGAAACTGTGCTATATTTTAGTGGAGCTCATTCTCTGGGAAATCTTAAATCTGACAAAGTTCCTCTAAGGAATTCTCTTTCTTCTGGATTTGATTCAGATTTGGAACAAATGTGTTTTATGTACCCTTTTCTGTCTTCTGCCCACCCCCCAATCTTGCTATAAATTTTCATATTAAGTAATGATTGTGGCTATACAACAAAGATTTGGCATTAAAATAGTTCCAATGACTATTGGAAAGGAGAAACTAGAAAGAGGAAGAAGGAAGTGATAACTCTATGTAATGTTATAAAACACCATAAAAATCATAATGCAAAACTCTAAGAAAAATGGTTTTGAAAGATTCCTCTTCCCTGTATTTTACTGCAGACCATTTTCCATTTTAACAGGTGGATAAAATGGAATGAAAATCTTCTTAAAAGTAAATAAATAAATTAGTTTCTAGGTTTGTATTTTCATATCTTGGGGAAAATATTTGGTGCCACTGGGAAATGATCTCAATAAAATCATTCCATTTTGGAAGTTCTATCCTGCTGAGATAGCAAGTCACTAGCTATTTGTACCTGTTTTACTAAAGATTCACTATAGGATTGCAAAGACTGTTTCTATCAAGTTTCCTAAACATGCACATTTAGAAACCAAATGTAATATTTCCATCTATAATAGATAATTTAATCCAAACTCAATCCACATCAGCAGCATTTATTTTTTGTCAACATGAGTGCAGCAATATATTTTAACTTGAGTTCTTTCGGATGAAACATTTTTTCATTTATTTTTTAAATTACTGATACTTATCCTTAAGTATATGTCTCAAATCCTATATAGTAAAAGGCTAATATGCAAATAGACCAAATGACAGAACAACCAGTCTCTATGATATTCAGTGACCACCAGGGAGCGCGTGCAGAACATGGAGGGTGTTGGCCTCAGTTGGATGGTGGAGCAGGTGAGCAGGGGTGCCAGACCAAGGTGGGGTGCTGCTCGATGTCATTGGAGCAAGCCTCTGGTGATTACTGAAAATCCTTTGCTCTGTGTGCCACGGTCCCACCCGGTGTTCACACTTGCTGCCAGTGTGGGCCCCGCTAGCACCCGCTGCCAGTGCCAGAGCTGCCATTCACACCTGTTGCTGGCAAGCGGTGCCAACTCCTATTGCTTGATGCCATCAGCAGGTGCGAGCAGTGGCTGCTGGCCCCAATCACCCCTCAGGGCTTCTCCACCTCCCCCTTATCCTGAGGGACAATCAGGGCCAGAAGCCATCTCTCGCACCCACTGCCAGAGATGGCCCCACTCGCACCTGCTGCCAGTATTGGTCCTGCTCGTGCGCATAGCTGCTGCTGGAGCCACTAATCACACTGGCTGCCAGCTCCTGGCACCAGTCTCCATCGCTCAATGCCATCAGCTGGTGCAGGTGGTGGTTGCCAACCTTGATCACCCCTGAATGCTTCTCCATCTCCCTTTGCTCCTGAGGGGCAACCGGAGCAGCAGCAGCAGCTGCTACTTGTACCTGCTGATGGCACTGGCCCTGCTCACACCCACTTCTGGCACTGGCCAATTGTTCCACACCATCAGCAGATCCGAGCAGAGCCACCAGCATGTGGGAGCAGCAGCAGTAGCAGGGCTGCCAGCAGACAGGGGGCTGGGGTCCATGTTGCGAAGGGCTGGGCAAGGGCATAGAGGATAGGCCAAGATCAACCCCTGTGCCCACCATAGCCTCGCAATCCACAGTTCCTTTCAAGGTATACGAATTTGTGCATTGGGGTCCTAGTGAAATAATAATATTCATATAAGTTAAATCACTATAAAAATTATTAATTAAAAAATAAACTTCCTATTTTCTGAGTTCACTGAATTTGCATTTATTAAAGTAATTTAATTTTTTTAACTTTGAGATCAACTTCTTTATGATGGCTTCATGCAAATGCAGGTACATAGATATATTTGCTCATCTCATCACAAACTTAAAATATTTATAAGTTCTTGGTACTATACTAAGACTTAAATACATTATATATTTCACGCATTTTCATTCCATGGATTTATAAACAACAAAAAAATTTAATGAAAAAAATGTAAATCTCACCAAATGAGGGGACTATAAAGGGCTACTCAGAATTATAAAATTCCACATATATACCTCTGCTGATAACTGCATATTGGGCGTTACTCTAGATTTAGCATATACTGTTTACTGGTAGATAGAACTGGGATCATCTACCATTTACTTGGGTTGATGGCACTAGAGCCAGGTAGTTCAGAGGATGTGTCTCTGAAGAGCCAAGAATAAGGCACAATGTGGGGGGAGGGGTCTAGTAGCCACCCTGCTCTCATGGCTCAGCGAAAAGGATGGACACCTGCAAATGCAAAGATCTTCACCTCTGCCACATCAGAATCAACTATCTGGTTCTTTGTGCTTGGAAGGGGAAATCCCCCTTCCTACTCCCACCCAAATGAGACCATCCTCACTTTGTTCAATTCTATATCGAAGTCTCCTTTGAATTTACTTGATTGAATGACACCAATGAGGAACTCAGCACCAGGACAAATATTCTATGTGTGATTTTTCAGGCCCAACCACAGTCTATTCTAAAGGCTTTATCTGGCAGTCCTCACAGGGAAAAGCTCCCCTTTCCACACCAGATTTTGTAGTCCAAAGGGAGTTGCAGTCCAGGACTTGGGCCAGTTGCATGTACTTATATGCACATGTGCATTTCTAGCCCAGGCATCTTCCTCAGAGGCCTCTTTTTCTGGGTCCTTCACAGAAGGCTTTCTCAGGCGCCTCTTCTAAAGCATCTTTATTAGGGGGAGACGTAAAGGGGAACCTTGAAAACACTTTTCTCCACCCCGAATCAGGAGGTACTCAATACTTTTCCACTCCTAGCTCTTCCTCCTCACCCTGCCCTGGGCCTCCTGTGCCCATAGAGCTGCAGGAAGCTTGTGTTCTGTACTCCCTGCAGTGAGATGCCCCCGGGTCTACGCTGCCCATCTAACCATTTGACCTGTGAGCCACTCCATGAAGGCCAATGGAAGAAGGTGAAGGGGGAGGTTGGCGATGTCTCTGGTTTAGACTTAGCTCATACTGTCATAGTAAGTGATTAAAGGCATGGCTATTACTTTCATTTTTTACTTCTTTCTTTAGGCAACTACTTTTATGCCTGGCAGCTCAGCACTCTGCTGCTTAGCTGAGCTCCTGCCATCTAGGATATATGCCCATCCTTAGATACAAGAGGGACTAAGAATTCAAATTTATCATGACAATGTGGAAGGCTAATGTGAGAAATTGCGAACATGTAGGAAGCATGTTCTAAGGTGCTAGGTAGCTACTCGTGAAAGTAGTAAATTACGACTTGTTGAGCAGTTATAATGAATAAGGCACGACACTGGCACATATAAGCAGTATTTATGGCATTCTGTACTGTTCCTCTTGATGTCAGTCCTAATACTATCACAATTAATTCTTAAGCAAAATGGAATTCAGAGAGGCTAACTATGAAAGTTACAAAATCAGTTTCAGAATTAGATCTTGATTTAATTCTCTCACTCAAAACCATACTCCCGACCCTTTTTTTGTCTACTGCTATATAGAAACTTTTCTAATAAATAGATGCTCAATAATACTTAATTAAATTGAAATGTTAATATTTCTTGATAAAAGTTGAGTTCTGATTTAGTCTAAAATTAGCTCATCTTTTTTTCCCCTAAAATTAATTAGACTATCTTGCCCAAATTTCAGAAACCCGATTTTCATGATGTAATATCATTTACTGTTTCTGGTTTTATAATAGAATCTTTTGTGCACAGCATATGAAGCTAGAAAGTGAGCTAAAAAAGCTTCGGGGTGTCAGATATGTCTTAATTCTGACTCATTGAATAAGTCACCCAGTTGATTTCTAAAATCAATAATAAAGTAGAAAAATAGAAGGGGAGAAAGGTCAGGAAAATTTTTTTTCTTCACAAGTGTACTTGTTTCTGCAAATGGTTTCAATAAATCATTTCAAAATTGAACAAGAAACAGATGTCAGTTAATTAGAGATTTGAATTTAATGACATGGTTGCGTAGGTATGGCACACACAACATCTGTGTTCTCGTGCCTAACATTAATTTAATTTCTTTACAGGAATCATCTACATTTTTCTTCATTTTCAGTACATTACTTTTTACCACACAACATAACATTGTGGTTTTGAAGTCTTTGCCATCTAGATGGACCACTCCCAGTGAAGCTGACTCTCTGGCTTTCGCTTAGGAAGTTTTGCATTCTATAAGGAAGCAAATGCAAGAACAACGAGGTCTGACAAATTAATTCTAAATTACATACACATTACCCTCTTTGCGCCATGTGAGGAGATCTGGGCTTAGTAGGATTAATAGATTATACCATATGGAATTGTACGGTATGGCCTATTAATCCTGCTGGGATTTGAGCTTTTTCAGATTTCATTTTATTCCTGCTTTGCACCATTATACTTGTAAAACACAAGGTAATGCTTAATGTCTAATCAATATACTTGAATAAATAATGCTATTTTATTCTTATTTAAAAAAACCTAACTTAAAAATATATATACAGACTTACCGAATATGTACTATGTATAAGGCCCAGGTAAATCACTTTAAATATATCAATTTATTTGATTCTTTAATAATCCCATGAGACAATTATGACTATTTACATTTACACCTGAGGAAACTAAGGTTCAATAAGGTTATAATACCTTGCCAGGAGTCAGAAAGTTAGCAAGTGTCAGAGCTATGTCAAGAACAAGAACCTTTGCGGGGGTGAAGGAGCCTAACGTGTGGTGATGAAAGATGATTTAACTCTGGGTGGTGGACATACAGTGCCATGTACAGAACTTGTAACATAGAAACCCACACCGAGACTTATATGATCATATTAACCAATGTCACCCCAATAAATTTAATAAAAAATAAATAAAAAGTTTTAAAAAGTATGAGGACTTTTTAAATTTTCCTTTGCCTTCAGCCTCTAGTTGCACTGGCTTTGAGAAATTTGCTGGACTCTCAACTCCTAGCAGGGCTCAGTAAAGGGGACAGTTCCTGTTCCCTTGTTATACAAGTGCTTTAATTCAACATACTTTCTTAGGTTACCTCAGGGCCACTGTTTGGATCCAATTTTTAGTACATAGTTCAGGAGTCATGAACAGTTGGACCAACATTAGCAGGTTCAAAACCTCAGAGGGAAGGTAGGGGAGGGTGGGAGAGGGGAGCAAGAGATCAACCAAAGGACTTGTATGCATGTATATAAGCATAACCAAATGACACAGGCACTAGGGGGGTGTGAGGGCATGTGCTGGGGAGTGGGGAGTGGCTGGAGAGAGATCAATGGGGAGAAAGGAGACATATGTAATACTTCAAACAATAAAACCTTTTTTAAAAAGCTGTTAAATACTCCCCAAGTCCCTCCTTGTTGTCTCAAAGGCTAAGAGAGCCTTCTTTTTTACAGCTTCATAGTATATACTAAGTGAAATATATGATCTTACTTATATGCGGAATCTATGAAAAAAATAAACAAAATAGATCCAGAGACAGAAGCATGGAACAGATTGACTATTCTTGGGGGGGGGGGGGCAGTTGGAGGGGGTAAAGATTAACCAAAGAATTTATATGCATATATGTATAACCCATGAACACAGACAATAGTGCTGTGAAGACATGGGGAGGGGTCAGGAGTGTGGAGGAGGGGGTCAATGTGGGAGGGGAAGAGGGACATCTGTAATCTTTTCAACAATAAATATAAAAAGAGAGAGTGTTAAAATTCAACGGAAATATATATATATATATATGGCACAGATTAGGGCCTAGACCAAGGTTCCCTACATTCAGATAAAAACACCCTCTGCTTTGAGGAGGGTGTGATGATAACTTTCTAGCAGCTCCTTGAATTCCCCTCAGGAATATAAGGCACACTCCTGAGTCAAGTGCAGTACTAAAGAAAGTGGGTTTTGGCTTTAAAGCTCAGACAGATTGCTGTGAGGAGGAGAGTTAAAGCACATTCTTGGTTCATATCCTGATGACGGGGTTCCCAGTGTAGTTTCTGAAAACTGGGATTTAAGTTCCTTAAAGAGAAAAAAACCTTATTTGAAGCAAATTTTTCAAATAAAGATTTAAAAAATAAAAAATTCATTTCATACCTTAAGAAGAAATAAAATTAAACCACAACCTTTTGGTGTAAAGGATGACACTCTAACCAACTGAGCCACCCAACCAGCTGAAATGCATTTTTTATTTCAATTATAATTGATATACAATATTATATTAGTTTTAGGTATACAACATAGTGATTAGACATTTATAAAACTTACAAAGTGATCACCCTGATAAGTCTAGTACTCATCTGACACCAGACATAGTTATTACAATATTTTTGACTAAAATGCATTTAGATGAGTTCAAAATGAAAACTCTGAAACAATTTATGTTCATAGAAGCCTTGCTTCTATTCTGCACCTTTCACTTTGTTCCTTCCCCACCTGGAATTTACAATTATTATTTTACAATTATTATTGAATTTTAGTTTACTCTCCTGTTATCCTTTTTGAATACATGAGCATTTCCCCCCCTAATTTCTTATAAGCCCCTCTTTTATTACGAGTGAATACTATAAACAATATTAGCACTTTGCTCATTTTACCTAATAAGATATGCTATAAATTACGCCATATGAGTGTATGGAAATGTTTATTATCTCTTTTACTACCCATGGTAAAAAGATTAGTCTCAAGCAGGGGGAATGAAGACAGTGTTTAGAAAATAGTGGAAGTTTGATTGCCACATAGGTTTCAAATGAGAACAATATTATATCATCTTAATTTGAAGATTTGAAGAAGGAATAAGGCCATACTAGCTTATTATTTTATATATTAGGTAACAAATATAAACACACAACATATTGGTATAAAGAACACAACTACAAATCTCTCTAAGCACCAAAATATACAGCATAGGGATTTAGGTTTTATAAATGTTTGTGTCCAGTTATTGAACTATTAGAAATGTGTTCAAAATATGCAATGGGAAAGAATACAAAATGACTTTTCTGTGATTAATCTGTGTGCCATTAATGGTGATAGGAAAACACTGAATATAGCCTCAAAGTCCAACAATAGGACAGAGCTGGTTGAGTAAATCATGCTACTTTCAGACAATGGAGTACCATATGTAGTAAAAAGGAAGAGAAACATTTCCATACACTTAGAGTAATCCACTCTATCTCTCTCATGCAATTCTTTTTGCCAAACCTATAAGTACAGTTCATCTTTCTGTAGCATGACCGAAAAAAAGCTATACAAAATATTAGTTCCAATTGTAATGTGATGCAAATAGTCTTTTGAGACCCAGAGTATTTAGACTAATTCCTTTACTGAGCATTATGAAATAGTCACAATATACTTTATCCATTAATTAAGTAATTTACTTATGTATTCACTTACTAATCACACAATGTAATGCTGAACAGGACAAAGACTTTATCTAGCCCTGTCTATTTTATAGAAGGGGAACTTAAGAACTGAGGGTTTACCACTCTTCTGCAGCAATTTAATTTAAGAATCATGTCTACATGGAATCTGCCATATCCTTTTTAACTTTTTTTGATGACTGCACATGAGACACTAGATCCTTAAAAAAATGGAAAGTCAAATTTTAGAATTTTGTAGCATACATATAATTTACCCTTTCAGGATTAGCCTATCTAATAAAACAATAATATGCAAACTAACAGTACCTCCTATCAAGCCATGCCCACAGCCATGCCCATCAGCCAATCAGAAGCAAATTATGCAAATAAATCTCAACCAAGATGGCTGTGGCTATTGAGAGCAGGAAGGAAGCCTGGGATCCCCGGCAATGGAGGAAGCCAAGCTTTCCGCTTGCCCTTGCTGGCCTAGGCCTCCACTCAATGCTACAAAGTTTCAATTATAGAAGATATATCCCAACAGAAATGGTGGCAGCCATGGAACTGGAGAGAGCAGAGGCTAGGGTTGCCCAGCCGATGGAGGAAGCCAAGTTTCTGTAGCTCTGGCCAGCCTAGGCCTCCATTGAATGCTACAAAGTTCCAATTATAGAAGGTAAATGTCCCAACAGAAAATGGCTGCCACCACAGAGTGAGCAGAAGGCATGGCCGGCCTACAAACCACCACAGGCCTCTTGCCCAGGCTGTCCCATGCCCCAAGGAAACCCACCCTAATCCAGGACACCTTTCAGGGCAAACCAGCTGGCCCCCACCCATGCACCAGGCCTCTATCTTATCTAATAGAAGAGTAATTTGCAGATTGACTATCACTTCAACACACAAGAAGGCTGCCCCCATGTGATCAAAGATCCTGCCCTCATATGAACACAAGATGGCCACTACAAGATGGCCAGCAGGGGAGGGCCTTTGGGAGGTTCCAGGCCCTGCAAGAGAGAGCAGTTGTGGATGATTAAGTCAGCAGGGGAGGCTAGTTGGGAGGGACCAGGCCTGCAAGAGAGGTGAGATGGGGGTGATCAAGCCTGCAGGGGAGGGCGGTTAGGGGTGACCAGGATGGCAGAGGAGGGAAATTGGGGACAAACAGGCTGGCAGGGGAGCAGTTAGACATCAATTAGGCTGGCAGAGGAGTGGTTAGGGGGTGATCAAGCTGGCAGGCAGAAGCGGGTAGGAGTAATCAAGGAGCCAGGCAGGTGAGCAGTTTGGAGCCAGCAGTCCTGGACTGTGAGAAGGATGTCTGACTGCCCATTTAGGCCCGATCCTCCGAGGATCAGGCCTAAAATGCAGTTGGACATCCCTTGAGGGGTCCCGGATTAGAAAGGGTGCAGGCTGGGCTAAGGGACACTCCCCCTCCCGTGCACGAATTTCGTGCACCGGGCCTCTAGTGTTATATAAATAGTATTCTTCTTCTCCATTTTCACCTTTAACCAGCTCTTCTACTCATCACTTTAGTTTACATTTCCAATGATGTCTTTGATTAAATGTGAGTTACTGCCTTGGGCTCTTCCATTTCTTAGTAGCCCAACTGGTTTCTATAAACTTTTCATGAGTATTACACTTTGTCTGCCTCTCCCATATCTTATCTTCACTGTAACAGGAATTCTGGGGTTGTCTCTATATATGACTAATTCATGATTCACTGGTATTAGGCATTCCCATCTCACAAAAGGACACCAGCCTGGCTGTACTTTCTTAAAAGCAGGTTTGCCTTATCAATAATATATTGTCTCAATAATAATATTGTCCCATCTTATTGTCCCCAAGCTCCCTATAGCTGAATGCTAACTTGACCTTCTCTTTTGAACTTATGATTCTTTTCTCATCAAATATATATTCCTGATAGAAAGATAACTTTTCTGTATTATAAAATTTGTGAGTTTATATCTGGCACATAGCCACCAGAGTTTGTATACAACTTATGAAGGTGAGTGAAACAGGATAATCTTAATGCCCGGATGTATTTTAGAATACCTATACAAACCTACAGCAGTATCACATTAATTCATAGAATGAGACTTTAGTCAACATGAAGCATAGACTCAAACAAATATTTGGAATCAAAATTCACTACACAACTTAACTGCCTTCATTTACACCTAATTTGAATTGTCTACTGTGCCCCATCCTGGAGGCAAGATAGGTGATGCAGTGGTAACCTTGCTAGCACCTTTTGAGAACCCAGTGAGCACAGAGTGACATTCCACTATATTAAGTGTGAAGGCTTTGCAATTGGGAATGTGGTTTACCAAGGATATTTGTGACACTGTGGATTATATGTGGAGCATCAACTTGGTCCCCAAGATACTGTAAAATTAATACTTTTTTATAAGGACACCTGGACACCAGAGCCAATTTCTGTGAGAACGGCATTTCTTGTGTAATTCTGCTACGTTATTTTTGCTTTTGCTATAAATAGCATCGCAAATGAATGGCAGTTTCATGGTCTATACAATTTGGGGCTTCTTAGCATTTAATTAATGCATGCTTATCAGTCTCAGGATATAAAGGAGTGACCACCTACTTCATTTTGCCTTACCTATAATATAAAGGTAATTTTTCAGTACCTCTACCTCATGTATATAAATTCCTTAGTAATCACAGATGAATCATCAAAAAGCATATAAAAAATAATTTATAATTATAATACAGAAGAAGTTAAAACTATTTTAGGAACAAACAGGGTTTTGATTACTGAGAACTAAAACACTTTCTAAAGTGAATCACAGTATGTTTTATCAAGGCAAAAGACTTTCAAAGACAGCTTAATTAAAATTAAGACATTTTCTCTTTCAAATGATTTTATGATTGCTTATTCAACTGTAGTAGCTTCTGCATATATCACAAAGAGCTAGCGTTACTTCCTAAAATACCACACAAAAAATCTTGAAGGATTTTTATCCATTAACTCTTTGTCTTGACTCAGTTACTGCTCAAGAAGTATTATCTGTTTATTGCTATTAATAATTTCTAAGCACAAAATATTGATCAATAGATTTCTAAATGACAATTTAAATTCTCTGAATCTTAACTGAAATTTGGCAGTATCCTAAAAGTAAAAGTGGTATTTCCAAATCAAAACAACCTTTGATCCTCATATATAAATATTTCATAGTATACACACGCTTTCCACAAAGCCATCTAGATGAAAACTGGATCCATTTGAGTACTGGACAAACAATTCTAAGCATACTTACTCATATCTTCTTTATAAGGGGACAGAATAACTAGCAGGCAATAGAGATACAATCCATTTAATTTATTTAAATTCTAAGGATCACATTATTTTTACCATTAATGAACTAAATCTAATCTAAATCACTTAAAATATCGTAATTTCCAATGTTTTAGTATCATCAAATTTGAATGAGCCCTATATAAAAGCAGATTAATTTACCAGATTTTAATTTGACACCTATTATTTGCTAGATATTGCTTGATTAGTTACAAAGAAATACTCATGAATGAGCTGTTTCTTTTTTTTTTCTGCAATAATGCTGGTTTAAAAACAATACTCCAAGATCTCAGACAATTACATAAAGAAAATGCATTTCATATTCATAGTATAACAGATTAGTTGCAGTTTGCTGTATTGGGTAGATTCAGGTTGGCTTAGCCTAGACCATGTGCTATGATCGACCTTCATATAGATTTATTCCTCAATTCAAGATGAAAATTAGTGGCTCTCTGCTCTCCACATAAGGGAAGGGATAAGTTTCCTGAGTCTTGGTGGACACTTGCCATGTGTTTTAACACTTTGAACCAAAACAGGCACATTTACACTATTAGTTAGTGAATATTAAGTCCTATGGCCAAACCTGAAGTTACTAGTGTGGAAAAGTACACTCCACCAACAGGGAAGCAATAGCAAGGGGGCAGAGGAAGGGAATTGTGGTAAAATAATATAACCTGCCACAACCTGAAACAGCTCTATGAGCTGTCAGGAAAACAGAAACTTGTATGTCATCTGCTTGTCAGTGAAGATGCAAATATGTCAAGGTAAAATAGATGTGGGAAATAATGCTGTTCAATTCCGTATTTCTAACCCTTGGCTACACATTATAATCACCTGGGGAAATTTTGTTTGTTCATTTGTTTTAATACAAAGGCCCAGATTTATTACCAAAGATTTGCATTTAATTATTATAAGGTGGGGCTTAGGCGCCAGTATTTCTTTAAAAGCTTGATTTTAAAATGTAGCCCAGTTTTGAAAGCCACAGGATACATTTCTCTAAAATGTGCTTTTATTAATAATGTCTTTGTGTCTCAGAGGTGTGTAAACTCAGATGTTGTTTAGAAAGTCAATTCAATCGCATAAATACGGCTTTGATGAACTCAGCTGTTACTTCTCTTACAGCCAATTATATCCTTTAAAGTCTGGCTGGTGGCCGAAGCCGGTTTGGCTCAGTGGATAGAGCGTCAGCCTGCGGACTGAAGGGTCCCAGGTTCGATTCCGGTCAAGGGCATGTACCGTGGCTGCGGGCACATCCCCAGCGGGGGGTGTGCAAGAGGCAGCTGATTGATGTTTCTCTCTCATCAATGTTTCTGACTTTCTATCCCTCTCTCTTCCTCTCTGTGAAAAATCAATAAAATATATTAAAAAAATAAAATAAAATAAAGTCTGGCTAGTGATTTGGTTGAAATTTAAACAGCTTTGGATAAACAGTATTCTCTGGGGCTGAGGTAGACATGGAACAGCAAATATTCTTCTTCCCTGTGGTATTTGGAAAAAACAATGTTGTTTTGCATCCAGTGACTGGGCAAAGATGTCAGGAAGGAAAGATTGCACTATTGATATGTTTTCTGTGCTTTTTTCTCCTTTTAGTGTCTCAGTCTACCAGATACCTTCATCTCACCATTGACTCAATCCAATCACTTCTCATGGCATTTAGACACTCTTAACCATAATCTCATTATGACTCAAGACCTACTTGCTGACTTTTATTCTCAGTATAAAATTACAGAATCTTTTTTGGTGCAACTGTATCACTACAAAAGATACAGACCTGGCATAGAAAATCAAAAGTTAGATTATTAGTTGTTTCTCTGAATTTCTCTGACTTGATTTCTATTCCTTCAGTTTGTTATTGGGTTAGTAATGGGCTTTAAACAACCGTCCCTACTTTCTTACTTAAAATAAATCTCACTTGTTTCTTTTTGCAACCAATCTACTGTATTGGAATTCTGCTACCCTCTTCTCTATATAGCATTAATTTATTTAACCAACTCATCTGCAACCAATGATTTGGATAACATTTTGCTTTTCAATAAAATCTTCAATGACTTAACAACAACAAAATCAAAGACTTGAGAATTACTGAGAGTGTGAAATGAGGTCTAAGATATTCCTCGAGAAGAAAAATTTTGTGTAAGATTCAGATTGTATTGTATATCTACTTCATAAGCCCATGACAGATATAGGGTCATATCTATTTTAATATTCAAATTAATCGCTAAACACCATATGCTCAAAATCTCTCTTGGAAATTTCCTTACTCCAGTAAACTTAGGTAAATTCTGAGGCATGAGAAACTGGTTCTGCTTGCCAAAGCTGGACTTGAAGGAAAAGTCCTCTAAATTAAAAAAAAAAATGGTCTTATACACTCAGGAAGTGTGTGGCTTCCGCTGTTTTTGTCATTATCTGCAGCTTAGTGATCCACTTTCCAGCTGCTGGTGTTTTTAAAGGAGGATGACCCTCTTCTTCTTTACACTTTGGCTAAGGGTGTAATGTAAAGTTCACCACAGTTTATAACTCACTGATGACACATTCTAGCTCAGTGATTACTTCTAAGGGACACCGCCTCCTTTCAAGTTTCCCAGGTTTAAGAAGGCTAGAGTCTCTGTCACTTCTCCCTTTGGTGATCTTTGTTGTCTTTTCTTCTAAGAAACTTTAGTTGAATGTCAAGAGAGAAATGGTTTGATTTCTACTCCTTTGTTCCCAGAAGACAAATGATCCCAGCACTTGTTCTATGTGGTTTGGTTTTTCTGTGTGGACACAGCGTTATTCTCTGTCCCTCCAGCAATTGTTCATTCAGATATCCAATCTCCTTTCTCCACCGAGACATAGAGAAATAAGCAGTTACCTAAATGGATATTTTTACAAGTTGTGTATGCTATAGCAGGTGATGCCCTGATGGAATACTGTGTACTATCTATCAAGCTGCCCTTCGGTGGCATCAGAGTTGCCTTGCAAAATGCATCCATATACTTTATCCCATTGCCTGAGAACTTGTCCTAGCTCCATCTCCAGCTCCCACCCTTCCCTATAGAATCTATTTCTTATCTGATGTTGACATATGAAACATCTGAATCCGTAAAGCATTTTTATAAAAGCTTATTTGAACCAAACTGGCTATGTATATCAGGGAGCAAGATGCTCCCAAGAAAAATAGTTTTGCATAAAATAGTTTTGCAACTGATTTTACGCATTTGAAATTAAGCAGGACACTAAGGAAGATTATATAAAGGCTGGAGAAAGCAAAACAGGGATCAGATTACAAAATAGCTAGCAAGATTGCTCTTTTGAGGGTAGTAATGCCTTTGAGGAATATTGCTTCTGGAATTTCAAATGTATGTTAACTTGAATGTACAAAAACAATGGACAGGGCTGGCTTTAAAACTTTTCACTAAGGAAGCTATAGGCTTGGGGTGTGAGTACCCACCCAGTTAGTAATTTATGATTTATTACAGCACCCTTTTTTTCATACACACGGAATGCTCACTGTATGGCTTAACTAGAGTTGGAATCCGAAAAGGATTATACTTTATATGAGCAGGAGTATAAGGACTTTGAAAGTGCATTTACACTCTGTAGCAATCATCATCAGGCCACACACACACACACACACACACACACACTACACACACAGTACATGCACACACATGCACACATGCCACTCCCACCAGGGATCTCCAACATCTCTAAAACTCCTCTTAGAGGATATTTTAATGAGCCACTCTTCTTTAACATGACACTAGGAGACAAGGATCTGCCTTCCCATATAGGAAGGGAGCATAGTCTTTGCCCAAGGAGCATAGGTTTACTAGACCAACTGTTGACAAAGCATCTTAGGGCTCAGAGCAAGGGTTCAAACATAGGCACACACACTTAAGTTATAAATCAAGCTAACAAACCATAATATAAGATGACTATCCTACTTTGACACATGTATCTTTATAACAACCTAGAAGTCCAGATATGCACCGAAGAGTTTCCAAAGTATTTGAATTTTTCTGGTTGTATTAGAGAGTGTCAGCACTCTGCACAAGCCCGTGAACCCAGCCAGGAACCCTTAGACAGGAAGGTCTAGGGTTGGCAGTACCCAGAACTAGTCTATAAGTTGAAGGGACATGGATTCAAGGTAGTTCCACTACTTGGTCTCTTGACTACTTGACTTCTGTGCAAAGGTGCAGCCAGAACAGGACCAGAGCTAGGGACTCTAAAGTACTGGGCCAGAGGCATCATCTCTTATCTGAGGCCTAAGGATAGAACTGATAGGATTTTTTTCTGCATAATTAAAAGAGAGGAGTTTGGGACCTCTACAGAAATTTGGGAAAGAGATATTAAAGCAGATTTAAAAAAAAGAAAAGTTAAGAAGAGGAATCAGAAGATGGTAATGGTTGGTGACAGGTGAGAACTGATGAAGACTCTTCCCTTCATCAGACATCCCTGAGTTTGCCTTTGGACTAGACCTCACTTTTGGGCTCTCTTTGGCCTCATGATATAGTTTTAATAAGATTTTTTCTGAGTCATTATTTAGACCTGTTGCAAGTATCTGAATAATGTTTACTTTAATGGGTCCTTGGAATGCAACAATAATTGAATAAACAAAATATTTAAGAGTGGCAATGCTTGCTGTGGTTGTGAAAATAAAATTAAAAAACAACAACAAAAACAAACAAACAAACAAAAAAACGATGAATGTTGCCCTGGTCAGTATTGCTCAGTTGTAAGACCATTGCTCTGCACATGGAAAGGTCTCAGGTTCTATTCTCAGTCAAAGGCATGTACCTAGATAGCAAGTTTTATCACTGGCCTTGGTTGGAGTGCAAGCGGGAGGCAACCAATCGATGTGTCTCTCTCATATAGATGTTTCTCTCTCCTCATTCTCTCTCACCTCTTCCTTCCTTCCCTTCCATTCTCCCTAAAAGTCAATGGGAAAAATATACATCTTTGGGTGATGATGAACTATAAATAAATAAAAATATAAGAGATGGTCAGAAAGAAACAAATGGAGCAGATTGAAAAGTATAGGAGTCCAAAGAGGAACAAGTAGGATGAAGCAGTTTTTGAAGCAGAGCCAGATTTCCCTGATGCCATAGTTTACAGAGGGAATTGGTTTTTCTAAACCACCCATAGCCTCACCTGGGGGAGAGAGAGAGACATAAAGCTCAGACACTCAGAAAATGAGAAGAATTCTATATTTCTAACTTACATATTGCTCCTGCATTTTCCTTAAGTGAATGAAAATGTGCCCTACACCCAATTCAATATTAACAAAACTGTATATATATACTATATATAAAAAAGCCTTCTACTCCCCTCTCCAGTTATTCATTTTCCTTTCTTGGAGTAACTATTGTTGCATGATTTTAATAACTTCTTCCAGAGAGAGTACACACATATATTTTAGGTGCATTTATATTTTCCTCCATAATTATAGGAACTATATATACTTCTCTGTACCTTTGTTTTACACCTAACAGTATATCTTGGTGATCCTTCCACAGGTGGATATATAGCATCTTCTCATTATTTTTAACGGGTTGCATAGATTTATTGAACTGAGGCAATTTAATTTACTTTACAAGTCATCTATTGATAGACTTTTATATTTCTCCCATATATCTGTAAGATAAAATCTTGGGAGTAGTATTTCTGGGACTTTGCTGCTAGATATTGCTAAGTTATATTTTCTAGAAGTTGTGATACATTGGATTATAATTCAGCCAATATTCACTTCTCTTTCAAAGCCCTTGTGATCCAGACCATGTGACTTGCTTCAACTAATTGAATGTGATGGAAAGTTACAATGTCTTATTTCTAAGCTAAGGCTTTACAAAGTGTAGTATAATTCCTTTATACTCTTCTAATCTGCTACAGGAAAACTGTGTCTCTACTCACAACATTTCTAATACCAAATATGTGGTTGTTCCACACCAAAAGATTCTTTAATTTTCTGCAAACACCAACTGGGTATGCTACAATTTAATTCAATTCTGATACCAATGCCCCAAATTAGGGCAGACCACACAGGTCAAAGGCTCAGTCCAAAAAGGCTGTCCCCCACTTCAGATACCAATTACAAGTAGTGGGTTGTTAGGTTACTCACACTTCTGTCTGACTTGGCTAAAAATCAAAGGTTCCCATGTTCACTCCTTTCTCGGTATGGATAATTTGATAAAATGGCTAGTGGAACTCAGAGAATCGCTTTATTTACATTTACGAGCTTTTTGTATAAATAGCATAAATGAACAGTCAGGTGAAGAGATACATAGCTTGAAAACTGGAAGGTCTGAGCAAAGGAGCTCTGTCCCTATGGAGTTGGAGTGTGGCACCCTCCTAGTATATGAATGTATTTGCCAATCCAGAGGCTCCAAACCCTGTTGTTCAAAATTTTTATGGAGATTTCATTACATATGCATGGTTGATTGGACCTTTGACCATAGGTGATAAACTTAGTCTCTATCTCCTCCCCCCTGCCCAAAAGTCAGAGAGTACATAGGGCTGAAAGTTTCTAAACATGCCTTGGTCCTTCTGGCAACAGCTTCCTATCCTGAAATTACCACCCACCAGTCACCTCATTAACATAAAAGAGACTCTTTGTGCTCTGGAGAGTGTAAGGGTCTTAGCTGCTCTTGTATGAAGAACCAGGGATTAAGACCAAATCCTATATAATAAAGAGGTAATATGCAAATTGACCATCAGACCCTCACAAGATGACTGCCTGCAACCAGACCAATAGGGGGTTAGTAAGGGATGGCCAAATGACTGAACAAGCAGGCTGCATGGGGCAACCAGGCTGGCAAGGGGGCCATGAGAGGCAACCAGGCCAGCAGGGAGGGAGGATGGTTGGGGACAACCAGGCTGGCCAGGGGTGAAGTTTGGGGTGACCAGGCTGACAGAGGGGGCAGTTAGAGGTGACCAGGCTAGTGGGGGGGGCAATTAGGGGTGACCAGGCCAGCATGCAGAGGCAGTGAGGGGCAATCATGCTGGCAGAGGGGGCAGGTATGGGGTGACCAGGCCAATGGAGGGGCAGTTGGGAGGAACCAGGTTGGCAGGGAGGGCAATTGGGTTCAACCAGGTGAGTGGGGGGGGGCAGTTAGGGGTGACCAGGCAAGCAGGGAAGGGGTTGTTGGGGGAAACCTGGACAACAGTAGGGGCAGTTAGGAGTGACCAGGTCAGCTGGGAGGGTAGTTAGGAATGATCAGGCCAGCATGCAGAGGCAGTGAGAAGTGATTAGCCCGGTGGGTACAATTAGAGGAGACCAGGCAGATAGGTAGGTGAGCGATTAGGAGCTAGCAGTCCCAGATTGTGAGGGTGATATTCAACTGCCAATCAGACATCCCCCGAACGGTCCTGGATTGAAGAGGGTGCAGGCTGGGCTGAGGGGACCACCAACCCCCATCTACAAATTTCATGCACCAAGCTCTAGTATGATAATAAAAGATGCTCTTAAATCTATCAATCATTAAATTGCAGTGTTTCAGGAGTTAGCAACCAGGAACAAAAACAAATATATATTTCTTAACCTATCACATATCAAATCTGCCACAAGTAGAACATGCCTTAGAAAGCTGCTGCCTCTTCAGCCTGAAATTTAGAACGAAGACACTGACCTGAAACTGACCTAAAACCTGCCATTCATCCTGGCCCACCCAAACCCCTGGAAAATTCAGCCAGTTTTAGCCAAACCACAACTGACTTGCATAGCTGTGAGCATGAAGTAAATGTTGTTGTAAACTACTAAGATGGGGGGAGGGAGATATTTATTATGTAGCATTATAGTAGCAATAGTCTGCTAATAGAGAGGTGTATCAATACCTGTTCCCACTTGCAGCGTATAAATGGGGCGGCTCCTACCTACACCCTTAGTCACACAATGAATTATCAAAATGTTTGATTTCATCAGTATGAACGTTTTCTTTTTTATTATATTTTTAATCCTTTACCTAAGAACATTTTTATGACTTGAGAGAGAAGGGAAGAAAGAGCGAAAAAGAGAAACGTAGATGTGAGAGTCAAACATTAATTGGTTGGGCAGTTGCCTCTTGGGATTGAACCCACAACCTGAGTATGTGCTCTGACCAGGAATCAAACTGCTGATCTTTTAATGTATGGGTCATTACTGCAAACAACTGAGCCACAATAGCCAGGGCAAACGTTTTGTTTCAGTCTTTACATTACATTAAAATGAGTGAGGTTGAGTATTTTTTTCCCTTTTTTTTTTTTTTTAATTAAGCTTTACTTAGGTATGATTGACATATATATGTGTGTGTACATATTTAAGGAGTACAACATGATTATTTAATATATCCATGTGTTGTGAAATTATTGCCATTAATTAACACTTCTATCACCTCTCATTGTTACTTTTGTGGGGAGAAGGTGAGAACACTTAAGATTTACTCTCTTCGTGAATTTCAAGTATGCAAAACAGTCCTGATAACCATAGTCACCATGCTGTACATTAGAGCTCCAGAACATATTCACCTTATAACTGAAAGTTTGTACCCTTTGGTCAAAATTTCCCAGTTTCACTCACTCTTCAGAACCTGGCACCATTCTATTTTCTAGTTCTAAAGAATTACTCATGCTTTGTAGATTTATTCAGGCCAAACTTGAATATACCATTTCCATCAAATAGTGGACTACTACTGCGCTGTAGCAACTTCACAACTCTCTGGATTTGATAACCCAGTCGATGATGGACATATCAAGCCACTCAGTCAGATGTGTCCCATGACCAGGTGCTCAGTCTTAGTCTCCACCAGGGCTTATAAGAACTCAAGTAGCTGCTGAAAACATGATCTATGTTGTGACTCTTGGGTCTTACTAAAGACCTAACATTATCCTTACCCTCTGAGGATGCTAACACCGCTAGATCTGCTAGTCACGATGGCACTAGAGCTTGGACCCACCATAGAGCAATGTCTTTCTCAATGCGCCAGTCAAAGCTGTGATCCTTTCATGTTACTGAACCAATAATTTGAAGTATTTTACTCAAATTGACTTTATACTGCCTCCATAATATAAACAGGCCCAATAAGAGCTGTGACTTTGTATACTGGGAAAAAGTGGCAAAGTATAAACAGCTTACCCTTTACCTGAGAGCAGCTATCTGAGCGACAAGACTAATGAAGTTTAAAACTTCCCTGATAAGAGGTCCTTGAATCTTTATGGGCTTAAATAACACCTTCTGAGTATGTATTTTATTGGAGCACTTAGAGTTCTTGTTTCTTCCTTCTCATCAGGTTTAGTGAGTGTGCTGCCGTCAAAATAGTGAACTAGTACAATGTGTGTGGAACATAACATCAAATAAGCAATATTCCAGTGAACTGCATCGTGACTGAGAGAAAGAGGATTAGCATACCCTCAGGGCAGGGCAGACTGAGTGCTGCTACAAAGGCACAATTCTTTCAATGTTTCCTATTGATGGCTATCAAGAGGAAAACACTTGCCAAATCAATGACTGCTTACCAAGTGAAAAAGCCTTTAATGACCTGCTTAAACAAAACTATAAATATCCAATATGGCAACTGAAATTGGGACTACCTCCTGGTTAAATTTATAGCTGTCAATCATCATCCCTTATCTATCTCATTTTTGGAAGGACTATAAAGGTTAATTAAATAATGATATGAAAACTCCTGACATTTCCTCCCAGGAGATTTTATTGCTTCTGATTTACTATCTTGGCAGGAGAAGGATAGTTTCCACGAGTTTCTGGGACTTCCACCTATCATTTCATACAATAATATCTCTTCTTTCTCTAGTCAGAAAACCAGTGTGATATGTCTGCCAGCTGCTGAGTATATCAAATCTAAATACACAATCTAGGACTTGGTTAGTAATTACAAAAAGAGTCAGTGGAAGCTCTTAGAATGTTACAAGACAAATTTCCCCAAAGTTTTGTTTCTACCTGACCTCCATAATCTCTTATTTTAATTAGTGTTTGGTTCCACATATATCAATTTTAGCTCAAACAGGCCTTCAAATTGCCACAGGTCTTATGGGGGAAGGATTTTTATTGTATATTTTCAGAATGGTCTCAGGGTCCTATTTCCCCAAGGCTTCAGGCTTCTCCTTCAATCAGTGGGCGCTGGGTTTATGAATTTAATTTGAACTGACCTGAGCATAGAACCACAATTTTTCATTATAGCAGCTTTCACAGTAACTCTGTTCAACAGTTCTTGAGTTTTTATTAGCTAGTAACACCCATGCCAATGTTCCATCTTTCTTAATCCAAGGAACCTCATACTTTATCAGTTAATACAAAAGATCCTAAAGGTTAAGCCTTCCTAATTGCCCCTTTGGCCTTGCCTCTGGTTAAAGTAATATATCTACTTTGCCTCTCGCATTTAAGTGCTTAACTTTGGTCTCTACTATTTTGTAATTCAGTCATCCCATTGATGCTAAGTAGTGCAGTTCCACACAACAGACACTACCATTAACTCCAGTTTATAATCTGGTGCCTCCACTTATCAGTGCATTTATTTATGCTTTTCTGTGGTCGGCAAACTGCAGGGTGTGAGCCACACACAGTTCTTTGGCCCCTTGTGTGTGGCTCTTCCACAAAATACCATGACATGGGCATGTCTATTTTGAAGAAGTGGTGTTAGGACAAGTTTAAGTTTAAAAAATTTGGCTATCAAAAGAAATTTCAATAGTTGTATTGTTGATATTTGGCTCTGTTGACTAATGAGTTTGCCAACCACTGCCTTATGGAAGAAGAGTCTTTTGAGCCCCCTAGGAGAACATAATAAGGTGGTGGGCTTCCAGGTATTACATTGTCAATCTATTCTAACATTCCTACCTCCCTGAACTTCTGCCCCTTTCTTAATACCATGTCTAAAATGTCCCGTCATTTCTCCAAGGTTCAGTAAAATCCATCATTATATCCAAGCTGTAAGAAGCCATCACAACATACTCTGTTCACATGGCCTCATCAGAACATTGAAGTTTGAGTGGTGGATGAATTGTCCATGTCAACAAATTCTCACCATCCAGTCTTATTTTTGTACCCTGTTTCAAATTCTTAAAGATTCATCCCAATCTTTGTTCCTTTAGTTCCTAACAGAATATATCAACAATGTCTTGCAGTTTCTTAGACAGTAAGCTGTTTCCCATAGGAGATGGGATTATATTAGCCCAGTGTCTTCTACATCACTGATGTGGTCCTCTGCTTCTTCTAGTCTACTATTAATGCTTTCTATTGAGTTCTTTTCAGCAGCAATGTCACTTTTCATTTCCTCTTGGTTTTTATTCATTTCCTCTTGGGTCTTACTCATATTGTCAAATTTGTCTTCCATACTTTTTAGCCATCTATGACCATTTCTCTGAATTCTTTCTCTAACAGGTTGCTTGCCTCCATTTCATTTACTTCCTTTTCTGGTGATGCCTGCTTTTCTTTCATATGCGGGCTGTTTCTTTGTCTCTTCATGGCCTCTCTTCTCCAGTTGTCTGGTTATGTAATTCTCTCTCTCTTTTTCGTGGTGGAGTGCAGAGCTCCTCTGAATCCACATGTTCACACCAATTGGAGACTGATGCTCTGGGGTTTGCAGCTGTTTGGTGGGTGCTGCAGTTATAGATTTTCATGCTTCTGATAAACTCCACTTTCCCCTTCAAGATGATGTGATCTCTGTATCTGAGCCAGTGGCTTTGGGAGGAAATGAAACAGCAGTGGGGGCTGCCTGGTCAGGGGAGCCCCATCCAGCAGACCCCACCTTTTCCTGGAGTATAGCTTTCCCTTAATTCACCAACAGACACTCCCCATGTGACTCTCAGCTTTTCTTTCTGTCTGCTCTGGGACAAGGCTCCAGACACATCTGTCTACTCAGCCACCATTTTTTTTCTGCCCCTCATCATTGATATTTTTATCTCTCCTCCCTTCCTCTCTGTAATCAATAAAAATCTATTTTTTTTAAAAAATTCAATGCCAGATAAAGATGGTATGAATGAAATAATTTAAATGACAAAAAATGACACCTGTGAGGAAAATTTTTAAAAGAATTAAAAATATAGATAGAAATAATAAAAACACCATTTATAATAATTAATCTTATTATTGATCAGAATACCTATTGATAAACTATGTGTATTATTCCTAGAGAAAATTAATTTTTGAAAAACAAGTTTTAAAACACATGAAGAAAAAGAAGATTGAATGCATCATTGAAAACAATATATTTGGCAGCAGGACAGTGGATGGATCAGCATGAGAAGATTGCAAAGCCAATGCTAAGGATCAGAAGATCATAAATGAAAAATGGTTTTAAAATTAAATGAAAAATATTTTTAAAAGTTGGAATAAAAAGTATTATTAAATATTACAGAAAATGGGGGGAAAGAAAGAAAACAAATAGAACTTCACTTGGTCATAAGCATGACAGAGGAAAATAGTGCTGTGTGTTGATACTAAGAAAATGGGAAAGTGAGAACAAAGAAAAAGTGAATTAAAACACTAGAATTCATTTGGAGTAAATTGATGATATTACCAAAGTAAAACTGACTTTTAGCCCTAACCCATTTGGTTCAGTGAATAGAGCGTTGGCCTGAGGACTGAAGGGTCCTAGGTTCCATTTAAGTCAAGGGCATGTACCTTGGTTGCGGACACAACCCTAGTGGAAAAATAAAAGTTAGAGTGAAATTAGAGAGCAAAATTGAATAAAGTCCCCAAAAGGACTGAGCATAAAAGGCAGTGTGATGGCTTATCTTGTATGTCAAAATGGCGAGGCTGTGGTGTTCAATTTTATGGTCAAACACCACTCTAAAAGTTGCTATAAAGGTATTTTTTACATTTGCCCACAATTTAAGTCAGTAGACTTTGAATAAAGCAGATTGTCATCTTTAATATCAGGGCCTCATCCAATGAGTTGAAGATACACATACAAACTATTGATTACATCTTATTGGTTCTGTTTCTCTAGAGCAGTGGTCTGCAAACTCATTAGTCTAGAGAGCCTAATATGAACAGTACAATTGAAATTTCTTTTGAGAGCCAAATTTTTTAAACTTAAACTTCTTCTAACACCACTTATTCAAAATAGACTCACCCAGGCCATGGCATTTTGTGGAAGAGCCACACTTAAGGGGCCAAAAAGCTGCATGTGGCTCGTGAGTCACAATTTGCCAACCACAGCTCTAGAGATATCTGACTAAAGGGGGAAATTAAGGGAGGTTAATGGGGAAAAAAAGAGGAGTCATATGTACTACTATTTGTAATACTTAAAACAATAAAAAATTAATTATTTAAAAAACAATAAAGATAAATTTTAAAAAATTAATTAATTACTTTAAAAATAATAATTAATATATGAGAGATTGATAGTACTTTTACCCATTTGTGGATCCTTAAAACTTATTCAGCATTTGAAAAATAAAGCAAATTTAAATAGTAAGAACATTCACTCCAGTATTCTTAGAAGTTAGAAACAACTAAAGAATTACTACAACTATCTCTCTGTTGGCCTCATTTCCATATATTTAGCTTACTATCAAAACAAATCTTTACTGAGAAAAATGGCAGAATAGGAATGTCTACTATCTCCTCCCAACCCCAAAGAACACCTATTTTGACAATTACCTACAAAAGGCACCTGTGTGGAAGTCTGAGAGTACAGCAAAGAAGTTCCTGGAGCTTCTGTAGCAAAAAAGGAGCAGTTAGATAAATTAAGGAGAGTAAGAAAAAGAGTCTCACTTTATCTGTGTCCTGTCACCCCTCCCCCCAAGTGGTACAGACCAACTGCAAGAGAGAACTTCTCAGCCTCTGATTTCCCTCAAAGGAGAAAGTGAGAACCTGTAACTGTGTGCTCAGCTTCCCCAGCTGTGCAGTTCACTGCCAAAGCAGCTCACTTTCTAGTTCCATATAGATAATGAGGTGTGCTCATGACTAGGGGGCTGAAGTGGCTAGGACAGCAGTCAGGGCTCCTAAAGGCCATCGCAGGCATAAAGGTCCCACTCATCACTTTATTCTGACCCAAACTGGCCAAGGGGCACCCCAATGCTCTGTACACCGCATGCCCATTCTGGAGAATAGGAAGTGTGAGCCAGTGAACACATGAAGATATGCAAACAGACTAAGGGATTAGGAGAAAGCAACAAATATGAGCATTTGGCACTACCCTAAGAAATTAAATGGGAAGCTGAGAGCTAAATAGCTGAAAAAGTACATGTAGTCCATGTTTATAAATTTCATGTGTCATTGAAGTGAAAAACCTGACAGAATTTGATGGCATTAAAAAGATTTCAACTATCATTAGAGTATATAGAAGAAGTATGCAATATGCACAAATTAAATGGACAGAAATGAACACAATGTGTAAAAAATAAACAAAAAATATTTTCATTTTTTAAAAATATTGATTAGCATATCATTAAGAAAGGTGAATGATAAAGATGTGTTTTAAAATTACACATTAAGGGGAAAAAAAACCAAGATGGCAGCATAGGTAAACACCTAGGCTTTTGCCCCACACAATAATTACGAGACTAGAACTGAAGGACAGAATGGACACTGTCCAGAACCACAGGAAGGCTGGCTGACTGGACGATCTGAAACTGGAGGGAAAGAGAAGTGCACATGGATAATCAGAGCCTCTGCAAATCCCAAGTAAGGTGGAAACTCGCATTTGGGCAAGAGGACACGGTATCTGAGCCTGGCAGGGGTGCTCTGGCGGAAAAGAAACAGGGACTCCAGGCTGCACTGAACCCAGTTTGGTTTGCACTCAAAACCCGGGGGAACCAAGCCCTTACGGGGAGAACCTAGAACCCAGGGGAAGAGCCAGAGGTGTACCTCTGTAGGCATGTGCTTGAGTGCACTCAGAGGAGACAAAGGGGTCACTGGCTGCATCTGTTAGGGGAGGGGAGCTCCGGCCAGAGGTGGAACTCCAGGGGCACGCACGGGTGCTCACGGTGAGGACGTTCTGTTAACTGTGTGGCTGGCGTCTGGCAGAAGGAAAAAGGAGTTCCAATTGCACTGAACCCAGGTGCCAGGCAAAAATCTGAGATTCCGGATCCATTGGGCACTGGATGTTCTGGTGGCAGGCAGAGCTTGAGAGCACCTATCTCACAGAGGTGCCTGCAGCGATTGTTTGCAGACTTCTAGGACCCAGCGACCTCCTGGGCCGGGGGTTGACTGGAAGCCAAGGCTGTTGGCTCCACTCTGAAACTCCGTCCCACCCAGAAACTCCACCCCATCCAAACCAAGCACAGAGACTTTGGCAAGTTTGCAAGTCCAGATGCTGAAGGCTGTCTCCTAGAGTAGACACAGCTAATCCTCACAGTCATTTGGCCTGGAGGTCAATTCCTCCCAGTGATACCAACAACAAACAAGACTTATCTGCAACAAGGCTGTATACACAGTCCACAAAGGGGTGCACCAAGAGTGTACACCTCAGGTAACAGAGGATGTCAAGACACCTAGCACACAAAGCTACCCAACGAACTCAGGGAAGCAGTGAAAATGGGGAGAGAAAGAAAAAGATCGCAAACAAAAGAAATGGAGGAAAACAAATAACTGGATATAGAGTTCAAAATCACAGTGATAAGGTATTTCAAGAGGCCCCTAGAAAAAACCGATAAGCTCAGCGAGAACATTGAGGATATGAACAAGACTCTCGAGGAGATGAGCGAGACACTCATGGATACAAAAAAGGACCAACTAGAAACTAAACATACACTGACTGAAATAAAAAATATTTTACAGAAACCCAACAGCAGACTACAGGAATGCAAGAATCAAGTGAAAGATTTGAAATACCAAGAGGCCAAAAACACTCAACCAAAAAATAAAAAAGAAAAAAGAATCAAAAAATTTGAGGATAGTGTAAGAAGCCTCTGGGACAACTTCAAACATACCAACATCAGAATTATAGGGGTGCCAGAAGAAGAGAGAGAGCAAGATATTGAAAACCTATTTGAAGAAATAATGACTGAAAACTTCCCCCACCTGGTGAAAGAAATAGACTTAGAAGTTCAGGAAGCACACAGAACCCCAAACAAAAGGAATCCAAAGAGGACCACACCAAGACACATTATAATTAGAATGCCAAGAGCAAAGGACAAGGAAAGAATATTAAAAGCAGCAAGAGAAAAACACTTAATTACCTACAAGGGAGCACCCATGCACTTATCAGCTGACTTCTCAACAGAAACTATGCAGGCCAGACGGGAGTGTCAAGAAATATTCAAAGTGATGAACAGCAAGAACCTACAACCAAGATTACTCTACCCAGCAAAGCTATCATTCAGAATTGAAGCCCAGATAAAGAGCTTCACAGATAAGAAGAAGCTAAAGGAGTTCATCACCACCAAACCAGTATCATATGAAATGCTGAAAGGTATTCTTTAAGAAGAAGAAAAAGGTGTGTGCTTCAACTAGAGCATGTATGGAACTGGAGAATATTATGCTAAGTGAAATAAGCCAGTCAATGAAAGATAAGTATCACATGAACTCACTCATTTATGGAATACAATGAATACCATAAACTGATGAACAAAAACAGATCCAGAGACAGAAAAGCATTGACTGTCAAACCTCAGAGGGATGGTAGGGGAGGGCGGGAGATCAACCAAAGGACTTTTATGCATGCATATGGGCCTAATCAATGGACATGGACACAGGGGTGAGGGCATAAGTGGTGATGGGGGGTGGAGGGGATTGGAAGGGGTAATGGGTGATGAGGGCACACATTTAATCAATAAAGAAATTTAAAAAATAATAAAATAAAATTACACCTTAGTCTGTTATTTTATAGAAAGTATATTTTATACAATCTGCCAAATTCAAAGATATTTATTATACTTACCTTGAACATCCTATGTAATAAAAGGCTAATATGCAAATTGTCAACTCCACCAGGAGTTCAACTGAGAGTTTGACCAGGGAGTGGAGCTAGTCCTCCAACCACCCGAGGCCCCTCCCCTTGCCAGCCCTATTCCCAATCAATCCCCCAGCCCTGATCAGGGAGGGCTGGCTGGACCCCACCCATACATGAATTCATGCACTGAGCCTCCAGTAATTATTAGTAAGCATATTCCTTTACAACTCTAAATAACAGCTATTTTTACAGTTGAAACTAAGATCTAAATATAGTAATCCTTGTCTAGTACTCTTTAAAAATTTACATATGTTAAATCCATTTACTCTTCATAAGTAAAGTCCTATGCAATGTATACTGACATTATCTCCATTAAAGTTAGAAAAACTAAGAAACAGATCAAATAACTTGCACAATGTCACAAGGCTAGAAAGTGACAAATCCATATATGAACCCAAATTTTCTAGTTTTCTTCAACCCCAAATATCAACTCTATACAGAGTTCCAAGCTAGCCACTGGAAACCCAGGAAATCATGTTTAGTGATTACACAGTGTATGTGTATGTCAATTTGCTAAGCTCTCTTACCAACCTCATAAGGTAAATACAAGTGAGGAAATAGAGGATCAATAAATGTGGGTAATTTTCCCAAGATCACAGAGCTAAGAAACAGTAAATCGTCTACTCAAGTCCATGATCTTTATAATTTCCACTAAATGAAGGGGAAATCAATGAGGGAACTAATATTTGTGGAGCATCAGCTGGATGTAAAGCTCTGTGCCACTGGTTGGGAATATAAAGTTCTTGTCCTGGAGAGGTCACTTTTGTGTAAAGAAACTACGCACATATTCAAAAATTGAAGCAAGTTTTTTTCCCACATTTTTGGGGGGAAAAAATCAAAGTGATCAGTACAGAATTATTTTACAGATGAGAAAATGTGGAGTAAGTGGTTTAATCAGGTCTCAGAAATAGTAGCAACAGAACAAGGAAGATCAATATTAGCCATCGGGCCATTTCTTCCTGGCCACACACTTCCCTCCTCCAATTGAATAGCACAAAACAGTAAAGTTAAAATGAGGGAGAAATACTTCGGGCTGGATTGGTTGACTCACTATTGATTTAAGATCTTATTCAGCCCTAGCCATTTTTGCTCAGTGGATAGAACATTGGCCCTCTAACTAAATGGTTGCTGTTCAATTTGTGTGCGGGCATATGCCTCGGTTGCAGGCTCTATCCTTGGGAAAAAATGTCCTCAGGTGGGTATTAACAACAACAATAAAAGATCTTATTTAGAATATTTGTGTTTTTTTTGGAGGGGACAGCGTGTGTGTGATGGGGTTCAGCCAGTTCATCAGAAGACACAGGTTTGGATTTATTGCAAAGCAGATATGAAAATATAAGCATTTGTCTTATAATTGTGCAGATGCTATTGATTTTGCTACACTGCTGTGTTCGTACCAATTGACATCCAATCTATTTCTAAGTCATAATGTATAAAGACATAATGACTACATATTATTTTCACAAATTTAAAAAGTAGGGACTTTAGATATTAGAAGTGATGGCAATTGAACATGACAACTTGAAGATACTTGTTTCTTAAGATTTCACAAAAATAGCATTTCAGAGTTCTTACAGCCTCTCTGTTAAATAAAGGCTTGGACAGCTCAACAACAGAACTTTATTTCATTTAGCTGAAAATTCCCTCCCTAAACCATCTGGGCTGGCAGGTGTTCATCAGATCTGGGTTGTTATGAGACTGGAACTTGCTAATGTTAATACGGTACAGAGACAGGAACCTCAATTTTGATAATTTGAAACAACTTTATATTTGCCACTACTGGAAGTATGAGCAACACCTTTATGCTTTTCCAAAATGCAAACTTTGTAATTAAGGTTTCCCAAGGAGGATGTTCTAGCAATCAAAACTGATAGTAAATTGATGGCATGTGTGTTTGTTTTCATTTTAAACATTGCATGAATCTCAATGCTTTCCCTTTTTCTTGATAGGGAGTAAGTCCCTAGTCTTAATATAATTTTAAGGTGAATGGGCAGAAGAGGACAAGTGTATTTTCTCTGATGTGAAAGTTGTGTTCCTCTCTTGATAGGAAGGAAAGCCTCCAGTCATTTGCATTTAATTGTCATAATAAAAATTTAAGTGTATAGAAAACACAGTAAATAAAAGTTAGAGAAATATGACCAACCTGATGATCGTGGTAGTTTTAGGGGTCAACTGGCGTAAGATCAAATTTATCCTGATGGTTACAAAAAGGCAGACAGTCTGCATGTAGAAAAGCATTGTAGAAAATGTAGAACTGATGCTCAACATGACCTTAAAAAGCTAGAAAAAATGGCTTTATAGAAACGGGATCAAGATCAACCAAAAAAATTCAAATTGTACATTTGGAAGCCAGGATTATTATTCACATTAGAGGCCCAATGCATGCATTCATGCATAGGTGGGGTCCCTCAGCCTGGCCTATGCCCTCTCACAATCCAGGGGATGTGGCAGTGCCAAAGTGTCAAGTAACCAGGGAGGAGCGCAAGCCAGACACAGCTGCACTTGCCAGCCCTGAGACCAGCTTCTAGCTGAGCAGTGTTCCTGCTATGAGAGCATACTGACCACCAGGAGGCAGCTCCTGCACTGAGTATCTGCCCCTGGCGATCAGTGCACATCATAGCAACCAGTCAACCAGTTGTTCCAGTCATTGGGTCATACAGTTACTTAGGCTTTTATATCCTATCCTATCTAATAAAAGAGTAATATGCAAATTTGACCATACAACATCTATAAGCCATGCCCACTTCCACGCCCATCAGCCAATCAGGAGCATATTATGCAAATAAACCCCAACCAAGATGGCTGCCACCACTGAGAGCAGAAGGAAGGCTTGGGTTTCCCTGGCAATGGAGGAAGCCAAGATTTCTGCCTGCCCTTGCCAGCCTAGGCCTCCACTCTAGCCTACAAAGTTTCAAACAAAAAAGGCTGCCGCTCCAGAGCAAGCAGAAGGCTTTGGCTGCACTCCAGGCTACAAAATTTCAATTGTAGACATAGATTAATCCCAGATCCCAGGGCCTCCACTTGGGTCACTGGGGGGCGTGGCAAGCCTGCAAACCTCCACAGGCCCCTCACCCAGGCTGCCTCACACCCCAAGGGAATCCCCACCCTGATCTGGGACACTCTTCAGGGCAAACTAGCTGGCCCCCACCTATGCACCAGGCCTCTATCCTATCTAATAAAAGAGTAATTTGCAGATTAACCATCACTCTAACACACAAGAGGGCTGCCCCCATGTGGTCAAAGATCCTGTCCCCATGTGGACACAAGATGGCCACCACAAGATGGCCAGCAGGGGAGGACAGTGGGAGATTCCAGGCCTGCAAGCGAGGGCAGGTGGGAGGGACTAGGCCTGCAAGGGAGGGCAGTTGTGGTCAATCAAGCCTGCAGGGGAGGGCAGTTAGGGGTGACCAAGCCAGCAGAGGAGGGAAGTTGGGGGCAAATATGCTGGCATGATAGCAGTTAAATATCAATTAGGCTGGCAGGGTAGTGGTTAGTGGGTGATTAGGCTGGCAGGCAGAAGCAGTTAGGGGCAATCAGTGAGGCAGGCAGGTGAGCAGTTTGGAGCCAGCAGTTCTGGATTATGAGAAGGATGCCCGACTGCCCATTTAGGCCCAATCCATAGAGTATTGGGCCTAAACGGGCAGTCAGACATCCCTCTAGGGGTCCCAGATTGGAGAGGATGCAGGCTGGACTAAGGGACTTCCCCCGCTCCCCTGCCCCGCATGAATTTTGTGCACCAGGCCTCTAGTATATAATAAAAGTCTGATATGTTAAGTATCCAGTCATCTGGTTGCCCATTCAACCAATCAAAACATAATATGCTAATGATATGGTAAAAGCACTCAGCTGCTCACTATGATGTGCACTGACCACCAGGGGCCAGATGCTACGACTGGTGCTGCTTGGGTCCAGATAGAGACTGAGTGAGATGAGCTGGACATGCCCTGGAGCCCTTCCTCAGTTGCTTTTCAGCTGGCCATCCTCCTGTGTCCTTCTCTGGCCCCGATCATGCACCATTGGGGTCCCTAGGCTGAGGGACCCCCACCCCTGAGTGCACAAATTTCATGCACCCAGTCCTCTAGTATATAGATAAGAGTAGACTAGTAACTAAACAGAAAGATATGTGGATCCTATGATGAACATGGATAGATTAAAAATCCTGGCATATTGAATGCACTAGTAAAAGTGATTGTTGGTATTGTCATTTCCTTAATGTTGTGCTATTTCCTGAATGTTGTGTTACTATATTGGGTAGAGTTTGTGTTCCTATGTTAGCACAACACAGGGGAAGGATACCCAATGGGCTGATAAAAATAGCAGTTTTCAAACAGTTTTTTGTTGTACCTAGTGTGTCCATAATGACTCAGGGATGTGTTGGGGTCATGCAGGAAGGAGGGAAAGTGAATAAGAATCCCTAGGTCCATTAGTTCAACTTTACTCAAAGCTCAACTTGCATCAGTATTATATATGAAGTTCTGTGTAATGGTTTGCTTGGAATGGGATTCAGGAGAGTTCAACTGCAAAAAAGAAGAGGGGAACTTGGAAAGCCACCAAATAAAAGCATATGAAATAGAAAGACTTCCTCAAAATAAATTTTGTTAAAAGCTGATGGCATAGGGCATAATGACATAGATTATATTACGAACAGGAATAAAATATTATGTTGTACATTGAACAATATGTCTGACATTAAAGAAAAAGGAAAATACTAGGAATCATGTGTGTATGTGCATGTGTATGTAGGTGTGTGTGTGTGTGTATAGAACTAAGCTAAACAGACAAGAAATTTTCCACTATGTTAACAATGACAAAAAAAGACTCAACAATGCTAAAATAATGGGAGTACATACTGCTAATAAATCATTTAGTAGATTGTTGTATATATTTCAATTTGATAATGATCATCTATACTAATAAAAGGATAATATGCTAATTAGACCAGGAGACCTTCCAGGACACCTTCCAGATATCCTTCCAGACAAAGCCATGGTGGTGGGATCAAGGCAAAGGCACTTAGGGGTGACCAGGCTAAGAGGGGAGGGAAGTTGAGGGTGATCAGACTGGCGGGGGGGGGGGGGGCAGTTAGGGGTGAGCAGGCTGGCAGGTAGAATGGTTAGGGGCAATTAGGCAGGCAGACAGGTGAGCGGTTAGAAACCAGCAGTTCCAGATTGTGAGAGGGGTGTCTGACTGATGGACATCCCCTAAGGGGTCTCAGATTGGAGAGGGTGCAGGCCAGCCTAAGGGACACCCCATCCTCCTCCCCCATGCATGAATTTCGTGCACCAGGCCACTACTAATATAATAATTGTAAGGTTATTTTGTGTGCATACTGTGCTGCAAGAGCTTTGAATTCATTACATGAATTGTTCTTCATAGTAATCCTATAATTTAACTGCTACTTCCCCATTTCAAAGGTGTGGAAAGCAAGCCTTAATTGATTTAGTAATAGTCCTTAGGCTGCAAACTCTGTAACTGACAGAAAAGTTTGTAAACTTCAAAGCTTGTAATACTCCACTGCAAAACCTGCCGGAATATAAGGTGAAAAGTTTGAAAATGTCACATAAGATGTTTCTAGGAATCTAAGAAGTGTATTATAAAAGAAAGAGTGGTTTCTTTGGGGTGTTTTGCTCTAAATACATAATCCAATCACTGTCTTAGCAGGTATGGTGTGATAAAAATAAATGCTATTTTTACTTTCAATAGTTATCTCAAATTCACATCTAAGAGTGAGAATTGTTTTTATTCATTTTGAAGTTTCATCTGGAGAGTGAATTTCTAAAGCAGCAGAAGTATTATTAGAATAATTTCAAACTGAGTAATGAAATTACTTGAACTCTGGTACAATTCTACTCTTCCACTGATGTTTGAAAATATATGTCAGAACACGTGGTTTCTTGAAGTGTTTAATAAAAATGAAGTAGATTGAACTCTGTGGGTCAATAAAGTAAAAATTGTGTAAGTAATTTATTTGTTACTCTAAAAAGGAAACTTGCTCGAATGAAAGAAGAATCAAGGTAGCATGATGCATTCACTTGGAAACCATGGCTTGTGCTAAGGTCTCCTAGACAACTTAAGAATAACCTGCTAATTCCTTGAGAGTTCTAGGCCTTGTTCCTTTATTGATCATCAAGTATATGAGAATGTTAATTTTTATAAAGTACAGTAAACAATTTTTTAGAATATTCTCTGTAATATTAATAACCAGAATCTATTAACAATTAGGTAGAATGATAACATACTCCCATCAATTGCAACTCCTATTCAATCCCAGTGTCAGTTTTCAAGGGCATTCGTTTGAAAGGGCTGCAAAAGTATGTAAGCATATCTCACTTTATCCTCCTGAGGTAGCAAGTTAAAGGCCCATGTTTCTCCATTCATTCACAAAGAAGTCAGACAGCATCTTTATGGTGTTTAACTGCTAATGGTTCCATCTACCACCGACTATATGTGCCTGAATTTACAGCCATTGTATGTTGAAAAGAGGCCTTGGTTTCTTCTTTCTAATCACATCACCCAGGCTGCTAATAGTGTCTATCTGCCTGGCTGCCCTGGCTTTGTGACGGGAGTTCTGAGCAATTTCCAAAGGGTTATCCCTGATGTGCCATGTTCTTGTGTCACCTATTCAAGAAGTGCTGATCTGGAAAATCTCAGGCCATTCAGACTGTGGGCTGCTCCTCTCAGCCCGATTCCCCTTTTTCTCCTGGGTAGTTTCAGATTTTCAGACCACAGCAGGATGCCTCTGAGGGCAGAGGGTGGTAAGTATATCTGGGTTGTAAAGTTTAAAATCAGCAACATAATTACGTCTTTCATGGTTTAGGTTATCCTATAATTGAAATTGAATATCACAGACATAGAAAATTCAACAAATGTTGATAAAAATCTTAGAAATTTCATGGTTAAAAGAGATTTCATTTTTTTTTATTTCTCAAAGTCATAAATAAATAAACCCAAATTAAACAGTTTGGGTAAAAATGAGACAAATGGTTAAAAAAACAAAACTTTTTTTCAGAAAACAAAAGAGTCTTTTTAACAATATGTTAGTGTTTATTGAGAAACATGCTCAGATCATTATTGGATTTGCTCATCGTTTTAGAAAAAATACAGACTTTTTATAAGTTTAATATAGTTTAAATTCCTAGTTATCACTTGCATATTCTCATTTGTAGAAGAAACCTATACATACCATGCTAGCTAGCTCTATCATTAAATCTACCCCATACTTTAAAACGGATTTTTAACAGGAAGCTGCCTGCTGCCCCACGTTTGCGACTATGGCTCATTGTGATTCAATGAAGTGGAAAGACTGTGTTGCAGAGCTAATTAGGCAACTGACTATCATTAGTGTTTTATAGTCTCCTGCCAGTTTGAATTTCATAAATGAAATTAGTGTGATGATTTCAGCTCACTCTCTAACAGACATTTTACATTATTAAGTTGTGTTTAGCCCACCCCGGCGATTATCTTAGTCTCCACATAAACTGTTTTTATCCAGTTTCTTCCAAAGAAGATAAAAATAAGATTGGAAAGTCAACCAAGCCCAAAGCAGGACATAGAAAACTAACTGAACTCTGTTGGAAGCCATATGGTATGCTGAGTTTTCATTAGAAACATCTCACATCACACCTTGCTCTTTGATGAGTTTTACATGTATTGCTAAGCATCACCCATTTAGTCATTAGCAGAAACTGCTATGTTTAGAAGAAAGATCCAGAAAGACCAAGGGGACTCTGGTTAAAGATAAAACAGAGATCAAATATATTGTGCAAGGTGAAATTTTCTTTTCAGAATTGATAAAAACAAAAATATACACATCTTCACACATACACACACACACAAAGGAGGGGGGACAAATGAAATAGTCTGAGAAAAAGACTAACAAGGAAAAGTGAGTTGGCTAGAAAATGACTTTTCCACATTATGACCCTGAGCATGGCGTTTTCCAGCCTAAAGCCTTCACCTTAGTCCTTATTTCTCAGGCAGGTGTCAGCAAACTTTTTCTTAAAAAGTCATAATAATGCTTTTGTGGGCCACTTACCCTCTGTTGCAACCACTCAGTTTGTCTGCCATGTTGGAAAAGTAGCCTTAGATAATGCCTAAACAAATAGATATAGCTCTGTTCCAATAAAGCTTTATTTACAAAAAAAAGGAGTGTACTCGGAATTTGGCCAACAAGCCATAGTTTTCTGACCACTGACCTAGGACAACAGCAGATTTGCACAGCTCCATATATTTACCTCCAGCCTCTTCTGTGCTCAGATATCTTTCTCTGCCTTGGAGATTTTTTTTTCCTTGCGAATGACTACCAGATAGCTACTGATAGTACCAGTCTAAATACTATGAGTTGTTAATTTGGGCTACCTTTTCTTTTTTAATTTTTTATTGTTTAAACTATTACGGATGTCTCCTTTTTTTGTCCATTGGCCACCCCCCCCCACCCCTCAGCACATGCCCCCATACCCTGAGTATCTGTGTCCATTGATTATGCTTATATGCATGCATACAAATCCTTTGGTTGATCTCTTACCCCCCTTCCCTTCCTTCCTTCTGAAGTTGGACAGTCTGTTCAATGTTTCTATTTCTGGATCTATTTTTGTTCATCAGTTTAAATTGTTCATTCTATTCCACAAATGAGTGAGATCATGTGATATTTTTCTTTCTCCAAATGACTTATTTCACTTAGCATAATGCTCTCCAGGTCCATCCATGCTGTTGCAAACGGTGAGAGTTCTTTCTTTTTTACAGCAGCATAGTATTCCATTGTGTAAATATACTACTGTTTTTTAATCCACTCATTTGCTGATGGGCACTTAACATTGTTTCCACATCTTGGCTATTGTAAATTGTGCTGCCATGGGGGGGTGGGGGTAGATATATTCCTAGAAGTGGAAATAATGGATCAAATGGTAGTTCCATTTTTATTTTTTTGAATAAATGCCATACTATTTTCCACAGTGGCTGCACCAGTCTGCATTCCCCACCAGCAGTGCACAAGGGTTCCTTTTTCTACACATCCTTGCCAGCACTTGTATTTTGTTGATTTATTGATGATAGCCATTCTGACAGATGTGAGATGGTATCTCATTGTCATTTTTATTTGAATCTCTTGGATGATTAGTGACTTTGAGCATGTTTTCATATGTCTCTTGGCCTTCTGTATGTCCACTTTTGAAAAGTGTCTATTTAAGTCCTTTTCCCATTTTTTTGATTTGTTTATTTTCCTTGTTAAGAAGTATGAGTTCCCTATAAATTTTGGAGATTAGGCCTTTATCAGATATAATATTGACAAATATGTTCTCCCATGCAGTGGGCTTTCTTATTGTTTTATTGATGTTATTTTTGTTGTTGTTGTTGTTGTTTGTTTTGCTTTGTTGTTGTTATTTACTGTGCAGAAGCTTCTTATTTTGATGTAGTCCTATTTGTTTATTTTCTCCTTAGTTTCCATGCTGTATTGGTAAAGTTATCACTATGACAAATATCTGATATTTTGCTCAGACTACCTTTTCTTAATCTCCTTCCCCACCTATCCCTCAGGTGGGGGGAAACCTCTTACTTTTCATCCAAGAACATTTTACTGCATGCCTACTATACCTTTTCCATGGCTGGAATATTCTCACTAACAAAATAGAGAGTCCCTACTCTATGCAGCTTCCAATCTGGGGAAAAATACAAACAAAAAACCATTATCAACAGTCAGAATAAATAAATAAATTATGCAGCATGTTAAGTGGGGAAAATAAAAAATAGAGCAGCATAAGAGAAATAGGGAATATGTGTAGAAAGGGGCAGTTTGCCATATTAAATTGAGTTCTCTGTAGGAGGAACCAAGATGGTGGCATAGGTAAACACCCATACTGCTGCCCCATACAACAATTTCAAAACTACAACTAAGGGACAGAATGAACAGTATCTAGAACCACCAGAAAGCTTGCTGAGTAAGCATTTCACAAATAGAAGGAAAGATAAAAGGACACTGTGACTCAGAGGAGCTGTGGAGGAGAGAGTTGCAGATATGCGCAGAGTCAGAGGTTCAGAGCTGCGTGTGAGCAGAAAGTGCGGGTGGCTACAAACACGGCTGGTTTTCTCGAACTGGGAGGGAGACAAAGGTGTCCCACTGCACTGAGCCCCAGTTCTGGGCAAGTCTCGGGGAACCCAGACTCATATGGGGTGAAACTAGACAGTAAGGAGGAGGCATGCTGAAACTCAGGTGCTGCAGAGGTGTGTGAACACTCAGAGAGGGCTAGTGGCTGGCTCTATTGTTCAGGAGGAAAAAACAAACAAACAGATGGACTGCTTTGTTTTCCCATTCCAGATGATTCTTTGAGTGTCCAGACTCATTTGGGGAGAAACTGGATTGTCTGGCAAAGGACAGAGCTCCAGGCAGCTTTCTCTCAGAGTTGTGTGCAGCCATTGCCGCAAGGCACGGAGACCAGGGGGCCGTTTAAGTTGGGGCTGACTAGAAACCAAGGCTGCCTGCTCAGCTCAGAGACTTCGCCCCATTCAAGCTGAGCACAAACGCTCTCCCAGCGTAAACACAGCTGATTCTCACAGCAAATTGGCCTGAAGGTCAACCCCTCCCAAAGATACCAAAACAATTTAGGCTTAACTACAATAAGACAGTGCTGCCCATAAAGGGGTGCACCAAGAATATCCACCTCAGCTAACTAGGGAGCCTGACACACTGTCCCCTAAAGGATACCTACCACATAAATCTACTGGACCAACTCAGGAAAGCAGCCAAAATGCTAAGACAAGGTAACAGATCACATGTGAAAGAAATGGAAGAAAAAAAACAAAAACGACTGGACATAGAATTCAAAACCATGGTTATAAGATTTTTCAAGAGGCTCCTAGAAAAGGCCAATAAACTTAACCAGATCCTTAAGGATATGAGCGAGACTCTGGGGATATGAAAAAGGACCAACTAGGAATTAAGCATACACTGACTGAAATAAAAAATATTATACAGAGACCTAAAAGCAGACTAGAGGACCATGAAAATTAAGTCAAAGATTTGAAATACAAAGAAGCAAAAATCACTCAGCCTGAAAAACAAGAAGCAAAAAGAATCCAAAAAATTGAAGATAGTATAAAGAGCCTCTGGGACAACCTCAAGCATAAAAACATACAAAGTATGGAGTGCCAGGAAAAGAAAGAGAGCAAGATACTGAAAACTTTCCCCACCTGGTGAAAGAAATAGACTTAAAAGTCCAGGAAGCACACCAAACCCCAAACAAAAGGAATCCAAAGAGGGTCACACCAAGACACATCATAATTAAAATGCCAAGAGCAAAGGACAAAGAGAGAATATTAAAAGCAGCAAGAGAAAAACAGTTACCTACAAGGGAGCACCCATAGGATTGTAAGCTGATTTCTCAATAGAAACTATGCAGGCCAGATGGGAGTGCCAAGAAATATTCAAAGCGATGAATAACAAGAACCTACAACCAAGATTACTCTACCCAGAGAAGCTATCATTCAGACTTGAAGGTCAGATAAAGTGCTTCACAGATAAGAAAAAGCTAAAGGAGTTCATCACCACCAAACCAGTATTATATGAAATGCTGAAAGATATTCTTTAAGAAGAGGAAGAAGAAGAAAAAGGTAAAGATAAAACTTATGAACAACAAATACACATCTATCAACAAGTGAATCTAAGAATCAAGTGAATTAAAAATCTGATGAACAGAATAAACTGGTGAATATAATAGAATCAGGGGCATAGAAAGGGAGTGGAATAAGAATTCTTGGGGGGAAAGGGGTGTGGGGGTGTGGGAAGAGACTGGACAAAAAGCGTACACTTGTGGATGAGGAGAGTGGGGGGGAGGTAAGGGTAGAGGATGGGACGGGTACTAGGGGGAAGGAACTTATGGGGGGGGAAGCAACGTTGTAATAATCTGAACAATAAAGATTTATTAAATTTAAAAAAAATTTTTAAAAGAAAAATAAATTAAGTCCTCTGTCTAGCCTCATTGAGAGTGTGTGATGTAAGAAGATACCGGAAAAGAGAAAGCGAAAGTGAAGTAGATAACTTTTCTAACAGAGGGAGCAGTTAGAGCAAAGGCCTTACAGAGTGGATGGATACAGTCAGCAGGGAGGAGAGTGGGAGGAGATAAACGGGAGATGGGACGACAGCCTCACAAACCATTTCAAGAACCATGGCTTTTACTTGGAGTGAAAGTAGGAGCCATCAATGAGCACAGGGGTGATAAGAGCTGGCCTATATTTCAGAAGGATTAATCTGACTGCTCTCCTGAGAATGAACTGCAGCAGAACAAAGGTAGACGCAGTGACATTAGTGAGGAGGTTCCTGCAACAATCTAGCCAAGAAGATGTGGATCTGACTAAGGAGGTAGCAGTGGAGGTAATGAGATGCTGGGCATTCACACTCTCCCTTTGTGTTTGCATATAGAATACCTCTAAAGGTATTTCTAATTCTTTATCTGATATTCTATGTGTTCCCTCTCCTCCCAATCAGGCCATAAGGAAAATGACTTGTATCTATCTGTATTTCTAAGACTTAACTTAATTCTATTAAAATAATGCAATAAACAGTTAACAAATATTTGGTTGAATAAATAAAGAATGAATGAATTGAGCAATTAAGCAATAAATGAATTAAAGAGTGAACATTTTTACAAATAGTTAAAAATATTAAAAGAAGTATTGAACCCAGAGTGACATACAACAGAAGTGCAAGAATACATTGTCACTGGAAAAAATTAATCATCATGTGGCTAATTAAGCACACAATGCAAAAATATGATTTTTGCTTATTGCTAGGTTTTCTCTCCATTTTTAAAAAAATTTACTTATATTCCTAAGCCTTTCCCTTTTCACTCTTAATTTACAACTTTATTTAATCCCAACTATTGGTCTTGCTTATTCCTATTTTCCAGCATTTTCTCCACATCATCTCACTACTTTGGGAATCACTGCGTAACAGAGGCTGCAACTGATCACGGTTCAGACTATTGTGCTTGAACTATGTAACACTGACAAATATGTTCTCCCATGCAGAACGTATTTGTCAATGTTATATAACCACAAAATTACAATGGTGTTTATTAGGGAAAATATCACTTTAGCCTCTGTGATATTTCTACTCAGAAAAAAAGCTATTCTCTAAAAAATAAGTAAATAAATAAATAAATAATAAATAAAGCCCCTATAAAATCCTAATGTATATTGTATCATGAATCTCATGGCTGGTATGTGGTGAACTGTGTTGCAAAAATAACATATCAAATATGTTTGGATATACTAAAAATATTCTCCTGATACAGCCCCTCCCCCCTCTCCAAAAATACCAAGTAGGATCTAAGAATACTTTTTTCCCCAAATTATCTGAAATGTTAAATTTCTCAGTAAATACACACCTGCCAAGTATAAGTCATAGTAGGGGTCTATTTATTTCAGAATTTTTGCTGTGTGTGGTTCTATCCTCATCATTACTGATGCATTTGTGAGGTAAAATACGGAATGTTTATAGTTGTGGATTATCTCATGGAACTATTACATTCATTACAAAAGCATATTTAATACCCTTTTCTGCTTTATAAAAGAATAATCACAAAATAAAAGAAATTACCAAGATAAAAGAAAAGCATTTAAGTTTTGTTATTTATTTATTTATATTTAATTGACTTTATTGGAGAGCATTGATTAATAAAATTATATAGGTTTGGGGGGTACAATTCTATAATACCATCATCTATGTGTAGTGTGTTGTGTGTTACTACCCAAAGTCAAGTCTTCTTCCATCACCATTTATCACCCCTTTACCCTCTTCTACCACTATCTACACCCCTTTTCCTTTGATAATCATCATACTGTTGTCCCTGTCTATGAGTTTTATCTTTGCTTAATCCCTCACCTTTGCATAAGACCTCCAACCTCCTCCCCTCTAACAGCTGTCAGTCTGTTTTCTGTATTTATGAATCTGTTTTATTTTGTTTTGTTCATTAGATTCCACATATAAGTGAATATATGTTATTTGCCTTTTTTGGACTGGCTTATTTCACTCAGCATAATACTTTCTAGGTCAATCAATGCTGTTGCAAAAGGTAAGATTTCCTTTTTTTATGGATGAGCAGTATTTTATTGTGTACCACAGTTTTGTTTGTTTTTTAATCCACTCATCTACTGATGGGCACTAGAGTTACTTCTTAAATATTAGCTATTGTAAATAACACTGCAATGTGCATATATTCTTTCAAATCAGTGTTTCATTTTTTTCAGATGTATTTGCAGAAATGGAATTACTAGGTAATAAGGCAGTTCCATTTTTTATTTTTTGAGGAACCTCCATACTGCTTTCCAAAGTGGCTACACCAACAGTACACAAGGGTTTCTTTTTCACTGAATCCTCACCAGCACTTGTTTGTTGATTTATTAATGACTTGAGGCCTGGTGCATGAAATTCAAGCATGGGTAGGGTCCCTAGGCCTGGTCGGTGATCAGGGCTAATCTGAGGGGCAACCAGCAGGGCGATCACGGGGCCCCCACTGGCATCCGCCTTGACTGGCCTAGGTCCTGTGGGCTGGTGATAGCTCCTGTGTTGAGCATCTGCCCCCCTGGTGGTCATGCATATCATAGCAACCAGTGGTTATGCTGTTCTGTCAATTTGCATATTAGGCTTTTATTATATAGAGTGGCTATTCTGACAGGTGATATCTCATTGTGGTTTTAATTTGCATTTCTTTGATGATTAGTGACTCATATCTATTTACTCTTTGGAGAAGCATATATTCAGTTCCTTTACCCTTTTTAAAATTGGATGGGTTTGTTTTTAGAGTTGAGTTTTAGAAATTCTTTCTAAATTTTGGAGATTAATCCCTTATCGAATACATGCTTCATTGGCAAATATGTTCTTTCATTCAGTGGTTTGTCTTTTCATTTTGTTGATGGTTTCCTTTGCTGTGCAATTTTTTTAATTTGATGTCATCCTGTTTATTTATTTTTTCTTTTGTTTCCTTGCCTAAGGACATACATCAGAAAAAATATATTGCTATAAGAAATGTCTGAGATTTTACTGCCTGTTTTCTTCTAGGAATTTTATGATTTAGTCTTACATTTATCCCTTTAATTCATTTTGAGTTTTTTCTTGTGTATGGTTTAAGGTGTTGGTCTAGTTTCATTTTCTTACTTGTATCTGTCCAATTTTCTCACACTATTTATTGAATAGACTATCTATGCCATACACCATGGTATTTTTTTCCTCCTTTGTCAAATATTAACTAAACATGAAGACATGGGTTTATTTCTGGGCTCTCCATTTTGTTACATTGATCTATATGCTTTTATTATGCCAGTACCGTATTCTTTTGATTACTATGTCCTTATACAATAGTTTGATACTTTTTAGGTAGCATGATTCCTGCAACTTTGTTCTTATTTCTCAAGAATGCTGAGACTATTCATGGTCTCCTGTGGTCCCATGTAATTATTTGAAATATTTGTTCTAGTTCTGTGAAATACACAATTCATATTTTAATATGAGTTACCTTGAACCTATAGATTGCGTTGGGTACAATGGGCATTTCAATGTTGTTAATTCTTTCTGTTCCTGTACATGGTATATGCTTCTACTTATTTGTATCTTCCTCAATTTCTTTTTTCAACGTTTTTTGAGTAGAGGTATTTTTTAACTTAGATTTTCTGAATAGAGGTATTTTTTAACCTAGATTATATTTATTCCTAGCTACTTTTTAAATGCAATTGTAAATGAGAATTTTTTTTAGTTCCCTTTTCTGATAGTTCATTATTGGTATGTAAAAATACCACCAACTTCTGTATACTAATTTTGTATCTTGCTACTTTACTAAATTCACTTATCAGTTCTAGTAGATTTTCATGGAATCTTTGGGGCTCTCTATATACAGTATCATATCATCTGTGAATAATGACAGTTTACTCCTTCCTTTCCAATTTGGATGCCTTTTATTTTTATCTTCTTGTCTGATTGTTATGGTTAGAACTTTCAGTACTATGTTAAGAGTTGTGAAAGCATATATCTTGTCTTGTTCCTGATCTTAAAGAAAATGATTTTAGTTTTTGCCCATTGAGTATGATGTTGACTGTGGGTTTGTTATATATGGCATTTATTATGTTGATGTATGTTATCTCTCTTCCTACTTTGCTTAGAATTTTTATCATAAATGGCTTCTGGATTTTTTTTCTGTATATATTGATATAATCATGCGTGTATTTTTTTCCTTCATTTTGTTTTTTTTAATATGTTTTTATTGATTCAGAGAGGAAGGGAGAGGGAGAGAGAGATAGAAACATCTGTGATGAGAGAGAATCATGGACCGGCCGCCTCCTGCATGCCCCAAACTGGGGATTGAGACCGCAACCCTGAGTATGTGCTTTGACCAGGAATTGAACCATGACCTCCTGGTTCCTAGGTCAGTGTTCAATCACGGAGCCACCCCGGCTGGACCCTTCATTTTATTTATGTGGTATATCACATTTACCAATTTGCAGATATTGTAAAGATTTACTTCTTCCTTTCCAATTTGGATGCCTTTTATTTTTAACCTGTTGTCTACTGGCTGTGGCTAGGACTTCGATTACTGTGTTGAATAAGAGTTGTGAAAGCAGACATCTCTAATAAATCCTTTCATTCCAGGAATAAATCCCACTTGATCATATTGTATGATCTTTTTACTGTATTGCTAAATTCAGTTTGCTGCACAAGAAATTTTGTGGGTTAGCCCTTTAAGAGGGCACCTGCATTTCCAACCGTCTCTCTCTGGCAGACAACAACACTTCTGCTTTTCACAGCCAGATGTTTTATGGGCACTTTTCTCAGTTCTGGTGCTCTAGACTGGGTAACCCAGTTTGGGATTTAGACTTCAGAGTTCTCAGTGGGAACCCCCCACCCCCCAGATGAGATCTCTCTGGACCTTCAGCCCAGCCAGCCCTTTCACATCTCCGCATTTCCTACCAGTCTCCATGCAGTTTCCACTTTCCATCCCTGGTTATCAGGGTTCTCTCCAACTAGTCTCCAGTTGATTATTCAGGATGGTGTTTCTGTATTTTAGTTGTAATTCCAGTTTGGTCCTGGAAGCATATCAGTGTAGCTTTCACTTACTCCACTGCCATTTGGAACTCTACCCTATGTTTTCTGATTGTAGCATTTAAGCCATTCACATTTAAAGTTATTATTGATAGATACATATTAAATTTTTGTTATTTCTAAGGCCATCAAAAAAACATACTTGATTCTTCTGCATAGAAATGAACAGACTTCTACAAAAGTTATTAGCTCATTTAAGGTTTTATATGATTGATGTGCAAACTTTTCAACTTGTTGCATTTCTGCCAAGTAGCTATAAACTGGATGGACTTTCACTTCGTAAACCATGAATTCCCAGAAGGGAGTGTGACTCTGTGGTGGGGTCTGAATTGAAAGAAACAGGAAAACTAGAACTATAATGGTTCTGCTACAAAACATTCTCTAGTTCCTTATAGAAACTATTTAGTTTGAGATTTCTAACTCAGTAAACACATTTACCACAGCCAGGATCTAGGTAGTTGTTGCAGCAGAGTAGTTTTCTGGGATAATTGCATGAATTCCCTTCTATAAAGAACATGGAGAAAGCTTAGGTGGAAATGTTTTCTTTTGTGTATTGCTGGCCCCTAGTTTGAAACATAACAGAAAATCAGCATCATTTGTCATCCAGTTTCTGTGATACAAAGCCTTTTTTTTAAACTTGCAACGTAACTGAGTAGAGGTTCTTAGACAAAGAATCAAATAACTTAGTTCAGGCCTAGGTCTGCTATCATAGGTTTTGTTGCTTTAGATAAAGTCCCTTTACCTCTATGTTCTAGTTTCCTCATTTATAAGGCTGAAATCAGAACACTAACCCTGTCTACTTCTAATAATTAATCTGTTAACCAAATAACTTTTTGAATGAAAATGTTTTCAGGAGATACAGGAAATTAAAAACCCAGTTCCCACATTTGTGATAACTTTATGTTCACATTATTTTGCCTTTCATCCAATGCCTTGAACAGGCATATATTTTATCAATAAGAAATGATTTTGACTACAAGTATTTCCATCCAAATAGCAGCTATTTAAACCAGGAGGGCATTTCTTATTCAATAAAACTGAAGTCTGGAGACAGGAACCTACTCAGTGGGTTTAGTAAATGTCATGCTTTCTTTCCATTCTGAATTATTGATAAGGTGTGGGTAACATCCACATGCATGTTACCAACTCCTCTTTCCCAGAAATAAAATGACTACCAAACCTCCAGAAATCATTATGTAGCCCTAATCGGTTTGGCTCAGTGGATAGAGCATTAGCCTATGGACTGAAGGGTCCAGGTTGGATTCCGGTCAAGGGCATGTTTCTTTGCTGCAGGCACATCCCCAGTAGGGGGTGTGTAGGAGGCAGCTGATCGATATTTCTCTCTCATCGATGTTTCTAATTCTCTATCCCTCGCCCTTTCTCTTTGTAAAAAATCAATAAAAAATTAAAAAATAAGAAATCATCATGTACACATATAAGATAATTAGAAATTACCTTTTCCAGAAACTTCCCTTATGAAATTTCCCCTCACACATAGATGTTGAGGGCTAGATTATATATCTACCTCTGCAGTGAGAGAAACCTAACTTTACAGACTATAAATTACAAAGGCTGCAAGGAACTTTGCAAGAGTTGAGGAATGGCTTTGGGGTAAGTAACCAGTAATGTCTGCCATATCTTCACCCCAGAAAACTCAATACATCTTCTGGAGAACATAACCCCACATCCTAGAATTGCTGCTGTTTAGTCACATTCTTATATAATTCTACTCTTAGTTAAAATAACCGTAGCAAGTTGAACTTAGTGGTCTAGGCCTCTGTTTCTTTCATGGGGCACAAAAAGTATAAGTTGGTTTTTAGCTGTGTCCTGCATTCTTGGTCATTTTTCCTAAAAATGTAAACATTCTGTGATGGTCAAAGCATCAGTCTCTCCCTCTTACATAACCAATTCTTACCAACAAAAACTTTGATCCTCTTCTTAAAAACTACTAGGTCACTAGCCTGGTCTCTATCTTCTTTTGGAATCATTGTATTGTTAGAATCTCATTGGCCTATGTATGCTAAACTAGTCAGAGTATAAATGGTTACTATCAAATTATCTCTTTACCACTTGATTTATAAATATAAGCATAAAGGTAACATCCTACTCCTTCTTCTCTGAAGATATATGATCAATGCGAATAACTATCCTTGCTCTCAATGCAAAGCAAGGTGGTATAATAATTCCCCCCTTATCTCTCACCCCTTCTACTTCATCTGGACACTCTATTGCACATAATGTGCATATTAAACCATTGCCTTTTGCATAATCAACAAAACATAGTTAGAATAAAAGAAAGCTCATATATCAGTGGTCATTGAAACCAAAGGGGCTCTTTCCTCTCCCCTCTTAACCTTCAGAATCTGAGAAGAAGCAGAGCGACACTCTCCACATGCTCATGGCTATGGAACTTGTTCACCCTTTCAGAAGGAGTTCTAAATGTAGGGTTGAGGAAGCTGTCATGGTAACCAAGAGGAATAATAATTAGATTTTGCAATCCCCACAAAAGCTGCCAGTGTACTTGATTAACCTTGAGAGGCTCTAGGAGATGTTTCTAGAATAATAAAACAAAAACGTATTGGCCAGGCTCAACCTTGCTTACTGAATTCCAAAAGGTCATTTTCTCCTAAGCCAGGTAGGAAACATCTTGGAAGAGTAGGGCTCAAGTTCTCTCTTAGAGGAGAAGGGCTCAAATTCTCAGGGATAGTGGGTAGCCATTTCTACTTATGTCATGGGGGAACCCCACCAAGTGTTATTTTTAACAGAGCATTTCCGGACCTTAGTTCTGTTCTGTTTATGCAGAAGCTCCTTGGTCTTCTTCCTGACATTGTTGTCCCCAACCTCACTCAGGCAGGGGCAGCAAGGGCCAGTCTAGCTCCCTGATTCTTTTACCCCAGTTTCTTCCTCAGAGTGGAAGTTCAAGAAATAATAGTTTAATAAAATACAAATGTATAATATTTTAAAAGGAAATGCTTATATCACATAACATGGAAATATTGTCTTGGATAAATATGATTGAGAGTAGCAGTTTGACCATGCAAGGAGAAATGTTGGGTGGAGCCAATGGAGGCAAGGGAAGAAGCCTCCAGTTCCACATACAGCTCATTTGGAAGAAGAAAGTTAGCTTCCAAACTTATAATGAAGCAGAATGCCAGAGAAAGGTGACCTGCCTTAAAGGCACAGAGAGCCTGACAGTGAAAGGTGAAAGAAGATGACAGGTGCTTCCAATGACATTAGAGCTGAATTTCCTGAGGCAGAGAGAAACTATGTCTAAAATAAATGTGATGCTTGATAGGTTTTATTTTCCTTGGAAACCTTTGGGAAAACATTTCAAGTAGTTTGCTTTCCAAACCTTTTTCTTGGTAAAATAAAGAGTAGGAACGTGTCACCTAAAACCCAAGCAAGTGGCTTCCCTTGGCAGCAAAGTCAATCTCTATTCATAGAATGGGCATGTTCCTGAGCCTTAGCAATTTGTTTCTTATATTCTCAGAACGCATATCAGCCCAGTGAGTCTCAGTTCATGTGCTTGACATATTTCAATGTTATATTGCAAAATAAAGCATTCTTTCTCTCCAAGCACACCGAGTTTTCAGATGGGAGTTCTCTCATTGCAAGCCTATTGGCCAAATGTAGCTGCTGTGCCCACAGATCCTCATCTCCATTTATGCACTACACATTTCACAACAATGGAGCATGTAGTCTCCTCATAGTGGTTACATGTCCTTTGCTAAAGAATTCACAGAACAGAAATAACAGAGCTAACAGACAGTTTTAAATAGTTCCTGTCGTTATGTATATGTTCTATGGTTATTTATGGGAAGTTCAAGATGGGCTATCTCTAGTTTTGCTTTTAATACTTCAGTTTAATAAAAATATTACTACTCATATCATCTCTATCTGACAAAAAATGAAAAATGTTTCAAATGAAAACATTCTTATTAAGTATATGGTGAAATATGTCATTGTAAACTCCCATCACAATTTTCCCACTGAAATAACAGAAAAAGAAACATAATAAGAAACCACAACTTTTTTATCTAGTTTCACATACTATCATTTTTTAAATTTTTATATATGAAATTTAAAAATTCTTGTCTTACATATATTTTGGAAGACTTCTCTCTATTCGATCAAGTTACTTCCTATATATTATTTCAGATGAGACATAATTTCCCTACACTACTTTGTATTTTCAGTTTTCTTTTTTGATTACTTATTAAAATATTGGGACATCTTGATTGTCTAAAAATAGTAAGATACAATTACTGATTTTTATTGTTGTGAGCAGAAAGACTTTTCTCTCACCTGAGCTTCAGTTTCTAACAGGATACATGATATTTTACATAACATGTACTTTAGGGAAAAGATATCAGAGATTTCTCTAAGAGAAGCACTGTTACTGACTGTGATAGCTAGTCTCCAAAGATGGCCCTTCCCATGAACTCCACATTCCCGTGAGCTTCTTTTAATCAGTAGAAAGTGGCAGGAGGAAGGATGTATGACTCCCAAGGCTAGATGATAAGAACCCAAGGCCTCAGCCTGGGCATACTAGAACACTTGCATTGGAGAAACCAGAGCCATGTAAGTAGCTCAACTACAGTGAGGCTGCTGCAGTGTGAGGAGGTCCAAACTTGTCGGGTTGAGAAGCCGTACAGAAAGCAAAAGACATCCAGTCTGTTCTCACATCAGTTGAGAACCAGCCTTATGAGTAAAAGACACATCTTGGATATATATCCTAAATGATCCTTCCAGATAACACTCGCAGCAACCTTCCTGCAACTATATGAGAAATGTGAACCAAATCAGCCACTATGAAAGATAGTAACTTGTTGGGAACAACTAAGATCCCGGGGTTGTTGGTTACATAGCATTAGAAAAACAATATTACATAATTACTTTTTAATCTATGTTCTTCATTAAAGTCTTCATTTATCATGTTGCTACATTTTTTCGCTCTCATGTATTGATCTCCTTTCTTTTTACTTTTTTCCACTAATAATATGCCTCACATTTTGAAAAAGACATCAAAAGGTGGCCTGTTGTGTAGTAAATACCTTGTACACAGATATCAAAAAGCTTGACTTCTAATCCCCATTTTACATAGTAGTTGACTTTCTTACGACTCTAAACAAGCTGTTGTATACTTTTTCTGAACCTCACTGCATATAGTTCATGTAATTATTACATAATTTATTGCACTGAAGTACTTAATAATACCAAAAAACTATAGATTCTATTATGAAGGAGTTTTCCACAATAGAAAATGTTAAGTTCTCTGCTCCATCTCAGATTTTTTAAAAAATCTACTTGATACTCCAAAAATCTGCTTGATAAAATAAATATGAGGCTCGTATTTATATCAGCCATCTCTTCATTTAATAAATGGTCAGAAAAAAGTGACTTTATGTTTATCTCAAATGTTAATGTCACATTTAATTACATAGATAAGAAGTTGTATCTGATTCTATGCTTAATATTAAAAATTCTTATCTAAGTAATGGTGATAAGAAAAAGTAGCATGGTTTCCAGTTACTATATTGTGCACATTTAATCAAGACCAACTTTTCTAAGTCCTGTCCTCTCTTGTTTATCTCATGTTCTTCTGGAAGTAGAGGAAAGGTGTGACGTATGTGAAGGACAGTCAGTCTGATGTTCAGAGGCACTGGGGAATTGTAATGTTTGCAAACAAATGAGCAACAGTGGTACCCAGAAGAGGGACAGAGTGGTTGTTGAAGCTAAAGAAAATGCCTGGAGTGTTCCCCTGTGCCTGGATGCTTATTGTTTTAGGACTCTGCTTATTTAGTCATCCATTTCTTGAGGAAATAATTAAAGCATCTAAACCCTAAAAGATGATGCAAGTGTGAGTTTGAATTTTGAGGGCGTTATCGATGAGTGGGATGAAGTGCTGGTAAAGTAGACTAGCTGGTCACATCTGTGAGGGCTTACAAAATCCAGATCTCAGAGAAGGCCTGCGGCCCCTTTGAGGAAGAGCTAGTCTTAGTAGCACAGGGTCTCTAAGAATCCTGACTGCTGCCAACCATTCCCAAAAACAATGTTTTCTTGACTCAGACTGGAGTAGCATATTACTACCCACTGCAGAGACAACGTCTCCCTTCCCCCCCGATTAGAATGTCCACAGTAGCAACTTTTTGCTTCCTGCTCTGGACTGAGAAATGAATGGAAGTGGCAATGCATATGCATCTGTATTCAACCTGAATGAGTACCAATCACCACCAAAGATACAATACCCTAAAATAGTGGTCAGCAAACTCATTAGTAAACAAAGCCAAATATCAACAGTACAATGATTGAAATTTTTTTTGAGAGCCAAATTTTTTAGACTTAAACTTCTTCTAACACCACTTCTTCAAAATAGACTCACCCAGGCCATGGTATTTTGTGGAAGAGCCACACTCAAGGGGCCAAAGAGCTACATGTGGCTCACTAGCCATAGTTTGCTAACCATGGCCCTAAAACATTTCTTACTAGGTAGCTGGAAGACTTCTCTACCATCCTCAGAATATGAAGACTCTGGGAGCTAACCTCTTCTGGTGAGACTCATCCTAGCACTGAGTTTCCCACAAGATGCTCATTTATGCTCAGTATCATGGAAGAAGTCTTCTCTCCACATTGTCCCATTTCAGTGGGGAACTACTCACCGCCATCACACCTTTAAGAACAAGTTACAGAATGTAGGTAGACAGCTAAATTATAAGTAAAAGAAGACATCAATGTAGAAGAAGAAATTCATGACCAACTCCACATAAATATATAATTGTTTTTAGCATGTGGAAATAAAAAGTAAATGGTCCTTAAAAATTAAAACTAGGACAAAAAACAATGTCCTGTAATAGTCTTTCCTGTGGTTTTTAAGAAAGAAAGGAGGGAAGAGTTTGTCTGAAAGAGTTTGGTGATACATATATTTAAATCTATTCGCTAGCATTGCTATTTTTAAATTCTTAATGTAGGTTAAAGCTGTATACTTTCTCACACTTAAGTGGCTGTTAAAGGATTCTATTCTCAAATACCAAAAATAAAAATTTTAGAGTACAGAACAAAAGTGTTCCAGTTGGTTACTCTCTGGATATTAAGGTATTAAACTTATTACTAGATTGCATAATTAAAACAGCATATTTTAATATCTACTAAAAGTGTGAAAGTTATGTTCAGATGTCTGCAGGTATAAATTAAGGTTTATTCAATACAGAGAGCATGTTTCTAGGCTTACAGCTAGAAAGAGAAAAAAACAAAACCTTCCTTCCAAACTAGCATCAACTGTGCAGAAGTACCTGAAGTCAATGAAGAGACAGATCTTCATGATATTTACAATTAAGATCCTTCATAATATTTCAGTAGAACAGTGTTTCCCAAACTATCCTTAGGAAGTTGTCACTTTGACAAAAATAAAAAATAATAAACAATCAAACAGTTGCTGAAAGATTTGAGAAATACCAAATTTTATAGGCTCTCAGAGCCTTTAATATACTAATGTGAATTGCGAATCTCCAAAAGAGGCATGTACAGAGTTTGTTAAATGCATTTGGCCACAAACCCTTGTACATACATAAATGTGCATTTTTCTGTGTGTTCAACATTTGTTAACCCATAAAAACAAGTATTTTTCTGAATTCACAGTTTGGAGGAACATGTTGGTACTGAATATGATTTATGGAACCACATATTTCGCAAACACACACACATGCATACACACACTCAAGCAAACACACACACACACACATACACAACCCTCTTAATATCAAATGACTATCTATATAAAAGCAATTGTTTTTGAATTATAAAACTTTTAAGGATCATCAGAATGTCTGTTTTTAAAATTGTGGTTTTGGAGACATCTTTATATAGAAATTCAATTCAGTATGTTTTGCCAGGAGATCAGAGTATTTTCAGTAAGTACTCTAGGTGATTCCAATATAGAATCCCATGTGTTTCACTTAGAGAAACATAGATCTAACATTACATTTATTTTTAATACACTTTTATTGATTTAAGAGAGTAAAGGAGAGGGAGAGATAGAATCATCAATGTTGAGACAGAATCATTGATCTGCTGCCTCCTTCATGCCCCCAACTGACAAGGAATTGAACCGTGACCTCCAGGTTCATAGGTCAATGCTCAACCACTGCACCACACCGGCCAGGCCTAATATTGTATTTCTAATTTATTTTTGTGCATATATGTTTGTATGTGTTCCACATCCCATTGTTATAGAGTGAGTAAAGATGAAAATGCACTATTAAGTTTAGAAAAAGGAAATATTCTCTTCATTATTTATTTTCCCGTTTGTTCCATGACTGTTGAGGAATGGTAAGGATCTTAGAGGTTGGTATGTTTCATTGGCCATTGCACCTGATTAAATATTGAATGCACTTAGTTTGGGCCTTTTAATATAACCTAGGATGCCTCTGCTCAAAACCAGCAGCTCCAGGTGGTCATCATAGTCTCAGCCTGGCCCTTTTATCACAAGCCCTCATCTTTGGAATTGAGTGGTGTGGAAGAGAAAAGGGAAAGAAAAGTAAAAGGTTGACACTTCATTGACCTTTGTTACCACCTCAATGTGTTCCCCTTCTTTTCCCCTCCCTCAATTCCAGAGATTCTCAGTAAGCATCCCATTGTGGTTGTGGAATCAAATATCCAGTGTGTTGGCCTACAGAACAAGAATAGAGTTTATCACTGAGCAGCAACAGAGGAAGGTTGGCCCTAGTCTTGTGGGAGTGGTTCATTTTTCTGGATTGAAGAAGAAAATCTAAGTTAATTGATCATAGATATAAAAGCTACAAGCGTCATCAAAGTTATATACTCTGGAAGGAGACACTAGGTCAAGCCAGAAATTGTAGAGGAATATCAGGCAGTTGAGCTATTACCTAATGTTTAAAACAAATAATGAACTATTCAGAGATCAGTTAGTGCACTGGGATTTGGAGAGATCAACCAAAGGACTTGTATGTATGCATATAAGCCTAACCAATAGATGCAGACACCAGGGGGGGTGAGGGCAAGAATGGGTTTGGAGTGGGGATGGGGATGAGGGGATAAGGACATACACACTGAGTGGCCAGATTATTATGATCTCTGAATGCATAATAATCTGGCCACTTAGTGTGTGTGTGTGTGTGTGTGTGTGTGTGTGTGTGTGTGTGTGTGTCTGTGTGTCTGTGTGTGTCTGTGTATTAGAGGCCCAATGCATGAATTCATACATGACAAATTAATTCATGGGTGAGGTCCAGCCAGCCTGGCCAGGGAGGAGACATGGGCAGTTGGCTGGCCTGCCTGCTGGTTGAACCCTTGGTAGAGGGGCCAGTTTGCATGTTAGCCTCTTATTATATAGGATATACACTGAGTGGCCAGATTATTATGCATTCAGAGATCATAATAATCTGGCCACTCAGTGTATGTAATACCTTAATCAATAAAGAAAAAAATAATAAAATAAAAATAGAGTAAATAAAACAACACAAACTAAAGGGGATAGAGACATATTCTTAAGAGAAGGTTAGGAGTACATGGAAGAAAATGGAGTAATATCTAAAATAATAACTTTTGAAAAATAGATCTAGAAAAGAAAGGGTTTTATCAAAATTTTGTTTTGTTTTGCTTTGCTTTGCCTTTGTTATTAGGGCAAGAACAAAACCAAAGAATAATAGCAGGGAAAAAATCAAAGAGGTGTTTTGAAAAATATCAAGATAGAAAATGCTAATTTCTTTTCCCAAATGGGATCAGGATCCAAGAAATTAGTAAAAAGAAACCTCTGAATACTGTTAAATCAAGAGCTGCCCTATCTGTTTGTGTTGTAAATTGCATGATTTGAATAACAGTACAGAGTTCTGTTAACAACAACAAAATTGAAATGTTTGGTAGAAGAGGCTAATGAATGGGCAACTCCGGCATTTTCAGTGAATTTATATTGAGACATGAATGAGAAAACTATAATGGCCCAAACTGCAGAAAAGATTTTAAACAGGCTGTTTCAGATCCAGGGAAATAGCTAAGGATACTCCTAGAATAAAGCCTTTCTGGTAGTGTTTGATGTGACAAAAAAGAAATGAGAAAGGAGATTTGATGATTTTAACTTTACTATGAAAAGAGTAGGAGGATATGTTTTTTATTGATTTGAGAGAGAAATATTGATGTGAGAAACATCTATGGATTGCCTCCTGCAAACACTGCCAGTGGATCAGACCTGCTACCTGGGATGTGCCCTGACTGGGAGTGGAACTTGCTACCTTTTGGTGTACAAGATGAGGTCCAACCAGATGAGCCACACCAGCAAGAGCGGAGGGACTATGTTTTTTATTCATTTTGTGTAGGCTTTATTATTGGCATTTTTATGATTATTTGTAGGAGAAAAAAATAAATAGAAAAGGTCCACTTGGAAATTTCTACTCTAGGAGGGGATTAATTTTATTGACTATTATAGTGTATACAAATAATTAATTGGGATATGCAACTTTCTCTAGCAAGTTAAATATAGCTGACTATAATTTGAAATGGGAAAGTGAATGGCAAGATGATGGAGCTAGTGGTAACTCTTTTTGGCCTATCAAGAGTGTGGCCTTAGTGTAAATGTTTTTAGTTAAACTTAGTGTATCCTGTCTTTACCTGTTCTAATGGCCATAGAGGAGCTTAAGTTGCTGAAATGTGCATCTTGCTGGACCCAAGGGCATGCAGAGAAGTGTTAAGGATCAAATAGGTAAAGATGCAAACTGGACGTGTGTGTGTGTGTGTGTGTGTGTGTGTGTGTGTGTGTGTGTGTGACAAATATAAAAATTTCAGTATATATATATATATATATATATATATATATATATACATCTAGATTATATACATATATATAAACTACTCGTTACCTATTCCTCTACAATAGTGGATCCATTTCTGCTTGTTTAACAGTTTAGTTTTAGTTCCTAGAGCATTGCCTGCCACATAACAAGACTTCATTAAATATGTGACTATATCCCTATACCCTAACAATGTGTGAAAGGCTGGTGTGCAGAACACTTTGTCATGAATTATACATTTCAACTCTGAAATTTCTGGGTATTTGCATGCAAGCAACAGAGTTATTGAGAATTTAAAACTCTTGGATCCCTGCAACCAGTTTGTTTCACAATATTATCTTCACTTAAAAACAATTTTGGTTTCCTCTTCCAAAATGTTTCAATACCACGTGCTAGTGCATTAAAAAAATACAATGTTGCATTATTGAAATATACACTGTGGGGTTGTAGACCAAATTTGCCCTTTCTATGTTATTTTTTCACTGACTTTAGCTTGATTTATTGTAACTCAACCTAATCCTTACCAATTCTATGATCCAGTTTATATAATTTTCATAGTAGGTTACAATAAAATCATGTTTCCAAAGAGTCTAATTGATAACTAAAACATAATTGGCTAAACTCACTGTCACCCATAGCCCAGGCCTAGTTGCCCTGTTTGTGGGGAATAAATCTTGATAATGGATGAATTCTTGTGGCTGACTTTCTTCGGAAAGCACTAACATTATGGTTCTTTCCATATAGTTAACATATAGTTAAGTTCTTTCCTTTCTGAATGGGCAGACCCCACCCATGCACAAATTTATGCACTGGGCCTCTGATTATATATGAGAGACAGAGAGAGAGAGAGAGAGAGAGAGAGAGAGAGAGAGAGAGAGAGAGAGAAAGAGAGAGAGAGAGAGAGAGAAACCAGATTATTATGCATTCAGAGATCATAATAATCTGGCCACTCTGTGTGTGTGTGTGTGTGTGTATGTATCTGTGTCTGGGCTCTGTTATAACAGAATATAATAAACTGACTCAATTTCAACAACTAACATTTATTTCTCACAGTTCTGGAGGTCTGGAGTCTGAGACTGGAGTGCCAGCATGGTAAGGTTGTTGGTGCTCGCCCTTCTCCTGGTTCACAAATATCTGCCTTCTTACTGTGTCTCTACATGGTGGAGAGAAGGAGTCCATCTCACCATGTCTCTTCTTATAAAGGAGCCAATCCCAGGCATGAGGGCTCCACCTTCATGACTAAATTACTCCCAAAAGCCCCACCTCCAAATATCATCACCATGAGAATTAGGATTTGACCACATGAATTCGTGGGGGACACAAAACATCCAGCCCATAGCTCTATGTGGGGCTGTGTGTGCATGTGTATAAATCAATGTATGTAATCCCATCAACAAGGAACTATTATCATATTACAAAATCATGTGAAGATGTTAATTTTTTTTGCCCAAGTTTACAAATTATTTTAACTGAGAAAAATATTTTTCCAAATAAGATTATTATTAGTGGAATTATTCCTACTATTATGGGCTCTCAAGCTCTGTGTCATTAGCATAATAGTAATTTGAAATCAGGTAGCCTAATGCCAGAGTCCATGTGTTTGAGCATCAATCTTTACTTTGCCTTTGGCTAAACCAGGAAGAGGGCTGTAATCCATTTGCAAAGCCTCTTCTCAGTTCGGGAAGGAGAGTGTTGGTACTCACATCAAATATGGTTACATCTGTGCTAGTCTTTTAAAACTAAATTGTGCTCTTAATTTGACCTGTCTTTAGGCAACAAGAGAAATAGTCCCCACTTAAGGCATAAAGAATAGAAAGAAATTAGCTTAGTTGAAATGAGAATGAAAAAAAATTATTCCATAAAATTGTGCTTGATATTTATTATTGCACTAGTTGTTTTCACAAATGTTGCTGTATTATACTAAGCAAGTGTTATTATTAATATTGTAAATAAAAATAAACTGATATTCAGAGAGTATAGGTGACTTCCAAGTTCATATATCTAGTAAGTGATACAGAAAACATAGGATATAGATCCTCATACACTAAAGTCATTGGTAAATTTATATCTGAATATATGGAGATATCTTAAAATTTTAATCAGAAGAATATACTTACCAGAAAATATATAAATTCAATACAACTAATAACCTCATAAAATCTTTTCTAAAAAATGTAATCCCTTAATATCTCTAAGTCTGAATATGAAATGGAGAGCCCTTTAATTCATTCTCAGTCATTAAACAAACGCTAATTGTGAGCTATGTACGTGACAGGCAGTCTGCAGGATTCTGGAGACCAATTCTTTTCAAAGATGTTAGACACTTCTTGCTGTATTTATTCTCAACTAAGTAAGTCACTTATGCAAACAGATTTTTGTTCTCCTACTATATGTTAAGACACTATAGAGATACATGTGTTTTTAGTCCCCTGGATTATATTCTGGTAAAGACAGATTCTTAAAATTAGTTAAACCATAATTACAATAAAATAATCTCACATGGAAAAACTGTAAAGGTTATATGCAGATTCTGAGAAAGAGTAATTACCCTGTAGTGATTTTTGTGAAGACATTTATTTTAATCCTACGTAGATTAAAAAAAAAAAAGCTAATCATGGAAAGAGCATTCCAGGAAGAGAGAGCACTTGTGGACTGTATACTATGTATCAGCCTGTGTACATAAAAGTTGGCCTTGCCCAAAGAGAGGCCTGGCCTTATTCCAGATTCTGCGAAGATAACCAACCTCTAAACCCTTGGAATCTCCTGAATGAATGCCTTTCTTATTAATGATGGGCTTGTCAGATCACCTCTGATAATTTATAGAAACTAGGTTACTTATGATGGGCCCCATGGACCATATCATATCAGCCTGAACTCTGAAAGGGAGCGTGAGAGCCTGAGCTTAATTATAATGGGCATCAATCAACTCCATGCCTACATAATGAAGCCCCAATAAATACTCTGGGGTGAACTTCCTTGGTGGGTAATATCCCCTGTGTGCTGTAACACATTGATGCTGAGAGAGTAATGCATCCTAACAAGAGTGGAAACTTCATTTGGAATCCTCTACTCTATGTGCCTCTTCTTTTGGCTGCTTTTAATTTGTGTCCTTTCCCTGAAATAAGCCATAACTATCAGTATAATAGCTTTCAATGAGTTCTGTGAGTCTGTCTACCAAATCTGAGGGTGATTGGGGAACCCTCCAAAATTATAATTGGTGTCAAAAGTGAGGATGGTGTTGTACAGACTCCTCCAATTTTATGGTTTCAATCCAACTCCTTGTAGTTGGTATCAGAAGTCTTAGGCATACATGTAAGTCTTGGGAATTGTGTTATCAAACTTTTCAGTTTTGCAAACTCTGGGTATAGACACTATAGAGAAGGAAGTGGGGAAGGGGGAATTTGGTTGCAGTTTACAAATGTCTATCAATAGCAAAATGTTCACCAGTAAAAGCAAAAGGAAAATGAGGGAAGCTTCAAGAATGTTTTTATAACACTCACTCTAACATAAAAAAAGTGGGGCAGGGAGGCGATTACACCTTTATATATAGTTCAGAGTGATCTGCTATGAAAGCTCTTGTGAAAGCTTCTCCTTCTTGTTCTCAGCATTTGCTTATTCAGACTCCTCAATGAATGTTTTATTTATCAGCTCTAAATTCTTTCTGGATGGAATCTTGTCAAAAGGTTAAGCAGAAAAGGTAGGGGGAAGTACGGAATCAGAAAATGAAAACTACCTTGACTTTGTGGTCTGTCTTCATGTAATCAGACCTTTTAAAAATATATTTTTATTATTGATTTCAGAGAGTAAGAGAGAGTAAAATAGAGATAGAAACATCAATAATGAGAGAGAATCATGGATCGGCTGCCTTCTGCACATCCCCCACCGGGGTTCAAGCCCTCAACCCAAGCCTGTGCCCTGGACCAGAATTGAACCTGGGATCCTCCAGTCCATAGTCCAACACTCTATCCACTGAACCAAACCAGCTAGGGCTAATCAGACCTTTTACATTGACCTGAGAGAGTAATAATAAAAGGGGAAAGTACAGCTTGCCATGTATTAGAATGTAACAAAAAGTGTTTGATCAAGTAATAACTTTGGCTATTACTTTGATGAATCTTTTTTCTACAATTTACTTCAATATATTTTTAGTTAAGAGTGTAATATACTTGTATACATTTGCTTCCATCTATTCTTTGACATTGGTGTTAACATGTGAAGTATTCTAATCAGGATTTCACATGCTAAATGAGATTGTTAGCATTAGGAAAAATTTTAATCACCTTTCTATCTATAATAACAAAAGCATAATATGCTAATTAGATCATATGTCCTTCTGGACAAAGCCAGGGCTGCAAGGGAAGCCCGGGTCCCAGGTTCTTTCCTTTCTGAATGACACAAATGGAATTGGCAGCCAGGGGGAATAAGGCCTACTCTTGCATGAATTTTGTGCATCGAGCCTCTAATATTCTATAACAAATTATGAACAGATTTTAAATATTGATATTTACATTTGTGCTAGAAGGCTTATTAATTAGCATAAGCAATTCTAGGAATAATTTTAATGATTGAAAAAAGAATTTTAAGGATAAATGGATAGAAATATTATACAGGTGATCCTATATCTTCGTGAACATAGATGAACTCAGAAGCTTAACCTCTTCAGAGTCACTCTTTAATAAAATCTGTAAACATTTTCTAAGTGAGTATTCTGCTGCCAAACTTTAGAAAATACTGCAGGCAGTATTTATTGCATTATAGTTTTGTAGTGACCTCTTTAAAAAATATATGACAGCCTAAAAAGAACAGAAAGCTGAAACATCACCATAATTAACAAGTTTGTGTACACATATATATATGTGTGTATGTGTGTGTATGTGTATATATATACACATACACACACATATAATGCATATATAATGTAATTCACACACATATGTATGTATATATATATATATTAGAGTAATAAGAGGTAAGTATACTGCAGATCTCAATCTGAGAAAATTTGCTTGTAAATTTTCAGGTAATACAGTTTGAAAGAAGAAACTAAAAGCTCCAGCCAACTATATTTGTAGGGACTGTTACTATTTATCAAAATAACCTAAACAGCCAAACTGAATTCACTTGTCTTGCAATAATGTGAAAGGATGATCTTTTTCATCATTCATTTATAATTCTAATCTTACTCATGAATTTCTACCAGTTTATTACACAAGATATAAATTAAAGTTAAACACGTGTCTATTTTGCACATTTATGCAAAAGTAGCATTTACCAAGTAACCATCATGTTGATGCATGTCATTTATTAGTGAATGCGTGTCTGAATTTGATCATTTTAATACATATTTTGGTTATTTTATTCATTCTGGCCTTTAGAAAATAAAATTATTTACTAATTTAATTTTTAAACAGAGTGATGTCTGGAGTCAGATTGCCTTGGTGCATACTCTGGCTCCACTATTTATCTAATGCTATAAATTCTCCCTTCTACCTGTAAAACGTTAAAAATAAACTTGCCCACTTCATAGGGTTGTTGGGAAAATCAAATAAAATAATCCATGTGAAGAACATAGCACAAAGGCTGCCACAAGATATGTGCTCAATACACGTTACCATTAGGGACAGGTGGGGCATTATTTGGGAATAAAGAAGGTGAAAATGAAAACGAAAATTAAAATATAATTTTTCACCAATGTATTAATCTTTGTCTGATGAAAAACATATAAACAACTCCTTTAGGTAATTTGTCCATTTCATTAGTTAAAATGCTCTTTCTCTCAGATTTTCTCTCCAAGGTGATGGCTGAGCACAAGGAGAGTTTTCTGAAGAAGAGTTATAGCCAAGGAAGACTGGGTCTAGAAACCCACAGAGTGTCTTCTGGATCATTCAGACTCGCTGTCATGCTTGAATTTCACCTTCTTTTCTGAGATATACACTTGTATATCAAACTTCATTGTTGACATCTACACTGGTATGTCTCCTAAACATCTCCAAGCAACACAGACCAAAAACAACTATTGATTTTTCCCTAAACCCACCCAAACCCACTCCTCCCCAGTTTCCCTTAAATACTTCATTCATCATCCACTTCATTTTTCCTATCCCAAAGCTAAGATCTGCCTTATGTTCCTTTTTTCTATCACACTCCACATTGGCAAATCTAGTTGACTCTTATCTAATATACTCTTGATTCGTCCTTTTACCTTTATTTATCCTAATACTGCTACATTCCAAACCATCATCTCTCGGCATCATCTACTGTATGTATTAGCTTTATCACCATTCTCCACGCATCCACTCCTGCAACTCATTAATCTGTTTTCCATATAGCAGCTTGAGTGATCTTTTAAAACTTAAATTATATCACAACCATGCTTGAAACACTTCTATGGATTCCCATATAGTTAATATAGCTCTTAAAATAGAATTTGATTTGGCCCCTGACTACTTTCCCAACTCATAAAGTATCACTCTTCTGTAATACAAACTGACCTTCTCCTGATTTCTTGAGTATACTAAGGTGATTTCCATCCTAGACTTCTGAATTTGCCAGCACTTTACATGGAGTTCACAAACCCTTGACCTTCACAAATCTGTCTTTTTCTTCTGCAGATGCCCCATGATTCAGCTTAAATGTTATCTCCTCAGAGAAGTCTCCCCTCAGTATCAAACTTCTCATCTAATACACTCATCTACACACACTCTATCAACTCACATTTAAAGTTTTCTTATCATTCATTCATTCATTCAATCCTTTAATTTATTTTCTCTCTTTACAGTAATTTAAGCAACTTGAGAAAAGAGAATACAATAGTGTCTGAAGCAGTAGGTTGTCAGTGTATATTTGTTAACTGAATAAATTAAATAAAGGACTGAAATCACTGAAAAAATAAAATTTCCCAGCATCTCGGGAAGCAAAGAATCAGTGCTATCAATCCCTGGAGTAATGTGCTCCCAGAATTGAGGACTGATCACTGTTGAATCTGGTTCCCGCTGGCTATTTTTGTGTACTATCTCCTAGCTTTAGTCTTTACCTGTGGTTGCCTTTAGTTTCTAAATCCAGACTTCAGTGCACCTTATCAAATCAGCCCTTAAGTTCCTGCAGCTTGAATCACACTTAAATGTAGTCTTAAAAAAATGATTTCACTGAATTCATTCCATTAATGCTCAGGTACCATCACCCCATGCTGTGTTAAATGGACATATTTGGGGCTTGGAGGAGATTAGGAATGAGGATTCTGGTGTTTTTATCTATGTAATATCCTTAACTTCTCATTTCTTCCTTTCTTCCAAGCAATCACAATCAGAAGGAAGGAATATTTTCCCATCATAAAGGTACATTATTTGTGCTCTAGAACTTGCTACATTCTACCTATGCCTGATTGTATCCTTGTGGTATATCTCATGTTCCTCTCTACTCACATATTTCTGTTAATTGGTAGTTACATCAAGAGGCCTGATTTAATTCTGTTCTTATTGTTTTTGTTGTATAGGTGTGTATTTTCTGTTTGCTTTTCTCAACATATCTGGAAGTACACAATGTGAGGTTTTTCCTTTTAGTAGTATTTACATAAATATGAACATTTAGGTTAGAAACAGATCAACTTATTAGCCTAAATATTTCATATTTATCTTTCTTCTAATGTTTTAGTATGTACTAATGATAATATGCCAGCTCTATTATTTCTTTAACTAAAAATCATATTTATTACTAGAGGCCAAGTGCACAGATTCATGCATTGGTGGGGTGCCTGGGCCTGGCCTGAACCTTCTTACAATCCAGAACCCCTCAGAGGATATCAGAGAGCTGGTTTTGGCCCAATCCCAAAAGGCCAGGCCAAGGAACCACAGTGGTGTACGAATCTGTGCACCAGGCCTTTAGTATGCATATAAAATCTTTGGTTAATCTCTTCCTATCCTCCCACTTCCCCTTCCGGCTGAGATTCATCAGTCTGTTCCATGTTTTCATGCCCATGTTTTCTGCTCCTGCATTGAGTGTCTGTCCTCTGTTGGTCAGTGCATGTCATAGCTATAGGCCAGTCATTTAGGCTTTTATATACTTATATATATATATGCCAAAGAAAAGTGTACATTGATTTACTTCAAGGAATATTTTAGTTAGGTTTCTAAATATTATGTAGGTAGACAAGAACAGCAATGTTAAACTCATAGCCAATCTCCCGCCCTAAGCTAATGTAATTTTATTCTTTATTAATATAGTGGAGTTTGTGTTACTTTTTAAATGACTTTACACTAATTGACTCTTCCCATTAGAGAGCAACATTCTTGTTGTGTGTTATTTTTATGCATCAATAATGCAGCTTGTGTTTTGAAACCCTTTATATTTTGCCTTTCATTACCTAGCTCTTCTTTTGTAATTCTTCTTTCCTATAGAGAAAACATGCAACCAGATGAACTAACAAAGCAGAGAATAGCCCATGCTTAATTTGAGGGTCACACAAAACTTGAAGTGCAAGCAAGCTTTCAGAGTAATTTCAACTAGCAATAATCTATAAAGAAAATAAAATATTCTAATCTTATTAAGATTAAGGTAGGATGAATAAAAAGGGTAGTCACAGAGCTCTTTCTAAAGAGGGAAAAGATTGGGCTGAGATCCAAATTGAGAAAGAGCTGGTCATGTAAAGAGCATGAGAAAAGCATATTAGACAGAAAGTAGAGCATTTGCAAAAATCCTGAGTTTAAATGAGTTTGGCTTCTTTGAAAATCTAAGGGGAAAAATCACAGCATCTCAGTGAGGGCTGGAATAGTATACAAGATCAAAAAAGCTGGTAAAGACCATATCACATAGGTATTTCAGTGGAAGCCATAACAAGAAAATTTGAACTTATTTTAGCCATCATGAAAAGTAATTGTGAGGTTTGATGATGGTAGTCACATGACCTTATTTAGGTTGCTGAAAGACTAACTTAGAAAGGTGAGATGTACAGAAAGGTTCTAGGAGAGTTGAAGGGTGACAGTGGACCTAGAATGGCTAAAGGAAATGAATATTGCAGTATTCCAGAGAAGAGCTGGAGGCCTAGTTTAGGTAGCAGTAGATCTAGAAGAAACAAAGACAGGTTCAACAGGTATTTTGAAAGTACAACTGATAGGGATTTCTGAGAGATTGAACGGAGCCAGTTCTGAGGAAAAGTGGGGGAATGTGGTAAAATTTTTTGCATAAGCAGATAATGGATACTTTTGTCATTAACTATGATAGAGAAAACTAGAAGACAAGCAGTCTCCTAGATTCCCAGTTTTAACTTGATAATATTAAGATATATATTATACTTAAGACTGGCACTCTCAATAGGCAATTAGATATAAAGCTTTGGAACCTGGAAGTCAGAGCTCATGAGACAAAGTTGGAATCCATCAAGGAAAAAAAATAGATAAGAATACCTAGAAAGAGAGTATGGGTACAAAATAGTAACTGACATGGTCCCAACCCTAAATGCCTCCAATATTTGGAATTCAATTAAAATAAAAAGAAATAGCATAGACCTGAGGAGGATCTGTTGGTGAGAAAGAAAGTTAAGAAAATGTAACATTAATTTTCATCAAAATGAAATTAAGGGCAAAGTGTGATCAGTGATGGAGATGTAACTATTGGCTATGGTAATGTGCAAGTCCTCTGTGACTTTGAATAAGAGGCATTTCATTGGGAAAAGACACATATGTAAAAATTGTACTGAAGTGAATGGGTGAGGGATTAAAAATGGTGGTGGAGTAAGTGGGTACTACACAGATAGGCTCCCAGGATCAAACTGGAATTACAACTAAAATAAAATTAAATTAAAAAAAATCCTGAGTAATCAACTGAAGACTAGCTGGAAAGAACCCTGATAACTAAGAACAGAAAGTGGAGAGTGCATAGAGACTGGTAGGAAGGGCTAAGGCAGGAAATGGCTGGCCAGGCTCCCACAGACAGAAACTGAAGTTCTGGAGAGATATCTCAGCTGTAGGGGTTTGCCACTGAGAACTCTGGGGTTTAATCCCTAAGATGAACCCCCAGCAGAGAGAACCAGAACTGAGAAAGGTGTCCACATATCATCTGGCTGTGAAAAGCTAGTGGGGTTGCTGTCTGTCAGGGAGAGACAGCTGGAAATGCAGACACACTCTTAAAGGGCCAACACACAAAATGTCATGCAGTTACTCATCTTGGGTGTCATCACTGGGAGGGCAGAGTGGACTGGATCTGTGTGGGCCTAGGCCAGGGTTGCGGGTTCTGGGGTTGGAATTCAGAGGGTTGACACCCTGGTTTCCTATGCTGTCATTCCTTCATGCTACAGAGGTCATCTTTCTCAGGCAGACCTTTGCCATCCAGGCAGTTTTTGCCTGGAGGGAAGACAGTTGATCCACCCTATTAGAAAAACCCTTGCCCCACTATGTGGAGTTTCCAAGGTCCATTAAGAGACTAAGGATAATGATTAGCCTCCAGGCAGAAGCAATTGCCCCTCCCCATTGGAATATTTCTCACCCCACTTGTGAACTATTGCTTGAGGCTACTCAAAGCTGAATCCAATCAGCCTGCTAGTAGAAGTGAATCTCTGGAGGCAAGTAGAAGTCATGGCTCCAGACTATGCAGGAAGGCAAAAGCTAGTGGGACCCCACACACCTGCAGCTGACATCGACAGTACCAGCTCTGTTGAGAAAGGGAGTACAGTTCAGGACAAGGACACTCAAGGAATGAAATTCAAGGCAGACCTAGCCTCTGGGCTAAGGGGTCCCAGACCTCTCAGACCTCAGTCAGGTTGCCCAGGGCCAGAAAGGAACATTATACATAATGAGCAAAAACTAAAACCATTCCCCTAAGAAAAGGAGCAAGACAGAGATTTCCACTTTCATGACTCTTATTCAACATAGTACTGGAAATCTTAGCCACACGATCAGATAAGAAGAAAAAGTAAGGCATTCATATTGAAAAAGAAGTAAAAGTGTCATTATTTGCAGATGACATGATATTGTACAAAGAAAACCCTAAAAATCACATTATAAACTACTAGATTTAATAAATGTATTTGCCAACACAGCAGGATACATAATCAACACCCAAAAGTCAATGTCTTTTTTATACACCAATAATGAATTCTCAGAAAGTGAAACTAAACAAACAATCTCATTTACCATAGCAACAAAACAATTAAGATACCTAGGAAAAAAATCTAACCAAGTAGGTAAAATATCTGTATTTGAAAAACTACAGGACATTGAAAAAAGAAATAAAGGAAGACACAACAAATGGAAGTGTATACTATGTTCATAAATTGGAAGAATTAACATCATTTAAATGTCTATACTATCCAAAACAATCTATAGATTCAATAAAATACCAATGCCATACTTCACAGACCTAGAAAAAATACTCCAAAAGTGTATATGGAACAAAAAAAGACCCCAAGTAGCATAACCAATGGACACAGACACTGGAATCGTGGGGGCTTGCCCAGGGTGGGAATGGCTGGGGGAGAGGGAGTATCAATTGGGGAAAAAGGAGACATATGTAAAATTTTAAAAAATAAATAATTTTTTTAAATGAGCCCAAATAGCTATAGCAATTATGAGAAAGAAGAATGAAGTAGGAGGGTCTATACTGCAAAGTCATTGTAACCAAAACAGCTTGGTACTGGTATAAGAACATGCATATAGACCAACAGGTCAGAACAGAGATCCCAGAAATTGACCCTCATCATTACAGTAAATTAACAAAGTTGATACAGTGAAGCATAGTAAGCTGCATCTTGTGTAAAAACTGCTGTTTGAAATTTTAAGCCTGCTATTTTGGCTTCTGTAAACACTTGCTTGCTTAAATAATGGGTAAAATAAGACTACTCCTATTCCAGATAGGCCATAAACTATGTCGCAGATGGAGTTGTCAGTGCTGGTTCCAGGCCAGGCCTTGAGATATGGTCTCATCGCCCCTTCCTAACACACAGGGCTTCTTTCTCAGAAGGTCCAGAAGTCTCATTCCAAATGTGGAAGACAAAGGAATAAAAAAAAGTGTAAATAGAGAGAGTTTCCTCCATGTTTTGCTTAAACTTTGGATACAATATTTCTCTAAGCCATCAGTGTAATAAAGGACTCCAAAATTTGGCTTATTAAGGTATCTCATTGCGGCTCCCTGATTGACACTATAACAAAAGGGGGAAAGAACATACAATGGAATAAAGACAATCTCTTCAACAGATGGTGCTGGGAAAACTGCACAGACACATGCAAAAAGATGAAACTAGACCACCAACTTACACCATACACAAGAATAAGCTCAAGATGGATAAAAGACTTAGACGTAAGGCATGAAACCATAAAAATCTTACATTAGAACATAGGCAGTAAAATCTCAGACATCTCAGATAGCAGTTGGTTTGTGGATACATTTCCTCAGGCAAAGGAAACTAAGGAGAAAATAAACAAATGGGACTACATCAAAACAAAAAGCTTCTGCACAGCAAAATACAAACAAACAAACAAAAACCACCATCAAAATGAAAGGGGAATCTATTGTATTGGAGGACATATTTGGCAATGATACATCTGATAAAGGGTTAATATCCAAAATATATTAAGCAATCATACATCTCAACAAAAGAAATACAAGCAATTCAATTAAAAAATAGCCAGAAGACCTGAACAGACATTTCTTAAAAGAAGACATACAAATGGCCAAGAGGCATATGAAAAAATGCTCAGAGTCATTAATTACCAGGGAAATGCAAATTAAAACCACAATGAGATATCACCTCACACCAGTCAGAATGAATATCATTAAAAAAAAAACACCAAATAGCAAGTGCTGGTTAGTATGTGGACACTAGTGCACTGCTGTGGGAATGCAGACTGGTGCAGGCACTATGGAAAACAATTTTTTTCCTCAAAAAAACTAAAAATGGAACTTCCGTTTGACCCACCAATCCCACTTCTGGGACTATAACCTCAAAACCCCAAAACACCAATCAGAAAGAATATATGCACATCTATGTTCATAGTAGCATTTACAATAGATAAAATTTGGAAACAGCCCTAGTGCCCATCAGTAGATGAATGGATAAAAAAGCTGTGAGACATTTACACTATGTAATACTGTAAAAAAAAGGAAACTCTTACCCTTTGGGACAGCATGGATGGACCCAGAAAATATGCTAAGTGAAATAGCCCAATCTTAGAAAGACAAATATTACATGATCTCACTTATTTGTGAAATCAAATGAAAAAAAAATGAGTTGATCAACAAAATAAGACCTGAAACATGGATTTAGGGAATGAGAAGAGATAAACCAAAAGAACTTATATACATAGTACATGAACACAGGCAATAGGACCTCAGGAGGTGGGTAGAGCCTGGGAGGAAAGGAGTAAAGGGGAGATATCAGTAATAATATCAACAATAAAAAATATATTTTTAAAAAAGAGAGAAATTGACAAATGGCAAGCTAGGGTGCAAGTATGACTGCTGTCCTTGACCAGAAGTGTGATTTTGTGCCAAGATCATCATTTCTCTGTCCGGTCATGTGAGTAAAATCTGATAGTGTGTTCCAAGCAAAAGGGCTGTGAAAGTCAATGGACATAAACTTAAAGGTCTTGGGTTCAAAGGATGTTTTACATAGCAAATAACCTTCCAAATAGCATGTTTGGACCAATCACAACTGTGTGTTTTGTTTTGTTTTTAACAAACAAATAAACTTTAATTCAATATAAAAAATTCTGCTGCAGATAACCACACTCATGATGACTGGATTTCCCTTAAAGCCATCACATCAGCCCTTCTTCGTCAATTGGCACCATCAGAAGAACTCAACACCCAGCTTTATATGCTCTGGTTGGATCTAAGAACCCAGGAGAGTATAAATGCTCAGATGGAGTCGCTGGAAAACTGTTTCCTCCCAGTGATTGAATCCATGGAGAGAATCTTTCACACTGTGTGTATGAGGTCTGGGATTCCGAAGAGGAGTTCCAGGTACCATGCCTGGTGCCAAGATCCCAGGTCCTGGTGAGTCCCTCTCTTTCCTATTCTGGAACCCCCGGAATACTAGAACATCAACTCAAAAATGAGACTTCTACCCAGGACTGCCTGCTACTGGGACCCAGAGCACAGAACACATCCAGGACTGAAACAGGGCTCTCAGCCCAGAATCTGATGCCCAAGACCCAGGAGCCAGAGACGGAAGCCCAAAATACAATATCCAGAGGTTCCCCAGCAGCAAAGAGACAACCCCCAAGATCCAGAATTAAGACAGGAGTGGAGAACACCCAAGATGCAGGAGCCAGAGTTATCTTCAAGAGTCCAGGGCCAATGCCCAAGACCCAGGAACCAGAGAGCCCCCAAGGGGAGGAGGATCAATGACAAAGGTCCAGGAGCCAGAGTTGTCTCCAGGAGTGAAGGGCCAGCAAACAAGATCCAGGAGATAGAGTGGCCCCAGGAGTACAGGCTGCCCTCCAGAAGTCCTTCTTATGCTCACTCAGCCGAATCCCTCTGCCTGTCACCTAGCAGCTGGATGGACAATGGGAACCAAGACTTCTGAGGATTCCTCCCATCATTGCTCTCCACTGCGATCATTTTCACTGGGAGGGAGGCTGATGGCAAAAGATCTGAGGTGCAGTGGCCAGGAAATCCACGGGCTGCCTCCAATGAGATCTTTATTGGATGATCCTCTGTGACAAATGTTCTTACAATAACACTTCTTAGTTTAACAGTCATGTAAGGAACTTGCCTTCACAGACATATGTAAATTTTTCTTTGGGTTATCTAACAAATTATGCAAAAATTCCAAATGAAGAAATGAAAATAAATAAAATGAAGTGAGTGGGTGATTTTTTAAAAAATGAAGTAGGGATTATAAGTAACTATAGAAATATTGATATACAAAGGAGCAGAGGGAGAGGAATGGGTGATGGAGACACCTTGTTCCTATGAAAGCTGGTTGTGCATTTTGTATGCTGAAAGAAATAAGGAGGCAGAAATAGATGCCTGGCACAGAAAGGAGAAGTGAAAAGAGCCTCATAAAATTCTTAAGAAACAGAGCCAATGCGATTTAGAGATGGGGAGAGAGAGAGATTGATTTTGAGGAGTTGGCTCAAGCAATCTTGAAGGCTGCGAAGTCCCATCTGAAAATCAGACACCCAGGAAAGCCGGTGGTATAATTCTAGTCTGAGTCTGAGAGCCTGAGAACCAGACGAGACCCAGGTGGGGGCATTCACAAGGGAAGAATTAGGATGATGGAAGCTATGGATGTAAGGGTGTCATAAACAGTGAAAAAGTTATGTGGAGAGTGAACAGAAGGTCTCAATGAGAATGAGAATTTCTGAGTGCTGATGAGAAGTGAGGTGGATGAATAGGAATTGGTAAGTTAAGAATGTGCATCTGAAATTGTAATTTTAAAAGAGAAACAGCACAGACAAAATAAGAATTTCAGAGGTCCCACAGACTGCAAAAGTTTGGGGAAACATTTTATAAAATGCAAAATAAAAGTAAGTTCTAATCTTTTAAATAAGTGGAAAATATTTTTAAATCATTATTCTTCCCAGGATGATTATTTTAATACAGCTTATATAATAAAGTTATCAAATTTTTCTGAAAAAAAAACAAAACACCTTTGCCATGTTTGTGGTTACATGTCGCAAGGTCCCTACCAAGATCTCACCTGCCTTTTGAGTGCTCGGGCTCCGGGCTGCACTTCCCATGATGATTAGATGGTAAGGCTCATGGGGAAAACTATAGATTAATTAATTAAACTCTCATTAATCTAATTTTTATGAAAATAATATCTAACTGGAAGGGCTGTTGAACAATCAAATGCAAGAATGTGTGCGTGTGCGTGTGTGTGAGTGTGTATGCGTCTATTCTTGCATTTGATTGTTGGTTCTACTGGAGGTATTCAATAACTTTTACCTCTGTTTACTCTCCAGTCTTGTTTATAATATAAACTTTATCAATGGTCTAAAGTCGCATTTATTATAACATTGTTCTAGAGGACTATCTTTGATGTCACGGTAGAAAGGAAAGATTTATGTTTAAATAAATATAAAGAATCCCAATCCTACATCTATAGTTTTGATATAAATGTTTTTATTAATTTTTAGAAAGATATAAGGAGGGAGAGAGAGAAAGAGAGAGAGAGAGAAAGAGAGAGAGAGAGAGAGACATAGTTATAAGAATGAAACATTGATTAGTTGCCTCCTGTATGCCCCTCACCAGAGATTGTGCTTGCAACCTCTCAATGGAAAGGATGGTGTACAACCAACTGAGTCACACTGGGCAGGGCAATTTTATGATATTACTAGAGGCCCGATACATGAAATTTGTGCATAGGGGCAGGGGAGGGGTGGTGGGGTAGGGCCTAAATGGACAGTTGGAAATCCCTCTTACAATCCAGGACTGCTGGCTCCCAACTGCTCGCCTGCCTGCCTTCCTGATTGCCCATAACTGCTTTTGCCTGCCAGCCTGATCACCCCCTAACGACTCCCCCGCCAGCCTGATAGATGCCTAACTGCTCCCCTGCCAGCCTGTTTGCCCCTAACTGGCCTCACTTGCAGGCCCAGTCACCCCCAACTTTCCTCCTCTGCCAGCCTGGTCACCCCTAAATGCCCTCCCCTTGCAGACTTGATAGCCCCCAACTGCCTTCCCTTGCAGGCCTGGTCCCTCCCAACTGCCCTCCCATGCTGGCCATCTTGTGGAGGCCATCCTGCCACATGGGAGCAGGATCTTTGACCACATGGGGGCAGCCATCTTGTGTGTTGGAGTGATAGTCAACCTGCATATTACTCTTATTAGATAGGATAGAGGCCTGGTGCACAAGTGGGGATCAGCTGGTTCGCCCTGAAGGGTGCCAGAGTGGGGGTTTGCTTGGGGCATGGGGAGCCTGGAAGAGGGGCCTGTGGTAGTTTGCAGGCTTACCACATCCCCTGGTGACCCAAGCAGAGGCTCTGGTATCCAGGATTTATGTATCTTCTCAATTGAAACTTTGTAGCCTGGAGCAGAGCCAAGCCTTCTGCTCACTCTGCTGCCATTTCTGTTGGGATTCTATAATTGAAACGTTGTAGCCTTAAGCGGGGGCCTGAGCTGGCAAGGGCAGGCAGAAAGCTTGCCTTCCTTCATTGCCAGGGAAACCCAAGCCTCCCTCCTACTCCCTCTGGCCATAGCCATCTTGGTTTGGTTTATTTGCATATTTGGCCCTGATTGGCGGGTGGGCATGGCTGGTGGGTGTGGCTCGTGGGTTTAGCGGTAGTACGGGTTCAAGGCTGCTGAGCACAGAGGAGGTAGCGGGAGCCTCTCTGGCCTCCATGGCAGTGCAAAGGATTCCTTGGGGGATGTCCCACAGCTGGCTTAGGCTCAAGTAGTAGGACATCCCCTGAGGGGTCCCAGACTATGAGAGAGTGCAAGCCAGGCTATGGGATACTCTCCTTCCCAGTGCTCCAATGTCGTGCATTGGGCCTCTAGTTTTTAATAAATGGATTGAGGGTAGGTGTTGAAGGCAAAATGTAGTCATGATTTGTGGATATAATCATTAAGAAGGAAGAAGTTATTCTATGGTTTTTGTCCTCAAGGAATTTGAAGTCTAGTTATTTTTGACACTTCTAAGTTATCTCCCACCACCACCAAATCCTGCTAGGGATACTTTCTATCCATTCAGGTTGTGACAGTAGTATTCTGTGAATAACATGTAGCCAGTAAGTAATTATTTTAATGAAATGACAAGGGCCTAGGGTACAACTCAAAATTGTTAAATACCAACATTCCTAGACAGATCTGCAAAATTCTTCATCAACAGCTTCAAAGTGAAGGAAGTGACCTTTTCAAAGCTAGGAGATTAATAATAATTTTAAAAAGATTAAGAAAAGCAATGCATTGCTTTTACACACTGTCCTATAGTCAAACAGCAGCATTGAGTACCAAACCCACTCAGAATCTCTAATGTCAACCAACCTTCTCAATGAGCAGGACTGAGATAATAGGCACACAGTTTCCATTTACTCAAACACTTTGATTAGTCCTGTCTGTGCACCCAGCTCAGCATCCAAAAGATCCTAACCTTAACTAATTCTTATATAGTCTAGTCCATTTTCTGAGGACATAGCTGTTTTTCTGCAAGAGAAAAATCATACCCAGTACACTGTCTGAAGAAAATGGATCAGTTTGAAACATACCCCCAATGCCCCCAAAATGGGAGAACGAGGATAGACTATAAACTTATAAAATCAGCCTGAAGTGTGTCCTCTAGTTATCAAATGGGGCTCTAGAGGGCTGATGAGCAATGGCATGATTCTGAGTGTCAAGGAATGCTACAACCAAATGTAAAACAGACCATGCATGAGGTATTCCTGTAGGGCTGAGGCATCTGTAGGCTAATCTGCTCATCTATTCCCGGCACTCTCAAAGTGGGGTCCTGGACCAGCAGTCTCGATATCATCTGGAAATGAGTTTTAAAGGAAAATTCTTGGTCTCCTGCTTCAGACCAGTTGAATCAGAAATGCTGTGAGTAGAGCCCCAACAATCTATATTTTAAAAAGCCCTCCAGGTGATTCTCACATACTCTCAAAATGGGAGCTATTGATCTATCTAAATCATTGCAACGATTTGCATGGTGATGTAGTCACTTCTCAGAAAATCCTCCCCGTGCCTTTTCATAGGCCTTGTCTGCACATGGCAGTAGCCTAATACTCTGGGACCGTTAAAGAACATTATTGAAAGGCAGCCAGAAAAGAGGCACTGGCCTCAGTTGGCGTGCTAACTTATGTATGCAAATGGTGATGTGACCAGCAGGTCACTGATGAGCATTTTTGGCCACAACTGCACACAGCTGCAGGGTCAGACGCATCATCTTTGTTGGCAAAGAGCTACACAAATAATTCCTTAATTAAGATGCCTGTTGTGTACCTACACAAAATGCACCACTAGCATTTAACTTATTATTATGGAAAGTCCTATTGACTATTAAATGTTGAAAATAAATCAAATTCTGAGCCATTTTTTTTTTTTAAATAAAGAACAGCACCAGAGCACCCTGGGAGGCTTGCGGCTAATACAGGGATATTTCATGAGGAGATTCTGAGGGAGATGAATGTTTTCAAAATCCAGGTACATGAGATAGCACTTGTTTAGCTGCCATTTTAAATCCACTAGGAATATGCTGATCAGCAGCCAAAGAGAGAATTCTGTGATCAGATGACCAAGTCAGGCAAAACATATTTAGGTTTAGACTCTTTGAAATGTCTGGCCCACCCCCAAACATCCCCTATGATCAGCTTTGGCTGTGACTCCCTGCTCCATCATCTGATGGATCTGTTCCTGCTGCTCAGTGTGGTCCAAGAGAGACCACAGCCAAGCTCCTCTGGTTCAATCAGCAGCTGGCTGCTTATCTGACTGGAATAGCCCTGAGGGGCTCAGTTCCTCTCCCGGAAATAAGCAGTCCCTGGGAAACACATTGCCTCTGGGAAAGTAGTATGAGCCCAGCAGATTACAAAGAAAATAGAACCAGAAATGAGAATGGGACCTGGTAGAGAAAAAGAGATAAAGATGGAAAGAGAAAGGAAATGGTGAAGAAGACTAATTAGGACAGTAAAGCCGAGGAGCTCTATTGCAAAATTATAAAATCAATGAAAACAGCATTTTTTAAAGAAAAGTAACACTTCTACTCTTAAAACTCTAGGATCAATTAATACTATTAAGAAAGTTAAAAATACCCATAAAACTATTAGGATGCCTATGATGGAAAAGACAGACATTTAATGATAAAAAAGCAAAAAACACTTTATCTAGTGTTGGCAGGGATGTAGAGAAATTAGAACCCTCATACATTGCTACTGGGAATGCAAAATGGTGAAATCATCTTAGAAAACAGTTTGAAGACAAAATTTTAAACCTAGACTTACTATATGTCCCAGAAATTCCACTCCTAGGTATACACTCCAAAAATTGAAAAAGAAATTTACATAAAAACTTTTATATGAATATTCACTCATAATAGCCAAATTTGGAAATAACTTTTCTGTGTATCAACTGATGAATGGGGGGAAATGGAGAAATGAGGAGATGTTGGTCAAAGAGTACAAACTTTCAGTTATAAGATGAATAACCTCTGGAATCTAATGTACAGTATAGTGATTATAGTTAACATTATAGTATACTTGAAAGTTACTATGAAAGTGGGTCTTAAATGTTCATATAACAATTACAAAAATGGCAACCATGTAAAGCAAATAATGTGTTAGCTAATTTTTTGTGTGCCTCACATGTGTATCAGATAATTACATTGCACATTTTAAACATATACAATGCTATATGCCAATTATATTGCTATGAAACTGAAAAAAAAATCCTAAAAAATTGGGATAGACTGCTAATGGCTATGAGCTTTCTTTTGGGGGTGATAAAAGTAGTAAAAAAAATCTAAGTTTGATTTTGATAATGGGTTAGCAACTCTGATTATAACCAACAACAACATTGAATTATACATTTTAAATGGTTGAATTGCCTGGTGTGTGAATTATGTCTCAATAAAGCTTGTCTAGAAATAAAACAAGTAAAGAAAGAAACTTCAAACATTGGGGCATTACAAATAAAACAGTTATATTTCCTCAAATGCTCATGAGTGAGTTATATTCTCTACCCTGTGGGAAAGTACATGGGAAGCTAAATTGTAATCAAAAGCTGCATGATAGATACAGATATTGAACAAAGCATCTTGATACTCTAAGCAAGCCTCTTTTTCTTTAGTTAAGGAAAAAGACCTGCCTGCTGAAGGCCTTAGTATTGGGAACCCTTCCCCTAGTCAGGTTTTTCCAGATGCCTGGAATGAAACATGATTCTCTTTTTTCACTTTGCTGTCTTTGTACTGTCTACAGATATTTCTACAGAAGCAAGACTATTTAATGTAGCTTTCCAATACAATAGAGGAGGCCAGCATTTCAATAGTCCTCAAAAGTTATATTTGACTTGAGGCTATTCACTATCTTACTGTTGAGAAGCAGCTTCTTTTTTTTTGGTTCCATTTTTCAATTACAGTTTACTTTCAATATTATTTTGTATTAGTTTTAGGTGTATAGCAAAGTGATTGGACAATCATGTACTTTACAAAGTGACCCCCCCCCAATATTTCCAGTCTCCAATTGGTACCATAGATAGTTATTACAATGCTAGTGTCTCGGTGCATGGATTCATGCACATTGAAAGGAAATTAATTAGAAGAAATATTTTTAATATCATTATTCACCCTTTCTCTATAATAGAAGTGTCAACTAAATTCATGATCAACAATGACAGATCAAAACACATGCACGCGATTGGCACCAGCGAGAGCGTTACATGTGTTGTGCATGCACAAGTCAACTTAGCCTTTTATATATATAGAATAAACTTAATTAGACCTGCTTTCTGATTTAGCCTTTTATATATATATAGAATAAACTTGCTTAATTAGACCTGCTTTCTGATTTAGCTAATCTTTTTCCAGCCCAGTGAAGCACCCAAAGTTCTCTTTCAGGTAATTGTCAGCAACATAGCAGTAAATTTCAATAGGAAGCAAATTATTATTGTAGATCACACAGGGAGAACAAAGGATAAAATATTTAACTGTAGCATTGTTTGACAATATTCTGTGCAGTGAGAAAACCCGAAGTTATTTTCAAGTACCACCATTTCTACTTCAGTAGGGTCAAGCTTCTAAACTTTCTAAATCTCCATTTTCTGATTAATAAAAAGAAAATAGGAGTCTACTGAGTCTCCTATCACCTAGTACTCCAGGATTTCTGTGAAGACCAAATGAGATGAGGCAGATGGAAATGCTTCACTGACATTTGGTTAAACTGTAAAATGTTTGCACCTATAAAGCAAGTTGGGTTCCTGGGCTGAAGAAGCTCCGAAGAGGCTAGTTCCTGGGGAGAGGAAGCCAGGCGTTGCTATGGGATGTCATTACCTGGTGCCCACAGTGACTGTTTCTTGGCTGGGCTGGGCTGGGCTATGTGCCACATTTTTCACCATGAGATGTTGGCAGTGTTGGCTGAGATTTGGTGGGGTGTCACTCTGGGGTGGAGCCTGGGCCTATGTCCCACTTAGGGGAAGCTGAGTGTTGGTTTGTTGGCACATTTTATTTTTAAACTAGAGGACCAGTGCACGGAATTCATACACTAGTGGGGAGATGGCCTGTGGGGATCAGCCCACTACAGGAGCAGCTACTCATCCTGGTTAGCTGAGGGGTACTACCACTGTGATAGTGCACTGACCACCAAGGGGCAGCTCCTGGGTTGAGCATCTGCCCCCTGGTGGTCAGCGTGCATCATAGCAACTAGTTGAGTGGTCATTCTGCTGTTCTGCCATGTGATCACTGGGCTTTTATTATATAGTACTAGAGGCCTGGTGCATGAAATTCGGTGGAGGGGGTGGTGGTGTCCCTCAGCCTGGCCTGCAAAGACAACAGCATCCTTCACCCTGGCCTCTAGCCAGAGGTTCCTCTCCTTCTTCTGCCAGCCTCTGGGGAGATGCTTGTCCTGGGGCCTCCTTAGGGCCCCGGCACATGACGCCATGTCAAGTACTCGGGGGCTTGGGGTTTCAGGTCTGCTTCCCTGCCTAGGATGGTGCGCATTTGCTGCCATGGGAGCGGCACCTCAGGAGTCACCCCCTTGGACCATACTACTTGTGAGTGTGTGTGTATGAGGGGGAGGGGCTTCAGCGGCAGTGATTTGATGCCTGTAGTGTGCCTGCTGGACACTCCCCCTGCTGTGGGCCATGCTGGTCGCGTCTGGACTGCAGGCAGGGGTCTGCTGGGCTGCGACTGTGGGTTGCAGGTGGGCAAGACCAGCACCCATAGGGCTCCATTAGCATCAGGAACTGGAAAGATACATTTTTCTGATTCTTCCCCTCCCTCCACACAGCCAGCCCATTCCCTCTCCCTGTGCTCATGTGGCCTAGATGGTGGGGCGTGGATACTGTGCTCATGGCCCAAATCTGCCCATTCCCTCCTTCCATGTCCTGGGCAGGTTGACCGGAGGCCTGGACAGCAGGGCGGGCCAGCTGGGGTGCGGACGTTGAGCTCATGGCCTCGGAACCTGTTCTCTCAGTGGCTGCAGCCATCTTGGTTGGGGTTTATTTGCTCCTGAATGGCTGGTGGGCATGGCTGGTGGGTGTGGCTTGATCAGAAGTACAGTCAATTTGCATATTACTCTTTTATTAGATAGGATGGCCAGTATACATCATGGCAGCTTCTGCATTAAGTGTCTGCCCCCTCGTGGTCAGTGCACATCATAGCTACTGATGGACACTTAACCTTTTACATATATACTAGAGGCTCAGTGCACAAAATTCGTGCACAGGGAGGGCAGGTGATGTCTCTCTGCCCAACCTGCACCCTCTCCAATCTGGGACCCCTCAAGGGATGTCTGACTGCCTGTTTAGGACTGATCCTGGTAGCATCAAGCCTAAATGGGCAGTTAGACATCCCTTTCACAATCCAGGACTTCTGGTTCCCAACTGCTTGCCTGCCTGCCTTCCTGATTGCCTCTAACCGCCTCTGCCTGCCAGCTTGATCACCCCCAACCACTCCCATGCCAGCTTGATTGATGCCTAATTGCTCCCCTGCCAACCTGTTTGCCTCTAACTGCCCTCCCCTGCAGGCTTGGTCCCCCCCAACTGCTCTCCACTGCAGGCCTGGGTCCCCACCAAATGCCCTTCCCTGAAGGTCTGGTTGCCACCAACTTCCTTCCTCTGCTGGCATAGTCCTTCCCAACTGCCCTGCCCTCCTGGCCATTCCATGGTGGCCAACTTTGATCACATGGGGGCAGGATCTTTGACTACATGGGGACAGCCATATTGTGTGTTGCAGTGATGGTCAATCTGCATATTACTCTTTTATTAGATAGGATAGAGGCCTGGTGCATGAATGGGGGCCAACTGGTTTGCCTTGAAGGGTGTCCCAGATCAGGGTAGGGGTTCCCTTGGGGCATGGGGTGACCTGGATGAGGGGTCTGTGGTGGTTTTCAGGCCTGCCATGCCTCCCAGCAACCTAAGCAGAGGCCCTGGTATCTGGAATTTATTTATGTTCTACAACTGAAACTTTGTAGCCTAGAGTGGAAGCCTAGGCTTTAGGGCTGCAGAAGCTTGGCTTTCTCCATCACCTGGGCAACCCTAGCCTCTGCTCTCTCCAGCTCGGTGGCTGCTGCCGGGATTTATGTATCTTCTATAATTGAAACTTTGTAGCATTGAGTGGAGGCCTAGGCTGGCAAGGGCAGGCAGAAAACTTGGCTTTCTCTATCACCAGGTAAACCCAAGCCTCCCTCCTGCTCTCTGTGGCAGCCATCTTGGTTGGGGTTAATTTGCATATCACTCCTGATTGGCTAATGGACATGGCTTGTTAGTGTAGTTGAGGCATAGTCAATTTGCATATTACTCTTTTATTATATAGGATATATAGACTAGAGGCCTGTTGACAAATTTGTATACCAGTGAGGTCCCTTGGCCTGGCTTGCAGTATTGGGCCAACATTGGCTCTTCAACATCCACCGAGGGGTCCTGGATTGCAAGAGGACACAAGATAGGCTGAGAGACCCTACTGGTGTACAATTGGGCCCAGCGGGAGGACCATGGGAGGGCTCCAGGGCATGTCTGCCCTGTCTTGCTCAGTCCTGATTGTCTGGACACCAGCAGCAAGCTAACTTACTGGTCAGAACATCTGCCCCCTAGTACTCAGTGCATGTAATAATGAGCAGTTGAGCAGCCTTAGCATTCATTAACATATTACACTTTGATTGGTTGAATGGATGACTGGGCACTTAGCATATTAGGCTTTCATTATATAGTATTATTGACTACTAGAGGCCTGGTGCACGAAATTCTTACATGGAGGGCAGGGATTGTCCCTCAGCCCAGTCTGCACCCTCTCCAATCTGGGACCTCTCGAGAAATGTCTGACTGCCTCTATAAATGGGCCGTTGGACATCCTCTCATAATCCAACTGTTTGCCTGCCTGCCTTCCTGATTGCCCCTAACCACTTCTGCCTGCCAGCCAGATAACCCCCTAATCACTCCCCTGCCAGCCTGATTGATGCCTAACTGCTCCCCTGCCAGCCTGTTTGCCCTAACTTCCCTCCCCTGCAGGCCTAGTACCCCCCAACTGCTCCCCCCTGCAGACCTGGTTCCTCCACAACTGCCCTTTCCTGCAGGCTTGATCGCCCCGAAATGCCCTCCCTTTCAGGCTTGGTCCCTCCCAACTGCCCTCCATTGCTGGCCATCTTTGACCACCTGGGGGCAGCCATCTTGTGATCTTGTGTGTTGGAGTGATGGTCCATCTGCATATTACTCTTTTATTAGCTAGGATAGAGGCCTGGTGAATGGGTGGGGGCCAGCTGGTTTGACCTGAAGGGTGTCCCAGATCAGGGTGGGGATTCCCTTGGGGCATGGGGTGGCCTGGGAAAGGGACCTGTGGTGGTTGGCAGGCTGGCTGCGCCCCCCCCAGAAACCCAAGCAGAGGTATCTGAAATTTATGTTCTACAACTGAAACTTTGTAGCCTGGAGTGGAGCCCAGCCTTCTGCTTGCTCTGTGGCAGCAGCCATTTCTGTTCAGGTTTATTTACTTTCTATAATTGAAAATTTTTAGCCTTAAATGGAGGCATAGGATGGCCAGGGCTGCAGAAATTTGGCTTCCTCCATCGCCGTGGTAACCCTAGCCTCTGCTCTCTCTAGCTCCATGGTTGCTGCCATTTCTGTTGGAATTATGTATCTTCTATAATTGAAACTTGGTAGCATTGAGTGGAGGCCTAGACCACAAGGGCAGGCGGAAAGCTTGGCTTCCTCCATTGCCAGGGAAACCCATGCCTCTCTCTTGCTCTCAGCAGCCACAGCCATCTTGGTTGGGATTTATTTGCATATTTGCTCCTGATTGGCTGATAGGCATGGCTTGTGGTCATGGCTTATGGTATAGCAGTGGTGCAGTCAATTTGCATATTACTCTTTTATTGGATAGGATATTCTCCATGCTGTGACTATTTTGTAATTGACAAGTTGTAATTCTTAATCCCTTCACCTTAGAAGCAGTGTGTTAATTACCCAGGTGTCAGGATCCTCTGTGGAGTTGGACTTTGAAGAAAGAATCAACTTTTTTTTCCTGTTGACTCAAGTCCAGTACCCTATTTGATACAGAACATTGCCTCTCAAAAGATAACTTTGAGGCTCCTTTAGATGTGCTGCTGAGAAATGGTCCATATTTTGTTCCTCTTGGTTGACCTGGATACTGTCCTACTTCCCCAAGCACCTGCAAGCCAATGTTATATTGTAGGAGCTCATGAGAGGACATCACTGCTAGTTAACCCACAAGCTGAACCCAAACAATTGGATGTTCCTCACTTCCATCTATTCTTGGAATTCATGTTCCACCCACTCTTCCACAGTGGAAAATGTTTTGAGGACACCACCTTATGAGATCAAGGTGGTCTTGAGACCATCTGGGTGATCTATGTGATTAAAACTTGTTAAAGCCTGTATATAAATTTTAAGATTCTGACGTTTTACAGCTAAGACAAGCCTCATATGTAAGTTCCCTTGCTTAGAAAATCTGCCACTTAGCAATCTGGAGTGGTCTAACTCTTTCTTCAATCTCTCCTTGCCCTCTGTATACAAAGTTAATTTCTTCCCACCCATCCACCCACACCTGCTTTCCCTCTGAGATTCTACAGTCTGTTTCATGCATCTATGTTTATGGATCTATTTTGTTCAACAGTTTATATTGTTCATTATATTCCATATATGAGTGAGATCATGTGGTACTTGTCTTTCTTTGTCTGGCTTATTTCACTTAGCATAATGCTCTTTAGGTCCTTCCATGCTGCCTCAAAGGGTAAGAGATCCTTCTTTTTTACTGCTGCATAGTAGTCATTGGTGTAAATGTATCACAGCTTTTTTATCCACTCATCTACTGATGGTCACTTGAGCTATTTCCAGATCTTAGCTATTTTAAGTTGCACTGCTATGAGCATAGGGGTGCATATATTCTTTCTGATTGATGTTTGCAGATTCTTAGGATATATTCCTAGAAGTTGGATCACTGGGTCAAATGGCAATTTCATATTTAATTTTTTTAGGAAACTCCATACTGTTTTCCATAATGGCTGCATTCCCATCAGCAGTGTATGTGGGTTCTCTTTTCTCCACATCCTCACCAGCACATCATTTGTTGCTTTGTTGGTGGTACCCATTCTAACAGGTGTGATGTGATATTTCATTGTTGTTTTAATTTGCATTTCTTGGATGATTAGTGACTTTGATCATTTTTTCATGTCTCTTGGCTATCTGTATGTCCACTTTACAGAAGTGTCTATTTGGGTTCTTTGTCCATTTTTTAAACTGGATTGTCTTCCTTTTGTTAAGTTGTATGAGTTCCTTATATATTTTAGATATTAACCCATTATTAAATGTATCATTGCCAAGTATGTTTTCCCATATAATGGGCTCCATTTTCTTTTTATAAATATATTTTATTGATTTCAGAAAAGAAGGGAGAGGGGAGAGAGAGATAGAAACATCAATGATGAGAGAGAATCATTGATCAGCTGCCTCCTACATGCCCCCCACTGGGGATCGAGCCTGCAACCCAGGCATGTGCCCTTGACCAGAATCAAACCTGGGACCCTTTAGTCTTCAGGCCAACGCTGTATCCACTGAGTCAAACCATCTAGGGCAAGGATATTATTTTTACTGATTTTTAGAGAGAATGGAAGGGAGAAAGGGAGAGAGAGAGAGAGAGAGATAAGTGTGTGAGAGAGAAACATCAACTGGTTGCCTCCCACACACGTCCCAATCGGGACCGGGGATGGAACCTGTAACCCAGGTACATATCCTTGACCAGAAATTGAACCTGCAACCCTTTGGCGGACAGGCCATTACTCTCACCATTGAGCCACATGGACCAGGGCTGATGTTTATTTTGATGTAGTGCCATTTGTTTATTTTCTATTTTATTTTCCTTGCCCTAGGAGATGTATCTGCAAACATTGCTTGCTACAAGAGATGTCTAAGATTTTGCTGCTCATGGTTTTTTTTTTCTCGAATTTTTATGGTTTCATGACTTACATTTAAGTCTTTTATCATTTTGAAGTTTATTCTTGTGCATGGTGTAAGTTGGTGATCTAGTTTCATCTTTTGCGTGTATGTGAGCAATTTTTACAGCATTATTTATTGAAGAGACTATCTTTACTCCATCATATGCTCTTGCCTTCTTGGTCAAGTATTACTTAAACATAATTGCTTGGGTCAATTTCTGGGTACTCTGTTCTGTTCCATTGATCTATATGCCTGTTCTTATGCCAGTACCAGGCTGTTTTGAGTACAGTAATTTTGAGTATAGTTTGATATCTGGTATTGTGAACCCCTCCTACTTTGTTCTTTCTCAAGATTGCTATGGCTATTTGATATCTTTCTTGAATCCACATAAATTTTTGGAATATTTTGTCTAGATCTGTGAAATATGCCATTGTTATTTTAATAGGGATTACATTGAATCTATAGATTGCTTTGGGTAGTATGGATCTCTTACTGAAGTTAATTCTACCAATCCACAAACATGGTGTATTCAACTTTTTTCACATCATCTTTTATCTCTTTTTTCAATGTCTTATACTTTTCTGAGTACAAGACTTTTAACTCCTTGGTTAAGTTTATTCTTAGGAATCTTAATTTTTTGTTCCTTTTGTAAATGGGCTTCTTTTACTTTAGTATCCTTTTCTGAGAATTCATTATTACTGTACTAATACAAAAAATTCCATTGATTTTGGGGTGTTAAATTTGTATTCTGCTACATTGTCCAATTTGTTGTTCAATCTAATCATTTTCTGGTAGAGTCTTTAGAGTTTTCTGTGCACAATATTATTAATCCTGTGAATAATGAGAGTTGAAGTTCCTCTTTTCCAATTTGGATGCCTTTTATTTTTTATTTTTGTCTATTCACTGTGGCAAATACTTGTAGTATTGGGTTAAATAAGAGTAGTGAAAGCAGACATTGCTGTCTTGTTTCTATACTTTTTGCTCATTGAGTAGATGTTTCCTGTACATTTGTCATATATAGCCTTTATCATGTTGAGATATGCTCCCTCTATTCCCACTTTGCTGAGAGTTTTTATCAAAAAAGTGTGTTGGATTTTGTCAAATTTTTTTTTTTCTGCATCTCCTGATATGATCATGTGGTTTTTATCTTTCAATTTGTTTTTGTGATGCATCACGTTTATTGATTTGTGAATATTGTACCAGTCTTGCATCCTTGGAATAAATCCCGCTTGTTCATGTAGTATGATCTTTTTAATATATGGCTAGATCCAATTTTCTAATATTTTATTGAGGATTTTAACATCCATATTCATCAGGGATATTAACCTGTAATTCTCTTCCTTTGTAGTGACTTTATCTGGTTTTGGAATTAGGATAACATTGGCCTCATAACAAAGTTTGGAAGTGCTGAAACTAGTTTGGCTCAGTGGATAGAGTGTTGGCCTGTGACTGAGAGGTCCCGAGTTTGATTCCGATCAAGGGCATGTACCTTGGTTGCAGGTACACATCCCCAGTAGAGGGTGTGCAAGAGAGAGCTGATCGATGTTTCTCTCTCATCGATATTTTTTTACTTTCTATCACTCTCCCTTCCTCTCTGTAAAAAATCAATAACATATATATATATATATATATATATATATATATATATATATATATATATATTAAAGTTTGGAAGTATTCCTTCCTCTTGGAGTTTTTTGGAACAAGTTTGAGGAGGATATGTGTCAGTTCTTCTTTGAATGTTTTGTAAAACTCCCTTGTGAATCCGTCCAGACCAGGACTTTTGTTTGCTGGGAGTTTTTGATTACTGCTTGTATTTCATCAGTTGTTATTGGCCTATTCAGGTTTTCTGATTCAGTTTTGGAATATTTTATTTTTCTAGGAATTTGTCCATTTCATCCACACTTTCCAGTTTTTTTGGCACATAGTTGTTCATAGTAGTTTCTTAGCATCCAAAATAGTACTCTTAAACTGCTCCAGTGTTTCCAAAAAATGTGCCGAGTTAGTGCAATCAGAGCGTTAGGAAATTCTGTTTTCTGCACAGTGTGCTGGTGACATGAAAACGCAGGGATTAGGAATGACCTGTTTGGAAAGCCTGCAGTGAGTTATACAACAAGCTGTATCTGCTTTCTTATAGTTGGTAAATGCACTGCCATGCCTTAAATAAATTATCTGCAGCTACAGTTAATAATCCAGGGAGAGCTAAATGGCACAAGAAGATACATTCTCCTTTGTGGAAACCACAGGCTTTGTGTTTCCCCTCAAGGTACTTGTCTGCAAGAGATGATGGTAACCGTTCTCCATTATTCTCTATAATAGCTTTATGGTTCTGCAGACTATACTTATAAAAGTAAAACACAATTCTTGAAAATGTGCTCAGGAGTTGCTTGCCTCTGTTCTCTCATTCTTATCCTTACCCTTTAATAAAATAAAAATTGTAAAGACCAGTGACTTTCCATTTTTTAATAAAAGTGTTCCTTTCAAAGGCCGCAAGAAGAGGTACAAACTGGATGGCTAATGTTTCAAAGTTGGTCAGAATGGGGAATCTTCACAAACATACCATGCAAGGCAGATGGGAGGAGGAATGGTGACACCATCTGGGACCAGAGAGTTGAGTCTCTGAAATCTCTTGAATTTAAAAAATGTGCCTACAGAGAAATTTAACGCTAGCTGAAAGACCGAGCTAACTAGCAGAAGGGCAACAGGTCATGTGTATTGTTAGCCGTAGGTCCAAACTAAGATGAAGATCAGGGGAGACTCTTAAAGTAGTAAGGGAATTTCAGATGACTAAGTTCTAATAGCCGGGGAAACCCTAAGGGCATATAGAGTAACGCTATAATAATAATGAGAATTCACACTCTTAGAGAACAAAGAACACTGAAATTCAGGGATGGAAATAAGGCTACAGGTTATATACTTGGTATTCACCTTTGATTTTTTATTTTCTATTGCTTTATACCATAGCTCTAATTATGAGTCACCAAGTTCTATTAATTAGAACTTCTTAAAAAGTCCTCTGTGTGATCACCACGTTCACCACTCCTCTCAGTTGTACCTCAGCCTCCAGCAGGTTTTCCTGCTTTACCTTCTTCCACACTGTTCTTCACATTACTGTGAAAGTGATCTTTTTACAGTCGGAATTCCTTGCCTTACATCCATCAGTGGCTTCCCACTGCCTTTAGAATTAAACCAAATACTTTCTATGGTTTTTGGGAGCTGGCTCTGCCTTGACTCTGACAATCCCTCACACTGCTTGTCACCAGCCAGGGGTAAGTGTTTTCCAAAGGAGCCAAGGTCGTGGAGGAACAAAGATGGCAGCATAAGTAAACACCTATTGTGCTGCCCTGCTCAACAATTCAAAAACTACAACATAACAACAAAATAAACATCATCCAGAATCACCAGAAAGCTGGTTGAGTGAAAATTCCACCAATAAAAGTAAAGATGGGACACTGAGATGCAGAAGAGTGGCGGAGCGCAGCCTTGAAGATACGCCCAGAGAGAGGTTCAGAGCCATGTGCGCGCATGGGCTGTAGGGCTGGCAGCAGCAATCCCGGCTGGATTTCTCCAATGGGGAGGGCGGAGGCATCCCACTGCACAGAATCCCCAGTGCCAGGCGACGTCCGAGGTCCGGGGTATGCACGCTAAAAGCCGGGCGCGGCAGAGGTCTCCAAGTTTGAGGAGAGTGCGTGTAAAGTGCATGACAGCACAGAGAGGACACACAGACCACTGGACTGCTTTGTTTTACAACCCTGGGTGAGACTTTGGGTGTGCAGACCCATTTGGGGAGAGACAGAGTTGTCTGGCAAAGGGTGGGGACTGGCAGTGGCTTTCTCTTGGAGGTGCCTGCAGCCATTACCACCCAACACAGAGACCCATGCACCACATAGGGCGGAGCTGACTCTGCGTGCTCAGCCCAGAGACTCCGCCCATCCAACATGAACACAGCTGACCTCCAAACACAATTGGCCTGGAGGTCAAACCCTCCTAGTGCTAACAACAATTAGCTGGGCTGTACAATCATAAAGGATTGCAGTAAGAGTATCCACCTCAGGTAAACGGGGAGACTGAGCCACTGTCCCTTAGAGGACATCTACCACACAAAGCTAATGGACCAACTCAGGAAAGCAGCCACAATCCAGAGAAATGGAAAGAAATCAGGTGTGAAAGAAATGAAGGAAAAAAGACGACTAGACATAGAGTTCAAAACCACAGTAATTAGGTTTTTCAAGAGGCTCCTAGAAAAGGCCGATGAACTTAATGAGAACTATGAGGAAATGAACAAGCCCTACCAGGAAATGAAAAGACCAACGAGGAAATGAACAAGACCTACGAGGAAATGAATGAGACCTACAAGGAAATGAACAAGACCTATGAGGATATGAACGAGACCCTCAAGGATATAAAAAAGGACCAACTAGAAATTAACCATACACTGACTGAAATAAAAAATATTACACAAAGTCCTAAAAGCAGTCCAGAGGGCCGCAAGAACCATGTCAAAGATTTGAAATACAAAGAAGCAAAATCCATTCGGCTGGAAAACAAGAAACAAAAAGAATTCAGATAATTGAAGATAGTGTAAGAGGCCTCTGGGACAACCTCAAGCATGCCAACATCTGAATTATGGGGGGTGCCAGAAAAAGAGACAGAGCAAGATAATGAAAACCTACTTGAAGAAATAGTGACTGAAAACTTTCCCCACCTGGTGAAAGAAACTGACTTAAAAGCCCAAGAAGTACACAGAACCCCAAAATATAGGAATCTAAAGAGGACCACACCAATGCACATCATAATTAAAATGCCAAGAGCAAAAGATAGAGAATATTAAAAGCAGCAAGAGAAAAACAGTTAGTTACGTATAAGGGAGCACCCATACGATTGTCAGCGGATTTCTCAACAGAAACTATGCAGGCCAGACGGGAGTGGCAAAAAATATTCAAAGTGATGAATAGCAAGAATCTACAACCAAGATTACTCTGTCCAGCAAAGCTATCATTCAGAATTGAAGATCAGATAAAGTGCTTCACAGATAAGAAAAAGCTAAAGGAGTTCATCACCATCAAGCCAAAATTATATGAAATGCTAAAAGATATTCCTTAAGAAGAGGAAGAAGAAAAAGGTAAAAATATAAATTATGAACAACAAACACACATCTATCAACAAATGAATCTAAAAATCAAGTGAATTAATAATGTGATGAACAGGATAGACTGGTGAATATAACAGAATCATGGACATAGAGAGGGAATGGATTGACAATTCTTGGGGAGAAAAGGGATGTGGGAAGTGTAGCAAGAGACTGGACAAAAATCTTGCAACTATGGGAGAGGACAGTGGGGAGGGGGGAGGTGAGGGCAGAGGCTGGGATGGGTACAGGGTGGAGGGGAGCTTTAGGAGAATGAAAAAGGGGGAACAATGTAATTAATAAACTGAACAATAAAGATAAAAAAATAAAATACAAAAAACAACAAACAAACAAACAAAAAACAAAGGAGCCAAGGTCTCTCAGGCCTAATTAGCTTCACACATTTTACCCCCTTTACCTTGATGGAGTGCCCTTCACCGGCCTCCACCTTACCTGGTCAAGTCCCACCAGTTCCTCTAAACTAAATTCAGGCTTCCCTCCTCTGGGCAGACTGTTACTCTCTCATATTCCTTCCCAAATCTGACTCTCTTATGTGTTGTCATGTTTAAATTCAAATCTATATTAGGTACTGTATTGTATCTAATGGCTTGTCGGTCTATCTTCCTCACTATTCTGTGTGGTCAGAGTGTTTTTCATTTATCACTTGTCATATCCAGCACAGAGATCTTAAATAGCTTTCTACTTGTAATCCAGCTCCCAGGCAGTCACTATCTAGGATAGTGAATGGATATAATCATGCTAGCAAAAGTGGCATGATTGATTAATGATGTCTATCTTATGTACAAGTTGTAGAAATAGCAACATGCATATCATCTATTTACTTTCTCTAGTTTAGCACATAATGCATTCTCAGTTTTTGGAGAATGACTACATGAAAAATGTAGGCATTGAGAAAGAAACATTAAAGTTATATAGGACTAAAAGCAAAACTAAGTTAATGTTGGCTCAGGAGCATTGAGCTTCTTCATGCCTGTGGACAGTATTTGTATTGGAACATGAAGAAGGCTGAATCAATATGTAGATTACAAAAGTCGTCAAAAGTTAAGAATAGAGTACAAAGAATCTGTTCCTAATGAGCTGACTCCAGATGAAAACAGGAATTATCATAGCTAGCCAGTAGTACACACTAAACTTAAGACTTTTGAGTGAAATGATGCAGCTTCTTGAGAATCTATGGACAAGACAGATTTTTAGAATAACTACAAAAACGTTTGTCTCTATAAAACTAAACTATTGGAATTGTCTAATTCTAAGTGAGGACTAAGTGAGGACTAGGGATAATTACAATAACCTTAATAGACATGATGCAATACAGTAAAAAGTTTCACCAATCAATATATATTAAGTTTATGGAACAAATAATATCAAGAGTCATGCTTTAAAATTAGAATTCAAAGGAATTTTGCTGTTATACCTTTGTCCCTTGTAAGTGAGAGTGCTTTGGAGGAAGGCAATTTGGGTCCTTCAATAGCTAACTATCCCTCGGATAAAATGCTAGTTTGCCTCAACTTCTTCCCCTCTTTCTAAAGAGGTTTTCAAGCCTAAAACTGCATCTTTCAACATTCTGTGACCGACCTGGAAGGTTTATAGTTTATAGTTTATAGCAATGGTTGTGATTAGTAAAATATTCGAAGGAGATACACACACATTTGTTTGTTTAATAAGATGCTGTAGATTGGTAGCCCTCCATTTTGTTTTTGTCTTCATGGAAACGGTGTCCAAATGTGTAATATGATATGGAAATAATAATCACATGTTCTCTATGTATGTAAGTTCAATAACTTCATAACTCATGTGACTGGTTTAACTGATCCTGGCTCCCAGTTTAGACTTTAATTATACCACTTTAGTTTATGTTGCCAGATGATAAGAGCATAAAAAAATGAGAAAGTGACCCAAAGGACTATACCATCCATGATTGGAAGGATGGAGAGACCTGAAAACTGGGCTCAAGTCAATTTAATTCACAAAGCATCTACTGTGATAGGTATAAGGTTACATTAAAAGGTAAGTCTTTTATTTTGTCCTTCTCTAACTATAGGAGTTAGAAAAACATAATTTCTTGGATTTTTTCCTGCTTATTTGAATGATGATGGTGTTGGGATAAGATGACCAACTTTTAATGATTTGTTTGTTCTTAAACTCTTAGAATTTCATGAGTCACTTAGTTTACTTAAAAAAATAACATAATTGCCTTGTAAATATTAGTTATCAGGAGTTTGGGATTAGTGGTTATTGAGTCACAAGGTTTTTCAAAATTCTCAGCTTATGTAAAAAAAACAAAGCATAATGTACATGAAGTCAATTAAAAACGCATTCTATAGAAGGTTTTTGTACATTTATTATTAACTCAGGCTTTAAAAAAAATTCAAGACAAGGTAGATAGACAGGGTGAGACAACAGTAGGCTTACAGTTGTGAGTACACAAAATTCAGTTTATTCTCATATTATAATTTATTACTTATGCTATGATATTCCATATGAACATCTCTAAACCCACCTTTGCCACACCTTGTATTAGAAAATGGCTGATGAGCACAAATTTAAAATAAAAAGTTGAATTGCCTGATCATTTTTACTTTTGCAATGTAGTATGTGTTTGTCTTTTTTGGGACTTGGTGGAGGCTGCTTCTCAGAATCTTAACTATTTTCCTTTGTTTGAGGATGGAGGGAGGTAGACACCACTTCATACAATAAAATTTGAAATTACCTGATGCTCACTCTGCCAGTTTCCCCGATAGTCAGCCAAAAACTCATGGAGAATCAATTTGGAGGCCAGCAATGGCGACTTAAAGACCATGCCCGTTTTCCTGGGGCTCAGCGGAAGGCTGCTGCAGTGGATACCTGTGTGCAGTGCAGGAGGTGGCCAAGGCCCTACCTGTGAAGGGCAGAGCTCAATGCTCACAGCAGCAAGGTCCCTCCTGAGCCGGTTTTGTGGTCTTTGACTGCAGATCTTGCTCTGACTGCTCTGTAATTGATGACTTTCCCTGTCTTTAGCTTTCTCGGCGAAACTGTAAATTACTCAGTATTTTTTCCATAAATTTCTTTACTGCTTTAATGGGCCAGAACCAGTTTATGACGCATGCAAGTAATCTCTGGGCTGACTCAAGTATATATGGTCACAGACACTTGTGCAGCGGTTCTCAACCTTAATTTTATAATTCTTTAGAGTATTTGCAGGTCTTAAACATGAATTGGTAAAATAGATTGATCATAGAAGATATCTATTTAAAAGTATGTATCTATTTCATAGTGTGTTTTGAGTGCTGAATTACCCACTGTTTTCTTAATGTGTAACCTTGGGAAGATTTATTAACTTCTATAAAATCAGTTCACTCCTTTATTAAAAAGGGACAAAAACCCTACTTACTTCAAAAAATTGTTTTAAAAATTAAATTAAAAATATATACATAAAATATTAAGCAAAGTGCTTGGTTCAAGTAAACAATAAATATGATCTATTTTTAATAAAAATATTCTAATTCATATTATAGTAGAAAAAAGTGTATCTTTTGGAATTAATTTGAAATTTAATTTTGTTTTTGCTTTATTCTAATAATATAATGTTGACATTTTTGTTTAATTTCTCAGTCTGTTATTGCAATGTTTAAATTAAAAAAAAATTTATTACCCCATAGAATTGTTTTTGTAGACTTGTGTGTGTGAAATAACCCAGGAAAATGGTTAAAGAAATAATATTAGAAGATAGCTATTTCATGCAATATTTTTGGAACATTGCAGTTAGTTTTTAGAAAACTCGATTTTATGAAAATGAAGCTGCAGCTCCAAGAGATTAAGTGGTTGCATGGTGCCATATGGAGTACCTGGAGTCAAATCCAACTCTACACTCCAAACCTCTGCTACTTCCGCCTCTCAATTCCTGTGTGAGGCACATGGTAAGCACTGAATACCTTTTGGCCCGTTCACCATTTCCTCCTTACTCAAACAGTGTATTTATTTGAAAAAGAATAAAACAAAGTTGAGTGATAAATTACAATAAATAAAGACTGATCAGAGATCATTGATCTGTTTATTCTCTTTGTCTAAATATTAGAACACTCAGGCTCTTAGAGGCAATGTTGTAAAGACATTTATACTCACTCTGGAAGGACTCCAGTTCAATTCCCTTTCTTTACTTCTTGCTCTCTGACATTTCTGGCTTCCCTTTATGTATCTGTATAATGGGATTACTACCATTGTTTTTATAGGAAATAAAGGAACTAATGATTTACTGTGCCTACATTAAAAAGAGAAGCTATTAATTTTCTTTCAGCAGAGAAAAGAAGGCATAGTTGGAACCTTCAACCCAACTAAAATGGTATCTAATATATCCAGACATTGAGCATCAGCTGAAACTGTGAACACCAACAACACTAAACAGACCCTCAGCCTAGGTTTCTGCAACTATCATGAAACTGAATCGAAACTGTGTGTATTTAATTTTCTATGATTTGTCAATGCAGCAGAAATATAAAGCTGAGAGTAGACAGTCTGGCTTCATTGCCAACATTGAATTAAGGCAACAGTTGGCAGGATATATCTACCTAAATCATATCTTAGTTTCAATTTTCCAAGGATACATTTACATATATTTTCCCAAAATGACTGGTTTTTCTAAAATTTCAGTTTTTTATATACTAAGTGTTCTTTTTGTCAGTTTTTGCATATTTTAGAGGCGAGATATATATTTAAAAAAAAAACTCTTTTGCTATTGTGGTCTGCTTATTATGACGTATGTGTTTTGTTGGTTTTGAAATATAATTAACTTAAAATAAATTAATTTAGCCCTGGCCAGGTAGCTCAGTTGGTTAGAGCACTGTACCGATATGCCAAGGTTGCTTGTTCAATCTCCAGTCAGGGCACATGCAAGAATTAATCAATGAATGCATAAATAAGTAGAACAACAAATCGATATCTTTTCACACACACACACACACACACTCATTCTTTCTCTCTCTAAAATCAATCAATGAATTTTTAAAAGAAATTAATTTAAAATACTTTATTTCCTTTTTAGTATTTATATAACCATTTGCTAATAACTTGGATTCATCCTTAACTTATCATACCCCAAATCCATACATGCATTAAGTTTTGCTGATTTCACATACTAAATGCCATTCAAATTTTCCCCCTTCCAGCTTAGTACTAAGGTGAAGCAGAGTTTTGCTATCCCAAAATATGCTTTTGAGGATAGTAATTATCTTAAACTGGGTAAGAAACTAAAGACTCAAGAAAGCCTTTTGACTCCCTCTTGCCTACCTAAGGAATTCAGACAGAAAAACCTGTTTAAAGAAAGGAAGCATCACTCAGCATCACAGTATAGTTAGCTGGTTGGACTTCCTGCTGTGCCCTATTGTTATTGGATGGCCCAGCAAGAATTTGTAGACTCCCATCTCCCTCTCTTTAGTTCAGAAGGGCAATGAGCCTCAATTGATTAATTTGTTCTTGGTCCCATTATTCTTAGGTAACCCCTTTATATACATAACTAATAAATCTGGTTATTTTCTCCTGTTAATCCAACTCATGTCAATTTTATTGTTAAATCAGCTAGAAGAATTTAGAAGGGTGGAGAGAATATTGTTTTTCTCCTCACTTTCACTACACAGCCTGATTTCTAGCTCTTATCCCTTACCACTACAGTTTCCTGTAGGATTCTATGCATCCAGTCTTAGGTTCCTCAAGTTCAGTCTCCACAAGATTTATGAAATGATCTGTCCAAATGCAAATTTGATCACATCATCCCAAGCTTTAAAACATATAAACTAGCTCCACATAGCCCTGAGGCTAAAAGTAAGTGTCCTTAATAGCCAAAACATACATACATACATACACACACACACACACACACACACATACACGCATGCACACACAATACAAAAATAAAAAATAAACAAAAAACAAGCCACCATACTGCTATTGTTATAATTCGCTAGTTATTAATAATAGGGAAGGAACAAAAGAGAGGCCAGACCTTATAAGCATGGCCATTCGGGCATCTACACCTGGAAGCTACAATTTCACTCTCCAGGGAACCATGGGCCCATTCCCCACATATCATTGGGGGAAGTGACCCAACAAAGGGGATATAGACACATGCACAGTGAAGTTGGGGTGATCTGGGAAGGTGCCTATTAGTCACACCCGAGAACAGAGATCATTGGCCAGAATGGGCATGGCGACTGCAAGCCAGCAAACATTTGGGAATACATTGTTATGGCAGAAAACAGGTCGGTAGAAAGCAACAACCCAAACACACTAGGAGGTTCGGAGGACTGTTTATTCGCACCGATGCTGGCCCAGGGGAGTCCCCCAGCGGAGTCCCCTCCAAAGGTTGAGCCCCGAACACAGTGGGGTCTTGCCTTAGACCCCTAGGTTCTTTGTCTCCCATATATGGCAAACATACACATTTAGACATTCTGTCTACGTTACATGCTAAACTTCTGGGCATCTGTTGCGGTTTGGGGAGGAGGGGTGGGCGCTGCAAGCAAGCAGAGCTGGGACGCTCCTCGCAGGCCAAGCCCCTCTAGAGGCTGGGGTGGGCGGCCGCCTCTCCACTTCTACATGCCTGCGCCACCCGCTCTCCCACAGCTGCCCCGTGTTTCTCCCGCCCCATTTGCAGAGCAAGCCTGGGCAGGATCCAGTGCCAAGGCAGGGCCCCCGTGCTGCCCCTCTGGGGCCCAGGCCTCTGAAGCCGCCACCCCGCCTCTGACAGACATGACTTCCAAGACCTATTGCAACCGGATTCTCTCCAGTGTCTTAGATGATGAGGGCAGCCACCTGAGGCAGCAGAAACCTGACTGGCAGCGGGCCCTGCCTGCTGGAGCAGAAGCAGAAGAAGCAAGCGAGATTACAGAAACTGAGGCGTGGTTATGATGATGCAAACTGGGAGGGGGCTTGCCATCTCAACATAATCCCCTAAACAAAGGAATTCTTTCTCTTACTGCTTTTGGCTTGTGGAGCACTCTCATTCTTCCTTCCTTGCCTTTGTGTTTCCACCATAGCCATGTGGCCCTGCTGATCTCACATGGACTCATGGAGGGCAGTGGGGAACACAAGCTAAGCTAGCCTGTCCCAGCATGGAATTGAAACTCTGGACACAGACTTTGATTCTAGCCCTATTGAAGCCACAGCTATACTTCTTTCTGGCTGGACAAGGGGGACTAGACCTTGGAAACTCAGGGATGTAAGTCCACGGAAATAAAAATCACTCATTCTCCCATTCTAGTCTCAGAAAACTATTTTTCTCAGAATATCACAAGAAGTCCACTCCCACCAGCAACAGGTGGGGAAGAGGACCCCCACACTTTCACTGGTAACAATAATTTACCCTTTTCCTGCTTATCCAGCCTCACTTCATGCTACTTTTCACATTTTATAAGCAGGAAACATGGAAGTACTTGCAATTCTGTAGGCATGCTATACTAGTTCTCACTGTAATGTCTTTGCACTAATTATCCTACCTCGCAAGATCTTTGTCATCTTATAGGACTTAGCTTTAACATGACTCCTCCAAGAAGTCTTCCTGACTTTTCTCTCACCACCAGGCTGATGAGGTGTTTCCATAGTATCTTGTGCATATCTCTGTCACTACCACTTTAAAAAAATTTTTTTTTGCAAGTCTCCTTCCCCAAACTTTCCTGAGAACTCTTTTAGAGCAGAAGTTGTATGTTGTCATCATTGATCTCTGCACCTCGCACAATGCCTGGCATGATGCCTAGGAGATGTTCAATAAATGTTTGACTTAAAAAATATATTCATGGCATAATCTCCCAGAAAATTTGTTTTCTGGTCGATTATAAATGCTTTCCTGAAAGTTCTCACATTTATAAGCTGATTCATATTTTGCTTCAAGTCCAATGTAAAAGCATCACAGTCAAAGAAGACTTAATAGCATTATACACAAGCGCAGATGAGCCCCTTGAGAACTTGCCTTTCAATGAGCATTCTAGAGGAGACATGGATAGAACTGAGTTGAATGGTTTTTCCTGACCGGGATGCAAGGGTGGTTTTTTTCCCCCTGGGTTCTTATCCAGGTGGATTGGAAGAATGAAGTCACAGAAAAAAGTGGTAGAAGAAAAGGGTAGAAATTTATTGGGAACAAGTACGGACTCCCTCGTGGGGAAGGGGTTCAAGAGGGTGACCCACTAAGCCCCTTTTTCCTAAGGTGTATAAAGGCTTGGGTTCTTTGTTTCTTGATGCTGCCTTCCCATCGGTAGAAAATTAACTTCAAATCTCAAAACCCATGTGGTGCTCCTTCCTTCTCTTTCCCTTCATTGGTAGAATTCTCTATCTCCTGTGAAAATGTGTTTTCCTCTTTTTCCCATTTGTCAGCATTTCTCTATCCTCTGTGAAAGTTGTTTCCTCTTTCTCTCCTTTTGGTAGCTTCAAGCCCCCATCCAACTGTGCCTTTCTCCCCATTGACCCCCTAATTCCTAAAACTCCCTAAACCTGCCTATTATACCCCCTAAAAACTCCTCTCAGAATTTTATACTAAGTTCTTTCAACTTTGGGGAATTTGTACAATTAATTAATCTAAGTCAAGTTTAAATATGTTCTCACCAAATTCTGTGGCACGGGTGATGTGATCTTGCTATTAACAAAAACAGGAGTCAGAAACTTTGTTGTTTCTGACATTAGGAAAAGAGAATCCTTTATCAAACAGAATGAGTAATGAATAAGAGACTGGTAATGGGGTTTTTTTTAAAGCAAAGAAAGAGGATAAAATAAAAGAAACTATTCAAAAACCACATTATGTCTTTAATATCAAAGATATAATGGCTCATCCACATAGAAATAGGTTTATTACAATAGGATAAAAAAATAACATTTTTAAATTTTAAGTTCAAGTCTCTCTAGCAATGACTGAACCCTTTATTCATTAGTAGACTAATGATGAAAGCTCACTTTTTACTGATTCGTATACAGAGGTCAAAGGCAGCTTCGCATATGTGAAAACTGTGTCCAGCATTACATGTTAAAGGAAATAAAAAATCAAAGCAAATTAGTCAAGCAGAAAGCTTTCGAAGAATAGCATTATCTTTAGCAGACTGGAGGTAGCAGTTCCTCTTTCTTATGTACACCCAATCAGCATATAATAGCTATATATATATATATATATAGCAAGTGCTATATATATATATATAGCACTTGGGGTGGGATAGGGTGAACAGAAGGGTAAACAATAATAGAACAACGTGATACTTAATAGATGCCCATCATGGTTCCAAGTGTTTTACATGAATTAAGTCATTGATGATTTTTTTAACCTTAAGAGGTAGGCCCTATCATCCCCAAATTGCTCATATGGAAACTGAGAATTGAAATATCTTGCCCATTTTTTTACCCAGCTTGTACTCTGACTGCAGGGTCTGGGCTGTGGGTAAAATGCTAAGAAATACACATCATCCCACAAGTGCAGTTCTTGAGAACTAAAATGATAATTGAGACAAGTTAGTAAGCCAGGACAAATGGAATAGGGAAACTGAGACAGGTAGTTAAATAGCCTGTTATAGAAGACCAGAGAAAAACCAGACAATGCTTAGAGAAATTGAGTTACACAGCTTTATTATGCCGGTGGATTCAGTGGAGTCACCTCAAATCTGAGCAAAGCAGTCTGGTCGAAGCTTTTCTTTTATATCTTTCCTAATGTCTTTGTCTCCTAAATATGGGGCTTCTGGTTCCTTTTGCAAGTTTTTAAAACAGCCCTGTATATGCTTAGCAAATATCTCGCAGGAAGCTTGCAGCCTTGAGTACAACACAGCTCAGTAGCCTTGAGTACAGATAATTAAAAGACACCTAGTATGGGAGTAGATTTGGACGGCAGAAGAGTGGCTTGCAAGGTTTCTTGATGCTGCTTTCAGTAAGCTAAGTTTATTTTTCTTATAATTAAAGCCAATAATAGCAGAATTAATTCACAGAACAAAGGACCTTCAGTTTTTACAAAATAGAGGTTACTATGCTTCAGTGTTATAGAAAGAATTAGCCTTTAGCCTTCTCAGCCAATCAGTCTACAATTATCTAGTAAATCTCAAAAACCTATCTTCTCTAACCAAGGACATTAATGGTTTACACTTCTCTCCAACCAGAGATTGAATAGTTTAAATCACCTTACTCATGGAGATTGATAACAAATCCAATTAATTCCATATGTGCCAACTATACCCAAGGAGTGATGAAGTTAGGAGACTAAATCTCATTTTGGCACATTAGCATAAAGCTGATGAATATTATATTGAGATCCTCCCCTAAAATTCTCTCCATTACCGAAACATAAGAACACTCAAGAAAAAGACCCATGGTGGGTCCTCGCTGGAGTGCAGCCATACCTTTCTTCCTTCTCAGGCATGCATTTATACTTTTCTCTCTTAAACTCAAAGGGTCCTTACAAGAGGGGAGCAATAGGCAGTGGCAGCTCATCCTGGGCTAACCCCCTAAACCTGTCTCCAAGGCCCTCTTTTCTCTGACTTTTCAATGAGCTAATAACAGCCCTGCTGTGGCTCACATATTTTCTATAACTTTTGTAGAGAACCAAAATAGAGCACCACCTAGGTTCTCTCCGATTGCTCCTTCTATCCTAGACTTTTCAGTGAGCTAAAATCAACCCCACCTCAGCTCACTGTTGTCATTATGACTTTTACTTCTCAGTGAATTCATGAAGCCCAGCATAGCTCACTTCTTTCCTATAACATTTCTAGGGAGCCAAAGCAAAGCACTGCCTAGACTCTTTCCTGTTGCTTCTACTTTAAGCCCTTCTTTTGTTTCACTGTCCCCAGCTTTAATCAACATACTCTTTCAAAATCACCAGGACTTGATTTGTGATTTTTTTTCTGCACGAAGTCAAGCACCCACACACTACAAATTGGCCTGAGGCAGACCTGCTCTGGCCAGATCCTTTCATAGTGGCATAATGATTGATATTCACATGTTTGTCCTTAGTCACCATTTTATCTCAGCTTGGAGAAAAGTGATCCTATATAATAAAAGGCTAATATGCAAATAGACTGAACTGCAGAACTACTGGTCAGTATGATGTGCACTGATCACCAGGCAGCAGATGTTCAATGCAGGAGCTGCCCTCTGGTGGTCAGTGGGCTCCCACAGGAGAAGCACCACTAAGCCAGAAGCTGGGCTCATGGCTGGTGAGTGCAGCAGCGATTGCAGAAGCCTCTCCACCTCCACTGCAGTGCTAAGGATGTCTGACTAACAGTGGGGAGTGTGCCTAAGCCTTCAGTTGGAAATCCCTCTAGGGCTCCTGGACTGTGTGAGAGGGTGCAGGTGAGGCTGAGGGGACCCTGCCTCCATGCACGAATTTTGTGCACCAGGCCTCTAGTTGATATATAAGAGGAACTCAAAATGTTCATTGTTTGAGTTAGCTGGATGATAACATTGCTTTTAAAGTTTCAAAGAGAGGAAAGAAAATAGTAAGAGAGCTGGCCTTCTATGGGATAGACACCATTACTACTCAATTGCTGGCTTGGTGTGCTTATAAGCAAGAATTCTGGTGCTAGATTAGCTGGCTTCAAATAGTAGCTCTGCCACCACATGCTCACATGGACTTGGAGACACTTACTTATTCTGTACCCCATTGTTCTCATCTGTAAAGTGGGGGAAACAATAGTAACTACTCAATGGATTAGTATGAGGAATCAATGTGTGAATAAGGAAAAATGCTTATTAGAATAGTACATTTGCAGTGTTAGCTATTATTGCTATTACTTGTATTTAATCATTAGTGCATGCAACACCCAACTTTGGTGACTGGGGAGTATCCAAATCAGCTTCATTTTGGATGCTTGGAGCCTGTAATAAATGTTAAAAGAATGCTGAAACAGAAGGGGAGGATTCAGGGAAATCAGCAGGGAGAAGGAAGAAGGGGTGGGAATATAGGGATGATTCAGGCAGATGAAAGCATATGGGAGAAAAAAAAATCATGCATGGTAAAGGACAAATATTATTTTGAGAAACAATAGTAGTAAGGTTTACTTGAGACATTTTTAGCTCATTTGTTAATCATTTTATTTTTATTAAAATCTATCGATCTTTTAGAGAAAAACAAACCAAAGAAGATGTACAAGCAAATTTGAAATGAGATAACCTTACTTATATGACTAATTTCTCATGTAAAAGAGCCTTTGCATTTCCACTGATGATTAAAATTTGTTTTCATCAAAACTAAATATAGACCTTGTGGGTATACTTCAGCTGGTTGGACATAGAAAGATTGCCATTTTGATTCCTGATCAGGGCACATGCTCAGGTTGTAAGATCAATGCCCAGTAAGGCGTGCACAGGAGGTGGCCAATAGATGTTTGGCTCTTACTTTGATCTCTCTCTCTCTCTCTCTCTCTCTCTCTCTCTCTCTCTCTCTCTCTCTCCCTTCCTTCCTTTCCCTCCCTTTTTCTCTAAAATCAATTTAAAAATCTTCAACACCTGAGTAATATAAAATCTCCTTGACAATTGGCAAAGGTCCTGCACTCAGAGTCCTTATGCTGGGCTTAAATCTGTCTGAGAGCAATAGTAGCCTAAAGTCATTAAGCAGATACCTATTTAATGACTGGTTGAAGGAAGTAAACAGGACTTCAGGCAAGGCCCAGTGAACTGGACTTTGCTTTTTAGCTGACGTTGTAATTGCAAGTCCACAACAGAGCAGGGAAGTCAACAACAGCCACTGAAAACAAACAGCTCTTTATTCTCAGCAATGGTCCCTCTGGATCAGGACTCAAGCATAATGGCACAATGATGCTGGACAGCCTGCTTCACCAGCATCAATGCTATGTGCTTATTCTAAAGACAGGCAAGCCAAATAATGGTTTAGTTGGCATTTCTGCCCATATTTTAATTTAAAAAAATACTGGTTTTTGTTGAAAGCATCTATAAGAGATGTTAAGAGATTCTCTGGCCATCTATAATTGATTCTGAGAGTAAAAATATTCAGGCCCCAAGATATTAGCAAACTATTTGTTCCATATGGTAAAACAAAATATTCTTGTATCCTATCTCCAAACTAGGATTATTTCATAGAGGAATGACAGAAAAAGAGAAACATTAAATAATAATCATGTGCTCAACTTCAAGATCTTAGACTCTCACTATTGACCTTTATATGGTGACCTGTTTATGAAAGCAAATTATAGGAATGAAGTCAGCATTTTAAGCCTCTATGAAAAAAGAGAAAAGCTTCAGACTTAAGCAAGAGGCTGCATTAAAAGCAGCTTCCTGCATAAGTATATTTAGTCAGTAAGACAGTGAACTGGAAAACCAAATTAGAATCTTTATTATAAAAATCAGGGGCTTAGTGGGAAATGCTTAAAGAAAAAACTCACTGAGCCAGTTCAGTGATTAGTTATAGAGGGTAATCTAATTGAACATGGTGGAGATATTCTTCCCTAGTTTCAAAGAGTATAAAAGAGAGTTACACGACCAAATAAAGCTTTTACAACTGTTGACTAAGAATACTTGGTATATGAACAGGTTATAAGAATCCATTTAAATTGGAAGAATGTCAATTCTCTACTTTTTATTCAAAGCAGAGAGATAAAGGCATGTCAAGGCAATGTATACATCTATACTAACAAAAGGGTAATATACTAATTAGACTGGATGTCTTCCGGACAAAGCCACGGTGGTGAGGGCCAAGGCAGAGGATGTAAAGGGTGACCAGGCCAGCAGGGAAGAGCAGTTAGGGGTGTCCAGGCCAGCACGGGAGAGCAATTAGGGGTGATCAGGCAAGCAGGCAGGTCAGCAGTTAGGAGTCAGCAGTCTCGGATTGCGAGAGGGATATCCTGGATTGGAGAGAGTGCAGGCCGGGCTGAGAGACCCCCCTCCCCGTGAATGAATTTCATGCACTGGGTCTCTAGTCCTATATAATAAAAGCCTAATATGCAAATTGTTCAACTGGGAGTTCAACTGAGTTTGAATACTCACTATGACATGTGCTAACCACCAGGGAGCAACGTGGAACATGGTGGGTGTTGGCAACACAGCACTGGCAGTGGGCAGCAGTGGAGGTGCTACCGGCCTGAATGGGCCCCAATGAGAATGGAATGAGACCACAATGATGGTGGAGCAAGGAAGCGGGCAGCATCAGACCATGGTGAGGTGCCAGGCAGGGCTGCAGGGCTGTGAGGCTGGGGGTGCACAATCCCCACTGCCACCCTGAGGGACCCCACCCATGTAGAAATTTGTGCACTGAACCTCTAATTTAAATATAAAATATTTAAATGGTACACTTATTATTTGCAAAACCAAGAATGAGATAAAAGAAATAGTACAAATATATAGTTACTTGCCTGAGAAGTTCTTAAAATAGATTTGTGTATGTGTGTATGTGAAAATGATAAGAGATTATTAAATTGAAAGTTGGAAATGGGTGAAGGATTATATAATGTTGAAGAAAAAGAGAGCATGTGCAAATGTTAGTCACAAATCAAGCTTAAGCAATTCTCATTAGAAAGTTAATTCTAGTAATACCATCTATTCTGTAAGTGAAAAGTGCCTTTTCTAATTTCAGAATTTCTTGGTAAGAGATAGCATTTATCAAGCTGGGGAAGCTTGCATTTTTGGGTGGGCTTAGCAACAGAAACCTAGACAAGGCAAGACATTATTTCTGGGAAAGAAACAAAGGATCTGTTGCAGCAATAAATTAGAACCAGGGAGGTATTCATAGATACTGAAATGTTGAGACCTGATGATGAACAAAAAAAGAGGTAATGAGACTGCTGCATACAAGGATAATTGAATTCTAAAAAAATAAGGCATATTGTCCAAGGTGGAGAATCAAGAGCTGAAAAACTCATGACAGAGGAAAGTGAGAAGTGAGAGTATGTTTGTTAGGAGACTATCAAAGGACTCTATCACTGAAGAGTTTTGATGCCATTCCTCCTTGGATAGATCTCCCAGTTTCATGCTGTCCCTCAGATAGTACTGGCTATTGGTACAGAAGGCGCACAAATAAGAATGGGTGACTTACATATAGTTGAGAAAGCACAGAACACACATGGCAGGCAAATTCTTGTTGGCAACTCAGAAACAAAGGCACACAGTGGGTATCTAGCTAATAGGAGCATGCCTGAAGCTCTCTTATGAACTATAAGTCAAATTAGGCTAAAGTGAACATCCTAAGATTTTCTTCGTGAAGCAAGTTTCTCTGTCTAATTCTCTTGGAAAGGAAAGAAGGCAAGGTCAAAAGTTCTTTCTGAGTCCTGTTTCTTAATAACCAGTTTAAAAACAATATCCCAAAAAGCAGCTTCAGAGTGGCAAAATTTTGGTCCCTTTGCCACTCAGACTGACATCTCAGCTCCTGGGTATCAGCGGTGGTGTGGGATGCTGCTGCTAAGTATATCTTACAGGACTATAACCAAGCATTACCTTGAATGCCCACAGTTCACAATCAAGAAAACATTAAAAAGAACAAGTATTAAAGCTGTGCAGGTGGGAGAAATGAGGTTGCTTTTTGTCCTTACTAACACACAACTGTGAGTATTTTTTTCTTTTTCTTTTAAAAAAAATACTTTTATTGATTTCAGAGAGGAAGGGAGTGGGAGAGGTAGAAACATTAATGATGAGAGAGAATCCTCAATCAGCTGACTCCTGCATGCCCCCATTGGGGATCTAGACTGCAACCTGGGCATGTGCCTCGACTGAGAATCAAACCATGACCTCCTGATTCATAGGTTAATGTTCAACCACTGAGCCATGCCTGTTGCGCTCTTCTTTATTTTTTATTTTGAGTATTGTTTCTTATGTTCAGTTCTCCGAGAAAGTGAATACAAAAGCTGCTAGAAACCAACTGCTGGGCTACATTCTCTAGAATGTCCCTGATTAGAAAAGTAAGTATTAGCCTCTTTCTAATACACTGAGTGGCCAGATTATTATGATCTCTGAATGCATAATAATCTGGCCACTCAGTATACTTCTCTTGAGTACCCCATTTATCAAAGATACTATAAATCATGCACTTAATCAGTTTTCCCTTTTGCAATGACTAATAGAAAACTCAGGGCAAATAGGTGGTTGATCTCCAGCAAAAGTCTAGAATACTTTTGATACTCATTTGAGATACAAATACACTGAGTGGCCAGATTACTATGTGTTCAGAGATCATAATAATCTGGCCACTCAATGTATGTTTCTTTGTTTCTCCATATTCTTAGAAAAAGAAATAAGCCTCATTGAAGGGGAAAAAAGTTGATGAATAGTAACAGCATGAGCTTTTATTTTTTAGAGTATATTATGTTGGTGGGACAGAGAATAGAAAAGTGTGTGGAAAAACAGGAGCATATCCACTATGTGTCAGACATAGCATCATCCAATGAGAATACAACAGTGGGATACTGGCCCAATTCTACAGAGCTCCATGGTCTGGAGCAGTAGGAAAAAAGTGATTTCTATAGATGCACAGTCTATAGAGAAGACAGGGTGCTCATTTCTTTAGATACCTATGTGATTCAATCACAGACCACACACTGAGAGGTAACCACCTTTTTATAAAGAGGAAATTGAAAATGAGAAACTGTTATTCAGCAAGCAATAGATGGAGCTATGATTCAAACCCAGCATAACTGCCAATGAGATTTTTCTTTGTCATTACTATCATTCTTCTTTATTAGGCTTCTAATACTGAGTTTATATTATGACAATTACTGGTGTGAATTTTATTTAAGACTGAGTTTGAATGGAGGTTCCACTCAGCAATTAATAAATTAATATAAAACACACAAGGTATGACATTTATTATTGCTTGATCACTGTATAGGAAATAGAATATCATCCAAGTTCAATGATTAAATCCTTAATTTTAAAAGCTATATACCATTATAGAGCCAGAGGGGGATATATGAGCTGACATTCTAGCTTTGATTCATGTCAATGACTATAAATAATTCATTGTTTTTAAAGGGCAAATCCGAGTGAACTGGTGCTCAAAAAGTAAATTTATTACATGAAGTTTAACGTTAAAGCTTCCGCTTTTTTTGGTTACAATGTCTGGGAGAGGTTTGGAAGTACATGGTAGTTGTTTGTTTCTACCATGCAGCACAGCCTTTAAAAATCTCTTCATTTGCCATGAGTTTACTTTTCAATCACCTTTCACACATAACATTCTGTATAATGACGTTATTAAACAGCTGAGTGTCAATGCTTTACTTTCTGTTGTGTGAAGAAAGGAAGGCGGGATTGTTTTGGCTTCCAATCAACAATAAAGTGTGGGGGAGTATAACAGATGGTGAATATTTAGTCATGCAGTCTGAGGTATTGTAGGAAAGTTGAGCCAAGATATGACTGTCCTAGATACACAGACTGAGTGCCTATGTGAAAGCCACATTTCAAATGTTATCTTTTCCACATCCTTTCAGGATGTGACAAGGCAGAATCTGAAACTTAAGGAAAAACAGTAGTGGGAAGAAGTGATGTCAAGTGTCTTATGACTGTTAAGACTATAGGACAGTATAATCCTTAACAGCCGTTTGAAAGCTTCCTGCCACATGAGAACAAAAGACAAGAAATAATGTGCTAGACATCAGGAGTCAGACCATACAAGGAATTGAAACTGTCCTAAAGACACCTGATGGCACCCCTGCATTACATCCTCATTCCAAGCTCATGATCTTAGACCCCAAACCCACTGAGGACAAAAGTTTCCCACCAGTGACTGCATATAAGGATGAATCTCCAACTCCTGGGTGCTGCCATCATCAACCCAATGTACCCTATATCCCATCTCCCATTTCCTTTTCCTTAAATAAATTCAATTTTTCTTAAATTACTATCTGGGATTACTATTTAGCCTGCCCATGCTAACCTTACAATGACCATATTTATTCTTCTTAATTTTCTGTGACAGTTTACCTCTACTCTTTTCCTTTTATGCTACTTCAAAGCATTCAGTTTTTTTCATTTTGCATACCACAGTTCAAAAAGTCATGTCTCCTTGTTTAGCAAGAGCAAATAGACGGGGTGAAATTCTCTAAAGTGAGCATTAGGTGCAATATTTTACAAAATCTGAGCTTATGATAAAGGAAGAAATTTGCTCCCTTTAATGCATTTATACATCCTGTTGAGACAAAGGAACAAAATTATATGATCTCAGAGCTTGAATTACTCTCATTATTTAATCTACAAAATTTGTGCACTGGGGGAGGGGGGTCCCTCAGCCCAGCCTGCTTCCTCTCACACTCCGGGAGCACTCAGGAGATACCCCTCTGTGGGAGATGAACAGCTGATCAAGAGGAGGTACCACCCCCATCACCCCACTGCTGCTGCCATTGCTGGTCACCACAGTCACCAAAGCATTTGCATCAACACGGACTCCGTCCTTTCAACTTTCTTTAGGCATTTTCAAGTTGTGTCTTTCAAGGACATTTCTTTTTTTTTTTTTTTATCTTCACTTGAGGATATTTTTCCATTGATTTTTAGAGAGCATGGAAGAGAAAGGGAAAGACAGAGAGAAACATCAATGTAAGAGGGACACTTTGATTGGTTGCCTCCTGCATGAGCCTTGACTTGGGCCCTGGCCAGGGAGGATCCTGCAACCTAGATAAATGCCCTAGACCAGAATCAAGCCGAGACGCTGTGATCCACAGGCCGAAGCTTTATCCACTGAGCCAAACTGGCTAATGCAGGATATGACATTTATTAGCCCTTCCAGCAGCAGCAGCAGCCAGTAAGGGTGGGCCCCCCGTCTGTTGTGTCTCCACTCCAGACCCATCTGTGCACACAGCCTTTTCCTGAGCTAGCCTCGACTGTTACAGTGTCCTGGCTAATTTGCATATTACCCGTCTCTCTCTCTCTCTCTCTCTCTCTCTCTCTCTCTCTCTCTCTCTCTCTCTTTCTCTCTCTCTTTCTCTCTCTCTCTCTCTCTCTCTCTCTCTCTCTCTTTCTCTCTCTCTTTCTCTCTCTCTCTCTCTCTCTCTCTCTCTCTCTCTCTCTATATATATATATATATATATATATATATATATATATATATATATTAGATTTATGGATGAGAGAACTAAAGTCTAGATAGTGAAAGAGCCAGTAGTAAAATCTACTTTTCCAGTTTCCAGTGTGAACTCTTGCATTGTTCCAATGTGCTTTGTGCACATTTCTTGTAATTTTACTGAAAACAATGGAAACTAAGAAACATTTGCTAGAACAACAGAGAAATTTACATCCAATTCTAGAGTAGTCTCTCCTTAAACAATGTGTGCAATACATGGTGGTTTTTTTGTGTGTGCGTTTTTAATGAGATCCCTGTCTTTTTTCATTCTCATGTTTATCAACATAACAAAGACCTACATAACACCGATCTATTTTATTTTAGCCCAGGTGCATGCAATTAAGATAGAGTTTGTGGGAACAGAGACATGACAGAAATTTTTATTGTAAAGAAGGAATTGGTAGCTGCTATGATTCAGCTACTCTCCCTCCCTGATCTTCCTCTATTTCCTTATTGTTAACTCAAATGTTATAAAATGTGGATGGTATAAGATATAATTAAATTGTATTTTGAAGATTTTGTTGTGTTCTTTTTTGTTTTTGTTACAACTTGTAAATTTAGTTATTTTGGCCTTTTGTTTTACATTTAATTTGATATGTTACATATTACACACATATTATAATTATATCTGGGGTCTAATAAGACAAATTTTGAAGATAAGCTGTAAGGTAGAAGAAGAGGATTCTAAGCTTGTCCCTCTGGGAAATATTTGATGAGATTAATAATGAAGAATTAAAATCTTATGTCTTTTTACTGCAATGGTAGAACAGGTCACACAGAATCACCTGTTTTTACTTATGAAGGTATTTATTGGTTTGTAATTCAAGTCTTCCTATTCCATTGTGCATTGTTTATGGAAAACACCTTTCAAATATACCAGTGGTTCCATCAAATCCATAGCCTTTTGGTAAGTAATGGAGCTGAATGTTTTCAACAAGTATTAGAATCCCAAAACAACCAGAATAAAATTCCTAGTTTTGAAAGCCTGGAAAGCAATTAACCTAGTAGCAGCAAAACTTATTGCCAAGAAAAAAAGATGAATACTGCTATATGTAAAATTTGTGGGAGCAAAATACTATGATGCAGTATGATCAAGTGTAAAGATCCCACTTTCAAATAGTAAATAGGTTGATGTATTGATGCTAGGTCACATCATGCTGAATAGGTTGGATGTAATAAACTGAAAAACAACAGCTTTTCTCTACAGGTTGATGAGTCAACAGATTTCACCAATAAATGTCATGCCATAGCATTTGTAGGACTTGTAGATGATGTTGAAATTCAAGAAAACTTTTTTGCTGCAAACATGGTAGGCAGTTAGAAGGCTATGAGTAGAGCAAGGATGATAGGCAAGGTAAAAAATGTCACCAGACCAGAAAGCCCCAACTATCTAGCAATAGTCAAAACTGGGAAAACAAGGACCTTGCTCCAGGTGACCTTTATTTTCCTAATATCCCTGGTCATATTGTTTAAACCCCCTGACTTTTCATATCACTGGTCATGTGGTTTGAACCGTCCCCTGACTTTTTCTACCTGGGTGTATCTGTAGTCATGTGGTTTTAGACACCTTCAGAGGAGGGAAAAGGGGCCAAAGAGTAGTCCCAGGTGACTCCCATACAAGCTTTTGCATGACCACTCTTTTAAGCATTGGGTCCTCAAGAGAATGAAGATCTGGCCCACATCAAATAATCTTAGGAACAAAGCCTTGAGTCTGTCCACCACAGATACAGAGTTTTGTTCAAACTAGAGGTAATATTTAGGCTTCAGTTATGTTTCAGCTCTAGGCTTAGAAAAGCAACTAAACCAGACAGAGGGACACCGTGGCTATGCCTAATGCAATGCCTAATGACACCTCCCCTGGCACTGACCCATCAGTAGAAACCAAGACTCTGAAAGGACACATCTAGAAAGCTGATGAATATTCTATTGAGATCCTCCCCTGTGACTTCCCCTAAAAGCCCTGCCTTTAGAAAACAGATAAAACCCTGCAAGGTAAAAGAAGCCAACTCCTTCTGGTGCATGCCCACGCCTTTCTTTCCCCTTTCTTTTTCAGGGCATATACCTCCCCTCTCTTTTCCTTAAGCTCTAAGGATCCCAGTGAGATTTGCAACCAGGGGAGCCGCAGGCAGCAACAGATTATCCCAGGCTAACCTGCTGAACTTGTCTCCTAGGCTTTCATTTCCTTAACTTTTCGGAGAGCTAACAGCAGCCCCGCCTTGGCTCACCTAAAAGCTGTCACTGTGACTTATTTCTCAGTGAGTCCGTGAAGCCCAGTGTGGCTCACTTCTCTCCTATAACCTTTTTAGGGAGCCAAAACAGAGCACTGCCTGAGCTCTCTCCTGTTGCTTGTTCTGTCATAACCCTTTCCTTGTCTCACTGTCTCCAGCTTTCATAGAAGCACTCTCGAAATCACCTAGACTCATGTTATGAAATCTTTCCTGCATGAAGTCAAGAACCCACACACTATAGGCTGGCCCAACACAGACTTGCTCTAGGCTCCATCCCTTTCTGGTGACACAAAGAACTGCATAAAACCAGGGAAGACAAAATAATGTTTTTAAATAAAAGGTTTGTAGTTGAAGAAGTTTGGTATCTGTAGTAAGAGGGCCTTTCAATGATTGGCTTCATGAAACATTTCACCTTCTATAAAAAAAAAAATGTCACAACACATTGCTTCCTTCATAGACAGATGCTGTTGTCCAAAAATTCATAGAAATAGAAATTTAAAAAATTGTGGAGGATGGTATAAAAGGACCAATTTTGTTAACCAATAATAGTTAAGTTATGAATATTTCAAAAATCTTGTAAAACCTGGAAGATTGCCCTAAACTCTCTGGTTACATGTGAAAACCTGGTGGTTTAGCGGAGGCATTCTGATCAGAGTACTAAGTTGAAAGGTAAATTGTAGATACTGCTGAGCATTTTGAAGATGAATAATGACTGCAGGAACCTGTCTACTTAGCACACATATTTTTATCACACGAACTAGTTGAATAAGTGCCCTTCAGGAAATGTTTTGACTTCAAATGATGAATCTTAGATTTAAAATAAAACATAATCATTTGAAAAACTGTTTCAAAAGAAATCTTGAAATGTTTCCATGGCCACTTGGTGCTGAGAGGGAGGAAAGATATTGGTGGATCTCAAGTCTTGAAAACCAGAGGTGCCACAGCTGAAAACCAAATATTAACTACCCCCGACCTCCCTCTTTTGCACCTTCTCAGCCTGAGAACTTGACTTGGAGAAAAAAAGGAAGAACTTTGTAAACTGCGGTCTGATCATACATTTAAGATAAAATGACTCAGTCTGTCCAAAGACAATTTCTCAATTTCTGTGAAAGGAGAATAATTTGCCATTCATAAGAAAGCACTAAACAATATGTGTGAGCAAGTTCTTTTTCCTTTCTTTATTTCCTTTTTATTGAATTTATTGGGGTGACATCCTATGTAATAGAAGACTAATGTGCAAATAGACCAAATGGTGGAACAACGGAACAACCAGTTGCTATGATGTGCGCTGACCACAAGGGGGCGTGTGTGGAACATGGAGGGCATGGGGAGCAGGTGGCAGAGTGTAGAAAGAACATGGTGGTCATCGGCAGTGATAGGATGGTGAAGCAGGTGAGTGGGGGATGCCAGAACAAGGTGGAACACTGATCGCTTGTCATCAGGTTGAGCCTCTGGTGGTTACTGAAAATTCTTTGCTCCTGTGAGCTGTGATCCCACCTGGTGCTCACACCTGCTGCCAGCGCTGGCCCTGCTTGCACCCGCTGTTGGCATCAGAGCCACCGCTTGCATCTGCTGCCTGCCCCCGATTGCTTGGTACCATTAGCAGGTGTGAGCAGCAGCTGCTAGCCCCAATTGTCCCTTAGGGCTTCTCCACCTCCTCCTGCTCCTGAAGGGTGAGTAGGGCTGTCAGCTGCCACTCGCACCAACTCCAGCACCGAAGCCACCACTCACACCCACTGCCAGCATCCAGCACCTGTCCCAGTTGCTCAGCCCTGACAGCTTGCTTGCACCTACTGATGCCATGGGATCCGCTCACTCCTGCTGCTGGTGCAGCCCCAATTGCTCTGTGCCATTGGGGGGTATGAACGGGGCCAGCGCCATCAGTGCATGGGAGTCGCAGTGGCAGGAGTGGAGCTGCTGGCAGACAAGGGACTAGAGGCCATGGTGAGAAGTGTCAGGAGGGTACACGGCCTACAGGTCCTTTCAAGGTGCACAAATTTGTGCACTGGGCCTCTACCTGGTTAATAAAATTATATAGGTTAACATCATCTGAATATTGTACTGTGTGTTCATCACCTCAAGTCAAGTCTCCTTGCCTCACCATTTATCCCCCTTTTACCCTCTCCTACCTCTCCCTGTTGTCTTTGTCAATATTGTCTGTCAATGAGTTGTGTTTTTTTTTTCTTTACTTAATCCCTTCACCTTTTTTATCCAGCCCCTAATCCTTATCCCTTCTGACCACTGCCAGCTTGTTCTCTGTAACTATGAGTCTGTTTCTATTTTGTTTGTTAGTTTATTTTGTTCATTAGATTCCACATATAAGTGAATCATATATTTGTCTTTTTCTACCTGGCTTATTTCACTTAGCATAATATTCCCCAGGTCCACCCATGCTGTTGCAAAAGATAAGATTTCCTTCTTTTTTATGGCCAAGAAGTATCCCATTGTGTAAATGTACTGTAGCTTTTTTTATTCACTCATCTACTGTTGGATACATGAGCTGCTTCCAAACCTTGACTATAGTACATAACGCTGCCATAAACACAATGGTGCAAGTTTAAAAAATGAATTAATGCATCTTAGCAGTGCTAACAGGAAAGTACATTATTTAATATTTAGTGAAATGTTTCTTGGTAAGCAAATCACTGTACTGTATAATTATGAGTCATTAAATTTTCATTAGCATTACCTAGAAAACACATTGGACTTGCAGTTAATAAATAAATCATCATGTGTCACCCACTTTCAGCACAGTTCTCTCTTAAGTACAGTAAAGAATATAGGTGTGCTCTCCCTTCCGGGAGCACTGCTGTGCCTTTCCCTTTCTGTTCTTCCCCACAAGCTGCATCTCCTAAATAGTAAGGGTCCCCATGAGACTTGAAACCAGGGGAGCAATGGGCAGCAGCAGCTCATCCCAAGCTAACCCCTAAACCTTTCTCCAAGTTTCCCTTTTCTCTGATTTTCCAGGGAGCTAAAGCGGCCTTACCTAGGCCCTCGCCTGTTGCTTCCTCTGTGCTAATCCCTTCCTTCTTTCACTGTCCCCAGCTTCAACAAATGTCCTCTCAAAAAAAAAAAAAAAGAATGTAAACAATTTTTAAGCCATGTTTCCTGCATTCACATAACTTGTAATCTGCAGTAATTACATCTTCTCTAATAAAAAGAATAATATGCAAATTTACCATACCTCCGACGATGCCATGCCCATAACCCACGCCCACAAGCAAATCAGGAGCAAATAAACCCCAACGATGACTGTGGCCACTGAGAGCAGGAGGGAGGCTTGGGTTTCTCTGGCAATGGAGGAAGCCAAGCTTTCTGCCTGCTATTGCCAGCCTATGCCTCCACTCAATGCTACAAATTTTCAATTATAGGAGATATATTCCAACAGAAATGGCAGCAGCCACGGAACTGGAGAGAGCAGAGGCTAGGGTTGCCTGGGCGATGGAGGAAGCTAGGCTTTTGCAGCCCTGGCTGGCCTAGGCCTCCACTTCAGGCTACAATGTTTCAATTATACAAGGTAAATGTCTCAACAGAAATGGCTGCCGCCGCAAGCAAACATAAGGCTTGGCTCCACTCCAGGCTACAAAGTTTCAATTGTAGAACACAAAATAAATCCCAGATACCAGGGTCTCCACTTGGGTGGCTAGGGGGCATGGCAAATCATCACAGGACTCTTGCCTAGGCTGTCCCGCACCCCAAGGAAACCCCAACTCTGATCCGGGACACCCTTCAGGGAAAACCAGCTGACCCCCACCTATGAACCAGGCCTCTATCCTAGCTAATAAAAGAGTAATTTGCAGATTGACCATCACTCCAACACATAAGCGGGCTGCCTCCATGTGGTCAAAGATCCTGTCCCCATGTAGACACAAGATGGCCACCATAAAATGGCTAGCAGGGAGGGACCAGGCCTGCAAGGGAGGGCAGTTGGGGACTATCAAGCCCACAAGGGAGGGAAGTTAGAGGTGACCAGGCCAGCAGAGGAGGGAAGTTGGGGGAAAACAGGCTGGCAGGGGAGCAGTTAGACATCAATCAGGCTGGCAGGGGTATGGTTAGGGGTTGACCAGGCTGGAAGGCAAAAGCAGTTAGGGACAATCAGGAAGGCTGGCAGGCTAGCAATTTGGAGCCAGAAGTCCTGGATTGTGAGAAGGATGTCCAACTACCTGTTTAGGCCCAATCCCTGTTGGACATCACTCAAGGAGTCCAAGATTGAAGAGGGTACAGGCTGGGCTGAGGGACACCCCCCTCACCCCCCCCCCATGCAAATTCCATGTACCAGGCCTCTAGTCCTATGCAATAAAAGCCTAACATGCTAAGTGTCCAGTCCACCAGTCAGCCACTCAACCAATCAAAGCATAATATGCTAATGATATGTTAAGGCTGCTCAACTGCTTCCTATGATGTGTACTGACCACCAGGGGGCAGACACTTTTACTGGTAAGTTAGCTTGCTGCTCTGGTCCAGCCTATCAAGACTGAGCAATACAGGCCAGACATGCCTTGGAACCCTCCTGCAGTCCCTCCCTGGCTGGCCAACCTCCCATGTCCCTCTAGGCCCTCTTTATGCTCCAGTGGGATCCCTCAGCCTGACCTTCACCCTCTCATAATTTGGGACCCCTCAGGGGATGTTGGAGAGCTGGTTTTGGCCTGATCCTCCAGGCCAGGCTGAGGGACCCCACTGGTGCACAAATTTGTGCACCAGGCCTCTAGTATAAATATAATTAACAGCAATAAAAGACAATATGTAAATTGTTACTCATGGGTGGTACCAAAAACAAGTTCTGTAAGAGCTCAGAAGAGATGTAGATAACTCCTAAAAGAAGAGATAAAGGAGGTTTAGTAGAAGAGGTGGAATTAAGCTAGGCTTTGGATGATAAGTAAAACAGAAGTAAATAACTTGGGTTGAACTGACAAAAATTAACATGACTGTCTTGGCAAAAGTGAGGGTTTTGCACAGAAGAATGTGAGAAAGCTAAGTTTCTTGCATTCATGTCTTGAATGATTGGACAAGAACATTGGACTTTAAATAATTATCTGTTGCATAATATTGAAGACATTTGGGCAGATATTGCTGTGATATCAGATGAAAAGTGCTTTGGAGCAGCAAAAGATTAAAAGTAGAAAACCAAGTAACAACTTTTGGCAATGGACTAGTTGTAAATTAATAAAGCCTTGACTAACAATATTGATAATGTTAATGAAAAGAAAATTTTAGTTTTTCTCTTGATTATGTAACTTTTTCTGGATGGACTTCATCAAAATATTCTTGAAACTTAAAATCCATGTTCATCCTCCCTGGATCCAATTCTGTAAGTCTGAATAAGCAAAGTGAGTTTCATAAACTTGATATGAACTCATTAACTTCAGTGAAGGTGTGAAAGGCTGCAGTCTTACTTTTCCCTGCCAAGTGGGTTGTCCATAATAAAACACCTATCACTTCAGGGATTTTAAATTAGCATCCCATCTGGCAGAAAACAAATTAATGAGGACAGCATTACTCATGAGGGAAGACTTCGGTTTGACTCAGTGAGCTAAACAGCATTGAGAGTAATCTGGTTATTTCTTTTTCCGTTATAGTTTTAGTTGTTATTAAATATAATACCTCTAAGGGTCACCTTTTAAAAATAGATTTCTGTGTTATAAAAGCAAAAATATGAATGCACAAGTGGCTCAGTAATTATGAATCAGATGTAGACCACATTGATTAGTCCAAATCTATATAATACTATTATGCAATGGACTCATCAGGTGTTCAGGTTTGCTCTTACCATAAGGCACCTGTTAAGGTCCAGTAGTTCACTATTAAAATTACTTGACTGCAATATCTTCTTCACTTGATGCAGGACTATCACTGATTAAGAAAAACAAAACAAAGCCTAGTGTTGATGAGGGGCACAGGGTTCATTGACTGCTAGCAGGTAAAAAGGTGATTGATTTAGCCTTCAGAAAAGCAATCACCATTATTGTTAACAGCAAAAAGTGTTTCTAACTTTTCACCTATTAGTCTCATAGATTTGCCCATATAGTAATTTTTTTAAATCCCCAAGTGTCTAAGAATAGGTCAATAAACTATGGCATATTTGTGTGCTGAAATATTATTAGCAAGTTTATGACAGATGGTAGGTTTTGAAGAGACATTGGACAAGGAGTAAAAAGGTAGAGCACTAGTTTATTTGAGCGTTGTATTCACGAAATCTGAAATGTGGATTTTTTACTTTCTAGCTACATGGCATAAATGCAGTTATAGATTTATATTTACAGAATTGAAATATATATATATATATCATACAACTTTAAACTTGTTTTATACTACCTGATAGAAATTCTTGAATGGTAGGCTTACAAGTAGTATTTCTATATATTTTTATAATATCCAAATTTTTTTATGATAAATGGATAGTCCTTTATATGTAGGAAAACAAGCAATAAATGCTATATTAAAAAACAACATGAGGAGATAAGTAACTCATACAGTTGTTTTCAATCCATTTTAATTTGGTACATGAAGCACAATAAAAATGTAGGACAGCTAATAATAAACATTTAACACAAATGACAGATGGACTGCTCCCTCAACACTAAAACTTCTCACTATCCAACTATATATTGTCACTCTTTTATTACAGCTAAATAACTGTACTTTTCTATTCCTTGTCCTATTTTGGCTTTCTAAACACCTGTGTTCATTGTTATGTGTAATCCATTATACATACAGATCCTTATTTTTCCATGATATATCATTATTGTCTTAGTTTGAGTTCTCCCATAATACAAGATGCCAATTTTGGTACAGTTATTTTATTTGAAAGTCCACACCAGAAAGCTGGGAGGAACAGGAAAAAATGTGACATGAAGTAAAAAGAAAAAAATAATTAAAAAGCCAATACGAGGCATATTCTTGAGATCATACCTGTAGGCAAAAGGGGCTCATCTTAGCCAGATCCTCTGATAAATACATAGAAAGTCACCGAGGGTATTTATCTATTTGATCTCGACCCTTCAAAGACTGAATCTCCTGAAGTGCTGGGCAGTGCATGCGTGTAAGCTGGGTGGGCTTCTGTGTCTCCAGTGAAAACACTGAGACAGAAATGCGGCAAATGGGAAGCCCTCCTTGAGGGGGTTGCTGTCAGCACACACAGACATATCTACCACCACTGCAGCTGCAAGTGAGAACGAGGGTAGAGGATGTTTCGGGCCAGCCAGAGCTTCTGCTCCCCCCATCTGTGCACCACTCGGACTTACATGTAACTCAATTGCTTTCCAATGTGGTAACTGACCGCGTTCTCTTAATAAGACTCAGTAATTAGGGTTATTGCTACGGCTTTTCCTGAGGCCGTAAGTAACGTTCATTATCTCCATCCTCTACCACCCATTCCAGGTTGCCCTTACCTCTGTCTAGCACCAGAGCTGGTCTAGATATTTGTCGAGTCAGACGATGGAGATCTTCCCCCATGAGGAGTCTAAGCCGTTAGTTGCTGACAAATGCTCTACTAAGTCTCTATATTCTGGGTGAGCTGATTTAGATCTTTACTCCTGAGCAGTCTGAGCATGAGACTCTTTCTGCTTTTGTCAAGCTGTGGAAGACCAGCTATTCCTTTCACTCTTAGCAGTCATGGAAGCTCCAATATTGAGATGTTTCAATAACTCTAAGTTCCAGGCACACTCCAGTAAAACTAGCTATTGATAATCAGTTAACTTTCCCCCTCACCAGCATGGTAACTGTTTTCTTTGTGGGCTGGCTAGTCTGCACAGTCATTTAGACACACGATGCCCCAAATGACCATGCAGCTGTCACAACTTTGGTTTCAATAAAAATGTTATTGTCCCCAGTGGTGGAAGTGTTTCTCTCCTGAGGAATAAGGACTTCTAATGTAGCAGAGACTAAATTTGTAGGGATAAGAAAGGTATACATATTTCCAAGTAGGTCTCTGGCCAAATGTTATTTTACCTAACAAGTTTTCATTTTCCTACATCATTCTTCTGGATTCTACTTCAAACCTCCTCATACTTCAAAGCTGCAATATTATCTTCTCTGGGAACTCATAACTCCCTATCTCTATCTCTGCAATACCACTGCCTGTGACTGTTATTTGTATATCCTACTTGAAATAGGGCACCCATGGTTCTGTCATTGAGCATTGTCGTGTTTAAAGAAGCACTCCTCTTTTATGCCTCCTCTTTCTCTCTGACTTTGTATTGTAAACACCTAAAGAGGAGCAAATACTGCCTCTCAAAGGAATGTAGTTTGTGAAGAAGCAAAGGACAACTCTAAGTGTTATCTTATCAAGGCGACCTATTCTGTAACTTCCCAACTAGAACATTAACTCTTTGAGGGCAGAAACCATATATGATAGATATGTGTTACCCTCAAACAGTGCCTGACACATACTAGAGACTCAGTAAGTAAATGAGTGAAGGAATTATGCACACACTGTTTATCTCACAGTGGTTATAAGAAAATACAAGAATAAAGAACTTAAAAATCTTTTTTTAAAATATATTTTATTGATTTTTTTTACAGAGCAGAAGGGAGAGGGATAGAAAGTCAGAAACATCGATGAGAGAGAGACATTAATCAGCTGCCTCTTGCACGCCCCCTACTGGGGATGTGCCCGCAGCCAAGGTACATGCCCTTGCTGGAGTCGAACCTGGGACCCTTCAGTCCGCAGTCTGACGCTCTATCCACTGAGCCAAATCGGTCTCGGCAGAACTTAAAAATCTTATAAAAGTATTATAATTCTCATATTATTATTGTTACATACATACTATGACCAACGAGTTTGTTTTATTGGGGAAGAAGGATACATAGTGTAAATAATGGGAGCTGGATTGTTGGAACCTGGAGTTTAGAAGAACACTTTCCTTTCTACTATTTATTTTCTCCAAAAGTTTTTTTTTTATGGTTATTGGTTGTAAGGTAAAGTAGACATCAATGCAAGGATGCAGCATTAAAGAGACCATGTGTGTGCTGGATGGCCATGAGCCAGTGGTGATACAAAGAATGCAAACACCTATCTCTTTTCCATATAGATGTAGGTAAATATAGACATTATTATTATCTCTTTTACTCTTCCTATTCATTCTGTCCCATTCTGACTCCTTCTATCATCCAAAGAGAAAGGCAGATAAATGCGGTCTAAATAAGCCATCTTCAAAGTTCAACCAAACCCTTTACATGTGTTCCAGGCTGAGTTGCATTATTGGGTTCTTAATTGTCTGCCTAGCCTCAGGGTCATGATTTGTCACTTCATGTCTTCAGTGCTGTTGGGTCAAATGCAATGGGACACAATGTAATGCTAGAAACCATCTGCTCCAGCCTTGTAACTGGAACCCATTCTAGAGGCTTATGAGTTATCCTTTATAACATGAGCAGATATTTCCAAGAGTAACTGTGGAGGAGCGGCTTTAATTATACACAGTTTTATGCAGTACCTCTTAGATTTGGTGCTCTAGAACATTTGTTAATCCTCTTTTGTAACCAAGTCTATTCTAAGAAAGTATAATTATTTTCTTTGTATTAAAACATTAACTCTAATTGCATAGAATGTATTATAGTTATTAATTAAACTATCAGTTTTGTAATAACTAATATGCTATATTATAGACAGAGTTCTTAGGTATGGAAAATAGGTAAGCTAATAATCAGAATATGCTATCCCAAAATATGCCACTTTTGCATAAAAATTATTTTGAACTGAAGGCATTTAAGAAGCAGCAATTATAGAAAAAGCTCTTTGTCCCTCTACTATCTGACTAAAAGCAGAACATAAATTTTCCCTTGTGAAGAGGTTGCCCTCCCTTTGGCCACACCAGGAGGAGGAAAACAACCAAGTTGGCACCAAGATAGGTCTGCACAAGCAAACCTTACAAAATAGCCTTCTTTCATTGGTTTCCCCATAGGCAGGGTGGGGAAAAGGAGTTTACAGCTTTTTGTATGCAAGGTAATACAACAATTAATAAATATAAGAATAAAGTCTGTCTCACGTACTCACAACCATAAACCTCTTTTTGCCTCACCCTGCTTTACTTTTCCACAATTTACAACCCCCAGAAGCCCAAACACCTTTTCCTTGTTTTGTTGCTTCACAAATTCATCACCCTTTGTTAAAATGGTGTATAAGTCCCAAATTTTAACTACCTCTTGGAGTTACTCATCACTGAGTTACCTTTGTTTATGTGCTGCACGTGTAAGTAAATTTTATGTTTTGTTTGTTTGTTTCCTCCGGTTAACCTTTGTCAGTTTAATTTGCAAACCCCAGCTATAGAACCTAAGATGGTACAGGAAAACACCCTTCCCCCAATACATCAAATCTATTAGAACATATTATTAGTAATGGGTTATGCCTCATATCAGACCCAATTCATGTGTACTCATGTGGTAGAGACCTTTCTTTTTATTCTTGAGCATCTCACTTGTATCTGATTGATAAAACTAATTGGGAGAAATCCAAAGTTTATGGGGAGAAGTCTGAGGGATGAAAAAAATTTTAATCACTAATTTTATATTAAGACTGAAGCTTCAAAAGTTGAAAGAGAAACTTTTTAAATGTTTCATTAGCTGATTAAATAAATTATAATTTTAAAGATTATTATCTGAAGAGTACCACAGGAAATTAATGTTTAATATTAACTTATTATTGTTTGGCTCTACAGGAAGATGTTAAAAGGTAAGATTTACAGATAAATTTCTTCTGGTTTGGTTACAAAAATAGCACTTGTTAGAGCTATACACATATATCTAAAATAATAATGATAATTAATTGATGTAGAAATTTTTCTTTAATATATTTCTTTTCAAATTTTTCTAGTGGTCTCTTTTTTTATCAGCCTAGTTTCTTTCTACTTTCACTAAAGAATATAAAATTTTCCTGAAGACATCAAAGCAAGCAGACCATTTCTATCAATTACAGGTTGTGTCAATGTAAGTAATGTTCAAACCTGTAGAGAATTTTAATGAGTTTATTTGAACCAAACTGATGACAATTGCTTAAAAGCAATTGAGAAAATGCTTTGGAAAAATGGCAGTTTTGCATCTTAATTTATACGTTACATTCAAAAGAGAAGATGTAAGTGGGTTACATGAAATCCACTGGTGATAGATTAGGGAGACTGGAGAAAGTAAAGCAGGGGTAGGAAAGGTCATTTGGGATTAGACAAAAAGCAATATGATAGATACATATCTCTTTTACAGAGGAAGGTTGGGGATGGTGAACAGCCAACAATGAACACGATCACAAAAACCACGACTGGATGTGTGTTCTCCCCTATGGTGCCCTACGTGTGCTTTGATGGGTCCTGGAAAAGGGAAATTACTTGACATTCCAGAACTATGTTACTCTAGACGCAAAAAGAAAATAGAGAGGCTCAATTAAGGAAAAGATTGACTTTTATCAGGGAGGACTCTAGTCTAAGACATCACTACCCACCATAAACTGTTTTCAGTTAAAAGTATGTGCAGACCATCCTTTGTGGAGAGTTTATACTGAGTTGGAAGGCTACCACACAGACCTCCCCTGAGCTTGGCAGATATAGTATGTGGCCTCTTTCCATCCACAGTTATTAGTTAGGATCAGTTTTTATATGATCTCTCTGTTACCCCTTTCTAATGTGCAACTACTGGAAAAACTGAGGTGATTTTGTGTACTGGGAGGAAGCTGGATACTTAAATTCTTTATTTTTCAGATTTGTAAATAAACATGCTGTGTAAGTTCTCTCTCTCTCCCCTTATTTCATCTCTGAGTGGAATATTTTTAAGTATCTCATCTGAAAATAAGATTAAAGAAGTCTGACATTACATCCTTTCAGCATCTATCAAAGGCACAGGGCTAAAAGCCGATGATTTTATTAACCAGACGACCATTTCTAAACTACCAAAAGAGTTCCCTAATATGGACTTCCTACATATTTTATACAAGTGCAATTTCATGAGGTATTTAATTGTCCCCTTCCATACCCAGTTATACTGAAAGATAAATATGTATTTAAAATATCAATATTAAATAAAAACATCTATGGTTAGTGCTCTCTCCAATTTAATTTTAAATCTGGAGGTGATCTGTGAAACAAGGTCATAAAACATTTATCTAGGGTAAAACTGCTGTTCTGAAACTTTGGCCACTGTTCACCCCTGCTTGCTTAAAACAAAAGAATTATTGCTTTAGTTTCCAGCTTGAGTCTTGAAGGCTCGGAAAAACAACAAAAACCCCCACAAAACTCTTTGAAGACCAGAACCAGAGGAGTAACCGATCTGCCAATTCTGTAGCTATACCACCTGTTTTTGCAAGATAGGACTAGTTTCCCACATATAGCAGAATGTATAATTAGAAGATAAGGAGTGAGCAACAGGGTTATTCATAGTTTATAGGTACCCCTTCCCCAGATGTGGCCTTGGGGGCTGTTCGCCAAACGTAGGGCAATAACATTTATGGTTCAGACCCCTTTAAAAGGCCTGCCTGCACCCGGGGCTGGGAGGCCGGGGGTGTTAGGTCTCCATGTGGTGCCCCCAAGACCATCCTGGACAGTTTTTCAATAAATCCTTGCCTGCTTATCACCAACTTTACCGCCTCCGTGGTCATTTGCAACTGGTCATAGAAGTTGCTGCACAACAATCTGCATCTCCAAATAAAATGATGTCCAAATATTTGCCTCTTCATTTCCAATTTCCATAAACATAGTTCAAAATAAGAATTAGGACATGATATTAAGGAGACTTAGGAGATGTTTAGTAAAATGTATCCTTAATTTTCTGGATTTTTAAATCTCTCATTTTAATACTGACAATACTTCACTCTCTATGACCCAAGGTTATGCCTCTCCAACATCCTATCTTATCATTAAGGGTGAAATTCAAAAAAGTTACTTTCCCTGGTGAAGCTTGAAGGCAGCGCCTAAAACATTGATGCAGGAACCCCCTTCGACTTTATTCCTCTTTGGCTCCTGCCCCTTGACAGCCGGCAACTATGTATCAGGTAAAATGTAATTCTCAAACCAGATGTTTTTCCTATTTTTGTTTCTTGTGTCTTTGGTTAGAGGAGGCCCTGGGTCCAAGCAGGTTGTGTATCTACTCTGGCCCTCGCCTGCAAGGGATTTTGGTGATTGGAGTTGAGATAAGGTATTTCTAGTCAGACATTTTATAAATTTATAATAAGCCAGTAAGACAAATTCCAGTGCCCAACCATATTATTGCAAGGCACAAGAAGCATTTCCAGAAATCTTGAGGTTTCTAAGGGATGACTCCCTTTCTTTCTAGGGACATATAGGAAATGATCTCCGGTTTTGTTGCTCTTACTCTCCAGCAATGACTCCTGTGGTTTAACTAATTACTCAAGCAGCTTCAGAATGTGACAAAGTCTAATCATCCCCAATTGTGTGTGTTCCTCAGGGGGTATAACAGGGATTAAATGAAATAGTCATAGGTGATGTGATCTACAACCCTTTTTCTCCCCTCAGCAGCCCTAAGGCATATATATCCTGCAAGTTTTGAGTAATAAAGATTTTCTCCAACAGTGTATTCCTTTTTCCTTCTCCTTCTTCTATTTGGTCCTCAGAAGAAGAAATAAAATCTCTTGTTTTATGGCTAATTCTACTAGGTGAAGAAGTTTGATTATTCTCTCTCCTATAATGGCAAATGAGAACATGTTATCTAAATAACTACTTATTAATTTTGTTATTAGTAGTTATAAAATGAAAAAATAATAATGAGAATTTATTTTCAAAGTTGCATTTTTATCTGATTGGGAATAATCTATAAATCCTATACTAAGGGTAAATAAATTCTTTTAAAGGAAGGAATATGAACAGCATGAACATAGCAATCAGCTTCTCAAATATTTAATAGGTAAGCATTAAATTGAATTAAATCTAATATTTCAAATGTGCCACAGAAATAAATGTAAAATACAATAATTATATCCAACAACCTCTGGCAAGTATAGAGATGAAAGATGTAGTTTTACAGAATCCTATATGAAAATGAGTTAGGTTTCCTTGATTATAATTAACAATGTGATACGTATGACTATGAGGCTAGTATGACCTTATGCAACATTAATAGAAGTAGAGTGCCCAGAAGAAAGAATGTGATAGTTCAATATTTTCTGCATTTCTAAGGAATTCTGCCTCACTTCGGGGACACATTTTATCTAAATAATCAAAATGATGAGGTGACTTTAAATAAAATCAATATCACATTTTTAAATAGTTAGAAAAAAGAATATGGGATGAAGTTAAAATAGAAGGAACAATAATTTATTTATTTGAAGGATGTTTTCTTCCTTCCTTCCTTCCTTCCTTCCTTCCTTTTCTTTCTTATTTTCTTTTTTTCATTCTTTCTCTCTTTCTTTAAAAAATGTATTTTTATTGATTTCAGAGAGAGGAAAGGAGATGGAGAGAGAGGTAGAACATTAATGACGACAGAGAATCAGTGATTGGCTGCCTCCTGAATGCCCCCCACTGAGTATTGAGCTTGCAACCCCAGTGGTGTGGGAACCACGCCAGTGACGCCTGATAGTCAAGGCCAATTAAAGCACAAAGGCCCTGTTGTCAATACACCGAATGTCCAAGGCCACTCTTGCCTAGGCTAAGATACCATAAACAGGTGCAATACAAGCACAACAATCTCACAATATGCTGTGCATGTGTGCCCTTCTATAGCCAAGTGATTGATGTAGCTATTGGCATGAAACCTTCTTTGTCTCTGGAATAATGTACAAGTTACTGGCCAGTTAGTCTGCTGGAGTGTGAAGAAGTGTGCTTGGAGTGTGCTCTACAAAGATGTACGCTACAGAGACCATCCAGCGGGAGAGAAAAGGCTAGAGAGCACAGATGTTGCTGGGAGCTGGTATTGCTACAATGAAAGGCTAAGAGCACATAGAGAGCTCAGATAGATATAGCTACTGTGCTAACCAGCCACCATGCGCTGAGAGAGAGGCTAAGAGGTAGTTCCTATGTGAGGCTACAGAGACCAGTGAGTGTGCTGGGCAGGGGAGACAGAAACTGCCGAGCCAGAAAGGCTGGAGAAGCTACTAGGACAGAGAGCTCAGATACTGCTACAATGTGAGGCGGTGAGTCCAGGGGGCAGCGTCTAGCTGTTCAGAAAATAACTGGGTATAGAGTCTGCTACTCCTGTGTGCGAAATAATGTGTATTTACCAGCTGGTGTCCGGCTGCCTGCCTGTATAAGACTGCTGTGAAGAATTGTTTTGTCTGATGGCTTCTGTAATAAAGACTCATTCTTATATACTGACAACTTCTCATGGCTTCTCTATTGAAGACCCAATATCCAAGAAGGTCCAGCCCTAAACAGAGAGGCTTGGACCCAACTGTGAGTAGGATTCAAGAAGGAAACTACTCTGGCATAGTCGGGAAGAATATATGGACTCAGAGTAACTCAGAGCAGCAGTGCCATGCAGTACTCTCGCTGACTCTGACACCAGGCATGTACTCTGACTGGGAATCAAACCATGACCTTCTGGTTCATAGGTTAATATTCAACCACTGAGCCACACAGGTCAAGCTTGAAGGACATTTTAATGACCAATAAATATGTTCTATTCTTATCCTATCACACAGTTCTCATGTCCAAATTTTAACTCAATGCATGTTTTGAGTGTTTGTCCTATTTCTAGCGTGATAATGGGGCTAAGAACCACAAATGGATTTCTATTCCTGCTGTCTCATTCACTATTATATGATCCTGTGAAAGTATTTCATTTTTCTAAGTTACAGTATTTTCAACTTTAATGTGGAACAATCATACCTATTTCACAGGGTGGGGCCAAGTACTAAATTATGTAATGTAAGGAATATAACAGAGGCCAACTCACAGCAAGCACTTGACCGTCTTGGTGAGTATTGCTAGTATTAATATTCAAACATTTAATAGGTGCCCAGTGGAGTGAAATAGGAGCAAAATGTTAAAATTGCTGATATATTTCTATTCAAATAAACAATAACTTTTTGTTTCCCACATTCTTTACTGGCCCTTCTCAAATATTTTTTTGGCTCACAAATGCCTTGGAAATTTTGATAAAAGCTGTGAATCCCCTCTCTATACATATATGTACACAAGCAAGCACACACACACAAAATTTTAGTAAATATTTCAGGAGATAGATGGATTCATTAAAATCCTTCCTTATATGTGTCTTCAAAACCTAATAAATTGGAAAAATTAGAAATTTTACAGAGAAGGAGAAGGAATACTCTACCACTAAAAAAAGTATTTGAGAATTCTATTTATTGTGAATGCTGCTAAATTGTGCTTTTTATTTGTTGTATTAAAGATGCAATTAGAACAAAAAAAAAAACACAACAAGAGATTGAAGGTGTTAACTCAAGTCCAATTAAAAATTGGAGTTCATTGAGCAATAGCCAAAGGATTTACTAAACATTCCCTAGATATATGATGGCAAATGAGTTGAAAATTAATCCTTGTTCATTTGCTGACTTATAACCAATTTGTTTCCAGGCATGACATTCGAATCAATTTCAGAGTTTATGTTGTGTTAACAAAACAAGTCCCACTACACCAATTTTCTAAATCTTTTCAAGCCCATGTTCTCTTTTGATAAACACAGAAATATTAATTTCTCATTTAATGTGATCTGAAATTGCAAAATAGCTAAATATTTGAATAAACATTAAGTTACTGATAATTTTGAAAACATTTTTTGAAATTATATTAGCTCTTAAAGATTTTAATATGCCTCTCTTCATGTTTACTCCCCTCATGCCTTGACCTTATTATCTCCAAAACTTGCTCTTAAATAATTTTTATACTGTCTCAGAGGGAAGCAAAATAATAGAGAATTAAAGCAATTATTCAAATTATTCTAACCAACCCCTTTTCTTTGGTTATTGTAGTACGCATAGTTTTTATCTGCCCAGGAATCCTCTTCCCTCCTTCTGTTAACAGAACCTGGTCTCTGGTCCCAGAGGCAGCCATGTGACCCGACTTGAGAATCACAATCCATGAACTGGATTCAGGAGATTGATCCAGCTTGGCCAGCGTGGCTCAGTGGTTAAGTGTTGACCCATGAACCAAGAGGTCATGAGTAAGGACACATACCTGGGTTGTGGGCTTGATCCCTAGTAGGGAGTGTGTAGAAGGCAGCTGATTGATGTTTCTCTTCCTTCCTCTTCCTTCCACTCTCTTAAAAATCAATAATTGTTTTTAAAAATGTAAGATGTTTAAAATGTACATTATGGTGATTTGACATACATATACATTGTGGAATAATTGTTTCCATTTAGTTAATTAACACGTTCATCATTTTGCATATTTATTTTTTTCTGTGTGTGAGAACATTTAAGTTCCAGTTTCTTAGCAGATTAATTATAGAACACAGTGTTGTTAACTGTAGTCACCATGTTTTACATTAGATTCTCAGACCTTCTTCATCTTATAGCTGACAGTGTGTACCCTTTTACCAACCTCTCCTCACTTCTCATATCCAAGCTCCTGGCAAACACTTGGCTACTATCTGTTTCTATGAGTTAGACCTTTTTTTTTTTTTTTTAAGATTTCACAGTTTATGTTTTTTACATATGTAAACATGAGGATAGCTGCATTTTTCTATCACATTTTGTTTTGTCAATGATATTTATAGATATTTTCTTCCTCCTCACACTGCTTTTGTTAAAAGTTGTCTTGGCTTAATGTGTTGTGTAAAAAATTCTGAGAGGATATTTACCACTTTAGAGAAATATCTATGTTCACCATTTTCTTAATGTAAATATAAAATTTTGGTTATGTGTTTCCAAAAATAATATTCAAATGACTTGAATCACATTATTATATATTTAATTTCAATGCTCTAGAATGCAAAATTTTAATGGGATATAAGACTGATAGCCTCAAGTTTTAAATTGACTTAATTTTAAAATAAAAGTTGCATAAACAATATTTATAAAGAAAATTCTATGGAGAATAAAATGTAGAAAACTGCTCTAAAAAGATTTTCTTGTTAATAATTAAACTTAAAAAATGAAATATATAAAATTTTACTTTGATAGTGAATATAGTTGTAATATAGTGAATTAGTCCTCAAAATAAAAAATGGTTAAATGAGTTTCAACTTTGAGTAATGAGCAAACATCGTTTTAGTAGAGTGCCTATTTAAATAGAAGTCAAGAAGGTTGATAAGGTAATGACTTTTTGTTTTTGTTTGAACATCACGAAGCATCAGTTATCACATTTAAAGCAAATTGGAAATGAAAAATATATAATTAGTAAAAACACAGCAAATTGAAGTCACCATTATTTTCAATATATAGTAGCCATTTTTTGTTTTTGCCTACCCTGCATCCTCTCTTTTCTGGCTCAGTATCTCAAATTTTCTTTGGGAAAATAGCCTCCACCCACACTTAGGTGACAAAATTCAGAAGGGTCTCTACACAAGACCACATTTAAAATTCATCCTGGCCAAGCCCTGAATTGCCTTAGACACAGGGATTTGTTGAAAGGTGAGCAAATAACTAACTAACTAACTAACTAACTAACTAACTAACTAACTAACTAACTAAATAAATAAAAAAGATGATACAATCAGAGAGAATCTCGAGGCTTATGAAGAAGCTGCTAGGAAGAGATTGTCTATGTCTTAGACTGAAGTAGAGAAATAATCCCAAGCATCTACATAATCGTTGACAAGGATGAAAAGAACATTTAATGGGGGAAGAATGGTCTGTTCAACAAATGGTGTTGGGAAAGTTGGATGCCAATATGTAGAAGAATGAAATTGGACTCATCTCATACCACAAACAAAAATGAACTCAAAATAGATTAAAGACTTAAACATAAGACTGGAAACCATAAAGCTCCTGGAAGAAATGAAGAAAAATGTCTTGCATTGATTTGAGTGATGATTTTTTTTTTGGTTATGACACCAAAAGCACAGGCATCAAAGCAAAACTAGACAAGTGAGACTGCATTAAAGTAAAAACTTCTGCACCGCAAATGAAGCAAGCAGTCAAAAGAAAAAAAGGCAATCTATAGCATAGGAGAAAATATTTGTAAACCATATATTCAATAAATGATTAATATTCAAAATATATGAGACTCATACAATCAATTGAAAACAAGACTTAACCCAATTAAGATCAGCTAAGAATCTAAATAGACATTTTAAAGACATATAAATGGGCCATCTATAATAATAAAAAGGTAATATGCTAATTAGGCCAGATGTCTTCTGGACATCATTCCAGATTCCTTCCTGATGAAGATGGGGCGGGAGAGAAGCCAACCTGGGTCCCGGGTGCCTGTGGGTGGCCTGAGGGAAGCAGGCTTGGGTTCTGGGTGCCTGTGGGCGGCTGGGAGGAAAGCATGGGTCCCAGGCACCAGAGGGAAGTTGGTACTAGCAGCCAGAGGAAGGCCTGCTCTTGCATGAATTTGTGCATCGGGCCTCTAATAAGTATATGAAAAGGTGCTCACCGATCCCTAATATCCTGGAAATGGAAATCAATATTACATCTGTTAGAAGGGCTATTATTTTTTTTAATTAGGTGTTGGTGAGGATTTAGAGAAAAGAGAACCTTTGCATTCTGTTGATGGGAATGTAAATTGGTGAAGTGATTATGAAAACAGCATGCAGATTCCTCAAAAAATTGCAAATAAGATTACCATATGACCCAGCAATTCCATTTCTGTACACATATCCAAAGGAAATTATATCAATATCTCAAAAAGATATCTGTATTCCCATATTCACTGCAGAATTATTTACAAAAGCCAGCACATGGAAATAATGTAAGTGTCCATCAACGGACAAATGGATAAAGAAAATATGGTATATATACAATGGAATAGTATTCATCTATGATTTAAAAAAAAGAAATTCTGCCACTTTGGACAAATGGATGAAGTTGGAGAACATTATGCTAAATAAAAGAAGACAAATAAGGAAGGAAAAATACTATATGATCTCACTCATATGTGGGATCTAAGACATTCTAACTCATAAAGGCAAAGAATAGAATGGTGGCTGCCAGGGGTTGGGTGGGCGGTGAGGAGGAACAAATAAATCTTGGGAAAGGTTGTAAACATTACATTATGAGGGATGAATAAATTCTGGAGATCTAATGTACAGCATGGTGACTATCGTTAACAATACTACATTATACAATTAAAATTTGCTGAGAGGTGGTCTTAAATGTTACAAAAATCATAACTATGGGAAGTGATGCACATGTTAATTATCAAACACCACACTGTCCACCTAAATATATGCATATTTGTCAAGTATACTTCAATAAGATTAGCCAAAAAAATAGTCTTAAAATAGTGACCTGACAAGGGCTAACACCAGGGGGAGTATTAGCCAGGAGATGGAAAAATTTGACCTTGTTATCTATGTTAAAGGATGAGTAAGATAGCAGCTTGTAAGAGGAGTTGGGTACATTTGATAAGGAAGAAACATCAGAAATACTCTTATGAAATTTTGTATATGGCCATTCTACCCTTTATCTAGAAGAAATTTTAGTTTCTGGCATGTTTACATAATTTTCCCTATTTCAAATACAAGTGTAGAATACTTTCCTTAACCTATTGATAATTTTCTTCACAATTTAGGATAGAAATAGATGTATATATTCAAACTTCCATTTTAACTAAAGTTTCATTAATAATTAGGTCTTCTGGCAAAAGTTTATAGGTGAAAAACATCCACCAGATCTTTAAAAGTAAGAATGAGAAAATACATTATAGTCATATAAAATAGCATGATACAAAAATAAATGACAAATTTATTAAAATAAGAAGTGACCCACGTGACTGTCTTTCAGGAATTAGAAGGGTTTATTAAGAAATAAGTCTGAACGGGTAAGTGGTGATAGACAATAAGAATTGTAATACCATACTCAGAACTTAGATCCTTTTCCTTTACAAAACAGTCAGTTGAACATTTGGGAGGGTAATGGTGATGACTGACATATAGGTAGGATAAAGATAGTCATAGGGGAAATGGACTAGAGAATTAGATAGTCATTGGAGAAAATAGATTGAGGGATTAGGTATAAAAATAGACAAACACGTAGAGCAGAACTTAGAACACAGGTAGGGTGTGGTAAAGCACATGAGGAAGGTAGAACACTATAGATTTTATTATAGGTTTCTTCTACAATTGCATGTCTTGTTCCTTTGCCTCCGTTAGGTTTTTATGTAAATGTTACTTTATCTTATTTTCCACTTTATCTAAACTAGCAACTTCCTGATAATCCTTTCCTGTTCTTTTATTTTCCTTAGCACATAGTATCTAAGATAACTGATTTAATTTTTTTATTTGTTTTCTCCAGGGTGATATATGCCATTATAAATATGTCCAAACCCATAGAAGGTATAAGACCAAGAGTGAACAGTAATGTGGACTGTGGGCTTTGGGTGATAACAGTGTATCAATTGCATCTGTAGGGCATATATGAGAAATCTCTGCACCATCTACTCAATTTTGCTGTGAAACTAAAACTTCTCTAGACAATAAAGTCTCTTAAAAAAAAATAAGTTGAGGGAACATATGCCAAGAAGTGGTTTAAGAACTTCTATGGTGCAGATGATGTTCTCTTTTTGAACTGTGTTATTTCTGTGTAAATCCACTAAACTGTATATGCATAAAAAATCAAACACTGGACATTTATTTCAGCTCTTAGAAGTGGCTTGTATTTTGACTGTGTCTGACTTCCATCGACATTAATCAATTATGTGCATTCAGAAAAAAAACTGGTGCCCTCACATTTGAGCAGATGTTGAAAATTATCTTTTGGTTAGCATACTAGTCAATGGTCCTTAAAAAAGGCAGTGCACATTTCATTTTAAAAATTTAAAGTGAACATTATTTTTAACCTTAATGTTAATTTAATAAGCAATACAGTTTTCCCTTACATATTATATAAACAAATGCATATACTGTCTAAGGAACAGCATAGCCCTGCAATAAAAATAGTAAGCAGTAAGCAATAATTTAAAAACAATAATAGAGTACAAAGAAAGATATACAGTGGTAAATTGCATAATTCAGGAAGAAATTACATTCTGAATTTTTTTTTGCACTCCCCGCCCCCGGCCCCTGAAAAAAATAAATAAAGCTTAGCAGAGAGGAGCATTTATGATCAAGGTAAATATTGTAAAATAAGTAGCACCTTTGGTCAATAAAACTATTGTCAACATTTATCTTCAGGAAGCCTAAGGAGCTTTTCTCATTTTGTAAAGAAATGAAAACTCACTGTTAATGTGTACCATGAATTTAGCTGCTGCATAATTCAACATTTGCATAAAATGTTTACTGACAAAAATGAAATATTCTAAATAAACTATCAACTTAAAGATAAAATGCTATAAGTGTTTTCTTTCTATACCTTACTTTGAAAATTAGCCAGAGAATTCCTCTGATATACATTCAGTGTTACTTTGAAAATTAGCCAGATAATTCTAGCATACACTCAGCCTGCACCATAGAACATTGTAGTAGTAACAATCTAGCCCAATCAATTTGCTTCGAGAAAGGAATTATTCTGTGCTTGGCACTTTGCTAGGCACTAAAATTGTTATTGCAACTAAGAGAATGTCCCTGTCCACAGGAGCTCACAGTCTACTAAGGAAGAGTTAAATCTGAAAATATACTCAAAATTGCTGGCAAAATATATACTGCCCCCCTACAGAAGAATTCAACATTTGGTTTTAAATTAGTTATGTAGTAACTAGACACAACAACATAATTTTTTCTAAAACAGTATGCCCATATAATAGTGTATAAATGGTAAATGAAACAGTGGTAAATGATTCAGTTATTCAAACAAGCTAACTTAAAAATGAAGGATATTAAAGATTATAATTTAAAAATAATCAACATAATATACATCTGATTTAAATAAATCTACATTGTGTTTAGACAAAATACATTGTATGAAAATGCCAGTTCTTGCTAAGTTTAGAACTATATGTATAAAAATAACAGCAATATATATTCCAAGGTCAAATCACAATCACTTTAAGTACACCCATCTGTAAGAAGGCAAAAAGTAGAGGGTTCTAGCTTATCTTTTTAAGCTTTAAAAGGCATTTATTATATTAATTTTTCAATTATAATTATTATAAAATTTTTGAAAAAATGAAATATGAATAACCATAATTTAAAACGTATGAAAAAACAATAGACTGGCTTATCTTAGGCTTCAGGCAAAGCTATCTATTTCATTATTATAGTCGCTGTAATAGTATGATCATTGGTTCAGCGGTGTTTAATATGCCTATAGAGCAAGGCAAATCCATTTATGTTTTTTCATCTAGGAATCATAAAAATACAGTCTAGGACACAGTTATACTTTGAAAAAAATTCTACAAATTAACCCCTAAGTCTAAATCCTAAAGAATTCTTGCAAAAGTAGGTTAGGTGTGGCTACTGCCAAGAAAAGTCATATTTATATTAACAATATGTCATTATGTATAATTTTTATCCCAGTAACCCTTACTTTTAATGTTTGTCCAATGTAATAATGGGATGAGAAAAAATGTATTCGTTAAAGTAATACACATAGTCAAGAAAATGTTTTTTTTAAATCCTCAAAAAACAGGGAAGTATTTATTCTAGAACAGATTAACACACTAGTTTACAACATTTGGAGGGAAGTGCTTGTAAATAAAAGGCTTCAAATCAAATATAAACTTTAGCCACTGAATAGAAAGATCATATTCTCCCATCTTCAATACAATATATGAATGTCCATACCTGATCTCATTCTTGTCCTCATTCCAAAGAGGGAACTTTATACTTAGCTGCTGCGCTCACTGCAGCTACTGAGGCTGGCCCTGTCACAATGACAATGCAAACTTGTATATGAGCATCAGTTCAGCTGAATCTAACCAAACATGTCATTGACTGCTGATGCATTTAGGGCCCTATTCAAGAAAGATTTTACTGTGACAATCTGCTTATCAAGACTTTTATTAAAGTATGTTCTTAGGATAAATATCTTAATGAACTAAGCAATAAATACTGAGTTCTTACACTTTTCAGAGAGAATTCCTAATAGCAAATATTCTTCCCCTTCCTCAGGAATCTTTTATTTAGTAGTGATTTCTTTCTTTATTTCTTCCTTTCTTCCTTCCTTCCTTCCTTCCTTCCTTCCTTCCTTCCTTCCTTCCTTTCTTTCTTTCTTTCTTTTTTTTAATTTTTTTTATTTTCCTGTTCCGGAATGGAATTAAAAGAGGAAAAATCTAGGAAGAATATATATCTAGATAAAATGAGAAGAAAGGTAGAGGGGATCCCTAAGAAAAAAGAAACTAGTTTTACTTTTGCCAGACACCTCTTGTATATTTTAGTACTGTTTAAGTAGGTGAAACAACCATTTATAAAAGCAAGCATTTTTGAGACAGATCCTATACTAATTATTTTATTAACCCGTTCTCATATTTTTAGGTCAAATAATATTTTTGGGCCCTGGCCAGTGTGGCTCAGTTGGTTGCGTGTTGGCCCATGCACTGAAAGGTTGTCAGTTGGATCCCCCGTCAGGGGCATGCAAGAGGCAGCCAACTGATGTATTGCTTTCATCCATGTTTCTCTCTTCCCTTCCTCTCTCTCTAAAAATCAATAAAAAATATTTTGGGTGTTCTTCTCGAGATTATTAATGGCATTAATTTCTTGCTTATGACTTAATAATTCAACAAATTTGTATTGTGTGTTTTGTGCTGTGTTATTATACTTTTAGGGGAAAATAAGTTAGTAATGCTTCTAAAATAAAATCTGAGCAGAAGATAAAAAGGAATCAATGTAATATTGACACATAGACTCTGTAAACAAATAATTAGTGCATATTCTTTAATGATTTAGATATTGCTGTAACAACATATACATATTGGACAAAAATCATTCATCCCCCTATTTTATTACATCCAATTTATGCAGAATTATCTATGTGGGAATCAGCAAATATTCTTCAAATTAAATTTACAAACATTATTTTGTAAAGTATAATTCAATTAGGAGAAATATACTCATTTTGGAAATAAAGAATTTAAGTAAGGTTAGATTATTTCCAGGAAAGTGTATACATGCACTACAAAGTTCATTATTACAAGTGAAATGGCTTATCCAGTCACTCAGAGGGCAGATATATGTTTAGCCAAAGCCCTTCACTTGTTCTAGTATTATTCTGCAAAACTGTGAATTTATAACAAACCTAACTAAAGACGATGAGATGATGAAACAAATTAATTAAATATAACTTTGATACATAAATATATTAAAAAGAAAATACAATACAAATAAAAATTACACATAATGCTTAGAAAATAAACAGTTCAGTTCACATGTCCTTTCTCACTAAATCCAGAAACATTTATACTTTACTTAGAGTAGCATTGGTAGAAAACTAAAGTCAATTAAAGAGTTTATTAAGAATTTGTCCTGTACTTTAATGAACAAGCTATATAAATTGGATCAAACTTAAAAACCTTTTTTTAATACATATTAAAGCAAAGCAACAGTAAACCTAGAATGAAAGTCTTAGAAGAATTTGTTAAAACTTCACTCTGACATTTACACAATTCTTTTGTTCATCTGACCAGAACGCTTTACTAATCTATACTTGACAGAATATTGAGTGCCTGTGTTTCCCTAGCTTATTTTGCCATATTTGATTTTAAAACAAAAGAACAAAAGGCTTGTTAAACTGTGTGAAGAAAAATATCTACTAAAAGACAATGAATTTTTTATCTTTGAATAATCAATTGCCTGTTGAAATACTGTATATTATGCAACTTACTAACAAGTAACTATGAAGACTGAAAAACATAGAGTAGGAAAATAGGGGAAGTAAACTAAACCCACCAAAAAAACAAAAATTCTGTGTTAAATTCTGTCCTTAATTAGATGAAAAATTCTAAAGAACTTGACCGAGACATTGTAAAAAGGAAAAGAAAATGATTTTTAAAGATAATAACAGAGCCCTAACCAGTTTGGCTCAGTGGATAGAGCATTGACCTACAGACTGAAAGGTCCCAGGTTCGATTCCAGTCAAGGGCACGTACCTTGGTTGCGGGCACATCCCTAATAGGGGATGTGCAGGAGGCAGCTGTTCAATGTTTCTCTCTCATTGATGTTTCTAACTTTCTACCCCTCTCCCTTTCTCTCTGTAAAAAATCAATAAAAATATTTTTTAAAAAGTAATGATAGAAAAGAAGAAAGAAAGGAAGGGGAAAGGGTAAAGCAACATGGGATTCGGATGGGAGAAATAATATGGTCTAAAAAAATTCTCATGTGTTCCATTTAAATAAAAAATATTTTTTTGGCATTATTACTTTTCCTTTTAAGGCAGAGACCTAAAATTATGAATTTCAATAATACCCTAACAATTCTTTCAGCCAAATAAGGTGAAAGAAAAGCAGTGTGGGACAGAGGAGTAAAATAAACCAGGTAGTAAAATAAAACCTACAAACTATTTATAGCAAAGAAGAGAATGTCACAACAAAATCTCATGAGCTCAGCAAATTATTCAATTTTTTTAATTATCCACAGAGACAGTTTCTAGAGCTCAGTTTCTGATTTTGATTATGCAAGCATTATAATTACTGATAACAGCGTCTGTTGGTTTTGAAGTAGATTTCTCATACATGAGGTCATGCACATTGACGTGGAGAATCCTAACCCTAAAAAGAAGCGACATGAGTAAAGACTGTAATTTCCATTTTATCTCAATCATTTTGATGCTCTTTGGTATTGTGAACTGTTGTGGTAAGGAATCTACTTCGTATGCTGTATCAGTGATGTCATTGCATGGAAAGGACCTACAGGATGGCTGTGATGGTGTTAGGCTTGATGGTAAAGTTAGGTTTCTCCAAGCTGTCAGGCACTTTAAGAAAATGAGAAACATCCAGGAGAGTAAGGACCAAGCACAAAAAGATCAAATTTTATAGATTTAAAAAAATTGCATTCAAATATATATGTATCAAATGTACAGTCACACAAGTTCCTTTATTTGAAAGATAAGTGGTAATTGACAAAGGTATACACTGTTGGCCCCAGGAATATGGCCAATGCTGCTAAACACAAATAAGACCAGATGCAGTGAGGGTGACTTTGTGAAGGACGTAAGACATTAGAAGTGCACCATCTGAAATGAAGCTAAGGAGAACAATGTTCCATGCATGCCAAAAGTTTGGAATGAGAGGGAAAAAGCAATGACACTTGCTCTTGCTATAGATCAAAGGGACAGGGGGAAAAATGACAACACAGATGTTCAGGAAAACCTGAAAAATGAGTAAGGATATAGGGGCCATTGCAGAAAATAACGGAAATAAATATATATTGCATAGATGAACCAAGTTACTTATAAGTCACAAATTTTTTGAAGTGTTTTTTTTTGTAATTTAAGATAATCCTGTAAATAAGAATCATAATTCTGAAAATAATGTTTCATAGTACTTTTAATTCTTTAGTCATAATAAGTAGCTACCAATATAGGGATATTGGTAGCTACTTATTAAAAAAGAAAATAACTTTTCCTCTAAATCAACCTTCAAGGAAAATATATTTCACTTGAATCATACAAATAAGTCATTATTTTTATGAAAAGTGACATTAAAATAATTATGGCTATTACATAATCATTACCATGATTTGGGATAAGGTGCATTGACTAGAAAAACAGCCAACTTAAAACTATGTAATCAAGTTATAGAAAACACTAACAAACACTAGATAAATCATAATATGAACTGAACTTAAACCTAATTGGTTTCCCTGCATAAAGTTTAAACTTGTTGCATCAATATTGTGCCTAGCTTCTACAGCTGCTGTTAGGAGGCAGCATGGTAGCGAGCATCCTGGGGGCTCTTTCTGCTTTTAGATAAACCTGACTTTTAGTTCTGATTTTGTCACATACCACCTTTTATCTTTGGTAATGTGCTTAATTTGCTTTTTTGTTTGCTTTGTTTTATTTCACTCATCTATTATATCAAGCCAATAGCCTCTACTTATGATTTGGCTTGAATATTAAAAGGTATTAGGTAGGCAAAATGCATAATACATAAAGACTAGCTCCCTTTCCACTTTGCATCCTTTCTTCCTATTAAGTTAAGCCTAACAGTCACAATTTTAAAAAAATTTTTTTTAAATTAAGCTTGAAATTTTACACAAATGAGAGATTTTGGTTTTGTTTGTTTTTTGTTTTTTTTTTGTTTGTTTGCTTTTAGGAAAATGTATTTTTGGTGAAAAATAAGTTTCAACTAATGATTAAGGCTATTTCTATATTTATAACATCAATTTACATCATACATCTTACGGTCTTTTTTTCTTTACCCTCAATTGTCACGTGTAGCCAGAAAAGGATGAGTAAAAAATACCTAGATTTCTAAAGTGCTCATTCAAGTGTATCAAACCTAATGATGTTAGTTATTTCCTACTGTCTGGGAACGGTGTGTGTGTGTGTGTGAGTGTGTGTGTGTGTGTGTGTGTGTGTGTGTGTGTGTGTGTAGATAAGGTGGTTGGAACTCTGTACTAATGAAGTGAAACTTAGGCATCATGTGAAGTTACCCTGGGAAAACATCAAGTCTTCCAACATGAAGTACACCAGAGCTGGCTCCCTGCCTCTTAACTGTGTGTTGACTGAACCTAAAAAGGATCAGGAAAGATAATCATCATGTGACAACATGATAATGAATGTTCTAAGTTGATATTCTCTTTTCAGTCTTTGAAAGATTCTGTTAAATCAATAAATATTTTAACAAGTTCAAGAGAGCAGGAAGAGTGAGCAAGTAGAAAAACTTATTTTACCCTGGAACAATTCTGCATCCTGTATGAGAATTTACGGCACTCTTCAGTATACTCTGATTTAAATGTTCAATGTGTATGTATGGGAATTGATATGTGTGCATGCTTATAACTTTCTGCATCACTACTGCCAGGCATGACTGTGTACCTCACATTGTGCACTTTGAATGCACAATTTCCCTTCCCTTTCTTTTTTTTTTTTAACCATTTGATAGAATCAGTGCCAGAAATGAAAGCATAATGAAAATGGCCAAGGAGCAATCAAATAAATACGAATCGGTTTTTGACAAGAAATTTGTCAGTATGTGAATAAACCTCCTTTCGTGGAGAAAACTACTGGAATGCACCCACCAGCATGTCTCTAGCAGCTGGTGATAAAAAGGGTCATAGTCTTAGACCTAAAACCCCACGATCATTACTTTGCTGTTTATTCTCCTCACCCCTGAGTCCAGTATCTATATTCATTTACAAGTGTGTCTTCAGAGAATCCAAGACACTTTTGGAAATGTTGAAGATTGGAGAGTGACTCACTTACGATGTTGCATTGCTTATGACGAGTCAGTTACACAGAAAAGCACTCATAATATGAAAATAGCTTATTCAAGACTCAAGATCGGGCAAACTTAAATTAAAAAAAAACAAATAAACAACAAAATCACAGGCATATACTGCCCCATTTCCCTGATTAATTAACTGATGGTATTGGCACATATCGTTTCACTTAATATTTGAAAAATACAAACACCTCTTTTATATGCAAAAAGTGAATGTTAAATGAAATACAGAATGTTATAAAGCTTCCTAAATGTGAGACATATGCTTAAACAGTGCATACATTTTATAAATTAATCCTTAGTGTAAGCTATCACCAAAGCTTGATATACAGGTATAATCTTTTAGGGGATAAGAATAGCACCTGCCTTTACCACAATAAAACACACAGAATCCCCAGCAAATTCCTTTTGATGTCTTGACATCACTTCAATAACCAAGCTTAAAATGCTTTTTATTAGTCATAGTCTTAACTTAAAGTTCAGATCTGTAGATGAATATATTTATACCGTTAGTCGTAAAGCACAATTTCTTTCTTGTTTACAAGCGCTTTATAACTCAAAATGGTGTCTATTACTCTGAGTGTACAGAAAACTATGATGTACCACTGTATTCAAGAGTGCTGCAGGTTCCCAGATGTTTTCACATCGCCATGAAAGCGAGAAACTGCGAAATTACTCTGGGCTACAGGATTTTGTTGTACACGATCCCTGCCCTTCTCAAGTGCATATACCAGGTCACACACAGCTTCCAGTCCTAGCAGCCATGTTTGAACAGTCTCCTGGTTTAGTTAACAGTTATGTTCACAGGCAGCAGGAAGCCCGGTCCATAGAGGCCAGAATTTTCCAGTGTCAACATCCCTATAATATGAGGCATTTTCGGCGGCTGAGTAAAAAGCCTATTTGTGATTTTTGGTTTTTGCTTTTGCATTTTTGGGGAAGGGAGAGAAATGAGAGTTTAGAGGGCTCATTATAAGCACCCCTGCACTCTTAGCTTTCTCAAATGTATTACTATTATAGCAACCTACTGATCATCACTTCATGTTGGGAAAAATTACAATTTGACTTATCTGTAAACCTATCCACCAGGATTTGGCTTGATTCCGCTTGCTGTCTCAGTCTGAAAATAGATCAGATGAGTTCTGGTTAAAGTAAAATCCCTGGTTATTACTTTCTGGATTACTAATAAAAACCCTTTTTAGCCCTGCTCTATGTACTCAGCGGGCTGGGCACCATCCCTGCTCCGAAAAGCCGCTGTTTCAATTCCTGGTTGCAACCTCACTCTCTCAATCAATCTCTCTCTCTCGTCTATGTCTTTCTCTCTTCCTCCCTCTCTCCTTCCCTCCCCCCTTTCCTCTTTCTCTAAAAACTAATAAAAATATTTTTAAAAATCTCTTTTAAAATCAATGGACATAGTCCATTTCTTGGGGTAACTTAGGTTTTTAACTTAATTTACATATTAGGTCAAAATTCTAAAAATTAATTTGAGTGTGCTATTCTCTACTACCAGGTACAAAGGCCCCCTCAAAGAAAGCATATGCATGGACTAATCAAATCTTATGGTTTAAAAATGTTAGTTGTATTTTCAAATTAAGATCACCTCATTTCCACCGATATTCTTATCTTTAAAATCCACATGTACAGTAGTATGCAAATATAACACACTTCTTTTTTCTCCATTGATATATTTTAAGTAAAAAGAAAAAAAATAGTATGGTGATAATGTTCTTTTTGAACTTATTTATCTTTTGTTCTCCAGATACTGTGAGTGGAAATTCATTTGCCTTTAGTTCCATTTCATACTTTACTATCTTAAAAAATGAAATGTGAAGAGGATATTCTTATAAAATTACTTAAACTAGGGGTTTGGAATTCAGGTCTCTATAATCAAGACTGGAAGTAACCAGAAGATTTGGAAATTATTTTAATCACCACAACCAGAGACATGTATGAAAATAAAATCCTTGCATGGATTCTTTATATGCATAATCTCAAAATATATATTTTAAAAAGGAAACATTTAAAATTTGACATTGAGGGACATCTCATCTCTGTCATTCATTATGAAGTTTTATTTAAGCTAAAATCCTTTCGAAGATTTTAGAAGGGAAAAAAAAAGTTCTCCTAAGAAAGTCATAAACACTTGCCCGGCCGGTGTGGCTCAGTGGTTGAGTGTCGACCCATGCACCAAGAGGTCACTGGTTTGATTCCTGGTCAGGGCATGTGCCCCGGTTGTCTGTTCAATCCTCCGTAGGAGGCAGCCAATCGGTGTTTCTCTCCCATCTGTGTTTCTATCTCTTTCCCCCTCTTCCTTCCTCTCTGTTTAAAAAATCAATACAAAAACATATTTCAAAAAATCATAAACACTGAAATCAGAGATGTGATTCTTGCTACATGTTAGTTTCTCTTTCTGAGGGATTACTCTCTGGTCTCATGCTTTTGACTTCAACAACACATTGTTTAGATGCATTCAAGGGTTCAGATTCTTGGGGATCAGGCTTGTTATACGTTTCTTGCTTTGCTTTTTCCAACTTCTTTTCCTTTGCAAGCATTCTATAGTTTATAGTATTGCCAATGAGCAACCACACACTTGCTAGGAACACAATAGCCCCGCAGGCTATATACATATATTTATACTCTCCGGTTTCATCCACCAATTTACCTAAGAGACAAAACAAACAAAAAACATATTTTAGAATAAAATAATAAAAGACCCATAAATAATAAAATTGTCTAATAAATTCTTCCATAGACACAGTATGTACCTATTTCTAATTTAAGTTAATATTAAATATTTAATGAAAATTATTCTTGTTTCTGACGTATATATAAATAAAGGCATGAATGTACACATGCGACATTATATTACTGGTATATTAAAATATTGAACATTATTTCCCTCAATAAAAATGTACAATTAAGACAAAGTAGATATATATGCTTTGGAGTGCATAATCATAAATACATGTTTAATATCTATTCATGAAGAAATAGATATATTTATCTATCTCTTTATTTATAGCAGACACATTGAGACTGCTTCACTCTTTTCCATACTTCCTATCTTTTCTAAAAAAAAAAAAGAGGGAAACATTACATTATATAGGAAAAACGCAAGGCTTTTATAAAGTTCACAGAGGACATGATGTTTACTAAATGCTTTCTCTATGGCCAGCACTAGGCTAATCATGGTTATTTGCAGTATCTCACTGACTTCTACAAGAGCACTAGGAAGTAATCTGAGCATGGTTACACAGCCAGGGAGACACAGACTCTGGGTCTGATTAAGGACTGTATGAATCTCATCTTCCTAACCCTTCTTTAAATGGCTTCACCAGATCTCAAGGTTAAGAGTTATGTCACTTTTGTGGCTAATTACAGTTTTTACTTTATCTAAATCTAAATTATTAAGGCCAAACTAATTAGAAAAAATGTCGCCCAGCCTGCTTGGCTCAGTGGTTGAGCATCAACCTGTGAATCAGAAGGTCATGGTTCAATTCCCACTCAAGGCTTGATCCCTGTGAGGGGGGAGGGGGTGGGGTGGGGGGCTGTGTGCAGGAGGTGGCTGATCACTGATTCTTTTTCATCATAGATGTTTCGATCTCCCTCTCTTCCTCTCCCTTCCGATCTGAAGTCAACAAAAAATGTTGTTGTTGTTTTGTTTTAAAAGAAAGAAAATGTTGTTTTTCCACTTGATTATTGAAAACATGAAAAAACTAGCTTGGTACCATATGATCTAAAAGCTTTATTAACTTTTAAAAATATTTCAGTTCATAGCTTTGCCTCTTGCTTTTTTTTTTTTTTTTTTTTTTTTTGCAGGCATCCGATTCTTAATGATAATTATCACCATCAAAACTGATTGTACACAAACTCATGTTGTTTCTTTCTTTTTAAAAAAAATACATTTTATTGATTTTTGTTTGTTTGTTTGTTTTTGTACAGAGAGGAAGGGAGAGGGATAGAGAGTTAGAAATATCGATGAGAGAAACATGAATCAGCGGGCTCCTTCACACTCCCTACTGGGTATGTGCCCTTGATCAGAATTGAACCTGGGACCCTTGAGTCCGCAGGCCAATGCTCCGCCCACTGAGCCAAACCGGCTAAGGCCCATTTTGTTTCTTATACTCTTATTCCAGGTGATGCTGATAAACACCCGTTTGTTTAGTGAGAATCTCTATCATTCTAACTGAAACCTAGTCAGTAGCTCAGTGTTTAATTTTAGTTACTTTTGAAATTAACTATTTGAACAAGGTTCTCTGTTTTAATTAGGTAAATGGTGGAATAGGCTTATTTGAACATATATGACATATTCATAAGCTTAGCAAAAACTGCATAATTTTATTTACCATTCTGACTTTAAGTCAAATATTCTTTTTATATGATTGTTACACTTTAAAATACATAAACATCAGTTCTATGGCCCCATCAGAGTTAATATCACTGTGGACTGCCGAATCAACCTACTTTCTAAACGTTTTGGGAGTTTCTTAATCATCATCAAGGAACCATTTGTGATTTCTAGAACGGAAGCTTCAGTTCTCTGTGAGTACAACAGTGAAAGTCTTGACTGACAAAAAATTTGAAATCATTCTCTCCCGACCCTTCACTGCTCTATGAACAAGAGTAGTAGGAGCAGCAGCAACTGTGTGAGAAGTGATTACAAGAAGACACATTCATTCAAAAGTATTTACTGAGTGCCTACAATGTGCCAGACACCACTCTAGGCGATGCCAAATGCTATAGAGAAGCAGCCCATCTCAAAGTCATGTAGTGTCTGTCAGGGGTAGCAGGAGGCAGAAACAAGATGAAAAAGATGGAAGTATTATGGCTGGAGAGTGAGAGCTTCATGAAGCAGCCACAAGCCATAGCTATCACTGGTGCAATGGTTTGGCAATATTTATAAAACTAGGGGCCCGATGCACAAAGATTCATGCAAGAATGAGCCTTCCTTCCCCTGGCTGCTGCCACTGCCTTCCCTCTGGCCAGAGCTGTCTTTCTGCTCCAGCCGGGAGCCACTTTTTCCACCTTCCCATGCTGCCCAGAGGCCCAGAGCAGCTGAGGTGGGGCAGAACAACTGTGTCCCACCCCACCCCTGGCCACTCACACCTGCATATGCAAATTGGCACACCATCTTTGGTGGATTAATTTGCATACTCACTCCTGATTGGCTGGTGGGCATCCCGAAGGTATGGTCAATTAGCATGTTATTCTTGTATTAGTGTAGATAAGCATTTAAGGGTGCAGAAATAAATGTAAATGTTAATAAAGTTTCTCAGCCCAAGAAGAAGTAGCCAAATCAGATTCCTTCATTTTCATCCTGAAAGCCCACCCACTATATTTGTTTACCTCTTTTTTTTTTAATCATCCCACGATGGCTACTGAAATAAAAATTTTCTCTGTTTATACTAAGAATTTTATTGCTAATGAACAGGCTTCTAAAACCTTTTTGGTAAAACTGTTTCTGTATGAAAAGATAGGCCAATTGTACTTGTCTTATAAAATAAAATCAGTTAGCTGATAAATATACTGATTGGTTTTAACAGTTTTTAAAAAAATTTTTGGTGTCATGGTACATACACGCTGAGGGATATACCACCCAAAACAACTGTGCAATTTATTAGAGGACAGCTGTGGTGGACAGCAAGTACACAAATACACAGCACATTTCTAACCAAGTGAAAAAGCAAAAGGTAAAAAGTCTAAGTGCCTTAAGTTAGCAAATTAAATATAAATTTTCCCACTTTTGAAATGATTCCTTAATGTCATGGAAGAAGTCTTTTGTTAACTGATTTAAGTACATTAAAAATTTTACATTTAGCCCGGCATTTACTGTTACCACCAGAGGGCAGGCTAGGAATCTTAGGGAATACCTAAGTTTAGTATTAACCAAAATAATACATAGTGGTTACTGAAAAATTCTGGTCCACAATAAGCATTTAATATTTATAACATTAATATGTTATAAATAAAAATTAAGCAAAGTCTAAACTTCAAAATGAACTTATACATGCGTCTTAGTGTCCTTACTGGGTTATTTATACAGTCGCTTGTGTAAGCATATTAAAAAATATTTTAGATCTTTTTCTTATTGTTTAGTTTATTAATTACATTGTTCCCCCTTTTTTCCCCCTATAGCTCCCCTCCACTCCAGTACCCATCCCACCCTCTGCCCTCACCTCCCCCCAACTGTCCTCTCCCATAGTTGTATGATTTTTGTCCAGTCTCTGGCTGCACTTCCCACACCCCTTTTCCCCCCAAGAATTATCAGTCCATTCCCTCTCTATGTCCATAATTCTGTTATATTCACCAGTTTATCCTTTCATCAGATTATTAATTCACTTGATTTTTAGATTCATTTGTTGATAGATGTGTATTTTTTGTTCATAATTTATATTTTTACCTTTTTCTTCTTCCTCTCCTTAAAGAATATCTTTCAGCATTTTATATAATATTGGTTTGGAGGTGATGAACTCCTTTAGTTTTTTCTTATCTGCAAAGCACTTTATCTGACCTTCAATTCTGAATGATGGCTTTGCTGGAGGTTGTAGATTCTTGCTATTCATCACTTTGAATATTTCTTGCCATTCCCGTCTGGCCTGCATAGTTTCTGTTGAGAAATCCACTGACAATCGTATGGGTGCTCTCTTATAGGTAACTAACTGTTTTTCTCTTGCTGCTTTTAATATTCTCTCTTTATCTTTTGCTCTTGGCATTTTAATTATGATGTCTCTTGGTGTGGTCCTCTTTAGATTCCTATATTATGGGGTTCTGTGCATTTCTTGGCCTTTTAAGTCAGTTTCTTTCACCAGGTGGGGAAGTTTTCAGTCACTATTTCTTCAAGTAGGTTTTCATTATCTTGCTCTGTCTCTTTTTCTGGCACCCCAATAATTCGGATGTTGGTATGCTTGAGGTTGTCCCAGAGGCCCCTTACACTATCTTCAATAATTTGGATTTTTTTTTGCTTCTTGTTTTTCTGGCTGAGTGGATTTTGCTTCTTTGTATTTCAAATCTTTGACTTGGTTCTTGCAGTCATTTGGACTGCTTTTAGGTCTTTGTATAATATTTTTTGTTTCAGTCAGTGTATGCTTAATTTCTAGTTGGTCATTTTCATGTCCTCGTAGGTGTTGTTCATTTCCTCGTAGGTCTTGTTCATTTCCTTGTAGTTCTCATTAAGTTCATCGGCCTTTTCTAGGAGCCTCTTGAAAAACCTTATTACTGTGGTTTTGAACTCTATGTCTAGTCATCTTTTTTCCTCCATTTCTTTCACACCTGATTTCTTTTCTTTTGTCTGCATTTTGGCTGCTTTCCTGAGTTGGTCCAGTAGCTGTGTGTGATAGATGTCCTCTAAGGGACAGTGGCTCAGCCTCCCCAGTTTCCTGAGGTGGATACTCTTACTGCAATCCTTTATGGGTTGTACAATATTGTTGAAGTTAAGCCCAGCTTTTCGTTGTTAGCCCTAGGAGGGTTTGACCTCCAGGTCAATTGGCTGTGAAGGTAAACTGTGTTCAGGTTGGATGGGCGGAGTCTCTGGGCTGAGTAGGTAGCGTCAGCGTCAGCTCCGCCCTATCTGGCGCTCGGGTCTCTGTGTTGGGTGGTAATGGCTGCAGGCACCTCCAAGAGAAAGCCGCCGCTGGTCTCTACCCTTTGCCAGACAACTCTGCCTCTCCCCACATGAGTTTGCACACCCAAAGTCTCGCCCAGGGTTGTAAAACAAAGCAGTCCGGTGGTCTCCCGAATGAGGGAGCAAGTCACCAGTCCTCTGTGTGGTTGCGCATTTCTGTCCCCAAGTTTACGCGCAAAGTGCTGTTCCAAGTTACGCACACAGTCTCCTCAAACTCGCAGACCTCAGCTGTGCCTGGGTTTTAGCTTGCTTTTTCCAGACCTGGGACCTCGCGTGGAACTGGGGAATCAGTGCAGTGGGACTCCTGTGCCCTCGCAGTTGGAGAAAACCAACCAGGTTGCTGCTTCCCGCCCCTCACCACTCACACGTGCAATGCTCTGAACCTCTCTCCTCGCGTATCCGAACAACTGCGTACCGCTGTTCCTGAGTCACAGTGCGCTATCTTTACTTTTGTCTGTGGAATTTTCACTCAGCCAGCTTTCCGGTGATTCTGGATGATGTTTGTTTTGTTGTTAAGTTGTAGTTTTGGAATTGTTGTGTGGGGCAACAAAATAGGTGTTTACCTATGCCGCCATCTTGGTTCCTCTCCAAAAATATTTTAGATCTTAAAATTAAAACGTATATTTATAACTTATAAATATAAACTATAAGTATCTGTTAAAAATGACTTTTATGGCTATATAAATAGTATATCCTATCAGTTATACTATAGGTATTATAAAAGTATTCTTCCCTTAGGCATGTAACAAGTTCCATATCAATATAACGAATAAGAAAATAGATCCTGATTTTTTAAGAGATCTATTTTAAATTTTTGACTAATATTAATATATATGGAAGAGAAATCGATCACCAATGATAAAATTTTCAAAATTATTTTTTCATTAAACGTTTTTAAAAACACAAAAACAACCGATATGGGTAAAAAAATCTAAACATCATGCTACTAATTACCAGTTTAACTTAAATTCTTAAGTTCATAGGTCCAGCGTTTGAAACAAATTTTGATCTAAATTCAACTAATTATGAAGTTCAAAAGTACATAATAAACCCTAAAATTAACACATTTCAGTCCTTCAGGCTATTAGTATTTTTTTAATTACAAGGCGTGTGATGTATTACAACGAACATCTCAGTCAATAGCTATTGATTTGATGCTTTTTGCTTCCCTTGGTGAGAAATCTTACCAGCAAGAGGAGGGCCAAGGAGAACTGGACAGCACTCCACAATTGTGACGAGTCCCACGGCGCTGGAAAATCTTTGAGCACCAACAAGGTCCATGAGACTTTCAAAGAGGATACTGCTAACACTCCCAAATCCAAGACCAAAAAATATAGCATAAAACACTAGGCTTATGTAGTCCTCTGCCAATGGGCATAAGAGATGACACACTCCCGTGAACATAATTGCAAAACTGAAGAAGTACTGGATTCGAGGTCGAATAAGTTTGGTGTTCGCAATGAATCCTACTGCAGGCCTTGCAAACATGTCAACAAAAGCCATAACAGACAGCAGGAAGGCTGCAGAGTACTCATCAATTCCCTTGTCTTTAGCATATGGAGCCAAGAATATAACGGGGGCAAAAAATCCTAGAAACATAATGACATTTCCAGATAAGTATATTAAAAAACCCCTGTGCTTGAAAAGGGAGAAATCTAAATAGTTATTAATTTTTTCCCAGACTGATTGCTTCTTGTGGGGTTTTTTCACATGCGTCTCAGGCTCTGTTTTGCAAATCTTATTTTGAGCCTTAGTAGTTGGTTTAGATTCAACGGGTCTCATGAGGGCCCCAGCCACACAGGCATTCAACAATATGCCTCCCAAAATCATGAAGCTTCCTTTCCAGCCGAAAGTATTAAAAAGGAACTGATTGAAAGGAGCTAATGTGCTTAAGAAAACAGGACTCCCTGCCATGGCGAGACCATTCGCCATGGGTCGTTTCTTATAGAAGTATTTGCCAATGATTGTTAAGGCGGGTTGCAGGTTGAAGGCTAGACCTAAACCTGCAAAGAACAAAACAGAAGGAAGAAAAACACAAATACATTAAGCTACTCACAAAAGAAATTACTCTTCAAAACATACGTTCAATTGGGTAAGGCAGGACTCAAAAGGCAATAGAAAGTGTTGATTTTTATTAATCACCAATATCAAGAGAATGGCATATAAAAAGTTTCTCAAAATTGGACACTTGATATATAGGATGGTTTCATATTCCTTTCATTTTAAAGCACAAATATAAAATCAAAAGCTTTCACTGATGTTTCAAAAATCAGAGCATAGATTAAAACTAGGACAAAATGATTAATTTTTATAATTACAATTTACTTAGTCCCACAGATTTTTATCACCTTTTATATTTACACTAGAGGCCCGGTGCATGAAATTCATGCATGGGGAGTGGGGTGGGGTGTCCATCAGGCCAGCCTGCACCCTTTCCAATCTGGGATCCCTCAAGGGATGTCCGACTGCCTGTTTCGGCCTGATCCCACCAGTCGGACATCTCTTTCACAATCCAAGACTTCTGTCTCCCAACTGCTTGCCTTCCTGCCCCTAACCACTTCTGCCTGCCAGTCTGATTACCCCAAACCACTCCTGTGCAAGCCTGATAGACACCTAACTGCTCCCCTGACAGCTCAATTGCCCCCAACTGCCCTCCCCTGCAGGCCTGGTTACCTCTAACTGCCCTTCCCTACAGGCCTGGTCACCCTTAACTGTCCTCCCCTGCAGGCCTGGACTCTTACAACTGCCCTCCCTTGGTAGCCCCGTCACCCTTAACTACCCTCCCTTGCCAGCCTGGTTGCCCCTAACTACCCTCCCCTGCCAGCCTGGTTATCACCAACTGCCATCCCCTGCAGGCCTGATCCCCTTCCAACTGCCTCCCCTGTAGGCCTGGTCATCCCTAACTACCCCTCCCTCCAGGCCTGGTCCCTCACAACTGCCCTCCCCTAAACGCCTGGTCACCCCCAACTGCCATCCCCTGCAGGCCTGATCCTCTCCCAACTGCCATCCCCTGCAGGCCTGATCCCCTCCCAACTGCCCTTCCCTGCAGGCCTGGCTCCTCCCAACTGCCTTCCCCTGCTAGCCTGATCGCCCACAACTGTCCTCCCTTGTCGGCCATCTTGTGTGTTGGAGTGACAGTCAATTTGCATATTACTCTTTTATTAGATGGGGGCAGATAGTCAACTGGTCGACCGGTCACTATGATGTTCACTGACCAGCAGAGGACAGACACTCTTACCAGTAGGCTACTTTGCTGCTGGGGTACAGTTGATTAGGACTGAGCAAAACAGGCCAGAAATGCCTTGATGTCTTCCTGTGGTTCCTCTCCTGTTGGCCAACCTCCCACATCCCTCCCAGGCCCTGATCCTGCTTAGGTGGGGTCCCTCAGTCTGGCCTGAGCCCTCTTATAATCTGGGATCCCTTGGGGGATGTCAGAGAGCCACTATTAGCCCGATTGCAGAATGACTGGTTGCTATTACATATACTAACCACCAGGGGGCACACTCATAATTCTATTACCTCCTGGTGCTCAGTGCACTCCCACAGGGTTGTGCCACTCAGCCAGAAACCAGACTCATGGCTGGAGAAGGCAGGGACAGTGGCTGAGACAGGGAGCGGGCCTAAGCCATCAATCGATATCTCCCAAGGGCTCCTGGACTGGGAGAGGGCACCGAGCCTCGTGTGTGTGTGTGTGTGTGTGTGTGTGTGTGTGTGTGTGTGGACGCGCGCGTGCTGACACGCATACACACACACACACACACACACACACACATATATATGATAGATTTGTTTCCTTGTGGGAAAGACTGTATTTAAAATATGATTGGTCTCTTTTCAGTTGAGAAGAGAGCGGTATTGACAGGTAGTAAAGAGAAGGATTCAACATCACTACGTTGTAGGCTTTAATGCTTCAAATTTTTTTCATCATATGACACATAAGTGCAAGGTTAGACTGATCTAAAACCACAATAAAAAGAGAAATATGTTTACCTTGGTATCTGTGGCCATTAGAAAAATATTCAATTTCTTTATACATTGAAGTCTAATTTTTCTTAAAACTGAGTATAGATTTATTTGATTCCATTTATTATTGAGGTTAATAAACAAATGCACATATTCAGATCAGTTTAAGTCCAAAGACGTTTTGCATAAGAAACAACTATAATCAAATACTAGGATGTTATTTGAAAATATTTGTGTTTAATAGCCGATGTGTCTTATAGAGCTTTAAATCAGAATCTTTGTAGGAAGGGAACAAAGAGGCACCGATACAAAGCTCCACCATAAAAAGAATACAATAGTTCTATTGTTAAAGCTAAGTCAGTGCATTCAGAAAATAACTTTTTGTCACTATTTTAACTTATTACATAAATACTAATTAGTAATGAAAAATACTTTTTTAAAAAAGAAGCTATTTATATGCCAGGAAGCTTCTGTCTGCCATCTTAACTGGCTGAAGAGTAAAGGATAAAATAATGAAAAGAGGTCAATGCTGTTTTGTTTCTGACATTTATATCATAGAGTATTATGGATCTGATAAATTGTTTTTTTCCCCCATTACCTGAAATAATTTTAATTGGACATTCCATAGCTATTATGTCAATGTACTAGATGAAAATAATTCAAAATTGTACCTGATATAAAAATAAAATTTAAAGAAAACAATAAAAATGCTTTATTGTTCATGTATTTTAGAGAGCTTCATGAACAACATGAGTGTTAAGATAACAAGCTGAAAACAAAACTTACCTCCAATGAATCCCACAGTGAGGTAGAGCTCTATTACACTGGTGCTAAAAGAGGCTGTGACCAATCCCACACAGCACAGCAAACCTCCTAGCATCACCACTGGCCGGCTGCCATATTTATTCACCAAAATACTGCTTATGGGACCTGAATAGAGATGAGATGAAGAAATATTCAGTTGCTGGGTCATTTATTTTTAACATTGTTAATTTTAAAAGCTGAGAATGCACATTTTAATGATCAAAGAAAAACACATAGAGCATATAATAAAGACTTCAATACTTCCAGTTTGACTGATTATCTTTAATCATACATGTAAAAGCACATAAAGTAATACATTAGAACTACTTAATATATAGTTTATGATCATAGTCATTCAACTTTTGATGAAACAGTTTTTTGACAAAATATAGCTAAATTGTCTAAATATCTTAGTAAATGCAGGAAAATTTATGTAACAAAAATCTAGCCGTTATATAAATTTGTTTTATTAGAATACTGTGCATACACACACATACATGCTCTCAATTAGTGTTAAATTTTTTAATTAGAGCACATTATGCTTTTTATTTAATATTGTGTTTCTTTGATTCTAAGACACCGATTTTTTCCATATCTTACTGTATTAGAAATAAGAATGTCTTCTACTTGATGATCTCTGAACAATTCCTGTTTATCAGGGTGCAGTCATAGGTAGTAATGTATCATGGCCCATGAGTGCTTGAACTATATATTATTGCTGTGGCTTGGTTGGACAATAGGAATACTGGTAACTCACATTAACTAATACTTCAATCAAACCAGTTAAGGACCATTTAAAACGGAATATAAAATCTTCATTGTTTTCTGAAAATTTATCTGTTGACTCATTCTGATAAGGCCAAGAAAGAACCGGCCCAAACTTGCAGAATGGACGCAGTAGTATAGATGGAATTACCAGACAAAAAGGTGGATTTCTCCATGAAAATATGCTCCCTCATAGACAAGGAGAACAATCTCTTATGTTAAACATGAACATCAAGGACTTGGACTCAAAAACTAATTTTGAAGAGCCAAATACTTCCTGGAAAGAAGGTTTTAAAATGCCTTGCTCAATTTTTTAAATGTATATTTTCTGGCAAATGTGCCCTATTTGTGTGTGTATGCATAAAATATTCAAGAGTGATTAAAATGATTATAATAATTTAAGTATGTCTTCAAAAACTCTTTTGGTAATTATAAAATTAAAGTTATAAATATTAATAAGGTGCTGCATCTTATTTTTATGCACATCATTTTTCTTTGATGGTATTTTAGGAAACAACGGTACAACTGCCCTCACCAGATAGACCAAGGTTGTATGTAGGTTTGATCTCTAGCGGGGCACATATGGGCATCAACCAACGAATGCATGAATGGGTGGAACAACAAATCTCTCTAAAATCAATCAATAAATATTACAAATCATGTGCAATTTAACAATTGAGGCTTAGAGTCAATGCAAATCCATACTAGTTTATGAAACTTGTAAGTGTGTAAGTGACTTGATTTGACATTCCATTTTTAACTTAAAATTATATTTCATCTGAAACTAGGGACACTACTTTTCTTAAAATAATTTAACTAACTCAATTTAATTCAACTTAACTCAAATTAGTTTATACAGTATTTCTTGAGCCAGTTTTCACATGCCAAGGATGAGTTAATCCTTAATACATTACAGTCCAGAGAAAGAAATAATTAAGAAGTTGTTTTAAGAACTGTAGTGGGTGCTTTGATTAGACAATCAGAATAAATTCAAAGGCACTGACCAATTACTTAGATTAATAACAATGATCTCTTCTCAGTATACCATTTTTGACATGTTGCCTAGATAATTAAAAAAATGAGTTAACTGATTTACTACATTTTATAATTGTGTTTGCCTAAAATGTGTAAACTTAAATTGGAACATAGGCTGTGAATTACAACTAAATTTGTAATGTATGTGAAATAATTATATCTAAATATCGGGATAACTACATCAAAGCTTTTTCCATCACTGTGATTAACTAAAGGAAGTCACTAAAGGAAACATTTAGAGGTGCTAGCATTTTTTTTTTTTTTTGAGGTGGCTTAATTTCTACATTGGGATTAGTCAAGATGCAATAAGAGTTATACTTTTAACAAATAATTTTATTTTTAAGTTATATACTTTAGCTGAATGATATTCTATATGGGATATATTTACAAAAGTCATCTATAATCTTTTTCCTGACCAAAAAAAAAAAAATACTTCATAAGTGCTTATTTAGAAATAATCAAAGCTCCCTAATCCACTACTTTCTTGTCTTCTGAAAGCTACTTCTGTCAGCTACTTCTGTTTCTCCTGGTGTGGCTCCAAAGTACTTACGAAAAAGATACTTATGATGGCAAGGAAGCTTTTCTGGGTTCTTATAAATTACAGAGTTTGCCCACTCTTAGAACTCCTGTTGCACTTAGAGCTAGTAATAAACACACAGACATACACACAATTATTTATTCTTCATTTTGTTTGTTTGAACCTTGTTCATACGTATAAAATGTCATAAAATATATCTACTTTGTAATAGTTGTGGATCAAATTTAAATTATGATATAAAGTAAAAAAAAACACTCAATTTGTAAACAATTTTTTAAATAATGTATTTTATTGATTTTTTACGAGAAGTAGGGAGAGGGATAGAGAGTTAGAAACATTGGTCAGCTGCCTCCTGAACACCCTGCTACTGGGGATGTGCCTGCAACCAAGGTACATGTCCTTGACCAGAATCGAACCTGGAACCCTTCATTCCGCAGTTCAATGCTCTATCCACTGAGCCAAACCGGTTAGGGCTGTAAAGAATTTTTAATGCTTAGTATTAGCTTGAGAAGGCATCTTAACATTAGATGAAAAATGACACCATCCATTATCTCTCTCTATCCTACAAGTGGCTTAATTTATTGTTACTAACAAGCAATATAAAATTAAAAACAAAAATGGATTCTCATCACATGTGATTTTTATTAAGCATGTGTTAGCTTCCCAGGTGTCCCCTTTTGATGAATCATAGACCTAATTATATTCTGAGCACATTCATTCATTTATTTATTAATTCAATCATTCTGGAAGTTTGTACTCAGCATGTATTTTGAAGTAATCATGATGTTTAATTATTAGTTATGTCAAAAAAGAAAACTATGTACCTGGAACACACACAATTATTTTTAATGCTTAGTATTAGCTTGAGAAGGCATCTTAACAATAGATGAAAAAGACACCATCCATTATCTCTCTCTATCCTACAAGCGGCTTAATTTATTGTTACTAACAAGAAATATAAAATTAAAAACAAAAACGGATTCTCATCCGGAGACTCATATATAGTTATATGAGTCTGTATCTAAGTACAGCATTTATTGTTCATCAAAAATCTTTGTTTTATTTGTTCATCAAGCAGTTATAAAAAATGACACACAAGAATAATAATGTCTTGTTTCCAAAAAAATTCACAAAAGTATCAGACTACATCTAAATCAGACTATATTCCCACTAATTTCTTCTGATCCTGCTTTCCAATCGAAGAATTTTTAGTGTCAGTTAATGACCACATTCATGTTAACTATGAAGGTGTATAGGGGAGTTTCCTCAGAGAGTAATGTAAGGATCTCAATACTGTCACCTGTATTCCGCTACTTCTTTGTCTTCTGAAAGCTATTTCTGTCAGTTACTTTTGTTTTTCCCAGTGTGGCTTCTTAATATTTACCAAAAGGTTAACTTTTATGGTAAGGAAGCTTCTGTGGGTCCTTATAAATTACAGAGTTTGCCCACTCTTAGAACTGTTGCACTTGGAGTTGGTGACAAATACACACACACAAATTATTTACTCTGCATTCAATTTGCTTGAATCTTGTTCATACATTCTATTGTAAGCTTTGTGAAAGTAGCTGCCATATATACTATTATTCATCATGCCAAATATTCATCAATATTTATTTAGTGATTACTCTGCAGTTAGTGTGCTAATAATTGTTATTACGTTATTTTTCTGGCAATTTGATGATACAATTGACTAATTATAATTACATAACAGTTAATAAAACTGAGGTGTGCAAAGCGCTTAGATAACTTGTTCAGGATCACATCAGAATCAATGGTAGTGTGTGGATATGAGCCCAAAGGCGCCTGATTACAAAACTGTGCTGTCAACTACTGTGCAGAAAATAGTCAACAATAGCAAGGCTAAGACACTATCCTTCAAAAGGCCTGACTTGTGCATGGCTGATGTGGCTCGATGGTTGTGCAATGAATGACCTATGAACCAAGAGATAACAGTTCAATTCCTGGTCAAGATACATGTCTGGTTTATGGGCTTGAGCCGTAGTGGGGGGCATGCAGGAGGCAAGTGATCAGTGATTCTCATTGATGTTTCTCTCTCTCTCTCCCTTTCTCTCTCTTCCTTCTGCTATGAAATAATTATAAATAAATAAATAAATAAATAAATAAGGCTTGATTGCAAATTTGGCTTTGATTGACATCTGTAAACTTGGGAGTTCAGAAGTATACCCATCATTCCTAGCATCAGTGGATGGCATGGAGCATCCATCTTATACAAAAACTGCTGTTTGAAATTTTAACCCTGCTATTTTGACTTCTGTAAATGCTTGCTTGCTTAAATAATAAGGAAAATAAGACGACTCCCACTTCAGAGAGGCCATGGACTATGCCCCAGACAGAGTTGTCAGTGCTGACACCAGGCCAAGTTTTGAGATATGGTCTCATGGTCCCCTCCCAGCACAGAGGCCTTTTTCCCAGAAGGCCCAGAAGTCTCATTCCAAATTTGGAAGATGCAAAGAACTAGGAAAAGTATAAATAGAAAAGGTTTCCTCTATATAGGGGGGCCCAGAATTTGAAAGGCAAATTTTTCTCTGGCCCTGGCCGTAATAAAATGTAATTTCCTTTCTCTAAGCACGGCTTGGATTTTTCCCCAGTCTTCTGTAACAGGCAAATATCTGCAGTTTGCTGCTCTGTTGACTAAAGAGTTTGCAAACCACCGGGATAGGAGCTTAATCACAGGGAACAACAATAGCCTGTAATTATTGGAATCCAGAGCTGATAAGAGTGGCTCACAGTGCCTAATCTGTTTTACAAACAATAAACAATGCACTTTTAAAAATAAATAAATAAATGATGTAGTTTATATTGAATATATGCTTTCCTTCTGTGAGTCTGGAATTTTGGTATATGCCATACAGGAATACCTATGTAACTAGTAACCCAACAGAAACCTTAAGCACTGAGTCTCCATTGAGGTTCCTTGTTAGGCAACATTTCACACATCGAAAGGAATTGCTGAAGGAATTAAACCCATCCTTTGTGATTCTGTTGGGAGAAGACTCTTGAAAGTCTGAACCTAGTTTCCTCTGTACTTTGCCTGATGTGTTTGTTTCTTCCTGATTTTGTTTTGCAACCTTTCATTGTAATAAATCATGGCCATGGAAGACATTTTTGAGTTTTGTGAACCCAGAAACAAATAGTCCAACCTGAGTGTGATCTCTCTTACTGTTAATTTTGAACTTTTGTATAGAACTTATAAACAAATGGGTTTTGTTAATATTTTAAAAGGTATGACATATATACATATATACGTATTTAGGTATATATACTAGTCTATTGTTTTGTATATTATTATTCTGTTCTGTAGAGGTAAATTAACAGCACTTGCTTTTATTTCTTCTGTATGCTACATGAGTACATTATAAATGCTGTGAGAAAATTTGGAAAGTATGTTATGTAATTGTTATGCCCAGATTTCATGATCCCCAAAAACCACCAGGGAGCCCAAATCGGCTGCAATAGCATAGAACCTTTATTCAAACCCAGGTTTGGCCCTCAACCTTCATCTGGCACAGCAGTGAGGCGAGAGAGGGAGCCCAGCAAGAACAATAGGTTATAAAGGGTTGGTGATTTGGGTGGTCTCAGGGAAGTGACGTGGGTTACAGAGATAGCCTTATTAGGTCAGGGTTTTTCAGCGGGGGGTCTCACAGCACAAGGATCAGGAAGTGACCAGTACTTAGTTATGCCTTATTTGGACCTAAGCTATGTCCTTGGGCTGCAGTGGTCTGCTCAGGCAGTGGTTGGGGGAGTCAGGACATTCCTGGCACTCCAGTGGCCACTCCCAGCAGGGGGAAAGGGGAGATAGGCTGACCAGCCCCTCATGATGGAGGATAGTCCTTTGTCCTTTCATAATGAACATTTCATAAATATATTTGATCAATCTAAAACCATGAATTGAAATTGACTATGAACTTGAGTGATACAAAATTTTGTATGCACAGTAGAAACATTAACCGAAGAAATGATAAACTGCTATAATTTATTTTTCATTTGCTTTATTTCCAATTTGTATATGTAGTATCCTGTCAAGTCAAATGATAGAAAGCAGTAGTTTAAAAACTGGGAGAAAGTTGTTTGCCATTTCAGAAATTTTTCTGTGTTTACAACTATAGTATTTTTGTTACTACAGAAACATTATAATTTTTAAACAATTTTTAAAGAGGTGTTTTTTGAATTAGAAAGCTGATGCTATTTTAAGTTGGACAGAGTGTGGGCTCTTCTTCATTAACTACTTGTTTGCCTGAGGTCCATTCTTACACTGAAGTTGGGATTGAAAATCTATGTGGTTTCTCTCTCCAGGTGACTTTCTTTCATTTCAATTTAGTGAAAAACATGAAGGGAGTGTCCCTGATAATTAGAAAGCAACCATTGCATTTGCTTTCTGAATGGATGAAGACATCACTGTTAGCCAGGTAAGTCATCAGTTAGCACATTGTTCAATGGTAAGTGCCCCAGGTTAACTTACTGAGCTCATCCAACTCCACAATAGATGAATCTTAATGTCTGCTGAAGACACTCACTGTGTATTCACTCAGCATTTAACCAGTATTTTAAGCATATAAATGTTTTGAGTGAATGCTTTGAGTAGCTGTTGAAGTCAAGAAAGGGACTGATTAACATGATAGGTATAATTGCTGTATAACAGAGATAGAGGGTGACATAGTTCACAAACTCAGCTTTGCATTTGGTTTCCTGTTGGGAATGTTCTCCCCTTTATATGTAAACTAGAGGCCCAGGGCACACAATTTGCTCCCTCTCACAGACCTGACATCCTGTCTCACAATCTTGGGTCCCTCCTCCTTTCTGCCCGCCTGCTCACTCCTTACTGCTCAGCTCACTGCTCCTTAGCGCTGCTGCGGAGGCCAGAGAGGCTCCTGCCACCCTTGCTGTGCTTGCCAGCTGTGAGCACAGCTTCCGGCTGATGAGTGCTCCCCCTCTGCAAACACACTGACCACCAGGGGGCAGCTCCTGCATTAAGCATCTGCCCTCTGGCGGTCAGTGAGTATCCTAGCGGCCATTCATTCTGGTCATTCCACCGTACAGGTCGCTTAGGCTTTTATTATATAGATGAGTTATTTTTCTAAAATTCAGGTCTCTGCAAATATATTGACTACTCAGAGAGATTGCTCACTGTTCCAATAGATGAAGCTATCAAACTTTAATGAGGTACTAAATGCTATTTTTAAATCCACTTATAAATCTATAACTCATTTTCCATGCCTTCCATATTTTTCTTTTTTTGCACATTTCAATACCTGTCTGCCATTGGCCTGGTTGCAAGACAAGTTCTTGAATTTTAATAAGAAGAAAGTTATTTTTGTGTGTGTTTTTCTTTTCCTCTCTGTACATGAACTCTTTTCCATTTCTATATTCATTCAACCACAATTTTTTTCCAACTAGGCACCATCACAACTGTTTAAAAGGGATAATCATGCTATTTGTAGGGAAGGGGGGCAGACAAATTGACATCAAAATCTTTTAATAGAAATCAAAGGGTTTGAAAGTGATCATTCTCTCTGCCCAAGAACAGAAATGCCAAGCACTTCCTTGGTGTTTATAGGTTACATTATTCTCAACCAGAAAAAACATTCTCACTTGTTTAAGGCTATACAATGACTACATAAAAATAAAAATAGCATTTATTGAGAACTTGGCCTTTCTAAGCTCTTCACATTATAAAATCACATTTAACCCTACTACCTTTCTAAAACTTGGTAGTATTTCCCATTTTATTTTCATTCCCATTTTATAAATAAAGAGACAGAGGTGCAAAGTAATGACTTTTGAGGACTGCTCAAGCACTTTGCTATAATTGTCTATGTGAAGAGTTATTTTCTTTTTTTCTGGGAGGAATGATTAAATACTGTTTACATACATAATGCTCATTCTTTAAAATAAAAATTTATATTTAATGCTACATTACACAAAATTTACAGTAAATTTTAGGAAGATGACAAAATAAGGCTGTAATTGCAGAACTGTTAGTTACCTACCCAAGAGCCACACCGTCTTCCTTCTTAACAGAATCCTGATTTTAATTTATATCTAACCTCTTCTGTGAGAGCCCAGGCCTGACACATGGGAGTGAGTCATAAGTGAATCATGATAGGACTGTCCCCATTACCAAATCCTGGTTTGAACACAAGCATTTTGTGACAATGCATATACGAAGAGTTTTCTGGGGACATCTAAGAAAGCATTTCCTCAGTCTTACAAAGCAAGAAAATACGTCAATATATTCTCTTGACAATGTGATGTCTAGAGGTGCCATAGTCATAGCCACCAATGGGCCATGACGGGTGCTTAGAGATTAGGTAGATTCACCCTTAATTACATCAAAGAGCCAATGAACCAACCAAGCCAGGAGCGGCCTCACTTAGACTCCTTTGTGCTGTGACATCATAAAACTTCCTCATTAGCTTACAAATGGACTCTGGATTTTTCCTTATTTACACTCTAAAATATCCCAACTAATATAATAACAGGAAAAATTCAATTTCTATTACAAATCCATAAAATCTGTTAAAACTATCTCACCCTAAGTAGTAGTTAACACCTACAAAATACCTTTTTTTCCCTCTAAAGCTCTAAAGGTTACTTAGTTTCAAATAATTATCTCAGTATGACCTAACTATGGAACATTTAAAGTGACTCAGGTTTTTCCAATTTGTTATTCTCAATTTCAATAGGATTTTTGAAATGGGGATATGTAATTCAAAATGCATCTTAATATATATATATATATATATATATATTTCCAATAACCCATAACCAATTGGTAAATTGTAGATTCCTATCTGTCTTAGGCATTGGACAAACAATAAGACCATTTCCAAAAGATGCTAACATAGATTTCTGATCATGAATATTTCCCCTCATAACTCTTACTGTACATAGAATACTGTATGAAGTCCTATAAAATTTTATACTTTTCCCTCCACCTACTCTTCAAAATTAGTTTTAAATAACACTGCCATGAGGCACTCCATGAATTCATCTATCTAATGTAATTCTCTAAACTTTTAACTACTACACTACTTTGTTCCTATCTCTCTTAAGATAGTAATATTATTCTACTTTGTGGTGTACTTATTTGCATATTTGCATTATTCACTAGAGATTAAACTGTTAGAGGGCAGAGGTATAATTTTATTCATATTTATAATCTACTTAGGCATAGGAGAGTTAATTATTTCATATAGTAGATAGTGATTATCTTACATTTAATTAACTTAAATTGTTTTAGAAGTTGATTTAGGATTGCCATGTGATGCTACAGTCAAATAATATATCAGTATTTATCATAGAAAAAGTTTAAGAGGATACTTACACTACTTTCCTTTCTCTTATCTAAAATATAATGATACAAAATGGTCTACACATATGTGAGGATAAAGATCATTTTAGAGATGGTATATGATCATCATTCATCTTAACTCTTCTCTTTAAAAGTACTTTGATTTACATCAACAAAATGAAAAGACAACCCACTGAATGGGAGAACATATTTCCCAATGATATATTTGATAGGAGTTAATACCTAAAATTTATAAAGAACTCATAAAACTCAATACACACTCCCAAAACTAATCCAAGTGAAAAATCGACAAAAGACCTGAATAGACACTTCTCTAAAGAGGCCATACAAATAGCTAATAGACATATGAAAACATGCTCAATGTCATTAATCAGAGAAATGCAAATTAATACCACAATGAGATATTAGCTCACACCTGTCAGAATGGCTATCATCGATAAATTAACAAACAAGTGTTGGCGAGGATGAACTCTCATACATGGCAGGCATGCAGATCTATGCAGCCACTGTGGAAAGCAGTTTGGAGTTACCTCAAAAAATTAAAAAATGGAATTGTCTTATGACAGTGATTCCACTTCTGAGAATTTATCTGAAGAAACCCAAAAGACTCATTTGAAAGAGTAAATTGTACCCCTATGTACCCTATGTTCACTGCAGCATCATTTACAATAGCCCAGATATAGAAGCATCGCAAGTGTCCATCAGATGAGTGGATAAAAAAATCTGTGGCACATTGATACAATAGAATACTATTCTGTTGTAAAAAGGAAGAAAATTTTACCCTTTACCTGGAGTATTACACTAAGTGAAATAAACCAGTCAGAGAAAGAAAAGTGTCATATGATTTCACTCACATGTGGAATTTAATGAACAAACTGAACTACCAAGAAAACAGAAACAGGCTCTAGTAAAGAGCAGGTAGGCAGATCTGGTGCTGGTGCTGGTGCTAGAGAGAGGAGTGGAGGGACTGAGCAATTCGAAAAAAAGAGAGAGAGAACTCATGAATATGGACAACAGTGTAATTGCAGGGGAAGTGAAAGGGGAGAGCATAGAGGAATAAATATAGATGGGGAAATTAAAAATAATAATAAATTTTTAAAAGTACCTTGGTTTATGAGTAAAGATGTTTTAAGCAAACAAAGTTTCCAAGTAAAGTTATGAAGTCCTTCTTACCCCAGAATCCCTGCTACTATTTCTATAGCACATGAAATGTACATATAGTACAGAGATAGATGTATTTGTTGTGTATGTGCCAGTGTGTGTGTGTTTGTGTTGTGTATGCTGAATCCAAGTGATATAGTACCAGGAGAATGTGCTTCAACTATTCTTTGTGCACTTTTTACATAAGTCCTAGTCCCATCTAATAAAAATGCAATATTCAAATTGATTGTAACTCTGCTACACTCACAAGCCATGCCCACAGCCAATCAGGAGCGAGTATGCAAATCAACCCAACCAAGATGACTGCAGCCACAGAACTGCAGCAAGCAGGAGGCTGGGATTTCCTCTGCAATGGAGGAACCAAGCTTCCCTGCTGCCCTGGCCAGCCCAGGCCTACACTCAAGGCTACAAAGTTTCAATTATAGAAGATAAATAAGTCCCAACAAAAATGACTGCAACAACAGAGTGAGCAGGAAACTTGGGTCTGCTCAAGGCTACAAATTTCAATTATAGAAGATAAATAAATCCCAGATACCAGGGCCTCCACTTGGGTCGACAAGGGGCGTGGCCGGCCTGCAAATCACCACAGGCCCCTCGCCCAGGCCACCCCATGCCCCAAGGGAACTCCCACTCTGATCTGGGACATCCTTCAGGGCAAACCATCTGGTCCCCTCCCATACACCAGGCCTCTATCCTATCTAATAAAAGAGTAATTTGCAGATTGACTATCACTCCAACACACAAGATCGCTGCTCCCATGAGGTCAAAGATCCTGCCCCCATGTGGACACAAGATGGCCACCACAAGATGTCCAGCAGGGGATGACAGTTGGGAGGGACCAGGCCTGCAAGGGAGGGCAATTGGGGGTGATAAAGCCTGCCGTGGAGGGCAGTTAGGGGTAACTAGGCCAGCAGAAGAAGGAAGCTGGGGCCTGTAGGAAAGGGCAGCTGGGAGGGACCCAGGCCTGCAGGGGAGCAGTTAGGCTTCAATCAGGCTATTAGGGGAGTGGTTATGGGATGATCAGGCTAGCAGGCAGAAGCAGTTAGGGGAAATTATGAAGGCAGGCAGTCAAGCAGTTGGGAGCCAGCAGTCCTACCTGGACCAGAACTAAACGGGCAGTCAGACATCCCTTGAGGGGTCCCAAATTGGAGAGGTGCAGGCTGGGCTGAGGGACACCCCCCCACCCATGCACAAATTTTATGCACTGGGCCTCTAGTCTACACTAATAAAAGAGTAATATGCTAATTAGACCGGGAGACCTTCTGGACATTCTTCCAGATAAAACCATGGAAGTAGGGCTGAAGCAGAGGCAGTTAAGGGAGATCAGGCCAGGGGGGGGGGGCAATTGGTGGCAAGCAGGCTGGCAGGGGGGACAGTTGGAGGTGAGAAGTTTGGCAGGGGGAGCAATTGGGGCTGAGCAGGTCAGTGGGGGTGCAGTTGGGGGAAAGCAGGCTGGCAGGGGAGGTAGTTGGGGGTAATCAGGCCATCAGGGGGCACAATTGAGGGCAAGCAGGATGGCAGGGGGGCAGTTTGGGGAGAATAGGCTGGCAGAGGAGGCATTTGGGGGTGAGCAGGCCAGCAAGGGGGGGGGGCAGGGGAATCTAGGGGTCATCAGCCCAGCAAGAGGGAGAAGTTTGGGGATGAGAAAGCTGGCAGGAGGGCAGTTGGGGCAAGCAGGTTGGTGTGGGGGCAATCAGGCCAGTGGGGAGGCAGTTAGGGGTGAACAGGTCAGTGGAGGGCAGTTGGTGGCAATCAGGCCAGCAAGGGGGAGAAGTTAAGGGATGAGAAAGCTGGCAGGGGGAGAGTTGGGGGCGAGCAGGACAGCAAGCAAAGTAGTTAGGGGTGATCAGGCAGGCAGGCAGGCAGGCAGACAAGTGAGTGGTTAGGAGCCAGAGGTCCTGGATTGTGAGAGGGATGTCCCCCACCCCCCAGTGCATGAATTTCATGCACCAGGTCACTAGTATGCTAATAAAGTACTACAGAGTAATAATAATTACAGTTCTTTAGTTATACCAGATAATAAATAATAACTAATAAAGGGTCCTCTCTTGGCTAATATTCTTGGTTAACAACTGTGCATCTATTTTCTCCTGCTGCTCCTTTTGCGAGAACACAGATTCCTTGTAGGAGCCTGATCTTCATGGAGAGTTATATTCAGAGAATTAAACTCTATATTAAGGTGGTAATCTAATCCTGTTTTACAAAGCCTATCAGGGAAATCTCATTCCCCTCACCATTGAATGATTTGGCTGGGCCGGGCTTATGCTGTAATTCAGGCCAATGAGACATGAATGGAAATATGCATAGATTGCCGTGAACCACAGCAGCCAAACTGAATATAAAGAACTGGCCTGAAGAAAAGCATAAAACACAGAAGCTAGCCATTCCAAGAGCATCCAGAGAAATAGACTCAGAACCTAATGCTGCCATTCTACAGTCACCCTGTATGTAAAAATCTTATTAAGTGAGATAGGTATTTACTTAGTATGTAAACCTATTGAGTGTTTAAGCTGAAAGTATCTCTGCAGATAAACCTGAAGTAAAATAGATTAGTTTTCCTTAAATATTTTGGTATAATAAAGGATAGATTTGAAAATACCAAAAGTAATTCTAACAAAAAAGTTTGGTTCAATCACATGTCTAACGAGAAGCTGTTATTCAGTTTACTTTGAAGAACTGGGTATTACTGTTCAATAGTTTGTTTTACGGATTTAGGGAAAAAGTGACATGCATAAATTTATTGTACTACATGCATTCATAAATTAAATAACTTCAAAGTTGTTAAAAGTTTATTGGTTTTTCTGAACTTCATGAGAGTTTAGATTAAAAATTGACATTGTCTATGTATGTCTCTGTGTTTGGCTTATATTTAACTTCCTCATAACAAACTATCTTCACACACACATACATATTAATTCACAGAATTTTTAGAAGGGTTAAGAATTGTTTCATTATTTATTCTCTTTTTAAAAATATTTTTATTGATTTCAGAGAGGAAAAGAGAGGAAAGAGATAGAAACATCAAAGATGAGAAAGAATCATTGATTGGCTGATTCCTACACACTGTGCACTGGTAGTTGAGCCCGCAACCCTGGCAAGTGCCATGCCTGGGAATTGAACCATAACCTCTTGGTTCATAGGTTGAGATTCAATCATTGAGCTATGCCAGCCAGGCTCATTATTTATTATTAATTGTGGGGACATATGTTTTAATCTATGTAATATTGCTATCAATCTAGAAGACAATATCCTATCTAATACAAAAGTAATATGCAAATTGTACCTTCACCACACCCACAAGCCACGCCCACAAAGCCAATCAGAACAAGTATGCAAATCAACCCAACCAAGATGGCGGTTAATTTGCATATCCACGCCCAGAAGATGGCATAGAAGGAAGCCAAGCACTGCAGAAGGGAGCAAAGCTGTGGAGAAGTAAGCGAGCAGGTGGGGGAGAAGGGAGTGAGGCCGAGGAGCCAGGAGTGAGGCAGCGGAGATGAGAACAAACAATGCAGACGAGACGCGAGAAAGCGAGGTAGTGAAGAAGGGAGTGAGGTAGCAGAGAAGGAAGGGAGCTTTGCTCAGGCCACAGGAAGCTCTATTCTTGCAGGAATCTTTCTAGTTTATTTATAACTAGACACCCGTTTCAGGTCTCTAGTTTATTTTGTTCAGTGCATAAACAAAATTCATGCACTAAAGGTGGGTGGTCCCTCAGCCCAGCATACTCCCTCTCACAGGCTGGGCATCCTTAGGGGTGGGAAGTGACCTGGTGATCAGGGAAAGGCAATGCCCCCATCACACCTCTGCTGTTGCCACTGCCAGCAGCGCAAGCCTCAGCCAACCCTGGTTACTTAAGCTGGGCAGCCAACATCTGAGGCTTTCCTGTGCCTCAGGCTGGCCCTGGGAAGCTGAGGGGCTAAGGAGACTGGGGGACTCAGAGAGGAAGGGAGAGGGAGAGGGCTAGAGAGAGAAACATCCATCAGTTGCCTCCTGCATACCCTGCACTGGGGATGTACCCGCAACCAAGGCACATTCCCCTGACCAGAATCGAACCTGGGACCCTTCAGTCCCCAGGCTGAAGCTCTATCCACTGAGCCAAACCAGCTAGGGCATGCCACAAATTTTAAATGCTTCCTTGGTTGCTGGGGATTTAAAAAACCCTACAAAGAGGTGAGGGGGTTATACTAAAAAAACTCAGAGTTTAGTAAATGGGGGTGGTTCAGACATTGATGAGAGAGAAATATCGATCAGCTGCCTCCTGCACACCCTCTGCTGGGGATGTGCTCACAACCAAGGTACATACCCTTGACCGGAATCGAACCTGGGACCTTTCAGTCCACAGGCCGACACTCTATCCACTGAGCCAAACCAGTTTCGGCGTGGATACAATGATTTAAATTCACAATTTCCATATGTACTAAATCACAGTATCATGTGGGTTCTTCTTTCCTACCTCTGTTTTCACAGGAGCCAACTGCTCAGAGGTGTTAAAATCCCCAAGGCGCCAAAGAAGCAATTGTATAGAGAATTTTTTTAGATACTTTTTAATGACTAACAAAGCCTCCCAAAACTCTCAGTGAAGCCTCCTACCTGTCTTATGCATATTGCTGTGGAGGGTAGTCAGGCTTTATACCTGGGGGATTTGGGGTCCTATTTTTAAGTGTTCAGAAGCCATACACATTGTAGCCTGGGTAGCAGAAGTGATGGCAATTTTTGTTCAATGACTTTAGTTCTTCGAACTACAGTCAAGGAACACATTGGCCTAAGGGAGAATCTGATGAGAACAATGTAAAGAGAGCACTGATAAAAATTAATGTTTATTAAAGATTGTTTCAAAATTTAAATTGATTATTTTCAGCTACTCCCTTTACTCACTCTTAGGACAAGTCATTAATTGAAAAGAAAAACAGCTTTGAACACCTGGACCAGTTCACATCATTGGCTTTTATTCTCTTTATAACTGAAATGTTTACTAGGGCTAATTTAAGGTTAGTTATCATTACGGTTAGTTAAAAAGAAACATAAAATAATTTATTAGCCAAATAAATATAAAGGAAGTAAAAGGATTGAATAAATAGACTCAGACACCAAGCTTTTAAGGTAAATCACTACTTTCTACATTTTTATAACATCAATTGCTAGTGAAAGAATCACAAATGCATTGCGAATTTATGTTCCATTACAAATAATAAAGTGAGAATTTGTATATCAATCAAGTTGAATTAAAGTAATAAATGTATTCCCCAAATATTCAAAGACTTAGGAACCTGTTATGAGATATTGAGAGAAAACTAAATCCTATCTACTGATAATTTAATGGTGAATAGTTCTGTGTCTCTGGGAATGGCTGCAAACTGCACTGAATGAAGGCTGCAGGGAATCAAGAAAAGTTTCAAATATTCTACCTCCAAACACAAGTACACTTTGCAGCAATCTCCGCAATTAAAGATCATGTTGTCAAGCTACATGTGACTTTTTTGAAAATGGAATTAAATATTTGAGGCATTGAGACTAGCTGGTTAAAAAGACATTTGGCTTAATATTTAACAGGAAAATATGTGTACCGTGTTACCAAATATTTAACTAGTGATAACAAGCCATTGACCAATCTACCTCTTGCTTCAAGCCCTTTCACTATATCCTGATGCAGATGTCCTGAATAAGGCAAGCAGCTTAGGCGCAGGAGCCCGGCACCTAAGTGGATCCCTCAAAAATCATATTTTTAGTAAAATATCTGAAAAGGTGCTTTTATATATTTTTAAAGTTTCCTCCAAATGTTACAATATTTCAGGGACTATAAAATCTATAACTACTCTTAGAAATGGCAGTAATTTTTGCTGCAACACAAATAAAAGTCTCATTTTAGACTTAGCTTCACAAAGCCTAACTCTGAACTGCTTTGTTCCTGGAATAGCCGAGTTATCTTGTTTGTGTACTTAGCGACTACAACCTTTGATTTTTTAAACTAATGTGATCCACAGAGTTGAAAATACTCTTGGTGCTAACAAAACATAATTTTGGTTTCTCAATGACCACTGAGAACTCAGGCCATCTATTTCTGAAAAACAAATAACTGTCTTGAGAGAAACATAGTGGCTAGATTTAATGCCATGCGGATATTAGAAATGAACAATTGAAGAACCAAAGAATTTATGAAAACTGACTTAAAATAATTCTACTGAAAAGACAGTTTTCAATATTTGTAAATTTTGCCCCTCAGTGTACCACTGCATTGTTCTATCATTCAGAAGCAAAACAAAAGTATTCTGAATAAAAATGTTTCCCTCATTTACATCCTAAACTTACCTAACAAAATATTTCCTTTTGTATCTTTAACTCACAAGTCTCTAGAGATGTCTATTTCTATTTAAAAAAATACTGTATCCCATTTTTGAAATCTGGAGACATTTTTTAGTTATCAGGTATTTCACTTTTTTATTTTTACTTTAGTTTTTATTTATTTCAGAGAGGAAGGGAGAAGGATAGAGAGATAGAAACATCAATGATGAGAAGCATTGATCATCTGTCTCCTGAAACCCAACCATGTGCCCTGACTGGGAATCAAACCATGACCTCCAAGTTCATTGGTAGATGCTCAACCACTGAACAACATTAGCTGGGCTGAATAATTTTTTTTACTCTATTGATTTGGAAAGTAACAATGGAATATAAGTAGAATTTATAATTTCATAACTCCTTAATTATCATCCAGAAGTATTAAGAAAGATGCCAGTAAACATACTATATAATAAAGAGTAATGTGCAAATTGACTGCACCTTCCCTACACCCACAAGCCACTCCCACCAGGCACGCCCACCAGCCAATCAGGAGCAAATAAACCCCAACCAAGATGGTGGCTGGCCAACTGACACCCAAAGCATGGCCATGGTGGTGCTAAGGGCAGCTGGGGTCCAGTTTGTAGCCCCAGACCTAGTAGGGGATCTGGACCCCCGGCTGCCCAAACCTTCGCCATGGTGGCGCTTCTGGGTAACCAGAGGGCTGGATTCCAGCCCCAGACCCAGCAGAGAGTCCGGATGACAGCCCTAGACCCTCCAGGGGCGGCCAGGGTCCAAATCGCAGTCCCAGACCTAGCAGGGATGGCCTGGGTCCAAATCACAGCCCCAGACCCAGCAGGGGATCCGGCCCCCCAGCTGCCCAAAGCATGGCCATGGCAGTGCTTCCTATGGCCGGGGGTTCGAATCGCAGCCCCAGACCCAGTAAGAGATCTGCCATCCCCCTTCCCTGTTCTTTCCCCCCACTTCGGCCATCTGAAGTGCTGCCATGGTGGTGCTTTGGGCAGCTAGGGACCGGTTGCAGCCCCAGCCCCAGCCCCAGCCCCAGCCCCAGCAGAGGAGGCCGGACCCAGACAGCTTGCGTTGCTGAGGGGTGTGGGTTGGGGCAGCAGAGACACAAACCCGCAAGAAACCTGTAGAAAGGGAGATAAACTATTGTAACTTTATCCCCTTTTTCAGAAGATGAGAAAACTATCCCTGGATTACTTAGTGCTGTGGCCAATACCTTTCTACAAACACAGGGTCATGTTATGATCACTCCCAGGAAGGTCTGGTCAGAATCCCGTCTCCAGGGAATAATGCTATTGTGGCAAATCATCTAAGAGAGGAAACAAGCTTTTGTTGGTTTTATTCTGAAGGTCAGAGAACATGCCACCCCAACATATGCTGTGTTGTTATATTGATGATCTTGAGCTGCAGATGCTTAAAAAACAGCAAATTCATGCAGAGGATTTCATTCAAGTCTCCTGATCTCCCTAAAATCAGACCCCCATAAAGGAGCTTAAATGTCATAGGTCCCTTGATGGGAGAAGTGTCATCAGGCAGAGAAGACTGACTCCTGTCACAGGACAGGAGAGTAGAAGTTGACATCACACTCAAACTTTGCTACAAACTATTTCTCCCCACCCCCTTCATCTTTCCTAAATATAATTTACTCTCCTCTAAGAGGCCTATATCTCCCACCCCCCTTTCCCTAGAAAGAAGGTATTTAAACCTGCATTCTAAGCCACTTTGGGGAGTTACTCATTTTTCCCTAGGATCTCCCACATATATACAAGGTACACATGTTAATGAACTTTTGTTTTTCTCTTGGTGATCTGTCTTTCATTACAAGGGCCTCCACTAAGAACTCAGAAAGGTAGAGGAAAACTATTTTTCTTCCTCCATAATTCTATCTCAGGAAATCAAGTCCTCAGCTGAACAATGAGGTTGGCTCAAGTACCAACCAGTCCCAGCTGATGGGAGGGAAGCTTCTAGGGAGAAATCAATGATATTGGCATCAAAGTGGGATGGAAGGAATTTAAAGTGCATGGTTGCTGGTGGGAATTTAAAGTGGTTCAACATTTTTGGAGGATGATTTGGCAAATTCAATAGAAATGTTCAAGGTACATTCAAGAGTCTTCTAGGAATCACATCTGCTGAGATAAAGCACAAGTGCATAAGCCTTGCTCAGAACCCAGGATGCTACTGTGGGCTCCCCTTCCACGATAGGAAAACCTGGGAACAACCTGCATTTTTAGGACAAGATGGCATCTATACTAATAAAAGGGTAATATGCTAATTAGATTGAACATCTTCTGAATGACCTTCCAGATGTCCTTCCGGACATCCTTCCAGACAAAGCCATGTTGGCTGCGCCAAGGCAGAAGAGGTTAGAGGCAATCAGGCAGGCAGGGAAGAGCAGTTAGGGGGACCAGGCCAGCAGGGGACAGCAGTTAGGGAAAATAGGCTGTCAGGGGAGAGCAGTTAGGGGAATCAGGCTGGCAGGCAGGTGAGTGGTTAAGAGCCAGAGATCCCAGATTGGAGAGAGTGTAGGTCAAGCTGAGTCGATCCCCTTCCCGTGCACGAATTTCATGCACCAGACCTCTAGTGAAGTATAATGTATTTTAATGGCTGTTGAATGTTTCTAAGAACAAAATCTCCCATGAAAAATGGACCTTTAGAGATATACTGGTAGGTAGGTAAATAGGTGGATGGCTAGATAGATTTTAATCTAGGCACTCTACCAGGTCCTTCTTTACATAAGAACTATGATGGGATGTTTGCCTAGTTTTATGATTCTGAAGAAAAATAAGAGTCCGAGTCACATGCTTGCCATTAAATTCATAGGTAGTAATTATCACACAATGGATTAAAATATATTTATTTTTATAATACACAGAAGTCATTCTTTAAATAGAAAAAATCCATCCAGCAGAGTCATGATATACTCATGATCAACCCAAGCATATATTTTATATCAAATTATATAAAAGTTATCAGCCTTAAAAAACAGAAATGTGTATACAGAAGTGCAACAATGATAGAAATTATCACAGTTAAATTTTTCAGATCTAAAAATACTACAAAAAAACTCGTGGGTGCCTAGGCAGTGTGGCTCAGTAGTTGAGCAATGACCCATGCACCAAGAGGTCACTGGGTCTGGGCCTGGTCAGGGCACATGCCCAGGTTGTGGGTTTGATCTCCAGTGTGGGCATGCAGGAGGCAGCTGATCGGTGTTTCTCTTCCTCTCTCTTCCCTCCTCTCACTCTAAAAATCAATAATAATAATTTTAAAAGCTCTCATATCAGCAGACTGTGGTTTATACATTATTCTCAAATCTACACAAAAGCTAAGAAAATCCATTGATTCTGGGACTTACCCAGAACCATGAACAAGAAGAAAGTTTTGGCAGTGTTCAATATCACTAATCATCAGGGAAATGCAAATCCAAACCACAATAAGATGTCACCTCGCACCTTTTGTATAGCAAATATCAAAGAAGCAAAAAGCCACAAAAGTGTTGGTAAGAATGTGAAGAAATTAAAATCCTGCACATAATTAGTGGTGTAAAATGGTGTAGCCAGTATGGAGAATAGTTTGGAGGTGCCTTAAAATGTTAAAATAAAACTACTACCATGTGATCCAGCAATCCCATTTCTGAGTAATTATTTTAAAAAATTAAAATCAGAATACTAAAGAGATATTAGTATTTTTATGTACATTAAAGTACTACTTAAAATAGCAAAGATGTAGAAAAAACCTCAGTGTCTTATGAAGGATGAATGGCTAAAAACAAATGTAGCATATACATACAATGGAATGTTATTCAGACTTCAAAATGAAGGAAATTTTACAATATGAGATAAAACAGATGAACCTTGATGCTATAAGGCTAAGTGAAATAAACCAGTTACAGAAGGACAAATACTACATGAATTTCACCTAGAGGAGATATTTAAGATACTCCAACTAACATAAGAGTAGAATGATGATTGGCAGGGGCTTGCAAGAGGCAAAAATGAGGAACTACAAGCCAACAAGCATAAAGTTTCAGTTAAGCAACATGAATAAGTTTTAGAGATCTGCTGTCCAACACTGTACCTGTAGCTAACAACACTGAATTGTACAGTTAAAAAGTTAAGAGGGTAGCTCTCACGTTTTGTTCTTATTGCAATAAAAGAAAATTTTTTTAAAAATTGAAAGTCAAATAATTAAACCTGCAGTGGAAAATAAGATCAGAAGGGAAAATCTGAATGAGAACATACTCAGAGTAATTCTCCCAGAGATTTTCAGCCATTGCTTTTTTTTTTTTTTTTTTTTTTTTTCCTTTTGGGGCAAGATATCCATCTTGACTGGCACCATCTTTGCAAAAAGTCCTAAACAATAGGTATTCAGCAGCAGGTCTTACAATAGCCTAAGTGGTGCTCTTGTTGGGAATAATTTAATCCCCCAATTTGAGGAATTTGGGGGAAGTTTTCAAAGCAAAATGTCTTCCTATTGTTGACCTCATTTTGCAAATGCGGCTTGAATGCATTCTTTGTCCTATTGCCAATAGCAAGCTGCCCTACTTAAATTTCTGACAATGTCCCTCACCAGTTATTCATTAGAACTGCTGTAGTCATCTCATGATTTTTACTTCCTTAAAGTTTATAAGGAATTGTTATTAATATAAAGTCATGATTACCTATCTTGTTTTGGGGTATCTATCTCCAAGTGACTTAACCATTCTTTTCCACTCAAATTACATGAAAAGCTATCTTAATTTTTTTCCAAATCTCTTAAAATTTAAAATCCATTTAAAATGTTCCCACTCTGCTATTACTCACCATCTGACCTTCTCAAGCTACTTACTTGGAGACCACAGAAGACATCCAGCAAAAATACTTTAATCTCCAAACAACAAACCCACAAACTTTTTTATAACCTACCAACTGAAGGACTATTAAGAAGATTGAATATTAAGTATTTTGTGATATTTAAAAATCCTAATTTTATTTTTCAGTTTACCTAATCTTTCTTTCTCAGTTCCAACTTACAGTTGTTTCATAATTATTCACACATGTGCTTTTAACAATTGCATTTCTATAATAATAAAAACATAACATGCTAATTAGACTGGACAACCTTCTGGACAAAGTCGGGGCTGTGAGGGAAGCCTGGGTCCTGGGTGCCAGAAGGAAGCTGGTGCCAGCAGCTGGGGGAAGGAAGGCCTACTCTTGTATGAATTTCGTGTATTGAGCATCTAGTTTATTAATAAAAGGCGAGCTGTCTTTGAAAATCTGATAGTTCTATCTCTGATAGATAACTTTAAAATGTAATCCTAGGCAGAAGGATTTCATTCCTGTGACAGTGTGACCTTCCTAGACTACTGAAGTGATTCTTCAAACAAAAACTTTAAAATTCCCAAATCAACTATGGTAGATGTATGGAACACCAGATATCTGTCTTAGGATTATTATAAACACATTTCTCCCCAAGCATAACATGTGTGTGTGTGTGTGTGTGTGTGTGTGTGTGTGTGTATATATATATATATATATATATATATATATATATATATATGCCAAGCAATCAAATGTCAGAATGACCAGAACGACCAGAACAACTGGTGGCTATGACATGCATTGGGGTGGCCAACCAGTCCAATCGGGGGTATGTCCGGCCAGCCAACCACCTCACCCCCTTCCCCCTGTCAGTCCCACCCCTGATCACCTCCCCTCTTAACCCTGATCACTGAAATGTGACCTTCAGTGATTCTAAGTAAGGAAATGCTCTCCAGCCTTCTTAGACCAGGAACCTGAATGATGAGTGATCAGGAGGGAAACTGCTCATGGTCTGAACCATTAGTCAGGTGTCCAGGGGAGGTGCCCAGCACAATCACCACCTTCATGTAATATCTCTCCACTGCTTACTACCAAAGAGAGCAGCCATATCACATCACGACCTCTCTTTAGAGGGTTTGTCAGCAGGGAACTAAACTGCATTACCTGTCTCAGGAGAGGCTTAGAAATGGAAGCTGTATTGTCCCTGACACTAAAGTGCCTTCGAAGCTTCAACTCATCCAAAAGACAACAGCAAACCTGTATACAGCCTGCAAAGATCTTTGACACTAATAACTCTCCCCCCGCCCCGCCGTCTAGATCCTCCTCACTCAAACAGTGCCCCCCACACTGATAAGGAGCAGGGCCAGCCAGAAAACCACCTGCAGTCCCTCCCCTGGGCCATCCTGGCCCCAAGTGGCACCCCCACCTTGATGGTGACCCCCCCCATACACAAATTTGTGCACCAGGCCTCTAGTATCCGATAAAGCACCAGGAGAATGCAAAAGATAGAGCTCTTTGTATGTTTAATTTGATATAAGTCTTATAAAAAATAATGAATTAAAATATAAAAATTATTATCTCATACTATAGAGGTAAAGCATTACTAGTGTTTGCAATCCCTTAGCTATGTGTCTGTATCCTATTTTAGAGCAATGACTTATAGGACACAGGCTAAGATATTAAAACATTAAAGAAGCAGCAAAGTGTTCCAGGAGTTCTGCTGGTACATGAGTTGGCAAGATAGAAAGCGAATCAGAGCCAAAGTCAATTATGCTTTCCTACCAGGAACAGGAACACTAGTTCAGAGATGAGAAAACTTATCTGAGGTAAAGAGCCCAAGTCACCTAAAAAAAAGTCCAGTGTTGCCTGACCGGCGTTCAAGTGGCTGAGCATCATCACACGAACCAGGGGGCCACAGTCAGGGCACAGGCCAGGGTTTGAGGCTCAGTCCTCAGTAGGAGGCATGTGGGAGGCAGCTGATGGATGATTCTCTTTCATCGATGTTTCTAGCTCTCTGCTCCTCTCCCTTCCTCACTGTGAAATCAATAAAAATATATTTAAACAAATAAGAGTCCAGTGTCTTCATACCACAGCAATGACATTAGAAAAGAAAGGAAAGTCCCATTTAATTTTCCCAGCTACTCAAAAAGTTAGCTCACTTTTATCCCAGCCAGAGCAATTACAGAACATCAACCTTTGTTAATAATAAAATTATTTAAATGATATTACAAGAGGAAAAGATTTGTAGAGATTGCATTGATTATTTTTAAAGGTCCATTACTAAGCAATAATCACAACTGAGAATGCCAATAACCTGGTGTGAAATTCCTCTTTCTTCATAATGCAATCAGCCAACACATTAGCATTTTAATTTATTATAACACTTCTATTTTAATTTGTCAATGATTACATAGAGTAACAAGCAACATCATTGCTATTCTTCAAGCTTTTAGGTATGGACCAAAACTTTTGCAAAGATAGCCTGGTGGATAGAATTAGGCAGATAAGATCAACTGAATTGTGCATCCCATTTGAAGCTGACTTGCAATGTATTTTGCAATGTATACCAAGTCTCAGGGTAGATAAGGAGGCTGTTGGTAACCTACTCTTAAAATACTGGAAGACAACACGTAGTCTCCTTTTGACAGAAAGTGGAATCAGAGAAGAAGCCAGGACTTGCTTAGGAAAAGAGGCTATAGGGCTTGTTCACTGAAAAAAACTGATATTGTAGAGACCAGAGGATGAGATATCCAAAATCAAAGCATTTGCTGATGCTCCATGGGAAGGATTTGGAGGGATGTCAGTTTGGGACTAGAAATCATTGAAGAAACATGGTCAGCATGTGAAGAAAGGTAGGCCTGAGGATAGATGACAAGGGGGATTTATGTTTAGCACTAAAGGCTAAACAGTGATTAGGAACAAATTGCTTTTAATTGCCAGGGGTTATTTAACTAAATGGTTGCAGTGTCTGCAGGAGTTTATAGTGCAATGAGAGACCATCTGTGACCTCCTGGACCAATCCAGCCCTGAAGGGACGCCTGAGCCCGAAGGTTGGGGAGAGCATTAGATCACTACAAAAGCCCACCCTTCAGTGAACCTTGGTGGCTACTATAATTACACATTTGCTTACTGTGTTTGAAATTACTTTCAACAGGTACAGAATTTTGTCTTGTTTTCTGAGTGCATTTAAAGCACTTCACTTAAAACTATCATCTATTATTCTGTATTTATGAAATCTCCCAGATAGAGCAGTTGATATAACATCTAACCTCTAGCAATTCTTATTCTTTTGTCTCCACCATGTCTTATATGTGCATGTTATTCCTGATCATATTTTCCTTTTCTTTTAAGACTAGCTTAAACTCCACCATGTCCTTCATGATCTGTCCTCAGAGCCTTCTTTTCAAATTTCCAATCACTGTCTCCATCTATTGTCAAATGTGGGAATAAATATATTACTGTCTACTGGGAATAAACATTACCACCTATTACCTTGCATTCTTACTGCAATCATGCATTAGTATACTTATTCCCACCAAAATCCTGTTACCTCAAGTAGATGGCAAAAGAATGCACATGGCTTCTCTTTTCTTTTACAGTACCAAATCATGGAGTAACTACTTATTCAATAAGTGTTATTTCAGAGTTAAATTTTACTGTAATGTTGGTGTGCATTTAATCGATATTATATTTACAGTATTTTATTTTGAAATATTTCATGATAAATAAATATATATATTAAGAAATATATATATTAAGAAACAATGTTTTAAAAAATGATAAAAAAAATTGCACATTAAATTTATGCTTAAATATAATGCAAAGCCAACAAGGCCATGTAAAACCACGCTATAGTTACCTATGGTCAGGCACAGTGGCATACAGCATGATGTATGAGTACTGTTACATAGCAATGGCAGACTTCTACCCAAATCCCACTTTAGTGCAGACTTTTTCCTTTTTTTTTTCTTTTGAAATGGGTATTTTCCAATCTGACACCATGAAATAAAACCAACCACAAACAAAATTCTTACTTCCCCAAGAATTGTTTTAAAAGCAGCTCAGTTCCTTCTAATGGCTGCAATGCATCATAAATTCAAAATAAATTAGTACCCATTAAGCCACTGACTCCCCTGTCATTTGTATTACAAATGATATTTAGACAGCAGGCATTACTGGAACCACCTTTCATCTGAAGAGTGATATTGATAGTCTTCAGCCAAAGCACATTAAAATGATCCAATGAAATACACTGAATTCAGAAAGGATATAGCATGTTATGCTTGTGATGAGAATATTATTTAGGTTTTCTGGTAGCAAAAAAGCATTCTTCCAATATAAAAACTATGTTTTTGAGTTAGAAATTAAATATGCCTCAAATTTAAATAATTTTCAGGAACCTTGTACTGTCACACTATTTATACCTCAGCTATCTGCCACCCTAAGTGCCCAGGGAGCATTTAAAATATATTCATGAGCTATAAAAGACAATTTTGCATTCATTTTTATATCACGTTTTAAACTCTTTTCAAAATGATTTAATTATATAGGAAATGCACTGGGCTTTATTGCTAGTGTCAGGGAAAAGAAAAGTTCAGGTTGAATTTTAAGAAACTAGAGAGTAATGCATGAATGTATAAATTTATAGCAATACATGTGGATTTTTTTAAATGTGATTAAAAGTTCAATAAGACAACTTAATCTCATCTTTTTATAACTTTTCTTTAGAACACTTAAAATCTTTAATTACATAAATAAAATTAAAAATTATGAAATCTCCAAATCCATATCAACTATATTCTTTAAAAATTTTAGAAATGTTTGTGAATCTAACCTGAATTTCCCAGATTACACTATGGATTCCTCTGTATAGTCAAAAAATCTGGTTTGAATTGAGGTAACTCACAGTATTTGCACAATGATGTTGTATAGTTACCATTTAAACATGTTTGTTCACCATCTTAAGTATTCCTTGAATTGGCAACTTCAGAGATTTGTTTTCATATACGAGTGGGAATAAACTGCATACTTTTACAACAAAGACATTATAGAGTGATCTCTTATTGTCAACTGTTAAAGAAATCAACCCTTCACCTAACACCCTTCTCTTTTGCAAAACTAGTCTTGGCTGGAAGGGTAAGGAGGCTAGAGATGACTGGGCCAGAAGTCTAGCTGGATCTAGCTGAAGCATGCAGTCACTTTAATGGAGTAAATGGGCTGATGAATTACACATGAAGGGTGCTATCAGTATGCAATGTCAGTTCAAATTTTCTGAAGTGCCTTACAAAGCAACAGAAAAATAGGAACACTGACTATTTCAAAATATTAATAAATAAAATTAGAAAGGTTGAAACTTCCTAAGGCAAATATATATATATATATATATATATATATATATATATATATATATATGGAGAGAGAGAGAGAGAGAGAGAGAGAAGCAAATTTTTGTCACATATAGACTTTATGTCAATGACACCCTTTCATATACCTGCTCTGGCTAATTGTCTTTAGAACATATAAAGATTCAGGAACCATTATGACTTTTGACATAGAACTAAAAAATATAAAAACTTTTAAATTTAGTGCACAATAAAGAGATTTTTTTCTCTATATAAGTACTAGAGGCTTGGTGTACAAAATTCATGCAAGAGGGTCGAGGGGTGTCCCAGAGCCCAGCCTGCACCCTCTCCAATCTGGGACCACTCAGGGAATGTCCAACTGCCCGTTTAGGCCTGATCCTGGAAAGACCCTCCCACTAACCAGGACTGCTGGCTCCCAACTGCTTGGCTGCCTGCCTTCCTGATTGGCCCTAACTGCTTCTGCCTGCCAGCCTGATCATCCCCTAACCCCTCCCCTGCCATCCTGTTTGCCCTTAACTTCCCTCCTCTGCTGCCTGGTCACCCCTAACAGCCTTCCCCTACAGGTTTGATAGCCTCCAACTTCCTCTGCTGGCCTGGTTACCCCTAACTGCCCTTCCCTGCTGGCCATCTTGTGTCCACAGGAGGAGCAGCCATCTTGTGTGTTGGAGTGATGGTAAATTTATATATTATTCTGTTATTAGATAGGATAGAGGCCTGGTGCATGTGTGGGGGCCAGCTGGTTTGCCCTGAAGGGTGTCCCAGATCAGAGTTGGGGTTACCTTGGAGCATGAGGCAGCCTGGGTGAGGGGTCTGTGGTGGTTTGCAGGCTGGCCAAGCCCCCCAGCAACCCAAGTAGAGGGCCTGGTATCTGGGATTTATTTATCTTCTATAATTGAAACTGTAGCCTTGAGCAGAGCCAAGCCTCTTGCTTGCTCCATGGCTGGAGCTACGTTTGTTGGGATTTTTTATTTTCTGTAAGTGAAACTTTGTAGCCTTAAGTGAAGGCCAATGCAGGCCAGGGCTGCAGAGTTTGGCTTCCTCCATTGTCAGGGGCAACTCAAACCTCCTGCTCTCCCCAGCTCCATGGCTGCTGCCATTTTTGCTGGGATTTATTTATCTTCTAAAATTGAAACTTTGTAGCCTTAAGCGGTGGCCAAGGCAGACTAGGGCAGGTGGAAAGCTTGGCTTCCTCCATTGCCAGAGAAACCCAAACTTCCTGCTCTTTCCATGGTCACAAGCAACTTGGTTGGGTTAATTTGCATACTCACTCCTGATTGGCTGGTGGTCATGCCTTGTGGGTATAGCATAGGTATGGTCAATTTACATACTGTTTTTATTATATAGGACTAGAGATCTGGTACAGGACATTTGTGCACTCAGGGAGGGGGTTGAGGGGAAGGTGGGAGGGTCCCTCATCCCAGCCCACATGTTTTTCAGTCTGGGAGCCCTCAGAGGATGTCTGGCTGATGGCTTAGGAACACTCCCCAGGCTTAAGCTGCAGCTGGACATCCCTAGTTCTGCCACAGAGGCAGGCCGCTTTGCACGCCAGGTGTTAGCCCAGCTTGTGGCTGAGCAATGCTCCCCTATGGGCGTGCACTGACCACCAGGGGATATCTCCTGTGTTGAGCATCTACCCCCTGGTGGTCAGTACACATCATAGCAACCATTCATTCTACCATTCTGTAGACTTGCAAACTACTCTTTTATTATATAGTACTAGAGGCCCAGTGCACGAAATTCATGCACAGGGGGCAGGGAATGTCCCTTAGCCCAGCCTGCACCTTCTCTAATCTGGGACCCCTAGAGGGATGTTCAATTGCCCGTTTAGGCCTGATCCCAGTAGGATCGGGCCTAAATGGGCAGTCGGACATCCTTCTCACAATCCAGGACTGCTGACTCCAAACTGCTCACCTGCTTCCCTCCCTGATTGCCCCTGACCACTTCTGCCTGCCAGCCTAATCACCCCCTAAACACTACACTGCCAGCCTAATTGATGTCTAACTGCTCCCCTGCCAGCCTGTTTGCCCCCAACTTCCCTCCTCTGCCAGCCTGATCATCCCCTAACTGCCCTCCCCTACAGGCTTGATCACCCCCAACTGCCCTTCCTTGCAGGCCTGGTCCCTCCCAACTGCCTTCCTTTGCTGGCCTGTTTCCCCACAATTGCTCTCCCTTGCAGGGCCTGCAACATCCCAATGACCCTCCCCTGCTGGCCATCTTGTGGTGGCCCTCTTGTGTGTTGGAATGATGGTCAATCTGCAAATTACTCTTTTATTAGATAAGATAAGACAGAGGCCTGGTGCATGGGTGGGGGCCAGCTGATTTGCCCTGAAGAGTGTCCCAGTTCAGGGTGGGGGTTCCCTTGAGGTGAGGGGAGGCCTGGGCGAGTGGCCTGTGGATGTTTGCAGGCCAGCCACACCCCCAGGCGACCCAAGTGGAGGGCCTGGGATCTGGGATTAATCTATGTCTTCCATTAAAACTTTGTAGCCTGGAGCAAAGCCAAGCCTTTTGCTTGCTCCATGGAGGCAGCTATTTCTGTTTGAAACTTTGTAGTCTAGAGTGGAAGCCTAGGCTGGCAATGGCAGGCTGAAAACTTGGCTTCCTCCATTGCCAGGGAAACCCAAGCATCTGTTCTCTCCAGCTCAGTGGCTGCTGCCATTTCTGTATCTTTTATAATTGAAACTTTGTAGCATTGAGTGGAAGCCTAGGCCAGCAATGGCAGGTGGAAAGATTGGCTTCCTCTGTTGCCAGGGAAACCCAAGGCTTCGACCTGCTCTCAGTGGCAGCAGCCATCTTGTTTGGGGTTTATTTGCATAATCTGCTCCTGATTCACTGGTGGAGGTGGCTGTGAGTATGGCTTGTGGGTATAGCAAAGGTATGGTCAAATTAGCATATTACTCTTTTATTAGATAGGATATTACAGATATTAATGAGACATCAGATGGGATAAACAAAAGTGTGAAGCTATTTATATGCTACAAAGGTACTATGCAAATATCCTAATAAAAGAGCAATATGCAAATTGACCACCACTCCACTGTACCAACAAGCCATTTCCACCAGCCACACCCACCAGACAATCAGAAAGAGCATGCGAGTTAACCCCAACAAAGATGGCTATGGCCACGGAGCAAGCAACAGGGAGGCTTGGGTTTCCCCGGCGATGGAGAAAGCCAAGATTTCCACACACCCTAGTGGGCCCAGGCCTCCACTCAAGGCTACAAAGTTTCAGTTATAGAAGATAAATAAATTCCAACAGAAATGGCTGCCACCGGGGAGCAAGCAGGAGGCTTGGCTCTACTCCAGGCTACAGAGTTTTAATTGTAGAACATAAATAAATCCCAGATACCAGGGCCTCTGCTTGGGTCACTGGGGGGTTGGACCAGCCTTCAAACCACCACAGGCCCCTCACCCAGGTGGTACAAGGCCCCAAGGGAACCCACACCCCGATCTGGGACACTCTTCAGGGCAAACCAGCTGGCCCCCACCCATGCACCTGGCCTCTATCCTATCTAATAAAAGAGTAATATGCATATTGACCATCACTCCAACACACAAGATGGCTACTCCCATGTGGTCAAAGATCCTGTCCCCATGTGGACACAAAATGGCCAGCAGAGGAGGGCAGGTGGGAGGAACCAAGCCTGCAAGGGAGGGTAGTTGGGGGCGATCAAGCCTGTAGGGGAGGGCAGTTAGGGGTGACCAGCCAGCAGAGGAGGGAAGTTGGGGGTGACAGGTCTGCTGGGAAGGGCAGTTCAGGAGAGACCCAGGCCTGAACGGGAGAGCAGTTGGCAGGGACCAGGCCTGCAGGGGAGGACAGTTAGGGCTGAGGGACACACACCCTCATGCACAAATTTCATGCACCAGACCTCTAGTATAAATATAACTACTTAAGTGGTATAAACATTATTCAAAAATTATTATTTTACAGTGGCCAAAACAGATTATCACATTTATTCAAGGACTTGCCTGGAATCAATGGTGGAGTGAAGGTTTGACTCTCTGTCTTTACCTGAGGGTGAAATCCTCATGACAAAACACCAGAATATTATAAAATAGTAGCTCTTTTTAGTTACAGCAGTACTCACTTATTTTGCAAGCAATTTCCCTTTTTGGGTGTGGGTCACATGACCTCTGTGGACCCAGCCAAGAGCTGCATTATAACCTAACTGCAGATAAAGAATTCAGAATCTCGGGCGGGTCATGTGGCTAACAAATACTGGAGCAAAGACTAGCATGTGGTCTTTTCATTTTAAATCAAAGTGCTTAGATAGCCAACTAACTCAAGGATTTGAAAAAGTAGAATGAAAATTAATAGGACTTGTATCTGGGACTCTTATTCTCTGTCAAACACTTCAAAGCACTGAGCTTGGGGCTACAAGGCTCATTTTCCTGCAGATAATCCTATGATCTTCTGCCAATCACTTGACCTTTCTGAACTTCAGTTCTGCAATCTACAAAATGATGATCATGTCCTTCCCCAAACTCACAGTTGTTCAAAATTCAAACGAGGTAATACATATTAAAGAACATCATAAACTTTAAAATACTACACCAATTTTATATTACTGTTTTTATCTCTGAGATTTTCTGAAAAAGTCTTAAGATAAGGGTAGTTTCTTCATAAGCACTGAACATACATTTATAATATTTACAATATTTACAATAGCTAAGATCTGGAAGTAGCCCAAGTGCCCATCAGATGAGTAGATAAAGAATCTCCAGTGCATTTGCACATGCAATATTATGCAATTTTAAAAAAGAGGGTTCTATTGCCCTCACTCTGAGACAGTGTGAAGGACCTGGAAATGATTATGCTAAGTGACATAAACCAGTTAGAGAAAGATAAACCATGCACTGACATGATTAATGAGAATATGTTGAGTATGCAATGATGATATATATGTGACAAGTTTTTCACTCAACTTAATGACATCACTAATAATCTTAGGTGGAAAAGTATTTTGTAAGTTTTAATTGACAATATGATTAAAGTGTAGATATATTAGAAATACAATATCAGGTAAATATCTTTGTAGGACACTTACCTATTAGATACTACTTTGTTTCACAAGTTAGTAAATTTTCTTAATTTCTAGCTTTCTACTTTCCTGTGTTATAAAGAAAGAAAAGCATACCACAATGGATAGCAGTGTGTCATTTCAGGGGGTACTATGGTTGACCATCACCCCATAGGTCACACAGTGTGGCATTCATTATCTACAACACTGTCTTGAAAGCTCAAATACTATTTTTGTCAGTATTATGAGAGCATATCCATCTTCTTGGGGGCAAACTCATACTGACCACTTGCCATCCTAGTTCAAGTCACTATCATTTATTGACAGACTGTCAAATGCTGTCTAAAGAGCTGCTCACAACCATCAAGGAAGGCCACACTGTTGTCTGTAGCTAAGGGGAGAATATGCAGTGGATGTCACCATGTCACTACAGGAAATATTTTAGGAGCATAAAACTAGAACTATGTGAGTGCCCATATTTCTCTATCTGACCTAGTTCCTTATGTTTCGAATTCCTGTTTATCCTAACTAACTCTGAAATGATCTGACATAGTCATGTTATCAATTATCTCCATTACCAAACACTCTCTACTTTCTACTTTTCTGCTATAGACTATGGACCTCTAATTCTTTTGTTTGTGGTTTGGCTTTTTTGAGTGTTCTGGCTCTTCCACTACAAAATGACACCTTTTCAGTATTTCATCTCCCACATAAGTACTTCAGAGACAGGAAGTGACATAAGTGTTCTCCCTTTTCTTTGTCAACCTCTAAACTTCCTCTCCTCCATTGTTCTTTCTTTTATAAGTCTACTAATGGCCCAGTGCACAAATTCGTGTACCAGTGGGGTCCCTCACCCTGGCCTGCAGGACCAGGCCAAAACTGGCTCTCTGACATCCTCCAAGGGATCCTGGATTGTGAGAGGGTGCAGGCCAGGCTGAGGGACCCTACCAGTGCAAGATCAGAGCCAAGAAGAGATGTAGGAGATTGGCAGGACAGGGAGAGACCACGGGAGTACTCCAGGCCATGTCTGGCCCATCTCATTCAGTCCTGATAGGCTGGACCTCTGCAGCAAGCTCATCTACTGGTTGGAGCATATTCCCCATGGTGGTCAGTGCACATCATAGCGACTAGTCAACCGGTCAACTGTCTGCCTCCCTCGTGGTCAGTGCACATCATAGTGAGAGGTTGAGCAGCCTTAGCATATCATTAGCATATTACTCTTTGATTGGTTGAATGGCCAACCCCAGGACGGGACATTTAGCATATATAGGATGTGCTTCTATGAAGCCATTTCCATCAAGTAAGAGCACTGTCTCTAATCTTCTTCTTGCTGTTATCTACTGGCCCCTGGGTCTCTCTGCCCCTCACACTTTCATGGCTGGCACAGGGCTAAGTGTCTATCTCCACTTCACTGCCAATAATCTTTCTAAGAGACATCAATATATATGTGGCTTCTACATTTCTTGGTGTTTTTAATTTCCCCTGATTTTTGCCTTTCTTTCTATTTTTGTTGCATTCTATTCCAATGATGCACAGAATAGTGATAGTTAGAATCAACTAATATGGCACTACAGTCCTCCTGCCTATTCAAATGTAAATATCGCCCTCACCAACTTGGCCCTTTCATTTCACTTGCTCTCACTCTTGCTATTAACAATTTGTCAGTCTCATCAAGGTTTTCAATCCACAGATGCTATTGTTCCCCTTCCAACCTGTAACATATATAAAGTGCTCCTACATTTCTTTCCCTTGTAGAACTCAAATGGTAATTCTTACAACTCCTTTGAAAGCATCCTTGATTCCTTTACTCCTCTCTCCATAATGTTCATCTGGAAAATAATTAGCCCAGGATGACCTCAAGAATATCCCTTTTTCTACACACAAAAACCTAAAAATTGCTGTAGAAAAAAAACATATTACTGTGCTGATTGGTGCCTTTAAAAAGTTTCAAATGTCATCTTAACAGTATCTCAATACTCTTATATGCTTTTCAAATAAGCTAGCCCTCCCACTGTCTGAGATTTTGCATACTACTTCTTCTGTTCTCAAAACACCTGGCTTCCCTCTTCCAGTACTCACCTGTCTGTAGTCAGCCTGTGGTAACACCAGAAAAGTCATCCCCAAAGACTAACTCATCTTCCCCATGACTTAATACTCATTCCACTCTACCTGAATATGCATTTTTATTCCATGTCAGTACAATACTTTTATTTTTATTTTTGGTTAATCCTCACACAAGGATAATTTTTTAAAGAGAGAGTGAAAGAGAAGGGGAGACAGAGAAAAAGAAACATCAATGTGAGAGAGACTCATCCACTGGTGTCTCCCATACTCACCCCATCTGGGGCTGGGGATCAAGCTTGCAACTGAGGTGCCTGCCTTTGAATGGAATCAAACCCAGAACCCTACAGCCACAGGCCAACTCTCATCCACTGAGCCAAAGTGGCCAGGGCTATCCCAGAACAACATTTATTTCCACTTCACATTTTCAATGATCTTGCTAACAGAATTATAATACTCAATGTCACTTGGCGAAAGTTCATTCACCACTTGGTACTGTTTGGAAAGATACTGATAACTTTGCCTCATGACCTGTTGAATATAATTCTTATTTGGAGAAGTAAACAGATTGATTTAGTATGATTACTATTACAACCTAGAGTTCCTTTCTTATTATTTAAACTACCTTTGCATATCTCTATTCTGATTCACTTATGCATTGGCCATGAAGGATAAATCTCCAGACAATCTTATTTCCACATATTGCATCACACAAAGTTCTTTTTTTCCCCAGAGATTTTACAGATGATCACTCAGTGGTGAGCCTTTGGAGGAATTGGCTTGCAGGTGCTAGATCTTTGGACAGAAAGGTGAAGCAGAGCATACCTGTACCATCACAGCCAGCACCCTGATCTCCTAAAGATGAGGGACCCAACATTATAAGTTGGATGTCCTGGTGCCCAGTTCTGTACCTTTTAATTCTCAATATTAGTTATTCACTTGCTCACTATGAACAGAGTCATTAAAATCTAGTACATCAGAAATTTGCCAATAAGATTTTAGACCATATATTTCGGTATCCAAGGGCTGTGAGAATAGTAATGAGATTGTCTATACCTAAAATGTTTCAATATTCTGTTTTCAAAACAGATTAAAATATTGATTAAAAAAACACACTCTGGCCACTGAAAATAGCCATTCTTTAAATCCCAATGGCCTTTCCCAAAGAAGCTCCAAGTTGCTTGTTATTTTCTATGTGAATGCTACTGGAGTGCAAGGAAGCATTCTGAAAATCCATAGGCCCAAGACAACACAAATTAGCCACATGGACTCATCCCTCATCATAACTGAGATAACATTAAACATGGTCAGGGGAAAGACAAAATTGAGGTGAAAATGCTTCTGAACTCTACCCACTAACTCAGTTTTGATCTCCTCCTCATATCCCAGACTTGATTGAAATGGGCTACTCCACATTCTTTCCGTGGTCTGCTGAGACCACACTAAACACAGTGTGACAATTTGAGCCACATCTCTGAAAAGAAAGATGTTATGTTTTGAAGAGTGCCCAGTAAATTGTCAACACTGAAAAAATAAATTACAATAATAAGAATACAGTAGGAGGAAGTAAATGGGAGAAACAAGTGGAATGTCAGTCTAAGAGACTGATTTATGAGGTGATTAAGCGGACAAAAAATGAGTAGCTTGGTTAAACAGTACTAAGGTGGGTGATGGACTAACCGCTCATACTTTTTGAAAGACTTAAATATGTTGAAAGTAAAAAGATTATTACCCACCAAGCAGGATAGTAACAACAATCACTATAGTTTACGTTTTTTTAGTACACTTTTCAAAATACATCTCACCTATGTCAGATGTAATTAAGCAGTAGAGAAATTCTTTTAAACCCATAAAACAATTTTTTGTGGTGAAAATAACTTGACTGTGGGCAGTTATTGCCAATAGAAGAATGTTATTTTAAACAGGAAAGATAAAATCTGGCCTAACAAGGAGAAATAATCCACAAAAGCCGAGGAGACAGAAGCAGATGCCCTTAATCTTATCACTGCAACTCTCTGTGTAGCTTTTGGAAATCTCAGAAATTTCTTAATTTACTTTATATGTAAAGTAAAGCAGCAATTGAGTGAAGGATTCATTCCTCCATTTTGTAAATACATAAGAACTGATCATTACGTTTCAAAGCATAAATGTTTCTTTGAATGTTATTTATATAGAGTTGGGAGTGGATTCTAGCTATTGAAATATAAACTAAATACTATACCAATAACATGGCACTAAGTACTTATCAGCAACATTCTAGATCTTCAAGAATGAATATGAGCAAAAATGATTCCCCGTATCATTGATTAAATATGGATATGCTCTTAAGGGAAAGCATTTATTCTACAATATTTGTGGAGATATACCATTATTCTTGGGAATTGGAATGCCAAAGTTATCATTTTATAGTGATTTATTACATAGCAGGAAGCATACTGTACTTTGCATAATATATCTATTTACTGGTATAAACTAAAAATTTCCTATTTTCACTATTTCACAAGTAAAAAAAAATTACATGGGACTTTCTATTGTATTCTTGAATGTAGAAATTTCAGATACATCTCTATTTAAAAAAATATTTCTAAAATATAAAAACACCTCCACCATCTCTTGAAATATATTTTTAATGAAAATATTCTCTTGCCATCAAAAACTAGTTAGTATCCTCTATACAATGAAATTACAGAGTCACACTTATGTCTTAAATTCTAGTCCTATTCTGTTTTGCAGCTTGGCAAACATTTCAGACATCAGCATCTAACTCCGGAAAGTCTACTGTAAGTTCTATCAGATAAACACAACATAGCTTGGCCAGTGCGGCTCAGTGGTTGAGTTGTTAACCTATGAACAAGGTAATGGTTCGACTCCTGGTCAGGGCACATGCCCAGGTGTGGGTTTAATCCCCAGTGGGGACATGCAGTGTGCAGCCAATCAACGATTCTCTCTCTCTCCTTCTCCTTTTGTCTCTGAAATCAATAAAAATGTATTTAAACTTTAAAAACAACAACACAATATATTTACTTGGAAAGTAATACATCAGATAAATAAACTTCATTATAATTCTTTTTAACTGTCTATGATTAATATAAAACATGAAGAGTAACCTGAAGAAAAATTTGAGATGTAGTTGTTTAAACATATTGTTAATATTAATTTTATTATTCTTATTTAGTAACTTTATCTTCTTCTTTCCTTAAAGTTGTATGCACTTGAAAACTGACAATGAACTATGCTAACAAGCTAAAGTTTCAAGGGAGACACCAGATATGTTCTTTGGCTGGTGTGAAAAGTGAAACAGCACCCTGCTTCCCCACATTAACAGTATTCATTCTTCCACTGTCACCTAATCCTCAGCGCTAGAATGAGAGACCAACACAAAAGCTGAAGTCCCCTGGTGAGCTAGGAGAAGCAGCTCAGCACTGCCCTGGCCTTTCAGGCTTTTCTGCTCTACAGTGTGTATGGCTGCTTATGAGTTGATGCAGTATTTACAATATTAAAGCCATAGATAGATGATAAATTGATATAGATAGATAGACATCATATAAACACATATTTTTACCTTCACCGTTAAATTTTTCATTGTTAGTTTTTATAACCTGATGCCTGTTTAGGAATGAAAGAAGGATTTGTAAAATCTTCACTAACTATTTCGAATACGTGAAAAAGCAAAGGAAATTAAAAAGCAACGCAAATAGAGGTACAACAATTAAAAATGACTATTATTTTAGAACTTTGTAACAGAAAGTAGCAGAAGGATTTCAGAATTTATAAGAGAATTTCCTGTATATTTCCACTGTGCCCTCATAATAGCACATGAAATCATTATTACACAGCACCTTGTGCTCCCACAACCACATTTTATGTTATAGGGAGGAATGAATTTCAAATATGGTCTCTGTTACCCTCACATTAAAAGGCTGGCTCTAAACATAACAAATCCTTTCTGTCCTCCAGTAGTGCTCGCTATTCTCCTTTCCACCAGCTATTTGCTGCTTTGACGATTAAGCTGCCTTTTATTCTTTTCTCTTCTCCCAGAGCAGTTCACATCCTAAATTGTCTTCAGAATTCTCACACAGATTTAATAATTTTTTACTTCTTTTTCTTCCTGTGTGGACAAAACTCCTGGTCAGGGACCATGTTTTTTTTCATCTTTGTACATCAATGTCTACCATAATTCCTGGAACACAAGAGAGCTCAATACACATTTATAAAATGAAAAAAAATAAATAAATGGAGGAACTTGGGTTCTGGGAAAGGAAGTGACTCCTAAAAATTCACACCACTACAGAATAGCATATCTAGGAATAGAACCCATCTTTCACAGCTTATTTCATGATTACTACAATAATTTTGGTAATGATACATTTGTTCATCCTTCAAAAAATATTAAGCATATACAATGCCCCAGAACATACTGATCCATTAGGGATACAAGAATAAACAAAATAGGGGAAAACATCCCTGCTCTCATTAAATTTATATTTCAGTGAGGGGCCATAAGTTTATCTTCTAAATCTCCACTATCTAATATGCTAGCCATTAGCCAACTGAGGGTTGCTTGTTTGTTCATTTAAATTAGTTAAAATGAAATACAATAAAAATCAATTCCTTTCTTAAACTAACAAACATTTAAAGTGTTCAATAGCCACATGTGAGTAGTAGATAACATATATTGACAACCAAATTTAAAGAGCATTTGTATCATCACAGCAAGCTCTATAAGACAGTACCATTGTTATAAAAACTAAACATCAGCGAGAAATGTTACACAGGAAAAAGTGCAAAGGAACATAGAATTGTGTGGATGTGGTGTTAAAATTTTAGATAGGCTAGCCCTGAAAGACTTCTCTGGGAAGGTGAATTTTGAGTAAGGGCACAGGGATAGCCACTTACAGATTCAAGGGAATATTATTCCAGGTAAAGAAAAGAAGAGGTATAAATCTGTGAGATGAACACATGACTGGCATATTCTAGTAGGTGCACAGTGCAACTAGGACAGAGTGAGTAAGAGGGAGAGTAGATGAGTCAGGAAGTAATAGGGGAGAGTAGATATACAGAGTAAGATGGGAAACCTTGGATAGGTTTGTACGGGGAATGGAATTGGACCTAGGTTACAAAAGGATCCCACTGGCAGCTATATCCAGAAACAAGGAAATGAAATGCTATGCCACAATACTAATCTGGACTATAAATAATAATTCCTTAAACAGGTAATTGCAGCGAGGTTGTGAGAAGTGATTAGATGTTGCATTTATTTAGAAGACTAGGGGCCCGGTGCACTAAATTCATGCACTGGGGGTGGGTGATACCTCAGCCCAACCTGCCCCCTCACACTTACTGGGAGCCCTCAGGGGATGTCCTACTGACCCCTCACCCCTGGCCGAGGCTTTAGGCCTTGGGCACCCAATTGTCACCCTGCTCGGCTCCCACCCCAAGCCTCTTTCCCAGCCCACCTAGCCCTGGCCTTAGCCCCGGCAGCCACATGCTCGCTGACTGGCTCGGCTCCACCCCCCAATACCAAGGCCATGTGCTTGCCGGCTAGCTCCACCCAGTTCCTGATTGGCTGGTGGGCTTGGCTGGTGGGCGTGGCTTGATTGGAGGTATGGTCAGTTTGCATATTACTCCTTTACTATACAGTATGTGCTCATTGAGATTAAGATAAGAAAAGAGAAATCAAGGATGGCTGCAACCTTTTTTTCACCTGATCAATAGGTTTGGGGGAGAAAATCAGATCAATTTAGACAGAATAAGTTAGAGATGCCTATCAGGCATTTAAGTAGAAATGTTAAAAGGAAATTAATACACAGCTTTAGAGTTCAGGAGGGTTATGAATGGAGATAGAAATGTGAGAGGCATCCACTTATAAATTATAGCTCAATTCATGAGGAAGCATGAGTCTCCTAGGGAGCAACTGCATATAGAAAAGCGAGGAAAAAAATATCCATGAGCACTTCAATGTTGATAGTTTAAGAAATATAGAAACATGAAAAATAAATATTAGAATGGCATGGTTAATAGCATCAAAGGAAAAACACAAATGTGGTCTTTTATAAGTAAAATTAAGAAAGCATTTAATGAAAGAGAGTGATGAACTACTATGTCAAATGCTGCTGAAAAGTCCAGTGTGATTAGAACTGAGAAATGACCACTAATCTGATAACAGCAGTTTTAAAAACAGCATTTCAAATGAGTGGTGGGGGTAAAGAAACTCAGAAGATATTAGCCATGATAAATCTAGCAACACTTTTAAGAAATTTTGCTTAGAAGAAAGGAAATGGAATTGTGGCTGACAGGAAATATGGGTCCAGAGAATGTTTCTCATTCGTCTTTTGTTTTTCCCAAGTTGGAAGATATAATATTATGTTTATGTGTTATGGGTTGTAATGGAAACTATTTCTGTTGAAGGAGGGAGAAGAAAAAATTTCATCTGGAGGACAGTCCTTCAACAGGTGAACAGTAAGATAAAATGTGTGAGCACAGGGGTTGAGCTTACTAGAACACAGACAATATAGCAGAGAAGATAAAGTATATAAGCTCAGATGTAAACATGAGAGAAAATGTAGTAGTAGAAGCATCTGATTACTTTGGCCTTATAAAGGAAGTAAGAATCAAAGTTATCACCTGGGTTAAGAATTAATGAAGAAATGATAGTGGATTTTGTGAATGAGGGTTCAATAAAAAATAATTATCTCATAGGAAGAGAGAGAGACTGGGGTGGGGCAACAAAATATAGTATGGTTACCAGGGAGCTTAAGGGCCTTCTTGAGTTTACTGATTATGAATTTTAAAAGGCCAGTCAGTCATTCCTGCAGCACATTTTCCTTCAGTTCCATCCAGCATTGCAGGTGTAGGCACCGAGCAGGGAGAGATCCAACTTTAACCAGCCTGGTCTTATCAAGGGATACAGGAACATGAATGATAGGTATGCAGGTGAAACTGTATGCAAGGAAGTGATAATCATTGAATCTGATAATTGGCTAGATAAGGAGGCAAAAGTGGCATGAAGGGAGCAGTGATGAGTGTGACAGTATTAGTAGATGCATAGCATCAGTGGGGTTGAAAGCATAGGAGAGCTGAGGTACTGAAGGAAACGGAAAGGAAGAAAGAGTTGGTAGTGAAGAGTAAGATATTAGAAAGGTGAGATTATGAAGGGTTTGAAATTATTGGTAAGGACAAATTTAAGAACATAAACAAGGGAATTAGGCTCTCTATGCAGAGGCTTTGGATGGTAGTGATGGTGATGATGGCGACGATGATGATGATGATGATGATAATTACCATTTCATGCATTACTTTTGTTATTACAATAAAATATCTGGATTAGAGTCCACAATTCCCTCCCATTTTAAGGAATCACTAAAGCTCAAAGAGGATAGATATGATGCTTAATGGTATATTGGAAACAAAATTTCTAGGTCTATTTGACTTCAAAAATATGCTTTTCTCTATTTTATTTTAGTGACATCAGATGTTCACACTATCTGACTGGCTCTTTTTCATAATAGAAAAATATATTTTTATTAGCATGAGAATTAACTATGTGCTCACAAGAGTATTCTATTTCAAGCAAACACAGAGCAAATTCATAAATGTGTGCTACAAGAAAAAGAAAATATGGCCTAATAAAAATTTTAGTCAACTATAAATACATAATTAACAATAATTCAAGGAAATTCTAAACTAGGACAAATCTATTGTCCTTCCAATTCTGTGCTCTTTGACAATGATGCCACAATAGATTTGAGGAAATACATGGTTATTGCACATTTCCCAATGTGGAGATTAGGAGAGAAAAGAATAAGGCATAGTGATAATAAATTATTATATAATTAAAACATAAAGTAAGCAGAAATATAAGTTTTAAAGTCAGACAGAGGTTTCCAGCATTTCCTTGAAAAATTAACATGCTATCTTATACTTAGTAAATTCATAATTCAATAATTTCCAATAAGGATGGATTGACAAGGAACGTATATTAAATACATTTATTTCTATTTATACCTAGTTCTATAATTCATAAATTTATCAAAACTTTGATTTTGCTAAAATTTGGTTGAATTCATTTTTACTGGGATCATAAATTCTATTGAATTATAATTTTAATATAAAATTTATCTTTTCAGAATTCTCTCAGGCCCTACTGTTTCTGCTCCTCTCTCATTCCAATTCCAATATTGTGGAATTTAGTTAACACATCCATTCATATAATCCATACCCTTCAGGACTTCATACTGTTTTATTATATTTCTTCTTAGACTTGGTATTTCTACTCTGTAAAGAAAAAATCTAATTTGTCTGTCTTGATAGTAGAGGTTTTCTCCATTTCAAAAACAAATACAAACTCACAAAATATGTTTCTGATCACCTTCTCTTCTCTGTTTTGAATTTTCTCTGGTTGAATCATGTTATCCTATGCGATGCTCAGTTTGTGCACATAATGTATTGGAATCTCTAAACGACAAAAATAAGGAAAAAGAAACGTAGAAGATAGAGCATAAAGTATGGACTAAAAGTTAAAACATCTATTTTACCAGTAGATAATTTCTAGCAGAAAGATAGGTAAAATGTCATCTAAGTAATAGATGAATTTTTTTTATATCTATAATCCTTTTAGGTTGAAATCTATCACAAAGTAGGTAGTATCAAATGATAGTTTCCTTTTTAATCTCATTTGTCCTAATTTCCACACTGGAGATGTTGTGCAAGTCCTTGGATAATTTTGAGTTTCCAAAACAGCTTATAGAAGCTCAATGATGGGTCATTATCTTAATAGAACATAACATACACAGGTGTGGATGGTAAGGATGTTTGCCCAGATAACTAACTGCACTGTTCTTTCTTACTGAGATGAAAAGAACCTACAGAAAGCTCAGAAACATATATACACACTTGAAAAAGAGCATGGACATTTTTTTTTAATAAATTGAAACAGAGATGTATGCAGTAACATGATGAACCACTCAGCTATTAAGTGGCAGCACCACAATCTCAACACAGCCAGATCCAATTTTATCACCTATACCACCATTCCATCAGGTGACAGTACCTCTAGAAGGAGAGGGAGGCTTCTATTGTTTAGAAACTTAGTTTTTAAAAATCAGTTTTTCATCTGCACCTAAAAAAAAAACCAATGGCTATGCAATACAAAGAAATAAGTGAAATGAGCGCCTCTTAGGAAAAAAATAACAAAACAAAAAACAGGTACAGTTGGAAGGTCATGAATATTAGTATCATGTATCATTGAAATCAAAACAGCTCATTTAATTTGGGCCTTATTAAATTCATCCTATGGTCAATAAATATTCACAACTTAGCTAACACAACAAAAAGTATCGCCTTTAACCAAGCAGAAATTCAGATTCTTTGTGAGATACTCTTCTGCCACTATTACTGACTCTCTTAGGGAGAATGAATGCAGAAAGTATAGAAAAGATAAAGCATTTCTACTTTCACACTTCTACTTGTGAAGTTTTTCTTCACAAGTAGGTAGATTTTTTTAAAAAAATCTATATATAATAATTATTCATTACATATACACATATAACTGCGGCATTCATTTTACCTAAGGGAATATAAGTAGTCAAAGAGGCAAAAGAAGAGGTCACAGACATAAATTTACAATACAAAGTAAATAAAAATGGTTTTTGTTTTTCTCCCACAAGCGTATTTTGGAATACTAACTGTACTCATGGCCCAGGTTATTTTGCCAATGCAAGTCGTTTCTTCTGCAAACACTCATGAATTGCTTCAGACTTCTAGTTCAGTTGTGTTTGAGATGCTATGGGAGCCAGCTCTAGGGAGCAGAGGGTATGGTGCCCTTGGAAAGTTTATCCAGCTTCAAAGACATATTATGTTTGATTTAAGGAACAGCTCTAGTAATATTTTGACCACAACTGAAAGGTGTTTAATATCATCTCTTTATAGGAGAAATGTTTGAGAGAAAAGGTTTAGTTTATTTTATCTGAGTCATCTCATTAAACTTGTTTTTCTTTTTCTAAAAAGGCAAAACTAACTCAACATAGATCTTTTCCACGTATTTTAAACTAATTGTGAAATAGTTCTTGTCCCCAAGAGCATTTGGAAGGTTAATGACAACCTCTCAGTGTTCAAGGACACCCTAAATACGGTTATTAAAATGCCACATTTTTTATGTTTCTGATAGAGAAAAAAAAAAGTTTGTCCCAAACAATAAGGGTCGAAGAATATCCAGAGGCTTTTAAAAGTTTCTCAATCTTTAGATTCATATCCACTCTTTGGGAGATAATAGAAGTCTGCAACATTGAGACAGACATGTTTCAAAAATAGTTTCCATAGCCCAGTTCTTGCCCAGAAGTCCAATAAGCAACCATCTGTTATTTGTGCCACAGGGATTTCACAACTGTCATTTCCACAGCACATACTGTTTCATTTTCCCACTAGTATTACAACAGTTTACTCCAGTGGAGGAAAAATCTCAAAGACTTTTAACTCACTGTGTAATTTCTTTTCTCTTACTTAAAAGGGCTAAAGTGATGCTTTCATGATTTTGGTCTATAAATGATTCTTCTGCTTCTATATCAATGTAAGCTATGAATATTGGGTTTCTTTGTGAAAGTTTGGAAAAGTTAAAAGAAACTCCAAATCATTTATACATACAAAATGTTTTTCCTTTCATTCCTCTTTGTTCATTACCCAGATTTCACTCAAGAGTCTTGTTTACAGATATGTTTTCCTCATCATCTGAAGAGATGAGTCTGAAATATTCCCTTTCCTTTGGTTAAGGCTGTGTCCTTATCCTTCAGGTTCAGTTCCGAGAAACATTTCCTGATCACTCAGATATAAGACGTTCAACGTCTATATAGTTTCATGGTAACTACTTGTTCCTTTACTTGTCTGTATCATAAGTGTAATTAAATGAAGGTGAAAATACCTATTTCAGATGTTTTACATGAAAGCACAGCCTGTGTCTGATGGCCTGATGTGGCTTTCCCAGAGCCAAGCCAGTACCAGGCACATGGCAGATGATCAATGCATAGCTGTAGGGTAAATGAATGAATGAATGAGTGGCATACTATAAGGCTTTCTCCTCAACTATGACACTGGATTGCTTTTATAGCCCTACCTCTGATGATCACAGATATTTGAGCAATAATTGGGCAAAGCTAGAGTTTCTGCCACAGCCAGAAGCCTCGCCTTAAGGTCAGACCTATGACCCTCACATCTATTTGTAATTCTAACCAGAGGAACAAATTCTTGCCAAGAACAGCCATTTGGAATAAGCATTTAGAAACTGCTCTGGAATAGTGCAATAAGTCAGCCAAAGTCACTACTGTTATAGCAAACAAAGAAGTACACATCATAGGGTATTTCCAGTTGTGGCCAGTGTGACTTATTTGGTTGGAGTATCATACTGTGCAACTAAGCATTGTGGGTATGATTCCTGGTCAGGGCATCAGGACATATACTCAGGTAGTAGGTGCTTATGGGAGGCAACCCATAGATGTTTCTTTTCTTTCTCTCTCTCTCTCTCTCTCTCTCTCTCTCTCTCTCTCTCTCTCTCTCTCTCTCTCTCTCTCGTTCTATCTCTAAAATCAATTTAAAAAATATCCTCGAGTGAGGATTTAAAAAAGGGGTTGAAGGAGTACTTGGGTATTTCCAATTCTCTGACATAACCCACGAGGCTTAAGTCACTCACAGTATATAAAATCATGACACTTCTATTTTTAGAAGGTCCTTTGAAAAGTTATTTGAAAAAAAACCTGTTGCATATTCTCAACCCTCATAGAAATGGCGTTTGAGGGAGTGTATAATGGTTCCTTCTTCTGAAAGAAACATCCATAGAATAGTTTTCAAATTAACCAATATAGTTCAGGAAAGTATTTCATGCTAGATGGCACCAGAACCGTTAAGAACTTAATCTCACATATATCTATCATAAACCTATTCTACTTAGTTAAAGAAGAAAGGACTAATAGCAATTCACAGAGTATGAAGGAAATCAAAGAAACCAAGCTTAACACTGCCTGTATTTGTCAGCTTGTGCTACCATAACAAAATATAACAGACTGAATGTCTTAAACAACGGAAATGTATTTCTCACAGTTATGGAGGCTGGAAGTCCAAGATCAAATTTGATTTTTGATGTTAGCTCTCTTCCTGCCCTGTAAACCAGCTGCCTTCCTGCTATGTCTTCATATGGCTCTTATTTGGTGTGTGGCACAGAGAGAAAGAGGTCTCTCTCTCTCGCTTGTCTTATAAGGCTATCAATCTTATTGGATAGGACCCTACTCATGACCTCATATAACCTTGATGTGTATGCAGGAACATTTCTCATTGGACCTTAAGGGCTTTCAATCGGGTTTCTGTCATTTGCAACTAAAACACAAGTGCATAAAATATGTAATGATATAATGACTTAGTTTAGAGTAAGTAGCATTTCTTATAAGTTAGTAAGTGAAATGTTCACACTATAAAACACAAAATATTTAAATAAAGTTTCTTAAAAATTTTTTTGTCTACTGAAAATAACATTTAGTAATATCTCAATATTATTTGAACTGGATTGTCAGCCCTCTGTAAAGTATCTCCTAGAAAAGTTTCACAAGGCTGAGCATTCTTGCAATCGCCCTTGATTCCTACTTCCTTCCATCCCTGTCTTGAGAAAGAGAGACAAAAAGACCTTAAATGGTAGAAAGCTGCATGGGCGTGATTTGGTCCCTATTTCTGCATCTTACCTGCCTCTCACTTTTATTCAAGAAAACTGGCAATGATGATTTTCACTTATAATTTCTTTTTCACTTCTTGAGATACTGAAGGCGTCCTCTTCTTTAACAGAGATTTGAAGAAGTAGCACACCTACAAACCTTCTCATGAGATAAGTTAAATGAGTAAGGTCATCCTGTAGTCTGTACTAGTCTCCCCTCATAATTTGCTAGTGTATTGTTACACAACAATCTAACCCTTCGTGTTTGTATTGATCAGTATAACCTAGGTTGTTTTGTGTAGTACACTGGAGAAGCATAATACAAAGTGTTTCTTACTCATTTAAAGTATAAGTGCACTAAGGATCTTCCCCTTGTAGCCATATCATATGAAATTAGGCTGCTGCAGTAGGGAAGAGGGAAAAGGAAGATGTATACCAGCTGGAACTGCCTTGTCAAGGAGTCTATGGGGGGGCCTATATCCCTCCACTCACAATTCATTGGTCAGAACTGGTCACTTGGCCTCAACCTACGTGTAAAGAAGTTGCGAAATACATGGGTGCTCTGGATGAATGGTGAGCATAGCAGTTCCTGACACACTGTACTGTACTTCCTAGGAAAACTTCAGCAATATTTATGTTCCTGGATGAAAAAAAAATCTACTGTGGCTTAGGTATAAGAAGTACCCAGCCTGCTTGCCCAGGACTGTCCATGTGTACTTGGTTTTCTCTAGTTTTTGTGAAGCTAAGATGAAAGTCTTTGGTATCTGCAATGCAGGAATGGAACAAAATTTTTTATCATGTCATCGAAGCTAAGATCCAGCCCTATATGACTTATTTCATCTCCTTTATTCTGCAAAATATCTAAAGCATACAGCAAAATAATATAATACATTTATTTAAACTTTAAAAAGAATAGAAAAATACACATTGTATATTATGGTCACCAACCTCCTATGCCTCAAACTTTTGCTTCTTTGCCTCCAGTAAAATGGTCTAACGCTTGGTCTCCTGTGTAGAGCAGTGCATCATAAAACCATCACCCTTGCTTTAGCACAACGGGTGCTCACCACTCACATAAAACAGAAGAGTAAGTTATCAAGAAGACAGGGCCAACACCCCTCTTCAAAATGGCTGAGTCTTCCAAGTCATAACAAACACATCCTCAGAAAAACAACATGTAGTCCTCACAGATACTGGCAGCCCCAAATCTATAAACCATGTTCACATTATCTTTTGATAGAGTAATGAAGCTAAAGGTTGCACTAAAAGGCAATCCCATGCAAGCAGTTTACAAAATAAATCCTCATTTCCATTTAAAACAATGTGGCAAGTTTGAATTTTAATATGTTTTCTACCTCTACTTAGTGCTTTATTAATGGGGTGATCACTCTGCTTGACCTATTGCTGAAATCCGTTAGAAGTCCAGGACAACATATGGACAAGCAGATGGGTTGTGTAAGTTAATGCCATTACTCTAAGAATGAAGTAAGAGATAAACATAATTTGCATTCCTGCCCATCCTTCCCGCATACATATTATTAGCTTCATTTTTAATATGGACATCAGAAGGGAAGATAATACCTTGCTACCAAAGCCCAGATGCCAGCTAATTACTACAAGAGACTCCAGCCCTGACATCATAGGCCAGGCCTCTGACCACACTCCATCTTACCCAGTGACCCCACTGTGGTGATTAATAGCTTGAGTGCTAAGCTCTAATGAGTGTGTCAGATCTTAGATGTTCGATAAACTAATGCAATTAGCATTATGTTGAATAGGATGTTTTAGTCACTTGGTAGAGAGATTCATACTTTATAGTAAATTATATGCCTTTTCACCTTATGGTCTTTGAATTTATTTTATAATCATCATTCTAAAAGGCCTCTCTATAAATAGAGACCTTTCAAATATTAAAGAAAAAATAAACACATCTTGCTTCCACTGAATGGAGAATGATTGTTGGGATATCAGGCTCTGTCTGACTCTTACTGGATGCTACAGGAAGTCTGCATTTCCCAGCAACCCCAGGCCCTGCTCTAGGTAGGAAGGTATAAGAGTTCTAACTAGTGGAATGTGCACAGAAATTACATTTTTTTTCCCTTTCCATATCCGGCCCCTAAAATATCCCATTGATCTTCCATGCTGTCTGCATTCATTCTCTGTCCAGATGGATGGAGCAGATTAAGGAACACTACAAAGCCTTATATGATAGCATAGCCATGGGATGAAACACTGCTTGAGAATGCATTGCTTAAGCAAAATAAACTAGTATTGCTGCAAGACACTGGGACTTTGAGGTTGTTTGCTTAAAACTAATGAAGTCAATTAAGACTTGACTTAATTAAAAAGTTATATAAAATTTTTTCTTGCTTATGAGTTAATCAACTATCTAGTCAACATAAAATATGAATATAAAGGACCCGAATTCTAAATTCAATAGAAATGTTAATTCACTAAAGGAATCTGTTTCAGTTGTATTTCATGTATTTAACATTAGCACATTGTGGAGCTCAGGACAAGATGACTTTGTGTATTGCTCTAGCAAATCATTATTAAAGAACCTTGACCCCTGGGATAGAGAAAGAAAACCTGAAGCACAATATCTACTACTTCTATAGTCATCAGAAATAGCCTTAAAGCAACTTCCAAAAGATAATCTCAGGAAGTGTTTTAGAAGCAGAATTTTTCAATGACATAGCCAAATAGCATTTTAAAGATACCTATTGCTACTGGGTGGAAAATGTACCAATTTAACATAACCAAAAGGGTAAGGGAGACATATACTGAATTAATGTAAAATTGCTAACATACAGAAAAGTGGAAAACACACACACACACACACACAGGGGATTACCTTGGTGTACAGTAGACAATATAGTAAATAATTATTATATTACTAAATAAATGATTTTGGTGGGCAAAGGCCTGAATTAGGTCTGTCATTTTTCTTCAGATAAGAGGGAGACATGAGAAAGGCAGAACAGCACAGCGATGAAGTGTTTGGGGGTCTCAATACCCTCAGCTACAGAATGGAGAGAAGTTCATTCTTATTTTATAGATTTTTAAGAAGATTGGGTATGACACACAGCAAACATTTAGAGAGGTCTTAGCTAAAATTTAATACTAATAAATATTGGATATTTTTACTAATAATATAGTTCAATCACTATGAGCCACATTATTCTCACCTGGAAGGTAACAAATTGCACTAGATGATTTGTGTGAGTACTTTAAGCAGTGTATTCTGAGTTTATACCTGTCTTTTAAAGTCACATATGCCATTGAAAAATAAAAACTCAAATTTAAGTATTTCAAGAAATGACTTTTAAAAAAATCTATACGACATTCTAGTCTGCTGTTGAAATGGATTTAAAGAAGATAGGTGGCATACAAATGCACTGATTTTTTTCTATATATGCATACATAATTTTTAACATTCAGAAGTGACATGGTACTTTGATTTATTCATTATCCCTCATGAATACCCTATTTGAATATGAAATGTAACAAGATAATTGTCAGGCAACCATTTAAATTTTAAAGTGTCATATTTAATGAGTACTACAGAGATAAAGAATTATTTCAATCACGCAAACCTGAATGGATCCAAAAGGTACATAATTACACTCCATTTTCACATCTTAAGGTGAAGTACTTCCTTGGCTTATCAACTGTCAACAACTTGAGTTTCTTTCTCATTCAGGAGAAAACATTTCTATTAACTATAACAATCGTAAGAGATGATACGAACACTGTAGTATATAGACTTTATTCCAAATTAAATGAACCCTTAGAAGGTCCATGATTTAGTAAATCTTTGTACAAAGAAATCCTCATTCAAACAAATATTCTAGTAAGATTCAGAATGATGTGAATAGTTTATGATATTGAATCACTAAAATTATTAAAAATCCCCTTCCAATAATTTAGTTGATTTTAAGTGGCTCAAATGAAAAAGGGGCTCTAATATACCAAGATGCTACATGCACAACATTGTAGAGTGGACAAATTGTTTTCTTAGTCCAGAACTATATTTATTCAAAAGAATCTTACCTCCAGCATACATCACAGCCAGCATAATGGATGATATCCATGCTATTTCACTGTAGCTCGTGGTGAATATTTGCTGAATTTCTTTGAAGAATACTGTGATGGCTTTGGGGAATGCGTACGAAAAGCCAATGGAGATAAAAGATGCTGCAACAACTACCCAGCCCCATCCTCCATCCGGAGGTGGGTGTGGTGGTGGGCCACCTGCAGGGGGTGGCATTTCTGCTCTTCTCTTTGAAATTCAGGTAACCTGTATTTAAATAATGAAATACAGGTTTAAACCCTATTTTAATTTTTACACGTCACTCTTGATCACATTAAAATAGTATTTTGCAGTTACAGGTACAACTATAAATTTTTTCATGAATATTTTTTAATACTCTTGTACTCAGAAATTGTTCAGAAAAGGTACTTGAAAATGAAATGAGGTATGCAACTTTGACTGCCATGTGCTAGGACTTAAAAGCATTTAATTTGTTTGTGGAAGCCAACATTACTTGAAGTTAATATTTCAGATCTGTACTGAAGTACCAACCAAAAAAAATAAATAAATAAAAGCAATCTCAATCTGATTTCTAACTATAAAAAAAATGGAGCTAGCATCACTTAAAACTGAAAAAAAATTTTAATCCAAAATATTTGAGTTTTTATATAATAATTTATTTTAAAAATAACTTAAGGTACTTAAAAATATTTCAGCATAGATTGTTTTCTAAACATATAAGATTATAAATTCTATGGTTCTTATGATCTAAGTTAATTTTAATGCAATTCCAAGTTGGAATTGCATTTAAATTAATTTAGGTCATGTTGGAATTGCAACTATATAATTTTTAATCTTATAGGTTTAGAAAAATTTGTGAATGAAAGATTTTATGTATTTTTTGTAGCAATGATATTCTCTTAAGTCAAATGGATAGTACTTTACTGTTTATTAAAAGAAAGGTACTGTCTTTTTGGATATGCCAAGGAACATAACTGTTTGCTTTAGGGTGTAGAACAACCTGTTCTCCTGTGGAAACAATGATCACACAACATTCCATACAACTGATATTATATTACAAACAATTTTGTTCCCTAACACCAATGTTTGTTTGGATTATGCAACTTTAATACTGAATTCACTGATTAGTTCCAATAGTTTTTGGCAAAACCTTTGGGTTTCTATAGAATAAGGTCATGTCATCTGTAAACAGAGACAATTTTACTTCTTCCACTCTGATTTGGATGCCTTTGATATTTTTTTCTTGTGTAATTGGTCTGATTAGGACTTCCAGTATTTGATCACCATTTATTTGCCCTGTTCTATTAATTGACACACGCTGGTGACATGAAAAAATTTGAATGTCTTCAGTATATTTACAGTCTGCTTTTGTAATAATTTTTGCTTTCTTGGCAATAACCATCATTATCTATATACCATATTTAATTTGAATTTCGGCTTACAGCACAGGAGCACTGGGAATAATGTATTTTTGACAGTATAAATACTTAAGAATGAAAGAGAAAAAGAGTCGTACATGATGTTAAATGAGCTGGAAACAGCAATCTGCCTTTGAAAGTTGTCTGAAGAATCTGAATTTACATATTAGTGAAGTTTGTTAATATATTTAAAAGCAGTTAAATTTCTTGTTGCTTGAAAATAACTTTTTCTAAAAACATAGAGGGATACTAAGGAAAATACCAAAGGGCATTTATGTGGGCATCTTTGTTTTATTACCAGAGTGTAAAAATAATTATGAAATTCAAACCCCTTATTCTGCAATTATCCTACTTGTATAAAGGGGAAAAAAACTTTCATTATTAATTCATGAGTTTAAACTCTTGTAGCTTTTATTACATCTGCTATAGTAAACAAAAATAGAACTGGATGATTTATTTTTCAGTTATTTCAAAAATCATAACATTTCTAACTAATTTTAATTCTATATTTTTAGATAATCATATCAAGTGAATAATACTGAAATTTACTAATATTCTATTATGTTATAAATATTAATATTAAAATTTACTAATGAGCTAGATTGATGTTGAGATTTCCATTTTACAGCTGAAATCTATGCTCACAGAAAAAGTGAACTCATTGCCCAAACCCGTAGGTCACAGTTTGATTCCTGGTCGGAGCACATGCCTGCGTTGCCAGCTAGATTTCCAGTGAGGGATGGGCAGAAGGCGGCCAGTCAATAAGTCTCTCTCATCATTGATTTTCCTATCTCTCTTCCCCTCTCTCTTCCTCTCTGAAATCAATGAAAATATATTTAAAAAAAGAAAAAGTGAAAGCATTATATGATTGAGCTGGTTTTTTTTCCCCTCTTTGCACAATTTAGCAGTTTATCTTAGTATATGACCTTTTATTTTCTATTTCCAGCACATTTCCTTAATTTTAATTGTAACTGCATGCTATAAATTACAAGTCACTATTTATATACCTCTTAACACTTCCTTATCTTCTACCTGTTTTGTTTCTTCCATATAAATTGAAATCTGATGATACCATAACTAAATCATTGTGAAGTAAACCCAAGACCAATTAACCCTTGAAAAATTATACTTTCGAGTTTGTCACCTGTTCATTATTTTTTTAAAATATATTTTATTAATTTTCTACAGAGAGGAAGGGAGAGGGATAGAAAGTCAGAAACATCAATGAGAAAGAAACATCGATCAGCTGCCTCTTGCACAGCCCCTACTGGGGATGTACCCACAGCCAAGGTACATGCCCTTGACCAAAATCGAAACTGGGACCTTTCGGTCCACAGGCCAATGCTCTATCCACTGAGCCAAACCGGTTTTGGCTCACCTGTTCATTATTAATAACTCTTGAGATGACTGATAGTCAAGGTCCAAATCATACACACTCATTGGTCGCATTTATTTTCCCATGCACAATGCTATAATATTTTATACAATTTATTTGCGGGCATAATCAAGAAAACAGAGTATAACTTTACCTGTTGACAGATTCCCACTTGAACAGACTTCTTTGGTTTATACGTGGACTTGGTAAGTCTAGTCACTATTCCTCAAAATGTGATATTTGAAGGCAATATAGAGGAAGAGAGATAGAGCAGACTCCAGCTTATCTAAAGAAATAGAAAACACGGATTACATATATAATTGAGTTCTACAAGCCTCATTGGAGCCACCAGCTGTAAGTCGTTCCGGTACATGGTGACCAAGGTTTAATAATGAGCAAAATTGAATATACAGATTGGGCAACAGTAGATTTACAGTTGTGAGTATGCATAACACAATGTTTATTCATGTATTATTATTTACTAATTTTGTATTATTTTCCATATGAACAACTGTAAACCATTTTTGTCTCACCTTGTCTATATATATAGATACACACATATATACATATACCTAGATTTGTATTTCTTTGTCAGTTCATTAAAGGACAACTAAAGTATAAACAAAATTAAATAGCTGCATGAGCAAAAATATAAAGTGAAGAATTAGTTTTTAAAACAATACGTGACAATAGATTACATATCCACCAATCTGAGAAGGGAATTTATTGGCATTCATTTAGTATAATTCAGTTAAAGAAATACCCAAAGACAATGAAAGCAAGTAGAAAGTTTAAAATAAAAGTATTAGAAATACTATCAATAATACACATGTCTTTTTTAAAAATATATTTTATTGATTTTTTTTTTTTTTTTTTTACAGAGAGGAAGGGAGAGGGATAGAAAGTCAGAAACATCGATGAGAAACATCGATCAGCCGCCTCTTGCACACCCCCCACTGGGGATGTACCTACAGCCAAGGCACATGCCCTTGACGGAATCGAACCTGGGACCCTTCAGTCTGCAGGCCGACGCTCTATCCACTGAGCCAAACTGGTTTCGGCGATAGTACACATGTCTTACAATGAGACAGACAGGGTCATGAGAAAGACAAGTATTTTAGGAATCCTCTGATTTAGATTTCATATCTCCTAATCAAGTCTGGGCGACAGATGAACCTACTAACCCTCCCTAATGCATCAAATATCTTTATTTCATCTTAAATCTGGTGATGACTGTATAGCAGCTAGTACTTAAGAGTATTTGGTTTGGCCCAAATATTCCCTTGCTTAGATTAACACTAAGAAAAAGTCAACTCTTCCTATTACATAACCAGTTGTTATGGTCACCTGACCTGAAGTGGTGAGTGAAAGCCGATCAGCTGCCAGGTCAGATGAGGTTATTCTGTGTTCTAGTAGCCACGTCAATGAGAGACTGAGGGGAGGGTCTAAAATGATGACTGGAAATTAGAAAATCATGGATAAAATCTGAGAGATAAAGCCAAAACTAAAGTTTTAACTTGTGCTGAGAATGATGAGCTCACCTAAGTGGGTCTCCTAAGACTGGGTCACAGCATGGGTACAGGCTCACATCCTTGGAAGCCTTGGTGACTTTTTGAAGACAGATAACACAAGCACAGCAGCCCTATCAGAAATTTTGACAAGTTCATATTCTAAATTCTATAAAATTTTCATAGCAACTTAACCTAACTAGTGTAGACCAATCCATATCTAGAGATTTCCCCCCCCCCCCGGTAGAAATGGAAATAATGAAAGATTTTACATTCCTTTCTCTACATCAATTAATATAGTATATTTTTATATACATTTATGCAGATATTGTTATAGAGTGCATATCTTGGCCTTTAGTTTTAAAAATAAAAGATAGTATTTTAGAATTTGTGTATTTGACTAAAAAACAACACAAAAAAACAATAGAGGACTGATCTCTCTCCTCTCTCTCTCTCTCTCTCTCTCTCTCTCTCTCTCTCTCTCTCTCTCTTCCCACTGACCTCCCACTGGCCTCCCCTAATTCAACTTTTTCTAGGTAGTTAAGGGAGGGGCAGAAGTTTCTTCTGAGCTGTGACTAGGTTTGCCTTTAGCTCAAAGTCATCTGCACACCACAGAGGTACATATTGGAGTGGCTCATTCTGAATTCCCCCACAAAGTGTTTTTCAAAAACTTATGTGGAAGGATATGCTAACCCCCAAGAACTTTGTCTTATCCTCTAGAGACCAATCTGGGCTGGCTACTTTATGAAGAAGAAGGTCTGGGATAGAGAAGTAATGAAACTAGCCCTGGCTGGTGTGGCTACGTTGGTTGGAGCCTCATCCCATACATTGAAAGGTTGCAGGTTGATTCCTGGTCAGAGCACATACCTACTTTGTGGTTTTGATCCCTGGTCAGAGTGTATTTTGGAGGCAACTGGTCAATATTTCTCTATCACATTGATGTTTCTCTCTCTCCCTCTCCCTTCCTTTCTCTCTAAAATTAATAAAAAGGCATCCTTGAGTGAGAATTAAGATTAAAAAAAAAGGAATGAAAATATCAGCAATGGTTAAGAGTTAGGCTTTAGTATTATATTCAAAGGTCTTTTTCATTCAGTTGTACAGAATATCAGAATGTTTTTTACATGTTTTATGAATAATTATTTCTTCAACTTACCAAATCTAATCGGGATACATCAATTCAGTACTCTGTGCCAGGGGTGGGGAGCCCTTTTTCTGCCAAGGGCCATTTGGATATTTATAACATCAGTTGTGGGCCACACAAAATTATCAACTTAAAAATTAGCCTCCTGTTCTTGGTCAAACACTTAATTAAGTCAGCCCTAATGATTCGGTAGGGCCAGGCCAAATGATTTTGCAGGCCTTATAGAGCATGCGTATGTGCAGACGTTCCCCACCCCTGGTCTGTGGCATCCAGAAGTTTATGTTTCAAAATACAGGCCAGAAATAATGTACTTAGCAAACTAGTCCCAAATTAAATCAATAGTGTTTAGGAGACTATTGGCTTCACAATAAATTTTTTAGGTACCTTAGAGATAAAGCACAAGTTATTCTTTACATCTTACCTCTAAAATGGCCTGTTTTCACCTAAACAAATTAATATGCTTCTTTGCTCTCTCTTTCCTCTTTATTATATAAAAGAATATAGGAATGTCAAATTAATGTACAATGTTTAAGTTTAGGTGACAACTCACCCAATTTTGTAACAGGAATTAAGCTGAACCAAATATTTTCTTTTCCAAAACATAACTGAATTAAAATTGAAATCTAGTCCTGGAAGATTGTTTGTTTGTTTTTAAGCGGACCATCTTTTAAATCCTACTGACTGATTCACTTTAACAATTAGACAAGAGAGGTATCAATACTGCCTGGCCCACAAAATGTGAGTAGTACAAAACCGATTTTAGATGTAAATTATAGTTGTAGTTAAAGGACTCTGAAAATGTTAATTGTAATAAGGGTCAAACTAACCAAAGTTTTTTTATAATGGCCAAAGTAGGGAAAATAATATGAAACAGCTCAGAATTCTTTATGAAAATTAGACATTGATATGCCATACTAAACAGTTCCCCTAATACTATACTTTCAGAATTTTAAAAAGACAATTATAGTAGGCTGAATAGTGACTGCCAAAAGGATGTTAATGTCCTGTCCTAATCCCCAGATCTGAAATATGCTTTACATGGTCCTATACATTGAATATTTGTGTTCCCCCAAAATTCTCATGTTAATATCAAATCTCCAATATGATGGTATTAGGAGGTGGCATATTTGAAAGGCAATTAGATCATTAGAGTGAAGACTTCATGAATGGAATCAGTACCCTTATAAATGAGGTCCCAGAGAGCTCCCTGAAATACCAGCAAATGTGAAAGTAAGTGGCTTTGGAACTGGGTAACAGGGAGTTTTGAGGTACATACTAGAAAAAGGTTATTGACTATAAATGGACTGTTGAGAGCAATTCTGGTGAGAGGCCAGAAAGAAAAGCAGAGAGCTACAGAGAGTCTAGGTCTTAAAAGAATACCTGTCATCTTAAATAGGAAATGGTAAAAATACAGAACTTAAAGGCCATTCTAATGAAGCCTCAGATGGAAATGAGGAAAGTGTTATTGGACAATGGGGATAGACAGTCCCTTTTTATAAAGTGGAAAAGAACTTGGCTGAATTATGATCATCTTCTACTGCAGAAGTCGTGATGAAATTGGACATTTAGCTGAAGATATTTCTAAGCAAAATGTGGAAGGAGTGGCCTTGATTCCTCTGCAGAGGAAGAAGTCAGAAGAGAGCGAGCATAGGGCTGGTCGGTTGCAGGAGCGGAGCACTGCCCAAATCAAAGGAACTTGTTTCCTCAAGCTCTTCTGGCAGCGATTCCGACAGTGAAGTTGACAAAAAGTTAAAGAGGAAAAAGCAAGTTTCTTCAGAGAAGCAAAAGACTGGTGATGCCAAAGGAATGGCAACATAAGGGCTCAACTTTTTTCTCCTGGACATTTCAACAAGTTAACCATCTATAATTCATCAAAGAAATCCCTGCTTCATACAGATGCATACCTGAGAGACCCACACACTGAAACACATAAAGGTGGGCATCCAGAATTAAATGGGAAAATGAGATGAGAGAAAAGCTCAGGACTTGGCCTGCAGGGAAGAAGAAAGAAAGCTGGCAGTAGCAGGCACTTCCCTTGTTAGGGGAGCCCAGCAGGGTGAGCATGGAGCAAACATCCCTATGTTTCAGCATTACACATGGTGGACAAGACATGGAAATAGCCAAAGTGTCATGCAATAGAGGATGGGATAAAGAAGATGTGGCACATATGCACAATGGAATACTACTTAGCCATAAGAAAGGATGAAGTAGAGCCATTTGCAACAACATGGATGGACCTTGAGAACATTATGCTAAGTGAAATAAGGCAGTCAGAAGAAGTAAACATTAAAAAGCTATGATTTCACTCATATGTGGTATCTAAAACTCATGAACACAAACAGCATTATGGTAGTTGCCAGAGGGAAGTGGGTGGGGAAGAAGGGTTTCTAATATGAGGTGACAGAAGAACATGTGACTTTGGGTGGTGGGCACCTGGTGCAATATACAGATAGAACCCACATCTGAAACCTATATGTTCATGTTGACCAATGTCAGCCCAATTAATTTAATAAAAAATAAAATAAAATAAGAGGCAAAAGACTACTAAAGCTTCAAGAGCTCATCATCTTCTAAGCAGTAGAGATAATGTTTCAGGTTGGGAGGATGAGGTCTGTCAGCATTTGGCATCTGAAAGGAAAAGTCCTAACTGATATTAGAGAATGTTGGATGGATACAGAAAATGACATGAAACCAGAAGAAAAGGTATTTCCTTAAATCCCAAGCAATGGAGCCACCTGAAGGAACAAATTTCTGACATTGGTGATGTACTAAAAAAACGTAAAAGTCAAAGCCATATAAAACCTGTACTATTCTAGTGGTTTTTATCTGTCTTTTTACATTGGATTTTCTTTTTTAATCTTTATTGTTCAAAGTATTGCATATGTCCCCCCTCTCCCCCCCTGCCAAATTTACCCCTTTCCAGCTCACTGCTACCCCTCCCCCAGCCCAAGGCTTTTGTTTTTTAAATGTTGTTTTCCAAACTATTGTATATTTGGATTGCAGAACAATTTGTCAGAATACATTTTTTTAATGTGCATTATTTAAAATGTTCCAGAAGAGAGAAATAAATGAAGGCAGAACTGTTAATCAAAAAGGAAGCAGCACTTAAATATTTGGAAAGTTCTTAGACCATCCATACTGAAAAGAATGAAAAAGTGTGGTAAAAAGAAAAACACTAAAAGAATGGACAAAACACCATTTCACAAGATTAGTCATACATCTCTACAGAAGCCAGAGCTATTATAAGACAGTAGAAAAATAACCCCCAAGACATTTCAGAAATCCTTAAAGCTGTTCATCCCTCACAGGCCCAGAGTACCAAGGGCCTCTGGGGCAGAGTGGTTTCAAAAGAGGGTCTGTTTGAGCATGTGGGACTTTGGCATGTGCTGCCTCACTCATAGGCTCTGCTCTCTGCACTCCAGCACTGAGCCCCTGGCTGCCCCAGGAGCAGTTCCAGTGGTCCTGAGTATGGGGTCACTGTGGTCACCCCTCTGGAAGATAAACTTGCATGGTTTAAAAACTCTTCCACCATCTCTGTCTGTTTGCAGAATGCAAGAGCCATGGGGGCATGGCTGTCTCCACCTAGATTTCAAAAGCTGCCTGGCAGAGCTGCAGGTTGGGGACCCATCCAGGAAGAGCCGTAGATACCAGGGGTAGAGCCCAGGCAGAGGACTGCTGCAGGGGTGGGGCTCTGCAGACAGCTCCTACTAGGCTGTGCCCAAGGGAGCCCTGGAGAACCAATGGACTCCAACCCGTGAGAGTCATGGAGGTGACATTACAGCCCCAGTGAGTCCAGAAGGCAGGACATCCTGTCAAAGAAGATTATACTTGACCTTACGACAATGTTGTTTGCTCTTAAAGTTTAATGCTGGGTTTGGGGCTTACTAAGAACCTGTTACCCCCTTCTTCTTTCCTATTTCTCCCTTTGGAATGAGAGTAGATATCCTATGTCTGCCTGACCATTCTACTTTGAAATATTTACAAGTTCACAGCTGAAGAGGAATTTGCCTCAGGATGAATCATACCTAAAGTCTTACCCATATGGGATTTCCATGACATTTAGGTGAGAGTTTGGACTTTGGAATTTTAAGCTGATGCTAGAGCAAGACTGTTGGGGCTATTAGGATGAAATAAATGTATTTTGGATGAGAGAGAACTTAAACTGTAGAAGACCAGATGTGGAATGCTATAGACTCAATGTTTGTGCATACCCCTATCTCCAATTCATATGTTGAATCTAATCTTCACTGTGAGGAGGAATTTGGAAGGTGGCTAGGTGATGAGGGTGGATCCCTTATGAATAGGCTTAGGTAAGACTAGTGACCATATAAAAGAAGGCCATCAGGAGAACTTCCTTACCCCTTCTGCCTTGTGAGAAGACACAAGAAAATGGCCATGTATGAACCACAAAGCTGGTTCTCACCAGGCATCGAATCTGTCAGCACCTATTTAACCTCAGACTTTCCAGCCTCCAGAAAGCCACCCAGTCAATAGTGTTTTGTTATAGCAACTCCAACAGACTAAGACTAATGTCAAAAAAGGTCTGATTAGATTAAAGTATTGAAGAGCGGGGCTTATCCTGGATTATCTAGGTGGTCTCAAAAAGCAATCACATGTATTTTTATAAGAAAGAGGCAGATGTGACTCAGTGGTTGAGTGTAGGCCTATGAACCAGGAGGTAACTGTTTGATTTCCAGTCAGGGCACAAAGCCGAGTTGCAGGCTCAATCCCCAGGAAGGATCGTGCAGGAGGCAACCAATCAACAATTCTCTCATCATTGATGTTTCTATCTTTCTTTCTCTCTCCCTCTCCCTTCCTCTCTTAAATTAATAAAAATATTTTTAAAAGAAAGAAGCCTATTAAAATGAAGCATCCAGTGAAATTAGAGAAGGCCACGCTTGAGGATCTTTTACCAGACTAAAGGTGAAAAGTTTCATTCTCTTACCTAGTACCTATTAAACACTCTATATAATAAAAGCCTAATATGCTAAGTGTCCGGTCATCTAGTCATCTATTCAAACAATCAAAGTGAAACATGCTAATGATATGCTAAGGCTGCTCAACCGCTTGCTATGATGTGCACTGACCACCAAGGTGCAGACAGGTGACTGATTGACCAGTCACTATGACATACACTGACCACCAGGGGGTAGACGCTCCAACCAGTAGGTTACCTTACTGCTGGGGTCTAGCCAATCAAGACTGAGCAAGATGAACCAGACACACCCTGGAACCCTCCTGCAGTCCTCCTGGCCCCAATTATGCACCAGTGGGGTTCCTCAGCCTGGCCTGTGCCCTCTCTCAATCTGGGATCCCTCAGGGAATGTCAGAGTGGTTTGGGCCTGATCCCACAGGCCAAGCTGAGGGACCCTATTGGTGCATGAATTTGTGCACCAGACCTCTAGTAGCTAATAACAGACAACTCATGTTACCTATTTTTTTCTCTAAATCTCTTGTCCCAGAACCCCAACTGCACTGTGTGCATTCTCTGGCTTTCAAAATATCATAGCAAAAAGTATTATGAAATATTTTGCTGCTGCCTAACACCAGTTATGACTCTTCTTACCTCCTCTAGCAGAGTCCTGATCACCAGCTGCCCACCACTAAAAGCCATGCTATATATTTGAGGATTTTGTTTACATGGCCAATATGAGATTTTATTGTTCTATCCAACTATTAGTGGGAATGCTGACTAGTGCAGCTACTGTAGAAAACTATGGAGTTTTCACAAAAAATTAGGATTTACAACAACAGATACTTATTTCTTTTCATGCTACTTGGAGGCTATAGATCAGCTCTAGCTTTGGTTGGCTCTGGTGTCAAACAGATATTTATTTTTAGAGATCTAGACTAGAGGGACATGTTCTCATATTGGAATATAAGGACTACAGGTATAGAGTTAATACATTCAAAACACATTTAAAGCTTTCTCTTGGACATGGTATGTACATCGTTGGCTTGTATTTTATTGTCATACTAATGGCCCAGGATGTGAAATCGCGAGAGGCCCAGAGTCCTGCCGCCACCTCTGCAGGACCCATCAATGCATCTTCTGGTGACTGGTTATTTGGTCGTTACGGTGTTACGGCCACTGGTTTTTTATAATATACATAGCTTAACTCAAAGTCAGTGTGTATGGAAGCATGAAAAGCATGGATAGGAGACAAATGATTATGAACAAGAAATAAAAACACCAATTTAATTTCATTTATTGTGTGTAGAAGAAGACACAACTAATAACTTGATTAAGTTCCTAAGAGGTCCACAGTGCTTTCCTTCAAAGTTTTAGAATCCTGACAAATATAATTTCTCTAAATTCACTGGGTGGTTCATTTTAATGGGATTCAGCTTTAGTATCCTCTTTATAGGCTTAAGTCAGACAATAGTAAATTCTTTCAGTTTGCAAAATAGTGGAAGTGTTGGTGAAGAAATGATCAATGGCGTGGTCCCAAAAGGTCTAATATACTTAACTTTTCTATAATTAAGTTTTTTGAGAGAGACATGTCTCACACAGAACTAAGTTACTGTTTGCACTAACTAGAACCAAACACTTTTAAAAATATTATTCAAAGAGTCACACTATAAAACATGCTACCAGCCTGAATATAAAGGAATAGTGACTGTTAGAAATGTAAAATGGCCAAGTGATTAAAATGACTCCAGTGTCCTGTAACTTGCTTTATGTGATGTATAGAGATACAACACTGAATAATTTAAATACATATATCACAATAAATGTCACAGTATTATAATAAAGTGTTGTAACCTTTTGAGCAAGTGACTTTCACACTAGTTCTTAGTTTCCTTTTTTGTAAAAAAAAATAAAATAAAAAAACAGAATAGGATTAAGTGTTCCCTGAGGTTCCTTTTTAGCTCATATTTGGTTCTCTGACACCAAAATAGTCCTATTTATAAACTTAGCATGTGAAAAACATATTTTTCCCTTTCTCTGGGAAAATGCTACTGCCATTCAAAAATAACTAATGAACAGATAGACAGTATCTGAACAAGGTTCTATAAACTAGGGAAAACATTCTTTTGAAAGTAACAAGTGAGGAAATTCTAACATATAAACAGACAGGGCCATGTGCTTAATTAAATACTAGAGGCTACTAAAGGTCAAGTATTTGTTTCTTAAATGTGCTTAGAATTTTATTCAATTTCCAATCACAATTTAGTTTCCACAAAAGCTCTTGTATGACATCCTCAGAGGATGATATACATCTGAATAGCTTTTCATTTCTCATGATTAAAATATTGAAGTATACTGTCATGTGCTTTAAAAGAATATGTTCCAGGATTTGCCAATGATACTTCTGATGAGGGGTTAATCTCCAAATATATTTTTAAAAAAACTTATACAAATAAACACCAGGAAGACAAACAACCCAATTAAAAATGGGCAAAGGACCTGTCTAGGAACTTTTATGAAGAGGTACTACAGATGCCAATAGATATATGAAAAAAATGCTCAACATCATTAATTATCAGAGAGATGCAAATTAAAATCACAATGAAACAGCACCTCACACCTGTCATAACAGCTACCAATAATAAATCAACTGACAATAAGTGCTGGCAAGAATGTGGAAAAATAGGATCCTACACCCATTGTTGGTGAAAATGCTGACTGTTGCAGCCACTGTGGAAAAGATTATGGAGTTTCCACAATAAAATTAAAACTGAAACTGCTTTTGACCCAGTGATTCAACTTCTGGAAATATATCTTAAGAATCTCAAAACACCAATTTGAAAGAACATATGCACCCCTATGTTCACTGCAAGGTGTTTATAATAACCAAGATCTAGAAACAGCCCAAGTGCTTATTAGTAGGTGAGTGGATAAAAATCCTGTGGTACATTTACACAATGGCATACTATTCATGTCTTAAAAAAAAAAAAAAGGAAGAAAAAGAATAAGGAGGAGGAATTTTTACCATTTGAGACAGCATAGATGGACCTGAAGATTATTATGCTAGGTAAAATAAATCAGTCAAAAACAAATACCATATAATTTCACTTACATGTGGAATCTAATGATTTCACTTATATATGGAGTCTAATGAGCAAAATAAACTGAAGAACAAATTAGAAATAGAGGCCTGAATACATAGAATAGACTGACAGCTGTCAGAGAGAACGGGTGTTGGGAGACTAGGTAAAAGAAGGTGAAAAGATTAACTAAATATATATATAATATATATACACACACACACACACACACACACACACACACACACACACACACATTAGAGGCCCGGTGCATGAAATTCGTGCATGAGAGGTGTCCCTCAGCCCAGCCTGCACCCTCTCCAATTTGGGACCTGGCTCCCAAATGCTCACCTGCCTCCCTGCCAGGCTGATCACCCCCTAACCACTCCCCTGACAACCTGATAGATGCCTAATTGCTCCCCTGCAGGCCTGATTGCTCCCAAACTACCATCCCCTGCAAACCTAGTTCCCCTCATCTGCTCTCCCCTGCACAGCTGGTCCCCCTACCCCCAATTGCCCTCCTTTTCAGGCTGATCACCCCCAACTGCCCTCCCTTTTAGGCCTGGTCCCTCCCAACTGCCTGATCGCCCACAATAGCCATCCCTGCCAGCCATCTTTTGGTGGTGGCCATCTTATGTCCACATGGGGACAGCCATCTGGTGTATTAGAGTGATGGTCAATTTGCATAGTACCTCTTTATTATATAGGATGAAACATAGACACAGACAACAGTGTGTTGATAGAGGAAAAGAGGAGGGTAGGTAAAGTTGGGCAAAGGGAGATAAATGGGAACAGAAAGAGACTTTGCTTGGTGTAATGGGTGCATGATGCAGTGTGCAGATGGTGTTGTGTTGAGTGATACACTTGAAACCTGCATGATTTTGCCATTACAGCCTGCACCTCAACTTTGGTCCTTGATGATCAGTTACTTTGGAAGTGTTAAGAGACATGAACCTTTATTTACATAGGCAATGTTGTTGTTGTTTCCACTGATGGCCTTAGCAATGGTGAGAACAGAATGGAAAAAGTCATTTGATCTGTTTCTCTCTCTCATCTCATGTGATTCCACAAAGTATTTAGTGGAAGACATTTTAGAGAATTCAAGCTATTGTTTTTTTTCTTTAATTTTTATTCTGCTTTATGAGTGAGAGAATTATTTAGTTAGTTGCATTTTAGAAAATAATCCTGAAGGTAGGGTTAAGAAAATGGTTGAAAGGAGATACAAGATATATCAGCAAAATAGTGAAATTCATTGTAGTAATCTAGATAAGTCCTCACAGAGTAGAAAGGAAGATTTATTATTAAAATAATAATTACAGTCTAGCCAGTTTGGCTCAGTTAATAAGACCATCGGCCCACAGACCAAAGGGTCCCAGATTTGATTCCAGTCAAGGGCACATATCTTGGTTGCAGGCTCCTCCCCAGCTCTGCCCTGGTTGCAGGATGCAACCAATCAATGTGTTTTTCTCATATTGATGCTTCTCTCTGTCTTACTCTATCTCTTCCACTCTCCCCTAAAAATCAATGGGAAAATATCCTCAGATGAGATTAAATAAATAAATAATAAAAAATAATCTATAATAATAAAAGCATGATATGCTAATTAGACCAGACCGGCAAATGACCTTCTGGACATCATTCTGGATGTCCTTCCAGATGAAGCCATGGTGGCAGGGGCCAAGGCAGAGGCAATTAGAGATGATCAGACAGGCAGAAAAAGTGGTTAAGGACAATCAGGCAGGTAGGTAAGCAGTTAAGGGCAATCAGGCTGGCAGGTGAGTGGTTAGGGGCAATCAGGCAGACAGGCAGACGAGCACTTAGGGGCAATCAGGCAGGCAAAGTTGTTAAGGGCAATCAGGCAGGCAGGTGAGTAGTTGGAGCCAGTGGTCCTGGATTGCAAGAAGGATGTCCGACTGTAAGGATTGGGCCTAAACTGGCAACTGAACATCCCCCAAAGGGTCCCGGATTGCGAAATTCATGCACCAGGCTTCTAGTAACGATAATAATTGGTTAATAAGTACACAATATAAAAATGGTATATTGTGATACCAAAAACATAAAGTGTGAGGGGAGAAGGAGTAAAAGGTACAGTTTTTATATGTGATCAAAGTTGTTATCAGCATAAAACAGGCTTGTATTTATAACATGTTTTACATCATCCTCATGGAAATCACAAAGCAAAAATCTACAAAAGATACACAAAAGACGAAGAGAAGATTAAAGTATATTCACAGCAAGAGAGGTAAAAGGGGGAAAGAGAGCTATAAAATAGCCAAAAAAAAAACCAAAACAGTAAGATGATATCAATAGGTCTTTACCTATCAGTAATTACTCTAAATATAAATGGATTAAATTCTCAATCAAGAGGCATAGAATGGCTACATGGACAAGAAAAAAATAAAATTAAAATGATAAAACTGAGTGTTTGTTGGCGAGTGGGGGGACAGCTGGGTTTTGGGAAAAGGAGGGGGACTGCTAGATTAGCCTCCCTTAAAGGAGCGGCTCCAGTGCGGCTGGGTTCTCTCGCAGAGCCACTGGCTCAGAGGCGGACTGCGCCATCTTGAAGGGGAAGAGCCTGAAAATTTTACAATTGCGGTGCCCATTGGGCAGCTGAGACCCCCCGGAACATCGGTTCCTAGTTGGCACAGAAGCGGATTCCGAGGAACCCTGTGCTCTGCCACAGAAAGAATGTCAGCCTCCAGGATTGCATCCTTCAAGCAGATTGGAAGAGCCCCTTCTGGGGAATTTGGCCAAACTGAAAGGAGAGAATTGATGCTAGAATTTTATAAAAATGCTGAACAATATGATTATCCTAGATATATATTATTGGCTAAGTTTCAACAAATTAAAACCAAGATGTACTTTAAAGAAGGTGGTTTTAGGACAAGTATACTCTTCAAAGAAAGACAGCCCTCTTTTATTTGTGAAAAGCTGTCTTTTTCTTCCAGGGGCACATCTGAGAAGGGTCGCTCTCTGTATGTGGTGCTGAGGGAGAAGATGGGGACACTGATCAGTCATTAGTTCTGGCGATCAGTGAGTGACAGGCGTCATCACCTATGTGCCATCATGGCCACTAGGAAAGCAAGTACCTCCAATGTGGTGAATAGTAACCTGTGAAACTGACTGCCACAGAGAGGGCATAGACCATCACAGAGGACACGTGTAAATGATAAGTGATAGATCCATAGTGCCTTCTAGTTCCCACTCAGCAAACATTTGTGGAATTGATAAGTGAATGGGTGTTTTGATATCTGTTTTGATTTTTCCCTTTAGTGCATACTTCCAAATTGCTTTTCTAATTAACTTATTTCCTTTCCCAATAATCAGCTTTGCTTAAATTGTAACTATCTCATGCTAGAGAATTTTATGTTTTATATTTACTGCTTTAAATAATAGTGGAACAAGTGTGTTGCTTTGCATTTGTTTTTTGCATGTATACAAAGTTGTTTGTTTTGGTTACATTGAATATAGATTTGCTGAACAGTTATTGTATTACTTATTTTTTAAATAAAATTTGTAATGTTAAAAAAATAAGAAAATAAATAAAATGATAAAACTACGTACTGCCTATAGGAGACTCACACCAGCATTAAGGACACACACAGGTGCAGAGGAAAGGTATGGAAAAATATTCCCATGGAAGTGGTAATCAAAAGTATTGGTAAAGCTGTATTTATATCAGTCAAAATAGACTTTAAGTAAAAAATTCTAATAAGAAACAAAGGTCATTATATAATAATAAATGAATCAATTAATCAAGAATATATAACAATTTAAATATATATAATCCCCATATTGAGCACTTAACTATATAGTAAGCAAATACTAACTGATCTGTAGGGGAAAAGAGATAGCAATCTATAATAATATAAGCATAATATGCTAATTAGACCAGACTTTCTTCTAGATGACCTGGATAAAGCCAGGGCTGCAAGGGAAGCCCGGGTCCCGAGGGTTGGAGGGAAACTGATGCCAGCAGCTGGGGGAAGGAAGGCCTACTTTTGCATGAATTTCATGCATCAGGTCTCTAGTACAATAATAATAGGAGATTTTAATACCCAACTTTCAACAATAGATAGTTCATCCAAACAGAAAATCAATACAAAACATTGGACTTGATATATATTCATGACAAATAAACCTAACAGATATATATACATAGAACATTTTATGAAACAGTAACAGACTGCACATTGTTCTACAGTGCACAAGGAACACTCTCTATGTTGAGGAAATAAAAATATCTCAAATAAATAACTTTATATCTAAAGGAATTAGAAAAAGAAGAAAAAACTAAGAACAAAGTTAGCCTAAAGAAAGAAATAACAATCAGAGCAAAAATAAACTAAGACCAGAAAAAAAATTTAGAAAAGATTAATAAAACTTAATGCTGGTTTGTTATAAAGATACATAAAATTGACAAACTTTTAGCTAGACTAAAGAAGAAAGAAAAAGAAAACACTCAAATAAATAAAATCAGAAACAAAAAAGGAGACATTACCACTAAAACTAAAGAAATACAAAGGATCTTATGAGCCCTGTATGAAAATTTATTTTTTGAATCTCAAAGCCTAAAAGTAATTAACACATTCCTAGAAAAATATAACCTTCCAAGAACCTCAAGTCACTAAAATGTAAAGGCAACCTACAGAATGGGAGGCAATATTCACAAACCATCTATCTGTCTTATAAGGAACTCAGACAACTCAACAGCAATAATATCCAAACAATCCATTTTAAAAATAGGCAGAAGATCTAAATAGACATTTGCCTAAAGAAAGCATACAAATAGTTAATCTTACCTAATAATAGGCAAACATGTAAATTGACCATACATCTGCTATGCTAACAGCCAATCAGGAGTGATATGAAAATTAACCCAACAAAGATGGTGTTTAATTTGCATATACAGGTTTCCAGTGATTGGGGGGGGGGGGGTGAGATTGGGACCATGGTGATGACACAGGCATTCTGCCCTACCCCTGGTCTCTCAGGGCATCTGGGCAACCTGGGAAGGCAGGGCTAGAGCCAAAAGAGGTGACTCCCAGAGCAGAAAGAGGCAGCTCCTGGAGTGGAAAGAGGCAGCTTTAGGGCCTGAGTGAAAAGGGGCTGAGCCAGAATGGAAAGGCAATTCCAGCAGCCAGGGAGAGGAAAGCCCATCCTAGCACAATTCTTCTTGCATTGGGCTTCTAGTAAATATATAAAAAGGACATCAATATAAATAATCATTGGAGAAATGCAAATCATAACCACAATCACCTGTGAGATATCACCTCACATCTCTTAGAAGGGCTATAATTAAAAAGGCAAGAGATAACAAGTGCTGACTAGTGCATGGAGAAAAGAGAAGCTTGGTATACTGTTGGTAGAAATAAAATTAGAAAAGGCACTGTGGTACCTGGTATAACTCAGTTGGTTGGGTGTCATCCTGTGCACCAGAATGTTACCAGTTCAGGCACATGCCAGGTTTTGGGGTTCAAATACAATACCATTTTGAAGAAAATGAAATCACTGCCTTAAAGAGATATCTGCACACCACATTCACTGTAGCATTATTCACCACACCCAAGACACAGAAACAACCTAAGTGTACACTCATGGATGAATGGATAAAGAAAATATGTGTGTCTGAAAATATTATTGAGGCATAAACAAAAGGAAGTTCTTCCATTCATGACAACAAAGATGGGCCTTGAAGGCATTATGCTATGTGAAATAAGACAAAGACAAATACTGCCTGAGCTCACTTATATGTGGAATTTAAAAGCATCAAACTCACAGAAACAAAGAATAGAGTGGTGGTTGCCATGGTTTGTGGGATGGGGGATTTAGGGAGATGCTGAATGAAGGGTACTAACATTGAGTAATAAGATGAATATATTCTGGGGATCTAATATACACCATAGCATGGTTACTATAGTAAACCAAACTTTATTATATACTTAAAGTTTCTGAGAATAGATCTTAATTGTTCTCACCACTGAAAAAATTGTAATTATATGAGGTGATGAAGATGTTAACTACTCTTATTGAGGCAATCATTTCATATATTTATAAAATCATGTTTTTATGTTGTAAATTTACAAAATGTTGTATCTCAATAAAACTGGGAAACACAGATACTCCCACCAACCCAAAGCAATATATTAATGTTTTTAAAAAAGTGGTAACTTCTCTGGGGAGTAGGTTGAAGATGAAACAGAAGAGGAATAAAATCATTTCAAGTGATGTTTCTAGTGAATTCTTCAGTTGAATGGTGGGCTCCAGAATATGCATTATATGAATCTTCTTTCTAACTTATGCAAATGTTACTTAAAGTTGGTTGTATTTATCAAATCTATATTGGTAAAACATATAATAAACAATAATTTTCTCTTATCTACTTAATAGAACAAAATACTGTAGGAAGGAATTTTATATTGTTCTCCCTGACTCCATTTATTGCATTTTGTTTTCTTTTTTAATGTGGTGCATTTTAATTCTTTAAAAAATATTTTAAAATATTATAATTATCTAATACTCCTGAGGAGTAGGAGAAAAGTGATTTCTTAGTTTTTTTTATTTTTAAGAAATTACAAATTCATTTAGTGGGGGCTGTACGTAATTATTATTGTTTTTCAAGTACATTTGCTGTGCTTGAATAGATCATGGTAATAAAATAATTACTAAACATACTAATTCTGTTAGCAACAAATTTTTTTAAAATCAGAAGCTACTTGACATAAAAAAGAAAAGAGCAAAATTATATCAGCATACTAAAAAACACATTAAATGATATGTTTTAATAAAGTAAAAGTAATTTAAAATTAATTTATTCTAAATGCACATGGAATCAATATAAAAGAAATTAAATTTTTTTACCCAATTAGTGAAAGAGCAGAGTAAAAATAATAAGAAGTGAGGTAAATTGTTTATACCTAGAAGCATAATAAATCAGAAGCAAAATCTGTCAAATGTGAGTCATTGAGAACATCAATCTGTACAATGACTCTGCTGTCAAGTTCAGGTTTGAGGCTTAATCATTTTAAGAACAAGAATGACATAAGTCATATTTTACCCAAGAGACACTTGGGAACACATATTCATGATGGTACCCTCATAAATTTCTTAACAATTTGCCTGAAGGTCAATTGACAATGAAATAATAGAGATTTTAAGTTTTGAACAGATTTCATGAAGGTAGGCTTAATTAATATTTAGCCTGCATTGTCATCTGGTCTCATGAATATATCCACTGGGAAATATGAGATCATCTGCAAAATTAGTAAAACATAATAGTCATGAACTACACTTAATAATTAAGTGCATGATGTTTAAGTACTGAATAACATTAAAATATCTGACTCCAGGTCATTTTTTCTAAAGGGTTATTTTTCCTTTTCAATGTTTTATACTGAAAGAAATTAATTCATTAATTTACAAATACATATTTTTATTAAGTCATGCATCATACTTACTCAAGGACTATATAGTAACACAATTATGATAGGTTGGAAAATTGGCCACAAATTATCCTCCTCCCTGTATTCACCTGTTTAAATAGTTCCCTTTCACTGTTACTCTGTGTTTGGCCATGTGACTTGCTATGTGTATTAGTCTTTGTGAGCTGCTATAGCAAATTACTATAGACTGGGTGACTTAAACAACAGAAATGTATTTTCACGTACATCTAGAGGTGGAAGTTCAAGATCAGGGTAACAGCATGGTTGGGGTCTAGTAAGAATCTTCTTCTTGGCTTGCAGAAAGCCACCATCTCACTGAGTGTTCCCATGGCCTTTCCTTGGGGCATGTATGCAGAGAAAAATCAAGCTTTCTGGTGTCTCTTCTTATAAGGGCAATAATTCAATCAGACCAGGTTCTCACCCTCATAATCTAATTACCTCTCAAAGGCTCCATCTCCAAATACCACTACATTGAAGGTTAAGACTTCAACACACAATTTTGTGTGGGGCATAAACAATCAGTCCATACACTGTGGCCAATGCAACAGCAAGTAGATCCTTGAAAACCATTTGTGCATTTGAGCCCTTCCTCTCTTCTGTTCTTGGGACCCTTGTCATTACTACTCTATAAACTTGGAATCCAGGCTAGTCTGCTGCATAATGAGAGGCACATGCCTTGTTCCATCTTCATCCTTGCTGACCTAGGCCAGCTCAGTTATAAAGAGAATGACCTGAGACCCAAAGATTAATGCTATCACTCTCTGAGACAATTATAATTATAGATTAGTCCCACTCTTCCCACCTGATTGGATCTTTCAATATTAACACTAGTTTTTATTTCATCTAGACTTGCATATTGGATATTGTGAAATGAATTACCATCAAAGTTCTGCAAGAAGCTTCCTTCATTGTATCACTTATTTCACAAATATTTCTCATACAACTACATGGAAGGAGTTCAATGTGCTAGATTAGGAACATAATGATGGGCAAAATACAATCTATGACTTCAAAGACTATAATATTCTTTGAGAGACAACAACAAATCCAGGACTGGATGGAGAGAAAGATTATAATACTATTTTTATAAGAAGATGGACATGTGAAGACAGAGAAATGCAGGGGAATGCCTGGAGTTATTTGAGCCATCAAACACAAAAAATGATTTGAGTGATTATTCTCAGTTCTCCCAAAGGTGTTGTACAGATATTAGGCAACTCAATGCACAAGAGATAAGCTAATTGCATCGATTCTTAAGACTTATGGCCTGAAGTTGTAATTTTCTCACCAAACTCTTGATGAGAAAAACCAGTCTTGGTTGATAACTATTGTATTAGGAAGCATAATTAAACCAGCCAGAAGAAATCAAAAATACATTTTGGTTAAGTTTTCAATGATGAGCATGATTTAATCAAGTGGGGGGGGATACAATATATATTTTGCAAAGGATCCTGGTAAAGAGATGCTGAGATACTTGGGAGAACTAACAAATAAAGTTGATTTCCTCTTTCTGTTAGACAACCAATGATGCTCCAGAAAAAATCACAGAAAAGTCCTATAGAGACTGAAGTCATTTGAAAGAATTAAGAAACAAAACCAAACTCACAGTTTCATCTTTATAAAATATTTCTAATATTAAATTCAGTATTATGGTTAAGAAATAAAATTTTTTCATCATTGCCTATCCCTCATAGGTTACATGACACAGTTATTTACTATTTTTATAATTTTAACCTACGGTAAAAATATATATTAATTAAATGTTAATATAAAATATGTTATTGCTAAGCATTACCAATGGACAAAGAAGCCTATTTTCCCTGTCAACTTGTCTAATCTCTAGTTAACTCACCTTACTGAGTTAGGTTTAATTTTGTTGAACATCATGAGAATCTCATCATCAGTACTTATTCTGTCTCTGTTGATGACATGGTCATTCTAGTATATTTCATATCTAGCCTCAAGTAACAACTAAATCTATTGGCCAATTACTGTCTGAAAGAACAGCTCACTATTAATTATGCCAAAACTAACATCATTTTTGTGGATGTCCCACACCAGATATAAAATGCTAAAAATTCTAACCAATAGATTAGCTTCATTCTATGTGAAGTATTATGTAGCAAAATCATCCTGACATGCATATTATACTGTTCAAAATTCTAAATTTTAGAAGAGCCTTATAAATTAATTTATAATATAAGTGATAGAAATGGAAACTTCCTGCCAACAAAATATTCTGTCATAATCAAATCTTTTATACTTTATAGCACAAAATTCCATGGCTTTGTTAAAGCTTTGATTCAAATAATTGACTAGATCTAAAACTACATTTGAATTAAAGCCCTCATACTATAAAGTACTCTTGCAGAACAATATTGGCACAGAGCTGGCATAGCCTTCCATCTAGGTAAGCATTCAATAATGCAACTTTTGCAACCCACCCAATTAGAATACAAAGCAGATCTATCTCATTACAACAGGCAATACAGAACTGCCAACCACTTCAGTTTTAATTATTTGCTGTCCAGCTTTAGTCAAAAGTCAGTGAGCAGATCAAGATAATTCTGTAAATTTGCATTTGGATATAACAGCTCTGGTGCAAGCACGTGGTGATGAAAAATAAAATCTGAAAAGCAAAAAACCAAATTAAATAATTAACGAAAATAATAATAAAAAAAGCAATAACAACAAACATCTCCATTGACCCAAAGCATAATATGGTGAAACAGTGAGTCTGCTGGAATCTGGAACAGGAAGCAGGCAAGGAAGCAGAAGTTCATGTTCTGCATAATAGAAGGGACTGAAGTTCCAATTTCTACTTTTTGTAGAGAATGTCTATTTCACTGACCCACTGTTCTATCATGAAAGCAGATACTTATTTATTAGACTTCAAAAGTCCACAGATGGAGGAGAATTTTGCCCCTGGAAGGACCAAACCCCAGTCTCACCCATACTAATTTAGTTAGAAGTTGATGCTTAAACAGTTAAGATTTTGGGGATGTTGGAATTGGGTGAACATATTTTTTACATGGGAAGAACCTGCGTTTGGGGTGGTTCAGAAGGAAAAGTTATGGGTTGAATTGTGTCCTTCAAGTAAAATATGTTTAAATCCTAACCCCCAATTCCTCAGGATGTGACCTTATCTGAAAATAGGTAATATAGTAAGTCAAGATGAGGTCATTCTGCAGTAGAGTGGACTCCTCAGCCAGTATGGCAGGTGCCTTTATAAGAAGATGGCCATGTGAATACAGAGAAACACACAGGGTCGGGGGAAAAGGGGGGTGGGAATTCCACATGGAGACAGAGGCATGGATCGGAGTGATGCTGCTACAGCCTGAGGCTAACAGAAGGTAGAAAAGGAAAGGAAGGATCCTCTCCCGAGAAGTTTCCAAGAAAGCCAGCCTAGTTGACATTGATTTTAAACTTCTAGCCTCTAGAACTTAGAGGTAATATATTTTTGTTGTTTTAAGCCACCTCATTTGTGGTTCTTTGTTTTAGCAGCCCCAGAAAGTGCTCTGTAATTTTTATAATTTACAAGGTAGTTTTATATGAATTTACATGCTTCTCATATTAAACAAATGAAGGAAACACTACTATTATTGTTACAACCCCCATTTATAGCCCACCTGACAGGCTCTTACAAGAGTGTGTGATTTACCTAGGATTTCCAAAACAAATTAACTGTAATGCTGGCATTTTGATGTAAGTTTTTTAACATCTACTCCCTTTACAACATTGAAAACATTGATATTCTCTATTTTTCTCATTTTTAGATAGATTATGTGTGTGTGTGTGTGTGTGTGTGTGTGTGTGTGTGTGTGTGTGTGTGTTTAATATCTGTGGGTAACTGCCAAAGGTAATCAGTGACCTTTTTAGCAATTCATGGAAAACATTGGATAATGGGCTACATGAGCAGAGACAAACTTTTTTATGGTAACCTGATTTGCATATTCTCAGTAAATAAGTGAGAAGTAGGTAAATATCCAGTGGACACAGCCAATAGCACTTCATATTAAATATGTACAAGCCAGAAATACAACTATCTAATAATCAAGACAAATTGAAGAGTCTACTTTAAAAAAGATAAGAAATCTATACATACTCAACTTAAAGAAAAAGTCTTAATTGTTAAAATTTCAAACTTAGTTTTTAATCATTGTAAGTCAAATACTTGTTTTATACTTGGATTGCTTGCAGATTGCTTCACACTTTAAATGAAAATGCTTCATATTTATCCATATATTTTTATTTTACTCATATTCTAAATTTTCTAAATTAGTGAAACTTTAACCACCTGAACATTTAACTTATATATTATGAAACTCTGAGCATGGCTTATTATGTTGAGTGAAATAAGCAAATCAGAGAAAGACTTACAAAGTAGAACAGAGGCATAGACATGTGGAGAGCAATTAGAGGTGAGCAAAGAGGGGTAGGATGGGGACTTTGTAATAATGTATATATTAAAAAGCCAGAGTCCATAACATCCAAAACGACCGAAAGGATAACTGAACATTGGAAGTCAGTCCTACATTCAGTACTGGGTCGTCATGGCAACCCAGCACTGATTCCTGATATTCAGGTATGGTGACCCAGAACTGACTGCTAAGGGGGCTGTGGATCAGGCCTGGGGAGAGGCCTAGAGAGAGAAGCAGGGTCTGATACCTTGCCCCAGTGGCAGCTATTGATGAGCCCTCACCTCTCTTTCCCTCCAGGCCTTTCCAACAGCCCCGGGGGCTGCAAATCAGCCCTGCCTCTCTGTTCAGGCCTGGAGATAGACCCAGAGACGCTGACTGGCAGAGAAACTGACCAATCAGAACCAGATCTGGGTGAACTGTGAAGGCAGAACATAAAGTGGGGGCTGAGGAGGGGTTTTAAGGGCAACAGCTGTTTGGTATAAGGTATAAGAAAGCTGATCAATTTTCTAATGACCAGTTTGGCAGTATAGTGCATATGGCTGGGTATCAGTCCAGATCTAGGGATTATGTATTTTTGTCTGCCAAGAGCATCTCCTCTTGCTGAAAAATGTTTTTCACCCTCATTTAAGTAATCCTATCCTATATAATTTATCTATATTAAAAAAAGGGTAATATGCTAATTAGACCAGGTCAACCCGCCGTGTTCCAGACATTCGACTTCTTTCTGGACAAAGCCATGGTGGTGGAGGCAGAGGCAGAGGCAGCGAGCGGTGATTAAGTTGGCAGGGAAGGGCAGTTGGGGGCGAGATCAGGCCAGCAGGGCAGGGCAGTTAGGGGTGATCAGGCCAGAAGGGGAAAGCAGTTAAGGGCAAGATCAGGCTGGCAAAGAAGGGCAGTAAGGGGCAATTAGGCAGGCAGAGGCAGTTAGTGGCAATCAGTCTGGCAGAAGAGAGCAATTAGGAGTGATATCAAGCAGGCAAGGGAGGGCAATTAGGGATGATCAGACAGGCAGGCAGAAGGGTTAGGGGTAATCAGGCAGACAGGCAGAGGCAGTTAGGGGCAATAAGGCAGGCAGGCAGGTGAGTGGTTAGGAGCCAGTGGTCCCGGATTGTGAGAAGGATGTCCCCAATTGGAGAGGGTGTAGGCTGGGCTGAGGGACCCCCCCCCAAAACCCCGCATACACAAATTTTGTGCACCGAGCCACTAGTGTCAACAATAAAAGTAAATGTAAAATAAAAGAACTGGCAGGACTCTTTTCTCTAACTTTGAGGACATAAAAATACTTAAGCAAATCCATATACAGATCCAAGGACTGGATTATAAAGTATAATAAATTGGTACACAAAAATTAACAATGCTAAGGGTGAATCTAGAAAATATAATTCCACAACTATACCTTAAATACCAGTGCTTATTTAGCTATACTTCCAAATAGAAATGTATTAAGGAATAAAATATGATTTACCTTTCAAAAATAGCAGAACATTGACCAATAAACCATTAACTCTATTTTTGTCAACTGTTAAATATTTGTTCTTCAATGTGCCTACTAACTTCACATTTCCATTGTGTAATCATCAATCATTGCCTGACATTTCATTTGTGTTCAAGAGAAATATAAATGGGAAAATTGCATATGTTGCACCATAATAATTGTTTAGCTTTTGGTGCTTGCTTGTCTTTATCACTTGAGTCTGAATAAAACCAAAATAAGTTTTCTTGTCCTGGATACTTGGTAAATAAAGATGATAATGTCCAAAGCCTTTAGAAAGAATAGAAACTCTCTATATAAGTCCATCTAATTTGTTGCTTCATTGGTTTAAGCAATGTACCTCTTTATGTTGATAATTCAGTTAAGAATATGATTAATCTGTAAAGGTACAGAGCAGCTACTTTTATTGTTATAAACTAGCCTTAAAAACTGTAAAATTTAGTACACAATGTCTTTTAATTATGTCTAAATTGTACTGATGGCATCACCTAAATTACAACCTTACAATAACTTCAGATTTTACCATCATACAATCACAAATGTTTTGGAAAGTTATTGCCTAAGCCCCATAATCAAATCTAATTTATTTTTTATAATTTCTTCAGCAAAGTATACATAGACATTTATATAAATCATTATGACTTTGAAGAAGGAAAATAAGATTACTTTTGATATTTATATATCAAGTAAAAGTGATATTTTAGTAATTAAAGATTCAGTGTTGTTTCCAGAATTTCAACGTTCAGCAAACTTCAAAATTTGCCTGACTAATGAAGACTTGGATTGCTATATAATGCTCTGTATTATTTTAAGTAATGATGACAAAGGTTTCATAAAAACATTTAAAAATTCTATTTTCCTAATACAAGATCCTTATTAGCTTCAATTTCATACAACTCTAGAGCAAAATCTTTTCCTGTCAGCCAAAATTATAAACAGTTTCCACTGTTCTTTCATTAAGCTCAGAACATAAAATCATTTTATATTAAATGGATTGGAAAAAAACAACAACACATGTCTACAATCTACAGAATAGTTTAACATGGTGCAATTTGTATAATTACAAGTTACCTGAATAGAGACAGAATATGAGTTTGACACTTTCTAGGGGCTCAGAGGCAACTGATCATTAACTTTTAGCCAGAGGCAACTTTGCACAAAAATCTCAAAAGACTCTCTCTGCTTTGCCCTTCCCTCTGTCTTCTCTCAAATAGGGGAAAGGTAACCCTCTCTTCTTGAAGAACTTGTTTTGACATTCAAAGTTAGTTCATACTTTCCACAGTTAAAGTTAACTTGGCTTAAATTATATCCTGGGTCAAAGAAGGTGACCAAGTCTGGCCATTGGAACTGTTAAATTTAATCTTTGGATTCTCTGCTGTTGATACAACCACATTTTCAACTGTATGCAAATCATGCATAAAACACATTGTGAAAGTACTGTATACATAATGTTTCAGGGAATCTTCACCGAGTCTGAGCTAGATAACTCAGTAAAGTTAAGAATAGTAATAAAGAAGCCAAGGTCATGTGCCGAATCCCTTGAGAGCCAGTTATTTTCATTTTGTTGCCTACATTACACTAATTACTCCACCAGTCATTCTGTAAATACATGCCTTGTGTCACAAAAGTCCTCCCCCAACAGTGATAATGAATCTGATGGAGCAGTATTGCCTTCTTTATTTTTGAAGAAATTAGAATAACATTTAGAGAAATAAACAACTATTTTTTTGTTTGTTAGTTTCTAACTATATTTTTATTGATTCCAGAGAGGAAGGAAGAGGGAAAGAGAGAAACATCAATGATGAGAGAGACTCATTGATTGGCTGCCTCCTGCACACTCCCCACTGAGGATTGAGTCCCCAAACTAGGCATGTGCCCTGATCAGAATCCAACTGTGACCTCCTGGTTCGTAGGTCAAAGCTCAACCACTGAGTCACACTGGCCAAATAAGAGCAATTGTTTATTGAGTGTGTCTCATATTCTAGGTAGGTATTTTACCAAATAATGTACAACTCTGACAATTTTCTAAACCATGTAAGATAAGCACATATATAATTTAAGTATGAAAATAGTCAAGTTCAGAGATTTGGTTACTTATATAAAGTCATATAGCTAATAAACACTAGGTTCTGAATTCCATTTCTAGTTTGTCTGTATCCAAGGTCCATTTTTCTCTCTATTGAACAGCAGTCCAACCTTTTCATGGTCAGTGGGTGTTGGAAATTTGATTTTCCATGTGAAAGATGCCTTTATTTGGACCTATGCACTAAGCAATAGCTTGTTGTAAAATGTGTTGTCCGGCGATTTTAGTAGGCTTCATTTTTAAATGTATAAAATGGTTATAATAATAAAATAAACAATCTCTGGATATTTCCTATAATTTAACCAAGTAAAGCAAGTACCTTTACAAAATAAGATCTGGTATTTTTCTGTCTCTTCTATTAAAAACATTAGTTCAAAAGATAAAAAGAAGATGGTGGCATCGATAAGACAAAACGGGCGTCATCCAGAACCACCAGAAAGCTGGCTGAGTGGAAATGCCACAACTGGAAGGAAAGATAAAAGGACACTGAGACTCAGAGAAGGTGCAGAGGGCAGAGTAGCAGAGACCCGGAGACAGAGATGCAGAGTTGCGAAGACTCACACTAGCAGAAAGGGCGGGTGGCTGAATACCCGGCTGATTTTCTCGAATGGGGAAGTAAACAAAGGCTCCCTACTGCACTGATTCCCAGTTCCAGGCAAGTCTTGGGGAACCCAGACTCATATGGGTGAAACTGAACTGTCAGGAGGAAGCACACTGAAACTCAGGAGCTGCAGAGGTGCGCGAGCTCATGGAGAGGGCATGTGGCTGGCTCTCTCGTTCAGGAGGGGAAAAAAACTCCAAACTGCATTGTTTTCCAGTTCCAGGTGAGACTTTGGTATCCAGACTCACTTGGGGAGAAACTGGACTGTCTGGCAGCAGGCAAAACTCAGAGATGCATGCAGCCATTGCTGGGGGACACGGAGACCCAGGCACCACTTAAGGTGGAGCTGATGGGAAACTAAGGCTGGCTGCTCAGCCCTGAGACTTTGCCCCATCCAAGCTGAGCACAGAGGCTCCATCAGAATTGACACAGCTGATCCTCACAGCCAACTGACCTGGAGGTCAACCCCTCCCAGTGATACCAACAACAATCAAGACTTGACTACAACAAGGCTGAGCACACAGGCCATAAAGCGGTGCACCAAGAATGTCCACCTCAGGTAACTGGGGAGGCTGAGCCACTGTCCCCTAGAGGGCACCTACCACACAAAGCTACTCAACCAATTCAGGAAATCAGCCAAAATGCAGAGACAAAGAAATAGATCACAATTGAAAGAAATGGAGGGGGGGGGGGGGACAACAAAAAAAAAACCACAACTGGACATAGAGTTCAAAACCACGGTTATAAGGTTTTTCAAGAGGTTCCTAGAAAAGGATAAATCTAGGATATGAAAAAGGACCAACTAGAAATTAAGCATACACTGACAGAAATAAAAAATATTATACAGAGTCCTTTTGTGGGTGGTGGCAAACGCGGGGAGAACGCCATGAAGATCTCGGGGATGCTTCAAGAGTACAGAGTGGTGGGGCGCTGCCTGCCCACCCCCAAGTGCCACACACCACCCCTCTACCGCATGCGAATATTTGCACCTAACCATGTTGTTGCCAAGTCTCGCTTCTGGTACTTTGTGTCTCAACTAAAGAAGATGAAAAAAATCTTCCAGAGAAATCGTCTACTGTGGGCAGGTGTTTGAAAACCCCCCTATTTGGGTAATGAACTTTGGCATCTGGCTGTGCTACGACTCCCACAGTGGCATACACAACATGTACCGTGAGTACCGGGACTTGACCACGGCAGGCGCCATCACCCAGTGCTACCGAGATATGGGGGCCCTGCACCGTGCCCCCGCCCACTCAATCCAGATCATTAAGGTGGAGGAGATTGCAGCCAGCAAGTGCCGCCGACCAGCAGTCAAGCAGTTCCACAACTCCAAGATCAAGTTCCTGTTGCCACACTGGGTCCTTCGTCACCAGCACGAGCCACGCTTCACCACCAAGAGGCTCAACACCATCTTTTAGATGCAAATTCTCTCCATCCCTTGGTCTGCCCAAATAAACTCTTTGGGAAAATCCAGGTGCTAACACACACACACACACACACACACACACACACACACACACAAATAGTATACAGAGACCTAAAAGCAGACTAGAAGACCACAAGAATCAAGTCAAAGATTTGAATTACAAAGAAGCAAAAATCACTCAGCCAGAAAAGCAAAAAGCAAAAAGAATTCAAAAAACTGAAGATAGTGTAAGGACAACTATGGGACAACCTCAAGCATACCAACATCTGAATTATGGGGTTGCCAGAAAAATAGAGAAAGCAAGACACTGAAAACCTATTTGAAGAAATAGTGACTGAAAACTTCCCCCACCTGGTGAAAGAAATAGACTTACAAGTACAAGAAGCGCACAGAACAAAAAAAAAAAAAAAGGAATCCAAAAAGGACCACACCAAGACACATCATAATTAAAATCTCAAGAGCAAAAGATAAAGGGAGAAAATAAAAAGCAGCAAGAGAAAAACAGTTACCTACAAGGGAGCACCCATACAATTGTCAACTAATTTCTCAATAGAAACTATGCAAGCCAGACAGGAGTGGCAAGAAATATTCAAAAAAGAATAACAAGAACCTACAACCAAGATTACTGTACCCAGGAAAGCTATCATTCAGAATTGGAGGTCAGATAAAGTGCTTCACTGATAAGAAAAAGCTAAAGGACTTCATCACCACCAAACCAGTATTATATGAAATGCTGAAAGGTATTCTTTAAGAAGAGGAAGAAGAAAAAGGTAAAGATAAAAATTATAAACAACAACATGTCTATCAACAAGTGAATCTAAAAATCAAGTAAATTAAAAATCTGATGAACAGAATAAACTGGTGAATATAATAGAATCAGGGGCATAGAAAAGGAATTGACTGACAATTCTTGGGGGGGCGGTGTAGGAAGAGACTGGACAAAAATCATACACCAATGGATGAAGACAGTGAGGGGTGGAGGTAAGGACAGAGGGTGAGGTCGGTATCTGGTGAATAAGAGCTATGGGGGGGGGGGGGAGAGGAATATTGTAATAATCTGAACAATAAAGATTTATTAAATTTAAAAAAATAAAGGCATCAGGAAATTTTGTGCAATTCAAAATTAAACATACACTAAGTTTATAATACACTATGCAAGCTGTACTATGAATTGCACAATTATGTAGTATATCTGACAATCAAAAAGACACATCTTTACTGAGAATGCTTCAAATACCTTTGTCCTAACACAGCAAAGTACTAATAGCTAGTAAATGTTCCATTCATTTATTTACGGTAAAGTTACCTGAAGTAATATAGGTGATTGATTAATTAAATATAACTTAATTTTGTATTAAGTCTCTACAGAGACCCCTCAAACGACTTTCTTTTTCAAAAAAGATGAAGGATCCCTGGCCTAAGTGGCTCAGTGTTTGAGCATCAACCTATGAACCAGGGAGTAGCAGTTCAATTCCTGTCAGGCATATGCCTGAGTTGCAGGCTTGATCCTCAGTTGGGGCATACAGAGGCAACCCAACTGATCAATGATTCTCTCCCATAATTGATGTTTCTGTCTCCCGCTCCCTTTTGCTTCCTCTGAAATCAATAAAACAATGTATTTTTTAAAAGGTGAAGGAATAAAATTTCAATAAGTTTGCTTGCTTTATCAACTACTTTTATATAACACAAATATGAACATAAGACTTAATTTCATGCAGACAAATGGTTAACTTTATAAAGTAAACATGTTATTAATACAAGAATGCTAAATTTAAAAAGGCTTATATAATTACATTTCTTAGTGTTATATAAAAACTTTCGAAGTTAAAAAAGAATTGCAAAGATATATCTGAGTTTGATATGGAACATTATACTATCAAAAAAGTAACATGACAACATAAGATATATAAAAATTAGAATTATATATATAGTATTTCTTTAGTATGATTTTGTATGACTTACAATAATTAATTCTTAAAAAATTACTATCTAAGTGATAGAAACTGTGGTCTGTTAATTTTATAGAGCCTATTAGAAAGTTTAAAGAGATATAATTATATATTTGTTTTTTTACATGTAAAACTCACTTTTTTCACCTAAGTTATTTTTCCTACTAAATTATTAACATCTGAAGTATTTGTTTTTATCAAATTTACCAAAAATTCAAAATTTCCTAATTTAAAGTTAGTGTTTGCTGAAGTAGAAAAAAATAACAAGTTTCACTAAGTGACTTTAATCTGTAACTTTTAACGACTATGTAATCACAGAAAAACTTCCACAAATTTACTCATTTTGTTTACAAGACATATCTGAGTTAAACTACAGAAAACCAGGTTACCTGAGTTAAATCACTGAGTTCTTCAGGGTGAGAGATAAATGCAGACTGTGGTATTTGCTACATAAAACTTAGAGAGAGGAAAAGGAAACTATACCAGGATCCCTGAGGAGAAAATAGCTGAAGGTGACTAACCTTTGCCAAGGTTACAAACTCTCAAGAGTAATTCCAAAAGTATGTTAATGTGAGCTTTTATGTTTTAATTCCAGTTTCCAAAATTCTTCAATGATGTAGGTACAGGACAGACAGGAAATAAAATCTCAGGGGGAGACCTTGATGAAGACAAGTGTGCTGTTGGAACAGGTTTTTAATTTCGAGTTTCACGCAAGACAATACATTCTTGGCAATGAATTTGTTTGTAGTATTATTCCCAAAGTATACACAGCATTTGCGCATTTCCCTTGTGAGATTTTGATGTGGGTTTTTTTTTTTGTTTTTTGTTTTTTTTTTGCCTTATGACTAAGGCGTGAAAAGTGAGGTTATATGGAAAGCCCAAATTTTTCATCTGAATTAAAAGTGCAAGAAATTCTCCAGGGCAGAAAGCTCAGGCATATATTTTGGGTGAGGAAAGGCAGTAAACTAGTCAGAAGGCACAAAAATTAGATTCCCCACAAATACCATGGAAAACTTCTAATGGATTCCTTTACTCATCTGGATAAAAAGTACCCCCATATTCTTTTTCTGGAAAAAAAGTACCATCATTTTAACATTCATTTAGAAAAACTGACTGTGATCCTATTATATTCTGAATTCTAGAATTGTAATGGAGCTAAAAGTCAGCACCTATAGGAGAAAAATACCCAAATTTATTTTCTAATTTAAGTATCCTTCAGAATTATAACATAAAAGGAAAATTTTAACTTGATAAGCATAAAAGGAAAAAAAATCTTGAACTTTGTCTTCATGGAATAATTTCTTTAAGACCAGAGAGAAATATAATAGGAGTAATTTGATCCTAAACACAAGTATACAAATATACTATGATTTCAATAGATCCCCCCCCCCTTTTTTTTTTTGCTGCCGACAATGGCTCACAACTAATAGAACAGAATTATTAGAAGTTATTTGAGCACATAGAACATTTAAGATCCTTCTTTTCTTTAACTGTTATCCAGTCAATAGAAAATATTACTGTTACTAAGGTAATTAGCTAGTTATTAATATTACAGTAATAAAATAGGAACAAAGGGAAGGCCAAACATTATAAACATGGCCATCTGGGCAGCCTCACCAGAAAGCTGCAAATTTATGTTCTGCAGGGAACCACTAGTCCATTCCTTGCAAATCACTAGGGAAAGGAGAGTGAGCACATACAGTATATGCAGTAAAGTGCAATGTAGGGAAAATACATACCTGTCAGTCAAAGCTGGAAACAAAGATCATTGGCTACGAGTGTGGAAACCAATGCAAGCCTACAAAACATAGGGGAACTTTATGCGTTCAAAGGAATTTTCTGTCTCTTGCTCTCTAGCTTTGCTCATGGCAAGAATCCCATTTTGACCAACAGGTGGGGACACGGAGAGCACCCCACCAATAACATTACCATATTCAGCTTATTCAGGAAGCATGCTCATAAAGGAAGTGCTTTAAAAATGTCCTCTAGTCCAGAACCTATGATTTCACTTAGCTCCCTCAGCATGCACTGTGGTCTCACAGATTTCTATTAAATAAATACACCAACATTTGGCCAGTGACTCAGCTCAAAGTTTCAGAGCTGAGCAACACCTGTCTCTCCCTCTCTACCATCAAATCAAAGTTGTCAATTCTAGTAGATTTTACTTCCACATCGACCACTAGTTAGTTATTACCAAAAGAGAAGGAAGCAAAACTGATTGAGCCTGATTAAGTCTGGAAGCCACAGCTTTGGAGATACCCCAGGGACAGCCACATGCTCCACCAAAGGGGCATGAATCCCCCAAGCAGGCAAGGAAGACCAGCTTTCCAATCTCCCAGGGGGGAAAACTGGCCCATTAGCCAGTATTACAAGGGTGGAGGGTCGAAGGGACGGAATAAAGAGTCAGGGGGAAGTTCTAACATGTGCATGCACAGAAGAATCCAGATGAAGGGGCTAAACGATGAGGCATGCAAAGTAGAAGCCAAAAGAGGAGGTGTCTAGCCTGGGAAAATCTGGGGAGAAGATCAGATAGGATAAGGGCAGGAAAGCCTGAAGATCCTGGAAAGTGATTGGGCAGATTGAAAGAAAGTTTACTCCTCTCCAAATCTAAGTTACTATAAACAGAGCTTAACAAAGACCAGAGGCTTTTGCACTCTCTCGCTTTAGCAGCTGCAGGAGGTCAAAGTACAGGGCAGATCACATGGGACAGGAACAGACTGCTGGATCACTGGAACCTTCGGCTTTGGTCCTGGGCCTCTTTCTGGACTTGGTAGGGACAAGTGCAAGTCTACAGGCCTAGAGCTGGACTCTTCTGCAGCAAGACAGCACTGAGTCACCTGAGAGAGGATAAGACAGTGGGTACCTGGGAACAGTCTTTTGCTTTCACTCCAATAGATCTTGCCACTATACTTCAAATCCTCAACCTGTGTAGTGTTGGAATGCATTCCCTGCAATGCTGTGGAAAAACCCTTTTCCTCGGGCAACAAATCTATTTCCTTTTCCTTTTTCTTACAGGCACCACTTAATTTCCATCAGTTTGGCAGGTTTCCAATTGTTACCCCAGCCTTCAATCTCTCTACTTGAATAAAGCCTCAAAATATTTGACTAAATTATACAGTTAATACAAGCTCAGACCATTACACACTTCTAGTTAAAACAGGTCAATAACTCTTCACCTCCCCTTTCCAACACCCAAACACCACAAACATCTGGGTGTGTATTGCACACACACACACACACACACACACACACACACACACCAAGGGATATGTAATAAAGTATGATCAAGTGTATAATTCTACCTATTGTTAGAGGCAATAATACTAACATAGGCGTTTTGATGTGTTTTGGTTTTTCACTGCCATTAGTAAACTAAAAGCCATTATTTTTCCTGGTTTTAAAAACACTATAAAGTCATTAGAAATTTAAAAAATTGAGTATATGGAGTTTAAGACAAAACTGCATCCACTTGCCCATTCACATGTCAGTAGGTATGAGATCCTCCCACACTTCAAAATAACATTATATCTTTAGTAAAAGAAAATCAAAGCTTTAAATTTTGTGAATGAAATTTTATTTTAAATGAAAGGACAAAACTTTAAATGCTGATACCATGGGCTATCAATAAGAAAAGTAGAATGGCTATTGTCAAAAAGACTAGATAGAGATAACAAACGGTGGCAAGGATGTGAGGAAAAAGGAACCCTGGTGGCACTATTGATGGGAATGCAAATCGGTGCAGCCACTATGGAACACGGTACAGAGATTCCTCAAAAAATTAAAAATGAACTACTGTGCAATCCCACTTCTGGTATACAAATAAAGATGAAATCACTATTTTAAAAAGATACCTGCACTCCCTTGTTGATCACATGAGAGTGCAGGTTCCATATATTTCCCATGTTATTCACAATGGGCAATATATGGAAACAACCTAAATGTCATAGATGGATAAATGGAAAAGGACATGTACATCTATAACAGAAGATACAGACATGTATTATATGTAAATAATTCAGACATGAAAAATAGGAAATCTGCCTTTTGAGACAGCATGGATAGACCTTGAGGGTATTATATTAAGTGAAATGAATCAGACAGAAAAAAAGCAAATACTGTACTTATATATGGAATCTATAAACAGAGAGTAGAATGGTGGTGGCCAAAAGCTGAAGGGTGGGGAAAGAAATGGGATGTGCTAACTACCAATTATAAGATGAATGATTCCCAGGGATTTGTGTGTGCGTACAACATGATGACTACAGTTAACACCAAACTGTTTACTGTAAAGTTGATAGGAGAGTAGAGCTTTGGTGTTCTCACCATAACAACAAAATGGCAATTATGTAAGGTGATGGACATGTAAATTGACTTTATCATGGTAAACATTTTACAATATACACTTGTTTCAAGTCATCTCAATGTACACCTTAAACTTACACAATGCCATATGTCAACTATATCTCAACAAAGCTGGGGAAAATAAAGTAATCTAAAATCATATGGCAAAGGCAGTTTATAATAGTTAGAGTCACACCCTAGGACATGATAAAAGTCCTGTGGCTCCATTTTTTTTTCTCTCTCTGCTTTCCTGTGTAAACAGACTTCCTTGGCGTCCTCGGCAGCAGAAGACAGAGCCCATGGACCGACCTTTTTTGCTTTCTCTGATCTTTGGACAGGGTCCAGGCTCCTCACCAGTCTTGACACATGGAGAACAGGCTATTGCTACCATGGTGTAATATAACTCCTTGCTATCCTTGTTCACCCTATTCTGAAGGATTGAAAAGGAAGCATTAGATCTAGTGTGAGAAAGCTTGTGTGCAAACCTGCACTCTTCTTACCTTGAACAAATTCCCTAACCTCTCTGAGTTTCAGCCATCTCACCTGCGAACTTCATATTTCCTAATGGAGATGCTTGTATAAAATTACACTTCAGTCTGTTCTATATCTGATTGCTGACTTTGGGGGGGAAAAAAAAAAAAAAAACTAAGCAAGCTTAGTACTGACATTTCTTTTTCATACGTGCCCTTCTACAAAGGAGGGTCTATACTACATGATAATTTTGATGGGGCTGATTGTACTCATACAAAAGGAAAACCTAAGTTTTGGAAATAAGTTCAAATTAAAAACTCCATTAGTAGCCGAGACCGGTTTGGCTCAGTGGATAGAGCAGTCGGACTGCGGACTGAAGGGTCCCGGGTTTGATTCCGGTCAGGGGCATGTACCTGGGCTGCGGACACATCCCCAGTAGGGGGCGTGCAAGAGGCAGCTGATCGATGTCTCTCTCTCATCAATGTTTCTGACTTTCTATCCCTCTCCCTTCTGCTCTGTAAAAAATCAATGAAATATATTTTTTTTAAAACTCCATTAACAGTTGAATCAATCCCCCCATGTGAATGAATCAATTTAACTAATATTTAGTGAGTAGCTATCATACAAAAGTTATTATGTTTTGAATAGTAGATATACCAGGATAAATGAGACAGGTTCTCTTTTCTCATACAGTCACTCTTCCATGATAAAAGGTAGATTTATACACAGTTAACAGGCCAGAATTATTAAAGTAAAAAAAGAGGCATAAAGTATTAGTAGAGTTCTCATCTTATATAATAAAAGAGTAATATGAAAATTGACCATACCTCTGATCAAGCCACACCCACAAGCCCCACCCAAAAGCCAATTAGAAGCAAATAAACCTTAACCAAGATAGCTGTGGCCACTGAGAGGAGGAGGGAGGCATGGTTTCCCTGGCAACAGAGGAAACCAGGCTTTCCACCTGCCATTGCCTGCCTAGGCCTCCATTCAATGCTACAAAGTTTTAATTATAGAAGATATATCCCAACAGAAATGGTGGCAGCCACAGAGCTGGAGAGAGCAGAGGCTAGGGTTGCCGGGGTGATGGAGGAAGCCAAACTTCTGCAGCACTAGCCTACGCCTCCACTCTAGGCTACAAAGTTTCAAATAGAAATGGCTGGTTCTGCTCCAGGCTACAAAGTTTCAATTGTAGAACATACATAAATCCCTGATCCCAGGGCCTCCACTTGGGTTGCAGGGGGCATGGCCAGACTGAAAACCACCATAGGCCCCTTGCCCAGGGCACCCCACACCCTGAAGGAACCCCCACCCTGATACAGGACACCCTTCAGGGAAAACCAGCTGGCCCCCATCCATGCACCAGGCCTCTATCCTACCTAATAAAAGAGTAATATGCACATTGACCACCACTCCAACACACAAGAGGGCTGCCCCCGTGTGGTCAAAGATCCTGTCCCCCTGTGGACACAAAGTGGCCAGCAAGGGAGGGCTGATAGGAGGTTCCAGGTCTGCAAGGGAGGGCAGTTGTGGGCAATCAGGCCAGCAGGGAAGGACAGTTGGAATGGACCAGGCCTGCAAGGGAGAGCAGTTGGGAGTGATCAAATCTGCAGAGGAGGGAGTTAGGGGTGACCAGGACAGCAAAGGAGGTAAGTTGGGGCAAGCAGGCTGGCAGGGGAACAGTTAGACATCAATTAGGCTGGCAGGGTAGTGGTTAGGGGGTGATCAAACTGGCAGGCAGAAGCAGTTAGGGGCAATCACAGGTAGGTGAGCAGTTTGGAGCTAGCAGTCCTGGATTGTGAGAAGGATGTCCAACTGGGATCGGGCATAAACAGGTAGTCAGACATCCCTCAAGGGGTCCCAGATTGAAGAGGGTGCAGGCTGGGCTGAGGGACACCTCCCTCCCCCGTGCATGAATTTAGTGCACCGGGCCTATAGTTTTTACTAATAAAAGGGTAATATGCTAATTAGACCAGGTCTACTGGACATCTTCTGAACATCCAACTTCTTTACAGACAAAGCCACAGTGCAAGGGCCAAGGCAGAGACAGTTAGGGGCAATCAGGCCATCAGGGGAGCAAACAGTTAGGGGCAAGATCAGGCCGGCACAGGGAGGCAAGCAGTTTGGGGCAAGATTAGGCTGGTGAGTGGGAGCAAGTAGTTAGGGGGTGATCAGGCCAGCAGGGGAGAGCAGTTAGGGGGCAATCAAGTTGGCAGGAGAGCAGTTAGGCAGTGATCAGGCAAGCAAGTTAGCAGTTAGGAGCCAACTGTCCCTGACTGTGAGAGGGATGTTCCCCAATGGGGTCCTGGATTGTGAGGGGGTGCAGACCAAGCTGAAAAGCTCCTTGCTGTTCCCATGCATAAATTTTGTGCACTGGGCCTCTAGTCACATCATAAAGCTATTCAGAATTGTTAAGATTCCATGATCAGGATAATATCACAGAAAAGCTACCCGGTGTCTGAAACAAATATACTTATTAACCATATTTTCCATGGTCACATTAGCAAATGTGACTGATGTACTCATAACAGGAATTCTGAAGTCATTCTTTCTGGACTATAATATGAATGGAAAAAAGCAAATATAATTTTAAAATGTCCTGGGTTTCATACTCTCTCAAAGTGTATATATCTGACCCATTCAGACTAAAGAAAAAGCCTAATCATTTGATAATCTGCATTGACATCTACCCACAAAATCCACAATCTATGTAAAATAAATTACAAAGATCTCCACAGTCAAGTCTGCTCTGAAGAAAGCCCTCTTAATTTTCTGTGAGTTTTACTGGTTTCCAGGCAAATGACATACTAATTAGTAAAGTATGGGAGGAATGGGATTACAAAATAGAAGTCGAAGGAATTAAAGGAACTGACTAAAGGGCAACACTAAGATGCCATATGCATTTGAGGAAAAACAAATTTCATTTAACCAAAAGCACACAATGCAATTATTTGTGTCTGTTTTTAAATCAGATACTCAACAAGTCTATGATTGAGGTTGATACTCAGGATATATAGTCTGCATTCTCAACTCATAGGAACAGGCAGGAACAAATCAGTTCCCATAGAAACCATCTGATGTATTATGAGAAACCTCAACAACCAAACACTTTTATTTTCAGAGGCAAATAGCCCCAAGATTGACCTAATATCACCTGGCATCAACCACTTCACTCTCAAATTTGCTGGGCTGTTTTAGTTTTCTGTTGCTGTTATAAAAAACTACCACAAAGTTAGTGGCTTAAAATAACACAAGTTTATTATTTTATAGTTCTGGAGATCAAAAATCTCACTGGACTAAAACCAAGGTATCAGCGAAAGGCTTGGAAAAGAATTGGTTTTTCCTGCCTTTTCCAGCTTCTGAAAGTCACCCACATTCCTTGGCTTGTGACTGGGTTCCTCCATTTTCAAACCATCACGGTTAGGCTCAATCCTTTTCATGCTCTCATTTCTCCCTCATTTGTTAAGGCCCTGGTGATTACAATGGTCCCATACATATAATCAAAGATAATTTCAAGGTCATTTCCTTAGATTCGATTCATAATTTTATTGCATTATTTAGAAATTTTAGGTTATAGTACTTATTAAGTGTGCAATGTCATTTAAATGGCACTTGCAATGTTGCCTGATTTGACCAAAGAACCTTAACATTGTAGTCTTAAATGGATGGAACTTGGACTGGCAGTCAATCCGCTCACTATAGTCTGTATCTGTAATAAGATATAGACTATAATAAGAAGACTATGTACACAGAACTGTTTCATTTAGTAAATAGCACATGAAAACTTGTCAATCCACATGCCAAGGACTTCCTTACAGTAATAATTAATTTGAATTTAAAACCAATTTTAAAATAATATTTTACTTAATTGCTGGTATTATTTATATAATGTAATTTTATACAGTTGACATGTTTATGGTTATAACATCTTACTACAATTAATTTTATTTCTTGCTTTAATGACTACCACTTAAATATCAATTCTGAACTCATTTCATTTACAGAGATGAGCATATATTGGTATTATTTGCTGCAATCCACATTTGACTGTATAATTACATTGTTTACCCCTTGTCTAAGAAATACCCTTCATATTTTATTGTGAGATAAAATGTTACTAAGATTTGAGAATGAGGAGATAAAAAATATTTTTTTTCTTTTTACCTTAACTATAAACTTATTTTAAACTAGAGGCCTGGTGCACGAAATCTGTGCATGGGTAGGAATCCTAAGCCTGGCTGACAATCAAGGCCAATCTGCAGGGTAACCAACGGGGCAATCAGGGGTTGCCAGCTGTCACAGGCCTTGGCTGGCCTGGTGCCACCCACTTGCCAGCCTCACCCCTGTTGCTACCTCTGCTGGTCAGGGCCTGTGGGCTTGGGGCAGCTCTTGCTTTGAGCATCTGCCCCTTGGGGGTCATTGCACGTCATAGTGACCAGTCATTCCACTAGTTGTTGTGCAGTTCAGTTTATTTGCATATTAGGCTTTTATTATATAGGATATGTGAGTTTATACAGGCTGGCATGGCTCAGTGTTTGAGAATTGCCCTATGAACCAAGAGGTCATGATTGGATTCCCAGTCAGGGCACAGGCCTGGACTGTGGGCTCAATCCCCATGGAGGCATGCAAAAGGCAGCTGATTGCTAATTCTCTCTTACCATTGATTGATGTCTCTCTTTCTCTCTCTCTCCCTTCCTCTCTAAAATTAATAAAAATATATACATATATTTTTAACTGTGAGTTTAGAAATTCCCTGATTTATTCTAGAATATTACAATATCAGACTTAATTTTCATTTACAATCATTTTTATGCAATTTTAATTTACAGTATTTTGCTATGCAAAAATAAAACAACAAAAGTTTTCTCATTTGGTTTCATGTGTACCTTTTCTTAAAAACAAAAAGACCTTAAAAGGTATGTGTTTCTCGTCCAGCCTGTGTTGCTCGGTGGTTGAGCATCAACCTATGAATCAGGAGGTCATAGTTCAATTCCCTGTTAGGGCAGTGCCTGATTTGCTGGCTTTATCCCCAGTGGGAAGCATGCAGGAGACAGCTAACGGATGATTCTCTTTCATCATTGATGTTTCTATCTTTTCTCCCTCTCTTCTCCTCTCTCTCTAAAATCAATAAAAGCATTTAAGAAAAAAAAAAAAAAAAAGCATGTGTTTGACAGGTGGAGGGCATGAGCGTACAGGGAACCAGCCCAGTGGGGGTCCATTGGGCATGAGGCTGTGGCCTGCCCAGAGCTGGGGAAGGTTGGGGAGGAGTGGAGCAGGGTGATAGATAAACTGACCATCATCTTAGGATGTCTCTTTCTCACTGCCGATATCTTCGCCATCGCCAGTATCACCAGCCCCTACTGGATCAACATTGGGGAGATCATGGGGGCACTCAGTGTGGACCTTGTGCAACAGTGTCAAACAATCTATGGCCCTAGGCCTAATGTGCGTCCCACCTCGGCTACCCTGGAGTGGGTCACCACACTGTTTTTTATCATCATGGGAATCATTTCATTGACTGTCCCATGCAGTTTGCTGGTGGCTTCCCATTGGTGAAGAGAAGCTACAAAATATGCTGCTGGGTGGATAGCGTTCACTGGAATGATCCATTTCTATATGGCCACCCTAATAATTCCAATAGGATTTTACATCAATGAAGTCAAAGACCAATTTTATAAATTACCCAATAACATAGTAGTTGGGTCATCATATGTACTTTTTGTCTTATCCATTCTCTTTACAATAGTAGGATTTCTGTTTGCTGGCAAAATTTGTTTACCAGGCCGATGAATGTCTAAATTGCTTGACATTTTTGTTATTTTTTATTTTATTTTATCGTTTTATTTTTGGAAGGTGAGAAGGACAAAGGCAAGGCAGAATAGTCCTCGCTTAGAAAGATGCTTATATGAAACTGATGCTTAAAAGGAAAAAAAGAAAAGCTTTCATTTGTTTTTACTATGTACTTTGGATTTTTTTTTTTTTGAAGAGAGCCTTTTCCATAACCAAATACAGATAATATTGACTAACTTCCTGAGCATAATTTCAGGCAGTCAGGTCTGCAATGTGGTAGCGAGGGAGAATGCTTTCTGCTGAAAAGCATGTGTCATCTTGTGACTCTTGTTGTTTCATTTTTTAAGTCTAATGATTCATTTGAGGGGACAAAAATCTAAGTATTTATGAATTGTGGTGGACCAGAGAGATGAAAGCAAGAGAACTTCCTGTGGGCCTGACCTCGCCTCCTAAGAAATTAGTGTTGACCCTTCCTTGTAGTAGTATGGGACAGAAGGGATTGTCATTGCATTATTGCACTAAGAAGCCAATAGATCAAAACTTGTTTGCTAAACTGTCTAAAAAAATTCTGAAATTTCCTATTCTCTGTGTACAAAAAAAAAAAATCAAACACTAAGAAACATGTTACTGGGGGTGGATGAGAAAAATGTTCCTTAACTTTAATAATAAAAGCATAATATGCTAATTAGACCAGACGTCCATTCAGATGTCCTTCCAGACAACCTTCCGGGTGAAGCCAAGGCTGCGAGGGAAGCCTGGGTCCCTAGTGCCTGCTGACAGCCAGAAGAAAGCCCGGGTCCTGGTGCTAGAGGGAAGGCCAGGCCTCCCATGCCAGAGGGAAGCCAGTGCCAGCAGCAGGGGAATGAAAGCCTACTTTTGCACAAATTTCATGCATCAGGTCTTTAGTATTTCTATAAATATATAATATGTATATTTTGCTGGGGGAAAAAAAGGATGTGTTTGTGAATTGATATGTAAAAAATAAGGGCTAATTTTACATTTACATAACCATATCTATTAAATAAATATTTTAAAGAAAGGTAGTTAAAAAGAAATAAATGTTTTTTATTTATTTTGGCATGCCTTTTGAACTTGAGTAACCTTAGCCTCCTGCAAAAGTTAGTATAAATTCTTTCTGAATCATATATGTGTTTTACAAAGACTTTTAATTATTAAAAAAATAACAACTTGCTTTACAATTCCCTTAATATAAATCCAATACTAAAATCTTTGGTTGAAAAGTCCAAAAGCAAAGAGAAATTCCATGATCCATGATGCTTAAAATCAACACAAAGGGAAGCAAAAATATAGGCATTTCCCAGCCTCCAGAAAGCTGAGTTAATGTCCAATATCTTATCTAATGATTAGGTATAAAAATATGATATTTTTTATTCTGTAATTTAAATGGCCATACTTTTTAGAAAGAACCAGCAGCTCTTTGAATTTTGTTTTTTTAATACTCTGTGGTATATAAAGTTCTATGTCTGGTATATAATCATCTCAGAATTATTGGCTTAGGAACTTTAGCTGCAACTAAAATACAATAACCAGGGTTCATGATCTTTTCTAACATGAACAAGTGTTAATTAAGAAATAAATAAAACATGTTTTTATAAAGGCATTTATTGAAGGAGCTAAATATGTATGATGTAGAGGAAAGAAATATACAGAGTAAGTTACAGTTGTAACATTCTTTTGAGTTAATAAAGCTATTATAATGATAATAACCTGCATGTCTTTTCTTATATAAATGATTGCAAACTTACTTTTGCCCACCCCTCAATTATTAATGTTTACACATGATTTATTACTCTATTACCTATAGAGTAATAAAAATAAAAATTTATGTAACAGCTAAATAGGTAATTTTATTGACATATTTGACAAAGTAGAAAAAAAAATCCTCCCAGAGTTAAGGAACTATTTTTAAAGACCAAAGTAAAGTTAAAAGTAATATTTAACACTGTGTAAATCCACACTCAAATTTTCAGGAGAAACAGCAAATAATTTTACTCTCTTAGGAGAAAAAAAAATGTTTCTCTAACTTAACAGCATCATCCAATCATGTTTTTAAATATTTAGTGTTCATTAGGGCTTAAGAAAAGTTTCTTGAATGAAATATTCATTAACACCTAATTCATAATTCCATAGTTTATGATAGCAGTTAGCATTAGCATTAAGTCAAAAAAATAACTGAGAACCCATCTGGTATTTTCCTTTAAATCTCCTTCTTTTCTTTCCCCACAAACAGAGAAAACATGTTTCTTTTGGAAACAAATGGCAAACGCTACAAGAGAACTTAAAGTGAATAATAAATAATCAAAGCAAACATGTAAAATCACATCAGCTGATCAGTGGCTGACCCACCCCAAGGTTGAATCATGTGAGAGCATTACAGCAGGCTGAAGCATTTCTTTTGCTGTTAAATGACAGGCAAGAGCACCACAACAGCTCACACTCTTAGATATCCAAAAACAAATCCAATGTTTTAAGTTTATACAACCACCAAGGTGATCTTTGAAAGTCACAGGAGACACAGTCTCTAAAGCTATTTACAACTACCATATATAGCCATTTTCATGACCAACTTGAAGGAATTCTAAATTTCTAAACAAGTGCAATACAATTATGAGTGGAGTATAAAGAAACTAGTGGCCTGGTGCATGAAATAAGTGCATGGGTGGAGGGGTGTGTGGTCCCTTAGCCTGGCCTGAATCCTCTCTAATCTGGGACTCATGGGATCGGGCCTAAACTGGCAGTCTGACAGCCCCCTTGCAATCTGGGATTACTGGCTCCTAACTGCTCACCTGCCTTCCTGCTTGATCTTCCCTAACCACTCTACCTGCTGGCCTGCTTGCCCCCAACTATACCCCCCTGCCAGCCTGATCACCCCCAACTGCCCTCCCCTCCTAGCCTGATCACCCGTAACAGCTTCTGGCTCGGCCCCGCCAGCATGGCTTTCTCCAGAAAGACATCTGAATGTCTCATGGACTAGTTAGCATATTACTTTTTTATTAATATAGATGGCTTACACCATCTTAAAATGAAAATAAATTGAGGAAGCACTAAGTCAAATAGTTTCAATTGCAGAACTTTAGCAAAAATATTGAATTCACTAATCTTACTTACATCTTTGTTATCCTATCTAATAAGAGTAATATGCAAATTAACCAACACTTTGCTACAACCACAAGCCACGCCCACCAGCCAATCTGGAGCAAGTATGCAAATTAACCCAACTAAGATGGCTGCGACCATGGAGCGAACAGGAGGTTTGAATTTCCCTGGCAATGGAGGAAGACAAGCTTTCCACACACCCTGGCTGGCACAGGCCTGTGTTCAAGGCTACAAAGTTTCAATTATAGAACATAAATAAATCCCAACAAAAATGGCTGCAGCATGGAGCAAGCAGGTGGCTTGGCTCCACTCAAGGCTATAAAGTTTCAATTATAGAAGATAAATAAATCCCAGATACCAGGGCCGCCACTTGGGTTACCAGGGGGGTGTGGCAGGCCTGCAAACCACTACAGGCCCCTTGCCCAAGCTGCCCCATGCCCCAAGGAACCCCCACCCTGATCCAGGTCACCCTTCAGGACAAACCAGCTGGCCCCCACCCATGCACCAAGCCTCTATCCTACTTAATAAAAGAGTAACATGCAAATTTACCATTATTCTGATACATAAAATGGCTGCCCTCATATGGTCAAAGATGCTGCTCCCATGTGGACTTAAGATAGCTGCCAAAAGATGGCCAACAGGTGAGGGGAGTTGGGAGGGACCAGGCCTGCAAGAGAGGGCAGTTGAGGGTGATCAAACCTGCAAGGGAGGGCAGTTAAGTGTGACTTAATGCTGGCAGAGAAGTTGGGGGCAACCAGGCCTGCAGGGAAAGGCAGTTAGGGGTGACCAGGCCTGCAGGGAAGAGCAGTTAGTGGCAACAGGCTGGCAGGGGAACAGCTAGGTATCAATCAGGCTGGTAGGGGAGTGGTTAGGGGGTGATCAGGTTGGCAGGCAGAAGTGGTTAGGGGCAATCAGAAAGGCAGGCAGGTGAGCAGTTGGGAGCCAGTCAACCTGGATTGTGAGAGGGATGTCTGAATGCCCATTGAGGCCTGATCCTACTGGGATTGTGCCTAAAAGAGCAGTCAGACATTACCTCAAAGGATCCCAGATTGGAGAGGGTACAGGCTGAGCTGAGGGACACAATCCTTGCATGAATTTAATGCACCAAACCTGGTGGAGATATAAATTGTCTGCCCTTCTAAACGAGGGAGTCGTGATGAGATGCCGGAGTTCTTGTTCCAGCATTAAGAAGGGTTCAGCAATCTAGAGAAATGCTGCACATAGGTTAAAGAAGAGTCCAAAGATGAAAGATAATTTTGAAAGGCATCAGGGGTCAGAGCAGCTTTAGCTAAAGTTCTCCTTGTCTCAGGACCCTTGCTTTTAATTAACACAATTTGTCCAAATTCAAGGGGAGATAATACACTTCAAGGGGTAGAATTTTATACAAAAGCATTGTCAGATTGGGGACTAGCCTACAGCTGTACAGATGTTTGGCCACTAGAAGGTAATAACAAGTATACTGAGATGTCCTGAGTTGTCCAGCAACAAACAATCTTCCAATTCAGGTTTGGGGGAAATGCCTTTCAGCCATTCCAACAGGTGATTACATATGTAATCAACCTTTGATGAAACTCTTGCAATTATGACATGCTGGAACTGGCTTCTGGCAATGAGACAAAATCAATTGGTATTAAAAACAAATATAATTTCCTTAGCACCACACTGAAAATTAACCATGAAGAGCAACAAACCTAAAACACATTTTGAAAGCATATCTTAGTAAGCTTGTCTTGGTGATGTGTCACCATAACTAGGTTTATCTTAGCTCTATGATGCAGGTAGGAATAGCTGTGAGGGGGACTCATATGGAAAATGTGAAGCGAACCAAAAGATAGCAGCTTCTATTAGCTACCATCTGCCCTGCAGCCAAATTAACATTTATGTTTTATTCGATGAAGCAAATTGAACACCAGAGCCTTTAGCAATGCTATTCATATATGATTCAAATGGACAAATAGTGTATGGTGCTCTTAAGAATGTGCCTTGAAGATCTCTGACTAGAGGAAGTGTAATTGACCAAGTGCCCAAGCTGCTAGCTCTGAAAGCCACTGCCGGATTTATAGAGTCCACACTTCCTATGGGCTGCACCCAGGCTACATCTAAGCAAACAGGGACACTAAAGCAGGAGATTCCTAAGATATATGGAACTCCTCTGATGACTGATTTTGATGAGACTCCTGCATAGCCTTCCCAGGCATATCCTGGACATTCATTAGTTATCTTTGCGGAAATAAACTATTTTTATTATTGAGTTGTCAAAGCTCAGGTTGTTGTATTAACATCAAAAATTGAATTCAGGCCGAAACCGGTTTGCCTTAGTGGATTGAGCTGCGGACTGCAGACTGAAAGGTCCCAGGTTCGATTCTGGTCAAGGGCATGTACCTTGGCTGTGGGTACATCCCCAGTAGGGGGTGTGCAAGAGGCAGCTGATCGATGTTTCTCTCTCATCGATGTTTCTAACTTTCTATCCCTCTCCCTTCCTCTCTGTAAAAAAAACAATAAAATATATTTTTTTAAAAATTGAACTCAGTGGGAAAGTTAGTTTTTAGATTATTTTCAGCTTCCTAATGTACTTTCAAGCAGCTGAACAATAAGCAAATGTGTTAGAAACCTACACACAGATTTTTGTTCCATGTAAATAGAACCTCTGATAGTCAAAGATATCTACAGCTTAAATAGTATTCTCTGATCCTCCCAATTACCCTTTGATAACACTAACATCTCCATTTTACCGAACAGGAAACTCTTAGCTTGGAGACACCAAGTTCTCAGGGTTTCAGAATTTTGAGGGCAGAAGACAATATTTCAACCTTGATTTGCTGACTCTCCACAATGACCATTCAGTTAGAAGTCATCTTGTTCATGAAAAGATCCTAAATGCATGCATTAGCCATTAATGGGTGATTGGACTATGTGACGTATTAAAACACTTTCATTGCTAAACTTGGATGACTTTTATAAGGAAGTTTACTTGCAGCTCTAGCTGGTTTGGCTCAGTGGATAGAATGTCCATCTGTGGACTGAAGGGTCCTGAATTTGATTCCAATCAAGGGCACATGCCTGGGTTGAGGGCTCGATTCCCAGGAACGAGCTTGCAGGAGGCAGCCGATCAATGATTTTCTCTTATCATTGATGTTTCTCTCTCTATCCCTTCCCCTTTCTCTCTAAAATCAATAAAAATATATTTAAAGAAAAGAAAATGCATTCACAAAATATTGTATTTTCATGTCTTTTTTTTTTTTTTTCACATAAGCCACCATTTTTTTTCATATATTGTGGGACTGGTAAGTCTACAGACCCAATTTAAATTTTTTAACCTGTGTTACAGTAATCAAAGCACTCAGATAAGATTTTGCTGTTTTTAAATATCATTAGCAGGAATCTGTCCTAGTAATCAAAAGATGATGATATATAAATTCTGAATATTAAATATTGAATAATTATAGTGCAACACTTTGAATAAGAGAAACATTAGAAAAGCATGTCTGTCAATATGTATTAATATCAAGTTTAGAATTTTTAAAATAAAATATTATCAAGCAAGGTCACAAAACAAGAGGTATAAATTTGGTTAATTTTATGCACATCTTACATTGAATGACCGAGTATGCATATCAGCCCATTAGCTACAGAGCTTTGGGCAGTGCCAGCCCCACTTAGCTCAAATATTGATGTGGCTGAGTGAGGTTATGTCATTATTTGGAATCAAAATAGCAAATCACCTATAAATCAAAGTTCCATTTACAAATCTGAAACCAATAAATTCTACTGGTGCCTCTTGTTTCTATTGCTGTTAAGCCCTAAATAAACTGTTTCCTCTAGTCACCAATCCTCAATATCATCCTCATAGTACGTGTTTTTCTTTTCCATTCAGATCATATTTTCCACATTACCACATCACTTTGACGTCCTTCCTAACATTTTCCATTGTATCCTTTGGAGCACCATCACCCCCCCACCCCTGTCTTTTTTTTTTTTTTTAATCAACCAACTTCCTTATTCCTAACCTGAAAATTATTTTAACTCTACATCTTTTCTTCTTTGAAGATCTGACTTAAATAAAATCCTTTTGAATGAATGCAAATTCCATACTTTTGTGGCCAGAACAGAGGCTCAGCATTGTCCATCTCCAACCTGTGGCTTTTGTATTATTACTACTTCAACTCATGAGAGGGGAAGATATCTTCTTAAGTTCATTTCACCAAGTTATATTACCTGAACACTGAGATTCGTCAGCTTTCAGATCTTTTCTTCAAAATCTATTTCTCTTCATCTAAAGTCCAACCATAATCAACATTTATAATCAATACCCATACATTACAATGAATAACCTAGCCAGAGAATCCATGATCCCCAATCTCCTCTCATTTCAATAACTCTTGTTTCTTGAACCTCACAGCCATTCTGAAAAGCTCTATCATTGAACTCTTAAACACTGATATTCTATTACCCAATTAGTTTTCTATCTTTTTTGAAACCTTAAAACTATTATTCTATCAACCCGATTCTGGAATTTCCTTGAAACCTTCCACTTCCTTGACACTTACATCTTCTCCCAAACTTTTAGCCCTTTTCTAACCTCAGTTTTTCTCTACTCAGCTGCAACATTGGATCTTTATTCAAATTCCAGTTCTTCCACGTACATCTTGGTAAAATACCGTGAAAAAAATACTTAACTGGATCCTCAATTTTTAAAAATATGTTTGTATTGATTTGAGAGGGGTGGGGGAAGAAAGAGGGAGAGAGAAACATCAATGCAAGAGAGAAACATTGATCGGCTGCCTCCTGCAACCCCCCTAGTGGGAATTGAGCCTACAACCCAGGCATGTGTTCTGACTAGAAATAGAACACAAGGACTTTTTGGTGCATTGGACGATGCTCAACAAACCACGCTGATCAGGATTGCAGGCCCAATTTTTTTGAAATTAAGAATAATACATATATGTCATAAGAAAGAAGGGACAACTGTGATAATGTGTCTACTGTACTAAGTTCCTAACACATTCTAAGTACTTAGTAAACATTAATCATCTATAATCATCAACATTCTCAAGTTATACCTTTATCTTCCTGTAAAAGGAGACTGAAACTTCCAAACTCAGAATGGACCTTACAATTATAGTACTGAGTAGAACCAGAAAAAAAATGGATTACCTGCACAGATTGATGCCATTGCACATTCACAGATTTTAATTTCAGCATCACCTTCAATGCATCCCCAGGAAACTTTTCTCACACTTCTTGGTATCTTCCTGTCCTTTCCATTACAGTTCTAACCATGGTCCCCTCTCCTCAAGTTCCCTAACAACCTCTAGTCATCACCTGTAGTTAACCTGACCTCTTGTTCACAGAGAAAAAAAAAGCTATCAAAACAGACATGAAGTCTCCCAATATCTTGTTATTACCTGTACACATTTCTATGTCTTTATTAATCCTTCATTCAATTCCTCCTCTCCTGGTAGTGGAGATAAACTCTTTTCTAGTCACCAAAAAGACCCTAACCTGCTTTGTGATAATTTCTCCTCGACATTTGTGTTTTTGCCATCAGACCCTTTCCCTTTCATTTTCCTCTAATGTTAGTTCTTCCCTTGCAACATACACTGAGTGGCCAGATTTTTATGATCTCCGAACGCATAATAATCTGGCCACTCAGTGTATATCCTATCTAATAAAAGAGTAATATGCAAATTGACTGTACCTCCAATCAAGCCACGCCTACAGCCATGCCCACTAGCCAATCAGGAGCAAATTATGCAAATAAAACCCAACCAAGATAGCTGCCACCACTGAGAGCAGGAGGGAGGCTTGGGTTTCCCTAGCAATGGAGGAAGCTAAGCTTTCCACCTGCTGTTGCCAGTCTAGGCCACCAATCAATGCTACAAAGTTTCAATTATAGAAGATACATAATCCCAACAGAAATGGCAGCAGCCACAGAGCTGGAGAGAGCAGAGACTAGGGTTGCCAGGTGATGGAGGAAGCCAAACATCTGCAGCCCTAGCCTAGGCCTCCACTCTAGGCTACAAAGTTTCAAACAGAAATGGCTGTAGCCATGTACCGAGCAGAAGGCTTGGCTCTGGTCCAGGCTATGAAGTTTCAATTATAGAACATAAATTAATTGCAGGTCCCAGGGCCTCCACTTGGGTCGCTAGGGGTCATGGCCAGCCTGAAAACCACCACAGGCCCCTCACTCAGGCTGCTCCACACCCCAAGGAAGCCCCCACCCTAATCCAGGACACTCTTTAGGGCAAACCAGCCAGTCCCCACCCATGCAACAGGCCTCTATCCTATCTAATAAAAGAGTAATACGCAGATTGACCATCACTCCAACACACAAGAGGACTGCCCCCATGTGATCAAAGATCCTGCCTCCATGCGGACAAAAGATGGCCACCACAAGATGGCCAGCAGGGGAGGACAGTGGGAGGTTCCAGGCCTGCAAGAGAGGGCAGTTGTGGGTGATCAGGCCTGCAGGGATGACCAGGCAGTTAGTGGTGACCAGGCTGGCAGAGGAAGGAAGTTGGCTGGCAGGAGAGCACTTACACATCAATTAGGCTGGCAGTGTAGTGGTTAGCAGGTGATCAAGCTGGCAGGCAGAAGTGGTTAGGGGCAATCAGGGAGGCAGGCAGGTGAGCAGTTTGGAGCCAGCAGTCCTGGATTGTGAGAAGAATGTTCGACTGCCCATTTAGTCCCAATCCTGGTGGATTGGGCCTATACAGTACATCACTCGAGGGGTCCCAGATTGGAGAGGATGCAGTCTGGGCTGAAGGACACTCCCCCCGCACCCCACCCCACCACTGTGCATGAATTTCGTGCACCCGGCCTCTAGTTCTATATAATAAAAGGCTAATATGCAAATTGTCCCTCGACCAGAAGTTTGACCAGTAGGCAGGCTGCCCAACAGTCCATGTCCCCTTCCCCTGGCCAGGCATGGACTCATGCACTGGGTCTTTATATATATAGAGGCCAGGTTATTACGTGTTCAGAGATCATAATAATCTGGACACTCAGTGTATACTCTAACAACACTGAATTCATTTGTTTCTAGTTCATCGCATGTTATTTTATACCTTCATGTCTTTACTGTCTTACTAGGTATGCATGCCTATCAAGAAATCCTCTTCTCACTTTTCTATTACACAAGCTCCTCCTATTTATTCCTCAAGATCAATCTTAAGAGCTCCTCCTTTGTGAGAGTAGACCCAAGAAAGACATAAGAGTGAAGATGATAAGAAGTACTGATACAGTAAGGACATTTAGAAAAGGCGATAAAATTGAAGCCTCACAATATCAAGTTTATAGATGAAAATGAGACTCAATTCTGATGTCAGATGTCTTGATTAACTTCTATCTTTTGTATACATGTATGTTTATTGAAAGTATTTCAACTGCTTCCTGAAGGCAAAGAAATAGACTCCTAAGCCTCTTAAATTTTCAGATAATTACAAAAATATCTCCAACTTTCAGGAAATCACCAATTTTCCAACTGTTTATGAAGAGACTTTGAAAGGAAAGAGGGGAAAAATGAGTTTTAATACACATTTGCTGGCAGGAAAATCAAACTAGAATGAACAGAGATTATTTATTTTTCTGCAATGTTCACAAATTCTTTTTGTACCAATTACTTATAATATCACTATAATATAAGCCTGAGGTAACTTCTGAAACTGAAATTTAGGATTTCATAACCTTTGAACTACAATAAAGCCAGAGCCTAGATTGTAATTAACATCTGGTAAAGTTTTGCATTGTTTTGCTTAGTTTTTTTCATTTTTTGGGGTGTGTGGTTATTTTGATTATCCAGCTTTATTACTTTCTAAATGATATACATTCTCATGATTGACTGCTATTTATATTTTACGTCAAATGTTACTCAAATATTCAAATTTATCAAATACTCAATATTTCTAGCACAAAATCACCCACATGCTCAGAGATGCAAGAGGAACGAAACTGCTCTCTAAAGGGCAATGTCATCATCATCTCCATGGATATTTATTGCATTTTTTAACAGATGTACATCATTGCTGAGATAGTTTCAAAGTCACTTTCCAAAGCTGAAATAAAAAATTAACAATTTGGCCACAATTTTCTTCAGTGCACCAAAATTTCTTCTGTTCTGTGGAAAGGCTGCGAGAAGACCAATGTTTTCAAAAGGTTCAGCTTAATTACACTGATGTGGTACCACTTATCTAAAGCTATTTTATGCATATTCTTGGGTTACAATTAGCTATATTACAAATCTAATTATAATTGCCCACAGGAAAGTAAGTACACATAGACCCTGCTCTGTAGTGTACTTAATAAAAGGCACTATATTTTCCTTCATAGCATTTATGAAAATTGTTATTATACAGTTCTTTGTATTTCTAATGTCTTTCTATAAATTTCACAAGAGCATGGTTGTATATACAAAACCTAGCAGAGCTTAGCAGGCCAACAAATGTTTGAGGAGTGAATGAATGGATGACCATGTGAGCTGAATTAAATTTATATACATGTATGCTTGTCACTTTACATCCATGTTGAAAAAGGACACATATTTCAGAAACTCATTGAGACAGTATAGTGTAGAATAACAAAGCACTGACTTGCTAACCAAATGCAATAAATTGAATGCCAGATCTGATATTTAAGAGTTCACTGATCAAAGGTGGATTGAACTCTCTGGCACTGTTTTCTTGTCTGTAAAATGTAAACAGAGGTAATTATTAAAAATAATGCATACAAAAGTATCCAGCTCAGTCCAAAGCATGCAGTAAGGCCTCAGTGTGGTAGGTAACTTCACGTATCAATATTTTATATAGCTTTTAAGTATATTATAGTAATTCAAATTATCCCAGTTTTTAAAAATTGACAAAATGTCTATTTTGAGCATATGTGGACAGTAATATGTGGTAACTCATCAATAATTTATGGCATTAAAATGAATTTTCTAACAGCTTTGTGCCTGTTTTCCCAATAATTATAAGCTATTTAAACAAGTTACTTTCATCACTTTACTCTGTACAAGATTTTTAAATTCTTCACAACTGTCTCAATTGGTCTCCATAACCACAATCTTAATTCATGGTTAGTGCAATTCTCTGGCTTATATTGTATGCTCTTCCTCAATGAACTTTCATGTCATTATTACCCTTCTATTCCATAACTTCAACCACTATCAAATGGAAAGAGTAGTTGTCTCTGAAATGTGTCTCCCTTCTGGATTGTACTTTTGAAGAATCAGGTCCAATTTCAACCGGTAGCATATATTCATCCATTTATTCACTGAGCACCATTTATGCTCTGATTTGAATGTTTGTGTTCCCAAAAGTCATATGTTGAAAACATAATGTCTAAGATGATGGTATTAGGAAATAGGGTGTGGTTCTTAGGAATGGACTTGGTGGCTTATAAAAGAGGTTCCAAAAAGCTACCTTGCCTATTCCACCACATGAGGACACAAGAAATCTGTGACTTAAAAGAAGACACTCATCTGATTATGCAGGTACCCTTCTCAGATGCCCAGCCTCCAGTACTGTGAAAAATAAATCTCTATTGTTTCTAAGCTTCCCAGCTTGTAGTATTTTGTGACACCTGCCTGCACAAACTAATAGAATCTATGACCAGATTCTCTGTCAGGTCCTAGAATTACAAAGATGCTCACAGCCCTGGCTGGTGTGGCTCAGCAGTTGAGAGTCAACCAGGAACCAAGAGGTTGCTGGGTCAATTCCCAATCATGGCACACGCCCAGGTTGTGGACTTGATCCCCAGTAGGGGCCATGCAAGAGGCAGCCAATTGATGATGTTCTTCTCATTGATTTTTCTATCTTTCTATTTCCCTCTGTTCCTCTTGCTGTAAAAATCAATAAAGACATTTTTTAAATAGCTGAGTTCATAAAAGAGAAACAGAAGGATATTTAAAAAAAAAAAAAAAGAACACAATGAGGTCTCTAGTATTAAAAAGCTCATAAACTCATTAAGAAAAACAAACCTAGAAATAGATAATTATGAAAAATGTAGTAAAGTAAGTAAAATAATTAAGGGTGTGGCTTTTTGAAAACACTGAGAAAGAGTATCTAACTAGCCTGGGGTAAGCAAAGGGCAGTGACAGAATATTAGAGAAAGCAATGCTTCTTAAAGATGAGGAATCAATGGACAAAAAGGACAGGGGAAGGGCATTCCAAGTCCGAGGGTCAATATGAAGAACAGAAACCAATGATAGTGCATCCATCCAGACAGCAAGTCTATTTATTTATGTATTTTAATTAGATCTATTGGAGTGACATTAGTTAGGAAAATTATATAGGTTTCAGGTGTATAATTATATAATATGTCATTTGTATATTGTATTGTGCTTACCATCCCAAGTCAAGTCTCCCTCCATCAGTATTTATCCCCCTCTTAAACCTCTTCTACCTCCTTCTACCCCATTTCCCACTGGCAAAAATTTATTTTTGAAACTTTTGTTACATCAGTTCACACAGTATGTCTGCAGCATACAGATGTGCAAGAAAGGTTTTATTTGACTGTGTTTAAATTAAAATGAATTGACAATACAATTTTTTTAAATCTGTAAATTCAAACACTTTTCTCTTAACACCATTAAAAACATTATTAGGAAACATCTGCTTTGCTAGATTTCATTCAGTGTTTCAAGTCAGATGAATACAGTATTGATATTCCAAAATGGTGGATTATTAACTTTACTGTGCATCTTCTCACCAAAGACAAGCTCAAACCTGCCTCGTGCATCACATCTACCAGACACCACAGCTGACACACAATGGAAGCACAATCAGTAATGGCTCATTAAGTCGTAGGCCAGTAGTCGGCAAACTCATTAGTCAACATATCAACAGGACAACGATTGAAATTTCTTCTGAGAGCCAAATTTTTTAAACTTAAACTTCTTCTAATGCCACTTCTTCAAAATAGACTCACCCAGGCCGTCGTATTTTGTGGAAGAGCCACACTCAAGGGGCCAAAGAGCCAAATGTGGTTCGCAAGCAGCAGTTTGCCAACCATGGGCCTAGGTTATAGAAAAGCACAAGAAATGACTTACTCTTTTCAGAAATGGAAAAAGTGGGAACCAGCGATACTTAAAAATGTCAGTGACTCTCCCCAAATCAGAAACACCCATGCCAAAATGACTCCCTTGAATGTTGAAAAGTAAAAAAGTCATAAAGACAACATTTTTAAAAAACAACATAACAGTCCAGCAGTTGAGCATCGACCCAGAAACTGAGAGACTGCAGGTACAATTCCCGATCAGGGCACATTCCTGGGTTGTGGGCTCAACCCCCTGTGGGGGACATGCAGGAGGCAGCCAAATGATATTTCTCTTTTATTAATGTTTCTATCTCTTTATCCCTCTCTCTTTCTTTCTCTAAAAAGTCAATAAAAACACATTTAGAAAAACATAACAACAACAAAGACTAACTCAATTTCTATTCTGGTACATATATATTAATAGCCCTAGAAACAACTGCACAATTTTTTAGAATAAATTTGGACCTATCAAAAAACATTCACTTATTAATGCAAAAACTAGTTTTGTGTCCCATGAGGACAAGGACTTCATTTTTGTTCATCACACTTTCAACATCTCAAGCAAATTAAGTTCTACGAAGTACTTTTGAATGAATGTATGAATTAATGAATGCCATGTATAAGACTAGACTCAGGAGAATTTGGCAGCAAATTAATACACAACATCTCTGCGCTGGCAGGAGATACAAATTAAATTAAAATACAAATTAAAAGAATTGATTTGTATGAGGTAAATTAAAAAAGAAGCAGCCCAGCCAGCATGGCTCAGTGGTTGAGCATCGATCTATGAACCAGGAGTTCTCAGTTTCATTTCTGGAGGGACACATGCCTGATTGTGGGCTCGATCCCTAGTTTGGGGTGTGCAGGAGGCAGCTGATGAATGATTCTCTCTCATCATGGATTCTTCTATCTCTCTCCCTTTCCTTTCTCCTATGAAATCCATAAAAATATATTTGAAAAATAAGCATAGGAATAAAGGGAGGAGTAAAGAGCTCCTTAAACTAAGGTGTTTAAGGAAGGCCTCTGGGGGAAGGATAGAGACTGCATTAGGTAAGTTCTATGTATGTGCTGTGTCATATAGTTCTCACTACAGTGTGTCCTGGCATCTATCATATCTTCAATTTATAGACAAAAAAATTAAAGTTAAAAGAGTTAAATCAAGATTATTTTTCCCAGCTGGTGTGGCTCAGTTGGTTGAGCATTGTTCCATGCACTGAGAGGTTGCTGGTTCGGTTCCAGGTCAGGGCACAGGCCCAGGTTGCAGGCCCATCCCCAGTCTCCCCATATGGGGTGAGCAGAAGGCAACCGATCAATGTTTCTCTCGTCAATGTTACTATCTCTCTCTTCCGTTCCCTTCCACTCTCTCTAAAATGTCCATGGAAACACTAAATTCTAGAAAAATGTTGCATTCAATATTTTATAAAATTAGAAACCTTTTTAGACTTCTCAAATTGCTCATATAAGTAATTTATCATACATGCAGGTCCTCTTAAAATGCCTGAATATTATTTTACAGGTTCCTGAGGGAACTTTGCTTAAGCACCAAAATATTTTCTTTAAATTTTTGGAAAAGACATTTAAAATATCAGTCTCTTTCTTAGGCCACCGACATGAAAAATATTTTCAATTGTTAATACATGGCAGCATTTGTTTTTGATAGGGGCTGCCAATGACTTTCATTATGCCTGCTAATCAAAAGGTAGAAAGGAAAAATAAAATCACTGAAAAAAATCATACACATTACAAACAGTTGGCATAGGTGGTATGAATCCTCCTGTTATTTGAGGAGAAAGAAGTCAAGCCTATTTTAGAAAAAGCACTACTTTTTTTCAGAATTTTAGTCACTTAATTTGACAAACAAAAATAGCAACTACATGTTTGGAAAAGTGAAATTCTAAATTTTTTTTTGTCAGAGTATGGAGTTCAAGTTAACATAAGGTTTCATTTCAAATGACAAAAAGGAACATTCACCAAAATTTAGAGGAAATACGTAAGTTGAAATCATGAAACCCCCCCTAAAAAAATCAATTATGCAATGCAAACAGTAAATCACAAATTCCCTCGTCTTTTTTGTTTGTAACACCATTCCCAAGTTTCCTTACAAACACTTAAAAGAGGCAGAAGGCTAAGGAATAGGTCAACATAGGTTAAAGTTGCTTGCTTCAAGGAGGAATGTGAATTGTAAACCCATGATGATGCAGTGAAAATGACTGTCGTTCTTTATTGGCAATACTGGTCTTCGCTACATCATTTTGGTTACACGTAATGGTTTCAATTCCCTCACTATCACAAGAGTTTTGTGTTGTAGTTTTATGTTTGCTTTCTTGATATACACAGTAATATCTGTGTGAACATTAAAATGTTCCCTTCCTTAGCTAATTATTGATGGGCAAGGAGGCAAAGGAAGAGTCAAACATGGTTGAACATGTTCAGCTGGGAAGCAGAGGCCTGTTTTATTCACCAGGAAGCGACAACTTCACACCCCAAGAAACCTCAGCATAGTCCCTCCAAGAAAATTAACACCCTCCCTTCTCCACCCCAATCTGGTGTAGGGGGCAAGGAGAAAGCAGAGGGAGAGAGAAGAACATGAGCAACAAAGTCAAAATGGTACAGGGGGAGATGCTGGCCCATAGAGGCCTGTCAGTCTATCCTGGGGGTGAAAATCATTGGCTAGGGATAGACCCCATAATAAGCCTACAACAGTTGGGAAAGCTGATTGGCTGATTTAAAAAGCTCCTGGTTGCTCCCAAGCCAGAATTCATAATTCCAGGAGGACAAAGGAGCTCTCTGTCTCTTGCTTGAGACCTGAACTTGCCCTGTTCATTCATGTTCTCTCTCCTAAAAGCCGCATGGCCAATGGCCCTGCGGACCCCACACATGGGCTCCAGCAGAAGCCTAGGCAGAGCGGCAAAGCAATGGATTGCAGCAGGAAAACAAGCTAAGTCAGCCAGATGCTCGACTGAACTAAGTTTTAACACTGCACAAAATCTCTGGACATTGACTTTTTCTGGCTCTGATGGTGAGAGGGACAGATATAGGGCACTGGGGGAACTTCTTTAATTTTGCTTTCTGAATAAATTTTGCCACCAGACCTCATCCTCTCTTGTAGGTCCCCCAAAATGCTTTCCTGGTGACAGCTCAAGAACCCCCTTCCACCAGCAACAAGATGAGGAATTAGACAGGAGCAAAACAATGCACTGTTCTGTACTAAACAAAAATTGGCAGAGCAAACTAAAGACTAATTCCCAGAATAGAGCACAATAAAACCAAAGAAGGATCGTAACAATTATGAGAGCATCTTGAAAAATTAGCTTTCAACTCCTGAATCAAGTCTTGGAATTGCTAAGAATCTTTAGAAAATAAAATCAACAGTTTTTTTAAAGGCTTTGAGGTCAAAGCCCAAGAGCCAAAAAGGGTTATAAAGTTTGTTCATGTAGGTATTATTGAGTTGATAATTCCTAATGATAAAAACTGGATAGAATCACAATCTACTAAGTCCATGTTTGATGTTAAAATAAGAATCAGCTATTCTAATTCAGATCATGTCCAACAACCAAGGTATCATGTGCCTCGAGTATTAATAGAAAAGGTACAGGACTATGTAATAACTCATTGGGGCACATGAAAATACCTATACCAGTCCCATAATTTGATATTCATTAAATACTAAATAATATGTTTCCTATGTTAATTATAACCAAAGCTATCAGAGATCCCAGTACACTTTTTTAGAAAAATGTATATTTTTTTCTAGAATATTATCATGAAAGAAGTTTTAGTTTTTATACTTAATGGACTGGAGAATATCTTTAGGAAATGTTTAAATTTAAGATACCTAATAATTACATGTAGCATATTTAATAACTAAGAGTCAGGATCTGTCTCCTCTTAGGTCAACCACTAATAAGTTTTGTGAATCTTGAAAACTAAGTTAACCTCTGAATATCAAAGTTATTTAATTTCTAAAAGAGGAATATCTCTTAAGTTACTAAAAGAATAAAATAATATTCTCTACTACTTTGGGATAGCTTAACATTTGCATGACAAATAGCATTATTAATTATATTTTTTTCCTGAAACAATGTGACTAAGTCATTGGAATGCAACAGAAAAGACAATATTGTTAGGAAGTTTATTTTAAAATTCTTCCTGTCTAGAATATAGTTCACATAAAATAAGGAACACAATATGAGAAAATAATGCCACAGTAAAAAAAAAAAAAAGGCAGTGGCCATGACAACAGCTTTTATTTATAGGAAACTGTTAAGAAAGAAAGAGGAAGGAAAAAACAAAAAGAGAATTATAAAAGAACAGAAAGGCCACAAGGAGGTAAGGCGGTGAAATAGCTAGTCACCATAAAATATCAGATTATTATTTTATTCAAAATATTTGTGTGTGGGGGGGAGGGATTCAACTGTCCCAAGGTGCATTCTGTTAGTGTTCTTTGAGCCCTAGGCATGTGTGCAAAGTACTACAGATTTAAGATTAATAAGCACGTATCCTAAATTTATGTGCTTTTTAAAGCATTTAACTATTTGCAATACATTTATTTCTATGTCCTCCAATGTGAGCACAGAAAGAGCCAAGCAGGAGCAAATTTTATTAAAGGCAATCTAAGGCTGAAATAAAAATAACCCTCTTCCAAACCAGGAGTGGTGTTACTTCAATATTCAAAAGGTGGAAGCTGACCATTTTTAATCAATATGGTCTCCATTTTCCATAAAGCAATGAGCAAAAAAGTTCATGATACTTACTGCTACACACCTATATTGGAAATAGGAATAAAATTTTCTAACTTATTCAAAATTAGGAATTAGTTTCCCTTCATCTACATACTATCTGAAAAATAGCATTCAAGTCTAATGTATGCTGGAAGAGTAACATTGATTAACACAATGTGAGGTGATGCATGAAAGCTGAAATCTCTGATCTTAAATTTATATAATAAAATGTATAATAATCATCCAATGTACATACTACCAGGTAAATTCACCAAACACGGAGGCCATTAGACCAACAAGGACCTAATGCCACTGTGACCTGCCTAAGCAAAGCAAAATCTAAACCTGTAAATGCCTCAAGGTTACAAGCTAAGGACAGCAGATCACAGTCAACTAGGCTTTAAGCTATAGCTATTCAATAATTTCTTTACTTGGCTTGTCTTTTCTATAAGACTTTATCCAAGCTCCAATCCTGGAACACTCCTATCCACTTCTAGTTTTGGATGGCCCAATTCAAATAGATTTTTGCTCAAATAAACTCTTAAAATTCATAATGTGCCTCATTTTACCTTTCTACATGTCTCCCAGCTGATTTTGCTTATCACCCCTATATTTATACAGTAACAATATCCAATAATAAATTGCTCTTTTGCACATATATTTTTCTCACCAAATAAAGAGAAACACAGCTTGAATAGTATGTAGAGTAACTTAATCAGAAAAGGCTTAGAAAACTTTTATACCATACTAGAAAAAAGAGGATAATTTAATTTCAAATTTCAATGATGAAAATTTTCTAAATTAAATGTTTTATCTTTGATTGTTTCTTGACATTATTAATGCTACAAAAAGTTCATCTAAGGAGAAAAAATTGTGTGTTTAATTTCTAATTTCTTGTGAATATCTTAATTCTTATTTGGACTTTAATTTAAACCGAAGCAGTTTTGATCAATTTACCTCATAAGCTCATGATCATTAAGCTTCATTTATTTGGATACTGTTTAATCAATTTTTAATAGAAATAAATAAATAAATCTAAGGGAAATGAAATTCACATTCAGCTAACCCTACACAATTATTTCAACAAAAAAAAAAGAGCTATTTAATTGACGTTTATGAAGTAACTACATTTAATATTTACTGAAAATAAAAATACTTCTAAGTGTTTACTTAAGATGAATTTTACTGAGTAATAATGATTTCTAATGTGTCATTATTAATATATGCAAATAACCAAGAATAAGGATAGTTGAGTGGTGAAGAGTTTCAAAGTACAGTATTGAGACTTTCTACCTCCTAAATGGGGGGTATAGTGAAAGATCCACAATCTTAAACATATGGAAAATCTGAAGGATTTTTCTCAGGCAAATATTTTTTCTGATGGGCAAATGAATCAGTCCACAAATATTCCCTCCCTCTGCCACCCTTATACTACACAAGAGTCTTGGCAAATTAGAATCCATCTGAAGTGTAGGTGGGTTTCAGGAAATTGAAACACAACTCCTTACAAAACCTTCATGAAATTTACTAGTGTATACTTAACACTTAGATTTTTCAAACTGTAAAATGAAGTCAAACTGCTAAAAAATGAATGCATTTATTTCTAGATTATTAAGTGAAAAAACAATGTGCCAGTAATTAATTAGTAAAGGACATTTAATATCCTCTAATGATGAAAGCATTATTAAACTGGACTCTTGTTTATTGCATTGCATGTTTTGTAATGTGTTCTACCACAAGCTCACTTTGTATATAAAACTGAGGAATTTGTTTCCAATGGAAAGAGAGGATTGAGGAAATAAGTTACAAAGGCAATGTTAATAAGGGGCAGAAATTCAAGCTCTGATAGTACATTTTGTATCGGGATATAGCAGAGAACTTTCCAATTATGGCCAACAAATAGAAAGCTGATAATTCTGAGCTGAGATTTATAAGGAGAGGTCAACAGCATATAATGAGAATTTGGAGCACATACATCCAGCTACAGCACCTTTAGTAAAAGTATAGCTTCTAATGGCAAAAGCTAATGGCTCCATGACAATAATAAATAATGGTGAAAGAATATTCTAGCCTCAGGCCTCAGAAAAAGAACTCTGGTGGCATTATACAATTTTCATTAACACTAGCTGAAGGAGTAGTTCTAAAGGGATAGTTTCAATTTCCTAAGTGTCTCAGCAGTAGAATATGTAAAATCACAATGGGCAAGGCACACCTTTTAGTTGAAAGTGATCCTTTTTCGCCTGGAATTTACATCTAGACATGTCCTTGCAGGGAAAAAGGGGGGAGTGGGGAGAGAGAGAGAGAGAGAGAGAGAGAGAGAGAGAGAGAGAGAGAGAGAATTGCTCACATTTCCATTACTCATTGTATAACATTCAAAAAATATTTTTAAGTAAATAACAGTTAAAAACATTAGAAATCACTTAGTATTTATTGTGTAGCTACAGTATAAGCTCAGAGCACGCATGTGTATGAGACCAGCTGTAGTTGTGCCCTGCACAATCAACAAGGCCATTTACAGCCAGCCCTGAAGTAAGATTTAAGAACACAAACTTCAGAGTTGGCAGATCTGGAATCAAGTGATGCTAACCATGTGACTGTGAGCAAGTCAATGAACCTGGCTAAGTTCAGTTTTCATATCCATAAAATAAGGATAATAATACCAACCACCACCAAGGGTTATTGAGCAATAAATGCAAATAAAACATATTAGACACTACCTGCCAGAAGTTAGTGAACTATGAAACTCAACTGTTTAATTTTTTATTATTACCATCGTGTACCAGGCTAGTTTAGAGACGCTAAAAGAAAAGCTGGGTTGGAAACTTTTGACTCCTACCCTTTCCGCTTAAAGTTACAAATTTAAAATCACACATATGTTAAATATACCTAAAAGTGAAATACTACCACATGCTAGCATATAGGTTTAACCTATTATATTCCTATTCACATACCTAGCTTACAATGAATTTAAATTAATCTGACCCTCTTTCCGGGCCTCTGTGCACAGGCCCCAGTCTTCCCTCTGCTGGTGCCACTCACTCACCTCACCTACCTTTCAGGTCCAAATGCAAAGATATCTTCTAGTTAACATGTTCCCATCCAATTGTGGCCCCTTCCTTCTCAGACTTCTTTCTTTCCCTCGTGGTCCTGTTTATACAAGTCATTTATTTACTTATTTAACTCACCCAATCCCCACTCCCCAACACAAACATGCACACAAATACACAACATTAATTTAGCTCCTTATGGCCATCGGCTTTCTTTACTGATTTCAGAGAGAGAGGAAGGGAGAGGAAGAAAAAGAGAAGCATTGATTGGCTGCCTCCTGCATGCCCCCTACTGAGAATCAAGCCCACAACCCGAGCATGTGTCCTGACCAGGAAAGGATCTTGCAATCTCTTCTTGCATGAGAGGATGCTCAAGGGAGCCATCCCAAAAAGACTCAAGTTTTCTCTACATTTACTTTCCCAACCACCTGAATGTACAACAGTGCTTTGAACATGTAAAGTACTCACTATGTTTTAAATAGATCAGTGAAGCAAGTATCCTATATAATAAAAGCCTAATATGCTGAGTATCCAATTGTCTGGTCAGTTATTCAACCAATCAAAGCATAATATGCTAATGATATGCTAAGGCCATTCAACTGCTCCCTATGATGTGCACTGCCTACCAGGGGACACAGTCAACCAGTCACAAGATGTGCACTGACCACAAGGGGGCAGACACTCTGACCAATAGGGAGCTTGCTGCTGGGATCCGACCAATTAGGACTGAGCCCTCATGGTCCCTCTCCATCTAGCCAATCTCCTGAATCCCTTTCCAGCCCCGATTGTGGACTGGTGGGGTCCCTCGGTTTGGCCTGTGCCCTCTCACAATCTGGGAACCCTCAGGGGATTTGAAGAGCCAGTTTCAGCCCAGCTGAAGAATGACCAATCACTATGATGTGCACTGACTACCAAGACGCAGATGCTCAATGCAAGAGCTGCCTCCTGGTGGTCAGTACACTCCCATAGGTAGAGCACCACTCAGCTAGAAGCCAGGCTCAAGGCTGGTGAGTGAAGTGGCAGCAGCGGGAGCCTCTCCCCGCTTTGCAGGACTAAGCCATCAGTCATACCCCCCGATGGTTTCTGGACTGTGCAGGCCAACCTGCGGGACTCTTCCCAAGAGCACGAATTTCGTGCACTGGGTCTTTAGTACATAACAATGCATACAGCATGAACCATAATATTTCCTGGTGGCTATCTAAATCTAAATATAACATTGCATTATTAGGCCTTATTAAACTGGTACCAATTTTCTTTTCCTGGCAGATGTCTCCATCTATTTCAACTCTGATATCCCAGAATTCTTGAGGTTTGTCTTTTGCAGGTAACTAACTTGACATTTTGCTATAAATAAAAGTAAAAAATTGAATGTGTTTTCCCCCAAAATGCCTATTTTAACAGTTAAATATCTTTGAGGCTAAATTCAAGAAGCTATGAGCCTAAAGAAGAAAATAAATCTAATTCCTAATAGCAGTTGAAGAAACAGCTTTGTAGTATGTCAAACTCTTCAGGAATCCAAATAGATGCAGGCTAAAAGCACATTTCCATTAATCTCCACCTCACCCTTGACCTTAAAACTATTCTGAAACATTTCTAATTTTGAATTGAACCAAGAATAAACTAAGACAATCTGCCATTAATATCTATCTATACACAACTCCTTTTAAAAAAGAAAAAAAAATCCTTATAAAGTCAAATTTTCCAGCTAATTTGTTCCTGAAACAAATGTAATATATCTTATGTTTCTAATATGAGACTTGAAAAAAGAAACTGAAGGCTTCCCCCCTAAGGACACTCTGAAACAGCTGATTTTAATCACTTAATCTTCTTATCAGAGAATATGCTTAACCTTTAACTAGTTTAAAGTACCTGAAAGATTAAATACTAATCTTACAAGTTTATTATGAAACAGTTATGGTCAACAAATAACTCTATTGAAAATTAAATACACATAGAGTCCATGATAACTTTCAAAATTTGAGGTCACAAAGTTACTGTGTTGGGTTTTTTGGGGGGTAGTATTTGATTCTGCGACAAATAAGAATAATTTTAATTGTTGGTCCATAGCCATTAGTTAGGAGAAAGGAACTGACTCATTCCGAGTACCGAGTATGAGCCAAGTAATTTCCATGTTTACTTCATTCAACACTTGTAAAATCCCTGCTTCATTTAATACTTGTAAAAACCCACCTTTTGCAGAAGAAATGGCCTCATGAGCTTTAGCAAGTTGCCAATATTCACCCCACTGGTATACAGTGCTTCTACAAGCATGATCATCCTCCAGCTGTCAAACAACTACTATCCACAAAATGTTCCAGATTATATTTAACCTATGAAAGGCAGAAAATCTGTTTATATATTAAGAGTGTTCCACTAGTGGACTAATATATGCAACTTGATTTTAAACTACATAATAATGTTCAAGGACAATCAAGGACTATGAGCTTCCCAAACAGGAAATGCACTACACCGAGGAGTGTGACCAAAATAGGAAGTCATCATTGTGCTGGATTCTCAGCGGTGTACAGAAAGGGAAGGGAGATAGAGTTGGTAGGAATCACAATTCCCACAATGCTAATCCAGTTCTCACTCTTCTGTGCCTTGTTCCAACTGATGATTTTGGCCTACATACAGTATATAAGGTACTTTAGTGCCTATTATATAGCATAAAAAAGATGTAAACATGTTTATTTGGTTTTTTTTTTAAAAAGTTTATATGCAATACATAAAAAATTTAAAAAGCAAAATAATACATAAGTTCCAAAATTCTTATTCAATCAGTGAGTGCTATGAAATTCAAAAGAAGCAATAGATTATGCTAGCTGAAGTCATCGGGATTAGCATTGTTAAAAAGGATGGGATTTGAGCTGCCTTTGAAGGACAAGCTACATATCAATAGGTACAAACTTCAAAAAAAACATACTAAATTGAAAGATCAAAAGTCTGGACACAGAAAGGCACATAGTATTTTTAGGGAATGAACTAAATACAAAGTTTAAGACACATAGACACTCATTCTTAAACGATCTGTTGCAGACAATTTTTATAGCAATAATAAAAATATTGCCACCCAATTTCACTAAAAAGTTGCTGATAAAAAAATTTCTTCTGTTTTATTACTTATGAGTAGATAATTTTTATAGATTGATGTATAACATGTATTCTGGCCATAATATACTATTTTAAACAAATATGAGAAAGCATATCATCTTAATAGACAAACAGCATTCAGATAAAAAAAATTGACTTATAATTTGAGAAAACTTAATTCTCCCAATACTACTTTACTATTGTATCTGACAGAAATGGAAACAAATACAGTGAAATGAAAAATGTAATGGACCTAAGGTTTGTCTATCCCCCAAATTCATATGAAATTCTAATCTGAAATGTAATATTAGGAGGTGGGGCCTGTGGCGGTAATTGGATTTAAATGAGGGAGATGGGGTTCTCATGAAGGGATCAGTCCCCTTCTAAGAAGAGACCAGAGAACTTTGTCTCTTGCTCTATCGTTCTCACATGCCCACCCCTTCTCATCCTGTGAGGATGCAGAAAGAAGGAGGCCGTCTATAAGCCAGAAAAAGGCTCTCACCCAAAACCAAATTAGTTAGCACCTTGTTCTTGAAATCCCCACTCTCCATAATTGGGAGAAATACCTGCTGTTTGAGACACCAGTTTGTGGTATCCTATGTAATAAAAGCTTAATATGCTAGATGTCTGGTCGTGCATTCAACCAATCAAAGTCTAATATGTTAATGATATGCTAAGGCCACTCACTGTGACCTATGACATGCACTGACCACCAGGGGGCAGATGCTCCAACTGGTAAGTTAGCTTGCTGCTGGGGTCTGGCCAATCGGGACTGAGCCAGACAGGCTGGACACACCCTGGAGCCCTCCTGTGGTTCCTCCCTGGCTGGCCAATCTCCCTCAACCCTCTTCAGCCCCAATCATTCACTGGTGGCATCACTCGGCCTGGCCTGCAGTCTCTTGCAATCCGGGACCACTTGGGGATATTGGAGAGCAGGCTAGGCCAAGGGAAACCACTGGTTCTTGAATTTATGCACTGGGCTTCTAGTTTTGTTATAATAGCCCAAGTGAACTAAGATAGATAAATACAGTAGGTAAATAGATAAACCAACTAACAAACAAATTGACCTCCAAGAAGACTTAGAGATATGAAGACGGAGACTAGTCTTATGAGAATCAATGTAGTGTTAAGAGATTATTTCTATTTCTAATCTAAGGGTGGGAAAATTTAAAGTGTATGGTAGGTGGGACATTAATTAATTGATTATTTAGTCAGTAATTGAGGACCTACCATATGGTAGGCCCTAAACTAACATGCACACACCTACACACACACATAGGTCCACACATGCACACGCATGCACAGACACACCAAGAATATGATGTGGGTTTTTTACTACATACTAGGGGAGATAAATGTATAAGCATATAATTATAGTCAAATGTACTAAAAGCTACAACAGGGTTAGATTCAGTTTCTATGAAAGCAATACATGCTTCTTGGGAACTCTGACATAATTTCATAGAAAAGTGACAATGAACTGAGTTATGAAAGACAAGCAGTTAAGAGAGAAAGGTATGATGAGTCATTTCAGATATAAAGAACAAAATGCTCAAAGACACAATTCTTGACAGGACCTTAGCATATGATGGCCCTGACTCCCTGCATAATCAGAAATAAAGACTGGAAATGTAAGATAGTTCTTAACAGTAAAGCAAAGCTAAGAATTACAACAGTAAAGAGAGGTCAATGAAGGTTTTTAAGCATGGCAGGCATATAACTAGTTTGGTTATTAGTAAAATTGCTGTGAGGACAAAGTGGAAAATTATCACAAAGACAGAGAAGGTGTGGGACTCTTCAGTTTTGAGACATGAACAATGTCAACTAAAGCATGGCATCAGGAATGGAAAAAAAAGATTTTGGATTCACGGTTATATCTTAAGTCTTATGAGTTCGATGAAAATTTAGATTTAGATGATTAAAAATGTCAGGAATGAGCCCAGTGTTCCTACTGTGAAATATTGGGGGATATTAATGGTTTATAACATTGGCATGGCTGTGAATGGAAGAATATCATGTAGGCAATAGCCATGCAAAACTGCAGCAAAAGAGATCAGTTAGTTAAGGCAAGAGTTGTAGACAGGAAAACCATAATTTTCCTTTCGAAGGACTGAATTGAAACTCTAAGACAGATGTGGCACTGAAAAAATTGAGTCAGGGAAGAAAACAACAACAGAGGTTTCAGAAATAGGGTTAGATGATAGAAAAAGAAGGATTTGTGAAGCAGACAAAAGTAGGGAGGAAGATTATCAAGTGTATGAAAAAGGATGGGAACTGAGTAAAGATGATGGATTTATTCAGAGAAAGTCCTCATATTTAATCTTACTCCCATTGAAACTTTATGAGCCAAATATGTCATTACTTAAAAGTAAAAAAAAAAAAAAATTTTCCCTCAGGAGGATAAGGTTTCTCTAGCAAAATGAATGGCAAACATCAGACATAAAATTCTATATAATAAAAGCCTAATATGCTAAGTATATGGTCATCTGGTCATCCATTCAACCAACCAGAGTCTAATATGCTAATGATACACTAAGGCCGCTCAACCGTTCGTTATGATGTGCACTGACCACCAGAGAGCAGATGCTCCGACCAGTAGGTTAGCTTGCTGCTGGGGTCCAGCTGAATGGGACTGAGTGAGATGGGCTCAACATGCCCTGGACACCTCCCACAGCCAACCTCCCACTCTGATCATGCACCAGTGGGGTCCCTCGGCCTGGCCTGTGCCCTCTTGCAATCCAGGACCCCTTGGGGGATGTTGATGAGCTGATTTCAGCCTAATTTCTCAGGCCAGGCCAATGGACCCCACTGGTGCATGAATTCGTGCACCGGGCCTCTCGTAATAAATAAGTAAAAATCAACAGTTTTGCAGAGACACATAGATATATAGATAATTGCATGATAACACAGTTTACATAAGAAACGATATGTACTTTATACAGCACAAGAAACCTTAAAATTGTGGTCCATCAAATTTATATACTCCTGAAAGAATTCATTTAAATGTTCTTAGTTAAATGAAAAAGAAATTAATGGATTTTTTTCATCATTGAGGTTGTGACATAATGCCACAGAAAATTATTTCTGGTTTAATTCACCAATCATGCATAAACTCTCTTGGGTTCCAGGTCAATGTATGAAAGAGAGCCTGGTGTAAGTGATATGAGACCTATAGGGAACTGCAAGACTGGCTTCATTTCTAATGAGGGGAAGTGTTATTTACAAGACAACTCAGCTGTGAAACTGAAGTAATAACATGAATTAATTTATACACTCTGAATTCAAAGGTCGAGTCACTTTTAACAACTTCTCTCCATGCTCGAGGGTAAGAAAAAGCTATATTAAGTAATATTTGTAAATGTTTTAAGAACAAAGTGTCTTATTGTTACACAATGAACTCCTACACGATATACGTTCAGATGGAAAATTTAAATTGATTTTACTCAGTGACAAAGAAATTAAAACTGTCTTGATTATATAATCTGTACCCTCTTTGTTTTCATTTCAGCACACAAAATTTAATTTCCCGTTAACTCAATCTGACCAAGATGTCATGCACTGTAAGCCTGAAAGTGAGGAGGCACCATAATCAAAGGAAAAAATTAGTAGAAACCTTTATTCTACAGTTCTTCTGATTCAAGAGTGTATTCTACCACATTGATTAACAGAAATATATTCATTTCTGTGATAGGATTCGTTGCTGGCAAGTAGTGAGAAGAATCTAGAACTTGAATTCAGAACTCTTGTTTGAGTCTGACTCTACTCTGTATTTCTGTGACTATAAGTGTCACCAAAAGTCCCTGAGCCTCATTGTGTTTATCTGGAAAGTGGAGAAGTTTATTGTAATGGTCTACCTCACCGAATGGATGAGATGAATCCATGAAAGTACTGTATTCATTGTAAAAGACTATACAAATAAAAAACTATTACTTTTTTAAAAATTCTCATCGCTAGTTTAAAAGGCAGTTCCATTTTTAATTTCTTGAAGTAACTCCATACTGTTTTCCACCAGTCTGCATTTCCACCAGTAGTGCACAAGGGTTCCCTTTTCTCCATATCCTCACCAACAATTGTTAATTCATGATAGCCATTCAAGCAGGCATGAGGTGATATCGCATTGTAGTTTTATTTTTGTGTGTTTTTCTAATCAATCCACCAATTTTAGACAGAGAAAGGGAGGAAGGGAAAGCAACAAAGGGAGATGGGGGAAAGGAGAGATCAATTGGTTGTTTTCCTTATTAATGCATTCATTAGCTGATTCTTAAAGGTGCTCTGACTGGGAATCGAACCTGCAAACTTGTATATTGGGATGATGCTCTAACAAACTGAGGTACCCAATCAGGGCTCATTGTGGCTTTGATTTGCATTTCTCCAATGATTAGTGATTTTGAGCATTTTTTCAGGTGTCTACTGGCCATCTGTATGTCCTCTTTGGAAAAGTGTCTGTTCATGTCCTTTGCCCATTGTTTAATTGTATTGGTTTTCGATGTTGAGTTTTATAAGTTCTTTATAACTTAGATATTAACCCCTTATCAGTCAGATATATCATTGATGTATATATTCTCCCATTCAGTGGCTGTCTTCGCATTTTGTTGATGGGTTCCTTTGCTGTGCAAAAACTTTTAGTTTTGACATAGTGCCATTTGTTTCCCTTACATTAAGGAGATATATCAGAAAAAAAATATTGCTATGAGAAATGTCTGAGATCTTACTGCCTATATCCTCTTCTAGGATTTTTATGGTTTGAATCTTACACTTAAGTCTTTAATTCATTTTGATTTTTTCCTTGTATATAGTGTAAAAGAGGTGAACCCAGTGATTCCACTTCTGGGAATAAATCCAAAGCCGGAAACATTAATTCAAAAAGAATGTATGCACCCCTATGTTCATTGCAGTATTGTTAACAATAGCCAAGATTTGGAAGCAGCCCAAGTGTCCATCAGTGGATGGGTGGATAAAAAAAGTGGTACATTTATGCAATTACTTTTATTTTACTCATTTTCAAGTTACAAAGGACTTGGAAATAACCCAGTACAGAACTGGATGTATTGATTTGTGGGAGTTAGACTTAAGTACTGACCCTCACTTCAAAGTCACATATTCTTCCCTTAAAAATACAAAACAAAAACAACCAAAAGTAAGTAAATAAAACTACAGAAACCTTAAAATGAATGCAGAGAAAATGATTCCTGGAAATGTTTAAGGTCTTTCTAGCATTATTTAAAATAAGACTCTTTTCGGTAAAATGTTCATGTATCTACTTTTATAATTTACTAGACACCCAGTGCATAAAATTCATGCACGGGGGACGGGGATGTCCCTCAGCCGAGACTGCACCTTCTCCAATTTGGGATCCCTTGATGGATGTCTGACTGTCCGTTTAGTCAGACAGGATTGGGCCTAAATGGGCAGTCGGACATCCTTCTCTCAATCGAGGACTGCTGGATCCAAACTGCTCACCTGCCTGCCTCCATGATTGCCCCTAATCGCTACTGCCTGCCAGCCTGATCACCTGCTAACCACTACCCTGCCAGCCTAATTGATGTCTAACTGCTCCCCTGCCAGCCCGTTTGCCCCCAACTTCCCTCCTCTGCTGGCCTGTTCATCTTTAACTGCCCTCCCCTGCAAGCTTGATCACCCCCAACTGCCCTCCCTTGCTGGCCTGGTTCCTCCCAACTGCCCTCCCCTGATGGCCATCTTGTGGTGGCCACCTGGTGTCCACATGGGGGCAGGATCTTTGACCACATGGGGGCAGCCCTCTTGTGTGTTGGAGTGATTATCAATCTGCGTATTTCTGTTTTATTAGATAGGATAAAGGCCTGGTGCATGGGTGGGAGCCAGCTGGTTTGCCCTGAAGGGTGTCCCTGATCAGGGTGGGGGTTTCCTTGGTGGATGGGGTGGCCTGGGTGAGGAGCCTCTGGTGGTTTGCAGGCTGGCCATGCCCTCCAGCAACCCAAGGGAGGCTCTGGGATCTGGGATTAATTTATGTTCTACAATTGAAACTTTGTAGCCTGGAGCAGATCCAAGCCTTCTGCTCACTCTGTGGTGACAGCCATTTCTGTTTGGGACATTTACTTTCTATAATTGAAACATTGTAGCCTGGAGTAGAGGCCTAGGTGGTAGGGCTGCAGAAGCTTGGCTTTCTCTGTCGCCCAGGCAACCCTAGCCTCTGCTCTATCCAGCTCTGTGGCTGCCGCCATTTCTGTTGGGATTATGTATCTTCTATAATTGAAACTTTGAAGCATTAAGTGGAGGCCTAGGCTGGCAACTGCAGGCAGAAAGCTTGGCTTCCTCCGTTACCGGGGAAACCTAAGCCTCCCTCCTGCTCTCAATGGCCACAGTCATCTTGGTTGGGGTTTATTTGCATAATTTGTTCCTGATTGGCTTATGGGCATGGCTGTAGGCATGGCTTGATCAAAGGTATGGTCAATTTGCATATTACTCTTTTATTAGATAGGATAACTATACCCAGTAATATATTCCACTTTTACCTGCTTTTTGCTATGTCCACATAACACAATGTTTCACACACAACAGACTGTCAATAAGTATATGATAAATTGAAGTAGGAAATATTTCAGCTGTGAAATGTTACACATAATGTAGCTCAGCCTATGCACATCTTTAAAAAAATCTGTCTGTTTAGGTAAAAATTCTATCATTCAAATATATTTTTATATAAAAAAATTATATTGAAAATTTTTGCAAATTGATGCAGATGTATTGTTTTATTCCTATTTCTCCAGTTTACATAAGTCATATTTGCTATTATCTTCCTTTCTTTCAATTTGCATCTCACTGGTGATGAAAGAACATACCTAGGAAAACATGCTTGTATCACATCATCCTAACCCCTGGCCACAGCCAATTAGATCAGGGGTTACATTAAGTCAGGGGAAAAAAAATAACTACTATTTATTGAGTAGTTGTTATACCCAAAGCATTACTCTTATTTTTCACTTTCTACATATAATAATTTATTTATTGCGCATCACAACTATGAGGTAGTACTATTATTATCATCCCCATTTGTAGAAGAAGCTGAGTGACAGAATTCTAAAGAAAGTATCCCAAGTTTACAAGATTTTGAGCTCAAATTCAATTCCAGACATTACTGCACACCATCCTTAAATACTGCCTACCATCTTAGTACCATCTTTAGTTGAGGCTAAAATGATTTTATTTTCTATCTCAAGAATTTTTTTTTAAACACCTGGAAACATTTATTGCCACCTTCTAATTAGATCTGTTATGGGAAGTTAAGTCAGCAAGCTGTTGTTAATACTGTAGCTGGTAACACAGTTACCTTTTTTGTATATTTTCGGGATACCTGTTCCAGTCCAGATATGTGAATGCCTCCTCCACGCCCCCTTTTTTTAAAATTTACAATATAACTTATATTTAATAGTAGTACATATGTTTTCCTCCTCCCCCCCAATATCCACCCCCCAGCCTCCTTTACCCCCCAGCACATGTCCCCACCTTCCCCCCCTCCCGCCCCAGTGTCTTTCATGCATTGGTTATGCTCATATGCATGCATACAAGTCCTTCGGTTGATCTCCCCCAGCATCCGCCTCCCATCCACTCTAGCCTTCCCCATGTCTATCTCAAGAATTTGAAGTCTGCATAAAGAGACTGAGTCCACTGGACTACGTTGGATAGTAGAAATGTGAGGTCATTTAGCACTGCAACAACATGAATAATTGGTAGACCCTGGGGAAAACCAGCCCTGGAATACCCTTTCAGAAAGATCTGGCCATTCTTCCTGAAATTAGGCTCCAAGAAAATTCTCTGTATTTCCAATTACTGAATTTAATACTTTAGTTAATTTATGAAAGCCCCTGTCCTTGAAAGTATAAAAGCCCCTCCACTTGGAGCAACTAAGAATTGTACATAAAAATAAAAAGTAGATAGAAAAAAATAAAAGTAGATAGAAAGAAATGTCAAGATAATAAAACTAACTGAAAGGGGAAATCACATGGTTAAGAGTACTTCATTCAGGTGTCCTCTTGGTACATATGGTAAACTCTGTGGACTTGGACTTGAAGGTTCACAGCCCAAGGGGTGCTTGCAATAGATCATAAGGCCCAAAGACAGCTAGAGATGGAAAGTCTAAAAGGTGATATGCCTTCCTCTGATTCAATAAGTCTGTATCATCATTGTACTAGAAACATACACACACAATACACTAAATCCAGCTGATGATCATAAAGAATCCAGTCTGACTCTAAACTTGGCACTAGGGAAGGGGAACAAAAACCATCACCTGAGAACTCATGATCAACTGATCCCTCACATGGCTTTGCAGCCAAATTTCATACTACCAAGATGGTTCAAACACCTGAAAACAGTTTACAGTGTTGGGTAATATCCCAGGCCTCTGCAGAAGGAAATGCAAATTCTTTCAACTAGTTAAACCAGTTTGGCCAAAGCTTCAAATAATTCCCATATGATAAAGATCCAGGTAATGCTCATTTGTAAGGCAATATGAAGCAAGAATCAGCAGAAAATACAGAGAGTAGAATCAGGTCAATAAAGACATTAGATAGCAAAATTATCAGCCAGAAAATATAAATTAAATATGCTTAAAATAGAAAAGATTAAAAGTGATTAAAGAATGAGAGGCCATGGGAATTACAAGAACTAAACACTAAAAAAGTAACACATGATCACCCATATAAAACTTATTATTAAAACCAAACAAAGCACCCCTCCCCCCAATAAAGCAAATTAATAAAATGAATAAATACAAAAATTCCAAAAGTAATTAGCTCTGAGGTAAGTGGGCAGGGACAAGGAGCTTATAAAGCCAGGGTTAAAGTCAGTAAGAGGTGCTGGTGCCAGGATAGATGAATTCGCCAAGGAACAAAGAAAGCCAAGAAATAGACATACACAAACACACACATAACTATTTTTTTTATTTCAAAATTGACACTATCAATAGGGAAAAGCTGTTGCTCTAAGCCAATAGGTCATCCATAAAGCAAATATGACACCAGCTTATCCCTTCACACCATGCAGAAAAATAATTACCAAATGAATTACTGTTCATGATAAAGCAAAGCTGTCGCTGAGCTATTCAATCCAATAGTCTATAAACACATGAGGCAATTTTAACTTAAACTTAAGTTAATTAAAATTAAATTTAAAAAATGTAGCTTCTCAGTCATACTCTCACATTTCAAGTGCTCAATAGAAACATCTGCCTAGTGACTATCATATTGGACAGTGCTTGATATGAAATATTTCCATCAGTGTACACATTCATTAGACAGTGATAAGAGATATTTGATACTATTTTTATGACCTAGAGGTTGGGAAGTATGTATTGAGCAAGAAATAACAGTAAACAAACAAAAAATGGAAATAACTGATAAATTCAACTATTAAAATTCAGAACGATTTATCAAAAGATACTATATAGGAAATGAAAATTTCAAAAAAGCCTTCATCTGAAGGATGGCACTTGCAATATGTATATGCACAATATATGGGACATATAAAGTATCTATATAACCAATAAAAAAATAAACAATATTACAGAAAAATGGACTAAAAGCTTATCAGATATTTCATTCTATTTGATGACAGAAAAAGATAAGTATAGTCTTATGGATTTTTATCAATATCCATGCTCTATTTTAAATTACTAATAATAAGAGGGGAAACACAATCTATTTTTCAGACTGAAAGGAAGATTTATCTAGCTTACACAGCCACCCAGCAACAAATAAGTAGGTTGATAATAATGTTTAATCATGTAATTAAATAGATACTTCTAATGTTAGCTTATCCTTCATTAAAAGATAGTTTTCTAGTTCACCTAACAATTTATCTTTACCTTATTTCAAACACAAAATAGAGTACTTGGGAAACACAGTACATTTATGAAAACTTTTGTAGAATCTGTTGGTGACTAAGGCATTAATTTTATATTCACTTATGAAGAATCAGAGAATATAGAAGTGTGTGTGAGTGGAGGGTGGAATGGGAAAAGTACATAAACTTATAAACATATAAAGAAACTAGAAGCCCGATCCAAGAAGATTTGTGCCAGAATGGGCCTTCCTTTCCCTGGCTGCCAGCACTGCTTTCGCTCTGGCAGGAGCTGCTTTTCCACCTTCTCATGCGGCCCAGAGGCCCTGAGCGGCTACTGGGAATGATGCAGAATGCTTGCGTCGTCACCATGGTGGCGACGCAAGCATCCAGCTCTGCCACCTGCCGCTCAGCACCTGCATATGCAAATTAACTCACCATCTTTGTTGGGTTAATTTGCATACTCACTCCTGATTGGTTGGTGGGCATTGCAAAGGTATGGTCAATTAGCATGCCAATTACTAGGTAGATAGTGAAAAATATAACTGAAATTAATAGTGTCCTCAAAGCAGAGAAATTGCACCCTTGAATTGGTGGTTATTACTCTGCATACCACCTTCTTCTCTACCCCAAACAGTAATGGACAGGATAAAAGCAAATCACCTTCAAAGTTTCCATATACACACACACAAAAAAGTTTTTATATTTTAAAAAACTTGTTTATGTACCTTACAATTTGAAACAAAACTACAGTCATACCACATTAACAAATGATCTAATTTACACTTAGTTTTGACAAAAGTCTAAGAGAAGCATTAAAGAGGTTTTTGACCTTTTACTTTGGTATATTATTTTAAAAAGTGATATTAAACAACTTCAAAATAATTTAAACTATAAATTAATATCATAAAATACCAAAGAGAAACATGTGACAGTTTGGGCAGTGTGAGTATAGGACAATGGTTCTAGATGTAGACTCAATTTGTCAGGAAGAAATACACAATAGGGAATACTCCGTGTCAGGTCAAATATCACAGAACATATGGCAATCAATAGCAATAATTAGGAAGAGTCTATACCACAAATTGGGATCCTAACCCAATGGGTGGAGAGTACATTGCAAGCTAGCAGTCACTACAGACATGATCCACTCCAGGGCAGCATAACTTCGGTTCCTAGGCTGAGGTTCAACAATTCCTCTCAAAAAGAAATGGTAAAGCACATGACAATGCCCCAATCCTTAGAGGATTGCAGAGTCAAAGATTTCTACAATCAATAATCAGCATTTGGCCCCGGATGGGTAATTCAATTGGTTAGAGTACCGCCCTGGGCCAAGTTTGCGGGTTCAATCCCCAGTCAGGGCACCTACAAAAATCAACTAATGAATGCATGAATGGAACAACAAATGCACTCTCTCTCCTGCTCTCTCGCTCTCTCTCTCTCTCTCTCTCTCTCTCTCTCTCTCTCTCCCCCTCTCTTTTTAAAATAAATAAATAATTTTTTTAAAAAAAAATCAGCATGTGGACCCAATCATAAGGTAGCCCTAATGGGGTTGGAAAACTCAAAAAACTCATGAAGGCAGGCATGTAACTCCCATTATAAGAAAAAAAATGTGTCTAGCCAAAGCCGGTTTGGCTCAGTGGATAGAGCGTCGGCCTGTGGACTGAAAGGTCCCGGGTTTAATTCTGGTCAAGGGCATGTACTATGGCTGCAGGCACATCCCCAGTGGGGGGGGGGGGGGGGTGTGTGCAAGAGGCAGCTGATTGATGTTGCTCTCTCATCGATGTTTCTGACTTTCTATCCCTCTCTCTTCCTCTCTGTGAAAAATCAATAAAATATATTAAAAAAGAAAAAAGAAAAAATGTGTCTAGATTTGCTAGAACAACAATGGAGACTCATAGGTCAAAGTGCACCAAATCATGAATCAGATTTGTTGTTGAGAAACATTGCTAAAAGCTAATATTTCCAATTGTCAGTATAAGGAACCCCATTCCAGCTTAGCCTTGCTACTTCCTAAGATCCTAGGCAGAGACTGTTTAGGTATATATCTTGCTTTTTATTCAGGATGGCCTGCCAAACCACATTATATCCGGGCTGGATTTGTAAGTGCAATCAGTGAGCTAACTTTGCACAGCTAACTAAAGCAGACAAAAGGTCATAAACTCAGATTCTGGTATGAAGGGTAATTTTTTTTAAAGTAATATAAATAAAAAAACTATAAATATTTCTCCCAGTTTGGTGGGGGTGAACTCTCATGCATAAATTTTATGTCTAATTAACAACCCCATCTGGTTCCCTTTTGAGGTATATCCTTATTGTGCATTTGTTTTCTCGTCCTCAGAAATGTGTGCCTCTTATCCCAATTTCCTATTTTCTATTCCTTTCTAGTTCTATTGTGCTGTCACAGGGGTAAGAAAACAGATGTCATTCCTTTTGCAAAACCACACCAGGAACAGAAAGTTATTAGAAGGGCCTTAGTCATCAAAGTTATTAGAAGAGCCTTAGTCATCGACTTTCCAGGCTAATAAAAATGCCAAGAGAAATGTTATAATTTTGGGACATCATGTAACAAAAATGGTTCTAAACCCATAGGTAGGGCCATTTGTTTGACACCTGCCTCCTTAATATTAACTCTAATGCAGACCAAATCGTGCTGCCTTCATATGCAATATTTCATAAACATAATTCACTATTAGTTGAACAATTAGACTTTTTCAGAGGAAAGGGTTTATATAAGGCAGAAGATAATTTCTAAGTTGATCTTTTTTGCTTTGCCCATAAAATCCCAACAATTAATCTATAACACAGAATTCTCTAAGTCGGCAAAACTTAAAATGATTTATCAAAGCTGTTTCATAGGTAGAGATCTAAGCTAGCAAGAAATCAAAATCCACACAGCGTACCTTAAGGAGACTGGGAAGAGAAACCAGTATAAACCTGACAACACAGAACTCAGCTGTAGAGCTAAAGTGTTGTCAGGCAGTTCTGTAGGGCCCTAACCAGTTCAGATGCTAAGAGTAAGATTTAAGTGTTACAATTTGTCACCTATTGTCTAGTTTCAATCATTAGCTCTATTAATTACTAACTTGGTGAACTTTGGTGAGTCACTGAATGTCGTAGAGCCTTGTTCTTATTTCTGTATATAGCAATAATGGTACTTATCTTATGTGTATGGAATAAACAAGATAACACATATAAAGTGTTTAGAATAGTGCTTGAGATAGTAGGCACTCAATAAATGCAAGTCATCATAATAACATCATTATAATTGCTTGTTTTGAGCATATGTTCCTTTCTTTCATCAGCCTAGTAGCTTCTTCCCCTTGCACATATGCCAACATAGCCACCAGCTCAGAGTTAAAGATATCATACAACTTGAATGGCCACCATGTGATGTGTACAAGGCTACTTTCACTAGAGCTATGAATAGAGATAGAATCCTGAGAATCTGTCCACAGGGAGCCAAAGATCTGCCATTCTAGTATGAATGTTGCCAATTCATAGTTTAATAAAAATGTAGCCCTGGCCAGGGTGGCTTAGTTGGTTGAATGTGGTTGCATGCTCCTAAAGGTCACTGGTTCAGTTTGATTCCCAATGGGGGCATATGCCCAGGTTGTGGGGTTTGGTCCCATTTAGAGCTGTATATCGAGGCAACTGATCAATGTTTCTCTCATCAATGTTTCTCTCTCTCTCTCTTCCTGTCCCTTCCTCTTTGTAAAACCAATAATTAAAAGAACAACAATACACATTTAAAAGAGTAAAGAAGCTCTTGCAGCTTGACCACCGACATGCCATCCAGATTCAGGAAGACCCGAAAACTTCGGGGCCACGTGAGCCAGGGCCGCGGCCGCATCAGCAAGCATAGGAAGCACCCGGGGCCGCGGTAATGCTGGTGGCTTGCATCATCACAGGATCAACTTTGACAAATATCACCCAGGTTACTTTGGGAAAGTTGGTATGAGCATTACCACTTAAAGAGGAACCAGAGTTTCTGCCCAACTGTCAACCTTGATAAACTGTGGACCCTGGTCAGGGAGCAGACATGAGTAAATGCTGCCAAAAGCAAGATTGGGGTTGCTCTTATCATTGATGTGGTGCGATCGGGCTACTACAAAGTTCTGAGGAAGGGAAAGCTCCCAAAGCAGCCTGTCATTGTGAAGGCCAAGTTCTTCAGCAGAAGAGCCAGGAGAAGATTAAGGGTGTTGGTGGGGCCTGTGTCCTGGTAGCTTGAAGCTACATGGAGGGAAGTTCATTAAAATATCCAAGTACTTTCATAAAAAATAATAAAAGAGTAAAGACTACAATTCATAGGCACTTTCCCTCCCAGGCTAATCTATACTAATAAAAGGGTAATATGCTAATTAGACCAGGAGATCTTCCAGACAAAGCCATGGTGCCAGGGCCGAGGCAGAGGTGGTTAGGGGTGATCAGGCCAGGAGGAGATGGCATTGAGGATGATCAGGCTGGCAGGGGTGGGCAGCTGGGGGTGAGCAGAATGGCAGTAAGGAGAGAGAGGTCCTGGACTGCGAGAAAGATGTCCTAACCCAACAGGCAGACATCTCCTGACAGGTCCCAGACTGCGAAAGGGTGAAAGGGCACAGGCCTGGCTGAGGGACATGCTCCCTACCCCTTCATCTTCTTCCCCAGTGCAAAAATTTCATGCAATGAGTTTATAGTACTAACATAAACTTACTAACAAATAAGGCTGGCTAAGAAAAAATATGAGCTGCTTGTAGATGATGAGTTCACTGTGTGCAGGCAAACCTTCTCACTAAAACTGGATAATCACTTTTCATAGATTCAGTAGGATTAATGCTAGGTGAAATACTGTGCTAAACAACCTCTGAGTTCTTTTGAGTGTGGGATTCCACTTGTATAGACAGATTGTGGAAAATCCATGATATTAAACCTTCAAATCTAGAACTTAAAATTTCCTTTGTTTGAATCATACCAATCTGAAAATAAAAAGGGTATATCTTGTAAGTCACATTTCATAAAGGCTAAATGTATAATTTCAACAAAAACTATCTGATAAAATCTTCATGTCAAAGTGAGAAGTCACTCAAAAAAATCTAATGTGGAATTTTTAGGATAAATGAGAAATAAAATGGATCCATTGAATAGTTCTTTATAATCAAGTGCTGTAAATGGAAAAATGCAAGAATAGAAAAATCAGAAAATTATATCTGCAAAAAATTCCACATAGAAAGTGTAACCAACTTCCAAGTAAAACACCATTTCTCCTATCAACAATATCATTTATATATCAAAAGTTCAGTGTAGATAGGTGATTCTGACAAAATCAAGGAAAAAAATGAGTTGTGAGCAACTCAGGAAATCAAAAGTATCAGCAATCAAAAGTCACAAGCATTTCTCTTTGGAAGTTCTTGACCTTAATGCCCATGTGAATGTTATTACTAAAGGCACTGTTCAGAATGAAGACCACATGCCGACCCTAAGAGTGTGTGCTGAAAAATGAAGACTGCTAATAGTCAAGCATTTTGGAATTGGAAGAGGACATTTTACTTTAAAAGAATTAGCTTTGTGTATCTTTATTTTCTTTTCTTTGGAAGATCTAGGAAGTGTGAAAGAAAAAGTCCAGTGACTGTTTCAGTAGACTGGCAAACAGTCAAAACTTAGGAAACTTGTCTGTGCTTCTTGAATACAGGTGACTTTTACTTATCTTTTAGCCCCATTATTGATTATAACATTTTTAATTTCATTAGTCTCAGCCATGCTAGTAACAATGGAATGAGATTCTATGGGGACACAATTATCAAAAAAATACTAAGCATCCATATTTTAAAATGCATACTGGTTAGCCATGTAATTTAAAATGCTTGAGCATGAGGTATATAAAACAAAGTTTTAGTATGTGTTAAGAAAAAATCATTGAGAGATGTTGAGTTGTGTGTTTAAGGAAATCTGTGAAGTCTGCTTAGCAGAGAAGCACATAAACAGTATTGATAATTGACAAAATAACCACAGTAACCTCCCATGGGAAATATTCATTTAGTCTCTAGTAATGAAGTCATATTTTAATAGTTTTGAGTCATTTAGGTCAGACTCCAGGATTCAACAATTAACTCCCCACCTCAATAATTTCATTTATCATTTTGTTTGTTATTATTATATCAATAGTAAAATTTTACTACCTCATATGGTCTTAATGTTTGTCATTTTATTATGAAAATGGGGACAGGGTTACTCTTTGATATGCATTATAAAACACCTGAGGATATGTGGCATGTTTAGAATTCTGAAAATGAAATCCAAATTTAGTTACTCTTCAAGCACATTGAGGGCTTTATAAATAATACTTTCAAAAGTCTATTTGGTCTTAAACACAAAGTTCTTTCTTCAAGTCTATGGTTGTTGAATGGTGTTTCATAAAATTCCAGTGATAAAATTCTGTTCAAAAATGACATCTGTAGTCAAGTGTGAAAAATTATGAACTTAGGCATTGCCTGAATAACTATAGATTGGAAGCTAGTGCCTGTCCAAAGCCAAGTAGAATATTATGAGGATATTAATAACTAGAGGCTCAAAGCACAAAATCTGTGCAAGAGTAGGCCTTCACAGCTGCAGCTTCATCTGGAAGTTCGTTCTGCTGTTCTACCATTAGGTCAGTTTGCATATTATGCTTTCCTTATTATAGATGATGGGTGGAAGGGTGCATATATTTAATAAGAAGAAACCATTTTGCCTTTATAAATCTTAGATGTGCACTAATTTAAGTAATACATTCTCATGTTTAAATATGTGAAGAATAGAGCAATAATATATGCAGATTAATTTTTTTAGTCCATACTTTATGAAGAAATGGGACTAAAAGTAATGCTAAAAAGAGAGGCAATTTCATCCTCACACTCCATATTAATTCAAAATATTATGTATTGGAAAAAATATACATTATATTACTTAATGAAGTTAGCTAGTCACTTCTGCAAAGATTGTCTTTATGCCACAACATATAACAATTAAAATCTATAAAATCTCACTCCTTTGAAGTAAATTCTCAAGTAGAATATAACTTTTACCTGAGTAATGATGCTAGGAAATACGTTATTAAATGTAACAGGACAAATGATTTTGAGATACCATTTAAATAATTAATGTTAGCTGAACCGGTTTGGCTCAGTGGATAGAGCGTCGGCCTGCAGACTGAAAGGTCCCAGGTTCGATTCTGGTCAAGGGCATGTACCTTGGCTGCGGGCACATCCCCAGTGGGGGGTGTGCAAGAGGCAGCTGATCGATGTTTCTCTCCCATCGATGTTTCTGACTTTCTATCCCTCTCCCTTCCTTTCTGTGAAAAATCAATAAAATATATTAAAAAAATAAAATAAAATAAAGGTAAAGCCATATATTTAAAATAAATAAATAAATAAATAAATAAATAAATAATGTTAGGAAAACTATGGAAATAAATATATGTGTTTTAGCTCTCCTCATATAATGGACTTATTCTGGAAATGCTAAAATTCCTAATTTTCATGGACAATACTTTTCTCCATAATAAAGGTTACTCAGTCCCCCTTCCTTATTCTATTGAACATTATTTTTCGCCCTTACAAAACTAAAATAGCCCGGGTGGTGTGGCGCAGTGGTTGAGCATCCACCTGTGAACCGGGACGTCTGGCACTTGCCCAGGTGTTGGGCTCGATTCCCAGGAGAGGGTGTGCAGGAGGCAGCTGATCAATGATTCTCTCTCATTATTGATGTTTCTATTTCTCTCTTCTGCTCCCTTCCTCCCTGAAATCAATAAAAATATGTTTTAAAGAAATAATAAAATAGGAAAAACTAAGAGCTTACTTATAGGGATAAGTGCTAATTTAGACATTCTTAGTTTCTACTAGAATGTCTGAATTGCCTGGAAAATGATTTCTGTAGTTTACTTTTTTTAGTTCTGTTCAAAGTAAATGATAAATGCTTTGGTCAGGAGCAAAAGAGAGAATTCGCACAAAATGATGTTATTTGGGTACTATAGGGTGCTTCCTACCTTCCATAAATACATTAATATATGCCTCCAATTTTGACAAGCAAAATGCTGTACAATGAAATCCCTACTCTATGTATTTATGTCTAAAGGTCACAAGGGTGGTAAAGCTACCAGCCAGTTATAGCAGGCATCATGCTGCTGCTTGCCCTTTATGTTTTTCTTTGTCAGTCTGGGTTTTGGCAACAATTAGGTTCCCATGACTATCATTTGTAGTTTCCCCTTCCAGTAAAACTGAAGGGCATTTCAGGGAATAGTCACTAGGTCCTGGCCAGAGTCAATGCCAAGATTCAACAGAGTTAAGTCATGGAGCAAGAACCAGGCCAGGATCCAAGATGAGGAAATAAGCAGGCTCCAACAGACTCATCTTTTTAGACTCTCTGGTACTTAGAGTTCACAGGATAAATCCACGTCTGATGACCAAGATGAAGTCCAGAAAAAAACAGTCTTTATGTTGATTAGGATACTGTTTCAGAAACAGACCAAAGGCAGATTTCTGGAGCAATGGCAGCACCAGTCATGACACTCAAGAACAGGAGTACAGAGCAAAGATAAGAATGCCTGGCAACTTTGCTGATATCATGATTGGCATAATGGTGTGATACACAGTGTACTTGTTTCACAGAGGCAGCAAACTCAGCACCTGAATGTTTGCCAATCTTGGCACATACTTCTCTCCACATACCTGTTTTCAATCGTATCAGGAAATTCCTCTTTCAAACAACTGTAAAGAGAAGAAAAAAGGTGAAAATCAATGTTAAATGAAAGTAGAGAAAGTTTTCATTAGTGATCACTGGCATATTTGAAACAAAATTATACTGAAAAATTGAAAAAGTATGTGGTTGTGGGTTTTTATTTTCAGATTTCTAGGAATTTGAGATACTTCTCAGGAATATAAAAAAGGAGATGGTTCTATAGTCAAAATAATGTATGATTTTTAAAAAGTTTAATTCTCTAATGAAATAAAGTTACAAAATCATGGCACTTCAACTACCTTATATTATTCTGATGCCTTTTAATAAAATAAATAGCAGATCAAAATCACTTCCTTTAACTTATTAATTGACCTCATTACAAAAGATGGTCCTTTTCAGGAGCCAAAATATTTACATAAAAACTTTTTTCACCCCAACAGACAATTCCAGAGCATATGTTTTTAATTTCAGGACTAACAACCTTCAGTAGGATTGTTGGTCAGAATCCCAGAATGTTTTCAACTTGATTCTCTATTTCCCACTTTTGTGAAAGAAGCCTGATGATACAGGAAAATCTAATTTGCACAACTTAGCTTTGTTTGAATTATTGGCCTTAGACTGTTGGCTTTGGCAAACTACAACTTATATAGTATAAATTGCCTTATTAATAAATAGATGGTCTGTGCTCATAATCTGTCCATAAAAGTGTTCAATTCACAATAGATCATTTAATAAAGAGTAAAGAGGGTCATAGTAATGGAAATAGATTTGACCTTGGATAATAAACACATGTAGCCATGGCCTGTTTGGCTCAGTGGATAGAGTGTTGACCTGTGGACTCAAGATTCCCAGTTTCAGTTCTGGTCAAGGGCATGTGCTCTGGTTGTGAAGAGTGTGCAGGAGGCAGCTGATCGATGTTTCTCTCTTATTGATGTTTCTAGCTCTCTGTCCCTCTCCCTTTCTCTCTGTGAAAAATAAAATATATTAAAAAATAAATGGGTGGGATAGGTACAGAGTGGAGGGGAGCTATAGGGGGATAAAAAGGGGAAACAATGTAATTAATAAACTGAACAATAAAGATTAAAAAAAATAAAAAATAAAAAATAAAAATAAATAAAAATAAATAAAAAATAAACACAAGCAGCAATACACAGAAGATGTATTATAGAATTGTACATTTAAAATCTACATAATGTTATTATAACTCTTAATAATTTTAATAAAACATAATTTTATTATTACTCCCAATAATTTTAATTTTAATAATTTTTCAATGGAGAATTTCTTGTTTTTCTAATTGACTCTCTCCTATAAAATACTGTTAGTAGATAGTAATAACTGATAATATTTTTCCCCCTTATCATTTGCATAACTTGTTAGAGTCAAGTTAGATGATATTTCAATTGCAATGCATAAATCATATTTTATTGCCAACTGTAAAGGAAAGAGCATTTTAAGAGCATTAGGTACTATAGAGCCTTGATAAATAAGACACAATGTTTAATTCAAATGCCTCACATTTTGAAATAAGCAACATCTTTTTAAAAATATATTTTTATTGATTACAGAAAGGGAGAAGGAGATAGAAACATCAATGATGAGAAAGAATAATTCATTGGCTGCCTCCTTCACGCCCCACACTGGGGATCGAGCCTGCAATCCAGGCGTGTGTCCTGACTGGGAATCAAACAAAGACCTCCTGGTTCATAGGTCAACAGTGCACCACTGAACCATGCTGACTGGGCTGAAACATATAATATCTTAATCATGTATTTGGAAGTTATCTGTCACTACAAAAAAAATACCACATGTTTAAAGAAACACACAAAAAAGTGTCTCTTCCCTTTTTGGAATTTCATTATACCACTATTTTCAAAGTTTCTATCATTAGGCTAAGGTTAAGTGCTAAATTGCAAACAATGAGTGACTTCCCAAGCCCCTTTGAAATGGAATTTAAGGTAGACTTTAATATTAAAGTTCAAATATGAAATTCTGTTGTTTTAATTAAGAAATTATTAATAACATTTTATTTTTATACTAGAAGCCCAGTGCATAAAAATTCATGCACTGGATGGGGGGTCCCTCAGCCTGGCCTGTCTCCTCTCACAGTCTGGAAGCCCTCAAGAGAAGAAGGCAACCCAGTAATCAGGAGAAGGTGATGCCCCATCACACCTCTGCTGCTGCCACTGCCAGCAGCCCAGGCCTCAGCCAGTCCTGGTTACCTGAGCCTCGGGCAGCCCTGGCTGGCTGGGCAGCTGACATCTGAGGCTTGTCTGAGCCTCAGGCATCAGTTGGGCAGCCACCATCTGAGGCTTGACTGTGCGTCAGGTTGGACCTGGGTGGCTGGAGGGCTGAGGGGACTGGGTGCTGCCATTGTTTGGCTGTGGGCATCACCATCTATGAGGCATGGCAGTCAATTAGCATATTCCCTCCTTAATGGCTGTGGGTGCCACCATATTTATGATGGTGTGTGGGTCAATTAGCATATTTCCTCTTTATTAGATAGTATTCCTTTCTTACTAAAGTATAAATGGAGCTGAATGTATCTGCTAATATAGTATAATCAAGTATTCGAAAACTAAAATAAAACAATATTTCAGACCCCAATTATTTAAACTATATTTCTTGGCTTTAAATCAGTTTGCACAAACACAGTTCATAGTTAACATTAAAAAAAAAAAAAGATTATGCATGTGTACTAAGGTCAGAATGTTTTTGGCCCCCGAATTCATGTTAAAATACTAATCCCAATGTGAAGGCATTAAGAGGGTCTTTGGAAGGTGCTTAGGTCATGGGGGTGGAACTCCCAGGAAAGGGATTAGTGCCTTATATAAAAACGACCCTGCAGAGCTCCCTAGTTACTTCTGCCAGACAAGAATACAAGGAGAAGTCTGCAACCCACAAGAATGCCTTCATTCAAATGGAACCCTGATCTCAGACTTTCAGACTCCAGAATGATGAGAAATAAGTCTCTGTTGTTATAGCCAGCCAGTCTGCAGTAACTTTTATGGCAGCATGAGCAGACTAAAACAATACGGGAGAGGGGCTAAATAAAACTTTGCCAACTTTTTGTAGAATCTTAAGAATTTCTCTTTTATCTTTTTAATAAATAATTTCCCTTTCCTTTAAAATGTATGTGCAAAGAGGGAGGATTTGTTCTTCAACTCTACCTGGAAGAACTATATGGAATAGAGGGGGAAATGTAGATGTTGGAAACAGAGGTTATCTAGCTCATCTGAGACATCAGGTGCTGCATTTCCATTCCAAATAAGTGATAACAATGTCCACGTTACAGAGATATTGAGGTTGTCAGATAATAGCTTTCAGGAGGTGATGCATATAAAACCCCTAACTATCTCTTTCCCCTTTTCCAACTCCAAAAACCTAAGTAAGTCCTTATGAGAATCCTTAGGACACCAAGAGAACACCAAAAAGTTACATATTCAAATTTAGATTTCATAGACCGCAACTCAATATCTGAGTGTATAGCTAAAGAGACGTTAGGTCTTATTGCTTCAAGACAAAAGCTAGTAAAGCAAGAGGCCTAATAAAGCATGAAATAATTTAAAATAGCTTATAGACTAAAAAAGTTGAATGGAATACTCACTCTGAAATGAAGTTATAGACCAAATATGCATAATAATTTTTATCACAAATACTAAAGTAATTAGGTTTTTGATCATTTAAAATATTTTTTAAATTAGTGATAAGTCCAAAGAAGTGTCTCTTCCTTTTTTGGAACATTTTAAAACAAATGTAGATAATCAACCTAGGTATCTTGTTGAGATAGTCACAAATATATTTTTTTGATAAAAATATTTAAGACACAATTAAAATTTGCATGTCTCCTCAATGCAACATTTTTCTTAAATTAACATGTTATTTAAAAATTAGATTAAAAAAATAATTTTTAGATGAGCTTTAGATCTATAAACCCTCCAGTGGCAGACCATTACCTTGTGTAATTAATATTCTCCATACAGCAGGTTACTCTCCACAGAGATGCTAATATTGCCCACAGGGACAGACTTACATTTTCTCATACTCCTTGAGGCTTCTTCTAAACATTCACCTTTTCCTCTCTACTCATTATCTCATTATACTGTCATATCTATTAGTGATATGCAAATATTTCTGCAGTACCTGATGCTTTTTAAGTTCAGAAAAAGAAATTCGTATTAACTTGCATTGATTCTTTGTTTTCCTTCTGACAGAGGCCACCCCTTTAGAAAAATGCATTCAAGCACTTTACTGCTACATTAAAGACACCATGCAATAAGTAACTGGGGACAGTATGAATATTAGAAACAGGAGGGAACCAAGCCAGCTGCATAAGTACATGCCAGTTCTCACCGCCTCTCACGATCACATCAAAATGACAACTAAAATACAGAACAATCATAATTTTGAACTGCCTGAAAGCTGGCTTAATGAAAGTCCTAAAACTATATAAAATCAATACATTTTTACTTATTTCATAGAGGAAAAGACAGGGGGAGAGAGAGAGAAACATCAATGATGACAGAAAATCATTGATTGACTGCCTCCTTCGTCCCCTACACTGGGGCTCAAGCCCAAAACTGGGCATGTGCTCTGACTAGGAATCAAACTATGACTTCCTGCTTCATAGGTCAATGCTCAACCATTGAATCATGCCAACCAGGCAATCGGGAGGGATATCTGGGCTGCAAGAGGTCTCTCATGAGGAGCAAGGAGTTCCAGCCCTACAACAGATCCTTCAACACAGGGGCAGCAGCTTTGGAACTGGATTTTCTGGCACTGGGACAAAAAAAAAAAAAAAAAAAAAAAAAAACTCAAGAGGATAGCCTTCTCCCAGACAAAAGTCCTGGCAAAGGTCATTGTTCCTAGACTGAGACCTCCCACTTCACAGAGGCAGGCACCATGTCCGAGTTTCCAGCAGCCTGGCCCACAAGGTCCGCTCCATCCAGGTGAGTTCCTGAGATTCCTGCCTCATCAGATTTGCATCCCCATCCAAGCTGTTAGCGGCAACTTTTCCATATGAATGGCCTGTCCTAACTCAGGCTTCAGACTTCCCTAAAATCTCTCAAATGAGGAGCATCTGGTGTCAGCATGGCCATTCTTACAGGTAAGAGGCCCCAAGCTCAGCACTAGCAGCAGCCTGCCTTGCTTCGCACCTTGGCCTCTCCTGAGCACATCTAAGCCTAACAAAAGTAGCAGACATCTGTGGATTACTCTGTAGCTCCTGCAGGGCACAGGCAGTGGATCACTTTGCACTTCCCAGTTATTAGCAAAAATTATTAGTGTATGCATGCACTTTAGGAAGGTAGAGACAACATGAAGGGAAAATATATTCTCTGTCCTCAGCAGAAAATAATCAATTTGTTCCCAAGGAGTTCATACTCTAGTGATTTTCCATGTAGACAATATTTTAGTATCACAGATTAGAGATAAAACAAAAATATTTTCTTTAAGCAGTTCACCAATGAACTCAAATGTCTCAAGGTGAAGAATCACTGAACTAGATGAATACTTAAAAAAATACATTCATAGACAAATGGTTATAATAGTATATAACAGTGATATGATTCTTATACTTCAGCAGGCTTTAGTATTTATCTTTGTGTTTGCTTTTGCTTTTGAGTTTTGTGCCACTTACAATGGCCATCTGCTCATTTCATTTTAAGTACTATCTATCTTGCAGCTCCAAAATATATCCACTTCTTTCATTAAAGCCTTGTTCAATTCTTCCATCACATACTAAAGTCTCCCTCTTCTGAGCTGGGGTCAGCAAATATTATTCTCCTAAATGCCAGATAGTAAATACTGTAGGCTTTGTGGGCTTAGTTACAACCACTCAACTCTGCCCTACAGCAAGAAAGCAGCCACAGAATATATTGCAACAAAATGGTGGCTGTCTTCCAGGAAAGCTTTATTTGGAAGAGCAGGCAGCTGACTGAATATGGCCCAAAGGCTATAGTTTGTCAACCTCTATTGGAGAAGATCACTGCTCTCTACCACTTATTTTGACATTTAATTCTATTCTAGGTTGTGCCTTTAAACAGTGTATACACAGAGTGCATCTCTGAAATTACAATCTCTTCAGGGGGTCAGGAAAGATGCCTTATCCTATATAATAAAAGATAAACATACAAATTGACTGTACTTCCACCACACCCACAAGCCATGCTTATCAGCCAATCAGGAGCAAGTATGCAAATTAACCCAACAAATAAGGTGGCAGCCACAGAGCTGGAGAGAACAGGAGGGTTGGGTTTCCCCCAGCGATGAAGGAAGCCAAACTTTCTGCCTACCATGGCCTGCCCTGGCCTTTGCTCAAGGCTATAAAGTTTCAATTATAGAAGATAAATAAATCCCAGGTACCAGGACCTCCACATGGGTTGCCCAGGGGCATGGCTGGCCTATAAACCACCACAGGACCCTTGCCCAGGGAACATTCATCCTAATCTCGGACACCCTTCAGGGCAAACGAGCTGGCCCCACCTGTGCACCAGGACTCTATCTTATCTAATAAAAGGGTAATATGCAAATTGACTATCATTCCAACACACAAGATAGCTGCCCCCATGTGGTCAAAGATGACTGCCCCCAAGTGGATACAAGATGGCTGCCACAAGATGGCCAGCAGGGGAGGGACCAGGCCTGCAAGAGAGGGCAGTTGGGGGCAATTAGGCTGGCAGGGCAGCAGTTAGCCATCAATCAGGCTAGCAGGGGAGTGGTTAGAGGTGATCAGGGCTGGCAGGCAGAAGTGGTTAGAGGCAATCAGGAAGGCAGGCAGGTGAGCAGTTGGGAGCCAACAGTCCTGGATTGTGAGGGGTCACAGATTGGAGAGGGTGGAGGCTGGGCTGAGCGACACATACACTCCTGTGCACGAATTTCATGCACCAGGCCTCTAGTGTGTATATATATATTTCAGCTCTCTATGCAGAGTACTTTATACGGCAATGTTTAATTATTTACTGATTTAAATTGATTTAAGACATGATAATAAGATCTAGTTGCCATTTGCATCTTACCTGCATTGAAGCATGTACTAAAACATCGACTCTTGGGGTTCTCTAATGGACAGCCTCAACTTACTCAGTGTTTATTCTCTCTTTAATGAATATTAATCAATTTTCCCCATCTGAGACAATATTGTATTTTTCTCCCTTATTGTTATTACCTACCACGGACATGGCCATGTAGATGCCTGTGGTGACATAACCCATTCCCCGGAGCTGCCTCTCGTTATAGTAGCTGCCTTTCACAGGTAGCTGCCTGTCATGATAGTGGGTGTCTCTCACAATAGTGTCAGCTCCTGTGATAGTGCCTGGCCGGGTCGCTGTCTATCAGGATAGTAACTGCCATTGGAAGTAGTGCCCAGCTGAGAAGCTGCCTATGGTGATAGTAGCTGCCTGGATTTATCATTCCTTCAGTCCCTACTGCTTTCTCCAGCTTGTCTGAGTTCACAAACACGACATCACTCTTTTTTTCTAAGCTTCCCAGTTTGGTTCTAGATGCATCCTCTAAACAAAAAGAAATCCTTATCATTCTGTTGACTCTACTTTTTAACGAATCCAACAAAACTCATTATAGTTGACTAGTCTTTTTTTTTTTTAACATTTCTCAAGCATCTTCCCCCTGGCATCTCTTAAAACCCACAGCACCAGTGAGTATTTTAAAGTACTAATATTAAAAATATACATTGTGGTTAACAGGTTCAAATCCAGCTCTCCCTACTGATGAGATGTAAAACCTTGGGTAAAATACTTAAACCACTGTGCCTCAATTCTCTCATCTGTAAAATGAGGGTCAAAAGGTTTTGAAGATTAAATTACTTAAAACATGTAACATAAACATGTAAAATGATGCTTCGCATATTGAAATGTTCAATAGAGGCAAGCTAATTTTACACAAATGTCATCTCTACAGCTTAACCTAAAAGCCGCTTCTTTGGCCTAGTGGCTCTGCACTCATTTATTATACACACACAGCTAATAGGGCCTATTTGTGCTTTTACCTCATGTCATTCCTCTATAAAGATGGATAATTTCACTGAGTAGCTAATTTTTAATGGTAACCACAATTTAAGCGGGTTTCCTTTCAGTGGTTTACTCATTTATCCATTCGCTGTGCTGAGGGCCGCAGAGATAAATGTTCAGCCCTGAGACAACAGTGGGTCCTTCCCAGATGGCTCTCTCAGCACCCTTCCATTTCTTACCTCTGACTTCATCATAAAAGAGATGGTACTGATGGCTGACTGAGTTACGAACAAGAGTTCAAACATTTCTATTAATAAATAACCCTTTTCACCCTTGAACTTCTCTGTACATTTCTTTTTTTTAAATATATTTTATTGATTTTTTTTTTTTTTTTTTTTTTACAGAGAGGAAAGGAGAGAGATAGAGAGTTAGAAACATCGATGAAAGAGACACCGATTCCGCTGCCTCCTGCACAGCTCCTACTGGAGATGTGCCCACAACCAAGGTACATGCCCTTGACCAGAATCGAACCTGGGACTCTTCAGTCCACAGGCCGACGCTCTATCCAAAGCCAAACCGGTTAGGGCTCTGTACATTTCTTAACTTGCCTAAACTTGAGTGCCTCTAAAAACTTAGTTGCCTTAAAAAAAAAAAAAAAAAAAAAAAAAAAAAAAAAAAAAAACCTTAATCAGGTCATGCAAAGAATATTTAGAAAAATAGAATGTTAGATTAATAGAACATAAACATGTGATTTGTCACCACAAATGTACAGGCTGTCAATCAACCCAAAAAGGAATTTATTTTGTGTGGCCCGAGAGAGCTGAGTAAGGGCCCTACATAGAAGCAATAGAATAGAGTAACAATTGTAACTGGGTTCCACAGATTGCCTCATTGTGCATACTTAAAGTACACAACAGATTATTGTTTATTGAAGATGCTGAAAAAACAATATATAAAAGTAAAAACAGATGTCCTCTAAGTTCCTTGAAATTTCATAATCCACCAAAGTGCTAAATGATATATGAAATGAATTGTTATTGTTAACATCCCCAAATTTGTAGTATTTGGAGAAACTAAAGGCTTATACAATTGCAACTCTGATAAAATGGCTAAAACAAATAAGAGATTACAAATGCAATGTTACTGAAATCTCAGAAAAGATTCTTCAGGCTATTCAAGGGCTTCAGAGGAAATCTGAAGATGGTGTTAAACTCAGCTTGAAGATGAGATTAAAGTGAAATATGGAAATAGCAAGAAGTTAGAGCATTTTAAGATGAAAGAACAGCATGATCAAAGGTACAGTGGCATGAAGGTGAAGGAGGCACAGGAGTCAGTTCCCTTTGACTTCAGTGGGAGATGAGCCTGAAAAAGCTTTCTGGAGTAACAAAGACTGAAATGTTGCTCCTTAGACCTAGGTAATGGGAGTCACCAAAGTGTTATTTACAAGTAGGTAAGAGAGAAGTACTTCAGTTAGAGTATCTGGTGGCATGGAAGAATTAATTTGTACAAATGAGAGACTAGAAATGAGACAGTCTGCTAAGAGACTACAACATGACTCTGGGAAATACGTCAAAAGTGCCTGCCTTTGTGTCAGCATCAGAAAAGAGGACAATTTGGATATGCAAATGTCGGACCTTAGCAACTGACTGAGTCACAAGGCCAGGGGAGAGAGGGTTTCAAAAGTTTCCAGACGAGAATGCTGTAAAATAATAAGACCAATAAAAGCAAAGGGAGCCGCAGAAAGAAGGAAGACATGGAAAGTTCAGAAGAAACCACAAGGTGCTGTGGTGTTAGCCACAGTAAAGGGGAGCGGTCCATCAAGGCATTTGGAAAGGTCATCCTGGAGACTATGTGAGGGTCAGGGCTGAAGATAATAACTTGGAAGTCATTATCTTGAAACCAAGGCGAAGAGAGCATGAGTGTTGCCAAATGGTAGACTCTACATATAAGCAACACTCAAAACAAACTGAGGAGCACACACTTCAGTGAACAGGAGGTAAAAGGAGAGCCAAACAAGCTGCCAGTGAGCAGTCAGTAAGAGGAGAACAGAGGGCACGGGAAGCCAAAGGAGGCTGAGGAGCAGCAGGTGCCAATATTGCTAAAAGCTGTTGATAGTTAAAGCAAAGAAAGACTGCCTCAGCTAGTGTTGCTAAGTGGTTAGAATATCAGCCCAGGCACCAGAAGGGTCTTGCAATCGATTCCCAGTCAAGGGCACATACCTGGGTTGCAGGTTCAATCCCTGGCCCCCGTAGGGGTGCACACAGGAGACAACCAATCACTGTGTCTCTCCAACGTTAACATCTTTCTCTCCCCAATCCCTTATCTCTATTCCTCCCTCCCTTCCACTGTCTCTGAAATTAATCAATGGAAAAAAAAGTCCTCAGGTGAGGATTAACAAAAACTAAAAAAATAAAGCAAATAAAGATTTGAAGCCTAAGAGAACAACGTTAATTTGATTATTAAATGTTGATAATTACATATAGCTTATGAGAAAAATCTTATCACTTCAAATCAAAGTACTTTCATAAGAGATTATTATCTTTTAATATATTTTTATTGATTTAAGAGATGGGGGAGAGAGAGAGAGAAAGAGAGAAAGAGAGAGAATCATTGATCTGCTGTCCCCTGGACGGCTCCCACTGGGGATGGAGCCTGCAACCCAGCATGTGCCCTGACCAGGATCAAACCATGACCTCTTGGTTCATAGGTTAATGCACAACCACTGAGACATACCAGCCAGGTGAGATTATTATTATTTTTTATTATCTTTTGAAGAAAAAACAAAACCATTTCTTCTTTGAAGATACTCTGACCTCAAGGATAATTTCCTTAAACATTCTCAATTTCTATCCTGTTGGACAATAGTTAATACTAGTCTTCCAAGAGGTATATTTAAATGTGGAGGCAGTTTGGGTAGTTACAATGACTTTCGGGGAAGCTGGAAGCAAAAGGACAGAGGCCATAGGCACCAAATGTCGTCAAATGAAAGACATGCATTCGCACACAAGGAAGAGGTGTCTGCCAGAAACGCCAATGGTGTCACCTGTTGAGAACACTGTCACTCGCTGCTGTTTATCACGAAACGTACCTTAACACGTTTAAGAACTTCAGATGTGGAAATTTTGGAGAAGTGATTTTAAAATAAGGTAAGCATAATTAATATAGTTCATCCTTTAGAAGTTTTTCAAGCAAATAGTTTTACTGTTTATTCCTAAGAATATACGTCTTCCAAAGAATGTACATCTTCAAGTAAATTGTGGGGCAAAATAAATAAATAAATAAATGATAAGTATTCCACATATTAACTCTAATCAGAATCTGAGTAGGGGTATAAGTGATTAAGATACATTTCATTATGTTATTAAGTGAGGAAACAGCCAATGTTTGCAATAAATGTTTTCTTTAAAATGCCAACATTTTATACAGATCTTTAAACAATTGCATTCTCTTGCATTCACCACTCATACTAAATATTTTCAATTGAAATGTTTTAATGCCAAGTATTATGAAGAATACATTGGCAGTTCAGATAATTGGAGCACATAGACATTTTTTATGGGTCTATTCAAACTGCTCAAAACTTTTAACAAAAATATATTTACACTATCAGCTTATAACTGTGAGTCAAATGCCCTGTAAGAGTTTTATTAACCCATTTAGGGTTCAATAAATTTTAATCAGAACATTTGGAAGTCAGTTTTAGTATTAGGATAGGAAAATTATTTTCCAAAATATATGCATCACTTATTAAACTGATATTTATGAATAACATTGATATTTATGAACATTTATGAATATGTCTGGAGCAACCAAGCACCCACTAGTCCACTCCAAGGTGACTAGTTTTATTATAGCCAAGTTCAATTTGTTTAATTTGTGGTTAATTTTTTCCAGTGTTCTTGATTATTACAGTTTATGCTTAAACACACATAACCTCTCTTGTTTACTAACTGCTGAATATGTGTGGTAAAGGTTATATCTTCCTCTACACCAGTGGTTAGTAAACTGAGGCTTGCAAATCACATATAGCCCTTTGGCCCCTTGAGTGTGTCTCTTCCATAAAATATCACATGTGGGTGCGCACGTACAGTGTGACTGAAACTTCATGGTCCATACGCAGAAGTTGGTTTTCGGCTTTCAAAAGAAATTTCAATCGTTGTACTGTTGATATTTGGCTCTGTTGACTATGAGTTTGCCGACCACTGCTCTAAACAATGGTCCATAGGAAGCTATTCTCTCATATTATGATTGTAAGCAGCAAGTAGAATAAGCACTGGGGTTCACCAGTTAAGGAACCAATTGGGAAAATAAAGATTTCTCTATATGTTTCTCTAGAAGTTTAAAAAAAAAATTCTATTACTTACTAAGACTTAGTATGTGGTTGTTTCCTAACACATTTCCTAACAGCTGTGATCCAAACACTGTTGAGAAAGACTGCGACAAACCACGATGACCTCTCAGACCATAAGAGTCCATTTAGTGGTTTATTACGCAATCCAACACTGTAACCCCATCTAATGGGAAACCTGTATTTCAAAAGGTTCTCCAAAAAAATCTGTTTAAAAGAATATGCCAGTGATCATTGTAACAATCTAAGAGACATAAGGCCAAATATTGAATACCTACCATGTAGTATGTCTATGTATATGCTCCACACCGTGCTATTAGTAAGTATTTTATAGGATCATGTTTGATCTATACAAACAACACACGAAATTGATTATGGTCCTCTTTTCACACTCGAAGAAACAGAGAGGATCAGCAACTTACACTAGAATTTAATCCTAGCTAGTAAGTGGTAGAGCCAGACTTCAGAACCCTCTGCTCTGCCCTCCCACAGACCTTAGTCCCACAGGGACGGGATGAAACACACGTGGCCTCTACTCTCAAGGACCATATCACTAGAAAGAGAGAGAGGACATCTACCTAGAGGATTATGATTCCAGATAAAATACATTAACTGGCCTAAGAGAAGTCCAGATCAAGTTTCAAGGCAGTTCAGAGGAACACAGATTTCTTAAAAATAACAAGATCTGGAGCAAATTTTTCTGTGAGATGCATTGTAGGGGAAGGGGGGGGGGTGTAAAGGGCCATATAGGAGCATAACTAGTATTACTGCATAACATTCTCTTTGTCAGGTAGAGTAGAAGACACCTTACATTTGTTATCTTTTTTGTTCAGAAAAACCATGAAAGTATTACTCCACATTGCATAAAATTAAGTCAACCAGTGGGTCAATGGAAATTTGAACCCAGACACCCTCATTCAGCTTCATCCAAGGCAGAAGCTATAATACTTAGTAATAAAAACCAAGCTGACCCAGTGCTGGCCCCAACTCAGCCACTAAGTAGCTGTGCTATTTAAACAAGTTACTTAACTTTCTATGGCTAAATTCCTCTTCAGTAAATGTGGATATTGACAGAACAACTTCACCAGGTGATTAAAGACATAAAAGGAGTTAATGATATACAGAAAGTGGCAACACCAATTATTATACTCTTCTTTGCTGCTTAGAGTGAATGGATTAGTCTGTCCAAAGTCTGGATGATACTGAAGCTCAGTCTTGTAAGACAGACCCCCAGAGCAACGGCAATGGGCCAGGTACAGAAACTCACTAGGTCAGAAAGTTCTGGATGCCTAGCAAGGGGCAAAACTGAAAACAAGAACCTCATCCTCAAGGTAACCTATCCTCCCCTAGTATGTCTGGTCAGGTGGTTTAGACCTCCTGACCTTTTCCTCTTAAAGACAACACCTAGGTCTCAGGTGTATTTTAGCTCCTGGCATAGAAAAGCAGCAGAGCCAGGAGAGTGAATATAACATATATACATTTGTTTTACCTAGATCTACAATAGATTTATAATATAATCTTTTGGTTAAGTATATTTGACAACCTTTCCAAAGTTTAAAATTTCAAAATCCTTTTTTACAAAATACATGTTTATTGCTCTAGCCAGTTTAGCTCAGTAGCTAGAGCATCGGCCTTCAGATCCAAGAGTCCTGGGTCTGATTCTGGTCTAGGGCACAAAGCTTGGTTGCAGGCTCCTCCCCAGCCTGAGCTCTGGCTGGGGCGTGTGCACAAGGCAACCAGTGGATATGTTTCTCCCACATTGATGTTCCTCTGTCTTTTCCTCTCTCTTCCACTCTCTTTAAAAATCAATGGAAAAATATACTTGGTGAGGATTAACTAAAAGAAAAATTACATGTATACACGCGTGTATGTGTCTGTGTTGATTGATTTTTAGAGAGGACTAGAGATTTAGAAACATTGATGAGAAATGTCATCTATCAGCTGCCTTCTGCATGCCCTCCCTTGGGATCAAGCCTGAAATTCGGGCTTGTGCTCTGATCAGGAATTGAACTGTGACCTCTTGGTTCCTGGGTCAAAGGCTCAACCAGCAAGGCTCAAAAGATTTTTTTTAACAGAGAAATGACTTTTAGTTATTCCAACAGGCCCTGAAATATCTCAAAGATTCATTCTCTCCCTAAATTGTTAAATTAATTAGGCCTATTTAATGTGCTTAAAAAATTACATGGGAAGCTTTGCCAAATAAGAATATACATATACATTTCTTAAAATGGATATCCTAGAAATTTCTATCTGCCCTAGGAAGGAACTTTCAAAGATTCAGAGCCAAGTTCAAACAGGAAATTCTCAGGAGTAACAGGTATCCTGTCAGTGATGAGCCTAAAATAATAATTCCCTGTGGGAGGTATCTGGCAGTAGTACTTCAAATGTTTGTAATCCACACATTAGGTGTTTATGAATTGTTTCCTGTGCTCAATACACACTTCCAATAAGCTATGTACAACATTTTAAAATCTTGCATATTGTTTGTTCTTTATATATATTTTAAAACTCTGCATTGAATCTTAAAATATAAGCTTTAATTATTCTTTCATGTCATTTCATAATAATTATTATTTTCCAAGAAATTGTCATCCTGAAATGTTATACCTTACAGAAAAACAAGATTCTTTGTCAATTATTTATATTTGCCATTTACAAATCATCGTCTTGTTCTGATGCATTTACAAATATGTTAGTTAAGTCTTTGAAAATATTCATAACAAGAATTTTGATTTACTCTAAATTACAGCTTTCTAAACAGGTCTTCTCTTCAAAGTGAAAATTTATAGGACTCTAAATAATGACTGAAAACATAAAATACTGACTAATAATCAAGACAAACAAAATATTTGTTATATGAAAATCATTCTGTCTTCCAGATATAAGAAAGCTTATTTTTATTTCCCTAGAACAATTTGGTAAATTATACCTTCAAAAGCAATATGGAAGTTTTATTGTTTCTCCCTACTTCATCCCTCCAGAATTTGGCAATTCTTAATGAGTGAATCATGGCAAAAGGTTTCTTTGCATGAATTCAGTAAGACCAGTTTCTAATTGTAGTTTTATTAAACCGAGATTTTGACTGGGATGTCATGTCTGAGATATACCTGACTCTGAATGTCACTAGAAAGCCTTAAGAAGCCTCTTAAAGAAAGCTTGGCACCTTGCTTAATCATGTGGTTCATGGAAGTTTTTCCAAGTAAGGAACAAAGATTCCTTTCCTGAGAGATGGCAAAGAAGGAATCTCAAGACATCATTGGGGACCTCAAGAACTTGAAGAATTCACTTGTCTACAGGTACTGCAGGAAAAACTGATGGCAGCAAGAAGGCTCAACTTCCTTGCCCTGAGGGTCTAATTACAGCTCAATCATGAGATCCCAGCAAAGCAGGTTTTTAAAAGCCTGTGTAATCAATTGCTATTCTTACTGTGTTCATGTAAACAATCAGACCAAATTGTAACCAAACCTAATATAATAAATAAATTAGTCTTAAGTTGAGGGTGATTCTAAGGGTAAAAAGTGTGTTTCAATAGACTCTATAATACAGTTATGAATATTAGACTCAAAGCTTTATTTTTCACCTACGAATTAAACTGGATCCTAAATTCATCTTAAATTTTTGGCTACAACCCTCCAAGCTGATGTTTCTTCCCTTCCACCAGACCCTTTTCATAATTCTCGTCATTCTAGCTTTTGCCCCAATAATACAAAAATTTATAAAACAGTTTCTCTCCACCAATTACAAGCCTTATACTCGGTAAATACCACCCCTCCTTTTGTACCCAGGCCTCTTTGTCCCTCTGACAAAGTGCAAGGATTTTTGGCTCTGAAGGAAAACATTGCCCCCTTACATCAGGAAGCCCTTACAGAAAAGATCCTATGCCCCCTTTCTCTGAAAGAATTCAAAACCAAAAGTTCTGGAGGGGGGAAATGTTAGACAGACCCCCAGAGCAAAGACAATGGGGCAGGAAACCATCAGGGCAGAAAGCTCTGGATGCCTAGCAAGGGGGCAAAACTGGGAAAACAAGAACTTCACCACCAGAGTAATCTATCTTCCCCAGCATATTGCTGGTCATGGGGTTTGGACTATATTGCTAGTCAGGTAGTTTAGACGCCCTGACCATTTCCTCCCTAAAGATAACTTTTAGGCTCGGGTGTATTTCAGCTCCAGGCCCAGAAAAGCATCAAAGCCAGACTAGTGACACTGTGGCTGCCTCAGGACCAGCTCAGTCCCATACCCACTGATGATAAGAGCTCCCGGCCAGTGACTGCATAGAAGGATGGAACTCCAGTTTCTCGTTGCTGCCATCATCCACCCATATCCCCTTGGCTCAGTGATGTGCAGCCCCTCCTTTGGATATTCCATCCCCTATGCCCTTTTCCTTAAATAAATTCAATTTTTCTTTATCCACCATCTGAGATGGCTATTTAGCCTGCCAGCTAAATAGCTAGAAGAAAATATTCCATATCTGTTTATACAAGGTCACTGTCAATGGTAAAATAAATAAATAAATAAATAAATAAATAAATAAATGATAGGGTTGAATATACAGGTTTCTAAGGCAAGACACCCTTCTCAAATTTGACTATTAGAAGATCTTACAAATATTTCTTAGATTGCTAAGTCCCTTTCAAGTTATTTGGAATGAATGTCTGTTCCATTGAGAAGGAAACTGGCTGAAAGCAAAGAGGGTAGGGGGAAGACAATTTGGATAACTAGGGGTGAATTTTTTGAGTAGAATTCCAGTCTCATTCATCTTAGTAACCACAGTTTAGTGTCTGGAATAGTTTTAGGAGTTTTAAAATGGCCAGTGTCTAGTTAGGTGTTTGCCATACATTTCGTTTCTCACAATAGCACCTCACGGTTGGTGCCCACAATCCCGTTTTCTAGATAAGAAAACCTGAGGATGAGATTATTAAATAATTACAACCTTACAAAATGCAGAACTGAGCCTGAGATCTAGATCTAACTCTAAAGTTATTAGTTACCTTTTTTTCCATGTGAATGTATCGGAAATGTTTGGTGAACGAATATAGAACTAAAATCAAATGTAGGTTACTTCCTTTTTATTTCAGACCCATGTTCCAAAAATATGGCTCTGGATAAAGGATATTTATTTAAGTCACTTGGCTGTCCTTCCCTTCAGGAGTGTTCAAGGCCAAGAAAAACATAAGTCAGGTAATGTACAAGTGTAAATGCATGTCTAAAAATAAATCCAGCATTTACAAGAAGATCTGCTAACTGGACATTAGGAAATGAAATGTTAAAATTTCAGATTACTGACCATTATTAATGTTTTAAAACACCCCCTGTAGGAAAAGAAGCAGGACCTAATTGCAAACTGTTGATCTGAATTTTGCAAAAAAAGTTTTTGAGTTCATGAGTAGTATACAAAACACTGAATTGCTCAAGGTAATAATGTTTCCTTTCACTGAGATCATTTGATTCAATTACCTGCTCCCTTAGACTCCTTTAAATGCAATGTCAGAAGCAGAAAGTGAAGCTGGGACTGCTTCAGTTCGCCAAGGTTACGTGTCACCTTGCTCAAACCTCATCTACTCTGCCAGCCACCACCAGCTCAGATTTTTCAGCCACATTCCCCCCAAAGGCAAACTTGAGTACTTGTGGTTCCAATGACACAGCACACAGCTGCAGGCCTTCTTGAGCTTTGTTTGGATTAAGCCATAAAGCACAGGATGCCAGGAATGGACATCCAGCGCCCACTGCTTCCTCTTGCCCAGTCTTTCTCATACCATTCTCATTATTGGTCGCTATTTTATTCCTCTGATACGTCTCTTATTAGATCCAGAGAGCAAGCAGATGAAATGTTAGCTTTCCTACTTCCACCCGCCTGCTCTCATGCAACTCAGCCCGCTCAGTACCACTTCTGCAAAAGTGTAGGCAGACACTTGCAGAGAAACCACAAGTTTAAGGAAAAAGGCACAGGGGATGGAATATCCAAAGGGGTGTGTGTGTGTGTGTGTGTGTGTGTGTGTGTGTGTGATTTTAATACACGTGGCGTAGACCCTTGCTGGTGCCACCGGGAAAATGGCCCTAGCTCACAACCGCCCTTGCCAAACCAGTTTGCAATCCCTTTGGCGGAAGTAAGGGAGAAAAGCGGGTGTGGAGGGCAGCTGCGGGGCACCATCCGCCTAGAGACGGCAGTTCGTCCTTGAGCCGCCGCCAGGCTCCCGCGCTACCTGGCCCGGTGCCCCCAGCGTGGCGCAGGAGACTAGGAAACCCAGGGTGAGCCGGAGGAGCAGACTCTCTGAACGCCACAATCCCCTCCCGCCAGAAAGCACCCTTCACAGCGCACACTGTTCCATCCCCTCCTACCCCACCGAAAGACCTGGGGACCTAAAAAAAAAAAAAAGGAAGACAACCTCCCTGGTACTCGGCCCCCTCCCCGCGTCTCCGGGACCCGATCGTCCGCTGAAAGAGAAGACAGTCCCTGCACACAATGACCTCCAGCCCCATCCTCGCCCCCACCCAGTGCAGCAACCAGGCCACCCCCTGAGGCCCCCTCGGGGGGGGGGGGGGGGGGAGGGCGGGGGCGGGGGAAGGATGCTGCTGAGAAGGGCGGGATGCTGGGGACACGCCGGACGGGAAGCAGCCCCGGGCGACCGAGAAGAGGGGGAAACACCGCTCCCGAAGGGTCTCCGCGCGGAAGTTCAGAACGTGGGCAACTCCTGGCAGAAAGCACGAGGGGCGCGCGGGGAGCGCTCCTTTCCGGGGACCCCTAGTCGGAGCCCCCTCCGGAACGCGTGCGCCCCGGGCCCGCAAGCTCCCGCGCCGCTGTCCTCGCGCAGGAGACGCGAGCTCCCCTCGGGAGGCAGCTTTGGTTTGGGGGGCTGTTTGTTTTTGTCTAGATAAGGGCTCGCTGGCAAACTGCGTCTGGGGTGCTTGTCACCGGCGGGCCGTTAAGTTTCGGCCACACGCGTGCTGCTTCCCGGGACGGCGGGGTGAGGTCGCACGCTCGCCCGCCTCCCCGCGGGCGCCCGCCCCTCTCCTCCTCCTCCTCCTCCTCCCGGGCTCCAGGCGAGTCCTTTACCTGGCGCTGGCACCGGGCGGGCACCGCGGCTCTGCGCTCCCTCCTAGCCGCAGCCGGCTCGCCTCGCTGACACCGGGTAAATGCAATTATTTATTTATTTGTGTCCCCTGACGTGTGCTGGCCCGCCACAGCCAGAGGTGGAGGAGGAGGAGGAGGAGGAGGCGGGGAGGGGAGGCGCGGCGGCGGAGCGCCCTCGCGGGTGCCCCGGAGCGGGCCGGCGGGAGGGAGGCGGGACGGGGCGGGGTGGGGAGGGGAGGGGAGGGAGTGGTGCAGAACCCGGGATCGCGCCATCCTCTGCAGGAACCCGCCAGGCCTTGGGAGGGGACAAACCCCCTCCCTGTGACTCAAGGAGGACTGAGCATGCTCCCAGCGATTGTCAACGCGGTCTACACTTTCTCCGTGGGTCGGCGCACTCCACTTCAGGTTTTAGTGTTGACCCAGAGGGGAAGCCGAAAGTCTGATAGAGACAAGAGTTGTTCCAGCTTGGCCCCCACAGGCTCTCAGGTGTGCAGTGGTTGTGTGCAGATAGCTCGGGACTTGTGCAACTGACAGCGCAGAAAAGCCGACCGACCGAGAAGAGCCTGGCAGAGTGCAGGGCGACCAGGGGGTTCTCTTTGGGAGCCTGGGGATGAGGGTGGGGGGTGGGGGGTGGGAGGAATGTTGGGTCATTTTAGAATGAAGGTATGGAGCGGGGGTGGGTGGGGGTGGGGGGAGACTAGGACAGGATGGCCTTGGTGGAGATTAGGCTTACCAACCAAAACATGCCAATGGAAAAAGTAAAATATACACACCGTGGGAGGAAGAAAGTATAGAAAATAGCACCAGAACTGGAAAATACATAAGAAATGAAAGACAATCACTTGTAAATAATTCTTTTTAGTTTCTCAGATTATTTAATTCCTCAAAGGATAATGGTTTGGTTTCTTTTGCCTTCCCCCCCCCCCCCACCCCTTTTCCCCTGTTTCTTGGGGAAATTGGAAAGAGGACAGACTGGAAATGAACATTTAGCTTGAGTTCCTTTTATGTATTGAAGGTTGAACTACTACTTAGAGGAAAAGAAACTGTCCAGAAGCATAAACGCAGGCTTAGATTTGAGGATTCATACTGCAGTTTTTCTGTCAATTTAACTGACCTCACCTCCCATTCTTGCCTTTAAAAAATGAAAGATAAAAATGTTACGTTAATCCTAGGTAATAATAATATATAACTTCCACAAGCTTTTCTTGTTGATTTTAGAACTTTGAATCGTTTATGAGAAGCCAAGATAAATTAGCTAAAATAATTAGAACTTTGATGCCCCAAGAACAAAGAATCAAAATGGCAACATAGTTAAAAAGAAAGTTTCATGTAATTATTAAATGTGTGGAGATTCAGATCGAGTCATCCCAGCATGTCCCTCTGTGCTATAGAAATTGTTTTGAGCCCAGCTGCTGCTGCTCAGTGGTTAAGCATTGACCTATGAACCAGAAGGTCACAGTTCGATTCCTGTCAGGGCCCAGCAGGCTGGATCTCCAATTAGCGCCATGAAAGAGACAGCAGATCCGTGATTCTCATCACCGGTGTTTCTCTCTCCCTTCCTCTCAAAAGTAAAAATTTTTTTGAAAGATAATATATATATATATGAAATTGTTTTGAGCTAAAGGCAATTTTAGTCACAGGCTCAAGAGAAACTCATGCCCCTAACTTAAGTACCTGGAAGAACAAGAATTAAAGCCTTCCCTATAGTGATTATTAGGGATAGCCTCTTTTAACCTACCTTTAGGGCAGAGTCAATTGCTACTTACTAAACCTCTGTTCTTACCAGCCTGCAATGACACTTTGAAGCCCCCATAGTATATTATCTCATCCCTACATCAGGATGTCTTGTATACTTGGGTCCCCCTACCTACTCCATCCCTCACAAGCACGTATCCCCCAACTTGTAAGGGACCCCATGAGTCTTGCAACAAGGGAGGAAATAAGCTGCTGTAGCTCATCCCTGGCAAACCCCCAGAACCTGTCTCCAAGTCCCCCTTTTCTCTGACTTCCCAGTGAGCAAAGCAGCCTAACCTTTCTGTCTCTCTCTTTAAAAAATTGAGAAGAACCTAGGTCCTAGCAGGTAACCCCAATCAGTAACAAGGTTAGCATGTGACCCCTCTTCATCTGCACTTATGTGGCTCAAGTCTATTTGATAATAACACCAGGGAGAGGAGCCTGGAGGGCTGAGGAACGTTTCTTCCTGCACACAAGGGCTTATGATTATAAGGCACTGTTCCAAGTACTTAGATGGATTTCCTCAATTATTACAATAACTCCAGTAGATTACTCACATTTACAAATTTGAAGACAAGTTAAGTCACTTGGCTAAATTCACATTGCCTCACTTCTGCCATAGCTATTCTGTAAGCTAGGACAAAACTTGAATTTTAGTTTCCGATGTAGGCAGTTAGCGTCCCAACGGTTCTCAACCTGTGGGTCACTACTCCTTTCACAGGGGTCGCCTAAGACCATTGGAAAACACAGATATTTACATTACGATTCATAGCAGTAGCAAAATTACAGTTATGAAGTAGCAGCGAAAATAATTTTATGGTTGGGGGTCACTGTTATGGAGCCACTTCTACAACCAGTTGCAAATGACAACGGAGGCGGTAAAGTTGGTGATAAGCAGGCAAGGATTTATTGAAAACTGGCCAGGATGGTCACGGGGGCACCACTCGGAGACCTAACACCCAGGGCTGTGCTGCCCCGGATGCAGGCAGTCCTTTTAAAGGGGTCTGAACCATAAATGTTATTGCCCTATGTTTGGCGAAAAGCCCCCAAGGCTGCATCTGGGGAAGGGGTGCCAATAGACTATGAATGACCCTATTGCTCGCTTCTTATCTTCTAACTATGTAATCTGCTAGACGTGGGAAAGTGGTCCTATCTTGTGAAAACAGGTAGTGTAGCTACATAATTGGTGCGACCAGTTACTCCTCTGGTTCTAGCCTTCAAAGGGTTTTTTCTCTAGCCTTCAAGGTCTCAAGCTGGAAACTAAAGCAATAATTTTTTTGTTTTAAGCAAGCAGGGGTGAACAGTGGCCAAAGTTTCAGAACAGCAGTTTTACCCTAGATAAATGTTCTTATGACCTTATTTCAGTCACTACAACATGAGGAACTACATTAAAGGGTCGCCGCATTAGGAAGGTTGAGAACCACTGAGTTAGACAGACAAGAGCAGAGCCAGGACAGTGGGCCAGGTGCAGAAAGTGCATTATCTCATCCCTAACTGAGGTCTCACATACCTCAGTTCCCCCTTGGTGTCTCCAAACCTCATATGCATGTGAGGTCTCTGACTCTCATGTGCTTGGGATTCCCATACATACATATGTATTAAATTTGGTTATGTTCTCTTGCTATCTGTCTCATGTCTATTTGATTATTAAACCAGCCAGAGGAACCTTTATTAGGGACCAAAGTGGAATACTGGGGACTAGCTATGGTTATGGGAAATATTAATCATGCTTTGTTAACCAGGATTGCCTTGTTCTGGTTAAAGAGAGGACATTCTAACCTGGTTGGGAGTTGTATGCCCTGGGAACTAAGAGTCAACCTTGGGCCAGGGGTCAACTTTGGATCTGGGAGTTAACTTTGGAATGGGGTCTATTCTCATTTAAGAACTGCCTATTATCATAGAAAGATAAACTACCTCCTGGCCCAAACAATGGAGTCCCACCCAAACCTGCATATCTTACTTCTCCATGCCAGTAGTCCCTACTTCCTCATGTAATCTTTGCTCTACCCAATATAAGCAGCTGGTTTATGGAGAATTGCAGAGCAGATTTTGGTGGATGACCTGTTTTCTTATATTGCCAGCATTATTGAAATAAACTCTCATATGCAATTCAACCCTGTCTCTGCTTAATTGGCTCAAGTAGTGATAGGCAGCCTGGACCCATTGCTTGTCCAGTTTCACCTTGGGGGCAAAGTGACATATGTTATTTCTAGGAAATGGGAATTAGAGCCAATTTGAATGCCTCTTTCATTCTTACTTTTTTTTCTAAATCCCTCAGGGTACAATTAAATGCCCTGGGCTCCAGGACAGATACCACAAATCCCATAATAGTTATTGTTATCATGTTAATTGCTGACTGTTAACTATTTTGTAACCACCTAAGTAAAAGAAGTATTTGTTTATCATTTTACTCTTTATCCAATCCCAGAGGTCTTCCCACTTTGCTTTCTCTGGCCTCTACCTCTCTAATCTATCACCAATGGATTTCATGTACACCATTCACATCTCTTCCTTTGATAATGTTATGCCCAGATTTCATGATTTCCAAAAGCAAAAGAGCCTTTATTCAAGCACGGGCTTGGCTCTCTGCCTCCACCTACTTAGCGGCAGGGAGCAAAAGAGAAAAAAATATCCAAAGCATGATGATTTTATAGGGAGGTGGGGCCAGACTCGAACCACAGAGTTGGCCGATTCCGATTGGTTGGGTAAGGGCTGGGCCTAGTAACACAAATAATCCCTAACACATGTGACCTTCCCTTTGCTCTTGATTGGGGCTCAGGTGCACAGTCTTTCGTGATTGGCTAATTCAAAGGGAGAGGTTGGTCTTTGTGATTTCAAGGTGGCAGCCCCCAGGTAAGTTTACACATCATGCGGCCAACATGGTGGCTGCCAAGTCACACAGTCCAAAATGGCAGCTGTCTGAATTGTTCTTTGCAGTCCTGCTCTGTCCTTTCATTTACAATGTATAAAAATAGATGAAAACCCACCATTCTCTGGAGCATTATCACAGCCAGTTGAGATTCTGCTTCTCAGCAATTGTCAATAGTTTAGCTTAAATAAATTTACAAAAATGTTTTACAAGTTAGGATGTTTTCACACTAAAACACTTGTGAATAGGATAGTTTTTTTAAGTTTCCTTTTCTGATTGTTCATTATCCTATATAATAAAGAGATAATATGAAAATTGACTGTCATGACCTTGCACTAGATGGTCACCCCCATGTGGTCACAAGATGCCTGGCAGTTATGGGATATCAGGCCAGCAGGGGAGGGCAGTTAGAGGCAACCAGGCCTACAGGAGCGGGAGGGCAGTTGGGAGGGACCAGGCATGCAAGAGAGGGGGCAGTTGGGGGCAACCAGGCTGGCAGGGGAACACTGTTGGGTGAGACTGGGCCTTCAGGGAGGGAAGTTGGGGGGAAGAGAACCAGGCCAGCAGAGGAGGGCAGTAGGGGCAATTGGGTCAGCAGCGGAGGGCAATTGGGGGGGACTGGGCCTATAGGGGAGGGAGGACAGTTGGGGAGGGGACCAAGCCTGCAGGGGAGGGCAATTGGGGGCAATTGGGTCAGCAGGAGAGCAGTTAGGTGTCACTCAGGCTGGCAGGCAGAAGCAGAAGAAGTTAGGGACAATTAGGTAGGCAGGCAGGCAAGCAGTTGGGAGCCAGCAGTCCTGGACTATGAGAGGGATCCCAGATTGGGTAGGATGCAGGCTGGGCTGAGGGTCACCCCCTTCCTATGCATGAATTTCATGCACCTGGCCTCTAGTTGGTGTATAAAAAATACAACAAATATCTATATATTTATTTTATATCCTTCTAATTTACTGAATTCATTTATCAGTTCTAGTAGTTTTTGGTGGAATCTTTAGGATTCACTGTATACAGTATCATGTCATCTCAAAGGATAAAGTCCATTCTGTTTCTGCATCAAAACCCTCCATTGCCAGACCTTTGCCATCTTGATATTCCTATAACATGGCTTCAGTCTGCTCCTGAATAGAAAAAAATTAAGATGGGTAGAAAATGGCTATAAATTAAACAAATGGCTATGGGAAATTTAAGATGGCCACTTAGTTCTTTCAGGCTTTCTGGAAATCCTCCCCACCCCCTTTTATTTTCAGTTTTTGCATTTCTTTATCCATTATAGTATGTTTAAGCTAGACTTCATTCAACTGCCACTTATTTTGGGTTATCAATATTCTTGTTGTTGGTATGTTTTCTGGATGAGTTTAAGCTTTCCCCTGCCACAAGCCTGATGCCCTCAAAGTACCAAAGAACTTAGAAAATATGTTTCCTAATTGAAGTATTACCATTCATAATTTCTAGTGACTGGAGCACTCACTTCACTGAGCAAATTATATTAGCCTTGACAGATAACCTTGCAAAATTCTTGGAATTATCACTGACCCTATGGCCTTTAATTATTAGGCAAGGTCAAGTGAACTAATAGAAACACTGGATTCAAGCAGAACAGGTTTAATTACACAGGACTAACTAAACTGATAAGAATGGTTACAATTTTCATGACTTTTTGGTTGAAATATTGCTGTTTTTTTGCTGTTGTGGGTCTTTTTGTTTTTTTGTTTGTTTGATTTTTGCTGTTGTTATAGTTGTTTTCCAGATATAAGAATTTTTTAAAATATAAGTTATCTATTTGGTAAATTTTACCTTTGTAATAAAAATTGAGACTTGTGTTTCTCCCTGCTTAATCTCTTCAGATTTCAGAAACTCACATAGAGTGTTGTCATTTTCATGGCAATATTCTTATTTGCATAACTTTATAAGAATATGTTCTCTTTATAATAACAGGGCACAGTTGGAAACTAGTTATATTACCAAGACTTTGATTGGAATATCAAACTTGAGAGGGGCAAAAATAAACTCAGATATAACCTATGTTGATGTAAGAAAAGTCCGAACATGCCGAGAATTTTTATAAGAGTTTGAGCCAAATTGATAACATATGCCTAAAAGGGCAGTGCTTTCTCATAATACAAGATCTGTTGTTCTTATTGAAGCAATAGATCAGACATTTGCCACAATGTCTGTCAAAATGGCTGCCCATAAAACTCCAGCACACATTCATCTAAGGGCACTCCCGACAAAGGCAACTGATTTTGCCATTCTCCCCACCTTATAGTGTTTCAGTAGAGCCAGCTTAATTTTCTTTCTCTATGCTCACTCCTCTTCAGAGTGGTGCAAGACTTCTTCCCTTTCTCAGCACCACCACGTAGTCTCAACACAAGATAAAGAGTGGCCTCCTTTCAAAGGTTATGGTCACACAAAGTACATCCATGTTCCAGTTGCTTGCCAGCAAAGATCAGTCTTTGCTGATCAGGAGGAATTCCTTCCTTATCTTGAATCTTGGCCTTTACATTTTCTCTTGTATCCAAGGGGTCAGCCTCGAGAGGGTTTTTCACAAAAATCTGCATCTTGGCGGCAGTTCCACCACAGATGGTGAGATGGGAAAAAAGCTCATGATACAGGATTTAATACACTGGCAACTATACCAAGAGATTGTGTGAACTCACTGTGAGAATGGCTCCTAGAAAAACAGATAAAACAATAGCTCATAATGAGTGTGTTAGTCAGGATTCTCCCAAGAAGTGGCTCAATAGTACATACACATGCATGCACACACACGTACACATGTACACATATGTGCATACATCCACATACACACGTTGGGGTAGATAAATTGGGATTTATTATTTTAAGGAATCTACTGACTAAAATGTTTATGAGACTTAAAAAAATACCTTCACAGAGACATGTAGACTTGTGTCCAGCCAAACACTGTCTCCTACAGCCTAGCCAGATTGATAGTTAAGATTAAGCATTATAGTGAGTGAAGTTGGAATGCCAGAATTCCCATGGCAGATGGTAAAGGAAAGCACTGAAAAGCTCAGGGAAGTGCATATGCAGGAATGTGTATATTGTGTACAACCAAAACACTTCCCAGACAATCATTTCCTACAGGGAGGCTTTACAACACAGCATTAGACAAGGCCATAGGAGTGTGCTGGTCACAGGGGGACTCACATCACTAGAATCTTCTTTAGTTGCTCTCCTCTGTAGTTCAGGCAAGACTGTTCCAGAAACAGGCTCACTGACAACAATGGGACCAATCAGGCCTCAAAACAACATAATTTAGATAAGAGTGCTTAACTACCAGCAATCGGGATATAGCAATTATTGAAATGACTAATAGGCTTGGTGTAAAATCCTAGAGGTGCTCATCCACAGAGTGTTATGAATATGATTAATAGAATATTACAGGTCCTGGCCAATTACTTGATTGATTGGAGCATTGTCCTAACACACCAAGGTTGTGGGTTTGATTCCTGGTCAGGGCATATATAAGATTCAACCAATGAATGCATAAGTAAGTAGAACAACAAATTGATGTTTTTCTCTCTCCTTCTCTCCCTCTCTCTCTAAAAAAAAAAAAAAATTAAAAAAAAATAGCACATGACATACTAAGTGGCATAATAAATGCACGGCTGACAAAGGTACTACTCATCTTGAACCAGAAGAAGAAATCAAAGTTGGAATCCTGGGAGGGGAAGCAGTCACACTATAAAATATAAATTTTTAATGTCACAAATATTTGCCCTGGCTTTAGATCTGAGCCTGTTTGCCAGTTTTTAGAACTCAAACACTTTGATTATAGAGATGGCTGGTTCCTAGGAGAAACAATTCTGCAACACCATGACATGCTTCTCTTTGGTTTTTCCCCAAAGGCTCCTACAGCCATTTCATTGAGAAAGGGGAAAACCCAGATATAATGAAGATTAAAGGTAAGAGTGAGCCCTAGCTGCTTTGGCTCCCTGGATAAGACATCGGCCTGGGGACTGAAGGGTCCCAGGTTCGATTCTGGTCAAGGTTACGTACCTTGGTTGTGGGCACATCTCCAGTAGGGGTTGTACAGGAGGCAGCTGATCGATGCTTCTCTCTCATTGATCCTAACTCTCTATCCCTCTCTATTCCTCTCTGTAAAAAATCAATACTATATATATATATATATATATATATATATATATATATTTTAAAAAAAAACAGAATGAATGAGTCAATATTGACAAAGTATGTATCTTTACTCCTCTTCATAATGAGCTCCAGATACTAAATGAAGTACTGCCAAGCCCCCGCTTATAATGATTTCACTGTGTCATTTCCATTTAGGATTCAAACACTGTATAGTTGAACCAACTCCCACATTGTATTTTTGGTCTTTAAAGTAAAAATTATTGTATTGGAGAAGGCCTAATGGAGGTCTCCTTAGAATCTCCTTGGAAAAAAAGCATATATTTCTATGCCAATCAGAAAAGATGGTGAGAAACAATTCACATGGAATGGATAACATTATACATTTAGAGTTTAGCTCTGTGCCTTTACTAACTCTCTTGCCTTCTCTCATAATATAGTAGGAAGAGATTTGACCATCTGGATATACCACAGAACATCATATTGATCCATCACCTTGATAGCATTATATTTAGCAGGCTGAATAAGCAAGAGATAGAAACATAATACCAGAGTTCTATGGCAAGACACGTCACTTTAAGGGGTGGGATACAAACATAGCGATATTCAGAAGCCTTGTTCTTATGTAAAATTTATAATGATCTAATTTTCCAAGATGCTCCAGGATCTCCTGTCTAAAATAAATTATGATACTTTGCACCTCCTACCATAAAAAGGGAAGCGTTCCATTGGTTTACCTCTTATGGTTTTTGAGACAGCCTATTTTTTACATATAAATATGGTAAAAAGGATTGAAAAGCTGACAACTTTGAGTGGAACCTTGATAAAGAAAGGCCCTGGGCTTCTTGAGAAGCCTAGTTCAACACTCTCTATTGTGCTGGCGGTATAGTGGTGGAGTAGAGATAACAAATGGAGTTTGTGGCAATTTCCAGTGAGAGAATCCCATGGAAGGTCTCTGAGATTCTGGAGCAAGATCATGCTATCTGCACATAAACAGAGTGGTCATAAGGCATAAATGTACAATGTGTGCTTCTGTTCCCACAACACTGAGCTCTGTAGTATTAGAGGTCCTGGACCCCAAATAGGACACACTTTTTTCCAAGGGTCACAGTAAGGTTCTGATTGAATAATAATCTCTGGCTGCTGCCTGCCTTTTTGGATCCCTTATACTCAGAAACCAACAGGAAAGAAAAGAAATCACTTTCTTGGCAGGAGTAATTGACTGGTCATCAGAGGAAAATAGGGCTGCCACCTCAATCAGAACAGGAAAAAATTACACATGGAATTCCAAATAATTCACATCAGCATCTATTGATATCCCCCTCCTCAATCCTACATAATAAAATCCTAATATGCAAATTGAACAGTGGAATGACCCACAGATGACCAGTCGCTATGACACACACTGACCACCATGGGGCAAACGATCAATGCGGGAGCTGCTGAGCTGCAGTGACTTGGCAGTGGGGGTTCTTGGGTGACACACCCCGAAACCACAGAGGAGGGAGCCCGATTCTTCCAAGGGCCACGTGATTCCACCTTTGGCTGTAGGCTATGTTGTTGCTGAGGCACTGTGACTCTGAATCTAATTTATTGCACACTTGTGTTTGCATTCACACCCTGTACAGCATCAACTTTGCAGAGTGCCCTCTCCCACTCCAGGACATGGGAAGATGTTGGATAGCCAGTTACAGCCTGATTCCCACAGGCCTGTTCCCACCTGCTGGGACTCTACTCACTTCTCGGGTGCCAGGGAAGGACTGGAAGAGGTTGACTCCGGGTGTGTCAGCCCATCTTTCCCAGTCCCGCCCTGCCAACCACCTTCTAATTAATTTTCTTTCAATGTGCATGAATCCGTGCATCAGGTCACTAGTTGTTACATAAAGAGGTACATCAAATTCAGACTGAGGATGGCATGGTAACCAAGAGGCTTAGGCCCATCGGTGATGAGAGTCTGGCTCATGCCACTAGATTAGTCACTAATGTCACTAAAAGGGTGACAGCTGAGAATGGGGGAAAGCTAGAATGTATAGAGGGGAGGGAGAAGATCACAAATGAGTATCAATGGTGGCTCCAAGTATGCTTGCTGTGGCAGGAGCTGTTATTTGTCTCACTAACCTCCCGCTTCTAAGAGTCAGCCCTGGGAGAAAGGCTCACCAGAATTCTGCTGTACCAGGAGTTACTTCTTGAACATATATGGAAAAGTGGATGCCAGACGAGCAAAGAGTGAAGCTTTGAAGATGCACCACCCAGATACCCTTCAAAGAACGACTTGCTGGAGAGAATGTTGTCAGCGTACAGGCTCTAGTATCCCCACCTTTGGTGTTGGCTTCTGCTAGAGGACACTGCTTCATCTGCACCCAGTAACTGAGCAGGGCAGGTGGAAGGCCTGGCCATTTACACCACCACTGGACACTGTAGCAGACTTAGGTTGATATACTTACCTGTTTACTGTCAAGACAAGTAACTAAGAGGCTTTGGTTAAGGGAGAATCAATAGATGTCGTGGGATAACCTGATTTCTTTTTGGAGCTACATGCTAAATTGACTAAGGCTTTGTTGGGTCCACATCATGGCTGTATTTGTTTTTCAGCCCAGTTGTGCTTACTTTCTGTTCTCTTCTCTAAATACTCCCAGTGAATGCAGTGTCACTATTTGCTTCTGGGAACCTAACCTGTAAAATGCCAGTTTAGAAATGCAAACACAGGCACTGCCTCTCTCTACCTGTAGGTACACATTCAAGACACAGAACTATGTGAAATTTCTGCCTATTAAAAAATACACAGTATCATTAAGCCTGCAATAAAATAAATCAGGTTAGTATGTAAGTTCCTATCTCCTTCCTCTTTTTAAACTCTGGTTGTCTCTTAAATGACATACTGTAATTAAAATTGCTGGGGATTATATTGTTCACATATGTGGTATTTTAAAACTTCTGTTAGCATGTTCACCTTTCTAAGTGAATCCTGTTTGTTTTTAATATTTTTTATTAATGAGGTATAATTTACCTACAGGAAAATTCATCCTTTTTAGGTAAAAAAGTCCTATGAGTTTTGACAAATACATACATGGTACTGTAACTCCCACCACAATCAAGTAGTCAAACCACTTCTACTCTCAGCCCTTGGCAACCAGTGATTTGGCTTTTTTTGTTTGTTTTTCTTTCTTGTGACATTATATCTTCCTTCACAATCATGCATGGTATTTTAGGCTGACTCCAATTGTGACATCAGGCAGCCCCTGAGTCCTCAGGAAATGGCTTTCTTGCTTCTTCTCAAACATCTTATGTTCACCTGAGGAGCGTTTCCGCTGCTGTGTGACATGATGTGTTAATACAGCTTCCGCATCACCTGGCTCTGGGGCTTTACCTCCTACCTTTTCCGATCAGTCAAGCTAGCTCCTTCTTTCTCAGCATTCATTGCTTTAAGGTTCTCAAAGATTCCCCACTTGAACTGAGTAATCACATAGAGGCTCCAGGACTTATGAACTCAAATGAATTTATGTTTCAACTCTAGTAACTCAGAGTCTATCACCTACTTTCTCCCTATAAGCTTTAGATTTAAATGGCTTACAACTTCATTAAGTTGTAAATCTATTTAATGGGAAACACCTTTACTGCTAGAATTTGAACTAAAAAATTACAAGGATAAAAAGTTTATTTTTAGGTAACAGAAACAAATTCTAATTCAAGCCTTCATCAAGCTGTACCTGGGTGATTAGAATACTCTTCTAAATGATTTCCTACTTCTACTTTTATTCCACCTTTAGCATTTCATTATTTGCAAGAATATCAGTATTATCTGTCTTCCTCTTCAAATCTTCCAATAAAAGTGAAGGATTAGTAGAAAGTGAAGACTAAGGAGAAAAATGTATGGCATGTGTGGCATTTAAAATGGTATGCAGATTCATTTAAAATAATGCCCCTGTTTTCCATCCTGTGTAGTATAATAGCTTTTCTTTTGGAAAGCCCCTTAAAGAAAGAAACATAGACATATCATATTTGCATTCCATTATAGAAACAATTTTTGTTCATGCAATATTGTCTTATCCAGCCAGACAATAAATATAATAGGAGCGTGTGATTTGGAGTTTATGGAAATTATATGTTCTTTGTACCTTTCCAAAGTCTGAGAAAAGAAATACAAGTATAAAATATTATTTGCTTATATGGACAAAAATGGGGTTTTATGGAAAATAACTTCACAGGGTGATCTGATCATAAATTCCTAACTGGGCAGATCACAGTGAGCAGTCACTCCCCAGATATATAATTTCTTTAGTGAAAGGTTTCTCTTTGCTTTAAGCAGGCCCCGTTCATTGTTTCTGTGTATCAAGGTGAACATATCTTGGACACCTCCCTCTAAAGGGGAATACCTTCAAGAGAGCACTTAATCTTAACTATTTTGTAATCTGATTCTTGCCTTGCTTTCTCTCACCTTCATGTAATCCTCCTTATTTCCCCTCCTTAATTTCAAATGCATAAAAGAAGCTGCAGGGGAGGAACCAAGATGGCGGGATAGGTAAAACACCTATCTTGCCGTCATACACAGCAATTTTAAAACCACAACTTAACAAAAGAACAAACACCACCCAGAATCACTAGAAAGCTGGCCGAGTGAAAATTCCACAAATAAAAGTGAAGATAAGACACTGTGACTCGCAAGAGCAGCTGAGGACAGCGTTGAAGATACCCGCGGAGAGAGGTTTGGAGGAGTGTGCACCAGCGGATAGGGAGAGTGGTTGAAAACCAGCGAGTTTTCTCGAACGGGGAAACAAAGACGTCCCACTGGACTGATTCTCCAGCTCTGGGCAAAGTCCAGGGAACCCACTATGATACGGGGTAAAAACTGGACAGTGGGAGAGCACGCCAAAACTCGTCTGCCAGCTTGTGGAGAAGGTGAGCTTGCGCATGAGCTTGGGAACAGCGCAGCTGCTTGACCGCGTAAAGAGCTCTTGCGAGTTGCTCTCTCATTGGGGAAACCGTCAGGCTGCTTTGTTTTACGATCCTGGGTGAGACGTTGGGTGTGCAGACTCATTTGTGGAGAGTCTGAATTCCCCGGCAGCCGGTGAAGCTCGGCAGTGGCTCTCTCTCAGAGTGCTGGAAGCCATTGCCCCTGACACAGAGTCCCTGGGGCCACATATGAGGGAGCTAACACTGTCTACTTGGCCCAGAGACTCCGCCCATCCAACCTGAGCACAGCTGAACTTCACAGACAATTGGCCTGAAGGTCAACCCCTCCAAGTGCTAACAACGATTATCCTGAGCTTAACTTCAGCAAGACTGTGCAACCCATATCCACCTCAGGTAACTGAGGAGGCTGAGCCACTCACTGTCCCTTGTAGGATGTCTACCACACAAAGCTAATTGACCAACTCAGAAACATGGAAATAAATCAGATGTGAAAGAAATGGAGGGAAAAAAAACGACTGGACATGGAAGTCAAAACCATGGTTATAGGGCTTCCCAAGAGGCTCCTACAAAAGGTCGAGACCTATAAGGAAATAAGCAAGACCTACAAGGAAATGAACGAGACCCTCAAGGATATGAACAAGACCTGCAAGGAAATGATCAAGACCAACGTGGAAATGAATGAGTCCTACAAAGAAATGAACGAGACCCTCAAGGATATGAAGAAGACTCTCAAGTATATGAAAAAGGACCAATCAGAAATTAAGCATACACTGACTGAAATTAAAAATATTATACAAAGACCTAAAAGTGCTCTGGAGCACCCCAAGAACCAAGTTAAAGATTTAAAATACAAAGAGGTAAAATCCACTCAGCTGAAAAATCAAGAAAACAAAAGAATCCAAAAAAATTGAAGATAGCGTAAGGGGCCTCTGGGACAATGTCAAACATACCAACATCTGAATTATGGGGGTGCCAGAAAAAGAGAGAGAGCAAGACAATGAAAACCTGTTTGAAGAAATAGTGACTGAGAACTTCCCACACCTGGTGAAAGAAATTGACTTAGGAGTCCAAGAAGCACACCAAACCCCAAACTATAGGAACCCTAAGAGGACCACACCAAGGCACATCATAATTAAAATGCCAAGAGCAAAAGACAAAGATAGAATATTAAAAGCAGCAAGAGAAAAACAGTTGGTTACCTATAAGGGAGCACCCATACGATTGTCAGCAGATTTCTCAACAGAAACGATGCAGGCCAGATGGGAGTGGCAAGAAATATTCAAGTGATGAATAGCAAGAATCTACAACCAAGATTACTCTATCCAGCAAAGCTATCATTCAGAATTGAAGGCCAGATAAAGTGCTTCGCAGCTAAGAAAAAGCTAAAGGAGTTCATCACCACCAAACCAATATCATATGAAATGCTGAAAGATATTCTTTAAGAAGAGGAAGAAGGGGTTGGCGCAAATGGGTCCCGAGCTTCGGTAACAGATTCCCTGACCCGCCGGCCCGCCCGCCCGTGCTGTGTCCGTCCTGGGGCTGCGATGGAACTACAACATAACAGCAGAACAGACAAGCACCCAGAATTGCCAGAAAGCTGACTGAATGTAAACTCCACTAATAGGAGCAGAGGTGGGACACAGACTCAGGACCGGCGGGAGCGCAGCCTTTCAGACGGAAACAGGTTAGGAGCCGCCCTGGTCACGCACGCGCGGGCTGGGGCTGGAGCAGGGACCGGCCGGATTTCTCTGACGGGGAAGTGCGGAGGCGTCCCACAGCCCAGATTTCCTGAGCCGGGCAAGGTCCGAGGTCCTGGGGACGCACCCTGGAAGCAGGGCGCGGCAGAGGATCCTAGTCGCAAGGGTCGTGCAAACCCGCGACTTGCCCCCTGGAAACTTGTCTCCTGGTTCCGGAAACCATCTATTTTACAGCCCTGGGCTGGACTTTGGGTGAGCAGGCACATTTGGGGAAAGGCAGAGTTGTCTGGCAAGGGGAAGAGACTAGCGGCTTTCTCTTGGAGGAGTCTGCAGCCATCCCCAGCCAACAGAGACCGGCGAGCGCGGGCGCTGCAAAGGACCCAGCTGCTGCTGCCGCGCAGCTCAGAGACTCCGCCCATCCAACCTGAACACCGTCTTCCTTCACAGCCAATTGGCCTGGAGGCCAAACCCTCCTAGGGCTAACAACAACAAGCTGGGCTTAAATTCAAAAACACTGAATACAACCCATAAAGGATTGCAGTAAGAGTACCCACCTCAGGAAACTGGGGAGACTGAGCCACTGTCCCTTTGAGGATATCCACCACATAAAGCAGCCACCATGCAGAGACATGGAAAGAAATCAGGTGCGAAAGAAATGGAGGAGAAAAGACGACAAGACATAGAGTTCAAAACCACGGTTATAAGGCTTTTCAAGAGGCTCCTACAAAAGGCCGATCAACTTAATGAGAATTACCAGGAAATAAACAAGACCAACCAGCAAATGAATGAGAATTACAAGGAGATGAATGATACTTACAAGGAAATGAATGGGACCCTCAGGGAAATGAACAAGACCTCTGAGGATACGAACCAGACCCTCACAGATAAAAAAAAGGACCAACTAGAAATCAAGCATACACAGGCTGAAATAAAAAATATTACACAAAGTCCTAAAAGCAGTCCAGAGGGCCACAAGAACCAAGTCAAAGATTTGAAATACAAAGAAGCAAAATCCACTCAGCTGGAAAAGCAAGAAACAAAAAGAATTCAGATAATTGAAGATAGCGTAAGGGGCCTCTGGGACAACCTCAAGCAAGTCAACATCCGAATTATTGGGGTACCAGAAAAAAAGAGAGAGCAAGTTAATGAAAACCTACTTGAAGAAATAGTGACTGAAAACTTTCCCCACCTGGTGAAAGAAACTGACTTAAAAGCCCAAGAAGTACAAAGAACCCCAAAATATAGGAATCTAAAGAGGACCACACCAAGACATATCATAATTAAAATGCCAAGAGCAAAAGACAAAGAGAGAATATTAAAAGCAGCAAGAGAAAAACAGTCGGTTACCTACAGGGGAGCACCCATACGATTGTCAGCGGATTTCTCAACAGAAACGATGCAGGCCAGACGCGAGTGGCAAGAAATATTCAAAATAATGAAGAGCAAGAATCTACAACCAAGATTACTCTATCCAGCAAAGCTATCATTCAGAATTGAGGATCAGATAAAGTGCTTTGCAGATAAGAAAAAGCTAAAGGGAGAACTAAGATGGCGGCAAAGGCAAAACACCTATCTTGCCGTCAAAGTCAGCAATTTTAATACTACAACTTAACGAAAGAACAAACACCTTCCAGAATCACCAGAAAGCTCGCCGAGTGAAAATTCCACAAATAAAAGTGAAGATAAGACACTGTGACCCGGAGGAGCGGCGGCGGACGGCGTTGAAAGATTCGCACGGAGAGAGGTTTGGAGCGCACGCCGCGGAGAGGGCGGGCGGCTGAAAACCGGCCAGTTTTCTCGAACGGGGAGACAAAGGCATCCTACTGGGCTGATTCTCCAGCTCTGGGCGAAGTCCAGAGAACCCACTATCACACGGGGTGAAAACTGGACATTGGGGGGCACGCCGAAGCTCGGGTGCTGCCGGGTCTGCCGGCTTGTGGAGAAGGCAGCTTGCGCGAACAGCTCGGCTGCGTGACGGCGCAGAGAGCACACCGCGACTTGTCTCTCATTCGGAAAACCATCAGACTGCTTTGTTTTACGACCCTGGGTGAGACATTGCGCATGCAGACTCATTTTTGGAAAGTCTGAATTCCCCGGCAACCGGCAGCCAGTGGAGCTCCGTAGCGGCTCTCTCTCAGAGGTGCTGGCGGCCATTGCCCCAGCACAGAGTCCCTGGGGCAGCATAGGGCGGAGCTAATGCTGTCTGCTTGGCCCGGAGACTCTGCCCACCCAACCTGAGCACAGCTGAGCTTCACAGACAATTGGCCTGGAGGTCAACCCTCCAAGTGCTAGCAACGATTAACTGAGCTTAACTTCAGCAAGACTGTGCAGCCCATATTCACCTCAGGTAACTGGGGAGGCTGAGCCACTGTCCCTTGTAGCACGTCTACCACACAAAGCTAATTGACCAACTCAGGGAAGCAGCCACCATGCAGCAACATGGAAAGAAATCAGATGTGAAAGAAATGGAGGAAAAAAAACGACTGGACATGGAATTCAGAACCACGGTTATAGGGTTTTTTAAGAGGTTCCAACAAAAGATTGAGGCCTATAAGGAAATAAGCAAGACCACAAAGGAAATGAGTGAGTCCTACAAGAAAATGAACAACACCCTCCAGGATATAAATGAGAGCTGCAAAGAAATGATCAAGACCAACGTGGAAATGATCAAGACCAGCGTGGAAATGAATGAGTCCTACAAGGAAATGAAAGAAACCCTCAAGGATATAAAGCAGACTCTCAAGGATATGAAAAAGGACCAACCAGAAATTAAGCATACACTGACTGAAACAAAAAATATTATACAAAGACCTGAAAGTGCCCTGGAGCACCCCAAGAACCAAGTTAAAGATTTGAAATACAAAGAGGGAAAATCCACTAAGCTAAAAAAGCAAGAAACCAAAAGAATCCAAAAAATTGAAGATAGTGTAAGGGGCCTCTGGGACAACCTCAAGCATACCAACATCCGAATTATAGGGGTGCCAGAAAAAGCGAGAGGCCAAGACAATGAAAACCTATTTGAAGAAATAGTGACTGAAAACTTCCCACACCTGGTGAAAGAAATTGACTTAGGATTGCAAGAAGTGCACCGAACCCCAATATATAGGAACCCTAAGAGGACCACACCGAGGCACATCATAATTAAAATGCCAAGAGCAAAAGACAAAGAGAGAATATTAAAAGCAGCAAGAGAGAAACAGTTGGTTACCTATAAGGGAGCACCCATACGACTGTCAGCGGATTTCTCAACAGAAACGATGCAGGCCAGACGGGAGTGGCAAGAAATATTCAAAGTGATGAACAGCAAGAATCTACAACCAAGATTACTCTATCCAGCAAAGGTATCATTCAGAATTGAAGGTCAGATGAAGTGCTTCGCAGATAAGAAAAAGCTAAAGGAGTTCATGACCACCAAACCAACATTATATGAAATGCTGAAAGATATTCTTTAAGAAGAGGAAGAAGAAAAAGGTAAAAGTGCAAACTAGCAACAACAAATGCACATCTATCAACAAATGAACATAAAAATCAAGTGAATTGATAGGCTGTTGAACAGGATAGACTGGTGAATATAACAGAGACATGGACATAGAGAGGGAATGGACTGACAATTCTTGGGGAGAAAAGGGTTGTGGGAAGTGCAGCAAGAGACTGGACAAAAATCTAGCAACAATGGGAGAGGACAGTGGGGAGGGGGAGGTGAGGGTGGAGGGTGGGATAGGTACAGGGTGGAGGGAAGCTATAGGGGGATAAAAAGGGGAAACAATGTAATTAATAAACTGAACAATAAAGATTCAAAAAAAAAAAAAGAAAAAGCTAAAGGAGTTCATCACCACCAAACCAGCATTATATGAAATGCTGAAAGATATTCTTTAAGAAGAGGAAGAAGAAAAAGGTGAAAATATAAATTATGAACAACAAATACACATCTATCAACAAATGAACATAAAAATCAAGTGAACTGATAGGCTGATGAACAAGATAAACTGGTGACTATAACAGAAACATGGACATAGAGAGGGAATGGACTGACAATTCTTGGGGAGAAAAGTGTTGTTGGAAGTACAGCAAGAGATTGGACAAAAATCTTGCAACAATGGGAGAGCACATTGGGGAGGGGGAGGTGAGGGCGGAGGGTTGGATAGGTACAGGGTGGAGGGAAGATATAGGGGGATAAAAAAGGGGAAACAATGTAATTAATAAACTGAACAATAAAAAAAATAAAAAAAGAAGAGGAAGAAGGAAAAGATAGAGGTGTAGATTATCAACAGCAAATACACATCTATCAACAAATGAATCTAAAAATCAAGTGAATTAATAAGCTGATGAACAGGATAAACTGGTGAATGTAACAGAATCATGGACATAGATAGGGAATGGACTGACAACTCTTGGATAGAAAGGGGGTGTGGGAAGTGCAGCAAGAGACTGGACAAAAATCTACAACTATGGGAGAGGACAGTGGAGGGGAGTGAGGGCAGAGGGTGGGATGGGTACCAGGTGGAGGGGAATTATAGGGAGGAAAAAGAGGGAACAATGTAATTAATAAACTGAACAATAAAGATGAAAAAAAAAAGAAGAGGAAGAAGAAAAAGATAAAAGTGTACATTATGAACAACAAATACACATCTATCAACAAATGAATCTAAAAATCAAGTGAATTAATAAGCTGATGAACAGGATAAACTGGTGAATGAAACATAATCACGGACAGAGAGAGGGAATGGACTGACCATTCTTGGGGAGAAAGGGGGTGTGGGAAGTGCAGCAAGAGACTGGACAAAAATCATGCAACTATGGCAGAGGACAGTGGAGGGGGGTGAGGGCGGAGGGTAGGTTGGGTACCAGGTGGAGGGGAGCTATAGGGGGAATAAAAAGAGAACAATGCAATTAATAAACTGAACAATAAAGATTAAAAAATAAAAATAAGGGGCAGAGCAATAAATACTGTGGGGAAAAAAAGAAGAAGAAGATAAGAAAAGAAAAAAAAAAAAGGAAACTGCAAAACTTATTCTCCAGAGCATTTGAGATCTTGCTCCCCTACAAGTATATCCTCAGTTTTGGCTCAAATAAACTAATGTAAATTCTCTATAGGTTTGGAGGTTTCCAGCATTGGTACCTTATTGAGTCATAACATTATCCATTGTTTTTACATAAGAACCTAAAGAGAGCAATCTATAAAGTCTTTAAATCAAGGTTGAATGAAAAGTAATTATCTGCTACTATTCCTTAGAAAACATCTGCTTTTCTTGTTGCTATTTGAAATAATAAACAGCTCATAAAGCCATTTGTTCTCGGTCCCAATTGATCTTTCTTGAACAATTATGCTTTATATTTATTTTCATTTCCTAAATTACAAATATGATTAGCCTTAATCTTGGGTTTTGATTTATTATTCATTTTACAGATGTAAATATTGTAAGATTCTGGGTAAATTTTCAAACAAAGCTGCCCCTATGTCTTTTCTATCTGCATGTCATTTTTATATGCAAAAAATAAAATAAACTTTTGGGTAATAATTGGCAGTTGTTTCTTACAAGTTAAAACTTGAGTGGGTGATTAGTCAATATACCTGAAAGTAGAAATACTTGATTAAAATAACATTTTAAGATTTTTTTCCTGTGACTTTAAATAGGTGAGATCTCTTCTCTGATTTTACTAGCCAGATGCACACATAATCTCAAAAAGAGAATCAATAATTTAACAAATATCTTTTAAGGGTTTTTATGTGTAGCAAAAAAATGGAAACAATAGATACTTAATAAGTGCTGACTACATATCAGGAACTCTGTTGAAAATGTTATATGCTTTACCTATTTAATTTTCATAGCAAACAAAATAGGAAGCCCTTTACTCTGTCTTGCAGATAAGGAGACTGAAGCACATGAATCTTAGGAACTGTGTTCCAGTCACACAGCACATCAGGAATATCCAGGCTGCTCAAGTCTGGCTGATTCCAGGGTTTGTGCTATTTTTCAATATCTTATAGTACTTTGCTCTTTTAGGTTGGAGGCACAAAGATGAATGAGAAGTAGTCTTGCCTCACAGAACTTCACTACCTCATAGATAATCTAGTTATAACGTTTACATAGGTAATTATAACTCAGGGGGTGGGGTGGGGGGGAGAGATAAGAAATAATCGGCCTAGGAGTCCAGATCAAGCAGTACAGCAATTCCAGAGAGTGGATGGAGCAACTTCCTGCGGTTGAAGGAGTCAAGGTGGCTTCTGTACAGTAGAAATTGGAGGATAGTAATTAACAGCATGAAGCACTCAGATTCAAATCCAAGCTCTGCTACTCATTGGCTGCATGATCCTGGGTGGCTCTCAGAGGCTCAATTTCTTCACCTATCAAATGTAGGTAATAATTGTTTTATAGGGTCAGTGTGAAAATTGAAAGAGCCAATATTTAAAGCGGGTGGAATCATGCCTAGCATATACTCAGTACCATTTGTCTATTTATTTAAAAAAAAACATTTTGAACAGGACCTTAAAAGACACAGGAGTAAAATTACTTGGAGAAAAATGAGAAGAGATAAACATTAGCATTTGTTGTGTACTTAGATTCTCCAAGTCACTATGGAAGTTATTATGATTCAATTTTTTTTGTTATTGTTAATCCTCACCCAAGAATATTTTTCCATTGAGTTTTAGAGAGCATGGAAGAAAGGAGGAGAGACATACAGAGAAAAACACGTATGTAAGTCATATTTATTGGTTGCTTCCTGTATGCACCAGCCCCGGGGCTATATCTAGCCTGCAACTGAGGTATGTGCCTTGACTGAATCAAGCCTGGGACCTTTCAGTTCACAGGTCAACACTCTATCCACTGAGCAAAACCTGCCAGGGAATGATTTAAATTTTAAAGATCTTATGAATCAAAGAAGTAATATTTGCACCCAAATTCATAATGTATGTGATAAAACCAGTTCTAATTCATAAAATTTAGCAATTCATAGAACTAACTCAGATTTACCATGGCCTTTAACTGAGCCTATTTTTTTTCTTTATATTTGACCAGTTACTAGGGCTGCCATTTGTATCTCCATAATCTTTTTTGCATCCACCTTCTTTTCTCATTTCCAACTTCTTAAGCATTTCCACTCTCTATTCCCTTTGAATTATTCCCATAACCTTCTCTCTCTCTCTTTTCCTCCCCCTCCCCCTCTCTCTCCTTCTCCCTCTGCATATCCCAAAACTCATTTTCATTTGAAAGAACAGATTGGAATCTACCACTTCCCAGATTACATATTCAAAAGCTTCACAATACCAACATAGTGGAATCGACATTAGAAATAAAATAAAAACCCAAACATCTGTGTCTAATCCCTCACAGAATGACTCTGGCTCTCTGAGGCAAATCATTCCACTCTGCACATTCTTGGCAGTTCCAGATATTTGTTGTGTTCTCTCTGCTGTCTAGTCAACCTCTCATGACTGTTTTTATAACATGATGTAATCGACTTTTCCCATAGTCTCAGAATTCTGGGAAAAAGACTCATTGTATCCATGAAGAACCTATTATAAAACAAACACAGCTCCAACCACTTAGATGAAAGACTAGAAATTTAAAAGGAGGTTTCTTAAGGAGAATTGTAAAAGTAAAGGACCTTTAAGGACCCCTCCCTGATCTTTCAATTGGATGTTATGAACATTCTGAGTAGGGTTTGATATGGATTCTCAAATATTTGGAAGTGTATGGCAACTTGGAAACATAGACATCCATGTCTGCTTCTTGCCTACAGGAATCAGTAGGGTGGAGCTAGTAAAATAAAATTTGGACAGCAGGGAAGAGACAGCTAATTTCTGAAGCTGTACATCTGCCATTTGATAAAGCCGAGATGCATAAGATCACCACAAGACACTCAGATGCCAGGTATTGTACCTAGGCTTGAGTTGTCTCAAAGGAATCCTACTTAAGAACCTCTGTTATGTTCTTCCAGGAGATGGAAGCTGAAGAAAGATAGCAAGAGGTCAGCCAGTGCGTTTGTCTGCATCAGGGCACTGAAAAAGTCCACTTACGGCTGATTACATAACCATATCAAGTAAGGCTTTTGCCTGCCTTCCTCCAAACCCTGCTCCACCCCTGGCAGTATACTCAGCAGAGAAAGGAGTAAATGAATGAAGACCAGATCAATCACTTCTTCAGTAGAGCAAGTTCCCAGGAAAAAAGTTTCACAGATCTAAATTGATGGAAGAGAAGAAGCTTCAAATCGAATGAGATAGAAGTTAGAAGTAAGGTAGAATCAAACTTCTTAATTAAGAATGGTTTCAAAGTTATGTAATCATTCTGGGATGTCAGTAATAGGGTAAGTAGATTCTAAATGTGTTTTACAAGAGGAATACAAAAATAGAAAACAATGTATACTTTGTCCCATCAAGTTTTGCTCACTTAACAAACCATTTGCTTATAGAATCGTTACCATTTATTTATTTATTTTTAATGTAATCTTTATTGTTCAGTTTATTAATTACATTGTTTCCCTTTTTTCACCCCTATAGCTCCCCTCCACCCGGTACCCATCCCACCCTCTGCCCCCATCTCCCCCACATTGTGCCCTCCCATAGGTGCATGATTTTTGTCCATTCTCTTGCTGCACCTCCCACACCCCTGTTCTACCCAAGAATTGTCAGTCCATTCGCTATCGATGTCCATGATTCTGTTATATTCACCAGTTTATCCTGTTCATCAGATTTTTTATTCACTTGATTTTTATTTTTTATTTATTTATTTTTTAAATATATTTTTATTGATTTTTTACAGAGCAGAAGGGAGAGGGATAGAAAGTCAGAAACATCGATGAGAGAGAGACATCGATCAGCTGCCTCTTGCACGCCCCCTACTGGGGATGTGCCCTCAGCCAAGGTACATGCCCTTGCCGGAATCGAACCGGGGACCCTTCAGTCCGCAGTCCAACGCTCTATCCACTGAGCCAAACAGGTCTCGGCTTCACTTGATTTTTAGATTCATTTGTTGATAGATATGTATTTGTTGTTCATAATTTATATTTTTACCTTTTCCTTCTTCCTCTTCTTAAAGAATATCTTTCAGCATTTCATATAATATTGGTTTGGTGGTGATGAACTCCTTTAGCTTTTTTTTAGCTGCGAAGCACTCTGACCTTCAATTCTGCATGCTAGCTTTGCTGGGTAGAGTAATCTTGGTTGTAGATTTTTGCTTTTCAGCACTTTGAATATTTCTTGCCACTCCCGACTGGTCATTTCTGTTGAGAAATCCGCTGACAATCATATGGGTGCTCCCTTGTAGGTAACTAACTGTTGTTCCCTTGCTGCTTTTAATATTCTCTCTTCATCTTTTGCTCTTGGCATTTTAATTATGATGTATCTTGGTGTGGTCCTCTTTGGATTTCTATAGTTTGGGGTTTGATGTGCTTCTTGGACTCCTAAGTCAATTTCTTTCACCAGGTGTGGGAAGTTTTGGGTCACTATTTCTTCAAATAGGTTTTCATTGTCTTGCTCTCTCTCTTTTTCTGGCCCTCCTATAATTCAGATGTTGGTATGCTTGAGGTTGTCCCAGAGACCTCTTATATTATCTTCATTTTTTGGATTCTTTTGGCTTCTTCCTTTTCCAGCTGAGTGGATTTTGCCTCTTTGTATTTTAATTCTTTGACTTGGTCCTTGCCGTCATCTGGACTGCTTTTAGGTCTTTGTATAATATTTTTTTTTATTTCAGTCAGTGTATGCTTAATTTCTAGTTGGTTCTTTTTCATATCCTTGTAGGTCTCGTTCATTTTCTCATAGGTCTTGCTCATTTCCTTGTAGGTTTCCGCCTTTTCTAGGAGCCTCTTGAAAAACCTTATTACTGTGGTTTTGAACTCTATGTCCAGTCGTTTTTTTTCCCTCCATTTCTTTCACATCTGATTTCTTTCCATGTCTCTGCATGGTGGCTGCTTTCCTGAGTTGGTTGATTAGCTTTGTGTGATAGATGTCCTCTAAGGGACAGTGGCTCAGCCTCCCCAGTTACCTGAGGTGGGTACTCTTGCTGCAGCCCTTTATGGATTGCACAGTCTTGTTGAAGTTAATCCTAGATTATTATTGTTAGTACTAGGAGGGTTTGACTTTCAGGCCAATTGGCTGTGAGGGTAAGCTGTGCTCAGGTTGGATGGGCGGAGTCTCCAGGGGAGCAGGCAGTGTCAGCTCTGCCCTATGTGTCACCTAGTTCTCTGTGCTGGGTGGCAATGGCCAAAAGCACCTCTGAGAGAAAGCTGCCACTGAGCTCCACCCTCTGCCAGACAATTCAGCCTCCCCCCAAATGAGTCCACACACCCAAAGTCTCACCCAGGGTTGTAAAACAATGCAGTCCAATGGTTTCCCAAACAAGAGAGCAAGTCATGAGTTACCTCTGCGCACCTGTGCAACTCTGCTGTTCCCAAGTTCACACGCACTCTCCACAAGATCGCCCTCTCAAGAAGTTCACAGACCTCTGCACTGCCCTTCAGTGTGCCTCCTCACTGTCTAGTTTTACCCTGTATGAGTGTGGGTTCCCGGGACCTCGCCTGGAACTGGGGAATCAGTGCAGTGGGACACCTTTGTCTTTGCATCCGCCTGCCCTCTCCGGTCACTTGTGTCCATGCAGGGCTCCAAACCTCTGACTTCATGCATATCTTCAATGCTGCTCTCCATTGCTCCTCTGAGTCACAGTGTCCTATCTTCACTTTTATTTGTGGAATTGTCACTCAGCCAGCTTTCCGGTGATTCTGGATGGTGTTTGTTCTGTTGTTAAGTGGTAGTTTTTAAATTGCTGTGTGGGGCAGCAAGATAGGTGTTTGCCTATGCTGCCATCTTGGTTCTGGAGCTAGAATCCTTACCATTTAAAAAAGGAACTAATCACAGGTAAACACTGATTAAATTCTTCCGTTTTCTCTACATACTTCTTAATCATTTTGCAATGCAACTCTTAGAGGGAAGAAGAAAGAGAGAGAGAGAGAGAGAGAGAGAGAGAGAGAGAGAGAGAGAGAGAGAGATATCCCTGTCCAAACCCAGGGATCAAATCTCAACCTGGGTATGTGCCCTGACCAGGAATCAAACCCACCATCTTTTGCTCCAGCTGAGTCACACTGGCCAGGGAAAAATACAACTCTTTCAAGTAGTTATTTGTACTATCATCTTCACTAGCTTTATCACCTCACCTCCAATATTCCTCAACTCTAAGCTTATCCAACCTCCCCTTAGCTGAAACAACTCTTGATGCCTTTCATTTTCTAAATCCATGGATATGTGCAGTTGTTTTATTTGATATCACATTAGTATGTAATAGTTGAAAACTCTATCCTGGCTTCCATTACACTACACTCTTCTGTTTTTCGGCCAACTTTTGCCCAGTCATCTTCAATCTTCTTGTAAGATCATCCTCTTCTACAAACAATTAGGTGTTAGAGTTTCTTACAGCTTCATGCTAGGCCATCTTTTCACATTATTTCCTACCAGAGGCTGGGTGCACGAAATTCGTGCACGGGGGACATGGGATGTCCCTCAGCCCAGCCTGCACCCTCTCCAATCTGAGATTGCCCCTGGGATCAGGTCTAAATGGGCAGTCGGAAATCCTTTTCACAATCCAGGACTGGTGGCTCCCAACTACTCACCTGTCTACCTCCCTGATTGCCCCTAACCACTTCTGCCTGCCAGCCTAATCACCCCTAACCACTACCCTGCCACCCTAATTGATGTCTAACTGCTTTCCTGCCAGCCTGTTTGCTCCCAACTTCCCTCCTCTGCCAGCTTGGTCACCCCTATTTGCCTTCCACTGCTGGCCTGATTGCCCACAACTACCCTCCCTTGCAGGTTTGGAACCTCCCAATGGCCCTCCCCTACTGGATATCTTGTGGTGGCCATCTTGTGTCTACATGGGAGCAGGATCTTTGACCACCTGGGATCAGCTCTCTTGGGTGTTGGAGTAATGGTCAATCTGCAAATTACTCTTTTACTAGATAGGATGCTCTTCTTCTTTTTTTAATTTTTTTTATTGTTCAGTTTATTAATTACATTGTTTCCCCTTTTTTTATCCCCCTATATCTTCCCTCCACCCTGTACCTATCCCACCCTCCGCCCTCACCTCCCCCTCCCCAATGTCCTCTCCCATTGTTGCAAGATTTTTGTCCAATCTCTTGCTGTACTTCCAACAACACTTTTCTCCCCAAGAATTGTCAGTCCATTCCCTTTCTATGTCCATGTTTCTGTTTTAGTCACCAGTTTATCTTGTTCATCAGCCTATCAGTTCACTTGATTTTTATGTTCATTTGTTGATAGATGTGTATTTGTTGTTCATAATTTATATTTTTACCTTTTTCTTATTCCTCTTCTTAAAGAATATCTTTCAGAATTTCATGTAATACTGGTTTGGTGGTGATGAACTCCTTTAGCTTTTTCTTATCTGCGAAGCACTTTATCTGATCCTCAATTCTGAATGATAGCTTTGCTGGATAGAGTAATCTTGGTTGTAGATTCTTGCTATTCATTATTTTGAATATTTCTTGCCACTCGCATCTGGCCTGCATCGTTTCTGTTGAGAAATCCGCTGACAATCGTATGGGTGCTCCCCTGTAGGTAACCAACTGTTTTTCTCTTGCTGCTTTTATCTTTTGCTCTTGGCATTTTAATTATGATATGTCTTGGTGTGGTCCTCTTTAGATTCCTATGTTTTGGGGTTCTGTGTACTTCTTGGGCTTTTAAGTCAGTTTCTTTCACCAGGTGGGGAAAGTTTTCAGTCACTATTTCTTCAAGTAGGTTTTCATTAACTTGCTCTCTCTCTTTTTCTGGCACCCCAATAATTCGGATGTTGGCTTGCTTGAGGTTGTCCCAGAGGCCTCTTACGCTATCTTCAATTATCTGAATTCTTTTTGTTTCTTGCTTTTCCAGCTGAGTGGATTTTGGTTCTTTGTATTTCAAATCTTTGACTTGGTTCTTGTGGCCCTCTGGACTGCTTTTAGGACTTTGTGTAATATTTTTTATTTCAGTCTGTGTAAGCTTGATTTCTAGTTGGTCCTTTTTTTTATCTGTGAGGGTCTGGTTCGTATCCTCAGAGGTCTTGTTCATTTCCCTGAGGGTCTCATTCATTTCCTTGTAAGTATCATTCATCTCCTTGTAATTCTCATTCATTTGCTGGTTGGTCTTGTTTATTTCCTGGTAATTCTCATTAAGTTGATCGGCCTTTTGTAGGAGCCTCTTGAAAAGCCTTATACCGTGGTTTTGAACTCTATGTCTTGTCGTCTTTTCTCCTCCATTTCTTTCACACCTGATTTCTTTCCATGTCTCTGCATGGTGGCTGCTTTATGTAGTGGCTATCCTCAAAGGGACAGTGGCTCAGTCTCCCCAGTTACCTGAGGTGGGTACTCTTACTGCAATCCTTTATGGGTTGTATTCAGTGTTTTTGAATTTAAACCCAGCTTGTTGTTGTTAGCCCTAGGAGGGTTTGACCTCCAGGCCAATTGTCTGTGAAGCTCAGCTGTGCTCAGGTTGGATGGGCGGAGTCTCCGGGCCAAGCAGACAGAGTTAGCTCCACCCTATTCAGCCCCAGGGGCTCTGTGCCAGGGGCAATGGCTGCCAGCACCTCTGAGAGAGAGCCGCTGTGGAGCTCCACCGGCTGCTGGGGAATTCAGACTGTCCCCAAATGACTTTGCATGCGCAATGTCTCACCCAGGGTCGTAAAACAAAGCAGACTGACGGTTTTCCGAATGAGAGACAAGTCGCAGAGAGCTCCCTGCGCTGTCACGCAGCCGAGCTGTTCGCACAAGCTGCCGTCTCCACAAGCCTGCAGACCCGGCAGCACCCGAGCTTCAGCGTGCCCTCCCACTGTCCAGTTTTCACCCCGTATGATAGTGGGTTCCCTGGACTTCGCCCAGAGCTGGAGAATCAGTCCAGTGGGACGCCTTTGTCTCCCAGTTCGAGAAAACTGGCTGGTTTCCAGCCGCCCGCCCTCTCCGCGGCGCATGCTCCAAACCTCTCTCTGCGCGCGAATCTTTCAACGCTGTTCGCCGCAGCACCTCCGAGTCACAGTGTCTTATCTTCACTTTTATTTGTGGAATTTTCACTCGGCGAGCGTTCTGGTGATTCTGGAAGGTGTTTGTTTTTTCGTTAAGTTGTAGTATTAAAATTGCTGATTATGACGGCAAGATAGGTGTTTCACTTTTGCTGCCATCTTAGTTCTCTTCAGGATCCTCTTCTTTAATAATCTTGTTAATGCTTGCAACTTACTGATTGTCTATATATGCCAATGATTTTCCAATATAGTTAACAACTTAACTTGATTTTTTCATTTAAATACCTCAAATGGATTTCCAACTTCACATATTCAGAACTAACCCTCCACTCTTTAACCTTCAATCAGTAACTCTTCCAATGTTCTGTATCTCTTTAAATGGTAACACTATTCATTCAGTTCTACAAGCCACAAATATTTGTCTTCCATAGCACCTCTTTCTCTCTGTCAACCTTCATAGCCACTCTTTATAAGTACACTTTTCTCTGTCGCCAGTGAAATTTTCTCTACTTCATAGTTTTTCTGCACCGATTCACTTGAACCCCCAGAGATTGCTAATTTCCTACCTAGTATTTATTTTCTCCATTTCCTTAATGGCACAACCCCTATTTTATTTGGTAAGGTCACAATATACTCAGCTAGAAACTATAACTTCTAACTTTTCTTGTAACTAAGTGATACCATGTGACCAAATTCCTGCTAATGAAATGCAAATGGAGGTTTTTAGTCTGAGTTTTTGGTTAAGGCTCCTTAACAAGATATAGACCTTTTTTGTTCTTTTTCCATTCTTTCTTTATCTTCTTTGGACTGTACAAAGGATGCCTGGAGCTTAAGAAGTGATCTTGAACTGTGAAATGACATGAGGATATACCATAACCTAGAATTATTAAGACACAAAGATAGTAGATATCAGGCCAGGACTTCCTACTTGTGTACCTTGTTTTTTTTTGTTTTGTTTTGTTTTTAATGAGAGAGAAGTAATTCTTTACCTTTTCCCAAAGCTCTTAATTGTTTCTGACATGGGATAAACCAGTCAAGTGAAATTACTAATTGATGTCATGATCCTACCCTCCCTATTTACATAAGTACAATACTATGTCACCAATGTGGGTCACTTCTAAGAAAGGAAAGGACTAGATTAATTACTAATTATTATTAACTATTATTATCTTAAACCTGGACTCTTCTAGGCAACTGTAATATATGGTCAGCCTATTTATGAAGCCACACCTCCCTCAGGCTCAGTATAGGTCATTGATTACTTTTCATTTCTTGGACCATTCAAGTTCATATCTATCTTAAATCTATGTTGCTCTCTCCTCTAGTTTGCTCCCTTTATCCCCCAGCCAGCTCATCATTCAGACCTCAGCTCAAATATAATTTCCTTAGGGATCGAGACTAGATTATTTCTCTTTAGACCATGTAACTTTTCTACATAGGATTTGTAGCAGTTATCATATTAAATTACACCTGATATGTTACTATTATTTGAATCTACCTTCTCCCTAGATGTCAGGTTCATGAAGGTAAGGTGGTATCTGTCTTCTTTTTTTATCCTCAGTAACCAACACAAGGAAGAGATAGACAAACAATAATGCTTAATATATCTTGTGATATTTAAGGAATGGTATATGGCATCTTTCTATTTTCTATAATAACTTAGTGTAGTCACTCATATTTTCCCAATATTATTTCAATAGCCTGTTTTATTATGTAAATCCATGCATGCTTCTTCTTCAATCTCTGTTGTCCTTGGCAATAAGGGATGCAATTAAAAAGGTTCAAGAATGCTTCATTACTGGTTACTGGTAAACAGGTTCAATACTAGATGCTTAACATCATTGACTTACATTTCGAAGTGGTGCATGTATACATGGGACCATGACTCAGCCGTAAAAAGTAATAAAATCTTGCAATCTGCAACAACACAAAGGGATCTAGAAGGTATTGTGCTTATGGAAATAAGTCAGACAGAGGAAGACAAATGCAAATTATTTCACTTACATGTAGAATCTAAGAAAGAAAATAAGGGAACAAGCAGAAAAGAAACACTCATAGACACAAAGACTATTTTGACAGTTGCCAGATGGAAGGCTTTGGGAGGAAGGGTGAAGAAAGCGAAGGGATTAAGAAGTACAAATTAGTAGTTACAGAATAGTCATGGGATATAAAGTACAGCATAGGGACTATTGTCAATAGTGTTGTCATAATATGTACAGTGCTAGGTGGGTACTAGATTGATCAGGGTGATTACTTCATGGGTTATATTAATGTCTAAGCACTAGACTGTACATCTGAAACTAATATAATATTGTATGTAAACTGTAATTGAAAAATAAAAATTATCAAAATATAATATATATATTTTAAAATGACTGAGGTAAAGGGAACATTTATAGTTTCCCAAAAGTTCCCCACGTGTTGCTTTCCATTCACTTGTTGGGCCCTTCATTGTTTCTTAAATTTTATGCCAACATTTTCATGTTTTGCTGCACAATTTCTATTTTCAAAAAATGCATTTCTAAGCCTTATAGTTTAATTACGCTATTTTAAAATTTATATAAATGCCCTATCTGGTTTGGCTCAGTGGATAAGACATTGGCATGTGGACTGAGGAGTCCCAGGTTTGATTTCAGTCAAGGACACATTGCAGAAGGCAGCTGATCAATGACTCTCTCTCATCATTGATATCTCTCTCTGTCCCTCTCCTTCCATTTCTGAAATCAATAAAAATATATTTTTTAAAAAGTTTATATAATTTAAATAATAAAGTATGTATTTGATTTCTCTTGTTCAGCATTGCTTTTATTTTATCATTTTTTAAGTAGATTTCAGAGAGGAAGGGAGAGGAGAGAGAGACAGAAGCAACAACGTTTCTACCTCCTGCATGCCCACATCGGGGATGGAGCCCACAATCTGGGCATGTGCTCTGCCTGGGAATCGAATCATGATCTCCAGGTTCAAAAGTCAAAGCTCAGCCACTGAGCCCCGCCAGCCGGGCCCGGCCTTGCTTTTACAGTTCCCCCCTTGATGTTGCATTCCACTTACTTTCTTCACTTTGATTTCATTGTATGAATGAATTAAAATATCTACCTGTTTTGCTGTTGATGGACTTTTGGTGTATCCCTATATTGCTGCTATTAACGTTTGTGTGCCTATTTCCTAATAATCTCACGATTTCCATAGCTAAATACATAGAAATAGATTTGCTTGCCTTAGGCTTTGCATAATTTCAACTGTCATAGATAAATGCTTCAGGATTTTTTCAAAGTAGTTATATCAGTTCACATTACTAGGAGCACTATATAAATTTCTGTTGCTCCAAATTCTAACAGTATCACCAGACATTTTAATTTTATCCATTATGGTGCTTTTGCAGTGGTTTCTCATTATGCATTTAATTTGAATTTTTCTTATTTACAAAGAGGTTGTACCTTTTCATGTGTATATTGGCCAATAAAATATTATTTTTTGTGAAGTTTCAAGTCTTCATTGCTCCCATTTTTCCATTGTGTTGCCTTTTTCTTAATGATTTCTAGACTTTTCGAAATACTAGTATGTTCTGGATACAAACTGTTTGTCAATTATACATGCTGTTAACATTGCATTCTCAAATCCCAAATGATGCCTTTGGTAAGTAGTAGTTCTTAATTTTAATGTAACCCAACTTATAAATATTTTCCTTACTATTACTTAATTTTTGTCCTGTATTTGAAATATTTCTCTTCCCTAATATTATGAAGATATTTCCCTTTATCTTTTAAGAAGTTCTATTGTTTGTTGTTTTCCTTCCACATTTAGTTCTATGAATATCAGTACTGTGAAGTAGGGTTCAATTTAATTTTTCCACAAGAATACTCAATTGTTGGAGGAGTGTTCATTGTTGCACTGCTATACAAAGCCATGCTTTGTATCCCAAGTGGTTCTGTTACTTGGTCCTCTCTCCTATTGATCTATTTCTGTTTCCCTGAGTCAGTATCACACTATATATTTTAAATGGCATGAAATGTTATTGTTACATTTGTTATTAGTTTAAAAGCCAAACTTAACTTACTTTTTTCACATATTTACTAGTTTCTGTGATCTTTGTTTTTTCTTGCATTACTAACTCGCCATTTGTTAGTATTACCTTTTCTATCCAGGTAGTATTTTCTTTAGTATCAGTCTTCTAGGAGTGAATTCTTTCATTTTTGGTTTGTTTGAAAAGGACTTCAAGTAAGGTCATATTCTAAAAGGTAATTGTTTCAGATAGAAAATGTTTGGTTTCAGCATATTAGTGAGATATTTCACAATCTTTTAACTTCCTTTTTGCCATTGAGGTGACAGCTGTCAGTCTGTTGCTACGTATCAGCAGTAAGACTACTATTGTTAGCTCTTTCATGTCCTAAAGAGTGTTTTTGGAATATTTTTGCATTGTTTTAAAATTGTCATATGTGACAATTTTGTTACAAAATGCACAGTCTGCATTACTCAGCCATAAAAAAAATCTTATCAACTGCAACAGCACGGATAAACTTAGAGGGTATGCTAAGTGAAATAATTAAGTCAGAAAAAGACAAATACCATATGATTTCAGTTATATGTAAAAGCCTGAAGAACAATATAAACAAACAAAACAGAAATAGACTCATAGATACAGAGAGCAGATCGATGGTTGTGGGAAAGAGGGCACTAGAGACTGGGTGAAAGAAGTAAAGGAATTAAGAAATATAAATTGGTAGTTACAAAATAGTCATGGAGGTATAAAGTACAGCATTATAGTCCATAATATTGTAATAACTGTATGATGGGAGTTGGGTACTGGCAATATTAGGGAGACACATTATAAAGTATATGACTTTCTAACCACTATGTTTTACACCTGAAATCAATAGAAAATAATATTGAATGTAAACTGTAATTGAATAAAAAATAAAATCTATCCACTCTTTTCCAATAAGACACACACACACCATTATTCTTCTGATCCTTAATAAGAAGTAAATGAAAATTGAACCTTTATCCCAGATTTTCTTGTCCTTTTTACCACAGAAACAAACAGGAAATTCTTATTTTAAAAACATATTTTTATTAAGTTTAGAGAGGAAGGGAGAAGGAGAGAGGGATAGAAACATCAATGTTGAGAGAGAATCATTGATCGGCTGCCTCTTGGGCATCCCCCATTGGAGATCGAGCCTGCAACCTAGGCACGCGCCCTTGACTGGAATTGAATCTGGGCCCTTTCAGTCTACAGGCCAACCCTCTACCCACGTAGCCAAACCAGCCAGGGCTAAACAGAAAATTATTTTTTTTTAAATTACTTCCTACCAGTATCTTTATTTGTCATCCCATCTTCTTTATTGGTATTAATCAATTGAGCTTACTACATTTATTTTTTTAAACAGAAAATTCTTCATGAATCATGCCCATAACTTCTTTAGTCACTTAAGATACTGATTTGACAGTTAAAATAATTTTATCACAAAAGAGTCTATGTATTAGGAAAGAGACCATTTTATAGGTAAAAAGAAGAAGGCACAGAAAGCTCAAGTTTTGATTCACAGTAATCTATTAAAATATGATTCTGGGACTAGAGTTCAGATTTTCTAAATTTCAAGCCCATGAGTTTTATCATCCTTCAAAGAGAGGAGACAGTAGAAAACAAGCATTATGTAAATAGTTTATTCAACTTTAGACATTTTTCTTTAAATGAGAATTAAGAAGATGAGGACTGTTATTTCCCAATTCTTAAATAAGCCCTGAGCTCACCTAATTCATTATCAGTCTATAGTGCTCAGTGTTTAATTATTTGATAAAGAGTCAAAAGAAACACTCCTTAGGAATTTGAATTTTGTAAAATAACTCTAGTTATTAAGGTTTACTTGTCTATAAAATTAAGTTAACTTAATGCAAACTCTAATTTAAAAATTAACTTAACTTAATAGTCATTAAACATATATAGCTATAACTTATTAATCCATAGCTCCTCAGGGTTGAATTTTAAGAAATATAAATATGATAAATAAAATATTAAGAATATGGCTTTGCCCTGGCAGGTGTACTCAGTGCTTGGAGTGTTGGCCAGCACACCAAAGGGTCTCAGGTTTGATTCCTTGTCAAGAGCAGGTACCCAAGTTGTAGGTTCAAGCCGCAGCCTCTGGTCAGCAAGAGTGGGAGGCAACCAATCTGTGTCTCTCACATCGAAGTCTCTCTCTCTCTCTCTCTCTCTCTCTCTCTCTCTCTCTCTCTCTCTCTCTCTCTCTCCCCCTTTTCCTCTCTTCCTTCCATCCAAATGCTCTAAAAATCAATGGAAAAAATTTCTTCAGGTGAACATTAACAACGACAAAACATAATATATCTTTAAGAAATATTGCTTTCTCTGAGAATTTACTTCATGTTTTTCATGCAACTTATTGACACAAACTGACAATTTAATAAATATTTATATAAGAAGCTGTAGTTCAGCCCTGACCAGTTTGGCTCAGTGGATAGAACGTTGGCCTGTGGACTGAACGAGGTCACAGGTTCGATTCCAGTCAAGGGCACATGCCTGCGTTGTGGGCTCAATCCTCATTAGGGAGTGGGCAGGAAGTAGTTGATCAATGAGTCTCTCTCATCATTGATGTTTCTCTCTCTCCATCTCCCTTCCTCTCTGAGATCAAGAAAAATATATTAAAAAAAAAAAAAGAAACTGTAGTTCAATTGGAACTTTTTAAATTAGGAAAACTGAATTTTTAATTTATTATATAGCATCAAATTTAATGGAAAGTTTCATTTTTATTATTTAAAATAAATAAATCTGACCTTTTTTATTAAAAAATATTTTTTTATTCTTTAAAGTATTACAAATAGTAGTACATATGTTTCCTTCCCCCCCCGCACTCACCTACCCCCCCAGCACATGCCCTCACCTGCCTCCCCGCCCCCCCCATCTTGTATCCATTGGTTATGCTTATATGCATGTATACAAGTCCTTTGGTTGATCTCCCACAGCCCCCGTCCCCCACCCTCCCCTGCCTTCCCACTGTAGTTTGACAGTCTGTTCAATGCTTCTTTGCCTCTGTATCTATCTTTTTCCACCTGTTTCTTTTCTTTAAAAAAATCTTGCATCTGCATACTAGAAATAAACATATAAGAAGAAAAAAATGTTTGAGTCTCAGTTTCAGTGTCCAACAGTTCTGAGTCCCAGTTTCAGTGTCAAATAGTTCCTTATGTGTACATGTCAGCAATGGTATCTGGATGTGGACAAATGGTGGCAATGCAGGTTCCACCCTCTCTGGTTTGGTCCTGGGCTGCCTACAGTGATGCACAGCTGCTGACTGCTAGCATGTCGTCAGCGTCTTCCATCTCTGGACTGTCTTTGCAGTTGGAACAGACCTGTCAGTTCCTCTTTGTTGGAGGAATCCATATGGTCTTGGAGTTGTTTTCTGAAAATATACAATCCTATTCTCAACCAAAAGTTAATAAAGAAATCTTTTCTGTAAATTAGACTTTGGATTCTTTTTATTTTTGCCCAAATGAGTTTCCTTTGGCTTATTTTGACACCTTGTGTGTTTTTCATGGGTGTCCTGCTGTTAGCATTACAAATGGAAATTGATTTTCTGAAGTAAGAATTTTCTAAATGTAATTTACTTACAGGATATCTTTTCTTACATGATATTACCCCACTATCTCCCCACTTTTTTTGATTAATGGGGCCTTTTCGAAATTTTATATTGAAGTCTTGGTAACTTTAAATTTTAATTTTTGCACACAAATATGACTGCTTTAGGTTCTTTGCATGTTAGGCAATTTTGTGATGAGATAAACTACTAATAGAAATTTTAGTTAATATTTTAGGAACAGCTTTTTGTCCACTACACTCAAATTTTCTTGAGCATTCACTTATTTCAATTAGCCAATTTAAATTAATCTGAAAACTTGATTACTATTTTACTGTCAAATTTAATACTCAAACAATAATCTTAGTTTACCCTGTAAATATTTATGGAAAGGATTATTTGCATTCTTGAGTAGGCCCTGAGCATTCCTGGTACTAGACTGGGTTTAGATATAGGGTTGCCGTTGCTGGCCAAGTCTCTGTCTATAACCTGGGTCCTGATCTGAGCTATGCATGGGAGGTGAAGCAGCTGTGGGGGCAGGAGACCTCCCTCAGAAGGGGTGAGAATTCAGGCCTCTGCAAAGTTAGGGGAGTGAGGGTCTGTTCCCCACCTCTGTTGACCTTTAAGTTTTATTCTGATGGCCTCTCTGTGGCTGTGCCTGTCTTAGGTTGTTCTTTCTCTGAGGAATCTTAGAGTGTCTCTGGCTAACTAGCCAAGATCTGACCTTCTGAGTGTCAATATGAATCATTTAATAAATGTCTCATAACATCTGACATGATGTTCAAAATGATCTAAATGAATTTTTTTATACCGTAGGCTCTTTTACTGTCTATGTATTTTCCAGTGAAAATACAAAAGCTCATGTGACAGGCAATAATGAAGTCCTGCTTTGGAAACCTATTGAATTTGATTCCTTTTGAAAGAATATTTCTATTTGTATAAGTCTCGGACAATTTTAAATCATATATATGTATATATATGCACATATATACATACATACACTTATAATATATGTTTCTTGGAATCATCTGTAGCTATTGATTTTTTTGAAATAAAATATATGGTAATGATTGCTCCTATTTTGAGAAAACCTAGTATATAAAACAATTTTATGAAAATATTAGTGGAAATTTTTAGCATAAGTTCTTTTTATAGATAAATTATTGCTTATCTTACTTGAAAAAAACAAATGTATCCAACTTATTGGCAAAGTGTGTAAGGGGCGGAAAACCCTTAACTGTTAGTAATTAGAAATTAATGTCAAAAGAGGATTAATTTATAATATCTATCTATGGAAAACTAAGTCAACATACAAAGATCCAACAGCAACTATTTGCTGGAAACCATTGCATTGTGTGAAATTATATACAGAAAAGATGTTTAAGTAATGAACACCATATCACCAAGTAAATAACTTTTCGCAACTACCTATCACCTTTAACACAGATCAATGTGTTTCTGACACTAAAATATTACAATTATCATCTTTTTAAAAATAAAATGTGACTAACATTATAAGAAATCTTTATTAATATTCAAAATAGGATTGAGCCAACCCTTTTGGATATTTACTTAATTTTATTTTTTTCTAGCCTTTCTACACATTTGAACACTCACTACTGACTGTTCTGATTTTGGAGGTCTAGTATCGAACAAGATAGATTGGATCCCTTTGTCCTGAGAGTTCATATCCTTGTAGTAGAATGCAAAAGTTCATTAGTCAACACAAAAGTAAATAACTGCTCAGATGAACAAAAGGCAATCTGATTAAAAAAAAAAATGCAAGGAAGAATATTAGATGTGGGAGAGGAAATAGTACAAATTAGATAATTAAAAAACATTTTCTGCAATAGAGGTGACATGAACTGTACTTAAATAACAAGGCAGAAATTTATTTAAAAAGTGGAAGAAAAACCAATTCAGTCAGAACAGCCTATGGAAAGGTCTTAAGTCAGGAATGTGCCTGGAGTATTAAAAACCTGAGAAAAATCCAAGTCTAGTTTAAGCAAGACATGTACTGTGCTGGGAATGTAATTGGCAAAGTGAAGGAAAACAGACAGTGGTTCACAATGACATCAGAAATTGAAGCAGAGCCAGCTCATGTAATAACCCTGAAATGATATAATGTAATATATTATATCATTCATTTTCATTTCAGTGAAAGTACACTCAAGTATGCCAAGAGATGGCTGCAAGGTACAAGTGGGGGCAGTTCAACATCACAGCCAATCTTCTTCAATTAAGTAAATATACAATCGGAGTGAAAATGTTTGTTTGCACTGCCAATGCTTCTAAAACATTTTCTCAAAGTACTCTAGCCAAACTTCCCTTTCCAATCAGATTACTGCTCTAAGGGATGTCAGTGTAGAAAATTTGGAGCTGCCACTGATGGAAAACCATGGAGAGCTTTACATTGGGGGATTGGGAGATGAAGGGAGAGAAAACTCACTCTCCTTTGAATTAATATATAGAAATGTATGGCTGGAAATTGAGAGTTCTGGCCATGTTGAATTTGAGATATATCTTAAATACTCAAGAGGAATCTGGAGTTAAGAGGTCATGTAAAACTTTGAGACACATTTATTTATATGAGTCATAAATACAGCAGTAGTCGGCCAGCAATAGCTGCTCTATATCTAAATGCAGTCTATTATCAGGAATGCTCAGGACCTACTAAAAAATGCAAATATTCCTTTCCACTAGTATTTACAGGGTAAACTAAGATTTCTGCTTGAGTATTAAAATTGACAGTAAAATAGTAAGCAAGTTTTCAGATTAAATTGGCCAAGTGAAATAAATGAATACTCAAGAAAATTTAAGTGTACTGGACAAAAAGCTTTTCCTAAAACATTAACTAAAATATCGATTAGTAGTTCATCTTACTGTAAAATGGCCTAACATCCAAAGAACCTAAAGCAGTCATATTTGTGTGCAAAAATTAAAATTTAAAATTACCAAGACTGCAAGATAAAATTTCCAAAAGCCCCCATTAACCAAAAAAGCGGGGACAGTGGGGTAATATCAAGTAAGGAAAAATATCCTGTAAGTAAAATACATCTAGAAAATTCTTACTCCAGAAAAGTAAATTCCATTTGTAAAACCAACTGCAGTACACCCATGAAAAAACACACATGCTGCCAAAGGAAAATCACTTAGGCAAAAATTAAAAAGAATCCCAAGTCTATTTTGCATAGAGGATCCCTTTGTTAACTTTTGGTCGAGAATGTGTTTGTGTGTTTGCAGAGAACAACTCCAAGACCACGTGGGTTCCTGCGACTGTGAGGAACTGACGGATCTGTTCCAGTCACGAGGATGGTCCAGAGATGGGGGACACTGGCAACACCTTGCCATGCTAGCAGTCAGCAGCTGTGCATGTCTGCAGGCGGCCCAGGACCAAACCAGAGAGGATGGATCTTGCATTGCCACAATGCGTCCACCATCTGGATACCATTGCTGACATGTACACATAAAGAACTATTTGACACTGAAACTGGGACTCAGAACAGTTGGATATTGGAACTGAGACTGAAACATTTTTTGTTTTTATACATTTATTTCTAGTATGCAGAGGCAAGATATTTTTGAAGAAAAGAAACAGGGGAGAGTGATTGATATAGAGGCAGGGAGGCATTGAACAGGCTGTCAAGCTACAGGGGGAGGCTTGGGTGGATGGGAGGCGGATGCCGGGGGAGATCAACTGAAGGACTTGTATGCATGCATATGAGCATAACCAATGAAGGAAAGACACTGGGGCGGGGAGGGAGGGTGGGTGGGGACATGTGCTGGGAGGTAGGGGAAGCTGGGGGGAGGATAATGGGGAGGGGGGAAGGAAAACATGTACTACTATTAAATATAAGTTATACTGCAAAAAAAAAAATCAATAAAAATTGCTGAGACCGGTTTGGCTCAGTGGATAGAGCGTCGGACTTTGGACTGAAAGGTCCCAGGTTTGATTCTGGTCAAGGGCATGTACCTTGGCTGCGGGCATATCCCCAGTAGGGGGCGTGAAAGAAGCAGCTGATCGATGTTTCTCTCTCATGGATGTTTCTGACTTTCTATCTCTCTCCCTTCAGCTCTGTAAAAAAAAAAAAAAAAAATCAATAAAATATATTTTTAAAAAATCAATTAAAATTAAATGTTAAAAATACATAAATACATAAATAAATAAATAAATACAGCAGTAGCATTTAAATCATTAAACTACATGAGCTCATCAAAAGATTGCATAAGGCCGTAATGGCGAACCTATGACATGCCTGTCAGCACTGACATGCGTAGCCATTTTTGATGACATGCGGCCACATGCGGTTGTATACAGAGAAGTATAGGGCCACAAACCAAGAAGGACATTTCATCCTCACTACTGAATGGCCAGGTGCAGTAGCCAAGGATGAAACATTTGCTGTATTGTAGTGTAGACACTCTGTGCCGAGGTCTATAGGCCAAAACAACAGAACTCCAGCACAGAGCATCTTGTTCTGGGACGTCTGGTTAGGCCTTTAGGGATCTTTGACCTTACTTCCAGCTGGTGGAACAGGGAGCAGCAGCAGAATGCTGCAGGGGACACATCTCTGGGGGCCCTGTGATCGCCATTACCAGCAACCACATGACCACAGCAATCATCATCCCATCTACTGTACTAGGGTGTTGTGGATTTCTAATTGACCATCATTACTGAGATGAGTGAGGGGGAGGCTGGGAAAGATGAGGGCCTGTGCTATGGGTGCCATTTACTGCCATTAGAAAAAGTGGCAGCCATCTTAATTTATATAAGGAACATCATTTTGCAGCATAGTGCAGACTCCATTTCACCACTATTACTGTTGTGCATCCTTATTAACCCCTACTTATGCTTATTAACCCTGCCCTTTCCTAAGAGACAGTTCCATGTGCCATCTTGTGGTCAGTTAGGCTAGTTAACCCCTAATTGCCTCCAGGGCTAACAGGCTATCTATAATTCTAGCTTCTGTCACTACCCCCCTCCCCCCCCATGGAGAACCCAAAAAATAAAAAAAAAACAAGATTAAATAAAGGAAGTGGTAGTAGTAGGCATTATAGAAAAAAAAAAAGGGAGATCATTTTGCCTTCTATGCACTGAAACAGTAGTAAGCAGAATGTGGAATATAAATAGACATTTTGAAACTAATTATTCTCAGCTCTAGAAAAAAAAGTGAGGATGAAAGGAAGGAATGCATTTCCAGGCAGCTACACCTTTATAAGAGCAAATCTAATGCCATCCTTAAATTTATAAAAGGCTCTACAAATTTAACATCTGCAAGTTTGAGCATTGCTCACTCCATAGCTCAGCATGGGAAAGCACTCAGTGAGGGAGAATTTATTAAAGAAACTCTCCTGAGATGTGCACCAGTTCTATTTCATGATATGCAGAATAAAGATGCAATTATTAAGAGAATATCTGAGTTACCACTCAGTAGAAATATCATGAAAGACCGAATAATGAGACTGAACACAAACATACAACATCAATTAAAGAGAGACATAAGTAATTGTAAATATTTTTTTATCTCTCTTGATGAAACTACTGATGTCACATCACATGCTCAGTTGGCCATTATTGGTTGATATTCTGATGGTCTCACAATGAGAGAAGAGTTGATAAAGTTAGTATCAGTGCCAACAAGTACATCAGGAAGCGAAATATGTAAGGTTGTTATACAAACATTCTGTGACCTAAGCATTGATATCTCTAAAGTTGTGTCAGATGGGGCACCAAACACGGTGCGGAAAAAAGTCGGATTTGTCAAATTGTTTATGGAAGCTATTGGACATCTGATTGTGCCTTTTCATTGTGTTATCTATCAGGAGGCTTTATGTGCCAAGGCAGGATTCACCAACTTAAACAACTTAACGTCAGTTGTTATAAAAATAGTTAATTCAATAGCTGCTCGCCCCCTTCACAAGCGAGAATTTTCTGCACTTTTACTGGAAGTTGATTCTACCTACAGTGGACTGCTGATGTACAATAATGTAAGATGGCTGAGCCAAGGTAAAGTTCTTGAGTGCTTCATGGAGTGCTTTGAAGAAATTAAGGTATTTCTTGAGGATAAGGATCTAGGAAACTTTTCTCAGCTCAATGCTGATAAATGGGTCAGCACTGATATTTTTTACAGATCTCTCTGTTCATATTAATGAACTGAACTTAAAGTTACAAGGTTTTGGCAAAAGTATTGATGTTATATTTGGATACATAAAAGCTTTTGAAAGTAAACTTAAAATTTTCAAGCGAGATGTAGAAAATAAAACTTATAAGTATTTTCATCAAGTAACATAGTATTTTGAGAAGGCCAGTGCAGCTGTACAAAATGAAATGGAACCCTTGCAAATAAAGCACCATCATGTTTTAGACTGGTTACTTAACCAGTTCAGTTATAGATTTAATTAATTTAGAACCCTAGAACACACTATGCATTAGTATGGAATTAAATGGTTTCCAATGGACCCAAATTGATGATTTGGAGATGCAATTTGCAGAATTTCAAGACAGCACCTGGGTTTAGTTATTTGTCGACTTGAGGCCAAATCTTGAGAATCTGGAAAGGTGCCACTTGGAGAATCAAGAGGACTGCCATTACGAACAGAAAATTTGGAGTGTCTGGAACCGATTACCAGACAATTTTAACACCCTGAAAAATATAGCAATGGCTTTACTCACAATTTTTCCCTCTACATGCTTTTGTGAGACCTTATTTTCAGTGTTAAATAATATCAAAACCAACAAAAGAAACAGACCAACAGATGAAGTTAGTAGCACTTGCTTGGGCCTGAAGTGTACAAAATACCAACCTTCAATTGAAGGTTTGGCCAATGAAATTCACCAACAAAAAACTCACTAATAGGCAGGTTAGTTAAAGAATTCCCCCTCCTCTCCCTCACTTGTCTTAGTTCCCAGAACCCCACACAAGTTAAATAATATCAAAACCAACAAAAGAAACCGACTGATAGATGAACAAAGAAGTCACTAAGCAGGAAAGTTAAATAATTAGTTTTTTGTTCATTAAATACAGTTATATATTGCAATTATACATTTTTGTTATTTAAACTATAAATATAACGAAATTATGTGTGTTTTTTCTCAAAGTGACATACTCTGTGAGTTATGCTCTATTATTTTGGTGAATTTTGACACACCAAGCTTAAAAGGTTGCCCATCACTGGCATAAGGGACCTGAACCATTTTGGCTTAGTGGATAGAGCATCAGCCTAAGGACTGAAAGGTCCTATGTTCGATTCTGGACAAGGGCGTGTACGTTGGTTGCAGGCATATCCCAGTATGGCAGGAGGCAGCTGATTGATGTTTCTCTCTCATTGATGTTTCTAACTCTCTATCCTTATCTCTTCCTCTCTGAAAAAAAATGCATAAGGGCAGGTAAGAATTTTAGGTTCATTCCTTAATCCACTGATGTTCATGTCTCTGAAGGTTTATTCTATCAACACTCTTTTATTTAAGCATGTAATAATAAAGCCCACTCTTAAATCTCTGGCCCTCTCTCGAATTTGGATTTCATATTCCTAGATAACAAAAGCCAGGTTACCAATCTCAACATTGCTATTTGAAGCCCCATGTTACCCCTTTATTGACAAGCAGATTCCAATATTTTAATGAGATTCTTAATGAGTGCTGCTGGCTTCTGACCAGCCCTCCCATATTTTCTACTTGTCATTTTCAGGTTTCTGTTTTGTGAGTCAACCAGCCATAATCTTTCTTTCTTTTCTTTTTCTTTTTCTTTTTCTTTTTCTTTTTCTTTTTGATACAATACCAAAGTTTATTTAAGAAGCATGGCTAAACATACACCAAAAACCTGGGTGGCATGTAATTTAATTCAATGAGTATATCCTGTCTAAGTGTGCTAATTACAGAAAGCCATTTCCAGCCTATTAAATACATTTATTTGGACACAGAAGTACTGTTGTGATATTAACTCCCACAGCCTGAATGCAAGCTTCATACAATTCTTGGTTGCTGATTCCAATAAAGGATTACAGGTTACATTGGTGCATTAATCAGAATCCACTTACACTTTTTGCAATGGAACATGGGCCAAC